>CADWAE010000093.1:5317103-6646379 GCA_902982915.1 Phalloptychus januarius
TGACCCCTAGCTACTGGTTGCCTGGCTTTCTGAACTCAGGCAACTAATTAAAGAAGGAGTTTCCCTCAGTATATGGTGGCCACACATTTGTGGCCCCCAAGCTGCTATTCTTTCACTACATCTAAGTTTCCACACCAAGGTGTTGTGGTATTGTGCGCCATGTGTTGCCACGATAACGGGACGACAGCCTGTCATGGTGTCACTTGGAAATCACTGCTGTGGCGCGAATGGCACGTTTTTACTTTCACTTTCGGAGTGGCCGGCTGATTGATGCTTCCTCGGCAGTGGGAGCCTAGATTGGGAGAAAATTACGTGCTCCGAATTCGCCGCGAAAGGAAAAGTGGACGGTGAGAATTGACAATTGAGAGACAAAATGGACGGGACAATTTGCATTCATTCTCCCTCCGACCAGCCTGAGACCATGGTGCTTAATTTGCCGGGAGACCGTGGCTAATGACGTGATGAAGGTTTCCAATTTGAGACGGCATGATGAGAGCATGCGTAGGAATTCTGAAAAAAACATTTGCTGAAATAAATCCACTGAGATCATCTTACCAAGTTGCAAGTGGGATGTTTGTTCCATCTATGACAACACCAGAAAGCAACGAAGTGCTCACTCAGGGTGCCAAAGATAGTTTCTCATTTCATTTTGATTCCTGAGATCTTTGCATCAAAAAAGGAGATGAATTGTTTTGTGAAACTGAGAGGAACTTTTCAATTTATCTTAGCACTTTTTTTTATTATTCCTGAGATGCTTCAATTATTTTGAATAATGGCGGAGGACTTGACGGACATTTTTTGTCAAAAAATGTTGAAGAACAAGGAATCCAGTAGAAGTTTTGTTTGCAGATTCCCAAAAGCCATGTGTGAGAAATAGCGATGGCCAATATGGATTTTAAAAGGTATTGATAGTTTGTGGTAGTTACTCTGATGATAAAAGTGATGATGAAAATTGGCTAAATTAATTATTTATGCCTCTGCATGCAATTAGAGCCAAACAAACACAAATATTCTAAAAGTAAAACCTACTCATTGCCAAATAGTATAATAATAATAATAATAGTTACAGAAAGCGGTTCAACTACTCCAGATGTCATCAATAAGTGCGTTAAGTCATATTTTCAAAAGTATTGATGTTAATGCTCTAAGAAATACAACACAGTAAGAAATTATTGTTCTCTCAAAAAAAAAAAATCAGATTTTTTTTTCTCATAACATTTGTTCTAAAATCACGATAATCGCCTCTCCATACATAGCAAGTATGTGAAAGATTTTCTGCTCACATGGTACCAATGCAACAGGAACCAACAATTCATATTATAGATTAGAATGGTCCAAACAAAGTCCAGACCACTATCCAAAGGAGGATCCATGATGGCACTTTTTGCCATTAATGGGGAAAACACCTTGAAATTGTACCTGTTTCTCTTTAAGTCCTGCTCTTTCTCAAACTCCACCTTCAGCACATCTTCACAACTTGGCTCCTCTAGTTAACCCTTTAGCAACATTTCTACCAGTGTTTCACTGAGAAGCAGCTCCTTTAATGAGCTCAGCAGATGGGCAGTTCCACCAGATGTTTGCTAATTGCTGCTGGCTAGTCTGAAGGAGCTGAGTGGGAGAGTCACGGGGAAAGGCTGTTCTGTCATACGGAATGAAAACTGCAGCTCTGAGAAAGAGCTTCATCCACAGAGGCGGTGCTACGAGGCGTTTTGCACAAGCTGAATGGTTGCCATGGAGATTAAAGGATTTCTCATACATGCATGGCAGAATCAAGGCAACACTACGTATGTTTTTGATGAAGGAATGACATTGACATGATGTAAAGCTCAAAAAAAGAAGAAGAAAAAAAATCACATCATCTTGGTTTAAATCTGAGTGGACAGGTCTAAAAACTGCAGATCTTTGATCCCCGTTAGTACCGGGCCCTAACCTCTGCCATGTCAGCATGGAACAGAAAACAGAATGGCCTGTAATGAAGCCAGCGCTGAGGGAACTCTGGACAGAAACAACATCTAATTGACTGATGAATGGACAACTCATCTTTACATCTTTCACATTTTCATTTGCAAAACATTTTGAAAACCACATTATCCTTTTACTTCACAACAATGTAATAATTAATAATGCTGTTTACAAGGAAATGCTTTAGTTTGAATACAGTACTTAGAAATATAATGCCATCATAATTGCAATATCGATTTGTGCGACATCCTTCATACACACTGGTTGTATATTTTTAGCATCTAAAATCCACATTAAGAGTGAAGGAGAAGAAAAACAGAAGTCATGAATGTGGGTGAGTCATAATCAATATCACAGTATTCAGCAAGAGCCTCACAAGTAGATGTTTTGCAGATCTGAGGAACAGCAAAACATGTCTACATAATTTAGAAGAATCCTCCAAAGTAAAGTAGAAATGCAGATTGAGTTAAAAGAAAAATAAAGAGGGCAGCAAGAGATCTGCAGGTAAATTTTTATGTAGAAAAGTTTGAGAGTTACCTCTAATTTTGAAAATTTATGCTGATGCTCTGGTACAGATGTATCACTTCAGAATATAAAAAAAAAGAAGAAGAAAAAAAATCACATCATCTTGGTTTAAATCTGAGTGGACAGGTCTAAAAACTGCAGATCTTTGATCCCCGTTAGTACCGGGCCCTAACCTCTGCCATGTCAGCATGGAATAGAAAACAGAATGGCCTGTAATGAAGCCAGCGCTGAGGGAACTCTGGACAGAAACAACATCTAATTGCTGCACCCTGACTCCTCGTTATTCCACAACTTTCACTTCAGTCTGCCGCAACTTAGCTTCTGTTAAAAATAGACTCGGTAAGTTTCCAAGCTGGTTGATCACAGACTAGATCCTAACCTACTGGTTTTGCTTTCCGTACTGCATGCACGTATATTAAAAGGAACCGCTAACTTCAGCTTTAAGATGGGAAAGAAAGCCCCACAGTTTCACAATTCTGGTGTTTGCATTAAATAAGAAATTAAATTAAAATCACATGTGAATAAGATTGGTCAAATGATAAGTTAATAAATTTAAAAAAAAATCAGAGCAGAGACATCTACATAAGATATTTCACATATCAGCCATGGCGCTAACGCTCATCATCTATCATCAGCGTCTTATTCAGACTCTGGAACAACAAGCCCCGCCTACTTGGGAGTGTTTACTTATGTGGCATTCGGAGGAATTTTGGTTGGAGATTTTCCAGAAGAGCTATGGATTCAACACATAACTTTTTATGAACTGTGAGATTTTGTGCGAGCTCTGGTGGAGCCAGCTGCACGTTGCCTGAAAGAAATCAAAAACAAAACATCATCCTCATCCTCCAACTGCTTTCTGTTGTCTTCTTTGTTGTTTTTGCCAGTAGTAAAAAGACGCAGGTGTCTTTTTGTGGTGACTGGCCAAAAAGGTGCAATAAAAAAAATAAAAAAAAAACTAAAAATGTTTCCCCTGAAATTCTGGGAAATACATCTACTTTGATACTGCTGAAAAACAAAATCACCTCATCCTAGTGCAGAAGGTTTTAATGGGAACTGTGAGATATTTTTGAAATTGCAGAGTTCCTATTAAGCAAATTTATTTTCAGAATTTCAAGTTGTGCAATTTTATGGCCAATAGAAACGCAGCTGCTGTGAAATCAAACCAAACTTCTCTAGTTTTAGGCCCAGAACTCCAGCAAACTATTGTGAGAAGCTTGAGGAAGTAAACCGAACAGGTTTGACCAAAGTTATACAGTTTAAAGGTATTTTAAACCAGATACTATGGACATGTATGCAAACAACTGATTTTGAAGGCACTAATAAATAAATCTCTGACATATTCTTGCTATCGTTCTTGTGGAATTTAGCAAATAGAAATAATTTTGTTGGGGTCTAAAACAAGAAAATGTTTGAAAAGTTTGATCTGATTTCGCTTTAGGTGGTAAGAAAAGTTTGAAAAATGGAAAGAAACAACACTAAAAATAACATTCAGACTAACTTAGGTCTTGACAACTTGATGCCAGTAACCTCTTATTGTTTGGATCATTTTTAAAAAATTACTTAATTTACATTAGTGCTTTTTTTTTTTTCTAGAAACGGGGCGATTTTAAGCCGACAAGCTGCAGGTAGACACGAGACAGACTCTAGAATCCCCAGGAGGGACGAACCCTGGAATTTACTGGAGAGGTGAGGCTCAGAGTCTTAAGTGAAGAGGGCAAGAGATTAAAAGGTGGCCCCCGCTGTGTTTGTAGGGGAATCTACAAGGGCTGGGCGAGCAAAGACGAGGAGGCTGGGCCTTTTGTTAACTAATTGTGCCTCGGGGCTCTCCTGGCACTCGTCCTCTGGAGCTGTGGTCGCTGAGAAAACCCAGGCGTGGAGGGAATTCCTTCTGTTCCTCAGCTCCGGGCCGCTCCGCTCGTTTTGAGGAGCAGGCTCACATTCGCCCTTTACTTGTATTCTTTTTATTCCAGAGGAATTTTAAGGGACTTCAGTTGGCTTGGTAATTGCAGACACATTGTAAATGCCTCTGTACAGTATGTTCCGCACTGTGCTTTCCGAAAGCAGCAGTGCCACAGGTTAAGCACATCTGCCTTTTGTGGGCTGTGCATGCTGTCCTCAAACGTTTACCTGAGCAAGCTGCGAGAATGGACCAAGACATGGATGAAAAGGGCAGGAAAAGAGTATGATTATTGTGCCAAAAGATGATTTAAGCACAGAAAAAAAATCACTTTTGTTAAAAAATTGCATAAGCCAATATTTTAGGAATCTGAAAAAATAACAGAATCATTTTCAGTGCTTATAATGACGATTCACAGGACTGGGTCAGTAAGCAATCAATCAAATGCGTCATCAATTAAAATAATTTCCATTTGCATAATTTATTGTTTTTCCTCTTTCTACAAAAGTCTTCAGTTTGGTGCTTTGGTCTCAACTAGACCTTATTTTGTTTACAGAGGCTTCATAAATCATTTTATTTGTTGTTTATTTAATTTGGTTAAATTAAAATGTGTTATTTAAAATTTCTTCCAGTTCCAGTGTTAAATGTTCTTTTGAACTGAAAGTTTATTAATATTTGAGAATGTGTTCTTGTGTTGTTATTGCGACAAATGATGATGTTGTTTTGAGAGAAGTATTCTACCAAGTATTCTAATGGTAGTGGCGTAACGTCTGGGACAATTTATTGTCCAGCAAATAGGCCTACATATTTATCGAATTCCATGCTTTCATATTTAAATATACAAAAAGGTTGGTCATCAAAGAATGAAAATTATTTAGTTTCTACAAATGAAATAATGGTTTAAAGATGTGTCATATGTTGGTGGATGATTGGTGCGGCTAATATGGCACCAATGTTGTTCCTGATATTGTTATGGAAGTCCAGTTTCTGGCAAATCATTTAGCAACACATTTTGTACCGACATGCTATATGCATTAGCAGACTGACAACAGCAATCATAGCCTAAACCAGCTAAAGTTTCACATAGAAAGACCTTAAAAAAAGAACCAAACATTTACGTTGCTGTGAAGGTTTGGCTGCCACTCGTCATTAAATTGTCACAACATTGCTTGATTAAACCCTAAAGACGTTTTTTGTACAGTTTTCTAAAGCCTAACTTTTTTAAGTTACCCATGTTAACACACAAGATTGGAAAACATTTTGTTCAAGAAATGTATACTTATCTCACAGCATGATGTTAATCATCAGTCTTCAACTGCTACATTGTTGTGGTCTAACAAACATTATTGGCTTGTCTAAAGTGGACACCTTGCCAGCCACCACCACGTTTGTTCCTTCAGGTTCAGTTTGTCAGTAAAAATCGCTAAGAATGAGGTGTGGCGTATCTAATCATCTTTTTTCAACAAAGCACATAAAAAAAATTGGCAGATTTACAATCTAGAGCGAGACGCCATCCTGGAATTAGACAACCAGTGTTAAAAAGATGAAATACCCGCTGATAGTTTTAAAGGAGCCGTAACAAAGCCCACGAAGGGACAGTTTTATCACGAGCCCGTCGGGGCGAATGTCTGCGAGCCTCTTATCGGATCACACTTACACTGTCCGAGCATGCTTTTCAACATCAGCACTTTTATGCACTCCTGTTGGTGTTAATTAGATCAGATCTTGCGAAAACTGAATCCGCAAACTGAGAAATTAAAATGCTAAATTTAACATTTTAATTAGCAGAACTGTTAATTTGTATATCCTTGTTTAGGCAACACAAAAAAGACCTGCTAATACTTGCAGGACCACAGGGTGATTGGTGCAGGTCACCAGCATTACACTGGAACATATAAATCCTAATTAGCTTATCTGGAGCAATAAACTAATAATGAGTCATTTTTCTACTTTTTATACCACATTAGGTTGGATTGACTTGCATAACTAATCAGCAAACTTCCACATATTTTAGCACAGATTCGCCATAAAAATTTTACTTTAATCATAAGAAAATTTTACATTTGCAAGAACTCATTCTGATTATTATATATATGTAGATTTGAAATTTATTTGGAGAAAAAAATGTTTTTCCTTTCACATGTAGCACTGTATGAGCATGTTTTAAAAAATTAAATGCTGGGAAAAAATTAAGCTAGAAATGTAATTCATGTTCTGTTCCAAGATTTGAGTAAGTCAAAAACAATCATTACCATAAGCTACAAAAAATATGCAATGCTTTCATATGAATCCTAATAAAATAGTGATCCAAAGAAAAATGCATACAGAATTTCAAAAAGCAAAATTTCACCATAACTTCAGTGAACTCCATTCTGAAAATGTTTCATTTTTAACTACAATTTTAAAAATTGTTTTCCAGTTAATAAAAGCACAACTTCCACCGCCGTGAGTCTTTTACTGTCATATTTACTACACAATAATTCTGAAAATGAAGCATTTTTACCAAGCGAGACACATTATAAAACAGAGATTAATGTTTTCAAGCCTTTATTTCTGTTAATTGTGGTTTTTGCATCCAGCTAATGAAAACATGACATTTAAAATCTGAATATTATATCAGACCCATGAAAACTGCAGAAGCCTAGATTTTTAATACAGAACAGAAATCTAGGCTTAACTTAACGTATGTTTAACACCGGTTTTACGGTTGCCATTTTCAAATTGTACTTTTTATCTGAAAAAAAATAATAAATTGCCTTATTGGCATAAATATTCTAATTTGTTGAATATGACAGTCAGTATATGAGCACATTTTTAAACTGTGTCTACAATAAGTTCCTCGGTTCATCTGGGGAATCTGTGTGGAAGCAAAGAGGTATTTTAAAAAACTGAATTAATAGAGGCTTGACACGTTGGAGGTTCAAGGTTGTACTTTATATACACTCCACCTAACAACAGCCATACATAGATGCAAGAGTTGAATGCAGACTTATTAATACACCAGATTTTCCCTGGCTTTAAACTTAGTCTAAATATCTGCTGTGATCCCAGCAGATGGTTTACTGTTTCCACCAAGTCTTAAATATAAGCTGGGGAAACAAAATTAACAGAATTATCAGCCCGACACACTAATGATTATGCAATTTCAGCAATCATGTTACTCTGTATACTAAACTCAGAGAAAATACATATTTTTTTTTATTTTCAGACAAACTTTTTAAAATTAGATTAATATCTGCAGACAAAACTAAATTTCAGTAGGAGACACCCAAACTGTGAATACAGACTGGCATATTTATAATAAAAATAGAAGAAAAACATTCACCCAGTGTCTGTCAACCAATATTTAAACAGCAGAGACATAGAAAACAGTATGGGATTAAGTGAAATGGCTGAAAAGTTCATACTAACTCTAGGGATGTTACGCCTCATAGGAGTAGATCTCACACCATCATCGAGAAGCTATTTCCTGTCAAAGTGAAAATCTGTCTTAAACAAACAACTGAACCTAAACAGCGTTATCCTGTTATTGTCAGCAGGTGACATCATCTGATGAAGTGCAGCAAATCTGACCTGTTGTTAAGAGCCACTGATATGAATGTGTGTATTAAGACTGGCACGCCATGAGAATAATGTTTGTTAATCTTGTTTTTAAGTAACAAAGCAGCTATTGAATTGGTAACCTGCTTTTATGGTAGAGTTGACTTTATGGTAAAAACCATCCAGGTTGAAAAGTATTGATGAAGACTCACAAGGTTGAATTTTGGATATTGTGTAGACAGAAAATCTGCCAGAGATTTACAATCTTTAAAGTCTGAGAGAAAACTGTGACTTGAGGTTAGCTGTTAGCTGCTAATGCTGGTAAATCTGGCAACCAGTAAACTAAAGCTTTTAAGAGTTTGGACCGTCTTTGATCATCTCCAGTCTGCAATCTAAAATCGTCCAACTGATGCAACACGCTTACACCATGTTCCTTGTCCTGTTCTCATCAGCCCAGAATCATGTGTCATCTTGTCTTACGACTTGGATTTATTGTCACGCCCTATGCCAAGTTCCTGTCAATTCCTGTAAGTTGACAGGAATTGACAAAAACAACTTACAATTCCTGTAAGTTGTTTAAAAGAACATCATTTGTTCTTTTAAACAACAAACGATGTGTCCAAAGGTACTTAATGCAAATCTCTGAAGGACTACAGTGACGGTGATTTTTTAGAACGAAGCAGCAGCAATGTGAGAAGAAAAAACACCAGCCTAATCTTTTGTTCCCTCCTCAGATTCTGTATACAATTAAAGCTGGGTTTCTGACTGAGCCACTTCAAAACGTTAGTATTACTGCCCGTCTGAAGAGACACATTGGTAGAATTAGAGGAAAACTTTAAACCTAGATTTGCCAGGGGCCTCTGCACAGCCTGAACATTGGGTTCTTCCTGGTGTGGTAAATCCTGACATCTACTGCATTTGTGCTGAGTGTCTGTCTCTGAGCGGCCATGATTCGTTCTTCTCCGTCGTCCGTCCCGTTCTAGCCATCATCTTCTGTCTGTCTGTGGCACATGCAGCGTCTCGTCTTTCCGTGATGGTTCCTCCTGTTCTTTCTCTAGCAGATCGAGTTTCTGCTGACTGGAACCCAAAAGTATTTGTCTTTGGGTTCAAATTTCCTGATCTATTCCAGAATCCTTGTTTCTTCATCTTGGAAGAAGTTTCAAGAGATCATTAGACCTCAGACCAGGATTATAAACGTTCTGGGATTTTAATAATAGTTTAGTTTTATTTCATTGTGTCTTTTTGTTTGTCTGGTTCAGTTAGTTTTGATTGGTTCTCAGAGTGTATAGTTTTGATTAAGTATTAGTTAAATATCGTTTAGTTTTATTAGTTCTTACTAGTTATAGTAGTAGTTTTAGTTCTTTCTTACTTTGGTACATTTTCAGGTGCAGAATTCAAAAAGGTTAAAGTATTGTATTGTGGTTAAATGTTTATTGACTGGGTAATGAATACTCAACAGAACATAACGCTTTCAAAAAATGGATTCAAATATTATTAAAAAAAACATCTGACTCTGCTGTTTGCTGCCAACTTTTGCGCCACCAGTTGGAGAATGGAGTGCCGTAATTTTCCAACAACTCACTTAAACTGTTTGTGCGAGAAAGAAATCAGTTCCAAAGGATAATAAATAGATTCGTGAACTCGAAAATGAATGATAAGGTATCATATTTTAGTTAGTTTTACAAATGCATGATATACTTCCAGTTAGTTATTGTGCTACCCCATTATTTTCTGTTTATTTATCCCAGTTAAAATGTTTTCTTCATTTCAGTTTTTGTCAATTTATTAGCAATAATAAACTCACCTCGGACTCCTTCCTTCGTGTTAACGGCCGTGTGCGTGCGTGTGTGTGATTTTCAATTTTCGCATCTTTCCGTATTACTTCGTCTCCTGCTTGTTTTTTTCTGTCATCCGCTATTTTCTCGGAGCGCCACCGAGCTAAAGGATTATGCCTCCTCGCCGCAGCAAGAATAGTTTGTGTGTTTGTTGCATTTATCGAGGCAGCGACTACATCCAGACACACGCACAAGTGTATCCATGCCAGCCACTCAATGCAGAAATTGACTGCTTTCATTTTCATGGGAGAGGGGCAATGAGTAAAAAAAAAAAAGAAAAAAAAAAAAAAGAGACTCCAGAGCTCGGGGATTCCTGCTAATTGCTTGCACCCCTCCAGCCCCATCCCTCCCTCGCTACCCTCCTTTCTTTTGGCTCGATTAAAGCCAGGCCACTGTCTCTCTTTCAAGTCTGCTTTTCTCCACACAAACATTTACTGAAAGCTACTCCGTCCTCCCCGCCATCTGATGCACATCTCACCGCTCTTCGTTTGTGGTGTCGACCCCCCGGCGGACCGACACGGGCACGATTTCTAGGCAAAAAATAAATAAAAAAAAATCGTGTTCTGTGCTGCATTAACTTGTGTTCCTCATTGCGTCTTGTCTTCGGTTTTTACAACGGGTATAAAGCTTGACATTTGAAACAGGATATAAAACCAAGTGACTGTTTTAATCAAATGAACGGAGCACAGATGGAAATAACTACAAATCAGAGCCGTTTTAGGGGCCCCGTCCTACTTTGTTCTCCTCTTATGACGGTAGGTGAGACCCTTTTGCCCTTGTCACTCGGCGTGAACCGCTTTTATGACGACGTGCCTTTAATCCAGAGAAAAGCCATTAAGTCACTGTCGTTTACATCTATTATATAACCGCCAAACGGCTCCAGCAGCCTCTCTCCGCAGACATTATTACACTGAACTACGGCGAATGACAAAGAACATTGAAACGATTTCGGCGGCTGCACCAAATGGGCATAACTTGGTACCGCTTCAAGGACAAAGAGGGACGTAACGCATAGTTTCAGGGAACGGCATGAAAGGTCTCAGCTGTCAACAGCTGTATGAAAACAGAAGTACGCCATAATCAATACCAGCCTTAAGTGGCAGCAGCAACCTTGTCTGCAGCAGTCATTGTACTACATCGTGCAATTTGTTTCTACGAGGTGGATGTGTCTTGTTTAAGTGCTGTGAGACGTGGAGCATGTGCCTGCCAGCTCACATATGTTTTGCAGTGAGGTAACACAAACACAGTCGTGAGCGTTCTGTGCCAATATCTCGCCAAGTTTAGCTCCTTCCCGATGGGGGGAAGGAAAAAAAAAAAATCGGCGGTGCTTACTGGTATTTGACTCATGTAAATGAAAAAAGGGGAAGCTTTACATTAGTGGTTTGAGAATTCATCAACATGGACAAAGTTCAACCATCCTGTAGTAATTATCGTTTTGGGGGGAAAAGGAGCAGCAGAACTTTACGTCTACCTCTTTGCCGGGTTCTGCTTGTTGGGCTGAACTTTTGTTTGGTTTGGCTATGAGGGACAGCGCTCTCGGCCGAGAGCACATTGTTCTGCGGAGGAGAGGCTGTGTCATCTCGCAAGCCATGCGAGATCAATACTGAACAGGAAGTGAAACCAATACCTTGCCCATGTTTAGTCCTGCTTCCTGTGCTCAGCCAAGTGAGCTTCAGGAAAGACGAGTCATCCTGTGCAAAGCCGACGGCGACAGCTTGCTCTGTGCCAGAATAATGATACTCTTGTTTTTTTCCTGCGTTTGTCGAAATGACGCTTTGCGACCGTTTTTTAAAAAGAACATGGATTCTGTCTGAGGTTGTCTGGCTTCATAATACCAAACATTTTCTAAAACTCCATTGAAATTATTTTTTTTAAATATTTGTTAGTTCTACAGGTACACCATAAATATTTCATGAGAATGTTTAATTAAGTCAAAATAACTTAAAAGGGCAGTGTTATGTAAGATCAACTTTTTTTAAACTTTGCATCATGTTATAATATTACCTCATCAAAACACACCTGGACTGTTGCCTTGATTACTTCATGCATTTTTGAGAAATCCTTTAATCTCCATGGCAACCATTCAGCTATGTAGAACACCTGGGTGGACCTAGCTCCACCTTTGAGGTGCAGCTCCACCTCAGAATTGCAATTTCCAAGCAACTGAGCTTCCACCTCACAGAGCAGCTCTCCCCTGTGACTACCTCACTCAGCTCTTTCAGACTAGCCAGCAAAAATTAGCAAACTCCTGGTGGAGCTGCACATCTGCTGAGCTCGTTATACAAGCTACTTCTCATTGCAACGCTGGTAAAAACATTATTAAAGGGAGAATAGAGGAGCCGTGTTGTGATGACTTCCTGAAGGTGATGTTTCAGGAAGAGAAGGAGTTTAAAGAGACAGAGGCCCAATTTCAAAGCGTTAAATTATGAAGTCATTTAAGCTTTAAGTCATATTTGATATAAACATAGCATTTTTTATAACGACTGAAGATAACGGTTACTTGATTGTACTATAAAATGGTACAATGTGCCTGGAAAATACATAATACTGCCCCTTTGAAAGTAATGTTCAAGAATTAATTTACAGCAATATTATTCTCATTTTGGTAGCATACCCTTCTCACATCCTGATTAGAAACTGAAAAATGTTACACGTTAACCGCTACAACACAAGATAGATCCCAAATCTAAATCTACTTTAGTTCAAGCTGCCAATTTGACTGAAAACATTTTCACGGCAAAGAGTTTCTGAAGATGAATATTTCGAAAACTAACATTTGAATGTTTTAAAAGCCACAAGTGATTTGACTGGAAAATTATGTCAACTCCGTTTCGTTTTGATCATTTTTTGTGGAGAGGCCATTCATCTTTTCAAAGACGAAATTAAAATTCTCACCAAGGACATGCAGATGAGGTAGAGGGTTCTGAATAAACAGATGTGTACCGCCTCCTTTTGAGCTAGGAATAAAAGAACACGACTGCACACGGTTTGCTAAATGCCATTAAGATTAAAGCAAATGACCAAACTTCCATTGGAAAAAACAAGTTTACATGCATCTTGATTTTTAAGGAAAAGAAGCTTTCCATGTCATCTCAATTATACAGATATGATAGAATCAGAATGTCTTTCCAATGTGGCACAATGTGGCAGCTCTTCAGAGTAAAAGTGACTGGTAACTCCTCACCATCGCCAGTGATAAAGTGAGGCAGAAAATGAATTCTGAAAGAAACAAAGTAAAAATGTTTAAGACCCATCAACACTCCAGACGTACTGTTACTCATTTGCTGCTCTGTATCTGATATACTGTATGATGTTATGGGGCAACATGTACCATCATACAAAAACCAACACAAAGTCTTTATGCGTGACATAAAAGCAAACTATGAGTTCTATCTAAATCTGAGAGAACATACTAATAAATTGTTTATTCAATCAAACATCTTGAAACTAAGGGGTTGGGTTAGTTTAAAAATGCTACTAGTTGTGTTTAAAACTAGAAATTAATGATTCCTAGTTGATTTACAAAATCCCTTTGTCTTAAGCTCAAGTGACAGAAATAATAGAAGACAGTATGATTTCAAAAATAAAACTCTGCGCGCTGCTATGTCACAAATTGGCTTTTCAGCGTCTGGAGGACAGTTTGGAAGAGGAGTTGAAAAAATCAATTTTAAACAATTTATAAGAAGAAAAACAAGTCTTATACACTCCTGAATTAATAATGACGATATTAATAGTGTTTACAACTTATATTGTTGATCTAATAAATATGGCCCTATATCTGTAAATATAGCAGATTTTACTTTGTTCAACTTCCTGTTCACTTGTGAATAGTACATGTTTTAAGAGAACATTAAAATGAATAAACCCATTGATTAATTGACTGTTGCACAGCTGACATTTAATTATAGATATATATCTATAATATATAATATATAAATATATATTTATATATTATCATTGTTGTAGAGTTAAGTGGACTTTAAAAGTAGCCAACAAAGAACAGCATGTACCAACATAGCTTAATTACTGAGGCATGTATGTGTCATGCAGCAGAAACCTTTAGAGTCACGGCCGCCTGATTATGTTACGAAATGGGGGCGTTTTCTCTCCGAGTTTTAAGCATAGGGGAGCAGTTCCTTCACTTGTTCTATTGTTCAGGCGCCTAGAAAACATGAGTGTGATAAGAGAAGCCTGAGGACAAATACAAGCAGTTTAGACACTGAGACACTGCTCTGAGATTAAGGGAATAAAAAAAAAAAATCATTTCTATTGCCATTAATTAGAGGGGAAAAGTTAAGGTCTGGATTTACGCTAGTAGTATTCAATCCAAGCTCTTCGCTGATACACACAAACCTGTGTTCTGCTTTGCCTCTGCAAAGACGCGTCTGTGTTAGAAGTAGATTTATTTTCAGCATATTTTCGTAACGTATGAATTTCTACAAAATCCTCCTTACTAAGCTGAGTACATTTCAATTTAAAAGCAGGGGTTAAAACCAAAACATCCCAATATTTATTATTATTCTGTATTTTGTCTAGTCATTTTATTTTGATGTGAACATGGGAAAAGGGTGAAAATGTAAAAGTCTTTACCTTCATTTAAATAATAGTAATAAAACATATATTTTTAAAAAAGTGAATCTGATACTGAAGTCACTAATTTTTACATGTTAAGAAAAGTAAAACATGGCCCAGTAAATGCTCTTTGCAGTAATTAACGGGCCGTTTGTCTGGACAGACCTAAATTATGTCAAAGAAATTTGATTTTTGATTGTTTAAAAAAAAAAAAAAGACCAAAATTTAAAAGCAGCAATTTATCAGTAGAGTCTTGGCTGATTCTTCAGAAGTATGCAGCAGGCTGTGGCACAGTGTGTCCCATCTTCCTGTGTGTGATAAGGATTCAAACATGCAGATGAAAGAGTGTGTGTCTGTGTGGGGGAGACAGAGGTGCAGGGGTGCTGCTTCAGTAATCTGAAAGCCAGAGTCAGTGTCAGGGTTTACATGTATACATGCGAGTTGTAAATAATGATTTTGTGGGGGTTTTTTTTGGGTTTTTTTTACTAGATACCCTTTGCTATAATAATCGAGAAATGTGTCTTGAAACTGTCTAAAGTTGCTTGTCAGGTATGCAGAGCAAACATGTCCAAGGTGTATTTTAAAGTGATAACCATAAAAATAGGGATGGAACAATTTGCCAGATTAGTTGTGAAGAATTTATCAATAAATTGATCATCAACTAATTTAGTAATTTATTAACTAAAAAAAAGGCCATTTTGCTGAAAGAATATCATATTAAAAGAAGTAATTTAGTGATAAGTATGTACATTTTGCATTTAAAATAAATAAAACCATCTGTAAATATGTTCTACCAAAAACTCCTCAACTGGCAGAGTTTTAATCAAACTCCATAAACAGGTTTGGAGTTTGAACCAAACTTTTTTGCATCATTTGCAAATGATCATGCAAAACATGATCGTTTGCATCTTTTGCTACAAATGAACAAGTCTACAGAAAATGAACACAATGTCATTGCATTTTAAGTAATAAAATGTTTATTTTCTTATTTGTTTTTTATGTATTTCTAACATTGTATAAGAAAAGGTTTAAGTAGTTAAAGAAAATCATCATTATCTGATTAATTGATTAATCAATTACTAATTTAACCGTTAACTGAAGCCCAATAGGTGTGATGTAGTGAGATGCAGAGTAAACCTTTCTAACACAGTATTGAGTCCTGCAGTGATTAGTGTTTGTGCTGACATGACCAGAAATGTTACCTGTGTTTACATTAACTAATGTATCCGGACAGTGGGAATGATTTGGGAGAAGAAGTCTGAGCAGTGAATGTCCGGCGCGACCAGTTTTTGTGAGGATTGTGTGAATGTGTGAGCGCTCTCCTGCCTGTGAGACTGACTTGTCACGTCTTGCATGGAGGTGTTTTTGGGACATTTTGGCGTCGGTGTGTGCGTACGCGCAGGCGCCTGGTACTGTACGGTGATTTGTATGTGTGTGTTGACGCGCGCCTCTCCTCTCCCCAGATGGCTGTGCTCGGAGGCTGGAGCTTCAGAGGTCTGTTTGCCAGCGGTGAATACTGATCAGAGATCACTGTCACGTCTATAGTGCACACATGCACGCCGGAACTCGTCATCTATCTCAAAGCTCGCACACCTCCACTTTCCACATGGTCAAAGTACTAATTCCCATTGTCACTACGTGTCGTCCATGCTGATGCCTTCGGGCTCTGCAGGTCACGGCTGCAGCGCCGATCGTTTGGTTTTCTGTCACGCCAGACCGTTGACACTTGGCTGTAACAAGACAGCTTTATGTTGCATTTATGGTAGTTAAATCGAAAGGTTTGAAACGAAAAATATTACACTGCTGTGGACTTGCATTGTGGGTTTAGTGACTAATTTAGGCTTTTTTTGGCTATATGGCCAAAAGTGCCTTTTTTAGGCTATATGGGCCATTTTTACTCAAGTCTCGACTCTAAAACTTATAAACCATCTTAACCTAAAAGCAATGACATATCTATACATGAAACAAAAATAAATAAATAGTACCATTTAGTATCTAACCATGATTGTGTTAGATACCAGAAGACAAGATATTGGATATTAAAACGCCACTAAATTTTAGAATGTCAACCGGGTTTTCCTCAGTGTATTATTAAAGGCAGGCCACCAGGCTTTACTTGCCCCCACCAGGCTAAGTGTTTATTTTAAATATGTCTTTTTATACAGCAGTAATAGTAACAGTAACGACCAATTATGCTAAGTTTAGCCTATATATTTAGCCTTATACTTGGCATGGTGAACTGGGCATGAGGGGGTGCGTACCGATTCCAACGTCCTGTCAGCCTCAAACTATTAATTCCAAATTTAAATTTCTGCTTGTGCACCTCCAAATTTTTGTAACTTTAAGGATTCTTTAGCACAAAAACACGCTGGTGGTCTGCTCTACAGCGTCCCCTTCCACCAAGCTTCGCAGGTTCTCTGGGGGAAAACCTGTGTCAGCATATGACTTCTAGTAAACTAAGTGTAATCTCTCATGATAAACTCCAAGATGAAGATGTCTTTATAAAAAATAATATCTTCGCCAGATTGTTTAAAATATTATTGCACACACGGGATTGATTTCAGAAAAGTTTTCATCCACACAAATCCAGACCCGACTGCTTTTATAAACATGCCAGGCCCATAGAGGGCAGTGTAGTGCAAAGCTAAAACCTATCAGCCAATCAGATTTCTCTCAAAGAACCACAACTTCCTGTTTGAAATTAAACATGGTGCCAGGAGGTTTATTTATGTGAACAGATTTAAAGCTTGTAAGCAGCTTTAAATAGAGTACTGGAATATAAAATGATAAACACAAGACAGTGTTGATCAGAAGTCACGTGAAAGCATGTACGTGAATATATTGCCACATTACTTGTCACAAACTGTAATGCGCAGGATCCTAAATCTTTGCTTTCCTCATGCACACATGCAAACACAAATACAGAGTTTTCTCAAATCTCCACTTTGAGTTTTTCTAAATGATCATTTTTAGTGACATTAAACAGAGTTTACATGAGGACGAAAGGCTGAAACAGGTAGAAATGCTACATGTGGACGAGGCCTGATGTTTAGAAGCAAGACAGGCAGGAGTTCTTGAACTAGACTGATGTGTCAACAGAGTTGACTAATAAAGACAACTTGACAGGGTAGCTGGCAACGCTGTGATAAGAAGTCTCCACCCCTCTTAAGTCCTTTATGTGTTTGCATTTTGGTACTTGGTTGAAAAAAGTAGCATTGAGCGTGATAGACAACATACCCACGATTTTGAAACTGCATAGAGAACACTGCAAATGGCTAACAATTACCTGCTAATGACTGTGGCAGCTTCAAAGCCTCTTACTGGCCACATTTCACTATTTTAATAAGTATGGACTGCATTTTCTCATATCAAGTAAAAAAAAAAATCCTCCAACTGGTGAAACCTGAAAAGGCACTGTAAGTTAATTGCACCTCTTTCTGTTCGTACAAACACATAAATATCACTTTCTGAATGCATTTTTTTATTTTGGAATAGAACTGCCTTAAATCGCATAATTGCAGCAGTAGGCAGGCAGGTTGAGCCTGAACTGAATAACTCTACACTGATTAGCGTCTTGGAAACTTGCTTTGTGGTTTGCTTCTAATTGTGAAAACAAACAAAAAAAAAAGCATAATTTATTACAAAAAAAGCATCCTTTGTTTTCCCAAAAGAATTCCAAAAATCTTGTGTTGTGTATTGTCTCATCTCATGAGCTGCACAAACTGTTGCATCTCTAGTTGTTACGTAGATACTGATAAATGTGAAAACTTTTCTACAACATTTGACTCTTATGTGATCAAAATTTTATTCACACCTGTAAAATGATCCAAACATTTATGTTTCTCATCAACTCATGTGGGGTTTTTCCCAGTTACGCAAAGCAAAGTCATTTGAAGGTTACTTGTGTGGGTTAGTTATGTAATAACCCAGAGAGAAAATCTTTAAGAGAATTTGTAAGTAAATTTCTAAATAAATATTTACATCGATGCTGCAAGACAGAACTGAAAACGTTATTTAAAATAGAAATGATTGCACAGTTCTCTAAGGCATTGTCACAAGCAGAGGAAGTTTGCTGCTGGTTAATACGAGCAAGAAAGCAAAAAAACCACAGATGAAACTCCTCATCAGAGCAGTAGTGAAGCTGATTGCAGAGTCGCTACATGCAGAAGCCTTGTGGCAATTTTCAAATCCACAAAGTGAAACTTATGTCTTCTGACCTTGCCCCCACAACAAAAAAAAATGCAAGTAGAAACCCATTAGATAGCGGCTGAATAATGTAACATGATTATCTGTTTGCAAAATAGGTCTTTATTTGCATCAGTTGCCGTCAGTTAAAGCTTTGCTTCATTTTTCAGGCCAGTGCGAGCTGTACCTTCAAGTTGGACATCATGTTCCAATGCCATGGATCCTGAGATTTTTGTCGCACAGAGCAGCGTGCCCTGCTTTATTCCAAAAATCCAGAGGGCAATAAATTGGGAGATGAAAAAAAAAGAAAAAGAAAATCTAATCCTTTGTAAATGTAAACGTTGAGTCAGAAGTGGTGATCAATAATGCCATCAAATTCCTGCAGATACACAATTTCCTGTAAACAATATCAGCATTTTAAAACCCAGGTCAACTAAGATAGAATAGAATCATGATTAAATGGGCAACTAGCGATCCTCCTGTTTCTGAACGGTGTTTTTGGAGCCTTCAACCTTTCCTGCGTGACAAGCCGTTTAGGAAACAGGACCAAATTGTTCTGCTGCAAGGATCCAACCTGTCACCTCCACCTAATCAGCTCGCAGGCAAATGAATGCAAATTACTCTTCAGAGGACAAGCCACGTCAGTGTCCATCACACCTCGACACTCTGATTTAGTTAGATCGCACAATGCATCTGCTGAAAACACACACCAAACACACACAAACACGCAGCTGAAGTCCAACAAATACCTACAGTATATGTACATACACACACACACGCGCAACCCGGTGCTCATTCACAAGCAGACATAGTATTTTTGCTGTCACAGAATTCCAAGTAATGTTCAAGTAAAACACACACATAGAGAAAGGGAGAAAGAAAAACACCAGTAGTTGCAGTATTCTGCTCAGCCTTAGACAAAATGAAAGTGAGGAGCCAGCCGCATCACACCTTCAAATGGGCTTTGGGTTCTCTTAGGACTTTCATTGGGGGGCAAGAGGGGATTCGCTGCTCTCTTGTGGCTGTGAGCAACACTAATCTGTCTTTACACACACACACACACACACCCCCACATCCAAGTGTGTTACAAAAAAACAATAGGCACCGTTAAGGATCGATACATTCTTAAGTCTTGTTTTTTGATGTAGGTAGACAGAAACATCCAGATGAGAGCATCTGCACGTCTCTCCTTTGCATGTGAGCGCAGACACACTGTTCCATGCACGCTGTCGGTCTTTCTCTACTTATCATGCAGGAGCCCAAAAATGCAACACATACTCCCTCTGCATTCCGGCTGTGCACGGTCTCGACAGGTACACTCGCGTCGCTGTGAGGGTTTGCAATGCAACTGTTTCTCAAGGTTCAGTTCCTCAACTGCTGGAAAAAAACAACAAAAAAACGACACAGGAGCCTCTGGTGCCGCATACCAGACATAAACAACAAGAGAATGCACACTTTTGCACAAATGCGTGCACACGCACACACACACATATGTTTTCACAGGAAAAAAACCCCCCCTGAATTTCTACAAGCAGAACACAGCTGCCACAGCTCTCTGCCTTCTCGAAAATGAAAAAGAATCAGTTTCCTGTCAGTGTTCGTTATATTGCCACATTCCTATGAGCACAAATTGATCAAACTCCCGATTTGCCAAGTATGTACAATGGAACGCATCCACGTAAACATCTGCCATGCCTCAGAGTGGAAGTTGAAGTGGGCTACATATGTTTTGCACAAGGGGGGTTCTCAGGTTTCATGAGGAAGGGAACCCCAAGGTTCTCCCAGTGATTGCTGTGTCGTGCACAGCGGAGAAGCAGCTCTCAGGAGCTTTTGATATATACTCACCGGAAGGCACAAAATGAAGAACTTTGTTGGTCTCCATGGCTGAGCAAGTGGTGGCAAATGCACACTTCCAAACCCAACCGCCTCCCCAACCCCCAAAAATCAACCCATCATGATTGTGTTATCCTGTGCTGATGAGACTAAGATCACCTCTGCTCTCCCTTGCTCTGCTCTGTTTCTGACTGCCTCTCAGACACATGCAGTGACTCAGCCCCACTCTGCCTGCCTATTCGCGCTCTTGCCACTGGGTCCTAGTGCCTATTTTTTTTTTTTTTATTAGTCAGCTTCTTCACTTCACCGTCCTGTTGTTTAACATCGTGGCAAAGCTCAGGTGGAGATGCACCTCGTCGACGTTTGGGGAAGATGTCGCGTTGTACGCCAACCTGGCTCTCCTGTTCGCCTTTGATGAGTTGCGACTGACTCGAGCAGGTGAAAATGAACGCGGGTGCACGTCCTCTGCACTCCTCTCGTCCACTGACTGTGGTTCTCTCAGAATCCTAAGCTACAATTTGAAACATAATGTTCAGGGTTTGCTCTCAAAACGCCAGCAGGCACACTGGATTTCAGAAGCTTGTTGCTTTCATGTCTACATAACCCTAAGTGGCACGGAGATCCGATTTGTGCTGACACCTCTGCAAAAATTGCCAAAATATTCAGTCTTGCGTGATAACATCTACAAAGAAGGGAGATCTGAGAACATGTGACTGTTTCTCTTGATCACTGGTTTCAGTGTCTAAAAATTGAATTTTAGCCGACTCATTTGGAAAATATTCATACGCCTGGGAGGTTGAGATTTCAAGTAATCAATAAGTTTACCAGATTATTACTTCAGGCCAGTAGTAATATTAAAGATTTGAAGTAGTCCACTTTTCTAGAGAACATAGTAAAGTGGGGGGAGCCTCTGCCGAGGATCCCATACACTTCATCCGAAGTGGCGAAATTGTCTTCACAATCTGTGACGAATATTGCATCATGTTGTTGGCAGAGATGCTGCTGAAAGCCCAACAAAGGCCACAAAGCCTGGGTCGAACTATTTCAACAGATATCTGTACGAAGTGTTGTGCGATTGGTCAGAAGTTTGCGTGTTTTATGCAGAATTGCGCCCAGACTTCAATGTAGACATTTCTCTTCAACTAGTCCGCTTTCTCTATCCGGTTTTTGTATCGATCTGGTGAACATTTATCCGATACGGTGAAGGATTGTGTACGTTTGTACTTGTCTTTACAAAATAACTACTATAATAATAAGACATGTGAAATGGCTAAAAACGTCTGCATGGAAATTGTAATGATGTTGTCCGTTGAGGCAACTGCCTGCAGAAAAAGTGCAGTGCTTTCTCTGTGACTGTTTCGTAACCAAAACAGAGGAAGGGAGGAAGGAGGAACCCTGGCGGGTCAGAGCGTGATGCATGTTGAAGAGGGAGGAGTGCCTCCTAGGTGGTTTGTGAAGTTGTACGAAAGGTTTGTGCGAAAACCAAAGTCCGCAACAACATGACCACGCATTAACCGCTGAGCTTCGAGTTAAATATGTGGCAGCTTTTAGAGTGATGAAGAAGAGCTTCCAACACTAATCACCTGCAAAAAGTATGTGAGTAATTATAAGAACAGTTTGGTTTCTGTAATGCTAATAAGTCTGTATGGCGGTATCCATTGATCTTATGCCCGAAACAAGAACCACAATATTTTTGGCAGAAAGTCCAGCCTCCTCCCAGTTCACCATTGGTCTTCACCCTTGTCACCAGTCCAATTTCTGTAGTTTGTCATGATGAGGAGATTTAGGATCTCATCACTGCTTTTCGCTAATGTTTACAGTGTTTCTCTCAGTGTTTTATGAGCCTGGCGGGCCAACCAGGTTTTACTTGTGTTATGTTATGTTAGCATTTTTTTAAGACTTCATTGCTGTTGTTCAGGTATTAATCTTCCAGTTCTTCGATAGCACATAATTATTAAGTGATATTTTCAAATTTCTTGTCAACTTTATTTAACTCAAACACGACAGGCCGATGGATGAATGACTGCCCTAGCACACAACCACCAGGCTAAGCAAGTCTTCTGGGGGGAAACCTTGGGTTATGTCAGCTACTTCAGGCTATAACCTCCAGCAAGTGCTAGAGCGGTTCCCTGCTGAGTGTGAAACGTCCGGGATTAGAGTCAGCTCCTCTAAGTCTGAGGTCATTATTCTCAACTAGAAATAGGTGAACTGGCCCCTGTGAGGGGTCAGGGGTCAGTCTGAGCCTCAAGTTCATGGCTGAATAAGAGAGTGATGGGTGGGTGAAATAGGAGACGGACATATAGATTCGGGATTTGTCTGCAGAAAGGATGCGCCGATTACCGTTCTCTGGCCAATCACCAATCTTTAAAAAGCCTGACCCGCCGATAAAAGCTAGTAACTTTTTTTTTTATGAATTGACAGTCTTAGCCATGTCAGCCCTCTCCTACAACTGAGCAAAAGTTTACAGTGGCTAATTTTCAGACTTTTGCAGAGATAGCTCAGATTGGCGCTTCACAATTAACACCTGTTTTTACAGACAATGCTTATAGAACAGAAGCAACCCTTTACATTGTAAGTGTGAGGAATCTGCCTGTATTGACGCCAGGCGCTACACGGTTCTCAAAGATAAATGGTGAGAAACAGTGGACAACTCCAGGCACTGTCCGTGGTGCTAGTTCAACCCTCAGGTCATACGCCTTGGCTGGAGCTGCAGGGGGACATTTCAGTCACAACAGTAGCCATCTTCTGCGTACATCATCAGACACAAACTGTTTGTACTCGCTAACAAATCCTGTGACCTGGAAGACACCCGATGTAGCATCTGAAACAAACACCGTCATAAACTGTCCCTCGTTCAGGTACAATGAGTAAACCACCATGTGGGCTCGACCTGTCATTTGAGTTTATTTCATAATATATGTCAGAGTTCTGAAAGTTTGGATGAATTGGTTTTGAGTGTGACCAAATGTACGAGTACCAGCTAAAGCATATATGCGTTTTACAAGAGTTTAAACATTAAAGCAACAATTTTTAACAGATCAACCCAGGTCTTTTGAATGTAATTAGACCCAAAATTCTCCAAATCAGGGCTACTGTGTTTGATTTAAGCTTTTTTATCAGGATTAACTTTATGAAGCTGATGGTATTAATTTTTGGGACCAATTAAACTGAAACAGTACAGATTTAATCCCCAGTTAAAGTATGAGGTTGCTCGTCCTGACTCATTAGCTGAATTTTAGTTCCTATTTAGTTCAGATGATGGAGAAGTGTACCTCATTTATAATAACTATGCAGACATAAGAATCATTGAAGTTATGCTACATGTCTTGCATGTCTTGTTCAAAGGTTCGTGGTTTTTCTCCTGCTCTTTTTTTCCCCGTTTCTCCTCAGGCTAAAAATGCTGGAATTTTGAAATTTTAAGCTCTGAATGGATAGAGAATTTGAAAAGATCAAATTTTCAGGGTCGGGTCTACCTAATGAAAAAGCCTCACCTGTGGATTTGGGCTCTCCTTCTGCTCCTACCTGATGAATGCTGAGCAAAGCAGAGCTGACGCTCTGAAGCATTGTCTTTTGTTTACAAGTTTATTGTGGGAGTTTGAGGAGAAGGTACGTTTTTCACACAGAGGCTTGTTTCTGTTAGATCCGCTCGATAAGTAGGCTGGTACCACAGATTTAATGTTTTTAGTCAGTCTTTTTCCTAGCTAAGGATATCAGGGCCTTTTCTTTGTTTTTCCATTTAGAACAGATGTGAAATAAGCCATGTTTCATTTCTTTGATTTAGCACAATCCAACAATCCCTGTCGTCCCCCACAGTTTGTGAAACCGTTTGAGGCATTTTTTTTCCTTTTATGCACCACAGTACAAGATACAGAGCCACAATACATTAGCGAAAAAAGGAGAAGAAAAAGAAAAAGCTGTGCTGTGGATATATGAGTGAACATGTGTGACTGAGTTGTTTTTTTTATTCACTTTTACAAGAACTCAGTGAATTTGTTGTGGTTGTTGTGTAACTCTCCCTCTGTCCAATAAGTGGTCTTAATGGTATACATTGAAAGCTAGTAGAAATATAGAATTCAGGGATGTGGGGTTGCAGTGAGTCGGCATTGTGGCTTTTAAATCTGGTCAGAACCAAAAGGATCTGTCCTCTCTGGGTGACACAAACAGAGACAGGGAGGGTTGCCAGGGAAATAAACATGGACCAATCAGCAATGTGGTCATGCCCCCATCAAGCGCTCCAATAACAATCGTTTGCTTTCCAAGGAATTTGGGTGAAAAGCGTAACTTCATCCAAGAGGTTTTTAAGACTTTGGAGTTGAGTTTTCCACTTTTTCTAAGTTCTTTCCAATAAAAGAACACAACATGACATTCAGCTTTACACCTTGGGGCCACCACTTGACCATACTCCACTGTTATTAACGAGTCATTATGTACAAGATATCCATCAGGGAATGGGTCCAAGACAGAAGGAGCGGAAGTTCTTATTGTTTTTAAAATGTATTTAATTTGCTTTTTCTTCTTCTTTTGGATAAGCATCGTCACACACCATGAGTGCAAACACAACACTCAGTGAACTAGAGGCTAATTGAAGTGTCCTCACCTAACCCGTTAAACTCACCTCAGGTGTAATGATAAGTACACTCTACTCAGACATCAAACAGCATATTGCAGGACACGAGTTTCCCAAATATCAATAAGAGCAAATAAACTCAAGAAAAACAAGCCTGCAGTGTTGCTTACCAACCTGCCTGAAGGGCCAAAATGAGGTCTGGAGACTGAAGCTACATTTGTTTCTCTCACAAAATATAAAAAACAAAAAAAGTCATGTCTCATTATTGCGGTGGCCTGCGGGGGATCTTCAGGTGGTTTTAGTGAGTTATAAATGTAGCTGGAAAGAAAAGGAGATTACCAGAAAAGAAGCAAAACCTGAAAACAAACTCCTATGGTGCCTTCATTTCTCTGAAAACTTGTTAAAGGTTTTAGACTTTTATTTTATTTTTTGCTCAGGTTTTACTTCAATAGTGAAATGAAGTCGGTTAGGCAGGCCGACAGCCTGCAGACGTTAAACCTGTTCTCTGACATGTTGCAGACAACATGTCAGAGAACATGTCACACAACATTCAATCATTGCTAAAAACTGACCACCACCTACATGTTTGCTTGCAGAAAAGAGAACATGTCAGAACATCTGGAGATGATAAAGGAAGAGCTGTCATATACTGCATTTATGAGTCATACTTAGCTATTTGACAAACAAGTTAACATTAATCCCAAGAAAATATTAACTTCTTTTAGGCTGCTCCAGCTCTTTGGGTGACGTTGTGTTGCTAATCTGGCCACCAACAGTCAACCCCCATCACCAACAATCTAAGCTCTAATCAGAGGTGTTTCTTTAGTTAAGCTGACATAAAAACAACAAAGATGTCTGCAAAGTGATGCGGCTGCTGATTTCAAGCATGTTATGTTGCGATTGCTTCAAAACAAACGACTGTCAGGCGAACAGCACCGTTAAAGAGCATTCCCGGTTTGTAGGCATTATTGCCATGATTGCTAGCTGCTAGTGTCTTAAGTTACAATATATAATCCAACTATTTACCATCATCTTATTTACAAAAACTATTCTCACTCTCCTCACAAGGTTGCCTTAAAAAGTTTGATCTGTTTGCTGGAAACTACATTAAGTAGAATGCAGTCACATTTAGAGCGGTGGAAATTATGTCATAACTGATTTGTAGTCTGGTATTGTACAGCGCTGTGCTGCTGCTGCTGCAGTGTATGTGCTGTCCTTTTGTCCTTGTGCCAGATGTCAGGATGTGGTGTGTACGACTCATTAGGTTGTCAAAATGCTCCTGTACTAGTAAGTCTTTTTATTTGGTCATTTGGACGCCAAACGACCCATCTGCTCAGGTAGCTGCGTCTGCATCAGTTGAGGTATAATGGTGACACTGCGTAGACAATAATGATGCCCAAACAGCCACGGCTATTGCCTCAGTGAGTCATCAATCAGTGAGGGAATCCTGCTCGCTCCTTTTGACTAGGGACAACCTGGATTAGAACAATGACTGAGTGTGTGTATGCGCGGGAATGTCGTGCGTGCTTATGTTTCGCCAAAACCTTGTCTGGGTGTGTAGGCGGCTTTCTTGTCTTTCTATCTATGGGAAAATGTCTATTTAGTCTCTCTAAGTGTGTCTATTAGCTAATATAGCTGTCAGCCTTCCTGTCTGCATGTGCGTGTGTCTGTGTGTGAGAAAGGGTCTGTCTATTTTTTTTGTTCGGTGCAGTCTTTGTTGTTGTTTATGCTGTAGTCTGGCACAGGAAGAAAGAAAGGCACAGTGATAGTGATAATCACAACACTTGGGAATAACCAATGGAGGAATGAGGAAGGAAACAAAGGAAGAATAAGGAAGGTGACGGAGGAGAGGAAGAGAAGGTCGAAGAGGAAGACGAGAGACGAGCGGAGGAATTGTTTCTAGTCAAGCTGCTGCGTGAAGCTATCAGAAGATAGCCTTCCAAGCTTCCCTTGCCATGTGTGTGTGTGTGTGTGTGTGTCTGTACAAAATCCTTAGTAGCGAGCGGAAAGCAAAGCCACGGGGATGAGGGCATATTTCAGGTCACAAACTAGCTACAGATTTAATTTGGGGAAGAACAACTTGATTATGTTCTCTCAAGCAAAAACAGCTCAGGGAAATGTAACTGAGAAGACACAGGTACACACACACTCGCACACACTTGCATTACCGTAGCAATAAAATGGCACCTGCAGTTCAATGTACTGCGCAGATGGTTGCTAAATAAGAGCAGACTCAGGTGTTATTTTACAATCTACAGCAACACAAATTGTTAATAAATCTAACTTCCTTCTTTAATATCACTTTACATCTAAAAACTTTTTAAACAACAGAAAAAGCTTGTATCACAGTATTAATATTCATTTCAGTTTTGATTTGTATCTGGGAAAAATATCCTAACATATTTTTCACCGAACATGCTTTCCAGGCTCATGTTTGTCTCCACAGGCCTCACATGCTGTGGCAATATGCCTCATATAGGCTCATTCTATGATGAACTCTATAGGAATTGCCCAGAAGATTCAAATAACATAATTGTCTGGATTTGAAGAAGCAAAATGGTCAAAAGTAGGAGCTTGAAGAAATGTTTTTTATTCTCATGTTTTCTCATAGAATAAAATAGTTCTGAAGCAGGACTTTTTCTAAATTTTTTTCATGAAATCTACTTTCATTCTGGACTTGAAGCGGCAATCAAATCCGTTCTTCTTCTGCCCGAAGAATAACAGCTGATTAATAATGGGTACTATAAAAAAAAATTATTCAAAGACTTGGGGGCAATTTTAGTGACCTACTTTGTTAGGTATTGGGATCTAACAATAAAGGTCTGCAATGAATAACAAAAACTAGGACATATATATCATTTGAAAATCAACCTTCAGAGGTTAGAAAAACAGATGGAAAAGTACAATTGAATGCAAAAAAGAAAGAAAAAGTCAAAAGGTCAAAGAAACTGCAGACATGCAGCATATACCCTTCAAGGATTACTCACATTATAACACACTACTGAAGATTTTTTTGCTTTATTTTAGATTTATATGGCTAGCACAAAGCAGGAAAATAAAACTTGGTTTTGAAAGACCCTCTGTTCTATTCCTGGTGACAGAAATCATTCCCTGACCAGGAAGCTACCGCCACATTTCACAGTATGATGGGTGTGTTCAATATTCATTTTCCACCAGATGTAGCGTTTCGCATGTACCTATGAGGTTTGGGGTCAATTTTAAACATTACTTCTCATAGTTTTCTAACCTTTTTTTTTTTACATACCAGGCACATTTGTGGTGTGTATATCCACTAGCAGTCCTGTGGGTTGTGGGTCCTCTAGGTTTAACATGGGCCTTCTGCTTGCTACTCTGGTTAAAACAAATGGTTTAGTTTTCTGACCAAATTGGGGGAAACACAATTGCAGTCAATTCATTTTAAATTTAAATGAGTGAAAATTTTGCATCATTATGCCTGAGTTTTATAATTATGCCAAACTTTGCGATTGTAATGAGGCAAAATTTTGCAAAGTTTGAATATCTTTGCTAGGCAATGTACATACGATCTACAGTGATTCATCCACAAACTCTAAAATTAAGATGAATGTTTTCTCTTCCAATGGCAACAACGAAAAAGAAAATGAATCACATCCACAACAGAGATATTATAGCCAAATGATATTTCGCATCAGCATAATCTAAACAACTTAAGCACCATTGTCTTTTGAGACAGATATACAGTACGGACACACTGCCCTCTACTGGAAACTGTAGTCGCTCAGAACACCGACTCTACAGGTAACCATGATGTCTCTTAAAGAGTTCGTTTCAAGTTCCTCTGTATGGAAATGAGGAGAAGGTTAAGACCGGAATCATCCCTAGAAGAAGCACTAGAGATGGCAGGAGGGTTTCCCTTTTCAGTATGATACACTGTCTAACCACTTCAATCCACACACACACACACACGCGCGAGCACACACACCAAATTGTTTGGCCAATGTTTTTTTACGTCACATGGTTCATTCTCTGTTTTGGAAATCACTTTCTCTTAGACGAAACGACAACAAACAGACAACAAAAACCAACCTGATCCAAACACTGCGTCAAAAACTTCATTCTTGGTTGGATACAGATCTGGATTTTTGAAATAACACACAAAAAAAATGGATGTACAGACAATTATATGTAAAAGCATTGAGAGCTGTTCTTATTGTGAATAACATTAATAATAGAGCATGACAGTGTCATTAATCAGTGGTAGGGAGGAGCAGATTTTCTCTGTCCTCACCAAAAAGATACATTTATTATGCAGTTCAAGGGTCAAGGTAAATCCAATAATACAGCGTGTGCATTTAATGTTATCTGATGTGTAAAAAAAAAAAATCTAATATTGAATTGAACCGACATACAATTTGGAGTAAAAAAATAATTTCCTGATGATCGTTATTCAGGTCAAGAGGAGTTTTTCATTTTAAACAGCAAAAACTGCCCCACCCCACCTTCCCCCCCAGTGTAGGAGTGACTGTCGCCATTATCAAAACAGATCAAACTGTCTCATTTTCAAAAAAAGGTTAACCTTCCCTCCGCTTATCCAGGGTGACTTATGAAAGCATGTCACTCTGCAGCGAGCTTTAAAATTCTGCACACCAACAGGGAGCATTAAAACAGCAATAAACTACAAAGGGCACCTTGCTGTATTGTGCTCTGAGCAGGAAGACAGCAAAGACACAGTTAGTGGACAAACACTGGGTGGGATTTCCTTTTCTCCTCACTGGCTCCTGCCTTCCATTGTCCATTTTCAGATGCTGGCTGAGTGCCGCTTTCCACGGAGAATAATAGAATGTGTCTGTCATCAAACTGTACACTGCGACAACACACACCAGCGCACACCCACACACACACCCCTACATAAAATACCTGCGTGTTGGCAATAACACCGACTGTGGTGATAATTCAAATGTGTGCGTTTTTCAAATATAGAACCAGTTAGTTGGTGATTTGCATGATTTTAATGCAAATGACACAACTAAGTGTTTAGAGTTCAAATTCATAGTACAAAGAAGTTATCAAATATTGTTGAACAATAATAGTCATTCTAAAAAAACATCAGTTTAGCAAAGTCCTGTAAATCTTAAAGCACTATATTGCACGATAAAGCATATGAATTAAAGGTGGATAGCATTGCACATGACTATGGAGCAGAGTTTTTAATCAATGTTTTTTTGCGCATCTTGCAGGATCACATAAGAAAAAAGTGGATGGAAACGACAACATTTAAAATAACCTCAATTACATCAAAAATAAGACCTTTTTTACACTCACTTAAAGTGGTTTTTGTTTTTTTCGAAAAACAGTTCATGCGCTACATGAGAGATAGAAACACTTGCAGAAGAAGTTCAGACATAGTAAACACTTCCATCCTCCGGTGGATCTGTGCCTTACCAGAGGCACGAAACTCTGAGAATTTTCAAATGCTGTGCTTTAACCCTTCTTGATTTTTCAGAGATATGTGGTTTCCGTACTAGCTTCCAACTGTTGCACCTAGTTTATTACAGCGAGACGTATACATCTGCCTGGTTGATTTGCTCCCAACCAGTAAATAGAAGCACGCCTAATATGCATTCTCTTTTTAGTGACATTATTAAAGTTTGCGCAAAATTAACATGACAACTGGGTGGAAACATGGATTATAAGACATTTATTTTCATTGATTATGCTTAGAAATATTTTTCTTCTATGCTTAAAACTACAGTATAATAATACTAGATAGGTACTGCATCGGGGTTTGCCAAAGTTTAAAAATAATTTTCAAAGTTGATAACATTTTCCTTCGTCACCAATGGTTTAAAATTCTTTTAATGAGTTACCAGAGAAAGTGCTGAGGTGACCAGAGTGAAACAAGAGTTATTTGTAAATCTAAATAATTTCCTCTTTTGTACTTGAGAAAAGCAACATTCAGTTTTCACATGTTTTCTCAAAACTCTTTAAATTCCTCAGCTTAAGATGTTATGAGCTTTTCAGGACAAACTAGATTAGTGCAAAATAAATAAGAAAACGGAGAAATTAAAAACTCATCATCCAGATAAAAATCAGGTTCTGGTGACGGTGTAAAAACTAAAGGAGCGCCACTAAAATTAGTAGAACAATCAGATTTTTTTATACAAAATAATAAAGGAAACAGGGATGTTCCTGAAGGTGAAATGGAAAGAGAAGGTCACTGAAATCATTGTGCTAATGTTTTAATCGGATTATTTACTAACGAATGTGGCAGATCCAGTTGCAATAAAGTTAAATAATTAACTAGAAAGCTTTAATTAAGCCTCCATTAATTTAACTCTGAACAAACATGTTCATTAGATCTCAGCAGATAAGGGTTTCTAAAGGCAAGTAAATGAGCTGGAACTTAACTGACTGGCCAACGTCGGCGCATTTGAGCCGAGTGATTAATTACTTTGATAGCAGCTACTTACTTTCACCACGCAGTTGTTAATGAATGACACTCTGACAACAATTAACATTATTATCAAGCTCATCCAATGCATCCAGGAACATTAGAAATGCACTAAGGTTGTGGGAAAGAGTCGAAAGAGTCTTTTTTTTAGCCCCTTATTTTTTAGCTGCTAATAAGATTACACTTTTCATTTGATCTACAGAATTACATTACAGAAGACAGCCTATGTGGAACATATTGTTTGTTATCTCATTATTAAATTAGGCAAAAAAAGGGGCCATTATATGAAAATCTAGCTTTTTCTGGACCAACATTTCAGGTTGTTAGCATTAGCAGCTGTAAACATTAGCATCATTTGTATTCTCTAGAGAAAATAGACTCTGTCCTTAATTCAGATTTTCTTAAGGCTGCCATTATAGAGAAGTGATAAAGCCTTTTTATGTTTGGTTTCACTCAAACTCAAATGAGTCACACCTATCTAAAGAACTTCAAGACTAAATTCTGGAGACAAAAACCAGCAGAAGCAGAGTGCTAAAACAGATCTTCCTCCTGCCAACAGTACAAACAATAAGACACTGAGCTCAGGGTTGCCAGGTCCTACTGACAGTTTCCAGCCCAATGAATTTCAACCTTTAATGAAATTCATGTTGATGGCACCAGATATAGTCACACATCTCGTGTCCCATGGGTCATTCAGACTTGAGACAATTCATGACATTTTTAGTTGTCCTTTTTTATATTCTGACCAGAACCAAATCCCATTGAGACTCTTTGAACACAATGAGACTTGAGTTTTTTGTGGCGATATGTCCTTTTTAATAATAATAATGTTGCCGTGGGATTTATTTCTGTTTTACAATACTACTACATAGTTTTCAGGAGTCTATTGATGAACCAATGTCCTCTGTATGAAATAATGTTCTTTTACTTGATTAATCAATGGTATGATTAACGGCATCAATGTTGTCACGTTCGACAGATTCTAGAGATTTCAAAATAAATGAATAAGATAAGTGAAATAACACGGCATTTTAATAAGAGTTTGGTGTTTTTCGGAAACCAGCCCAACCTGGAAACACTGATTGAGCTTTCCCTCACTTCTAGCACTGCTAGCTAAATCCATATACTAAACACAGCACATATTGGTGCAGTATCAAGTTGAGACACAATTCAAAGTTTAACATATTGAACCTTGCAACATCATAGGGCACCATAGAGTTTTACTTTCTGCTGTTTTCTGTTGATATTTACGTACCAATGGATCAACAGATGTAGCTGGTCAATGCGCTGCACAGGAAGAAAACTCTACAAGGTAACTCAGTTCATCAGAATTCCGACTCTCACCTCTAACAGTTTCTGTAATTTGTGTTACTGAACTGAAGGCAGTTCATTACGCATGGAGACAGCCAGAATTTTAAACTGAAGTTATATCAACACGGTGCAGCTCTGATGTATTGACAAGCGTGTAAGTAGACAGTTTACAGCTACACGGACAAAACAGCATTTCTACAATATCAGGAGTACAGTCTGTGGAATGAAAGATTACTTAGCTCAATGTGAGGTTCAAAATGAAGGAATTGTTCACATGTGTTGGTCAGCGAAAACGTCAGATTCGAGTGTTTCCACCGCCTCACCAACATTTGCGAATCCTGCATATTCCATGACATACAGTAGCTGTGTTTCCATTACACATGTGCGCAAAACCTTTTTTGATATTCTGTCAATGTCGAAAAAACACAATTTTGCAATTGGAGTGTTTCCAGTAAATAAGAAATGCAATTAAAGTCATGCATGAATAAACTTGTTCATGTGATGATTATTAAACATTATGACAGCAACAGATGCTAACAGTTAAACAAATAGTAAATTAATACATAATATTGCAGTTTAGTACCAACGCTCATCATCTATCAGTCATCAGAGGAGAAGTTGGTGTCGAATTGAGGTGTTGGAGCGAGAAGCTTCTTATATTTGGGAGAGGCTAGATATGCAGGATTTTGGGGAAATTTTCGGTGATTTCACAAAAGAGCTGTGGGCTCAACATGACAAATTCAACTTTTGATGAACTGTGCAATGCTGTAAGACGTCTACTGGAGCCAGCTCCTATAAATCAGGACATTTCTGTTGTATACAAACTGAGGTGTTGTGAAAAAAAGTCTTTCCATTACAGTTTTTCTTTTTAATTCCAATTTTGTTACGGCTGAAAAACAACCTCATCCTAACGTGAATACTTATTGAACAACAGGAGTTTTTTTTTTCAGAATGACTGTTTCCATCAAGCAAATGTATTTTGCGCAATTTGAAGATCAATGGAAACTCAGCGAATGATTGAAAGCTTGCAAGGATAAGACAGAGCAACCTTGCTGTAATATTTCCAGCCTGGCCTTCTGCTATCTGATGCAATTGACTCAGGGTCATTTGACAAACATTCCCAAGGCAATAAAGAACCGGCACCCTATGGCAGGTGGCTCCTTTTGTACCCAAAAAAGTCGGGTACAAATTATAAAACTGGCAAGGGAAGGAGACGACCAGCTGCCGCCAGGTTTGAGTTTGTTGTTGTAGGTTAATTAAAAAGCTGAATTGCCCCTGTACAACATCTTTTTTGTAGCTTCTTCTTATATTTTTGTGTTCCGACTACATTATTAAACATTTCAACATTATTAAAAACACTTTCTTTGAACATCAAACTGTTGATTTTCTCAGCACTGATAGCTTTTAGGTATGTTAACAAAATAAAGATATTAGATTTTGAGTTCCTAATGTGGTGATAACCAGTCTATCAACCTGGAAATTGCCTACAGTTGATGGGTCCAACTCTACACTGTATGATACAATTCCAAATTTGGCAGCTAGCATTTTAGAAATGAATTGTGTTTAATTTGGTTTTTACCCTGGTGATTACAAAACCTTCCAATTGGAAGTAAAAAAAATAGGCGGAATCAAATTTAATTTGAGCCAAACACTTTTTTAATGCTAGCTGCGCAGCATTAGCAGGGTCATGGCCGGACTCTTTTGGAGTAAGTCAACATGTACAGCATGACGTTAACAGCGTCATGGATAGAGGCTCAAATCCCAAAGGAAACAAAAACAACATGTATGCACTCTCAACTCCACCAGGAGCTCAGGATGAGAGTGCCAGCCAAATGGCATACATATATATTTATATTAAAAAAAAGTGGTAATCCTACAAAGACAGGCAGTTACACAATATTCAATGGATGATGTGGGGAAAAAAGTGCATTTAGGGGGGAAATTCAAGGTCAAAAAAGGAAGGAGAATTTAGAAAAAGGCTCAGAACTTTGTGGCTCAACATTAGAGTATTACATGATGAGCTAAAGCAAATGGGAGGTCAAAAGATTAATAGTTTGAGCCTCAGTGACTCGTTCAAATTATAAGCCCCAGAATGTTACATAAGAAGCTAAAAAAAAAAAAAAGAAACAAAAAAGCAACTGAAAACCAACAATTTGATGGACGGTTACTTCAAAATAGCTTTTAAAAAAAAACAACAAACCTGCACAGTTCAGCTTATTTTATGTTTTATATTTTATTGTTGATACCAAAATGTTCGACTTGAAGGTTAAGTTCAGGGGACAGCAGGTACATCCCTCATGCATGATGATGACAAGCACAAACGTTGGCTATGATTCACATGCTTTTTCACTATAACACATTTCACTTTACAAGTGAAAGCTGCTCGTTTCAAACCATTTCGGACTGATGACACATTTTGCTTTCCTTTGGCGTTCAATATTTTCTGCACTGTGATCTGACTTGTGATGAAAATTTCCAAACACACATTTGCCTGGCATGAAAACCTGTGTGGATTCAAGACATGTGCTCTCCTTCTCTGCTTGGGACCAATCCATTCTTGAAGCACAAGCTAAAAGGTTGCAGAATATAGATCTTAAAGGGCCAGTATTAAGTGTTTTCCAGTGACATGGTACTGTTTTATTGCAAAATCAAGTAGCTATGTTACTTTCAGGTGGTATGAAAACTCTATGTATATGTTTTCACCTCCTTTGTAAAATCCATGAGCAGAACTTTCTTTGGCATAAACTACATTTTAGTTGAGTAAGTTATTTTTGGACTCTTTCCACATCAGGGTCTCAGTAGGAGGATAGTAGACAAGCCTATGAGGGTGAAGGCTACACTGATATTTTCAAACATTTCATGGTAATCATATACTTATTTTATGCATTAAAATGTGAAATAATTATTATAAAGTCATATAATGTGATTTCTCTGGATTTGTTTTTAGATCGCATCTTTAACAATTGAAATGTACCTGGAATTAAGCCCATCATGACGACAACTTTTGCTCAACTGTCCCAGTAAATATTGCCATAAACTATAATATTATGTTCAAGTCACATGTTGTAATAATGGCATAACAATCCAAGTTCCCCTAAAGACCAATAAACTTTAATTTTGTAAAGAACACTTAGTATTAGAAGTGGAAGATATTTTAAATAACCAAGACAAAACATGACAACCAAAAACAAATGAAAATATGAACCACTAACAACTGAATACAATTAATTATTATATCTTTCTAAACAAAGTTACCCCTCAAAAAATGTATGTTTTGAGGGGTAATTATGGAGCTCATTTTAATCCATCATGCAATTGAGTAATTGCTACAAGCTTATCAATAGTGAAAACAAGAGACTTCTCCATCATTTACTGGGAATAATTCAAAATTGGTGTATCAAATACTTATTGTCCCCAACTGTACATCATGGCACACTGAATACAGTCATCAGTCACAGGAGAAAATATGTGATAATATGGATACCAACAAACACTGGACATTACTTCCAAATAGATGACAAGACAAATTTGTCAGGGAAGCTGCCAAGAGGCTGACAGCAACACTAAAGGAAGAATCTCTGCCAAGTACATGCAACAACAGTCCCCTGTATTCTTCACTGGCCTGGACTGAGGCAAAGGTATGCAGAAAGAAAACTCTTCACCTTTTTTCAAAAGATAACATCCAGACCTGGCTAAAATCTCTCAAAACCTTGTCAGAGATTGGATTATGGATGCTGAAACCAAACATTTGGGCAGCAATTCAAAAATGTGTTCGGCTCCAAAAGAACACTGACTAAAAGCATTCCTTCCATACCCACTGTAAAAACATGGTGGAGGCATTGTTTTGTGGGGTTGCTTTTCTTAAGATCATTTTTTTGTTTTGTTTTTATCATAATGAATGAAACTGCTCATTCATTGCCTTCGTACGTATTTCCATGCAACTCTCATTTCGCTTCAGAGCTGTGTCTGGACTTTCTACCATTGACTTAGATTCCTCTGGAAGAATCTCTACCGGGCCAATCAGAGAACAGGAGAAGTTATGAACAATTATTTGTTTTTCTGCGCTATTGGAATTGTGGTCTGGCTGTAATTTTAGTGGAGGAAGTGAACGAAGTTGTTCAGTCCATGTTGGCCACACTTCCAAATATTACGCTGAAATTAGCAGCCATCTTGTTTGCCGTTGCACTGCTCCGTTCGCAGTGGAGAATGGTTGTTTACGTTGTAGGCCATTTCCAGTAAACTTCATAGCGTCAAAGTGATGCACCACATACGTCATGGACAAATGTGAACATTTTCAGTTGCTCAATCCATATGCATGGCTCTGAGATTTAACAATTTTCAAATTCCATGTATTTGATACACAAGCTAATGCTAAATTAGCCCTTACATGAGCCAGTTTCAACCATCGTGTGAAAACTTGTATCCAAGTCTTTACACTGAAAAGGGATGAGGACGTTTATGCTTCAAAGCAGAATATTCTACATTGCTGTTTAGTGATTAAACGTCTTGCAGTAAAGACTGTCCTTTTGGCTGAATAAGGGGCTGATACATGTCAATTAACTAACATTCATATTTTTGTTTAATTAAGCAAGTGAGAGTCACAACTTCTCACAGATTTCGAGGCATTTTGAATTACATGAATTACCCCAGCAGTTAATCTTATAAAATGTTTATGCAATCTCACTATTTTACCAAGATACTTGAACGTTGCATCGTTTAAATGTTCAATTCAAATGCATCGTTTAAATGTTCAATTCAAATGCATCGTTTGAATGTTCAAAAAATGTTTGAAAAAAAAAAATTTCAAGGATCAAAATGTTTTTTGATAATCAATTTCTTACAAAAAAAATCCAACATATGTACACAATAAGTACACATAGTTAACATATGTATACCCAAACTTTAATGTACAAAACACAACTAATCAAACTTTGGACCATTTATCTGGGAAATATTGTGATGACTAGAGTAAATTAACTCTAGGAAATCAAATCACAAATAGGGCCCTCATAATCTCATACAGACTGTCTATCTCATACTTCAACTTAATATGACTATTTTCATCCAGTCAGCAAAAATGAACACTTACTTAAATCTCATGTTTGCCTTAATAAAGACACGTTACATGAAAAAAGTTCAGCTTTAACGAGGAATATTTGACGTATTTTAACTCTGAGGTCAGGTGTTTTTACTTTCCTGCATTCGGCAACACAACAATACATTTGGCAAGTAATTAAGAGGAAATACAGTGGTTTCTATTCATACAAACACAGAAATAGTCGAAGGGTCGTTCGCGGGCCAAAGTAGGTAAACAAAAGACAAAAACACGCTTCCAAATTGGTAAAGGTGACTGCCTTACCTTCTACAAATTGATTTACCGTCACTCCCCTCATCTCGCCGTCTTCCTCCGCAGTTTTCATGATGTCCCCGTCTTCCAAAAAACGGCCAAAAAAGCAAAAAAAAAAAAGTCCTTCGCTCTTTTTAGTTTCCAGTATGCCTCTAAACAGACGCGCGACTTTAATTCTGCCGGTACATCAAAGTGAAAGTAACGGCGGCGTGCTCAAATTAATCACCGGTCGTCTCCAGGTGTGGGTGACAGCACGCGCCCAAACAGTGCCGGGAGAGAACAGTGACCACGCCCCACCGCGAGCACTTCGAGTGTCCACCCAGCCTGTCGCCACAACAGGAAAAGTTGCCTCCAACGTTCGATTAGACGGGACTCTTTGGATCAGCTGGACGTCTGCAGGTTTTACCACAGCAGCAGGGCCGGTCCCAGGTATTATGCTACCGCGGGCTAAAGGTTGCTCCAATACAATGAATAAGTTGTCAAAAAAAAAAAATCACACTTAAGTGTATTTTTATACCAGATGTGATAGCTTGAGTAAATGGCCATGAATACATCGAATAGAATAGAAAATGTATCTATAAGTATTTAAATGTGAAAAATGTAAACAAAATTAAATATTGTTCTCACAGTCTTTTCCACAGCCTCAAGTCTTTTTGAATTTACCGTCAACTTAGCTCACCTATTTTTAGGCAGCTTCGCCCATTCTTCTCAGCGGTTCTTCTCCAGCTCCGTCAGGTTGGATGGGAGATGGCTATGTAGCCATTTTCAGATCGCTCAAACAGATTCAAGTCTGGACTCCAGGAAGTTCGCACAGTGGTTCTGAAGGCACTCCTTTGAGATTTTGGCCTTTTGTTTTTGGGTTTCCCTGCTGAAAAAAAGAAAAACAAAAACAAAAAACGTCGCTGAAGTTTGGAGTCATGAGTGCTCCGAAATGTGCATCTTTCCAAATCTAGTCCAATCAACTGAATTTCCCACAGGCGGACTCACCCTGAAGCTGCAGAAACATCCCAGTGATGATAAGTGGAAACGGCTCAGTTTTTAAAAAAAACGTTATTGTTAAATAAATTTGCAATTCACTATGATGGAGCATTTGTGTGCATAAGTTTGAGGAGAGAGACTAATTCAATACAATTTGAAATAATGATGCAACATAAAATGTGGAAAAAGTGAAGTGCTTCCTGCATGCACTGGATGTAGTTCAGGTTCAGAGAGTAGTTTCAACTGTCCAGATTGCAGTGGTTTATGCAGCTTGTTAAAAACTAGACACCATGCTCTCAGTGCTGGGAGTTCTTTGCATAAGTTGGGATGACAACAGCTATTAGATTGATTCATCCTAAGAGGCCTCAGGTAGGCGTCCTATATTTAGCACGACCCTATCAGAACACATTAACAATAACAGAAACCTCACTGTCTGTGATGAAGCCTTTAGTTGTTGTAAAAGGAGTCGTGATAAACTCTGTATGCACCAAGCCTTTGACTTCAAATTAAGCAGGAAGTACTCCATCCTGGTGTTAGAACCATAAATTCAGTGTATTGTGATTTTATCTGACATACAATAACAACAGTTCTAAAAATTAAAATGCAGTACAAGTTGTAAAATACAGAGAAAGGCATCTTTAAAAATTACATTAAAAATGTGGCATGTATTTGGTCTAAGCATTCTCCACTCTGCTCGGCATTCACATATTCATTTGGAACAGAGTGGGAGTTCGTGTTTTTGGTCCACATCAGGGTACGACGGCCCATTCACACCTCCTCAAACAAACCGGATTTTCTAGGCAAACAAACAAATGTTTGATTGAAGCGGACTAAACAGGGCTGAAGTGAATACGACCCGATTCTCAGTATTGCTCCGGTGGTTGGATAGAGATCATTGCTGTTGAGAAATTTAAAACACGGTTTGGTTATACAATAATGTCACAATCTTTACACATCTGAAAGAACTGAAAGTCCATCCAGAAACTGAAAATACGAAGCGACACACCAACAAGGAGTGGAGGCCGGGTATGCAGAGAATCAATCAATCAATCAATCAATCATGTTTATTTGTGTAGCACATTACAGCAGGAAGGCAGTTCAAAGTGCTTTACAACACAAAACTTAATAGTCACCAATTTGAGAAAAAGCATTATGAGTTATCTATAGTGCGCTATCAGTGTTCCATTAATTATGGTTCAGAATCAATTCTAAATAGTTTGGTTTTAACTAGAAACAGTCTGTGATAAAGGTCAGAGGGGATCAATCTGCTGCTAAACTTTCTTCTTTATGACGGATTTCAAAATTGAGACATGGGAAAACTAGACTTTTCACCCCGTTATAACTGAACCGGCTCTTATCATCAAACGGAGCAGATACCCGAGCTCTGCCGTCCTCGTGAAAATCAGAGGAACTCATTGGGTCTTTGTCACCAGCGGGGTGCAACGCTCTCTTCCTTCTTGATCTTTCCAAAAAGGACAAATTCATGGCATAAGCATACAACACAAACCCGCTGCATCCGCTCTGTTACGGAAAAGATTAAAAAGGGCTCTCTGCTGATAAACAGACCGCCGCTCGTACGCCGCGCAACACGGCCAACATGTTTGGAGAATAATTACTCCGAAAAGTTGTTTGTGTGCCTCTGGTCACAAACGGGATGAGGATGTACAATAATTGGCCTCAGCGCTGCACACACCCAGGACTGGTTATGAGGCAACGCGGCTTCAGCCACTTTCAAGTTAGAATTAATTATTTTCCATGTCTTTTGATGAATTCCCTCCGTATACCGTTTATTTGCAAATGCGTTATCCCCCTAAAACATTTCAAAACCATTGGAGTTACGGGAGGATTCCACGGATCCCCCAAACTGCATCCCTCATCCATACTTTCTCTTTTTGAGGAAAGTCGTCAAAGCATGGGAAGCTGATCAACATCTCTCCTCTTTCAGCCTGCAGTCATTTCCTTCTTCCTGGTTTTGTGCCACCCTGGTGCCTCGTGTCCTCCCTCTACCTCTCTTTGAGCTGCAGAGAACACCCCTCCTGCTCCTCTGCTGCCTCTAATAAGCCTGAAAGAGATTCCTTGGCTGACAGCTGCTCCAGATGGCATCATCACTCTGTGGTTTCACACTCATCTGGCTCTGGATCAAGATCCACAACCAGAAAAGGTGGCTGTCCCCTTTATGCCCCTGCTGCGGTGGCCACGCATCAACATCAACACGGGCATATGGTGGGGTTACGCAACGCCGTATCCGCAGGGTTGAGATGTTCGTGACGATTGCCCAATGAGATCCCGCTTTTATTCTTGTCGTTTTTCTTAATAAAGGTTTGACAAGCTCTGTGTTTGAGGACTGATTCTTTCCCTGCTTGTTCTTCTTTCCTGTAGGATTGTATTAGCATGCAGAAATGCACTGCAGATGACTGACTACTGAGTTGAAGGCAGAGGTGAGAAAACCTTAATGGTCTCATCTCCCTCTGCACGGAAACAGCCCGGAGACATGCTCTCGCAAGGCATAAAATTGGTTAAACCCAAGAGTTCAAAGCAGGCAATGCCAGACCCTGGAGAAGATGCCGGACTGAGCTTTGATTACTGCAAAGTTTGGACTGTGTCAGTGTTTCTTCTTCAGAACAGGTCCCGGTGCATCGCTCTGTTTTGCTCAGTTTACACTTCGCCCAGTAATGAACTCTGTGTGCTTAAAAAGGTTTCCTTCTCAACTGTGGCACTCAAAGAGAAGGATGTCTTATTGATTGGTTTCTTACTAGACGTTTGCCACCTTTTAAAGTCTTTTTTCTTTTCTTCCTCACCGTTTTAGTATTTTGACACTGTGACATAAATAAGCTGATTTTCACCTCCATTTGTTTCCATGTTCAGGGCGGTTCATAGACAAGAAAGTTGTGCCAGCATATTGCATAAAATGAAGTCCAATCTTTACAGTTCTTGAAGGAAGCTTGGGTCTCTTATTTTTACAGAGTGTTTTTATGTATCCGGATTTGGCAGGTCAGACCAACTCAATGTAGTGCCTAGTTGTGAAATGGAACGAAAAAAAGACTCATAGTTTTCAAAATATTTCACAAATAAAAATGTGGAAGCTACTGTGACAGACTGGCGACCTGTCCAGGGTCGCTAACATTATGCTAACATTATGATAATGAAGTCATAATAGTAGAATGCAACTTGTTTTTTTCTCGTAACTTTACGACTTTCTTCTGGCAAGAAGAAGAAAGTTGTAAAATTACGAGAAAAAAGTCATAAAAACAAAATAATACCATGTGTTATTACGTCTTTATTCTCACAATGTGGCTCAATTCTCGTAACGAATTTCTTTTTAGCCTGGACCTTTTATGCCTTCAGAGAAATCTTTCCTCTTGTACCTCCGTAATAAAATGCAACACAATTAATAGCCTTCAGACTCATCTAAATAGTACATTTAATCTCCGTTTATCTAGGCAGTTGTTCGATGAAGGCCTCAGATGTTTGATAGAGGACATCAGAGAGCAAACAGAATGATGAAGTCCAAAGAACACAACAGGCAGGCCAAGGGTAAAGCTCAACGGAAGAAGCGGGGCTTGGTTATAAAGCACTATTCCAAGCTTTGAGCATCTAAAGGAACACAGTCCAATCCATGATTGTAAAAAGAAAGAGCATCACAGAAGTGTAAAGCTACCAATTCTTGGCTGTCCACCTAAACTAACAGGGCAAGCAAGGACAAGAACAGGATTGTTCATGAAAGCAGCCAAGAGGTTCCACAGTAACTGTGGAAGATCTCCGGTGGGATCTGAGGGCAACCATTAGGTCAGGGGTGGCAAAAAGAAATCCATTGCTAGAAGCATTTTATAAGAAGTCCTTTTGTAGTTTGCCACAACCCACGCTTGTTTAGCAAATGGGTAGAGATGATGGGAAGACAGATGAAGCTAAAAACAGGTCAACCAGCAAGAAATCGTACTAGAGGAGACCTGAGATTGAAATAAGAATAAACTGAACTGAACTGACAATGATCCTAAATGGACAGCCACAATACACTGGAATAGTCAAAGTCCCTACCTTGATCCAGTTGAGATTCAGTGACAACAGTCAAACAAATAGGCATGGAGTCAAGGACGATTCTTTTGATTCTTCTGGTCCAAAACCTCCACGGCCAAAAACCAAGACAGGTTTAACCGTCTTGGCCTAACCAAACAAGACTGAGACCCAATCTTTAGATTTTGACTAATATCTCACCACACCACTAAGTTAAAAAATATATGGAAAATTAAGTTCTCAAACAAAAACTACTTATTGGTATTAAACTGGTCGACATACTAAACAATTTTTAAAGTTATTAAATGTAGCCACACATCGATACACAATCTCTAAATTGAATTCATCAACTTCCATTTCACAATAGCTGTAAGATAAATAAGTAAGAAAATAGAGTAAGAGTAATTTGTCATATCAAGCAAGATTAAGATTGCACACTCCAAGGCCAAGATCGGGTCGAAGGCTAGGAAATACGAGGACTGTGATGGCAGTCTTGAGCCCAGGACCTGTCTGGAGCTCTCCACTCTCTCTGCACTCTGCTTGAGCTATTCTCCAGTGGAGAATGGCCAGAAACTTCTACGTGCTAGATTTCTAGATTCTCAGATATACCTCAACATACTTGCACTGAAAGGTGGGTAGCAGACAAGAGCACACTAGCACTCTAAAGGTTTTTAATTGGTGAAAAACATTGATAACCATAATTTTCCTTCCACTTCCCAAATATATGTCCAAAGTAACAGCCACATGCCTTGTCCAACCAAACTCTGGCCCAAGCCTTCATGAATCAGGATGTGTCAGATTCAGTTGCAGTAAATGTGTTTGTTTGTATTTCAGTCTTTGCCATCTTCGCCCGTCTATGTTAAGGTCCTGTAAAGATTTGGCTTGGTTTCCATCCAAACGTCCACCTTTGTGGCATTTCCTAAAACTTTTCTTTTCTTCATATAACCTGGTTCTGCATCAGATGTAAGGAACCTCTTGGAACGCACTCGTCCCAAAACCAACAGACTTTTCGGCCGAGTGACTTTCCTGGACAGAAGGAGCCGCTGATGGAGCCAAAGCTGCTTGTCTAACCAATCCACCCCCACCTCCCCTGACTCCCCAGCAGAGAGAGGGATGAAGGTAATGAAAACCAGCAACAGCCAGTTCCAAGAAAATAAAACAGCCATCTGAGCCACAAAGTGGGCGCTCTCTTGTCCTACTCTTTCCTGGCGCTCCTGGTGTGAGAAACTGATCTGTCCAAGTCGTTTCAATTTTAAGTTGCTACTACTTTTTTTTTTTCTCCCCCCTCTTCCAAACGTTCCTACCATAAATTACTGTAAAGTTTTAGTCTCAGAAGTCCTGAGAGAACAGTAAACTTTTAAATGAATATTGAACCAGAAATGAGATTATATAACGCTTACGACAAAATGTCTTCTTTAGAATACATTTCATCGTCCATATTGTAGTAGTTCACTTGGTTTTCTTGTTGTTGTTTCTTTTACATAAAGTCTTAGAATTAACTTTAAGGACAATAAAATAAATCTGTCTTGATCTCTAGAATATAGATACACCTCACTCCTTAAAGTACGTGATTGGGAATTGTCATTTGGTGGAGGATGTTGAGGCTGGTTATGATGTATGATTGTTTATATGCATTAATACAGTCCAATATAGCTGAATAAGCATTTCAGTATGAAAAATCACAACTCACATTGCAGAAATGAAAGCAATTTTACCTTTCTATCGACTATGTGGGAGATATGAGACCACTTACCACTCACTGATTGATATTTTGCTCAGATACCCCAAGGGCTCTAAACAAAAAAATCACTTTCACACTTCTTACAAATACACACCAACTTACATAATGTTTGTGACTGCGACACCCACACAGTCACTATTTCACACTCACTTGAGTCCTAAGCTGTGTTGTGGATGCACTGACCAGATGATCCTTGTCAAGCCTACCCGCAGCAAGTCGCAGCGTACATCGTCAGAGCGCGTTCCTGCTTTTAAATACACACATTGACACACTCCTCAGCCGGGGCTTGATTTTTATTGGCTGGTCTTAACTGCTTTGTAGTATTTTTAGGCCTGTTATTCTGGGGCCTGTCCTGGCAGGCCACTTGTACAGTATTTAAGCCTCCCCACCGACGACTAGGGACCACTGAGAACACACAGTGGAAAAATCATCGGCCGACAGACCAACAGGCATCCGCCGGGCGTAAAACATTCTGTAAAGAAAGGGTAAGTCGAAGCCTCGACAGCATACAGCGGCAAAAAGAATTTCCTGTGTAATTAAGAACTTCGAGGAGTTGCCACAATGAACGTGACATAAAGTCAATCGTGCTTTTTTTTTCTGCTAGTTGGCATTCAGTTTAACCCAACATGAAGGTTGATGCACAGTTTGGGACTTTTTATTGCACTCCAAGAAATGTTGAGGTCAGGGTTAGCTGCGGTCCATTGGCCACTGCGGCACCACTTAATGATCTGCAGAGGGACACTTGAGCAGGGCAGATGCTAGCCAACACAGGCCTTTTGCCTGGGTCACGGCAGAAGGACGGTCACTGTGCCAATGGCTTTCTCTTTGAAATAATAAGTTGTTTTTCCACCAGATGAATGTGTTCCCATACGTGGCTTATTTATATCTCACAATGAACATGTTCATCAGCGAGCAGGAAGTATCACAAGGCTTCTTTGTGCTGGAGCTGTGACACTGACTAATGGTTCTAATCTTTGGTTTCATTTATGGTTATGAATAGACTTTATCTAATTGGAGATTTATCACTGTCTTTAATGGAATGTGCTGTTAGAATAATCTCTCCGCATGCGGCATGCATTATGAGGATTAAGAGTCTTATGTGGAAGGATACCTCAGAAATGATGCTTCACGTCCGTTTTGTTTCCGTAAACAAAGCATTTCACCCTCATGTGCTTAAGCGGTTGAGTTCCAGTTGATTTTTGTTGTAGCTTAGCTTTGTCAGAAATGATGGAAGATTAACAGTCAGGAAATCTGAAAACTTTGCATTAGATCTCGCCTGGCCATTGTCTTCTCACGCAATTCCATTCACACCACATTCTGGGCTTTCTCCCCTTCACTTGGATTCTTCTTGCAGAATTTCTACTCGGCCAATCAGCAAACAGAAAGAGTAGAGTAGAGTTGTGAACTCTAGTATTCGTGCTTTAGAATTGTATGTAGTGTATGCAGTTTTAGCAATGGCAGAAGAGGAAGTGAACAAAGCTGATCAGTCAAATAATGATTTAACATTAACAGCCACCTTGTTCAGCTCCGCAGTGGAAGATGGCTGTTTGTAGCACAAGCAATTTCTTGTAAGATTCATAGCGTTGAACTGGTGCATCATATGACACAGACAAACCGCAACAGTCATGCCTCCACGCCTCCAGGAAGCAATTGTTTCTTTGCATATGAGAGTCCAGACCATCTGAACAAAACAAATACAGTAAAACCAGGGACTGGTTTTTACCAGGCTACATTACACACAGTTTCCATTCATTTTACTTCTGATGCTCATTTGTGCTACTTGACCGCTACAAAATACGAGAGATTATGGCTCTTAATCAAAATGAGTGACTTCCTGCTCCATTCGACTTATGTGATCATTTTTAGCTGACTATGAAGAGGTTGATAGAAAATACAGGAAAAGGTTCCTCTGGCAGCATGATTTGCCACATGGCTTTGAAAACACAGAAGTAGACAAGTCTAGTTTCGTCAAAAGGTTGTACAAAAGTAAAGGTACAGAGCTGAAGTACCGCGGGAACCAGCACCTGCTTTAAATCCCACATCCCTTCTCTTCACAGAACACCATGCCGCCAGCATAATGTCTGCCGAAGTTTCATTGCACAAGTTCTCCTTTCCATTTGCCTGCTCTGTAAGCCTTTCTTCTCAAGACAAGGTGACCCAGAAGGTACCCGTACTAGTAAAGACCCCAGAAGTTCATAACCTTAAAGAGAACCCAACATTAGGAGAGAAGAACCTCATTACAGCTGTACAAGCTTTCGTGAACAATGAGGACCGGGCTTTGGAGAGCATAAACCCTCCTGACGGGGGGGAGACAGCTGCTGCTGTCCGGCCCTGTGTCGGCCCCGACGCCTCCCAGAATGCCATGGTTGCCAGGCAGAGCACGGCTGAAAACCTGAGAGTGGAGGGCGAGGATCAACGTCCTGCAGCGAAGAGGCAGCTGTCCTCAGAGAGCGCAGCCAAGTCCATCACAGCTGTGAAAAAAAGTGCGCTGAGGAAGGAGCCAAACGAACAGAAACACCTGCACCAGAAAGCACAACTGGGACAGAGAGGGGGGGTAAATGTCGCTCTGCCAGGCAAAAGAAAGCGACGGAAGGACTTGTTCAAGAGCTCAGAGGTCTTCCTCAGGCTGGACTCCCATGTCATCGGGGCTGGCGAAGAGGTGAGGACGCATCCCACTGTATTGTTACGCCTGTAAAATGCCTCCCTTGTGTTCTATCCGGTTCATTATCCAGAAGTGCCTGGCTGCTTTCTTTCACCGGTAAATATAAACAGTGTTACTGATTTAAAACTAGCCATTCAATAATTTAGTCCATCTACTGCAGGGAAAAAAAAAGGCATCAAGCAAAGCAGATCTGAGGGCAACCTACTTCATTCAAAATACATGATCCTCAGCTGCTTGGGGGGGGGAAAAAAAACGTTTTTGATGCTGTTGGATTAGATCTGGCGTTATTGGCCCGTAGAAACTAGTTTTCCTGAACTGGATGGTTAACATATATATATATATATATATGTGTGTGTTGACCAGCTGAAACTGAAGCGTGTGTATGACGTGAAGACAATTGTACAAAGGATCACACAGGGATGCAGAAACGAGCTGGAGCAACTACGCGCCATCTGGGTGTGGCTGTGCAACAACGTCGGTGAGTTTACTGAACTGCACGACCCGAACCTGCATTGTTCTGTGAGGTACTAATACTTTGTGAGTGATCTGTTCTACAAGCGGGTGTCAAATGTCTTCTCAGAGTATGATGTGAGCGGTTATCTTGGACGCACGGAAAAGCTGAGCTCCCCAGAGGAGGTGATTGCTGCCGGCCGAGGGGTTTGCTGTGGCTACTCCAATCTTTGTACAGAGATGTGCAGGTAATCACGCAATGCATAAAATGTATTTGATACGAGAAATACAAATACAACAGCAGTTATTTTTCAACTGAAAGTCAAGAGTGTCTGTCAAAAAGTGTAGATTGTGGGAATCCTTTTATTTTTTTACTTAGTTACTTGTTCTTGAGAAACAAGTCATTTAACATGCTACCGTTTTCAAACCAATAATCAGATTAAAGTTACTCATCCAAAGCCACGGTTCTTTAACATTTTTATCATTTCATTTGTGAAATTATACATTTGCCATTTTCTTGCATTTTGATAAGAGGCATTACATTTGCACAAGTTACGTGTTGAGTGTTAATATTAATTCACATTAATTTTACAACTCGATTGCATTCCGGAGGTGCTGGACGCTCCCTCCAGTTGCATTTCAGCTGACCAGATGTAATTGGACAAAAAGGAATTACAAAAATTATGAATGATCAAATTTGCTTAATGAAAGCATGCCAATTTTGACTTTTTTCTTCTTTTTTATTACATTCTAGTCTAAGAAATGATTAAGTTAAACTTGAAATGTCCAGAGAAACATTTATGACATTACTGTTAAAACCAGCCATTCAATAAAGTGAGTCTTGGAAACCAGTGGGCACTTTTAGGTGGAGACATGGGCTGGATGTGATTGATAAGGTAACTTGCAAACTAATTTAATCACTTTTGATATTATCAGTAAAATAACCAAGTCACTTTTTAAAGGACTATTCAGTAATTAGTAGTCTGAAGACTTATAAAAGGTGACAGTGGCAAAATGAAGATGGATAGAATAGTGGTGTGTCTGGACCCAGAAGCTAAGTAATAAAAAAAATTTACATTACTTTTATTTTTGTCCTGCTCATCTTCTTGCCACGGATAACAGGATGAATTATTTACAGCCTTGAGTTAAGCCACAGAAACAGGCGACCCCATTTTGTTTATGGTCATCTCCATAGCAATGCGCCTGAATCCAACTGGATGTACCACCAGCCCTGGCAGATAGCATACACTGATGAGAAAGGGGTGGTTCTACTATGATGATGCAGGTCTTTTCTGAGTCAACTATGGAAATGGTGAAACCTACCACCACCCGTTAGCCAGGCCAACAATTGGTTACCTTGGAGACTGAATGGAGACTTGTGGATGTTAGGCAAGTCCGTAGACGTCAAGAGATGTTACAGTGTTTTCCTCTGGACAAGGCAAATGTTCACTTTTATTTCACAGTGGAATTTATTTTGAAACTATTTTTTAGTATACAGAAAACCTAAAGGATATTAGGTCACAATGAACAAAAGACAAGTGAAAACATGTGCTTGGTTTTTGTTCACAGAGAAGTGGGCATCGAGTGCCAAGAAGTGCCAGGCCACAGTAAGGGCATCGGTTACCGTCAAGGTCATAGTCTAAAAAATGTGAAGTCGGATCACCTGTGGAACGCTGTGCTTCTGGGAGGGGACTGGTTCCTCCTGGATGCCTGTTGGGGAGCTGGTCAAGTAGATATGCAACATGAAAGCTTCATCAAAAGGTGCAGAAAGGAAATGATCCTAAAACGAATCCATCATTGTTTAGTTTCAAACAGTACAAGTGCAGAGGAGTAGTCGCTAAAGTTTACCAGCTTGTAGTATGTTTATTCTTACTGGACTTATAAACGGCCGAATTGAGTGCCAGACCAACCTGGTGTTTGTCCTTTTTTAATCAAGGTTTGATGACTTCTATTTCCTAACTGACCCAGAGGAATTCATCGATTCACACTTTCCAGAGGAGGAGAAGTGGCAGCTCTTGGACAAGCCCATCTCCATTGAGGAATTTGAACAAAGGGTCTTCAAGACCTCAGCCTTCTTCACCATGGGCCTCAGTCTGATAAGTCCTCTTCGCTATCATATAGCCACAGGTCTACATTTTCTTTATTTCACAGAAGAACTTTATGTGGAATGTATAAAAGTTTTTATAGTTAAATGTACTATACTATTCCTTTGACTTCTTACTCAGATGATGGGGAGGCGACCATATCCCTCGGTTTCTCCAAGCTGACAACGTTCACTTATGAGATCACACAGCATCAAGATCTCCTCCACTGCGGAGCTTTAGAGCAGAAAGAGTCAATCAACTCCTCCTTTGGCCTTCTAACCGTCTCTCACAGGAGTATGAAGTTGCAGCTACTGCCACCTGAAAGTGACACGTACGACGTCAAATTGTTTGCAAGATCTGGAAACGCTACAACTCCTTTGGTTTGGGTTTGCTCCTTCACTGTTGAGTGTCCAAACCCAAGGGCCACTGAGGACATGCCAGAGAACCCTTTCCTGTCCTGGGGCCTGCAGCCTTTTGCAGGATCCTTGGGCGTTATAGGCAGTTCCCAGAACAGTGAGGTTGCCGAAGTGAAAGATGGGGTCTTTGACCTAGTGTTGACGACTTGCCGGCCTCTAATGGTGTTGTGTGAACTTGTTCACCCACAAATGGAAGGTGCTGTAGCCAGGTGCTGCCTGGCAACTCAGATTCAACCAGATAACCTCACATGTCACGTCTTGTGCCCGTTTCATGGTTTCTACCGACTTTCATTGTTTGTGCGGGACTATGAGAAGACAGAAGATAAGTTCCAGAATGCTGCAAATTACCTAGTGCACTGCAAAGAGAAAGTTGTTGGATTAGAAGAGTTGTTTCCTCCCAATCTGGGCTCGGCCTGTGGGCCAGGAACCCGAACCGCGAAGGCGGGGCTATCAAGATTCAGCCATAACTCAGCCATTGTGAGTACCCAACAAGGCAAGTGTAACCTCACCTTCCACAACCAGCAGGACCTGGAACTTCACTGTGTTCTCAGCAAAGAGAACATAAGCTCAAATTTTCCACTATCACGTTACGTGTTCTGCACCTACACAGACCGCAAGGTCACTGTGAGCCTCAGTCTACCCGAGGCTGGGGTGTATCGGCTAGGACTCTATGCCCGGATCACAACCGAAGGAGATTTCAGCCCAATGTGTGATTTTGTTTTAAGGAACAACTCTCCTCAGATAAGACCTCCATTCCCCTGTGTCTACTCTGCCTGGGGGAAAGGATGCGTGCTGTTTGAGCCCCGTGTGGGCCTTCTCGAGCCGCTCTCCTGGGTCCTTTTCAGGGTTCGGGTCCCTGGAGCCCTCCGGGTAAGTGTGGTGGGAGAGAGCCGGACTGACCTAAAACTGAACAAGAGCAGAGTCTGGGAGGGGGAGGTTTTCAGCGGAAGCAGTCTTCAGCAACTGAAACTGGCAGCTTCTTTGGGCGACTCCGGTGAGATGTCCGTTTTGATGATGTTCGATGTAAAGCCGCTTCAGAATGAAGACGCTAATGAGGACTGACAAAAGAAAAAGCAGTCAAGCTGTGAGCTGCAGTCTTTCAGGGTAAGAAAGACAATTTTAGAACTAAATCTACACAATGGAAATTAAGACTCGACTTTAAGGTGTGAATAGGTGTTTGAAGTGAAGCTCTATGAGACAGTGACTGACTCAAGATTATTAAGGAGGTTCCCTTAGATCTCTCCCACAGTTCTAGTGCTGGTCATAAAAAAAACTTGAACAACCATTAGCAAAAATATTTATCTTCTGAATAATAGTAACTGTCTCGTAACTTGTATGTTTTACATTTTGGGAAACTTTTTCTGCAGTTTTCTGGAGTTCCACCGGAGTACCTCAATCAGATTGAGGGCTGAGGGCTGGGCTTTTATAAGACCATCAAACCATTTTTCTTTTCCTTTTGAGAGCCAATCTGCTGTGGATTTTCTGCTCTGTTTTGACTTACTGCTGTTGTCAGATGATCCAATTTTAAATAAGCTTAGTCAGTTGGTCAAATAACCTCTATTGACTCAGGAAGCCTGTGATGTTCAGTTCTCATGGTTGATTCAGTGAGAACAAGATGCAAAGGCCCAACTGCAAACATACAGACCTCTACTGCTTTGCTTGACTTTCTATAAGATGCTTTTTAAAAATTTCTTTGCTAGACATCTCCACTTCTCTCTCATCTGTCCAATAAGCATCTCACTGTTAAAGATAAAAAAAAAAAAAATACTGAACTGGTGTAGTCGGTGATGAATGAATGTCATTTATCTGGTATTAACCTAACTGTACGACTGAGTAAAGGCCAGATGCATTTCATTGTCATAATCTGCCTAAACGTACACATTTAAAAATGGTGCTAGGTGATGTAGTTGCATCAATCAAGAATGCATTGGTGTGTAGTCAAACTGTTGTTAAAAGGTCTGCAATAAAAATGCATTGAGAAAGTAACAGGTTTATGCAGATTTTTATTCACCGTATTCAATGTGATGTCTACTTAGATCATTTTTATTATTTTTCAAACCTCTAAGAAGAGGCAGTATTTGGTTTAACAAACTCTTTACTGTGCTGCCTTAACAGAATAAAGGTTTTGGGTGTAGGTTTGACTAGTAACATTTGTGATATTAAAATAGATGGTCTAGATTCCTTAAAAAAATAAATAAAAAATTGAATTAGCCCTTTATTTTAACATCAAATTGGAGGATATGAGTCAGAGCCCAGCTTGGGAGGGACAAGCCCAAGGTGTACTGGCTTATGTTCTTACAGTGCTAAAAACTACATTGGAAGCTCACACCTTATTGACTTAACAAGGTGCGAGATAATGTTCAGCATTCATGCATGATTTGTTGCCAGAACGTTGAGTTCCCTTTTCATATTCACGTACATTTGCTAAATAAACTCTCCAGAGAGCATGCGGCCCGATAAAACTCCATCCGCGCTGCCAGAAATAGACGAACTGAAGCTAGGTTCAAGGCCGCTAACGCCACTCTGTCCATAGCGGCTCAATATACAGCAGAACACAAGTCGGCAAGTCGGTAAATAAAATTTGTTGAAAGTGCTTTTACAGACACACGGTAGTAAAGTAAATAAATTCGGTTAAATTAAGTCGTAATGGTAGATCGTTGGGGCTAAGAAGGAAAGCCTCCCCAATTTTAAGTTTGCACAGGGAAAATGTCAGAGATTGAGAGAATCAATGAGCAGTAGAGAAGAGAGAGATGGTTCTAGCTCGGCCATTTAGAGCTTTGTAGTCGAGAAAAAGAAAAAGAATTGTCATCTGTCCTACAGTCAACTGGGAGACTGTAAAGAAAATAGGAGTAACATGAGCATGCTCCCTATACTGTTACTAGCTGGGCAGCAGAATTAGAAATGGCGTGGAGTTGTGAAAGAGACGGTTTATGTAGTCTAATAAAAAGCCCATTGCTGTATTCTGGCCACAATGACAACAATGATTGAATGGTTTTCTTCAACACAACTTAGAAAGGCTACTTAAACGGAAGGAGCATGAATACTGATTTGATACGCACTGGAACTGTAAAAGGAAAGAAGAGCCTGACTTTACTTTTTCATTTGTTTTTATTTTAGAAAATCTTAAACTTTTTGAAGCTCAGAAATTTCCCAGTTTTTCTAGAAAATTTTTAGATTAATTTTAAGTTTTTTTGTGGCAGAAATGTCCTTTTTTCTGTCTATTCTAGCATAGCTTTAGTACTGACATAAAAGTGAAAGGAAGTAAAAAAAAAAAAAAGAATGAAAATGAAATTAGGCTCAAGACTAAAACTAACTCCAAAATTAATCTTAAAAGTACCATTCGGATAAATGGTTAAAAGTAAAAATGGTTTGCCCGGGGAGAATAAATCCTGTCGGCTCAGAAGGAAGAAAATATATATAAAAAAAGAACATATAGACTTAAAAAAACACGGCCTTCATCTGTGTGAAAGTGAATAAATCCAGCACACTGATCCATTGTTGTAATGACCTGGGCTCACTCAGCAGGCTTTGGCAGACGCTAGTGGAAGTGATGAGTGTTTACATGTTGCTGTCATATAATAGCCCACAAATAGCCTCGGCTCAGCGGCTCGGTAAAAATACAACAATAGAGGGGAGGGCAGGAGAAAAAGGGGAACGGTGGAGATACTGCGAGTGTTTCAAGTGGGCTAAAAGTGTAAAGGGTGGGTTGTCTTGCCCTCAGTCGCTTGGGAGCAACTGGCGGCGCGGTGGTGGCAGGAGCGAGGCGAGGAAACGCTGATGTCAGAGGTCAGACATGTGGAGGACTGGATCTGCCTGGCAACAATGCAGGGACACGCAAAGGGCCCCGTCTTCCTTTCTCTTTCATACACACACACACACACACAGGACTCACGAAGCATTTGGAAATTGAAGGATATGTAGGGCACCATCCTCAATTTCTCTCAGCAGAATTTGTGCTGCTGCTTTCACTTAAAAGGAGAAAAAAAAGAAAAACAAAAAGAAAAAAACATGTTATGAAAACACACACATAAAAGCTCTTAGGTACACGGCTGATCTGTTTAACCTAACTTTCCCAATCCCCTCTCTGCCACAGATGGCGAATACAAGCTTTCAAAGGCAGGAAGGAACTCGTGTTCCCTCACCAGGTGACCAATCCACAGCGGCGCTGAGCGCCGCCGCCACCTGCCACTGCCGCCGTCGCCGCAAGAACGACCTGAAGGCTTTCAAATTCACTCCACCACATGCCGCGGATGAGGGACGAAAGAAGACCTTCTGCCATATAAATATCTTTATTAGTTATGTGATGCAATAAATACAACAGTCAATTTAGAAAAGCATCAGTCACAGGAGAAAAAAACTGAAGTTACAGTAGTTTTGTGCAAACGCAAGTCGCTTTAGCTTACTGTCCTCGCGAACCCTTCGAATAAAATCTGGAAGTCATATTGGCACTTTGAAAAGTTACTTTGCTTCTCAACACCACAGAGAACAAGAAATTATTTATTTAGTCTTAGCAGCTTGTAAAAATTGAAAAAGAAATTAGCCCTTTTTTTGTATATAGATATAATCCTGCCGTCATGACATCAAATAACCACCGACTTCAATTGTGACTGTTCCTAAAATCCATATGTTTTATGGGTTCTTTTTTTCTTTTTTTGCAGCCATCTGTGTGTGGCAACACAATGAATATTCCAAGCACAATTTCACCTCCGTACGCCTCAGTAACGCTTAAGTTTGGTCGTTCAAATATGGAATCTTAGATAAGTTAATCAATCTCATTACACCTGAGCAAAGTCCTTTCATTACCTGGGAGGACTGTAAAGACGTGCAGCCTGTGATTTTCTTTTTAACCTTACCAGGACAGAACAGTCTAAACAATTAGCATCAATGTTCCCTTTAGGCAATTCAAATATTCCGGAAGGTAAAAATCCATTTTCAAGCTGCCTTTTCCCAAAACGCACAAAAATACCATTAAAAAAATCCATCTTCTCAAACTGCTATAAAGTTTAAAGGGATAGTTCAGATTTTCTGAAGAGATGTTTCTTGAAGTTACGGTCAGTTAAAGAGGGGGTTCTTGCATTAATGGTGCACCGGGATGTGGCACCATTCCTCCCCCTCAGAAAACTATTTCGGTTTTAAATGATAAATTACAAAACAGTAAAAAAAAAAAAAAAAAAAAATTACCATTTGTGTAGTTTAAAAGACATGCAATCAGTGTAGGAAATGTCCTAAATTTGACAAATTTTATATAAGTGTTCATACTTCATTTAAAGTAGTTCTAATGCCAAAAATAATCTTATGTTTTGTCACAAAGAGAAAAAAACTGTTTTAAAGACTTGAGTGTAGGATAATATATGTCAAGTTTGGTCAGTTCAAGGGTTTTTTTCCATTATAGGCCAGAGAGAACCAAATGCGATTCAGAGCCTTACAGACAATGAAACAGTCATTTAATTTAGTGCTAGTATAAGGTTTTAAATCAGATACCATTGATAGCGTTATTTATTTATATATAGTCAGTGATAATTGGGCAGATTGCTGCAGATGCTAGCCTGCCGTTAGCTTAACTTCAAAGTTGTCGAGCTGAGAAACCTGGATAAATTAAATAACGGTTTCTCGTGAAAACGTAGGAGTTTAATATTAGGTAGCGTTATATTCCACATGTAAAATCAGTTTGAGTTCTTCATTTCCCAAAATGAGCTAAAACAGGGATCCCTCAGATTAGCCATTAGCCTGCCAATCTCTGGCATCCGTTTAGCTAAGGAAGCTAACACTGATCCGATCTCACTTAAAAATCTTGACTATCCCTCTAAAGCCAATCTTTAAAAGTAGAAAATAAATGAAAAAAAAAAAACTAAACAAAAAAACCTTTTTCCCCAAACTGCAGTTACAAGAATATCACAATTTTTTCCACCTTGCAGAACCAATTGACACCAAACTTCGTTTTTGTCCTATAACGTCAGCTACATCACACAAGACAAAACACCGGAGCGCTCAGTTTGCCGAAGAGCTGTGAAGCAGTCACCCTTTGGAGGTTTGTGGACGGCTCAGCTGGGCTCCCAATTCACAATAAACAGGGATCACCCAATTTTTTATTTATTTTTTTGCTTTTCTTGGAGGTTGTTGTTGTTTTTTTTTTTTGCAAGTTCGAAAAGAACACCCGATTTTACCCCGAGCCTGCCAGCAGCCTCGCTGTGTGACTTCGCCCACTTTCGCCCTCCGGCTTTGTAAATAAAACACACCGCTTTAAAGAGCGACTCCGTGGATTCCTTTCACCAACACTGTTGAAGGACAGATCCTTGCCTGACAGCACCTCCTTTCCCCCGTCACGGGGAGAAGGATGAAGCTCTGAAAGCAGCTTTAATCTCTGCTTTTCTTAGCTGTAGCCAAGGCACCGCTGGATCAGAGAAACCTGACGTCTCACAATCAGATTCTCGACAGTTTTTTTTTCTTCCTGTTTTTGTGCGTGCGCGCGCTTTTCTACAAAAGATTTGCGTCTGCCTTTACTTTTGCCGAGGCTTGTGCGTGAGGAAACCGTTTTGTTCAAATTTCACAGTCTTACAAAAATACTATTTGTTGCTTTGAGGTAAATTCAAATTCTTCGCAAGATATGTAAAATAAACTTGATTTTTCTTTGCTTCGTTGTACCAGTTTGGTGAAAGGCATTAAAAAAAAAATCTGAATATATGTATTGTAATATTCAAATGACATCTCGACACATGCAAATCTACACACAAGAGTTGTGATAGTACTCGTGTATAAATGAGTCTATATAGCCATTAGTGGAAATTTTGTTTAAATAAATATCACTAACATGTAGCACAACCTCGATCTCTTTAAGGACCGATTGGGGTCTCGGGTTCCCTACTGGGGTCTCGGTCTCCCTACTGGGGTCTCGGTCTCCCTACTGGGGTCTCGGTCGTCTCCCTACTGGGTCTCGGTCTCCCTACTGTCTGATCCACAACCGGGTTCAAAGTTCTGCCAGTGGTTCCCCATCCATCTGCCTCCCAACCACCTCGTCGTCAATCAAACTCTCTGCAGTGTTACGTAAGCGCACAATGATGACAACTGTTGCTCAAAACAGACGGCCTCGTGGAGTGCATCGCTGAAATGTTCAAGCAGGGATCCAGCTTAAACACAAGTTATCCTTTTGTCACCAAAGGATTAAGGTTCTATATAATCCTGTACCATTTCTGAAAAAGCTCTGTAATCTGTCGGAATTTTGTCCCGTCTGTTGTGAGCTGAGGTAATACTTTTTTGTCCCCCCCCCCCATTGGTATTTGGGGTGGAAAATAAAGCCCTCGATTTTGCCATGTGAGCTGTGGTGGCAGCAAAGAACAGAAAACCAGCAGCACGAGCCGGAGAACTCAGCAGCTCGTTTGTTTCATCTTCGTCCTTAAAGAAGATGAAGTTCAGAGGCATCTGAACATATAAAAACACACCGAGGAGCTGCACTTTTATCAAGTAGAGACTAGTTAAGAGAAGAAAAATGACACAAGCTCCTCTTGATGTGAATTTTTGGTAGATATAGATCATGTTTAGCTGCTTTTCTGTAGTCTACATGACTTGCAAAAGGACAGCAGCGCCGCTAGGATGAAAGGATAAGGCTTCTAGAGACCAGAATGCAAACCGTGGGGCCAGCAGTGTCACGTTGACTTTCTGCTTGCGATATTAATTATGTTTTGCTCATTTAACTGGCTTACATACACATTTGTATGAAAGCTTCGCCAAGTGAGATAATTTCACAGCGAAAGACGCAATTTAATCCAACTTGACGTCCCTAAGCTGCTTTTATTAGCACCGTTAACCACCTGACTAAAAGTCTGCGTTTTACGCTGCTAACCCCATTTTGAATGTACGCCTTTAAACCTTCCGATACGATCGGAAGCAGATTTGCACAGAGAAATCGGTTGCTGATCGCAATCTGTTAGACTCAAGAATCATTTTCCAGTTAGTGATAGTTGTAGTATTAGCTCTGCTCAGTGTGGATGCTGTTACCGAGTGGAGAAGGGTTAAAGTTACCCATTTTCACCAACTGTGAAGTCTTAAAGTCAAATTAATGTAAAAATGTTATTTTAAAGGGACTCTATTTCTTACAGCTTTCTAACAGTTGGGTTGTTTGTTCAGTCTGTGTGAGAGCAAGATGTTCGACAGATAACAGGAAGGTTAGAACAGCAAAGAACTTCTGTGCTTTAAAGCTGTTTAAATGTTGATCGACGTATTGATAGAAGTGTCCGGATTAATGTCAGGAACTGAAGGAAATCAACACGCGCTTGCCGTTTTCACAATGTTAGCCACGTAATTCATACTAATTGGCAAAATAACCAAGGTCAAAGTGTTATTAAAATCATTATTTTGTGTTGGTTCTCATATATTTATCAAATCTGCTTATGTGAAGCTAACAGTAACAGCTTTTAATATTGTTATATAAAAAAATCATTGTGGTTAAAGAGAAATCGCTGTTAGCCTGATATGGCATCGGCAAGTCAAAGTTTTCCAAAACCCGGAGATCAACAAAAAAAACAAAAAAAAAAACAGTTGAATTTCTAAATGGTACGTCTTTCTTAGAAGATTCCGACTCGATGTATTTAAAAATAGGTCTGAGAATCGAGTTTATCATTCAAGAGTGTCTACACTACGTTACTATGCGGCCACACAAATACCAGCACATGTTTACGAGTGAAAGCTGTGCTTATTAAATCCATTTTCTCAAAAGTTGTAGAATTCCAAAGCCTGTGCAGGACCGGCGAAACGCGGGTTTTGAAACTCTTCGATTTCAAAGACATGCATGTAACATCGACGTGGCATCCAATCACAGAGCAAACAGCAACTCGCTTAAAAAAGGACGTCAAGCCCAACTCTTGTGACTTGTGACTAAGCCTTTAACTATGTGCATCTAACACCAAACATTCATGAACATGAATCAAGGTTCTCTTACGTTTGATTGGCACTCGCTTTACCCAAATATGTTGATACAAATGTAATGTGAAAACAATTTTTGCTGTATGTTCTTTTTAGAAATAATATGCATTTGTTTACATATTTGTGAAAACAGTCACTGTGACAGCATAACAAGACAGAAAACCTGTGGTCCTATTGCCATCTGCTGACATAAACTGGTTGGTGAGAAATAGCCAGTCAAAGGCAGGAGGAGGGCCTTACTGCTGTTAGTCATGCCTGTGAATGTGCTGCTCACACCTTCTTCCTTGCTCTCTGCTACGCTAAGAGCCAGCTCCCTCACAACTCAGCCTGCTGTGAATGCTAAGACTAGTTAGCGTGGCCACCGATGATGGAGGATAAACTGTTTTCCTGCAAAGTTTTGTTTTTTTTCCCCTCCATCAGTACACAAGGTTGATTGACTGCGCCAAGACCCTCCTCATTGCTTCGATTGGTTGGTCCTGATCGGGAGGAGTTTATTTCTGCAGTTGGCAGAAGAACCACAGGAAGAAGGCAGAGGAGCTCAGGTTTTTCTGACTCGTTTTATACTGTCACGACATATTGACAGGCTGAACAAATATGTAAAAGAAAACAAAACAACATGTTTATAAAAGTTACATATTGCAGCTTTAAGAAAAATTCTGAAAAAGTACCACTGATCTGTCTCTCCTATTTGACAGAAGGCTTTAATTAACTGGCTGAAGCTTTTACAGAATAAATATGTCAAGTGGAAATGTCATCTGTGTGACTCCACGTGTTTTTGACAGCTTACAGCTGGTAGAAAAGGACTAAACCTCGTTTTAGACTCTTAATTCATTTAAAGTATTGTACAATTACAATCTCCTCCAGGGGCGTGTTTCTTTTTGTTCTTTTTAAATAAAAACCGGGAGAAGGATTGCGGCGACGTGACAAACGGCGGCGTAGAACCGTCGGGCTTTCGAATGTTTACCACTCCGCGACCAAACGCTCCCTCTGCTCCGGCGCGGCTCGCGAACAAGCCAACAGGTGGACCGAGGACTGGGTGACAACAGAGGAGGAGCGGTTCTTGAGAAACCCCACCAGGGAGCCTACCAGGATCACACGGCTGTTCAAGCCAGCCCAGAAATAGACGCATTAATTCGCCGACTGTGACAAACAGAAGCGCTCCGAGCTTGCGAGAGTGTGTGATTGGAAATCCCCTTCGGTTGCGAAAGCGCCGCCGCTCGCAGGCTTTGCGCCGTAATCGTGTCGAGTTTGAGGTCGCGTTTTGGTTTCGGATCCGTCTGCATTTCGATTCGGCTGAAAACGACTCCCTTTTGTTGTTCAGAGCTTGCGGACCGGAGGCCGCTCGAAAACGCACCTCGGCTTATTCGGAAAAGAAAAAGAAGTGACGATATTAACAAAAGGAACGAGTCCGATGCAGCGGCGCCTTCTGAAGAGGCGCATGGCGGGATTACTTGTTGAAAACTATTTATCCGGTGGCCGTGCATCTGGCCCGCCCCGCCCACCAGCAGGCGAAGCCATCAAACACAGACTCTTATCACGGATCGAACAAGTCAGGCTCCTCTTGCAGCTCCAGCTGACGGTTGAACTGCTCGATCTCTTCGTTGGCCTCGGAGATGTATTCTTTAATGAACTCTTCCATGTCTGCAGAAACAGAAATGTAAGGAAAAATAAAATCAAATCAATAAATAGAGCAGGATGTCCATCTGCGGAGTAACTTAGGAGTTGTTGTTCTCAGCTCTTCTCGCTCCGTCTCAGCTGACTTCCATTTGCCAGACTGTAATAACAACATGAGGTCAGGCTGACGCTGAGTTTTTATTAAGGGCGTCTGCTTGTGATTACTAAGTCTGAGCGACATATTAGGATCAACAGGGAATGAGCGGCAGAGTGGAGGCGCCCATTGCGAAGGATACTGGGATGGAAGCTCCTTTTTTCTCCGAAGATGTCGACGTATTGATAGCCGTTGTAGAAATAACCTGGCGGCAGCGGATCCAAGTGTCGGGCCACCTGACAAGAAACCATAGAGATCCTATTTTTTATTTTAAACATTTTTTTTACACACCTGAAACAAAAACACAATATAATATGAAACTACTTTAAAAAAAACAAAAAAACAAGCCATATGTGTTATCAAATACTGTGAACATGCACATCAGCCATCATGAAATTGTATAATTTACTTCATTGTATGTTAAGAGCAAAATTAAATGTCCTGCCTGATGAGGTGCAAAGACTCTTTAGGATGCATGAATACAACTATGGAGGGCGACATGTTTTTAAACATACAAAGTGAGCAGACCTTTCTCTTGTTGGAATTAGATTATGGAATAATGAATCATACGAGCATGGACGACGAGCGTGTATTCCGCTACGGGTTCTCAAATAAAAATTCTAAGAAAAAAAACAATATTTGAGGGTTACATGTATGGATAACTATGTTATTGTATCTAGTTTTTTTTTGTATGTTCGCCATGGCGATTATCATCAGGCAGCTGAGACAATGAGAAATGATTTCGGCAGTTCGGGCCGACCGTACGCCAGCAAAATACAGGACGTTTGCGGCTGTATTGTGACCAAATATGAAGAAGTTAATGGACTGGTTTGGCTTTATTAAACTGAAATATAAAAGGGAGGAATAATATAAATAATTGAACTGAGTATTAAAAGCATTAAAAACCCGGTGTGAATCAGCTGAATCAAAAAGAAGCATTGCTTAGATTTCATTTTCCTTTCACTAAATTGATTGAGCTTCAAGAAGAGCACAACACAATAAAGCACCTAGCTGTCAGAGAATCGCAACACAAGGACAGTTGAACTGTAATGCCCGTACTAACCAGAACGACAGCTGTGTATTACTCTCCCGTTCGAGCGCGTTAAGCAGCACAGTGACCTGTAATTTTCTGTTATAAACATCACATCTGGGCTTTTGTTTTCCCCTCTGGTCTCTCCCTGTTTTCATGAAAGCAATAATGTAATTGTTCTAAAACAGGAGTGTAAAAAACAGTCTGGTGATTATCTGGCAGCAGGAAGGTGGGTGGAGCGTTTTGATTCAAGTGGTCAAGGACAAAAGGCTGGGAACCGCAAAAAAAGCTAGACAATACACTCACGTGTATGCTCTGGATTTCTTGTGTCGACAGGGTGTTTGGAGTCTTCTTTGTTTTCTTGGCCTGCTTCTATAAACATCAAAGATAAACAAACCCAGCTTTCACTCTCTCTCTCTCTTTTCTCCATCATCAGACTGCATGTTGTAACTGACCTGTTTGGTACAGAGTCTCAACCAGGCCTTCAGCTCGTCCTGGATGAGACCAACCCCGTCGAAGGTCAGGTAGCAGGAGGGGCTGGTCTCTTTGAGGAGTGGGGTCTTGTCCGGGATGATGATCAGGCTCCCGCTAACCGCGTTGAAGCGCACCTCCATCGATCCAGTCGAGTCTGCGGGTTTTAGAGATGACTGGAGTTCACATTCAAGTCTCACATTAATCTCACACCTGGTGTAACACCTGTTCCACCAGCTTCCTGTAGTGTAAATGCTTTAGCATATATACACAGACTTGTGCATATACACACAATATGCATGCATACCTAGTTGCATGCAAGTAGCATTCATCTGAAAAGTTTAGATTAACTTTTTAGATTAAAGTTCATCTAAAAAGTAATTAATTGGTAATTGATAAACCAATTAATCGGTAATTAACTGTGAACCAGGGTTACCTGGTTCACGGTCATCAACTGCTGTCAATGCCGAGTCGCAAACGCCAGTGAAAGAAAACAATTCTTCTTCCACCAAAGCAGTTAATAGTTAACTTTTCTCAATCAACACTTGAAATCAAATTGCTTCTTTTAAACCTTTTTTGAATATGAAAACCAGGAAAACTGAGCATCTTTTTCCTGGTTGAGATGCTCAGATGTGATGAGTTTAAAACAATAAATTATTATTATTTTTTAAAGTTCATATTTACATTTCCAGTTTACAAAGTTGAGCATGGTGATTAATCATGATTAATCACAGTGCTAGAGAGCGATTAATCTGATTACATTTTTTGACACTACTAATACAAGTCAAACCAGTTTCTACCAGTCTTTTTAGCTCTAGCAATAGCTACCAAAAGTGGAAAAGTAAAATTATATCAAGAAAAGAAGTAAAGTTCCAAGTTGGCAAAATATGCAATGCATTTAATAATGCAAAACTCCCACCTGAAAATTTGACTTTCCCCCAAATGTTGTAAACATTTCCTCTGAATGGACTCGACTTTAATGATGACTTGATTGCTGCAGAACAAACAAGACGAGCAATTCATCAAAAACGACACCTAGAAATATAAATGAGCAATTACCTAAAAGACTGGCAAGCATTCTGTAGCTGTAAAAAACAATTTTTACAACAAAGCCTCAGGTTGCTCTGCCATCTCATGGAGGAAAAGGCAGCTTATGTAATGACGAAGCCCTGCCAGCTCATCTCTGGAACTTCTGTCACATGTAAGAATGTAAAAAGGAGGGAGGGGTTTAAGGAGCGGAGGGGAGAGGTTTCTTTTTTCCATCTCACCTTTACAGCGGATGACAAACAGAGGCCTCTCCAGGGGCCGGCTGAAAGCCACACGCTGCTGGGTGACACTCACAGTCCCCGAGCCACAGTTGAAGCGTCCTTTGCACCTGGAACGCACGACAGCATGCGCACATTACACAAATGGTGAGAAATCAAAGGCCGGAGCGGCGCGGTCATTTGCAGGCTGAACTGCAGCAGCAGCTCCGTCCTCCATTTCTCGTGTCGGCCATGACAAAAAAAAAAAAAAAAAGTTTCCTGTGTGACTTTCCTGAGCTCTGGAGCGGCGTGACTCATCCCTCGCGTGCACAAACACAACCAAATTACACAAATTACTGCCTGCAGATAAGCACATTAAAAGGCTCCGGCCAGATTGTGTGTGTGTGTGTGATCTGACGGGTGGATTTAGCAGAGGTTCATGTTAGGCTGACCACTGAAGCATGAAGGCTGACTGGCCCTAGTCCAAAGAAAGAGACCCTCCACCCCCAGTGTGTACATGGCAACTGCACAGCCAACCGCCTGTTGCCGTGCGGCCGGCAGGCTGCTGGTGAGAGAACATGAGGCGCCCCGAGGGCCTTTTTCAGCAATCAGCGGACGCTGGCCCCCGCCGCCGCTGACGAACGCCAAATAAACTGACAGCGTGGCGACGCACACGGCCTTACCATCCAGGGTAGAGGACGTAGCGCGCTCTCAGCATCTGCGGCTCGCCAAAGCTGCTCTCAGACAGTATCAGGCTCACATCTTCGTCCCTGATTGAGGAGGAAACGATACGGATCAGCCGCTTCACACTTCCTTCACACAATTACGGCACAAATCGTGGCAGCAGTGCATAAGAAAAAAACTAAAGAAATAAAGAAATAAACAATACTCGCAGAGAAAAATCTGAAAAGTGTGGCATGCATTTCTTTCTAAATGACTGTCAGTTGTGTGGTTTCACACAACTGTGCCCTACGCCTCACATGCGTAGGGCTGAGCAATATGACTAAAAAGCATTTCATATCAGGCGATATCGGTAATTGCCGATTTGTTTTGTATTAAACATGTGCAATGCTCCCCAACTGGTGGTGTGACATTTCCTCTTTTATCCAAAGTTCTCACTTCACATCATTATTTATTTTTAAGCAGTTATGAGGCAACAGTGGCAAAACCCAACACTGATTCTATACAATGTAACTCAACAGGCTGTTGCTAGGTAACCAAAGAGCGAGAGAGGTAGTTGATGCCATCAATTTTGCCTAGCTGGCCTTGAGCTAGCTTTATTTATTTATGTTGGATATTTAAAATGTCTTCCAGTTCCTGTGTTAAATGTTTGTTAGAAACCTGATTGATGTTTGAGAGTATGCTCTTGCATTATCGTTATATTACTTGAAAATGGTGTCAAAACATTAATATTATTATTCATCGCGATCATTTCTATTGCCAGCTATATCTGGACAGGCTTTCTGGTCCAGATATAAGGCTTTTTTTTGAAGTTATTAGGAGCCCTGGTCCATCCCAGCCAATCCTGATAACACACATTCCCGCTTGCAATGGCAATGCGACAAAACGTGAAACAAGAACAGCTTCGTGCATCTGAACTAAGCTGGAAACTGATTTAAAAAGCGTATTTTGGTGCCAAATGAGAGGCGCTCTGACCCCGCCGCATTTAAAAATAGACGCTACAAAGCCGGATGGAATATTTTCGGCGCGAGATAAAAGAAGTCAAACGACTGTTTGCAGCATTGATCACGATTCTGCGGGCGCCTACCTGGTGACAGCTCCTCTCTCCGCCGGTACGAAGGCAGCGGTGGGGTTAGCGGAGCGTACCAACTGCTGAACATGCTGCATGAGAGGGTGCTTCTGCTCTGCTGTCAGCCCCGTGAAAACCACTGTACTCACAATACCTGGCAATACAAACACAGCAGAGTGGAAAATAAAAATGAGAAAAACAAACAAAAAACAAAAAAAACGGCAGGACTTAAGAAGAATACGGATTTCATTCCGGTGAAATACAAAACACCTTATTTTTAACACTAGGTTTGATTTGGCTGCTTTTGTTCTTTTGTTAAAAAAAAAAAAATAAAAATCTAAATCTTAAGTGACGTTTGTACTCCTTTCGGTGACTGGTGAGAAGGTGTTTGATGGAGTATTTTTACCGCCGTGAATCACAGCGGGACTAACCTTGACTGCACTGTTCCAGCAGCTTGGGAAAAGCAAACCTGAAGTCAAAGACAAGAGACAGAAGAGCTCAAGTTAAATTTACAAGACGCTCGAGAATAAGGCTGGGCCGACAGCCAGACATACTCATGCACCTCCAAGACGGACGCATGCAGGCCACTGCGATGCAGCAACTAAGTGGTTCCACGTTACTGCCTTGAAGAAAAATCCCATCACAAAGATTCCCCCCCGCCCCTCCAAGGTGCGACATCCATACTTTGACGGACAATCATGATCACTTCTCCGTTTCTGGTTCTGAGCCAAGCGTCCCGGCTGACACGGCTAAAAGCTCGTAGCCGCGGTAATTAGAAAGGCATTTGTCTGTTCCTGCCTGTGTGTGATGAGCTGCTCACACCCATCAAAACAAAAAGAGATCACGTCTGACTGGTGATCTTCATTCAGACGAAGATCACCGTGGTTACTAATGTGGATCTATGAGGGGATTATGGATCTAGGCTGATTATAGGTCAGGCCCAAGCTGGGATAGCCTCATACAATTAGCGCAACAGTTGTTGTGGTTTATGGGCTTCTATGGCGACGGAAAGCGAGACGAGCTTCTGATAAAACTTGTTGATCTTTCTCTGGTTCTGAGTTTGTCATTTGTTTTCTGGCTCCACTCATTTTTGAGTGATGCTGCAGTTTCGGTGACAAACTGCAGCATCCCGAGTGCACAAACGAGCGTCGTCGGAGATCCTTCCTCTCCTCCCAGCAGCTGTTAGACCCCAGAGCTCTTACTGCTGCCAACAAACTCAAAAGGTGTTCTCAGGATGCTAGTATTTGCACAGCTTTAATAGCACTGAAGCATTGAATTAGTAATTAACTGGATTTTAATGTCACAGTTAGTTGTTTTTTTTTTTTTTCTTTGTTTGTTTGTTTGTTTTCCCCAACAAATTTTAGTTCCTTCAGAGAGCACTTTTTATTGAGGGGGAAAATTGAAGCTCGTTGAGGATCAGATTTACATTTTATGCCATAATGCACAAATAATCGAATATTCGTTAACTGCTGCATGCAGACGCTAAAATATGCCATCTTCTGAAAAGACAACGAAGTCAGAGCAACACAGGACAAAACCAGACACTTTGTATTTAAGATGAAAAACTCTTCATTTAGAGGCCTAATTTTAGCTTTACCTGGTTCAAATTCTGAAAAGAAACGAAACATATCAATTACCGTTTGCTATCAATTATTAATTGTTTAATTGAAAAAATAGTCAACAGAACCGACTTAGCTGCAGATGTTTCTGTTGCAACACATTTTAGGAAATAAAATTTTTACTTTTCTTATTTAAAAAACAAATTTGGTTGTTTATTTGCATTTTTGTATAGTTTTAATACTGCTTACATTGTTAGACAAAATCTGTAGAATGTGTCAATTTATTTATTTTTTTCATCTAATTCGTCAATTAATTGTGAGAATAACTCACAATAACCTAGACAGCATTTCTGCAGCTTTCTGCAGAGGCTTTTTAATCACTTATTGTAAACAGTCTGTCCTCTATTTCTGCTCCAATACACCTGCAAATTTTGTTTGTTTTGTTTTAAATTAACAATGTACGCTATTTTGTAAAAATTGCACAGTAATTATATTGGAAGTTATTCAGTTTTTAGTCATTTTATATTCTTATTTTTGTGCAAACCTACCTGCTTTGATTGTCTGTTACTCTGCACCAGAATTCCCCAACAATAAAGAAAAGAAAGAAATAAAGAAACTTCGAATTTTCCTACTTTTGTACAGAATATCTGCCCCTAACACTGAATGGAACCAGACCCACCCTGGTGTTTCTTCAGCTTTCAGAACATGACATTAAAAAAAAAGATGTAATCTAATCTTTATGTTAAGTGTAGTGGCCAGCTCATCTTGGGCCTTGCAGTCAAAAGCAGCCTAATAATCAGAGTGCAGTGTCATATTGAGTACAGCAGCGAGAAGCACTGTAAGCTGCATCTAAAGCCAGCGACAATAGCAGAGTGAGATTAAATGCAGGGATGATCCTCTCTGATAAAAAGAAAAAAAAAATATCTGCCTTTAGCTTTAATAGCTGAAAGTGTCATGTAACCCTGTTCTGGAAACATCCTGTGATCTCACAAATTTATCAGCATTACAGTCCTATTTTTTAATCTTCTTCTTTCACCACATGTTACTTGAAAGCACAAATAAAGCGCATTCACTTCAGCTCAACGACAAAACGGACAACAGCGACTTTCCACTTCGGCATCTTTCAGAATCCGTGACGTCACGGCCTCGGCGGTCAATATATTTGAGATTTAACGTGACAGGCCGACAAAAAAATAGTACATACTTTACATTGTTGAAATTATTTGTGAAAAAAAAAAAAATTCCAACAGATTTTTTTTTTTCCCCAAATAAAAATCGGAAGGTGTGCCGTGCATTTGTATTCAGGACTCTTTACGTTTCACCAAAATATAGCAAAACCAGTTCTTTGAATTGGACAAGTACCCAGCCAGCATACCTATGTGGGCCCCATATGGGCAAAAGGAAGGCAAACCACATGGGTTTGTCTGCGGTTTCCATGGTGACCCCACACAGATTTGCCCATTTAGGGCCACCGCCTACATGGGCAAACCCATGTGGGGCCACCATGGAAACCACGGACAAACCCATGCGGGACCCATATTGTCTGCCCTCCTTTTCCTCGTATGGGGCCCACCTAGCTATGCTGGCTGGGATGGTGTCCTTCTATGCGTGAAAAGTGGTGGGGGGGAAAAAAAACATTACTGAGAGAAAAACATTGGGCATCATGTTGTGGGGAGGCTTTTCTTTAGGAGGGGAGGGGAAACAGCGGTGGGCTGCTATGGACTCAACGTTATATTTAGAGGTACACCGATTGCAGCACCGATCCTTAAAACCTGCCGATTCTCATTTTTTGTTGTCTGAAATGTCGCTAAAAATTTTATAGCAAGAAAGTCATTGAGTTGGAAACAGTGGAGTCATTATTGTTAACTTCAGACATGACCTGGTGGGCCGGTCCATCAGTCAAACCTCTTTCATGGCAGAGCAGAAGAGGACAGCGGCTGGCTTTTGGACCTTTGCTGAGACGGAAGAGATCGGGGGAATAAGATCGGCTTCATTGGTCGATCATAAATCTCGCAAAATTATGGAAATCAGTGCTGATGGATTGGCTGGCTGATAAGTCGGTGCACTCCTACTTTTATCATAATATGTTAAGGCACTATTGTGGTAAAGTTTGCAAAAAAACATAAAAGTGCTAAATATAAAAAAATGAGTTCCACCGTGAACGTATAAAAGGAAGTGCGCCCTCCGCTGGCAGCAGAGCTGACTTCCTGAAACCTCACCAATGTTCCATACAAGACGCCAGCGGGTTCACACAGGCCGTGACGGCGCCGACGGTGAAACGAGCCCGGCTGGCCGGATCCGGGTGGAACAGCACGGCCTGGACCACGTCCAGAACATCCGTGTATCTGAATAAGAGAAAATTAAATCAATCTCAACAATAAAACACTCCACCCGATTCTGCAACAGAAAATGAAATGATAGGAGTCTGTTTTTTTGCTTGATGTTTACTCCCGCTCAGATGGGTTTTTTTTCCTTCCTACCCGGGTGTGAGCAGCAACAGGCGAGGCTTGCCTCGTCCTCTTCGGCTCTCTAGGAAGCTCGACAAATACTGCTGGAGGTGTGAGGCTGAGAAGCTGTCAGGTTCGTACACCACCCACCTGCGTGTGTAATGAACAGAGACGTTTGTTTTGTCCCGTTTGTTTTGGTTGGAAGTGTCAGATCTGTTGTGGCCATTTATTTCCGAAGAAAAAAAAATAAATAAAAAAAATACAAAAATCAGTCGCTTACTTTCCGTCTTCTTTTGTTTGGTCCACTAAGAAGTAAGAGAGGATGTTCTTATGGCTTCCTGGCAGTCCAGAGATGATGTTAATGATGACCTTAAAGTATATTTTAATCAGGCTAGGTTTATAATCATTACAAACAGAAAATAAGAAGAGAAATAAAAAAGAAAAAAAGGTGAAGTTCTTGTCTCACCTTGTCTCCCTTCTCCTGGGCTTGGTTTGTAAGCTCTGCAGAGGGGAACAGCGCCTCCAGGTGGTCGTGCAGAATGGGCTCCTGACCGATGCTGCTCAGAGCAAAGTGCTGAAGAAACCTGGTAGATGTCAAACACACACACACACCCCGTCTGCGTCAGCGGATAAGCCGAGGAACGGCGCCGCTTTTGTGCATTTTTAACGCCGTGCATTTTTTATCAATTTTGCTCAAGCAAGCAGGTCCTGTAGCAAGATATAGATCCGATCCAGCTTTTAGATATGAACGCGGACGGAGGAGGGGTAATAAAGTTTTTTCATTACTGCCAACTGGGAGATCATTTAAAGCTCAATTATGCAAAGGAGGCTGATTAACTTCTCACTGCCAAACATGGGGGACCCCCGGTGGACATTTTGGGTGAGAAGAGCCACAAAAGAGAGAGACTCGCTTAAAAAGTAATTCAGATTTTTTTTTTGGTGGTGGAATTTTATTTGACATACTAGCATAAGGTAAGAGCATAAATGTGAGGTGAAAGGTAATGTGATACAAAGGTAGTTTTTAAATTTTATGAATGGTGACGGCGCTATGAGAAAAGCTGCATAAACTTGAAGCTGTTAACCTGTTTAAGAACGAAAGATATTCATGTGTTGGAATTTATCCTGAGAATGTGTGAAAATAGCTACATAGTAGCATTTTATGGCACAATCAAATAACTATGCTACCTCCAGGTGTTGTAAAAATGTTAGATGTATCAAATGTAACTTAGAAGAAATTTGATTTTGTAACTGAACGTCTTAAAATTGGGCTTCTGTGTCTTTAAGAAACTCCTGCTCTTTCTGAAACTCATCTCAACGTGGCTTCTTAACGTTTCTACCAGCGTTGCTCTGGGAAGGAGCTCGTATAATGACCTCAGCTGACGTGCAGTTCTGCTAGGTGTTTGCTAATTGCTGCTGCCTAATCTGAAGGAGGAGCTTTGTCCTTGAAGGCGGAGCCTGGTCCCGCAAGTCATTTTGCACACTCCGAATAAAGGCAACACTCCCAACTATGTTTTTGATGAGAGGCTAAGAGTATGACATGATGTAAAGTTAAAAGAACTTGCTTTTACATAACAGTGACCCTTTGACTTAATCTTAATTTGAGCTATTCAGCAAAAAAAGGATTGAGAAAAACTTTAGTTTCAAGACGTTTGTGTGTGTCTACAAGCTTCCAGTATGTTAATACAATCCAGCCAGACTTTTAATATTTTCTCCTTCTTCACTTTTTCAGGTCTCTTGCATAAAAAAATCAACCATTTACATCATGGCTGCAATGTGACAAAACATGAAATAGTTCACAAATATGCAAAACATGCTGAAAAATCCTCTGAAAATGCTCGCCTTCTCAATTAAGCTACATGTTTCTATACATGCCCTGCAGTAAATAATCACTTTCTAAAAATGTACACCGTCAGCTCTGTCTAAAGAAATAAACTAGGCTTTAATGCTATTTAAAGAAAACGTATTCATAGCTGAGCAATCCTAGCATCAAGTTTTATGACTTGCAGGGTCCATGTCAGAGCCGCTCTAATGCAGTTTGGCAATCTGTGAGTGCTACTAACATTTCCTGCTCTGGCAGCTTGGAGTGTGAAGTCTTGAGGTTGTCTCTGCGCTTAGCAACGGGCGGCTCCTGGCTGTCATGTAGCTTCTGAACTTTGGAGTGCCTGTGGAAAATAAAAAATAAAAATAATAATTTAATGCTACATTGCAATTTAGGCAGAAAGAAATGATTTTAAAGCCTTTTTTTTTTAAAACAATTACATTTTTATATTGGTTATAACTGGGAAACAAAAACCTTCGTACATGTTTCTTTGGTTCAAGGACAGCTGTTCTTGGTCCAACAGCTGCAAGCCGAATCCAGTTTCTGGATCTTTCCACACTGGCAAAACCTGAAAGGGGGCACAAGGTTTATTGAAATTGATCTGCGTCTATGAATTGAATAAACATATGAGGAAAAAGTTCCAAACATTTCCCTGTTAGTGGACAAAGCTAAAAGCTACAAATGTAGATTTACATTGTAAATTATCAACTGATTATTGTGACATCCTGGTGATCAGAATAATCAGAATCGATTCCAATTTTCTCTATTATTGTGGAGCATAAAATGCGATGTAAAAAGTTCAGTTTTTTTATTCTTGGTTAATGTGTGTTGCTTTAGCAATGTTGGTTATTGAAATAAAACTCATTTTTTTAAGTTTCTTTCAATAGAAGCAGCAGTAGTGGAATTAAATGGAACATATTGGGACAAACCCAGTCAGTAACAAAAGTTTATCTATCATTGATTCACTTTCTAGTTATCAATTAAGCTATCGATTATTTTGATGATTAATCAGATTTTTTTTTAAAAGTGGAACACTGCAGATTTTTCAATTGGGCCTTTTTTGTAGACTATTATATACACATTAAAAGACAGCACAATTTTTTTTTAAAATAAGAAAATAAACACTTTATTGCCCAAATTGGAATAATGTCGATATGGCAAAGCTAATCTGGATTTCTATTTCTGGATAGAAAAAAGTGCTTAATTTGTGAATGCATTTATTTTTAATCCAATTTTGGCTTCATGTCAGCTCTGGCTGTGCTGTTCATTCAGCAATTGGCCTTTTTTTTTTTTTGAGTTTATATACTCCACTTAATGATTAATCGATTACTCACTGAGTTGGCGATTACTTTAATGATTGATTAATCACGATTTCAGTTCTCTCTCAGATTGCAGCTCTAAAGCGCTAGTCCTATCTTTGATAATTCCGGTCTCTTTTAGAGGTTGCGCATTTGAAGTTTTACATTAAACTTCCAACTTCTCCGGGGCCGGCAAACGGCTTCAGAGGTTCTCGACTTGATGTCTCACCTTGGCAAAGAAGGCCTTGTAGCTCTTAGATCTGGGCTGAAGAGCAAAGAGCAGACACTGATCAGAGCTGTGCAGAGGGAACGGAAGGTGTGGGAACAGGCTGCTCTGGTACTCCACAAACACAGAGCCCACACTGCAGGAGTCCTGGTGAAGAAGACAACACACACACATTTAATGTAACAGAGAATACAAATTTGTGATGACGTATTTGCTCCCTGGCAGAGCAAATACTTCATGGTGTGACACCTTTAAGTGTGACAAAACGGAAAAAACTGGAGAAACGTATAAGTGTTCTATTGCTTTTTTCACAGCAACCTTTTTTGTACCTCCAGCATTGAAATCAAAAAAATGTATATAAACATACTGTGCCTTATAAAAGAAAAAAAACGTCTTCATACATTTAAAGTTTAATATTTCAGAAGCACAAAATTCTGTTTTCTTGGAAGATTTTTTGTGAGGGGAAAGAAAACAAATTGCCTTTTTTCTTTCCCTTGCAAGTAAATATAATTAAAATGGTGCATTTTGTTTTCTTCCACTTTAACATCGATTTTAAGTATCGGATTGGTATCAGCCGATAAACTATATTGGTTTCGGAAGTCAAAAATTGTAATCAGAGCATCCCTAGTTTATCAACAAAGATTTCAAAACATTCAAAGGATAAGAAATCAGATGACAATTTGAAATGTAACAGAGAGGCCAATAACAAAAAATGCATACCGGGAGATAAAAGATGATTTTACGGATGTGATCCTTTGAGAGAGTGATGCACCCAAACTGAGAGTGGATGAACAGGAGTCCCTCAGAGAAAAAACGGATTTTACCTGCAGTTACAAATATAACGGACATTTATTTAGCTTAACCGTTTAAAGATAACTGGACAGAAATATAAAACAAAAAGAAAGAAATTCTTCCATGAGACGTTCACCTTCCTCGGGTGAGCAGAGCTGGCCACCAGAGAACATGTAAGCAGCATCTGCTTCTGTCAGAGGAGCTCCCAGAAAACTGCCACCCTCTTTCTGTTTGTAAAACAGAAAAAGCGTTTTTGGTTTATTTGTTTTTTTTATCTGCTGTGCATTGGTTCACATAGTAAAGAAAGGCTGTGGGTAAAAAAAAAAAAAAAATATAGAAGTATTCTAAAAATCGAGTCTCGTTACCATAGCGAGATGCAGGGCTTGTTCTGACTGCTTGACATCAGATTCCATCTAAAAAAACCAACACAACAAAAAGCCATTTATATATATATATATTTATATTAACATACAAGTGAAAAAACAAATCACTTCCATTTTTTTTTTTGGTAAAGATTATACAAGGATGTATTTTCATCAAAACACACAAACACACACACCAGCCAGCAGGCGTAGTGGGGAACATTTGCAGTCAGGATGGCGTAGCAGCTGTCTGAGGACACAGTGCCATCTACAGAAGCATAATCAGCAAAGCAGGAGAGAAGAAAGCAAAAGATGAATGACAAACCCGACGCTTGATGCAGGAAACGGAGCTATTCTTAGACCAGTCTCTGCTGTTCCACTGAGACTTTTGTCTTTTTCTGCTAACTCTGGGCCTCTGGATTCAGATTGCTTATTTTACAAATCCAATTTGCTTTGTGGATTCAATCAGTAATCTATTCTAATAAGACGCAATCTAATCTGGTGTAATCTAATCTAATATTGTACCTCTCTGCTGAATGTTGATGCTGGACTCCAGAAAAGATTCGGAGTAGAGCACGGTGCCGAACTGTCCCCTGTTCTCCTGCAGGTCTGGGATGTCTCTGACGATCAGGGAAGCCTTTAACAAAGCACAATTAGTAACAAACACAGAGACAGAGAACACAGGTGGAAAATCACAATGTGATTTTTGGGGTCACAATTCGATTCATTATTTCAGCTTCAATCCGTAGTTGTGCAAAGGATCGGCATGATCGGCTCAAGTTTGCTTTGGGAAGTAGAATTATATAAACACAGTGAAGTGTCTTTTCCTACTGAGCCCCTAAGGGGACATGGAAAAAAAAAAAAGAAATCTCGACATTTTCTCAAGATCCCGACTTTTTTTTTTTCTCTTCGCGGGATCTCGAGAAAATAAGTCGGGATTTCTTCCCTTTTTTTTTTTTCCTCCATGTCCCCTTCGTGGCTCCGTATTTTCCACATTGATTAAGTTTTAAACATGAATCCGTATTCTTTTAGCTATCCTTCAATGATTCTTTCTTCTGGCATGGTTTCTTTTTCTTGCTATTTTCTCTTCTGCTCTTTCCCACTTCTATCCAAAATATGTATGTGATCCAAAATGTATCAAAAAAGGAATATTGGGGAAAAGGAAAATAATGATGCAAGTCGAAAAATAACTGTCAAGATTAAAGAAAGAAAAAAAAAAGACTTTTTTTATTGTTTAAAAATTCCCATTTTGTTGCAACAGCATTTGGTTATTGTGTTTTGTCTTTGTCTTAAATGTACCAAATTTAATGTGTACCTCCTTTTTTGACTATCATATATTTCTATTTTAGATTTGTTTGATGTTGTTCATCCTCTTACATAGTAGATAATACCTCTGTTATGTAATGTTTGTTTTGTATGCACTAATTGGTGGGAAAAAATAAAAATAAAAAAAACTTTGGATGGAGTCACTCCCTCCCCGAGTCCTTCATTTTGTTTTCACGGAGCGACACGTCGAGCGACACGCCTTTCTGCTGACAGCTTCTTCCGTAGACGACAAAGTTGCTATTGACAGTCAGAAGTTTTTAGCCATTTGACTATTTGTTGTATTTATTTAAGTGCAGAATTTTTTTTTTTTTAAGTACATAATCAGGGTGCTCATCAGTGATGTGTGCTGGCGTGACGTAGTTACACAGAGGATTTGTTTTATTTACTGAAAAATACATTTATCTTTCATTAAATCGATTTTGAGGGCATTTAAAATAAATTCCAAACCTTAGTAAATGAGAAAACAGATCCTTATGAGAATTGATTTTTTTTGGCACATCCCTAACAGACGAGATGTTTACCTGAAAACCTAAGAACAAGTTGATTCTCTAAACTTACCGTTTTGACTAGGTAACGGCTGCCCTCGTCAGTCAGAGGAATTACACTGAAAATTTAAGACATTTTTAGATTCTATGGTATACATTCCTAAACAGGTTATTGTAAAAACAATCAATTGATAGAACACAACAATTTAATCTGAATATCTGGACATGACGAGTAAGAGAGATAAAACCTACCCTCCTCGATTATTTGTGGCTTGAATGCTGAATTCACATTTTGACCTATAAAAACACAAGGAAAGAATTTTAGCGTGGAGGCTTGTGTTTGTCCCACTGCAGCAGCCATGTTAGTATATTTCTACCTGAGATGAGAGCGATAGTGGCCTAGATCCATCGAGTCCAACGCCAGAAGAAACGAGCTCACTGCATCATCTTTAGCCTACGACAGATTTCCCGATGAGAAATCTGCTCGTCTTACAGTGGACGGTGGAAAATCAGGCCGATTGTTACTGACCTCAGTAAAACTGGACGTTCTAGAGTAGCATTTTATTCCAGAAAAGACTCCTTCAACCACAGCAGAGTAAATCTGTGATGCGACTCTGAAAACAAGACAAGAAACGGAACAATACTCAACTTTTTTTACATTCTGAAATATTCAACAGAAGATAGTAGGAAGATCTGACGAGAGAAACCGAGCATAAAGGATGAAAACACTTACAAGACTTCGGTTTTCTTTTGCTCCGTCATCTGAATCCCTGCAAACAGAAATACAGGTTCATGAATAAAAACCCGGGAAATGCTAAAAATAATTACAGCTGCTTTCATAATACGCCAGCTTCAACTAGTTTCTTAAGCTCGCCCTAAATTTCACTTTTCACTATAATATTTGGGATTTTATCCGACAGATCGAGCTTTTACAAAAAAATGTTTTTTGAAAAAGTTATTTTGCACTGCCTCTTTTATAGCCCAAAAAAATATCAATTTTGGCAAAAAAAAAAAAAGAATAACAGATTCCAAAATTTCATCGATATTGAAAAAAAGATTTGTTTATTTCATTCAGTTAATCTCACCAAGATACGGGGTATGAGTAGTCCCAAAAAAATATGTTCGTGAACAGGACAGAGGGCCTTTGGGGGCGACACACCGTAGAATCTGAGAGAGACACAAATGGAAACAGAATGAGCTCATTTGGGGAAATTCAGAAGCATGCAACACCGCTTGTTGTTCCACGCTGCATCGCCAGATGGCGCCACAGTCTTCAGCATGACTTGGACAGACCAGTGTGGTTATTGCTGCCTCTCACCATGTGTCTGGCTGCAGAGCCCGCAGGCCCCGTGTTACGGACCTGATGACTCTCTGAGGGAAAGTTGAAGGAAATGTTCTCCAGGTCCTTGGAGGAGGAGTGCTTTCCAAACAGCACGAAGGGCTGCCGACTTTTACTGAAACGCAGTCGAAATGATCCATTGACGGCATTTTTGTTTGTTTTTTTAAATCACAAAATATTTAGTATTTAGAAAATGTTATAAAGATACCTTTTATCTGAGATGTTGCTTGAAATCAGCCCGTGACAGTAAAACGTACGGAAAGCCTGAGAATGGATGACAATGCATGTTGTGACATACAAGCACGTGGAGTTTGAATTCAGAGAACTGAACCTAAATTATTGCTGAGGAACAAAACAAAAGCCTTAAAAGCTGCAACAGCCACAGCTGCGTGTGTTTGGAGATGCACCGATCTAATAATATCTGTTTTGGTCCCGATATTGAAAAAAAAAAAAAAAACTCTATATCGGGTGTCATGACAACGTGCCTGATCCGTAAGGGCAGATCTATTCAGTCTAATTCTATGCGTTGTGCTCTGAGCAACGTCAAGCTTTATTATTTATTTTACATTATATTCATAATATAATTAATAATTGAACTTTCTGAACCATATGAAAGAAGATTTGTTGCAGTTTATTTTTACATGTTTGACCAAGTAAATTTGTAATTCAGCACATTTATGTCTGTGTTTAAAAAAAAAAAATCTACTTTTTAAGTAAACTCAGCACTATTTGTTCTGTATCGTATTGGCTGGTACTAAACCTTAGATATCGGTATCGGAAGTGAAAGAAGCAGATTGAACCATGGTTGTGTTCCAATTTTTCTCTTTAAAAATATACCGTGACCTCTTGGATATTATAATGCAACAAGGGAAAAAGTGTTTGAATAATTTTTTCCTCAACTGCAAACCAACATTTCTATCTGATACTTACTAACGACAGGCTAAAAGGACGTCTCCTGTTATTCGAAGACTGATTTTGTAGCATGAAGTGGTCGTGAACACACCTCTCCTGCCTGTGCCTCAGACAGATCCAAGATGGAGAGATGACTCTCCAGGTCGATGCTGGAGAAAAAGCTGCTCCACTGCTTCTCGAAGATCCCCAGGTCCTTAAATCCAACATGGAAGATGTTAATCTGACTGCATAAAACTAAACTAATATTGTTCTCTGTTTCACATCTTGAAAGTGACATTTGATAAGCCAAAATTTTTTTTAAAAAAGTCTTAGTTTGACCAAAACATTGATTGCTAAGCTGAAATAATATAAAAAATGAACAAGGTGAGCAGGATTTGATATTTTCTACAGCTGGTTTGCGGTTTATATTTTTCTGAAGTAGAGTTAAAGACTGGCTTGTTGAGCAGCTGCATCATTTTACCTCTGTTAAGAGATTATCCAGGGACACTGGGTCGAGTCTGGTGTAAACCAGCCATAGCTCCTCACTCATATCCACAATCTATAATTACATAAAGTAACATGGAATAAGCTACAAAAATTCACATTTTCTGCATTTGTTTTTTTTTTTGTGGAAACTGTAAAGATAAGAGCGCACCTTGTATTTGATGGTAAAAAAGCTTCCACCGCCTATCCCTTCAAGGGCGAACGCTTGAATCAGGGGCCACTTTTCCAACATAAACACATCAAACTTCTGGCTGTGTCCTGAAACAAAAAGAAAAATAGAGTTATTTGTAGATTAACCTCATATGGAAACAAACTGCTGACCCATCAGGTCAGGGATGTCAAACTCAAAAATCTGAGTGTTCTTAAAGGGCCAATTACGCAAAAATATATTGATAAAATTCAGTGAACTGTTAAAATATTAACCAATAGCTGTTTGTTTCTGCATTCAATAAGTATTTCTTAAGATTAAATAATATTGGACATCTTTCCACGGTGAGCACTTGCTCCAGGATTTCGTGAATGTTTTTTGTAATTTTTGCTTTCAAAATTGGAGATTTTATTGTGCTAATTGAGAAATGTCTGCAAGGAATTTTTACAATATTTGCACTAATGTGTGATATTAAAAGTGACTTTTTATTACTTGCTATGTCAATCACAGACTCTAAAGCTGAGACTGCACTGATTTAAACCCAATGCTTTTGATTCATTTTGAGAAAAATTGCAGTGAAATCAGAAAAAATATTGTGTGAATTTTGCTTATTTTTGAAAAACTGGAGGAACTTCTTGATGTATTCTAGAGGGCCACATAAGAAGCTATTGCGGGCCAGATTTGGCCCACGGACTTCGAGTTTGACACATGTGTAGTGGGTCATCAAAACGTTCCAGCCACATGCGAATCACTCGTCATCTCGCGTTAAGACGTGTATGGAGTCGAGGACGCTTTCCCAGACTTCAGTTCAATTCAAAAGAACCGAAGGGAGATTAAATTAAATGAAAATTACTTTTATCTCCGTCCTTGACGAGGCATGTTACGCCTAATAGCAAAAATATGTTTTTCTGCTCAAAAACTCGAAACAATAGTGCACTTGTACAATGTTAAAAATCTGTTGTCATTTGCTACAAATATATTGATGCATTAAAATGTATTTTTTCTCATCTCCGAGAGCTTTAAAAGAAAGTTGGAAAAATGTTTTATTTCATCAGATTTTTCAAAGAGTGACTGAAAACTTAATTGTGGTATAAAATAATCGTGATATATGTCGTCATTGTGACATAAAATAGTCCATATCATGACATATGACACATTTTCCTCATCTTCGAAATTATGCGCTACATAAAGTACACACACATTTGGCACTTTGGGCTGCGATCATGTTATATCTGTGAGTGTGTGTGTCACTGATGAACGTGGGGATTAAAATGTGAAGCTGCATACCCTGGGAGCTGTACGCAACTCCGATACGCTGGCAGTCCTTCACCATCGTGACAAAGCTGGAGATTTTGAATTCCTCCGCTGCTTCTTCGTCTTCATACTGTCAGGGGAGGTGGGAGAGTCACAGCACATTTATTTAGAGGACACAGAATGGATAAGATATCAGCATTTATGCATTTCTGATCGATTTAAGTTTAAAGCACATTGGTTTAAAAAAAAAAAAAACAAGAAAGAGAAAAATATGACAGATATGGAGAGAGTTTAATACTTCAGAGCAGTCTGTCTGATTGACCCAGACAGACTGCTACTGCATGTTGTGTCACGTAGTAATCTGGGGAATTATGCGAGTTGAGTTGAATGTTTTGCGGGTCTTTAGAGGAAAATAAATTTTTATTGCGTCTTCACTGCTTCCGATTTCAATATTACTTTTAAATCGTTCATTTGTTCCCATGTATGCTCAGGTAAACAAACAGAATAGGATGTTCCAGATGTGGACATTTACAGCAGAAACTCTATTTGAAGACGACAAATCTAACACAAATGGGCAGACTGTGAACATTTTTCTTTGTTGTTTATTATAATAAGAGTGAAGCAATTGTAAACACTTTACTGAATAAAGTAGCCATTAGCGAGGAAAAGTAAGAGCACAGGACGAAAGCATTGCTCTTTTTAGTTCATGCAAACTTGCCGGTCCATTCTTGTTCGAACAGCTTTAAGATCTGACTCTTTTTTTTTTAATTATAAATATTTATGGTAATTTGTTTGGATTTGAGTCTTGCGGGGGAGTTTTTTGTTTTGTTTTTCCTTCGTGTGCAAGACTCTTTTCAAAATTCCCGTCAGCCAGAGATCATTTTCCATTATAGTTCGAAATAAATATTTATCCTATTCGGTTAAAACCAGAATAAGAACTGAAAGTAAATGGGGTCGCTGCTTCAGCAGCAGGAACAGCGACTGGCTCACGTATTTTCACGTCGGTCTGTAACCGTCCCACAATCTCGGCAGCTAAACGTTTTGCCATTTTTTCCGACAAAACAAGAAGGCCAGAAAAACGTAAACACACCTCTCTTATGGACAGTAGTGACCCAAAGACACCATACTGCACAAACGACGTAGCAATGCTCCCATTTGTGCTAGGGATGGTATAAACAACACAAAACATAGACTATGTACCTATATGTGCAGATATTTCACAGTAGCTAGCATATGCCAGCTAATGTGAAATAGTGATTATATGGATCACTATTTCATGCATATGTTTGCATTATCTCCATATGCAAACAATCTCATAGTGATAGTGCAAATAGGAAATGGAAACATTCAGTCAGTTTCATGTGCAAATGTTTAACAGGTTAAAACAGTTCAGTATTTCAAAGGGGCAGTATTTCCAGGCACATAGTACACTTGTATATAGCACAATCAAATAAACTTCGGTTGTTATAAAAATGCTACGTATATTTATCAAATACGTATTGAGAGAAATTTGACGTAATTTAATGCCTTGAAATTGGGTCTCTGTCTCTTTAAGAAGCTCCTGCTCTTTCTGGAACTCCGCCTTCCAGGAAGTCATCACAACATGGCTCCTCCATGAACCCTTTCACAACATTTTTACCAGTGTTTTACTGAGAGGAAGCTCCTATAATGAGCTCAGCAGATGCGGAGCTTCATCAGGAGTTTGCTAATTGCTGCTGGCTAGTCTAAAGGAGCCGAGTGGGGGAGTCAGGTAGAAGGAAGGCAAAAACCGCAGCTCTGAGGAGAGGCTGTGTCTGGAGCTAGGTCCACCCTGGCGTTTTGAACAGCTAAATGGTTGTCACGGAGATTAAAACATTTCTCAAATATATATGAAAGACACTCCAGGTATGTTTTTGATAAGGGAATAATATTATTACATGATGTAAAATACTTCAAAGTCAATTTTACATAATACTGCCTCTTTAAAGACCAGCTTTCTGACATGCTTATCTTTCTATAAACTTATCCAGAATTTTTGATATGAGATCATTTTATTTGTTAGACTTCATTTATGCCTACTCCTACAAACTATTCGAATTCATAAACCTTTGAAGAATTGTGAGGAAGTCTTAAAGCTTCTATGAAGGTTCATCTGTGCCCACCTTAAGGATGAAGGAAGTAGAAAACTTTCACAGATGCCAGATCTCTTAATGAACAAAAGTGTTCTTACCTCAGCCTCTGTCATGCAGTACAGCTGCAGGTTCCTCCAGTGTGACACATAAGGCAACAGGTAACTGTAGTTCAGCGGGTTGCAGTAGAGATGGACGCACTCTGCCTTTATCAGTAGGATCACGTCTGACGAGTCAAGGCGACGGATGAGTCAAAGGCAGATTCAAATCTAAAACAGACGGAACAACAAGACTGGGGATGGAGAGAAAGAAAAAAAAACTCACCGTCCAGCATTTCCTCAGGAAAGTCATCAAAGGTATGCTCCAGGTTTGGGTGATTCCGTTCATACAGCCCATAGAAAAGGTATTTTGCCAGCTCTGCGCATCCCTCGTTATATCTGCTGTCTATTCCTGTTTTTGTCAAAAACAGGTTGCCATTTGTTAGCGTTTTTTTGCTAAATCAGACATAGAGCCAATGTAACAATTGGACCAGAATGTAAATAAAGTATATGTTTACGTACCGAGAGAGCACAAAATGCCATCAGGGGTGACGGAGTCTCCTTTGCAGAGCAGGGCTTGAACCTGACGCAGGCGAGAGCAACTGAAAAACAGAAGAATACAACAGCTATTAATTATGCAGAAATAACCACAAACATCCTCTTTGGGAGACTATTAGACATCTTCAGTCAGAAGCTTCTGCAGGTACATTATGATACAGATGGCTACAGGAGATCTTTCAACCTGTAGCCATCAGCATGGACTACAAATTAATCAAGTTATTCTGAACTGAACTGAAAATGGTTCCACAAAGCATTGACACAGGGAAGCTGGATACAAATGCACACCGCACTTTCCAGATTTGTATTTGTAAATAAAATCAAAACCATATATTCTTCCCCTTCCAACATCACATAAAATTCTAATAAAATACATTTTAAAAAGTTTAAGGGCTATGATCATTTTTTTACAAGACGTTTTCTCAGTGCCGTTTTGGATTAATACTGATTATTTACAATTCTACATTTACTTAAAATAAATTTTTATCACTATATAAATAAGTAGGCATTCTTATGTTACTGTTACGTGCCTTTATTTGTAAGTTTAAAGCATCACTAGGTGTATAAAATGCTAACCAAGCATTCTGTACAAACATAACCGTTTACAGTAATTAACACCAATGCTAATAGAGTTCCAACAGACAGCGGTTGGAGCTAATGTTAGCCTGACTAGCTTGACAGCTGTAACGAGGCTTTTTTTCCGTCAACACAACTCGATATAAACTGTACCTGACAGCGGGGGTAACTCCGGACAATTTCCCGTTTACTCTCCGTATACCGGCCATAGCTGTGCCTTGTCACAGAGCACAAAAAGCAAGCGAACACTGTTGAGTTTGAACGTTTTCAGGCCGACTTAATGCATATTTCTCTCCATCACCCTGGAGAAAGTCCACACAAGATGGCATAGCAACGGAGCGAACCATTCGAAACACGGGGGTGTAGACGGGGGAAACATGTTTGTTATTTCTTGGCGTTTCGTGTTCAAAAATCTAATTATTATTATTATTATTCACACTTTAATAATCCCTTTACAAATGGTTCCAAATTAGCCCGAAATTTTTATTCTAAAACAACATTGTTGATTAACTTAAAAATAAATGTCCCCCATTTTACTTCGTGGTATGTCTCTTTAAGGGGCCCTTTTGCCAGCTGCAAGGATCAGCTGCGGATGATGGTGCAATCCCACAGTAATGTGCAACAATTGCTGATATCGTTCGTTGGCAACGAAACAAAAGTTCTCGTGTTATGCAGACATAGTAGATGATGTCTGCTATCAGATTTATCCTATGTTTTGTAATGGCAAGTAGGCATTTAGAAGGAAATAATATTGCCTTTGCTCGATTTTCTTCTTTCACACATCTAGTGCAGAAAATCCCAACAAAATCCCTCGATTATCGAGTTAAGTTTATTTGTTTAGCACATTTTAGAGACGAGGCAGTTCAAAGTGCTTTATATAAAGAATACATCATACAGCCATCAACTATGAAACAAGTAAACACTACATTTAGTCAAACGCCATCATCAAAATATTCAAATAAATGCACATCAAATATTACTTATTACTAATCAGAGGCAACTCTAAGCATGTGGGGTTTTAGCCTTGATTTAAAGGAACCCAGTGTTTTGCAGTTTTCTGGAAGTTTGTTCCATATTTGTGTCACATAGAGGCTGAATGCTGCTTCTCCACTTTTGGTTCAGGTTCTGGGGATGCAGAGCAGACCAGATTCAGAAGACCTGAGAGGTCTGGAAGGTTGCTACAACAACAGCAGATCTTTGACACTTTTTGGTGCTAAGCTGTTCAGTGATTCATAAACTAACAACAGTATTTTAAAGGCTATTCTCTGAGCTACTGGGAGCCTCTGTAAGGACTTTGGAACTCAGGTGATATGCTCTATCTTCCTGGTTTTAGTGAGAACGCGAGCAGCAGGGTTCTGGATCAACTGCAGATTGATATTTTTAGGCAGACCTGTGTGGCCACTGTTGCAATAATCATTGCAACTAAAGATAAATGCATGGATAAGTTTCTCGAGATCTTGCTAGGATATAACTTCTCCAATCCTGGAAATGTTCTTCAGGTGACAGAAGACTGACTTTATAACCGTCTTTATGTGTCTCTTTTCATGTAAATGGCTCAGGGATTATGAATAACTTTGCAAGGCAATGCAACATGAAGTAAGATTTACCCTGGGCTAAAATGTGAGCTCTTTTGTGTTCACAGGCACGAGGAAGAGCCAAACTCTGTGGAACTTGCATGCTTGGTATGCACTTCCTTACGAGCAGGTGGAATCAGGAAGACTGCTGCAACAGAGCCGGGGTGTCCAATTTCAGCATTCACCTCAGGCAGGCTAATCTGCAAAAGACATGTCACAAGGTGAGTTGATATTCTCTGATTTCTAATTTCATTTAGAAACAAAACACATAATTGAGCAATAGCCTTCTTAAAATGTGGCTACTGGTGTAGGCACTTCCATGAACTGACAAGTGTCTATGCTTTACTTGACAGACAGGTTAACCAACACTAAGCATACCATGGCAGTCATTGCCATGGTGGAGGAATGGGAGTCCTTGAAGTCTTTGCTCCAGGACAGCTCTGGAGATAAATGTTTCCAGTCTACCTTTAGCTCTCCGGGATCCAAACAAGTCTGTGACTTGGCGATGGATTCGCTTTCGATCAGCTTGTACTACCAGCATTTTAAAGAAGACATGCCAGATGAGGCAATTGGTCAGGTCATTGATGGCTGCTTCAAGTCTTGCAAAGGTGGAATCAGTGCATTCCTACTGTTGATCCAAGGTGGCTATTACACGAAAAAGGAGAGGAGAATGGTCGAGATCCTGCAGTCGCATTTCGGAGCGGAGGCTTTGAGATTCCTGGTCATTCTCTCTGTGGAAGACGGGAAAGTCACCGAGACGCTGGACGACACCCTGCTGGATTTGATAAACGTGTGCGATGGCAGATATTGTCGCATCACATCGTCCACAGCAAACGGCGGTCTGCATGCACTGATCGAGATGGTGAACAACGTGCGCAGCGAAAGCAGTGAAGCCGGTTACACGGAAGCCATGCTGGAGAAATCAAAGAGGCAGTGTGTGGAGGACTCGGCCATGAACATGCTAAAGCAGAAGGCGCAAGAGGCGGACGAGAAAGAACGGGTTTTTATGGAGAAGGTGAGAAAAGAGGAGGAGAGAAGAGCCAAGGAAATTGAGGACCTGAAGGGAAGACATGCAGAGGAAAGAAGGAAGGAGGCAGAGGACAAAAAACAGCACGAAATGGATAGAGAGAATATTCAGGAGGCAATGATGAGCCACAGCTCCATGCTGCAGCTGCAGGCAAAAGCACCTGATGGTAAGAGTCATCCCTCAGTTTAGGAAACTATACATAGGAATACATAGGAAAATGTGCTACACAAATAAACTTAACTTGATAATATTCAAGGGATTTTATTGGAATTTTCTGCACTAGATGTGTGAAAGAAGAAAATCGAGCAAAGGCAGTATTATTTTCTTTTAAATGCCTACTTGCCATTGCAAAACATAGGATAAATCTGATGGCAGACATCATCTACTATGTCTGCATAACACGAGAACTTTTGTTTCTTTGAAACTGAGGTATAGGAATTCCTACACATATAGGAAACTACAAGAAACTATGTATAGGAAACTATACATAGTCTCAGCTGGGACAGGAAGCAGTGTCTCCAATCTTGTTTTCAAATGACTTTGGCTTTTCTTTCCCTCCTCTCTTCTTGGAGGCTTCAGGCTTAGGGAACCCTCCCTAAAGGTTTCAACATTCCCTTTCAGCTTTTTTTATTTCAACAACTTTCACAAGATGTTTTCCAGACAGAGATTGGATCCTGAACTGATGTTCATGTTGTCAGTATGGTGTTGTTACGGAATCAGTTCACTCAGGCATTATGTCGTAAAAAGGTCCCAACGTAAGCATGCAGGCAGATGGCCAAAGGGTAATTAAAAAAAAAAAAAGGTTTGCATGTCTTGCATTGCACAGTTCAACAACTAGAGGGCGTTAACACCGAATTTATTTTCAGGCTTCTATGTGAGGCTACAATAAGAAAGCTAAAGACTCAGTTAAAAAAAACCCAAAGAAAAAAATGACTGTTACTTTAAAAGAGGCTACTTACAGGGTTTATTACCCAAATTGAAACATATGATCTGCTCTTAAATGACAGGGTGTGTTACTATCAGTAATTATCAAGAAGCTGTGAAATAAACAGGAAACTCAATGTGATTTCTAGTCAAGGTACTTCCTTATTCCAAAGAGGCTCAGGAGCGGGTAGAGTATTTGGAACAGTGCCATTCCGGACTTCAGTGTCACAGAATGTATCGTCTATGGAAATACAAATTTAGATTTCATACCGATGTATTTCTGTTACAGTTTGTTCAAATAAGTGAAAAATCTAGGAAAGTCTGTAGTGGTAGTGACATCTTTAAAGGTAGGCTTAGTTTACATGTAGCTAATATGTAACCTGCAGTAGCTAACTCTCGGTATCCATGCTTAGAAAACATCCAGATTTGTTGGACCTGGAGGTTGAAGCTAATAGTTCAACAGTTAAATAAGACCATTGAAAAAAAACTCCAATCTCCAAAATATCATAGGAATTTTTGCAAATATTATGTTATAAACATTTAGACTGTCCTAAATTTGCTTTGGGCTATTTTTTTTAAAAGCCACAAATTATTTACATGGGAAGTAACAGAACACCAACAAAGATTTTTCTGTGTAAAATGTATGCGGAAAAAGCATTTCTTATCAGGGTAACTCTCTGATAAAAATTAAAAACAGTGTAAAATCATAGCTGTTCAAGTTCATTTGTTTCATTTTTACAATGCCTAACATTTTCGCTAGGGTTCTTAATCTAACCAGAAATACTTTACAGTTGCTGATGGGCCTTAGGCCTCCAAAGAGTTCATATAGTGGGCTGATTGGTCTTTCTAAGGCTGTTTTCGCAGTCTGGTAAACTCGGTTCAATTGGTAATGAGCCATTTCTCCCGTTAGCGCTAGACACCAGTGTTTGTTTTGGTAGTATTTACCCACAATGCCCTGTGCTACAGTCCGCTTCCTGCTTCTGGAGTCGTCTACGGTCCGCTTGCATTCATATTTGCATTAGAACTACTGTGCTACACTGCACATAAACCAAACCAGAACCTATAGGTTTGCAGGCGGACCACCTCCCCAAACAAACCCGACCTTCTAGGCAATTGGATTAAAGTGAACTAATCAGGTCTGGTGTGAATGCACCCTAAATTGTCTTTAGGTAAGAGTGTGTGCATGTTTGTTCTGTGTTGCCCTGCACCAGCATACCCTGCTTGCCACCTGATGACCTCTAGAGATAGGCACTAGCCTCTTGGTGACCTAGCAAGATTAAGTGGATGTTTCATGTTTTTGTGATGCTTGATAATTTTTTCTTACTTTTCACTGTAATTGTTGTTTCATTGGGATTTTCTTCCCTTTTATCTCTACTCTCTCACCAGCTTCGTAGCATTTCTTTTGACGGTCACATTTTCTGTTTTGTCTTCGAGGTGATGAGACAAAGAAGACGTCTGTCATTCTGTTGGGCCTCACAGGCAGTGGGAAGTCCTCTGCTCTCAATCTGATCCTAAACAGAGGAGCCAATCTATACTCGCTCATTGGCTCCTGTCACGACCAGACCCAGCCAACAATAACCTGCGAGAACAAGGAGATCTTCACAGGTGGGAAGCGGCTTGTTCTAGTGGACACCCCTGAACTCTGGGATGAAGACGGGGTTGAGAACACAGAACTGGTGAAAGACTGCCTGACCTTGGCCTTACCTGGACCCCACGTCTTCCTGCTGGTGCTCCAGGTGGGCCGCTTCACCCAGGGGGAGAGCGAAATGCTCGGACACGTCCAGAGGATCTTCGGACGGGAGGTGGCAGAGCACGCCATCGTCTTGTTCGTTCATTTCGACAGCAACCAGCCAAGGCCTCTGAGGATCAACGACTACGTGGCCAGTGCCCACCCGACCCTGCAGGCTCTCGTTCGGAAGTGTGGGAGCCGATTTTACGGGCTGAACGTCACGAGGTCTCAAAGTGCTTTGAGTTACTCCCAGGTGAGGGAGCTGCTCTCGGGGATCAACAAGCTGGTGGCGTCGCACGGGGGCCGTGCGTACACGGCGAAGAGGTTTTCCTTACAAGAGCTCCAGGGAAGAAATAATGTGACTGCAGAGAGAAAAGAAGGAGCGTATTTATTAAGAGATAGTTAATTTCCCCTACGTATTGAAGTGAAAAAAAAAACATTAGAAATATGGAGTAAGGTTTAAAAAAAATGGCCCATTTACCAATAGACATATATATTAGTTCAAAGCAGTGCATAGATAAAGCTTTACATCTGACCGTATAAGAAACCCAATAGCATTGGTAGATGCAAAGGGAACATAGTGTGAGGTCAATTAAATTGCACGAGTTCTTTAAATGAACAATATCAGGCGAAATAAATTTTTTGTAACTTTACAATGTTAGTCCCTCATCTTGGAGTGTTGCTTTGATTCTTTCTTACATGTCTTGAGAAATTCTTTAATCTCCATGGCAACCAATCAGCTGTGCAAAACGCTTGGTTGGACCTTCCAGAAAGAGCAGGTTTTTAAAGATACAGAGACCTAATTTCAAGGCTTTAAACTACAAAGTCAAATTTGATCATATTTGACAAATGCATAATTTTTATAACAACTGAAGGTAACAGTTACTTGATTGTGCTATTAAATGGTGCTATGTGGCTGGAAAACACTTATCAATCAATAGTTTATTTGTATAGCACATTTCAATAGCAAGGCAGCTCAAGGTGCTTTACATCATATAATATGTGCTAGCCACATGTTGGAAAACATGTTTCCAAAAGCTGGATAAGCAACATCCATCCATCCATTTTCCTGCACTCTTTTTCTCTTACTGGGGTCAGGAGGGTTGCTGGTGTCTATCTCCAGCCATCGTTTCAGGCGAGAGGCGGGGTCACCCTGGACAGGTCGCCAGTATGTCGCAGGGCAACACAGAGACACACAGGACAAACAAACATGCACACACACACACTCACACCTAGGGACAATTTAGAGAAGCCAATTAACCTGACAGTCATGTTTTTGGACTGTGGGAGGAAGCTGGAGTACACGGAGAGAACCCACACATGCTCAGGGAGAACATGCAAACTCCATGCAGAAAGATCCCGGGCCGGGAATCGAACCCAGAACCTTCTTGCTGCAAGGCAACAGCTCTACCAGCTGCTCCACTGGGCAGCCTGGATAAGCAACAGAAATGAGCAAATGTCACCAAAATCAACTTTAAAATTTTTTTTTTAAATGTCAGCTGCCTGTAATGACAGAAGAAATGTGGAAACATGTAATGGTGCTGATTTGTTTGGTTTGTCTAAGTAACAAAACTCCCTTTATTGGTGTGCATGGCTACTGAGCCAAGAAGGGAGGGAATGATAAAGTACATCTGCTCCTCATTTATGTGAAAGGTTTTTTTTTCCTGCTTTCTCTCAAGTCTCTGAGATTCTGTTGTTGATATCTGCATTGCTTAAGAAATACAATTCTTGCCTAAGAAGCATTCCTCAAAAACATCTGCAGAAAAAAACCCCAAAAAATTTTATCTGGTATGACGTTTTGTTGCTTTTATGAACTTTTTTTCTTAATCCATTGTACAGCAAGCAATAAAAACGAATCATTCTGAATGTAAATCACTTGTCCTGTTTTGGTGTTTTCCTCCATAACTGCAAACTCACGTTATTCTTTTTCTGTAGCTTGGGGAATCTTTCATGTTGATTGACTCATTTTATGTGTACAGTACTTTGCAAAAAAAAAAAAAATCATATTCTTTGAGTTTTTAAAGAACCTGGTGTCTTTGATGTCTATCAACTTTGCACATCAAGAGCCTCAAATGTTTGCCCATTCTTACGTGCAGAAAGCTCAGCAAGTGTCCCAACTCTTAGATTTAGGTCTGGACTTTGACTAGGACATGCCACTCTGAAATCTCTTTCTGTCTCTGCAGGTCTTCTTTCACTTTGTTCAACCACTTTAAACCGAAGAAGCGACTCATCCTTAAAAAAACAGAAGTCCGTCCTCTAAGTATCGTGCTGCCAGTAGAGCAACTTGAATGTTATTTAAAATTTCACCTCCGTTTTCATCTGCGCGAGAAAGAAAGTTAATGGACATGCATATGTTTGCAACAAACATGAAACAGTGACAAAACTTTATTCTTTGATTTAAAAAAAAGTGAGATACACATGTGAAATAAATCAGATGATACATGTCTGCAGTATGTTCACAGTGCTGGAGTCAGAGTTCATAACCTCGTGGCCCAACACTGTTTCTTTGTGTGAAGTTTAACTTGCTTCCGGAGGAGCTGCAGCCGGCTGAGCGCCCATGGTTTTGTCTATCCACTCGGTGAAGTGGGAGATGATGGTGTAAACCCCAGGCTTTTTAATTTGGCCGCACTTTTTCCCTCCATTGGAGGTGATGCCAACGGCGACGCCGTTGTAAAGCAGAGGACCACCAGAGTCGCCCTGAAGAAATGGAAAAAAGCAGGTAGGAGATGCTAAATGTGCTTTTTTTTATTTTGGGAGATTATGGGGTTAAAAATGATCTAACTGAAGAAATCTTAATTGTTAAGCTACAACTTACATCGCAGCTGTCTTCCATCCCATGAGAGTGACCGCAGTCTTCTCGGCAGACTTTGTGGGCACATATCATGTTGTTGGTGAACTTTCTGCCGAAGTAGTCGGTGCGTCTGCATTTGAGCCGGTTGATCACTTCGATGACCACTTCTTTGAGTTTGTCTGGCCTCGACCCCAGGTTGTCCAGCGACCCCCAGCCGGCCGTCTCCACCGCCGCGCCCGTGTCGGGGTTTGTGCCTCCCGCTCGCAGCAGTTCAACGGCCCTAATGGCATTAGAGGTGTTGAACGGTCGGTCCAACTGTGAAAATACCACAAAACACTTAAGTGTTTTTATTTGATGTGGTGAGATTAAATGGTGTTTTCAAATTGCATTTAGTTTTTTTTTAATGTTAAATTTATTTACATTTTGGAAAACGCACAAAAAATGTAGTACGTCAGAATGTTCTAGACATTGTAATGATCGCCCCAAAACAAATCTCCTACACAATATCGTCCCAAGATGCAACAGTGGAGTTCAGTCTAAGAATGACTAGAAAGCCAGAAATAAAATAATAAAAAAACCATTACTTCTTACAAGTAATGGTTTTTAAAAATGATTTTAAATAGATATATTGCAATATTACAATGCAGAGATTTACATGGTTAAGGAATCACTGACTGTACATGTCAAAGCATAAATTTATTGTGGCATTTGGGGGCCATTCTGGACAGAAATAAAAGGAGGAAATTGCTGCCAAAATTTTGAGTTTAAATTCAAAGATTTTCTAGAAAGAAAACTTGGAAATGTCAGAGTTTCAAAAGTTGAAAATTTGCCAGAAAAGGAAGAAAATAAAAATAAGAGATTAATCTCAGAAATTTTCAAACCAAAAAAAAAGAAAAAAAAATGTATGATTTCCAAAGTTCAGGAACTTCAGGAAATCTAAAATGTTCAACTTTTGAAGCTATGAATTTTTTCTAGAAGATTTATGAAATTTACTCCTATAGTATAAAGTATACTTATTTTTTTTTTGCCATCTACAATGGCCATAAGGCGTCATTGTGTGTAATGAACTCACAGAAGTGCATCGAAAAAATGCTGTTGGTTGATATTATTGTAGACAAAAAATTGGGAGCTCTTAATTTTAATGCTTCTAGTGACAAACAAATAAACGTTTCTGTATTTTACCTGATGAATGTAAAAAAATGGATCAATTCCAATCTACAGCAAACAAAACCGACGCTAAATCTTAGGCGTACCTTGATTAGAGCAATGTCATTATCATAATTTTCTATGCTGAAGTCAGGATGGTTGTGCAGCTCCATAATGTCAAAGATTTGCTTCGTGTCCTCAGCTTCGCTCAGAGAATGGACGCCCAGCACCACCTTCCTTCCATTTGCCCTGAACAAGGACAAAGATATTGAAAAAGAAAATAAACAAATATTCAAACAAATTATAATTGCTAAAAAAAATCGAAGAGGTTGCAGAGCAAATTCCTCCACAAGAAGGAAACAAAGACACAAATAACAATAAACATTTACGAAGAAATGTTCGTCTTCCCTGCCTGTCTGGTGGTTAGAGGAAAGTTCCCTCACCCGTTTGGCATGCAGTGCACTGCAGTCATCACCCACTGATCTGCAACCACAAAACCCCCACATTCATGCTTCGCCGTGTTGCCCTCTGGTACCTGGATGGAGGCCATGTAGGGTCGAGAGTGCGGCACTGCCTCTCTCCCACCGATTATTCCCTCACCTGATGGGATTTACAAGCACATTTCATAGCTTTTAGAATGATTTAACAATAACTCAAAGAGAAATCTGTAAAAAGTCCTAAAACTCACCATGGGAAATTAGGGCAATTAGAAAAAGAGCAACCCCAACAGCCAGTTGTTTCTCCGACACCATGGTGCTGTTGTAACTAACCCCCCCAAAACCAGACCCGGCTTTTATAGAACCTTCCTCCTGAAAGAAAGGACACATAAATTAGGAGGATGTTGTGCAAGAGGGAAGTGGGGGGGCGAATTCCTTCTTTTCTCCGTTTTTTTTTTTTTTTTTTTTTTTTTGGAATAGCAGGAAAACGTGAAACGCTGAAGAAATGTTCTGCGAGGAAAAACATCAAAGTTGTGCAAGATACAAACAGACATTGCAAAAACCCCGTCAGTGGGACGTGAAGAACTGTGGAAAGTTGCATAATGTTTTGGATACAATTTATGAAGCTGGGTGTAAAAGAATAAGAAGATTTTGTTCTGGATTTCTTCCAGTAAATACAGCAGAATAAAAACAAGCAGCAACACTAAGCTAGTTTTTTTTGTTGTTTTTTTTTTGCCAAACTTTGGGTTTCATGGTCTTTTTTCTTGTCTGTTGATTCAGAATATAATTTTGATCTTAGTGTTCTATATAGTAGAGATCGGTCTATGGTTCATTAGGAGCTTCTTCTTTAACCATCACTAGCTGCTTCAGTCCTGCAGGAGATATTGAACACTGTATTGGAAATACTGAGACCACGACTGAGTGACTTTAGTGACTCACTAAACTTTTTCTCAGTTTAAACATTTCTTGGCATAAATTTATGGCTGCAAACTTTAAATGACAGGGAGTAAAGATACACATATACTTCATCCACAGCGCTCTAATTGACATAGCTGTGTGACGAACATTGTGTCATTTTGCTTGCGGCTGAACTTGACACCAGGCCCGGGTTGAACCATTTCTTCTTTGTTTTTTATAAATATATGTTTTTAGTTCTTACCAGTGTTACAAGAAAAAAATACATATTTGAACCCTTGACAAACCAAATAAAGCCCATCTGCATATGCTATGAACCTCCGTTTAATGCATTTCAGAAGAAAGAGTCCCATATTCCATCTCTTGGGAGTCAGAATTTGTATCAATGTTTGGCTTATGTAACTATGTAAATTATAATGAATTTATTTTTAATTAAATCATTGATAAAATTAAAGTTCTTTAGTTAATTGATGCTCCAACTTCACCATCTGAGAATTTAGTATTTATAAATAAATAGATAATTTATTCCCAACAATATCTGGAATTTGTTAATAAATTCCCAATATTAACATTTACGATCAACATTCCCTCCTGCTCCAGATTTTACAGCGAATCTTTGTCCACAGACATCACAGCAGAAAGGTTTCTGTCTTATGTGAAATTTCATGTGTTTGGTTAAACTGGTTTTTGTAAATTTATGTCCACAGAGTTCGCAACAGAACGGCTTCTCTCCTGTGTGAATTCTCATGTGTGTGGTTAAGTGCGATTTCCCGCCAAATCACGTCCACAAAATTCACAACAGAAAGGTTTCTCTCCTGTGTGAATTCTCATGTGTGTGTTTACGTGCGATTTTCATGTGTGCGTTAAAATATGATCTGCAGCTGAATCTGACTCTGCAAAGGTCACAACGAAGATCTTTTTGTCCTGTGTGGATCTTCTTATGTCTGGTTAAAGTTTTTAGTCCAGTGCATGTTTTGTCACAGTCTTTACAGTTAAGCTTCCCTTCTGTCTGGACTTTCTTTCGTGAGTCCACATTTTTGCTCTCAGTCAAACATTTCTTATTGTCCAGCGAGTTGGACCCTATTTCTGAATCTGTGTGTTTCTGGAGAGACGATGAACAACGAACACATTCTTCAGCAACATCAAAGGAGCTAAAAGGCTTGATAAAGTTTTTATTTGACTTAGGAGCTCTACTCTCCTTCCATTCATTGTCCATGTTTTTAGTTTCCAATCTAGAGTCTGACAAGTGTGTCAGCCCAGAGGCAGGGTGCTTTGCATCATCATCTTTGTCCTTCTTAGTGTCTATAGGTTCTAAGGAGTTGGAACCATCCCCATGACCTTCTATCATGATTGATTCTCTGCTATTGTTCTGTTCTGGAACCTCTCCGTCTTTAATTTGGTCTTGATAAAGCTGTGAGAGCCGAGGGGAATGTATATTATCCTCACTCTTTATGGCAGTAGCAGTGACTGAAAACTTGAAGGCACGAATCTCCTTGTTCCCACAGAGCTGCTCTCCACACTGACTGATGAAGACTCCCTCCTGCTCGTCCTTTATGTAGAGGAGCTTTGGGTCATGCAGGTCTGCAGAAGGTGTGGGGTCTTCAGAAGCTTCTTCTTTAACCACCACCATCTACTTATCGCCTGCACAAAACATTAAAACACATCATGCATATGAGAAATTATTTGCACTGCAGCCTGGACTGAGTGACTTTAGTGACTCGCTAAGTTTTTTCTCAGTTTAACCATTTCTTATAGGGACACCTACGAGAAATGGCTATTGATGTGATGTGTTGATTGTGATGTGTTGATCGGTCCAAGAGGAGATATTTGTTTGAGCAAGCTGTGGTCTAACAACCTTGCTTGTACAAGCTGTTCAGCCAAGGATATCCACCTTCCTATTCACACTAGCATTTCCAATCTCGAGGATGTCTTGGAAAATTAGGTGGACCGCTTAAAAAAGGTACGCGAGTTGAGAAAAGCCAGGTATGGCACGTCAACGACAGCAGCTGGACCAGGTCTGATGTGGTCTAACAGGGTCCAGAAAGTGGTGGAGCCAGAATGGACCAAAGATCATTTTTGGGGCGGTAGACATGCCTCATCAGGGTGTTTTAGAGTGATGCAAGATGCCAAAAACAAAAACGTCATATTATAGTGGCCAAAAGGAACAATCAAAGTCCCTTGTGCTACAGAGTTAGCATACCCAAAGGTCCACTTGGAACACTAGTCGCAGTTTCAGTCATGGCAGGGTGGGTGGATGAGTTCTTGATTTAGAGGTTTCTGTTTAAAAGAGACAAAAAATAATCAATGATTGGAATAGAACAGATATCAACAATGAATATGATAGACATTACTATTTTCCTCATTCTACAGCTAATGGATAATTTGATCCCTTGACATGCATCATGACAGACTTCTGAACATTCAACCAAGTCTACACTGATCAGGGTTCTAGACTAACTTTTGTGCTTTTTTATTTCTTAGGTACACACAAGTTTTTGATTGCTTGCATCATTTTATTTTTCCAGATATTGTTTTCTTTCTCATTGTTTGTAAATAATTGAAGAATTATGAGTTACTGCAACATTTGATAGAGTATTTTTGACTTTGAATTTGAAAGGCAATATTAATTTGAACATGATATTTAGAGAATTGTCATTCAAAATAAAACTGGATCGGAGGTTCGGAGGGCTTACATTTGACCGGAAAGGTTCAACACTTAAGAGTCAAAGGAGTGGCACCCACCCAGTTCATTGTGGCCTCAGAACAATGAAGCGTGATCATTTGCAGGTGTGCAGCAGCGGAGGTCCGACCTCCAGTAGCTGCAGCACCTGGCTCCGGTGCGCCCTCTGGTGGAAATTGCAAGGAAGAGAGTAGAAGAAAAAAACGATCACACAGAACAATGCTCCCAGAACCTGGAAATAAGTAGATAAACAAAACTAATAATAATAAAAACAAAACAAGGGAATTATAAAATGAATGAATGACAAGTGGACATGCTTATTGCTGGAGAACTCTGTTTTCCACTGACTTCTCTCACTTCAAGGTGTCAGAGAAAACCCTTATGACACGCAACAAATGTCATCCAGAACTGATGTAGAATTGCAAAATATGACGTGTTTTACTGTCCACTGATCATATAACGGAAAATATGTGACCAAATCTAACATATTGTTACTATTATGGTTATTTTATAATGTGACTTTTATGATCGGTGCTAATGAACAACACAAATGTGTTCTAGTCATAATTGGAAAGATGTATTTAAAAAAAAAACTGAGTATCTCAGTTGGAAACCAAAATCTGAGATCTCCATTAAATTATTGCATGTTATACTATTTAGCAGAATACAACCACAAAGTTAATATGGGGGGAAAAATAATAAAATATATCTAAAAATATCTTCTTCTGAATCGTTCCCATGTTAAAACTCCACATCAAATGTTGGAGATTTGCTGGGTGTCCTCTAGAGCAGTTCCCTTGTCATTCTGAAGCAAGAGAAGTCTCTAAAGTTTTTCAGCAATAAGAACAGCAACTCAGATATATAATTCCACATCAGATCAGTTTTAAAATTCCCAACTGGAGGATGATTTAATTTCCCTTTAAGATCAATAAAGCATTTTTTAATGGAATTTGTATTGTCTCCACATGACCTGGGATGAGAAAGATTCAGAATAATCAAATGTTAACATCACCAAAATGGACTTTAAGGTATTGCATATCTTTAAAGATACATTGGCTTTTAAAAACAATGTATTGATTCACACTCATACATAAATTCCATTTCCAATCTCTAATACACGAACAGGAAGTATTTTACTTTGAAAGCCAATCTTAACTCTGGAATCAGCCGTGAACAGGAAGTGTGCTTTTATTTTGAAAGTCATTTGTAAAAGAGGCCACCGTTAACGCTTTTGTTTTGCCGTCTCGCGGGTCAAAATCAACCGAAGGCTGGCTTGAACACAGTGAATAATACCAACGTAGCGACCTTGAAAGCCACCATGGAGGCTCGTTTCAACCCCAAGGTCCTGCTACACAGATTAGGTTTGTATATTTTTATATATGTGTGTCAGCTGTTGCCTAGAAACGATTTTAAGGTGGATTAGCTTCATGAATATTGTGCACCCATCGGTGGCTACTTCCTTCCTCCTCCTATATATATATATAAATATATCTCGGTAACTGAGCAACCGGTAACTAGCTTTGGACAGACTGGTGACTAGCATGCCTACTCTGGTCACCCACTGGATCACCTTCTTCCTCTGTTGTCCATTAGCATCGATCGGCTGGTGTTAGCCTCGGATAGACTGACCACGCATAGGCCGCTGGTTTCCAGCTACTCGTCCTTAATTCTTTAAGAAAATTTTATGTAGTTTGCATACAGTATCTTAAACGACATGTGTAAAATGCATTGATGTGTTCTTCTAACAAACGTTACTGTAATCCTCCTGCTTGAAACCAAGCAGTATAAGTGTTTTATTGAGGGATTATCGGTTGACGTCACTCTACGTCACCATCTACAGTACTTCGCCTGCAGGAAAAAGCGAAGATATGTTGATTGATCTTGGTATTTTATTAGCCTTTACAAGTAGGCTAAGAGAATTGGAGACCCCTAATGCACAAACACACACTTGATTTTTGTCTTTTTTCCTTTTTGCTGGACCAAAAAGGAAAAGTTGAAGTGTGATCCAAATGAAAACGAAAAGAAGCATTAATATTGTCTTTGAAGTTTCACAAATGAAAAAAGTTAATATACAGTAGACACTGTCCTCATTGGCAGTACATCAGCCTGTTCTAACATGTACACATTACTTATGGCAAAGATAAATTTTCTGTAAAGTTCAGTTGTCCCAGGAATTTGGCAAAATATATTATTAGCAGCTGTAAACTGTACAATATATATATATTTCAAATGGTAGATCCTTAGGTAGACTGCCTGCTCTCCATCTGCATTCCTCTCTTGTATAGAGTAAATGTGACATCATGTTAAAGTTACATATTTTGAATATGCCACACTCCTGAACAGGAAACATTAAAAATAAAAGCAACCGGTTCCAGACACACGCTCACAGCTCCATCAGTTTCTTTGTGTCAACACAGACCAGCACACAACACATTCACATTCCACTTTCTTGAAAAGATTACAGCAAAAATTATGCAAACATTTCCCACACAAAGAACAGAACATCCAATTCATTTCGAAGCTTGATGGTTATTTTGCGGTTATTAATAAATGACCATCTGACCACATCTGTGGTTGATTAGCTTAGCTAAATACCTGATGAAATGTTTGTCAGAAAGTAGGTGTGTTGGTTGCCTTTAAAAAAAAAAACTGCATTGAATTCTGCAGCACATCTATATGTAAAGATTGTGAAAGTCAAGCTAGCACAATTAACCTACCTTCCTCTACCTCTCTTTTTTTTTCAATTAAAACTTGTTTCTGTCCTGTGAAATGTGATACTTGTGGAGTTTTTCTAGTTGATGTAGCGTTGAAAATTAGTAGCAGATCACTGTGTACAACAGGAAGTGACCATAGCTCTTGTCTGGAAGGTCAGACTTCGCCCAAATTAGTTCTTTTGGTCGGAGAGGCACTCAACTGCGAGAGACCCTCAGTGCTGCTTGCAGCTTTAATTTTCTTTTATTATTTTTTTTATTTGAGGATTATTTAATAGTTGCCAATGTAAAAAAAAAGTTAAACGGAGAAATGTTGAGTAACCTTAAGTGACAGTCTGTGATGCAGTGTAAATACTTTCTAAAATGTGTAATGTGCTTCAATGTTTCTTGCAGATGTTCAACAGCTAATGATAGTTAAAGAAGAAGCTCCTGATGACCACAGACCTTGTGCTGACCTGCATGACACAAAGCCCCACCACATAAAAGAGGAGCAGGAGGGAATCTGCATCAGTTTGTGGGGAGGGCAGTTCAATGGGAAGGAGAAGATTGATGCCTTCAAGTTTCCAATCACTGCCATTGCCATAAAGACTGAAGATGATGACCATTCCCCTCTGCTCTCTCAGTTTTATCAAGACCAAATTAAATACAAAGAGCTTCCAGAAGTGAACGATGACTGGGAATCCATCAAGATAGAAGATCATGGAGATGGTTCCAACTCCTTTGAGCCTGAAGACACTGAGAAGGATGAAGAGGACGACGACGATGATGTAAAGTACTCTGTCTCTGAGCTGAGACACTTGTCAGACTCTGGACTGAAAACTACAAACATGAGCAGTGAATGGGAGGGGAGTAGAGCTCCTGAGTCAGAGGAAGACCTTGTTGACAGAGTTTTAAGCGTCTCTGAAATTACTGAACAACTTTTTCGTTGTTATTCTTTCCAGAGACATATGGCAGATTCAGAAGCAGGGCATTTAAGCTCTTTGGGTGACAGTGGATTGAAAGAAAAGGATATTGTGGACTTAGAAGTCCAGACAGGAGAAAAGTTTCACTGCGAAGACTGTGGAAAGATGTTTAGCCACGAACGAACTTTAAACGCACACATGAGAATCCACAGAGAACCTAAACCTTACTGTTGCGTTCTCTGTGGAAATGGATTTAGCACAAAATCCAGTCTAAACAGACACATCAGAGTCCACACAGGACAGAAACCTTACTGTTGTGATCTCTGTGGCCGTAAATTCTCTCAAAAGGGACATTTGGCGCAACACGTAGTACTCCACACCGGACAAACCCTTCTGTTGCGATGTCTGCGGACAAAGATTTAGCCTGAAAACATGTTTAACTAGACACATGAGAGTCCACACAGGCGAGAAATCTTACTGTTGTAGCATCTGTGGATATAGGTCTTAAAAAATGGTCGTCCACACTGGAGAGAGACCTTTCCATTGTAATCTATGTGGTCAAAGATTTACAGGGAAATCGAGTTTAAAGAAACACACGAGAATCCACACAGGTCAAAAACCTTTCTGTTGTTATCTCTGTGGACATAGGTTTACACAAAAATCTAACTTAAACGCACACATGAAAATCCATGCTAAAAGGGAAGTTGCCTAGTTATGACTAAAAAATCTGCAAAGCTGCAGTTGACTGTAAAATATTTGATTAGTTGTTGGTTTTAGCGTTTCTCTTGTGATACATTTTGTATATTTCAGAAATAAAAGAAATATGACTTTGCTTCACAGCTCTATTCTGACGCCTTGATATTGACCCGTGTCTAAAAAACCGCGGCCGTTTTTGACACTCCCCTTTCAGCATGTCGTCACAATGCTCCCCCGTGATTCCCTTTACAACTGAGAAGTTGTTTGTAAAAACTATTTTTTTTTTAATTTTGAGAAAAATGTCAGAATTTTTAGAAAAAAGTCAGATGTTTTTTTTTATTTCAGTAGCCCTAATCCTCTTCCGTAGGTTACTGCTCCTATTTAAGATATGATTAATTTTTCCTTTATTACCGACGGGTCCCACAGACTCTTGAGGTAACTGTAGATAAACAGCTACTTCTTGAAACCTCTTGATCAAGATGAGTTCATAAATTAGACCGTCAGTGGTGTGAAAAAGTTTTCTTTCCATCCTGGTTTTCTGTTTTTGGATTACTGGTCATACTTCAGTGTTTCAGAACATCAAACCAAACTTGTTTTGGTTTGAAACGTTTATTTTGAAGCTCGGCCAGTTCTAAATCGGCCCAGGTGCAAATAGAAACAAAAAAACATGGAAATCAGCCATTGTTGAAGTTTCACAAGTCACACACTTGGTTTCAAATATTCTCCAATTGATATAATGCTAAATTATATCAATTGTTTTAGTTTTTAAACTAGAGCAGGTTAAAGATACTTAAGGTTGTGAAAAAAGTATTTCTGCATTTTTAATTATGTCAGGATTGGTCCTCCAAAAGTACTGTAGCTTAGCTTATTATTTGGTAGGGTTCTTTTTATGACAAAAGATGCATTAAAAAGACTGTAGCCTGTAATGTCTCTTAAATGACAGCAGATGTCAGTAATGGGTTGACTTCCTACGTGCAAGAATTCACCATGAATTGAAATCTGAATGTTGGAAGTCAATTTTCAAACATCTGTTCAAACTCAGTTTGGTTAGGATCATCAGTGATCAGTTTTAATATTTAAAAAATGCAAACAGTCACTTAAAGTGAACTAAGCTTAGCACCTCTCAAATACTGACACCGAGGTATCAGTTAAAACTAATCTCATATATATAGTATATATATATATTTTATGTTGTATTTTAGTTTTGCATGTTGTAAAAATACCTGTTGAAAAAACACTATTGCTTCACTTTTGCACATTTTGGACAGTGAAAATGAGTTGTGCTAAACATTCTTTAAATTCCACATTTCTGTATTTAAATTTTTTTTATCAATCTGACTTAATGTTCTAATCTCAATATGTTGTATTTTGATTCGCTTTAAATGGAAAATTATAATTAACTGAAATAAATGCTTATCACTGTGTAATTAATCTGTCTCAGTGACTTATTGAAGAAAAATGAACTTTTTAATATTTTCTGAATACTTTTATTCAGTAAATATGCAATCAGTTGAAAGCAGAGAAACAAACTTTCAGGAAACCAACAGCAAATAAGAGCTAACGAGGCTAAAAAGGTAGTTCCAACAGTCTTTAAAGTCGGCAGAAGACTGAAACTCTAGTCTGTTAACTCACTCCAGCTGCATCCAGCTAAGAAGTAGGCTGATACTGTAAAACCTTTTGTTGTAAGTTTATGTCAGGTACTTCTTCCATCTTAAATGTCAAAGAATCTCACGCTTAACAGCTTAGCAGTCTCTTCTTCTTCTTTTCTTTTTTTATGGCAGTTGGAAAGCAACATTTAGGTGTGCTTTACTGCCATCTGCTGGAATGTAGTGTATTTTTACAATACAACAATACCGCAAACAGGGAGAAGAAGGGTGGCACCCACAGCGACAGTCTGCATTCTGATTGGCTGAAACACACTGGAATTTAAATATTTTGATTGGTTATGCAGGCTATCCAGCTTTGCTAACCTCGGCTTTATTAAAAAGACTCCCAAGTTTTATGTTGGTTACATTTGATTCGAGGGAATAAAACATTTTCTTAAACATGTTTAAGGCTATGTTTATTTTTACATTTCAAGCTTATGTGATTAATCATGCGGCTGCACAGTGGCGCAGTTGGTAGAGCTGTTGCCTTACTGCAAGAAGGTTCTGGGTTCGATTCCCAGCCTGGGGTCTTTCTGCATGGAGTTTGCATGTTCTCCTTGTGCATGTGTGGTTTCTCTCCGGGTACTCCGGCTTCCTCCCACAGTCCAAAAACATGACTGTCAGGTTAATTGGTTTCTCTAAAACTCTCCCTATGTGTGTGCATGGTTGTTTTTCTTGTCTGTCTCTGGCCTGCGACAGACTGGTGACCTGTCCAGGGTGACCCCGTCTCTCGCCCACAACGTTAGCTGGAGATGTGCACCAGAACCTCCTGACCACAGTAGGGACAAGAGTGTGCAGAAATTGGATGGATCGTGATTAATCACAGCACTAGCATGTGATTTTAAAAAATGTAAGCAATTGACAGCACAAATATTTGCTGATGTTTAGCATAAAATAATGTCAAAAATAAAGTTCCAATGTCCAGTCTAAATATGAGACATGAGCAGCTGTTACTGCATCGGCACAGAGGCTCTCTTCTGTTGCTATTTCTAAATTTGATAGCCTGCAGCATCTGAAAGCTACAGAATAATTCCTTTCATATCCAGCGCAAACCCCACACCCAGGTTGACAGGGAGCTGGCCACTCTTATAAAGTGTGACTACAGAGGCTCTGTGTGTGAATAATGATTAAGGTGTTTCCTGTTTGACATGCATGTAAATTATGTGGTATAAATAAAAAATACACCCCAGCTCATGGCAGATTTTATTTTGAGACATCAAAACAAAATCTGCGCTACTGATATCACATAACAAAAAATGTCTGGAAGTCAAGTCAGTAACGGTTCACAGCTAGAAATAAAAGGTTTGACAACAGGATCACGATTGGCTCAGTTTTAGACTTGCTCTGCCCTCTGCTGACACAACAACAGAACTACAAGAGCCTGATTATGTTGAAAGAAAAATCCTTCCTTTGTTGACCGTTCCCTGCGTACTACTTAACTCGCTTTTCAGTATGTTTTCAGGAAGTATCTGCTGTTTTTGAAAAGAAAGAATTCCAACCATTTGACATTTTTTCACTCTTTACAACCACAAGGTCTTTTTACATTGGAGTTTTTTATGTAACAGACCAACCCAAAGAAGGGGGAACATTTGTTTTTTAAAACTTTTTTTTTTTTTTTACAAATGCAAATCTGATCAATATTTGTTTATATTTAGTCCTGGTGAGGAAATACCTTGTATAACCATCTCTCCATGCCCTTGTCGATCTCTGTGATGCTATTTGTTCACTGATTCTCTCTAATAAGCCTTTGAATTCTTCACAGAGCTGTTGCATGTGCAATGAGCTTCGGTAGCGCAGGTTGACTGTGTGTACCCGACAAGTAGTTGCATTTCCATTGACCATATAATTGGGCAATTGGTGTGTCAATGGAAATGCACCAATTTTGAAAAAAATAATTTTTTGATAAGTTTTCCCAAAGTGACTGTATTTCGCTAAACTGCAATGGAAACACTTTTCATATCGAGTCAACAAACAGATGCTACTGCTGGCGAGAAGAAAACAACAGGAAGTGTTAGGAGGATCGTGGTGCAGCGTGTTCTAAATTCACTAATCAGGCGAACAGACTTATTCATGTGTGATTTTAATTTCTTATTTAAGCAGAAATGCCGCGATTGCATAATTGCATTGTTGTTTTTTGACATTCGCAGAATATCTTCAAAGTTTTGTGCACATTTTTAATGGAAACACAGCCAGTGACTTTTGAAGGAAACTGGTTGTTCCGGATTTTATTTTGTGGCGTCAGGGCAAAGAGTGCTAATTATGAAGTGCTATCAGATTTGTAATCTGATAGCACTTTGAGTTCCTCACATTAAGGGAGGTTATGAATCGAAGTTGTAACGACGTGTCTGGTCGGGCAACGGACAATGTAGAAGGCGATCGTCAGCAGGATGTTTTTCTCCTAAATGAATGAAACTTCTTTGAGCAATTCACAATATTAACATGACTCCGTTTACTGATTAGTGAAAGTATTTCCCAACACTATGAAGACATAAAGTATTCCTTAAAGTCCTAGCCTATGGTGATCCTTAATTGAGGCGTTGTTGCTTGGACTTTCCATTGTCAAGTACGTATCGTTGTAGTCAACAATGAGACGAATTACAACTACAACTTATGGGCCTGAGCAACCAAGCCCACCCAGGTAGGCATGTGCATGTTCGACTATTACATTTTTTTATGTATGTGTGTTTGTGCAGACATCCATATCTGATCATCCTTGTGTGTGGTCTGGAACCGAACCAGCTATCAGAGATGAGTTAAAGTCATTTTCTTGTTTTTTTCCCCTACAGGTTTCATTCCTCTTTCGTCCCCTTTCTTTCTCTCTCCCTTTCCTCCCCCGTTCACTCATTCCGCCACCTCTTCCTCTCATTCTCAGACACTGAGTCAGCGGCCTGTCAGTGCGTCTGTCAGTCAACCCTTCAGCTCCACTCTGTTTACGTCTTTGATCTCTCCTTGCCATTGGCTCGGCGGAGTGCCGGCGTGTTGTGCTGTCTTCCTCGTTTTAATCTAAACTCAACGGAACACCTTGAGCGCTGAAAATCCAAATTCTGAAAACATGAAATAAAACCAGCCACTGCTAGATAGTTTAATTTTGGGGGAAAGACACATTCATCAACTTCTTTCAAAACTGATTGATCAGTTAGAAATAGTATGAAATGCTGTAATATGTGCCGTCTGAGGCAACACGTTCATTGTGACCTAAGGCTTGCAAAGGTTTTTCTATCAATGATTTCTATCAATCATAACATTTAAATTGTATTAATGAGTTTCATGAAACTGAAAAACACCAAAAATGTCCATAATAGGGAAGAGGGAAGATTGTTATTCTTTATAAAGAATAAAAAAGTCTATTGAGTGCATCACTCTGACACCCCTAAATAAAATTCATATTGAAATTCCTACAAATGGAGTATGTGTATTATTTAGTCTAGCAGGGGCAGCATTATGTATTTCCCAGACACAAAGTGCCACTTTACAGCATGTTCACTTAAAACGTAGGAAATAGTGAAATAATCTGCCAGCGCACAAGAACCTTTTTCTTTGACAATATTTAGGAATTATTAGCTTAAAAGAAACTCCTATGTCTTGCTGAAAAGTTACTTGTAAGTTAGTTTTCTCTTATTTCAAGTGTATTTGATATTTGCACTAGAAAATAGATTAAAAATACTTGGTAGGATTTTGTATTTTTGCAGTGATGACAAAGAGGTTGGTCAGAGTTGACTGGAAGGTAGAGTTAAATTCAGGGTGGAAGAAAACCTATCGGCTGTAAAAAACCTGAGACTTGTGTGAGAGATGAGCCCCAGTAGGATAGCACTAAATCAAACCTACAGCTAAAGTAAAAGTTCAGACCTAAATTCAACTGAGAATTTGTGTGAGGTCTTTGAAATGCTGTTTAAACAGATCTGATGTGATTAAGTTTGATTTATTTAGCAAAGAAGGCAAAAAAAAAAGAATAGAAAAAAACTTATTTGAAACATTTGCACTTATTTGTTTTAATGCAGTATGAGAAATGGGAAAAAAGGGCGTGGTCAGGAGTGTCTTCATATTGTACTTCTGTACCTCTGTATCGGCACTTTGGTGTAGTTTGCTGGGTTTTAAAAAAAAATGTGTAGCACAAAAAAAAAACAACTTAATTTAATGTGCAAAGCTGGAAAACACATCCCACAAATGCAGTGAGTCCGGCCTTGAAGCTGAACTACTACTTACTACTAAAAGGAAAGTAAGAAAAGATGAGAGCACAAGTTTGTTTTACAAAAAAAAATCTATGAGGGTACTCAGAACAAGTAAGTTATAAAACTACTAAATCTCAGAAGAAATTTTGAATAAATGCAACATTGCGATAAACTCGGTAAGTGTTTGTGCTTTTCTGTGTCAGCATTTTGATAATTTTGAGGTGGCTTATTATTGCCTTTAATGTCTTGCCATATTTAGCACTGTTTTCTTACTTATTTCATGCCTTGTGATCTCTGTGCTTTTTAGTTTAGACTTTTATACTTAGCTCTTTTTCTCTTTTGCAATGTTTCTTCTGCTCCCTGTTTGCACGCTGCACCATTTCCCTGTAGTTCTCTGCTACAACATTAATCCTATATCAAAAAGAAAAAGTAAAATACAATCAAAATGTATTTGTTTCTCTGTCACATTGCATTTAAAATATGACTCAAAAACTTTTTTATTGCAAGTAGACTAGTAAACAAGCAAACTACAACTGAAGGCATAAAACAAATATGCTTCAAAAACATAAAATCCTACCAAGTATTTTTGTTCTGATTTTTAAGAAACATAAAACTAACTTAGTAACAAGCTGTAGGAATTTGTTTTGAGTCAATAATTCCTTGATATTGATGAAAAAGTTCTAGTCAGTTGTGGGGAAAAAATCTTATAAGTGAAATAAGTGGAACTACTAGTTTAAAAAAACAATATTAAGGAATGATTGACTTAAAACAAGCTCTTATATCTTGATGCAAAGTGACTTGTTAGTTAGTTTTTTCTTATTTCTAATATTTGCCTTAGTAATACTTAGTGAGATTTTGTTTTTGCAGTGTTTCATTCAACATTTTCTGATCATCCAAAAAAAGAGCGAAAGACTAGGTAAATACAAACAAAAGAACAATCAAATCCCAGCCAGCATACCTAGGTGGGCCCCATATGGGGAAAAGGACGCCAGACAATATGGGTCCCACATGGGTTTGTGTGCAGCTTCCATGGTGACCCCACATGGGTTTGCCCATGTAGGGCCACCACCTACATGGGCAAACTCATGTGGGGTCACCATGGAAACTGTGGACAAACCCATGTTGGACCCATATTGTCTAAGGCCCCACCTAAGCATACTTAGATTGGCCCTTATGGGGCCCACCTAAGTTATGCTGACTGGGATAAAGTACATTTTTAGAATATTCTGGGGAATAAAAGAAAAGTACAGAAGTTGTCGTTTTTGTTTTAATATTTCATTAAGTCATTATGGAGTAATGGAGTTTTTTTTAATAGAGCTGTTGTTCTGTTGCTCTCTTGTGGAGCGGTGGTCGCCTGCTCCGCCCTGGCACTGCTCCAGAACAAAGGGATTACTGCTGAACAGGTATAATCTGGGCTGTTTCCTCCATCAGCGTAGGCCTATTTGATGGGAGCTGGTGTTTAGACGAGGCTCCACAGGATGAGATGCTCTTTAGCTCTAATCTCTATAAGCCCTTCACTTACTGCAGGCCGGGGTCCCACAGACGTTCCCTTGTCACGTTTTGCAGCTCACTGCTGCAATTCTTCTGAAGCAGGTTGACAGCAGACAGTTTTATAGAACATATTATGAAGTTGCCCTTTTTTTTAAAAAAAAAAAAATCTTTCTGATATACATGATCCTGTTTATGATTCATGTGCAATGCTTTTATCATTTCTGAGGGAATAATCGTCGTTATGAATCACAACTTTCTTTCAAAATTAAAATTCTTACTTTGTGTTTTAACGTTATATGACTATTAGCCATCTTTAAAATGAGTATCCTTTTTTTTTAATAAGAATCAATAAATGGTTAAAAGTAAACCGTGATACATTCTGCCTTAATTTAAAAGAGACATTGCTCATGAAAAATCTAAAGTGGTTTTTCAGCAGTAATCTGAACTTTTGGCACAACATTCAAAATTCTGTCTGAAGTTAAGAAAAGCAAAACAAAAAGCATTTTTTGCCGCTCTGAGCACACAATCACAACCCTGAAACATGGCAGTGGCAGCAACATGCTGCGGAGTTTTTGTGCAGCAGGGACAAATGATCTGACGAGTTTATTTGCACAGCAAATTTCAACAGTCAGGCAGTTCAAAGTGCTTTATGTCGTAAAAACATAATACAGTCAACAATTCTAAAACAAGAAGTAAACATTGCATTTTGTCAAATAATCTGATCAAAATCACTCAGAATAATGACCATTAATTATATTAATCAATGCTCCAGTTATTATTAACTGGCTTTTTAGCTTTGATTTAAAGGAACTCAGTGTTTCAGCTGTTTTTTTTTCTGGAAGTTTGTCGAGATTAGTGCAGCAAAAACAGCTTCATGCATCATGCTGTGGGGATGTCGTTTTTGAGCAAACTAAATAAATATGGATGCTCTCAAACACTTTTCAGACTTTTATTTTGTCGGGGTTAAGTTTTACAACCTCTGCCAAAAGAGAAATACTTGAAAACTCGTTTAAAACATGCTTATAACTTCTTGTTGTGATAGTTGAAATACTAAATGTGCCCTAAAGGGGCAGTGTCATGTATTTTATAGGCACATGGCACCATTTTATATCACAATCAAGTACATTCAGTTGTTATAAAAATGTTATATATATAAAATATGACATAAAAGAAATTTAGCTTCATATATTTACCGCCTTGAAATTGTGCCTCTGTCTCGTTAAGAAACTCCTGCTCTTTCTGAAGCTCCACCTTCAGGAAGTGATCACAACATGGCTCCTCTATTAATAACCCTTTAACAACGTTTTCACCAGCGCTGCACTGAGCAGTAACTTATATAACGAGCTCAGCAGACAAACAGACCCACCAAAGGTTCGCTAATTGCTGCTGGTTAGTCTGAAGGAGCTGAGTGGGGGAATCGCAGGGGAGGGCTGTGAGGCCGAAGCTTGGAAACTACAGCTCAGAGGAGGAACTCTGACCCTCCAGTTGCCAGGGAGATTAACGGATTTCTCAAACATAACATGATGTAAAGTTAAAAAAAGTTGGTTTTGCATAATACCGTCCCTTTAGTATGAATTCATACTTACTGTGGAAAACATATTAGCTTTACAGCAGAAGCTAATTTCTACAGTCGTCCTTATTTCCTCTCTTTGGGAAACAGCCAATCGCTGCCATCGAAAACAAATGGTGCTATTGGATTGGCTGCTTTGCAAACACTGTCCTACAGCATGTCAAGCAGCATCATGCTAAAGTTTTTCAGCTTATCGTGCTGTATTTTTCTTCAAATATTTCTGATATGCCCTATGGGGAAAAAAAAATCCATAAATATGTGGATTTTCCACAAATAATTTGGAGCCATCTTCCACGGAAACTCAGTGAATACTGGACCGTGGACACTGTACGCTTTCTCCTTTCAGTTCAAAATGATGCACTACTTTTTATTGGTTTGTCACAAAAAAACCCCAAAAAACTATTATGGTACATTCAAGTTTATGGCTGCAATGTGACGAAAAGAGAGCTTTGGGTGTATGAATACTTTTTAAGCAGAATCTTTGAATATTTAAACATATCCAGAAAATATAGGCATCTACAAATCTTTACATGTGTGAATGTGCTCACCAACAATTTCCCATGTTTGGATTTATCCTTTTCTGTTGTTGTTTATGTGTACATGAGTGTGTGTGTGTTTATTACTGTGCCTATATAATCATCGTCCCGCAGCTTCATCAGCTGTTCTGGTCAAATCTTCCGAGAGCGGGACCCATACGTGCTTCGATATGCCTGTCGGTACGTGTGAAGACCCCCAGCTCACTTTTCTCAGGAGCGGCAAAACCCGTGCCGAGGTTATTTGCTTTTCCGTCAGCCGTCAGCGTTTTCCCAGTTGAAAACCGTGTGTGAAAGCAAAGCTCCATATACTGTACGCAAGTGCGTCAAAACCTGCATGTTTCCCAGGAGAAACTCTGAATCCCGCAAATCTTGGCATCTCCATTCCCGGTGTGGGTCCCAGGAGGATCAGCGGGAGATTCCACCTTTCCCACATTGCTGCTTGATCCACCTGACTCCTCCTCGCCTCGCCCCATAAGCCTACCTTTGTGCGCAGAACCTCGGTTTGTTTGAACATCCAGACAAATGTGGTGAGAATGTGCCACAAAATGGAAATCGGGATCCTCGCATTCCCACAATGGAAGAAAGCACATCTTGAAAGACTTTGATGGAGAACAAGATACATGTGTAATTTCCTTGACGGACTTAATATTAATCCCTCAATAAGCAATTTGCCTCGGAAAATAACTGGGAAGAGGCATCTGCGATATCCCAGGATTCCACATTTGCTAAAATCACACGTTTGGCACGACTGAATTTGGTTTTAGTAATTCTGTAAGAAATACATTTGTTGCGAATTATTGGTAGGGACTCTTTGCTTAAAGTTTTGTGCTCAGATCGATTTGATTCATGCTTTTGAGATCAGCTTTGCATTGGTCGGTAGATAATGACACTTTTTTAAACACAGGATGTCATAATGTCAGCTTTATAAAATGACTTAATTACTGGTTATCATGAAGAACTCGAGATTAAACAAAGGAGGACATTTGACTCATGAGGTGAATTATTTGTTTGTATTTTTGCACTCGTGATTTAATCATGAGTGTTTGCTTCCCTCAGGTATCGCTGTAACTTATTATTACATGTTTAAAATGACATTTTATTAAACCGTATCACATTTTGGACAATAAAACCGAACAGTCCTAAGTTTGTATTTTTGAACATCTAACTCACAGGACAACACAAGAGAATAAGGTTCAAAAGTATAAGTTTGTCAATGTTTTTTTGGGGAAAATAAGTCCTTTCTTTTTTTTTACAAATTGAATCAGAGTTTCACGACTTACAAATTGTGTTTGAACCTGTAATCAGTTGAAAATAACCACGCCCAAGACTGACTCGCCTTATGCTTTTTTAATGATATGTTTGCCTTAATGCCAAAAAAGCTCTGAGAATGAAATCTTTGTGTTTTAACAAAAGCAAAGCATGTTTCATGAATCTTTTTGTTCCAAATATTCGGTTCTGTTTATAAAAATACATTTTAGCTTTGGTCCGTCTAAGCATCTTAGATTTTCAACGAGAGGTAATCAAGTTGTCTTTGACTCATTAAAAATAATAGCAAAAACTTTTTGGTTTATTGTTGGCAAGGAACTAAAACAAAAGTTAGCTACTAGTTGTTAGCAACTAGCTAAAAAGGCTAAATATGGCTAGCTAGTCATATTTTTACAGCCTCCTCTGTATGTGAGGATTAGGCCCAGGATACACAAAGACGAGATTTGTTGTATCCGTAAATGTTTACATTTTTTTTTTCTTTTAAGCTGTACATCCACATCGATCCGCCGTTTTTCAGAGACCATTTTTGAAAATGTCTCGGTGAAAAAACGTCAAAAAAGCGGTTTCCTGTTTCCATCTGTACATGTGAGCCACGGCTTTTCAAAAACAACGATGTCGAAGCTCCATCTTTCTCTGCAACCCCCACTGTCTCACCAATATGCCTGAATAAGACTTGCTTTGGTTTACTGTTGACAGGGAGCTAACGCAAACGTTAGCTCTGTTAGCAACTAGCGGCTAGCTTGACGCATTTTCTGCTACTAATAGATGATAAACGCTGTGGCTGAGCTAAGTAGGTCATATAGCTATTTACATTTGTTGCTGCCATGACTTTAATGACTTAAACACATGTAATTTTAATTTAATTTCATATTTAATTTACCATTACATTTTTTTTTACATTAGCAGAATATAGACGCAGCAACAGATAGGAGCTTAAAGCACCAGATTCATACCAATCAAAGCTGAACAACAGCCAGATTGCCTTTGCAAGTCATAACTGAGTAAAAATATCTCAGCTTTTTCATCTCGTGAGATCTCATGCTACGAGATCTTGTTGCTATTTATGTTGTTTAAAGCTAGTGACCCTCATGTTGTGGAACTAATTCAAATTTTTGTCTTTTTTTATCCAATAAGAAAGAAAACCAAAAGCGAATATGTAACATTATTCAAAAACATTACCTAAAAATAATAAAATCACAGGAAGGGAAACAGGAACGGAGCAAAGAGATAGAAGGAGAGCATGAGAGAGAGAGAGACTGAGAATGATCTGTAACCGTGTGCCTCGTCTGAACATGTTGTGAAAGTGAGGTTTTCAGACGCTGTAATTTACACAGATTCACAGCACTTTGGCAGAATATCGGACCACCTGCACTTCAGTTCATGTGAGAGACTCCCAAACCCCTGAGAGCTGGGAACAAGAACCAGTTTTATCCAAAAAGCCTGAGATCTGAGGTCAGTGGCAGCCCCCCAGAGCTCCTGTGACAGTCTGACACCGCCGCTGTGTTTGGGTGCACACGTGTGCTCCTCCGCCCGGAGCTATTCTCAAGGTTTAATACAACTGTCAGTTTTAAAGATTAATTAAAATTAAAAACTGTCAGTGCTTTAATTACCTGGATCATGTATCTGCCTCTTCTGTCTGATTCTGACCCCATTTGCACTCCTGGGCTCATGTGTCCTAGTCTATCTCTTTTTTTTTTTTTTTCAATTAAAATAATCTTTTCCTACCTCGATCTTAAGGTTTTTGGAACTGTTTCTATAAAAAGTTCGGGAATGGGTTACACTGAGATAAAAACAGGAGTCAGATTTACCTGAAAATCATTTTTGAAGACAGATATTTTTTTCCTCCAATTCTCAGCTTTCTTCTTCAGTGAATTCAAGTTTGTAATTTCAACTTAAGAAAGGGTAAAAATGTAAAAGGCCACGTTAATTCACAGGGATTCCTGTTGATACAGGTGTCAGTCTTATCCGTAAAACACAGCGTACTAAATTTGTGAGCATTTATTTTAAGAACCACCGACGGCTCCTGTTGTTTTACACCAGAAATAAGACATTCTAGCACTGAGGAAAAAAGTCAAAAACAAATATTTACCGCTCTTCGGGCTTGAAGGGGAGCTACACGGTTCTGTGGCTGAAATGATCGCATGAGCTTAGACGCACTTCAGAAAATCCTTCTCGGTAAACACAATCTGCCTCAGCAGATCTGCAATGCAAAGACGGTATGTAAAGACTCCCAACAGCTGATTCAAGAGGGAACCAGATGATATGGAGTCAAGTCTTTTACTGGCATCTGATGTGGTTTATAATATAACTTATATTCCTTTGATTGCTTTTGTTAGAATACAGACTGTAATGTGTTTTTATTTTTATTTTTTTTATTTTGGGGGATCTATTTGACAAGCCCAATGTAGCAGATAGCTGTAAAGAATATGGAAAATGAAATTATTGCACATTCTTCCTTTCAAAATAGCTGAAGCTACATCAGACTGGATGGAGATAATCTTCCAACAGTCTTACAGCACATTTTTAAGTGCATTTAGACGTGGACTTTGAATAGGCCGTTCTAACAAACCTTCCTATTGTAGGTCTTGTAGGTCTTCAGTCAATGCTGTCCTGTGGGATGGTGAACCTCCATCTTGGCTTCAACTGTTTTGAAACCTCCAACCTCCTTTCCAATCGCTCTTACCAGCTTTCCTGTTCCTACTAAAGAACTGAATCCACACAGCATGATGAGGACACCACCATGTGCCTGCAGTGGGAGTTTCATGCCAATATCAATGATTAATACATATTCAAAGAAAGATCTCCTCTGGGAAAAATTAGATAATTCACTTCTTGGAGTATAAAGCCCTGGTTCAGAGGTAAGGTGGACCGAAGAGAACCGCAAGAGGATGGTCAGAGGAAACTGAAGAATCCACCATGCAGGCTGGATTCTGAGGCTGCTGATTGGGATGCTCTGTGCCAGTCGCCGTGCCAAAGAAGTTTAAACCTCCTGTAAACACAGACTGGTACAGGAGATCCTTCCTGCACACAGACATCAGCATTTTCAACACTTTGAAAAACCAACATAAATTTTGAAAACATTTAATTTCCCTTTTTGCATCAATAAACTATTTTTGAATCGAATTTGAATGCAGATGAGCTGCATTCATTTTCTTCCATGCATATATCTTTCGTGTAAACGGTGATTTTCATCCAGCTGTGCCTTATTCTACATGGCTGGTGGTAAACTGTTAGCTTCCTTCTTGCCACTGCATCCATGAAGGCACGTTTATGGAATCCGCAAATGACATTTGTCTTGTAGACAGACTCTCCCACCTGAGCTGTGGATCTTTGCAGCTCCTCCAATTTCCATTGCCTGGTCTGCCAGGTTAAGTAGTACGCCATGTGTTGGTAGAGTTATGTTCGTGCAATATTTTAACCCTCCGGTGCATCATATTCAGATTACGTCTTTAGCATCGTGATGTAAAATGTTCAAAGCTCCGAACAACCTTTTACCCATGATTTAAACTTCTTCACATCGCTGTCTGTGTTCTGCCTACTGGGTCTGTACACGTTAATGAAGCTGCTTGTGCACAGAGAAAGCAGCCTCGCAGTCGACTGGATTTATGTTTCAAATTAAATGAATGTGTGACTTTTGAAGGGGGCCAAATACAAATCCGTGCCAAACTTTTTTTTTTTGGTTTATCTCTGTAAAGACATCATCTGCTGTTTTTATTTAAGTTTTCAGTTTCACAATTGTTGGTGTGTTGTATAATTTACTTCAAGGTTTGCTTTTGTCAGAAAATGTGCATTTTTGTTACTTGGCATTTCGGTATCATTGCATCGTATGTCAACATGCTTCATAAAGGTATCCTTTTAATACGCCAAACACGTGTCCATGTACTATAAACCCAACATAGATAATAACTGTATAATTCCTGGCAATGGTAGAGCGTCAGGTAGATACTTTGATGTGTCAGTTTGTCTCCTTTGAAGCCAGTGTTGGAGAGAGACGTAGACAGTTAGAGAAGTGAAGAGATGGCCGTGGGTCACGGACGGCCGCTGACCCCTCCAACCGTTTTCACACAAGATCGAGAGTCACTCAACAGGGGAAGAAGCGGTTTCACTTTGATCCTGGTTTCCTTTAGTACTGTTACACCCGTCAGCTCCGGAGATTGTGGGTGACATCCCTCGCCTCTCGTTCACGACCACAGCAACAAAACACGATGCCGAATCTCAGTCTTCTACCAGTCTGATAAAAAAACAACAAAAGAAACTGGGAGTATAGATTCCTAGACTAATTTGTCCCAACATAGTAACAGTTGTCAAGGTGAAATATGCCACATTTGAAGCTCTTCTGCTTGCAGTGTTTATGTTGGAATCGGCCGACTCCTTTTGCCTCTGGCGTATTTTTGGCGAGACAGGGCCGATTGACAATAACAGGCAGCCACAGACCCGTGGAAGAAACAATGCCCATCTGCCTTTGCCTGCTGTGTAATTAGCACTAAAATGAAATCCAGTGTGTTGAAATGCAGGCAGGAACCCCCGCTAAGCAAACAGAAAGGTGCATGCCTAGAGAAAACATCATTGGGTGGCCTGGCAGGACATAATCAGCCTTTTCCTACTTTGCAAGCAACGCAAACGATGCTGAGGGAAAAGGCATTGTTATACTTAAACTAGATGTGCTATTTTTCTTCATTGTTGATGGTGTATGATGGTGTGGAATTGAAAAATGCATCATCCATGAGTTTCATTTGAATGGAACAAATAAAGTTTTTTGCTCTGATCTGTCAAGAGTTGTCATTATAGGGAGGAGGTGGGGGACACATTTCTCGAAAACATTTTTTATAAACTTTGTCTCCTTGATTCAGCTTAGACACACATTTTCTCACTTGATGCTGTCGTAACATACTTTACATTCTTCAGTCCTTACCTTAAAACGGCAGGTTGTAGCTTTTAACTTGATTAAACCTGGCACCATGTCATGATAGTACGGGTCTGATATATAGTGAAAAAGAAAAAAACAAATTCCTCTAGAAACAACCAATCAGAGCCAGGATGTGGGTTTTAGCACTGTCAATCAAACCCCTGTGTCCACCTCTCCACTCTTACTGTCTGCTACATCTTCTCCCCATCAGCAGAGCCTGGCGTGGATGCTAAAGCTAGTTAGCATGGCCATCCCTCACTTCAGATAAACGGTTTTCCTGTAACGGTAAGCTGTTCCTCCGCCATATGCATATGGAGCAGCACATACACGAGTTTGACTGACAGCGCTAAGAACCTCCTCCTGGCTCCGATTGGTTGTTTCTGACCTGGAGTGGTTTATTTCTGCAGATGGCAGTAGAACCACAGGTTCAAGGTGGAGGAGCTTGATTTTTTTCACAGATTACCTGTCTCGTTTTACACTGTCACGACATAATGACAGTTTCAGCAAATATGTAAAAAAAACATGTTTTATATATATATATATAAAAGTTGCATACTGGAGCTTTAAGCCTCAGTCAGTGCTAAAAATGGGAAGGACTTTAATTTGCCCAATCAACAGAAATCAACATGTATATTAAGAACATGTAAAACCCAGAACAGGTGACAGTGTTTGTTGAAAGTTATCTTTTCGAACCGTTGAACGTCACTAATCAGAAAGTGCTGCACGAGTCACAGAAAACAAGAGAGTTTTGTCTTTGACTTCGTCATAAGAAACAAGTGTTCGTTCTGTCCCAGCACTGAGAATTCTGCAATCTTTTGAGACTATAATTTAAAACGGCACAGAAGAAAATGCTAAGGACAGCAGCTCACTGTAAGCCATCAGATCACACACTTTCCGGCCCCCTTTTTGTTTACGGGATCATAATTAGGCACCCAATCAGTCAGAACAGAGGACGGGAAACACTGGCAGCCTTGTTTAGAAACAGTCCCACAAGACTTTTAACCCCCTCATACAGACAAATCACTGCTCTCAACCGAGTAAAACAAATCCAATGTTGACTTCTGATTATCATAATGCCTCAAGACTTTACTTGACAAATGATTTCAAAGGAAACCACTGAAGTAAGAAAGCATGTATGTGTGCGTATGATGAGAAAGTGAATAATTTATATCTGGAGCCAACAGAAAAGAATGAGGTTTGTGATCTTGGGTTCAACACTAATTATTTATTTGTCATCCTACCAGTCAGGTATATCTGAGCTGGCCTCAATGGAAGGAATTTGAAATTGGCAGTATATGTTTGGATTTTAATTAAACCCTTTTGTCTTTTTTTCTTCTTTTTTTTTGGTAACATACCTGAAATAACTTTTTAGTAATAATTTGATGATTTTAGTTGAACTGAGTTCAGCAAAACACAGAAGGCTTGTTTTCAGTGAGGTTGCACCACTTTTATGAATGATTGGAAACTTCTCTCTAGTGTTTGACCAATCAAAGCCAGGAGGAGGGTCTTAGCGCTGTCAATCAACCTTGTGTACTCTGCTAAATGTACTAACGGCAGAGAGACAACTTACCGTTACAGGAAAGCCATTTATTCCCGGACAATTGGTAGCCAGGACAACTAGGCTGAGCGTTCATGACAAGCTCCGCTATCAGAAAGTCGCATTAGCGCCAAGAGCAAGGAGGAAGATGGGGAGGGTGCTGTGTACACAAGTGTTATTGACAGCTCAAAGACTCTCCTCCTGGCTCTGATTGGTTGTTTCTAATTAGTTTCCACAGGAAGCAATCATTTCTCAATAGCCAAGCATCCAGACCGAGCCTGGTAAAAACCAGCCTCTTGTTCAACGCTTCGCTTTGTTCAGACAGTCTGTATTCTTAACCATTGAGAAACTATTGCTTCCCGGAGGCGTAGAAGCTGTTGAGGTTTTAAATATTACCTTATCGCTACCTTCATAGTTCGACGCTATGAAGCTTACCGGAAATCGCCAATGTGACCCTCAATGCAAAGAGTGAAGAAGACCCGATCCGAATGAGGCGGATTTTAATGTTAATTCAATATTTAGAAGCATGGCTAACGTGGATTTGTTCACTTCCTCTGCTGCTAAAACTATAGCCGGTCTACAATTTTGATAAAACAATACAGAAAGCCAACATCACCGTTTCCAACTAAATAGCCATCTACATAGAAATATAATGATTTGTATTTGGAATAGAAATGAAACCGCATGCCATTTTCCTTCGCTGTGTTTTCCCCATTTGAACGTTAAGAGGTTTGCATTCCTATGCAAATCACGGCCAGGTAACTTCCCGCAGTGATGTGTGGTTCATATTGTCGCCGATGTTACTTTCCATATTGTAATCACAGCTTGACGACTTATTTATATTAATCACGCCTCTAACGGAGCAGTAATAATTTCTCCCCGGCTGCACATAAACTGCTAAGGTTTCGCAGCGGGGCCAATTACGTGGCTGTTTACATACCGATAGGCCGTCTCAGGTACCGTAGCTTACTTCAGCTCCTCACACCTTGAGGAGCCTGTTTGCTCAAGCTTGGTTTGAGCTTGTCAACAAGCACAGGAACCTCCTCCCATCCTGTCTTCACAGTACTTTTTCTCTCAAAGCCACTGAAACGGCCTCCACCCCCCCTCTCAAGCACCCGCCCTTCGCCTTCCCAAGCACCGGTTTGATTAATGGGCTTGTCGAGCTACCTGGCTCACGACAACAGGTTATTTCCATTACTGCTGGGATTCTCTTTAATAAGGGGATCCGATGTAATGGCAGAGCTCGGGGCCCAGCTGTCTTGTCCCAGCTGTGGGGGGGGGGAGTGGAGTGGTGGGGTGGGGTCGGGGGGGGAGGGTCGACGGACAACAACAGGCCTCCGTGGAGCTAAGATATTCATGCGCTTTTGTTCGAACACTTGACCTCTCGTGTTTATCGGAGGCGACGCGTGTTTTCAGCTGGGGTTTTCTTTTTCTCAATGGAGTGCTGTTTTGTCATCTTTATGTATAATTTATGTTTGAGTCATTAAAATGGAAATCCACCCCACACAGACACTTACGCAGGCAAGCAGCTGGAAACATGTTAACGTTCGCCCGGAGCGTTTGGCCCCGGCGCGCAAATACATCAACACCTTAGCAATTTAGTAATGCATTTACATATGAGCTAGTGTGTGTTGGTAATAGGAGAGAGAGAGGTGGCAGGGAACTGAGAAGACTTTTTCTTTTAAACCGTGAAGCGCTCTGTTGAAGAGCCACGTCTGTCGGCAGGGCGCGACGGCTGGCTTGACTGAACAGTTGGGCTCTTTGATTTTCAGCTCCGTGTTGTTTTTGGACTCTCCTGGCTTGGTGTTTGCATTACTTCCCCTCTGGGGAGGACAAAAAGTGTCACTCACCTGCTATCCAACAGCCTCCCCGCCCCTTATCATTATTGTGTTCATTTTCTCATCACAATAATGATCTCGATTTGTTGCCGTCAAGATAAATTCCAGTTAATTATGTTCTTAAGCCCCGACATCATCGCCCGAAAGCCGTCCGTATTGTGGGGATTGTTACTTTTACCGTTTTCTCCAAAGTTTGTCCAATGAAGGCATCCAATAAATGTCAATACGTTCAAAACATTATAAATAGGAATGTTTATCCAAGAGAAGTTTTTGTGTTTGTGGGGCTATAATTGCTGTGACACACAGTCACAGCCATATAGCTAACTAATAAAAATGCTACAAATAGTTCTTATTGTCACTTTTATCGTTATCACAAAATATTGCGATAAGACCTTCAGTCCATATCTCCCACCCTAAGTTGACTAAATACATTTTTTGGAATGAAATAGGCTTGGGCATTTATCGAATTGTTTATCATTTATCGTGATACATTTCTTGTCATGATAACAATTTTGATGATAAATTCCAATTGACGATGTTTAAATTCCTCCAAAACTGTCCTTACTGTCGGGTTCTGCAGTTTTACTACGGGCGAGAGGCGGGGTCACCCTGGACAGGTTGCCAGGGCAACACAGAGACAGACAGGACAAACAACCAAGCACACTCACACCTAGGGAGAATTTGGAGAGGCCAATTAACCTGACAGTCCTCCCACAGTTTTTTGGACTGTGGGAGGAAGCCGGAGTACCCAGAGAGAACTCACGCATTCACAGGGAAAACATACAAAGTCCATGCAGAAATCTGAAAACGGAATTGAGGTGGGGATTCACGGCGTAAAATATAGATTTGAAAATATTGTGACACATGTTCCACATGTTCTCCACATGTTCCGAGGTGATTCAGATAGTAGATTATCAACTTTGTAGATGTAGGTTTCACACATCGAACACTTTGCCACATGTGAAATGCGTTTTGTGTAAGGAAGGAGATCATCTTTTTAAATGTGTCCAAATATAACTGGACAGAGGGTACACAGGAAAAGTGGGATGTTCAAACTAGAGGTCTTACTGTCTGTATCCGTGGAAACGAAAACAAAAATTTCATTATGAAGTGTAAGGTGGATTGACAGATGCTTGGCTTCAGTGACTGGAAACTTTTGCCACACACCACCTTCTCCACTCATGCCTAAAAGCCTGACGGTGTGTAGACCGCAGTCCACGATGACTCACACCTCTTATTATGATTGGGAAGTTTTTTTAATGAACCTGGATGTTTTTGTTGTATTATTATCATTACTTTTTATTGCTGTCAAGCTGTTAACGGATTAGCCGTCTGCTGTGTCTGCTTCTTCCTCTCTGGTAGTTTGTTTGAGAGTTTTAAGCTTCATTAATATTTACAGAGCATTCCTCCACATATAAAGTCACTATTAAAATAACACTGTTGATAATGTTCAGTCAAAATGAAGGTGCGCTGTTATGTACTATGTCTATTACAATTGAACTGAGTCACTGAAAAAATATAATTTCAGAAATGAGTTGATTTATGAAACTATTAACTGCGATTTTTTAACTTTTCTTTTGGTCACATTTTAAATTCAGATGAACATTCTCAGAAAACATTTATTTAGAGAACTCCAGAAAACAAAGTACTTTTTCTTTGCATACCTGCATTCATATATACCCACATACATATTCTTTTTTTTTTTTTTTTGACATTGCAAATAATGAAAAATATTTGGACTGATTAAACATTACTCTTGTTTTATCATCTGAATGTCTTTGAAACAAATCACTGATTTGTGAAGCTTTTACTATATCTATGAAAACATACACAAAGAAGATTTTAGTCTGCTCCAAAGTGCTGCTAATATTCTGTCTTGTTTTCTATATCCAATTTGGTATTGTTCCTGTATGCTGGATGTATCCTTATATCTCATGTTGTTAAAAAAAGCAACCTGGGAAACATCAGACAGCAGGGCTAATGGCTGCTCACTTTCCATTTACAGCCCTTAATAACAGTATTAGTCATCTTGCTTGAAAAACAAATGTAAACCAATTATTCCCCCTTTTCAGTCCTTTAAAAGATTTCAAAATTGAAGTCGTCTTTGCTTTAGGGTGATTACATTTTATGTAATATACCCCATAAAGTTTTTGTCAGTCATGGAAAGGTTTATAGCTAAATTAGAAGGTATGAAGGTGGTTTCGGCGCTCATTACACCGCACCTCCCACCCCTACAGCCTCCCTCCCAAAAGGTTTTTGAGGTTTGGGGAAACAGGATGCCTCCATACGACAAGATTACACAAAGTCACACAAACTGCAGCTTGTGCGTGTCACACGGTGGGGCCGAGGCGAAGTCCTTTCTCTTCGTTCTTCCCAGACCAGAGGCCGCCGCGCACCCAAACAGGCGGCGGGGTGTAGTTGTGTGAGGAAAGGGTAATTTAAAGATGAATTAGGGCCTTTTATGCTGATGCCATATTGTCAACATGGCCTGTAAAACCTCCTCCTTCGCCGCTCTTCCCTCCCCTTCCCTGCCATTCTTCCCTCAGTTCCACTTTATTTGTTCTAATTCCAGGGGACTGGCTGGGTCTTGCCTGGATCTGGAGAGTGCTTGGTTTCAAAGGGTAATTGACACCTTACCTGTAATTTCATGGTTTCACTCCACCTGCCTTTGATGTCTGGGTCTTGGTTGAGGTTGGGATACGAAAGGAAGCGGCGATGTCGTTTTGCCACTGCACGCTCCTCGGCGAGCCTCTTCAAGTCGGGCCCTGAGTGGCGCTTTAGAGCAGGGAGAGCAAACGTTTCCATTACAGACGGGAGAAAAACGTTGTCGATTTTCTACATATACTGCCAAAGAACCGCAATTTCGTAACAGCGGGGCATTTTCATTAAGTAAGAAACGCAATTAAAAATCACAGCTGGGTCGTGCCGCCGCATCTTCCTCCAACCACTTCCTGTCGTCTTCTTTGTGGTTTGCGCCAACGGCAACATTCAGCTGTTGATCATGTGACTCGTGTGATGCAAATAAAGTGTTTCCTTTGCAGTTTTGTGAAATAAACCAATTTTGAAGAAACCGAAAAAATTCACTTTATCCTCAATTTTTTTGATTAAGATTGGTGTATCCATTTAACAAATTTATTTTCAAAATTGTGCAGTAAAACGCACTACTGGCATGTAATGAAACTCTGGTTTAGTTTAGGAAAAACTAGTGTACAACTTCATTTTTAAAAATGAAACATGTATCAAATCCAAACGTACAGACCCACTTCTATTTGATGGAATAGTTTTTGGCTGGTTAAGGAGAAGTTGCCTTTTAATTCAACCCTCAGTAAGCTTCTAGCAAAATTCTGGTTGTTTGACCAACCAGAAGTGGTCAAATAACCAATTGCAGATACAAGTACACTAAATTTGAGTTGCTTGGTTTTCTAATTAGATAATTATTTTATTTAATTATAGTCCACATCATTTCCAAAGGGATCAGACAGGAGCCTAGAATTATCATGTTTAATCCAGTTTTGATGCAAGTTTGAGATCAGTATCCTGTTGGTGCGTCCAACTGCTTCAAACTTTCAACAATTGCATCTCATTATTTATTTTGATCTGCACTTTCTTTTCCAAACATGTGCATAACAGTAAAAGGAAACACAAACCAGACAGTTCAGCCCAACATCATTTTAATCCCTGTCAGATTTAATATTCTTTAAGCATTCTAACAAATTTCTCAAGAAATTTGGTTCTGAAATGAGGCGGGCATCTCTCGGAATACGATAAAAAAAAACAACAACAACAACCCGAAAGCAGAATTTATTTCTTATTTACATTTGATTATGAAATAGTATGTCAAAAATCTTTTCTTCCCTTCCTAATAATCAATGTAAAAATGCTGCATTATATAAGCCCCTCTCTTTAAGCCAGGCGGAGGGTCTTAATGCTGTCAGTTAACCTTGTTAACCTCAACATTACAGAAAAACCATTTATCCATCATCAATTTTCACCATGCTAGCTAGCCTTAGCATTGGCAACAGGCTCTGCTAGTTGTAACGTAGCAGAAAGGCTTTGGGGTGAAAGGCTGGCACACAGGGATGATTGACAGCGCTAAAATTGGTTTGGTTGATTGGTTATCCGTCTCATATTGTACCGTTGCAATATAGTGACAGTTTCAACAAATATGTCAAATAAAAGTCACATCCTGCAGCTTTAGTGTCAATCAGTTCAAGCAGTTCAAAGTGCTTCACATAATAACAAACATCGTATAGTCACAAATTGTGACACCAGTAACATTTTGTCATCTGCCATCATCAAAACCATCAATGGAAAGCAGATATGCTGGTCAACGTTCCAGTGATTCCGGGTCCAACGCAGCTCTAACCAGGCGGCTTCTCAGCCTTCAATTAAAGGAACTCAGCGTTTCAGCTGTTTTGCAGTTTTCTGGGAGTTTGCTCCCAATTGGTGGTGGGCAGAAGCTGCAGCAATTCACCCACCATTCAGCCAATGCATCTACAATTGGAAAGAGCGTCATATTTACCGGACGTTTTTCTTTTGATTTGTTCTTTTATATTTTGTGTGTTTTCGCCATAAAACTTCTCAGCCAACCAGAGGCGCTCGGCTCCGGACTGAGAGGAAGACTGTTCCTGCAGATGCAGGCGTGCAGCAGTGAGTGATGAGAAGGGAGTGACAGGAAAATTGCATTTGTGCAACCATGAATCATTACAAACAACCCTTTAAAAGGCTCCCCTCACTGTAATTACCTCCTGTGCGATGCTCTATTACGGGGTGCTTTATTACCTTCTATCACTTTGCCGTGCCGGGCTTGGCAGATGGAGACCTCACACTGACTAACAAAAAACTTGGCAGGTGAATCTGGAGGACTTTTCTGTTTGAGGGCAACAGTAGAGGTCCAAAAGAAAAAAGAAGAGAGAGAGAAAAAAGAGCAGCCGTGTCAAGAAGGATTACGTAATGTGTGACTGTTTGATTGCAACAACATAGAGACACCACATCTTAAAGTTCGACTTTAAAAGCAGGTTTGACTTCGCTCCAGGCTCTTCTGTCAGTTTGCTAATCAACAAGTGTATAAAAGCATTAGACCACTATAATAAAAAAAATAATAATAATAATAGGTGTTGTTGTTTAACAGTCCTAAAATGTTTTAAAGTGTAATTTTCAATCATTCTTAAAAGCAACACAATACTTTCTGTTTCTTTTTCTTTGTTCTGTGAACTTTCTTTTTTCTGTCGTTAATGTAATGTACCACTTTCTGCTTTGATGTTAAATTTATATTAAAACAAATGAAGAAATTTAACAAAGTGCTTTCAATTGTGATGCGTTGCTTCTTTACAAAGTTACATATAAACACTGAATTCTTAGTATGTTTTCAAAATTCTTTCTGGAATAGAGACCCATTTAATAAATGAGAATAAAACTTAAAAAAAGTCCATTTATTTCAGGAACTTTATCACAAAGTGAAACAGATGGATGTTTCAATGCCTTTATTCCTGTTAATTCTGATAATTTGTCACAGACTGTTCATTATGAAAACAATGATTTTTGTTTTTAAAGTATGAAATTATTCAAATAATTTGTGTATATACAATATATGCAATTTGGTTAATATATACCAGTAGAATATTTATTTAAATGCCTCAATTAAATGTCTAAATTCAGAAATTACACCAGTGATTATTTTTGTTCATTTTGGTAAATATAGTGAACATCTAATTAAAACCCAGCAGTTTTAAAACAATTACAAATACATTTTTACTCAAGAAACATTTTGGTATTTTCATGCTGCGATTTACACAATTATGGAAAAAACTGCTGACAGAAGCTGACTGTCAATATGGTTGCCACCGCCAAGCATATAAAGGGAAAGTTGAGTGGAAGGAAAAAGTGTGCTTGAGAAATGTGCACAAGCAACGCAAGGAAAAAACCAGGTGGTCTATGATGGCATATTAGAGCCACTATGGATAGAAAAAAAGGGAGTAAATTTGTGTGTGAAAACTCAAAAATTTACGGATTAATCTCAGAAATTTTCTAGAAAAAACACAAATATTTCTGAGTGTTTTTGGCAGAAATGTTCTTCTGTCTTCACGGCCCTAATACAGCGTCGTACTGATCTCTGCTGACCAGAGCAAAGATCATATTCAAACATTGCTTCAGAAGTGTTAAATTGAGATTAATCTCAAAATTTCTCAGCAAATATTCAACTTTTCAAACTAAGAAGTTTTTATTTCCACCAGCAAATTTCTGAGATTATAATCAATTATGCACCATATCCTATGGTGTTCCTCTCTGTTCGATATCAGATTGTTTTTCTGTCTCGCAGAACCATCGCCCCGTCCCACAGCAGGGACTGAGCCGATCCCAGAGCAGCGGATCGGCGCAGCCAGAGAACGGTACGGGAAACGAGGGGCTCGGATGCAACGTGAGTGAGGCGGGATGGATGAAGAAATGAAGACACGTTGGCTGTCATGAGTTTGGTCCCGCTTTCCCCCCCTCTGAGCGGGGCCCGGGGGCCTTGGGCGGCTTCAGCGCCTTCTTCACCCGGGCCCCCAGAACTCGGCACTGATCCAGTTTTCCATCTAAATTACCAGCTCCGCTTCGCAGGAGAAGGCCAGCAGGGTGAGAATATCTCACCCTCCGCCCCCCCTCTCTCCGTCTGATCCCCTCGCAGGCCCGGTGCGAAGCTGACAGAGCGTCTCGGATGGCCCCAGATTGCACCTGGACCGGGGGGCTTTCCAGTTCCTCCCCACTTTGGTTCACACACATGCTCAAATCCATCATAACAGTCTCTGCCTCTTTGTGGCTTTTAATCTTTGGCTCTGAAACCAACATTCCCTCAATTGTAGAACATAAGCAGCTAGAGATTTGCTAAGTATGAGAGAAAAGGTGTTAATTCTTACAATGTATTTTTGTGGCTCAGATATTACAGATTCTCTGTAAGTTATGGGTAGAGAATTTGATTTTGTATTGTGTTTTTCTTTGGAAAAAACTATTGACTAAAGAGCAGAAATTAAAGGATAACACTTGCATGATCTTATCTTAACATGATCCTACTCAGAGATGGGTAGTAACTAGTTACACATTTTTAGGAGTAGTTGAGGTGCATCGATCCATCTTTTTCACATCTGATACCAATTCTGATATTGTATCGGTATCGGTTAGTATTGAACGATACGATACAGGAAATTAGAGCTGAATTGACTTAAATTTCTGTAATTCAGTACCATTGAACTGAATTACTAACTCTGCACCAGTGCAGCACACTTAAATACACCAATAGCTTGACAAGCTTGGTCAAACAAGTGTAGTTTGTTCAGTCAGTGTAATTAGTAGTAGAACAGAACAATAAATAATAAAGAAACTGCGACTCATTAAAACAACAGGTGTCGTCGGAAGTGTAGCGGTGGTAGTGTATGTTGTGTTTTCTTTTGACGTAATCAAAGGGTAGGGGGTAAATGATAAATGGAATGGAGTCAAATAGTGAGGCTTGTGATACCCAAGACGAATGATGGGACCAGCAGGATAGACTATGAACGACTGGAGAGTGAGGACATGAACCAGGAATGTGTGAGAATTAGATGAGATAAGTCTATCAATGAGGAGGATGTTGGACTGAGAAATAGTTTTTTTCTACCTCAATTTGTTATTTTATTTGTAAAAATGTTTTCTTAGTTTTTTTTTTTAAACACCAAAATTTGCACAAAAATGATCTTCAACTGATGACATCATCAGTTACTTAGTATTTAAGTAGCCATTTTACAAAACACTTTTTTTCCTCTCACTTCTTGCATAATATCTTGCATAACTACATCATATTTCATATTCTATGAAATCATATAAAATACGACATATATATATATATATCATATAATATGCCTGATATGAGTCACCATTTGACTTGCATATTCATTCACGAAGAGGCTGAAAGACGTTCATACAGCTGAAAGAAAACAGAATACAAAAGCAGAAATGTTATATTACACAAGCACAAGTAAAATACATATTAGTTGTTTCCCTCATTAAAGTTGCAAAACTAAAAAAAAACCCCATCTTCCATGATGTTTCCCTGAGCGTTTGGGGCGCTGCGGGTATCATGCATGACGGACGGCTTCCTGGGGCTGCGCTGCCCGTCCTGGCCTTGCCTCAGGGTTGGGGGTTGTGTTTACCTCATAACAAAGTGCAACACGGTTTTGATGCCCTGCCACTGTGACGCTGTGTAAGCTGTAAACAGAATACACACAAACCCCCCCCCCCCCCACACACACACACACACCCCCTTCACAGTCACCTGTTGCTCTTTGTCACCGTCCGGGAGAATTTACAGAAACACAGACGTCACGCCTTGCTGTCATCACTGCCATGTGGTGATTCTAGGCAAGACACTTAACTGATGGTTAGTCCTGTGGATCGGCCAAGTGAAATAGTACTTGGCAAGTTTAGATGCACAACTGTTTGTTCTTGTTTTTTTTACCCTTTAGTTACAATAAAGTGAGTATTCTTTAGAAGCTTGAATTGTAAGTTTTTCCTTTCAGGGCCTGTTTCTACCAGCTTCACTCAATTATATTAGTATTTTCTTTTTTTTTGCAAGGTAGATCTTTTCTGGTTGATGTAAAGAAGATTCTGGGTTCGATTCCCGGCCCGGGGTCTTTCTGCAAGGAGTTTGCATGTTCTCTCTGTGCATGCGTGGGTTCTCTCCGGGTACCCCGGCTTCCTCCCACAGTCCAAAAACATGACTGTCGGGTTAATTGGTCTCTCTAAATTCTCCATAGGTGTCAGTGTGCATGGTTGTCTGTCCTGTTTGTCTTTGTGTTGCCCTGGGACAGACTGGCGACCTGTCCAGGGTGACCCCGCCTCTCGCCCGGAACGTTAGCTGGGGAGGTACCAGCACCTCTTGACCCCACTGAGGGACGAGGGTGTTAGAAAATGCATGGATGGATTTTGGGACATTTTAAACCGATTCTGGATTGTAGGAAATGAGAATCGGGATTCTTACATGAGTTGATGTTTTTGGCAGACCTCTACTGAGGACGGTTGTAAACGGCATCAATGGACGCCATGCTGAGAAGCGTTGTTGAGAGGATGTGCTGAAGGGTTAGCATCAGAATATGTAGGAGGTTCTTGAATAGGCACAAGCCAACATCAAGGCGTCAGATTTTTTTCATTTGTGCTAGTTATATTTGATATATTCAGCGTTTTCATACAAAAACTGAAAGCAACTGAAAGCAACAGTTACTTGACTGTACTGTAAAATGGCTGTATGTGCCTGGAAACCACATAATACCCGTCCTTTAACATGCCCCCCTTGACGTGTATAAGATACTCGTTCTGTTCAGATTAATGTCCCATTCATTGGCTAATTGGTTGTGTTATGAACACACTAGATTTTGTTGGAAAAATCAACGTAAACGCTGCAGAATACAAAATGGATTCTGCACCCAACAGGGAACAACTTTGTGTTTGCCTATTAAACAAAATGTCATGTAACGTATCAAACTGTGTGAATGCTCAAGCGGTTCGAATACTGTTGTAAGACACTTTATATTTAGGCATCATAGCTTTGGAGATCATTATAAGAGCTTAAAGTGCAGTTATCATTCCTGACACCGCCACCCTAAAATTGTCCTTCAACACTAATCCAGGGAAACCGCTTGTCAGCTGTCCTTTCAAAACATTTAGTTTCAGTCTGCTGCCATCTTTGAGGGCTGACCATTGGCTCGGCTGTGACCCATGAGCAGGCGTCGGGGCAGTGAACCCAGACAAATGTGAGCGAGGAACCTCAGAGCCAGTGAACTCCCAACTCACAGACACGCACGCACACTAGCTCTCTCTCTTTCTCTCGCTCACACACACACATCCCACCACCAGCCCCCACTTAAGCGAATGCTTCTCCAGCTCATGCTCCTCTCCATGGAGGCTGATTCCGGCCTTTGGATGAACCTTTCCCTTGGACCTTAGGCTCAGAGGGAGCTGAATTATGTGGAGTTTGTGTGTAAGATAAGACCGGAGTTTGCACAAGAGTTTGCACAGGACATAAAAATTGATTTTCAATCTAGGGTTGTCTGGATTTTTTTTCATTTACCCTATGAACTTAAACATTTCAAGAGCCCAGTAGCTTAATTCATTTTGGTGCAACATCATCCAAACATCAAAAATAAAAATACAAACTACCAACTGAATTGAAGCGTTAAAGGGGGAGAATCAGGTGTTTTCCAGACACATAGTTACTTGAACGTGCTATAAAATTTCACTACGTTAACTTCAGTTGTTAAAAAAATGCTCAAAAGAAATTTGACTTTGTAATTTAACATGTTGACATTGGGCCTCTGTCGCTTTAAAAACTTCAGCTCTTTTTGAAACTCCACCTTCAGGAAGTGATCACAACATGGCTCCTCTATTAACCCTTTGCCAGGGTTTTTACCAGCATTGTACTGAGACAAAGCTCCTGTCATGAGCTCAGTGTGTACACCTGTGTAGTTCCACCAGGTGTTTGCTAATTGCTGCTGGCTAGTCTGAAGGAGCTGAGCCGGGGAGTCGTGGGTTAGTGCTGTTCTGCGAGGCGGAAGCTGGATGCTGCAGCACCCAGGAGGAGCGAAGTCCAACCAGCTGATTGGTTGCCATGATTTTTGTGTACATGCCTGGGTGATCTTGTTTCTTTTATATTTTTGAGGGTGACAACATCGAGCATGTCAGTTGTATTGCAGGACTTTGTACTCGTGGTACTGATCAGTTTGACGCTAGTGGTTAATGGTTAAATATGTTTAGCAGATGAACTTGTTTTTTTTTATTTGCAGTACCTGACGTGGCTGCGTCAAGGCAGGACATTTCCAAGAAGCTTTTTAGGCAGGCTCTTAACTCTGCATTGATGCTAGATGAGAAAATGTCATGAATACAAAATACATACCCAATATATTTTGTATGGTCTTTCATTTGGCACACATTTCTTTTTTTACATAATGTTTTGCTTCCAAGAAATATGAGTATAAAAATCTATTTTGTATCTGTGAAAATCTATTCCTTTTCACAGATACAAACATGACCTGCTTCATAGTACACAGTAAGAAATAAAATAAAATGACAATTGAAAATCATTTTAAAAGTTAAACTACATGCAACACACACAGGAGTTGCACGTGTGTGTTTAAAGCACATTTACGGTGCTGTAAATGCAAGTATAATTTTTTTAGCCATTGAAAAAAGGAGGAAAATACAACAGCACAGTGTATAAAAGTGACGACACAAAAACATCAACACACAGACGCAAAGTGTCTCTTTCTGAAGCAGAGGGGCTCCTCCCAGGACTCCCCCCACAACACACACCTGTGCACTGCTTTGTCCCAGCATGCCCTTCATCAACACACTACCCTGCACACATAAAAACATTTACATCTTTGCAACTGCTCAAGAGGAAACTCTGGAAAAATATGTATATATCCTAGCTTTCACTCAGGTTAAATTTAGCACTCTCCCTGATGGAGAACTGCGTCTATTCTGCAGCAGCCTTTTACAACGTGGCGACTGACTTTGACACTCGGCCATGAGGGGGTTGAGTTCTGTGCATCCCCAACTTAAAACACAGCTCTGCCTTCCTCTCTGCTGTGGCTGCATGAAAGCATTAATGTTTCAGCCAGGCTGCAGTGCCAAAGCCTTGAATTTCTGCCTGGCGGTGTCAGGACTTGCAGAGCTGGATCACTGTTTAAGAAGGTTCATTCTTAGTCCCACCGTGCAGAGCTGGGCCTCAGTCTCTCTTACAGGTTCCAATCCAGGTTCTACAGAGGAATAATGGAACACCTCCAATGTGTTCTAAGCATTTATTACAGAGTAGCCACATTTTACTGTGTGAATGAATGAAAACAGGTTAGCAGGTTTCTCTTTTTTTATTGGTGAAATATGGAGCCCTAAGGGGACATGGAGAAAAAAAAAAAGAAATCCCGATTTACTTTCTTGAGATCCCGAGCTGCACCCTGTTTCCAATTCTAATCTCGCTTCACAATTCAGTCTGGGCTTTCTCCCATTCACTTGGATTCCCCCAGTAGAATTTCAGCTAGACTAATTAGCAAACAGGAGGAGACAGTGTGACCGACAACGTCGATTTTCTGCACCGTTTTAGAATTGCAGTCTGCCTGTAGTTTTAGCGATGGCCGAGGTGGAAGTGAACATATCCGTTCAGACCGTGTTGGCCATGCTTCCAAATATTGAATTAACATCAACAGCCGCCTTGTGCGGCTTGGCTCTCCTCTCTTTGCAGTGGAGGATGGTTGTTTGAAGTGCAGGGAATTTTCAGATAAGCTTCAAAGTGTCAATCTGGTGCATTACATACATAGTGGCCATATATATATATATGGCCACTATGGTATATATATATATATACCATAATGGTTCCATTCAGACAAAATGTGAAAAAGTTCATGGTGTATAAATACTTTCAGGAGTTACTGTATCCTATCAGGAGAAAGCAGTGTAGCTTGCATTTCTGGATAGATGAGGAAATGAAATATATGAGTTATGCATAACATTATGAATCTCTAGCGTGGTATGTCACCTGATGGGACCTCTCATTTCTTTAACAGGTGCTTCTTTGTTTTCCACTGAGGCACAAAGTCATATTTGTACCAAAGCAAGATTGCTGAATAAAAGGTGTTACAGTTTGTTTTGTTGTTTCCCGGGGGGGCCCTGAAAATGAGTTCACCACTATGTGATCTCCTCCTGTGTTTACCTCTGACCCCTGCATACCCCCCCCACCCCCAACCCTTCATCCCCCCAAAAACAGAGAGAAGCTGCCCTGGGATCTAGGCAATAACAATGGCTCGACTGTGATGTCCCGAGTCCCAGTCCCACACAATGACCACGTCCATGTCGATTAACGTAGGGTGGCGGTGCTGGCCGGTCTGGCGGAGGCTAATAGCTTATTACACAGTGTAAAATTACAGTGCGATCTGGAGAAGTTCCAGTAGAATGGGTCCAATTAAAGGAGAAAAGAGAAAGGGCAGGGTCTGTGTGCATATGTGTGTGTCTGTGGAAGAGACAGTGGTGAGAGTATCAGGGGGTTAGGACAAGTTCAGCAATGTCCGTTCCCCCTGAGCTTTGGTCTAATTTACCCCCTCAGAGGTTTCCTGGGGACTGACACCCTTCGTGACTAAAAATATTTCAAGGTTTTCCTGTTGTGTTGCTCCCCAAAGGATCTGGAATAAACCCTCCAAACAGCCCCAATCTCTACGCAGCACTGGATAAATGAGGATGTTCGCTGGTTCATATCGGCTGAGAATCAGAACCAGGAGAAATATGAGGTTTTACCAAACCGCAATCCTCCAACTGCTTCCTGTCATCTTCATGGTTTGCGATGTTATAAATATTAGTTATTTATCATTTGACTCATGTTAAATTTTTCCATTGCACTTTTGCAAAGTTAAACAATTTTTATACGACCGAGAAACCCACCTCATCTTAACGCAAACATTTTTTTTTCTAACATAGATTTTTGGAAAATTGGTGTGAATCCATTAAGAGGATTTATTTTTGTAATTTGCACAATTTTATGGTTAATGGAAACACTTTTTTTTTGTTCCTGCTCAAATGTTTCAAGTCATCAAAAAGGCTTTAATATCGGACAAAGAAAATCTTCTGCAGTTTTTAAAAGATATTAAATATTTGCCATGGCATCAAGCATTTGCAATGACTGCCAATGAGTCATTAGGCAAATTTCAACATAAGGCTCTACAATATATTTTTTTCAAGAAACTTTTGCTCTTGACTGTTTTTCTACTGAGGTTGTCTATGCAGATCACCACCCGTGATTCTAAGGCTACATTCTCAGAACCAATGTGACACAAATGCTCATTTTTTCCCCAAATCCAACATTTTCATGAGTCTGAAGGCTGCGATTCCATCTTTTCAGCAACAAAATTAACAACAGGTGCCTGGAAAATACCTATTTACATCACTTTAAATTACTCATAGCTCCTTGAGTTATTTTATTCTTGTCTTCTTCCCCCAAGTTTATTGTTCATTTTCTCTCAGTATACTTGTTGCCCTCCCTCACAGCTGCACCCTGTTTCCAATCAGCCACTTGTCTCTTGTCAGTAATCAAGCTGCCCAGTATTCCAACAGATATTTCACTGCTGCTTTTAGGTTGCCTTGTTTGGTTTTCCATCTCTGCGTTTGGGCATTATGCATTATTCAACAATCAAAATGACTTTATTTCACCAAAAGAAAAAAAAAACAGAAGTAGTACTTGCTAAGTGTAAATGCAACACAATTACACACAAACACACCACTTATTTGGTGGCTGTCTGAAATGAGGCATGAAGAAGTTGAACTTATTTATTTCCATCTTGCAGAGCATGACATAAATAAACTCCTCATTTCCTGTTTCCCTTCTAAGTTCAAGTGTGTTTGGGATTCTTGGCTCAGACTCGTTTTGTCTGTCAGTTCCTTCCAATTGTGTTGCATAGATTGAGTTATTGTCACTAGCTTTTTTTTTTTTTTTTTCTCAATGGGGATGTAGAATCTTGCCAGTTTGATGTTTAAGCCAACAGAAGGGGTTAAAATAATCCATTTCATTGGTTGGAAGCTCTAATAACTGCTCTCTCTCTCTCTTGGCGTCGTCATTGGCCCGCAGAGTTTCCATTGTGCTCGCCGGTGCAGGTGTGGGACATGCTTTGTTGATCATAATCCCCCTGGCAAGCGGAGAAGCTTTGAGTGTGTTTGACGTACCCCACCGGCAGGCCCTTTGCTCCTCGACGGCCGAGCGGCCACTGTCTCCAGCGGCCACTCATGGGATCCGACAGGCGGAAAAATAATGAACAACACCTCAACCCGGAGCTGACCCGGCTCCGATTCACCAGCTCCACACGAGGAGTAAACGAACCACTTAAGTGAGCCTTCCAAGATCAAATCATGCGGCTCCCGCCCGCCTCCGCACACCCAGCTCCCCACTGTCAGCCCCCTTACACACTCCCACTTTTAACTTCCCAAGATGTTTTCCTACATAAACAAACATTTTGCTTCATTCTTCTATGACTGGACTGGCTGTGGCACGCAGGCCTCCATCAGGCCTGCTTATCATACGGGCCTGCATACAACTTTTATTTGTATGCAGGTAAAACTAATTAAGGCTATGGCTCGTTTAGGTCAGTCAGGGATACCAATATTACAGCTGCTTGATAAATAAAAGCACAGCATGAGAGAAGTTTGTAGAAATGTTCTACATTTTCTACAAAATGTTGAAGTTTACAAACAGTTCATTAAGGGTGCATTGATCCTTAAATAGCAGCTGGAGACCCAGTCATGTTTAGTCCGCTTTAATTAAACTCCAGTTTGTTTGCCTGGATAGTGTGGTTCATTTGGGGAGGGGTGAAGGTGTAATCAAACTCTGATGCTAATCAGAAAAGCTAACCCCGGTCCACCTGTAGGTCTTGGATCGGTTGAAGTGAACTTTGGGACAATCGCTAAAATCTAATCCCACTGTATTTTTGTTTACATAGCGTAAGGAAGGAAGTCGTGCTCAGTGTCTCCTTCAGAAGTTTTTTGGGTTGTTTCCTTCAGTGGATCTTGGTGCAGCGCCTCCACAGGCTAGGAGGGGAACAGGCTTTTTAAAGGCTTTAGTTCATTTGACAGTGCAGTGTGAAATCGAAATGCACCAGCTGAAAATGCAACAAATGCTGCAATTCTAGTCCCCAGTCAAACCTAGTCTACCAGCTTATCAGGGGTGAAAACACTCTTAAGGTCTTGGTGGAAAAATTAATCCAACGCTAGATGGAAATAAATCTTGTGACATTGCCTAAGCTTATCGAAACAATTGCAACCAATTGCCTTTAAAATCATAATTTGGTAAATAAATCTTCCACTTGTGTGCAGCTTATGCTGAAACATGGTGATGGCATCATCATCCTGTCACGTGTTTGTTGTTTATTAATCTGAGCCATGGTATCTGTTACTGTAGATCATTCCTGGACGCGGGTAGCGCCTTGCTCTGACATCACTGTCACTCTGTGTCCTTGTTTGACCCCCGCAGTCAGGAAATCCTTGATGAAGCTGATCCCCCTGTCCATCATGCGAAACATGCTGACTCGGCGGAACAGTTGCTTTCTGTCCTCTCCCTAAGATGTCTCTCATTAGTGAGGCGCACCTCTCTCCCGGTCCTTTGTCAGCGGAGCAATTTGGGGCCGGGGGGTCACGTTGGGTGGGCTTAGGTCATGAACCTACAGTAGATAGTCATCCAGCGAAATAGCACCGGGAGACCCGTGCTTAACCCGCTTCCCAGCCGCTCCAACAATGCCGCTTTTCAACATGTCGAGCCGATAGAGCCATGCAATTGCCAAATTAGGACTGGATGCCTGATGTTCTAGGCGGTGATCAAAGAAGGTGATCAAACAGAGCTCGGGTCAATGGATCCGCCTCTAATTGAGAAGTTCACACTTGGCAGCGGGGCAACTCATTCAGCAGACAGTGCTGCTGCTGTCTGCCAAAGGGGAAGAGTTTTGAGTCTGTCCAACTGGGGTCATCTGCTGGTTGTTCAGAAGTCAACGGGGCACAAAGGTAAAAATCTGCTTTATGTGACGAAGGTGACAGAATGTAAATGAACTATACTGATCCAAATTCTAGGATTTGGGTAATCTCTGAATATGGATTTGTTTGGGGCTCAATGCAGAATTTAAATTTAGCACTTGGGGCTGGAAACCGCTTCTTCTATCTTAATTTGAGCTAAGATGCTATTGCCTGATCAGGAACATGCCTTTAGTGTTGATTTGATTCTTTCACGCATGTTTGAAAGCACATGCGTGAATCCCCCATGGCAACCATTCAATTGTCTGAAACAGCTGGGTGGACCAAGCCCCGCCTTTGAGGACGAAGCTCCTCCTCAGGGCTCCAGTTACCAAGCTCCTGAGTGTCCGGACACCCTTCATGAGTTTTTGTATTAAAGTCAAGGACATTCTAACACATCTGCGTGTTGCGTCACATCTAGATGTCATCATCATCCTAAAAAAGTGGCCTAAATTTTTGCTAAAAGATTATTTAGGCAAATAAAAAATTCACTTTGGGCAAAAAGAATTTACTTAGACCATTATATTAGGAATATTGTAACAATATTCCTAAAGGTGATATTGTCACCTTCAAGAGGGTGATGTTATTAAAGTTACATTCAAAACTAAATCTAATGACTAAATAACTATAATTTTGGTTTTTTAGCCTGTCACAAATAACCCCAATTATTTATTACATTAATTTTGGTTATTATTGTCATAACTAACAACCCAAATTATTATTTATCACCCAATAATAACCCAAAATGCTATTTGGGTTATTATTTATGACAATGAGACTTAACCAAATTTCACTTTGGTTAATTTTCCAAAGTCATATTTTCACTATGTTATTCATTAATTTATAAATGTCACCATTGCAAAAAACATTTTTTTAAATATATTTTTAAATCTCATTACAGTAGATTGCATCAGCCAGAGGGAACACATAGAGGTTAAACTGGGCATGTCCCAATATCAAGCCTAGGGGGACTCCAGAGTTAATTGCAAAAAAAAAAGTAAGGTCCAGCCAGCACTGACACTGACTCCATTAAGAGTTGAGCAAAGCAGATGAAAATTAGTCTCTCCTTATCATAAGTCATCTCTAACCATGAGTCATTTCTTGGAGCTGGATCATTTGTAAATGACAGATCACAAACGCTCAGCTCCAATCCAATCCAAGATTTGGGCAACAGAGTGCAAGTCATTTCTGCGCAGTGATTAAAAAAGCCTTGACACACGCTTAACTCTGTTTAAAAGAACTCCAGATTCACTAAATCCTCAAACTGTTTTCCTGTATCTGCACCATGTGTGGTAAATGTTTGCAGAGATGTTTCGCGACGTGCTGACTCTTAGCAGAAACAAAGTGACTCTGCTCCCTCTCTTATTTGGGACAAAGTGCTGGAAACAAAGGGGATGCTTAAATCCCATTGGCCTAACAGGGATATCTTCACCTCTTTTCAGAGAGTACCTAATTGATACATGCGGATTGGCATACAGGACAGAGGACAATGGCGCCATTGTTTCAGGGTTTTCTGTACCAAGACATCTGTCAACTGCTGTGTCTTTGCACAGCTTGGCTTCGCTCCAAATGAGAACCTTTTCATCTTCCCTGTGCGCCTCATTCCCGCGTCTGGCTGCAAGGCTGGCATTGGAGGAAGTCGGGCTTCGTTAATTTGTCTTTTCTTGTCGACGAGGGTCACATTTTACTATTTGTTAAAACACTTAAACTCACCCCGAGCTTAAGGGTTTTGTAACATTCAGGTGGAATATCATAGGAATAAAAGAGAGTCGTCAACCTTCCATGTTTCCAGGGGTGCAGTTTTAATAACCAGGAACAAAAATATGTAAAATGTCTTTGTGCACTTGAAATAAGATAAAACCAACTTGCAAATAACTTTTCAGCAAGATACAGGAGATTGTTTTAAGGTAAATGAATCTGTAATATTGATGAAAAAGCACTAGTTATGATTTCATGCATAACAAACTTTTCCCAAGTTGTAGGTGAAATTATTTGCCCATGAAACATGTGCTTTTCCGTCAATATTAAGGAATTATTGACATAAAACAAGCTCCTATATCTTGATATAAAGCTACTTGTAATTGTGTTTTTCTAATTCCAAGTGTACGAAAATATTAGCACTTCAACCTAGATCAGAAATACTTGATAAGTTTTTTTTGTGTTGTTTTTGCAATACATACATAGATCCTTTTGTACACGTAATTTCTGATTTATCGGTCTGGCCAATCAGATGTCTTTTTAGTGAGTCGCATTTAGCAAAACATTTAGCATTTAGCAGTGCTAAATGTTTCCACAATTTAGCATTGCTTTTAACATAAACATTGCTAAATTGTGGAAACATTTATTTCCAATTTTATTTAAATTGCTACATGTACAAAGAATTAACTTTATTTATATGAGGAACTGTGGCACATTTGGGCCTCCATACAAAATGACCTATGTCCAATGGAAATTACATAACCAAGTACAACAAGTGCTTTCTTGTTAGAAAACTGTCATTTCACGGTTAAAGGCCTTCCAGAGGATAAACTTTTCTTTAAGCTCTGACTTCCTGTGGAAACAGTTTAACATTAACTGTTTAATATGAGTCAAAGCTTACACTTAGTGTATTTTTTTCTAAAAATCACTGTTTTTGGGCCTTACAGTCTGAGAAGTCAAAATAGAAAATCTGAAAGAAAAACTTTTATATGCTTTTCAATCAACAAAACAATGATTTTTAGAGTCAAACTTAGCAAATTCATAAAAAAACTATTGGCTTAAAATAAAATATCCATCCGTCGTCATGCACGCGTAACCAAAATAAAATAAAATATAGGAAGCAAAAATTAATTTTATTCACATCAGGTTTAGCTTTTTTAATGCAACTGTTTAAAAAATATGAAAGATGCTGAGGTGTAAACATAAGTTGTGAGAAACAGGATCGGTTTTATTCAGTCAGGCTGATGGTGTGATGCATTTTATCCAGAGGAAAAAAGAAAACAAAAATGCCAGTAATTGATATAAAAGCCATTTAATGATTGTCAAACTGAATCCTGAGGAAAACAAACAAGACAGAATATATTGTTTACAAATACTGTATATTAATAAAATCTATGATTTAGTGATGCTGGGTTTTTTTTCTGCATCCGAGAAGCTAATATTTGCATATTTAATCAGACAGTGTTTTGCGTTTTGTGTTTTGTGTTTTGACAAACAGTAGAAAATGCCTATGAACATAAATAACATAAATACTCCCAAAAAGTATTTCATTTTTATTTATTTATTTTTTAATGTACAAAAATACACATCTCTCAGGTCCACGTCTGTTTTACATGAGCCACAGTGCTGAGGTTTCAGTCAACATGGAGGACGTCAGGAACAAGGCAGCAGGCATCGGCTGGTCGGGTAGCATTTAGCATGATTAGCACAGTTTCACAGTATTTACAGAGGAGTTTAAAACAACAGATGTAAAACATGGTGTAGCTGCTGTTACTTAAATCAGAAAGCAATTAGTCATACTGGTGCTTCAGCAATGCATCAGTCGTCACTGTTGCAATCACGTCTGTAGCTGCATTTCAATTGCCGTTAAAATCGCGCAAATTGGAATTCCGGAAATAAATAAGTCAAGTTTCGGTATGAGCTGTTTTTTTTAGCTGTATCAAAATTAATGCATTTTGCAAAACTACAGTAAAAACACTTTTTTTCCCGCTGTTTTTATAAAGCAGCAACACACTTATTTGCAGGAACTGACCTCATTGGACAAGGCACTGCATCTCATGACACTGTTTACATCCGTCGCAGCCATGATTTTTTTAAAAAGACGTATCTCATAAACAAACTTCTTCATGTGTGATTTTGACATTGGCAGAATATCTAAAGTTTTGCACACAATTGTAATGGAAATGCAGCTACAGACACTTATGCTGAGCTTCTTCACAAGCTGGAGAATAAACACCTGATAAATTTGGTAGTATTTTTTAAGTGCTTATTGGACAGAATGTCACATGTTTTAGGTGTTCTAGTTACATAGCAACAAAAGAACAGCAAGATTAGTCAGATTATCAAGCGGGTTGGTGAGTCTTCTGCTCACCACTTAACAAACTAACTGAAGTTTTCCATCAGCATTTTGTCAATAAGCGTAATGATGCTACTTCAGTTTCCACACTGATTATCGTGTCTTTTTTTTATTTCCAAGCAACAAGAAGTCGCTTTCCCTGTAAAACTCAGGAGAAGCGTGGCGTTTCCCTTCTCGGCCTGCTCACAAGCAGTGTGCAGCAGCATGTGGGGGAGGGACAGCTATGAAAACCGTGGGAACTCTGGTCGGCGCTTTTGCTGTTGTCTCATTAAAGGGACTAAAACTGAAACCGTAACTTCCCAAAATCTCAACTGGTCCCGTTTCATAAGGCATAAGGTATGAGTGGACAGATTAGCATGACTGCATTTGTCAAAACAAAATAATACAAACCCTTGGGGGGGGGCCACTAATGAATGACTGTTGTTTTGAGGTATTGTTGGTGTCACATAGGCAACTTTGGCAGCTTTGTGTTAGTAATGAATATGCCCTTTTACTGTAAAATCTTTGCACAGCTGTAAGGTATATTTGTGTATAGTCCAAACTGTGAAGGTTTGGGTTCAACTTTAAATATGGTTGTAAAGTTTGTCATTAAAAAAAAATTTCAATGTATAAAATACATTACTTTTTGATGTGTCAAGATTGAAGTTTAACTGAAAAGGGTGCTCAGGTGTAAGAGAAAGACATAGTTTGGTTTTTTTTGCTTTTTTTTTTAAGCTCTTGATGATAATTAGACCCTCCAGCTCAGTCTCTGCTGTGACTTCTCTGTGGGACGTTTGGGTGTCGATGCGTATTCTGAGTGGGATTCTCGGAGTGAGTCTTGTCCTAGAGCTCGGTCCCATCCCTGGGGAAGATCAAGCTGTTCACACTGAAGCTGTTGTAGAAGTGAGCGTTGAACTGTCCGCTCTGCCCGCCGCCGAACGTGTTGTAGTACACTCCTCGGTTAAAATGCAAGCCCTCGCCGTGGTCAGGAGGCCCCGCCCCCGCCTCCTGCCCGCCGCCGCCGGGGTGGTACGGGCTCAGAGCCGTTATGTTCCTGTTTGACAGCTCGTTCACCAGTCCGAGGGACCCCTGTCGGCCGGGGGCCCCCGTGCCGAGCGCCGACATGTTGCTGTAAAAGTTATTGAAACACGGAGCGGCTGTGGACAGCCCCGCCGGCGACGATGACGAGCTCTTGTGGTTCTCGTTCATGGCTTCCATCTCCGGGGAAGAAGGCCCCAGGAGCTGGGGGCTGTCCGAGGCCTTCATGGGGCCCGCCGCCGCCGCGGGCCGCCCGTCCTCCAGCTTCGTGGCTGCGGCTGCAGCGGCTCCTCCGGAAAGGCTTGGGTCCGACCGTCGTTTCCTTTTCCGCCGGAAGTTTCCGTTGTCAAACATCTTTTCGCAGTTGGGATCCAACGTCCAATAGTTTCCTTTTCCTGCAAAGAATAATAGAAAAAATGTATTTCAGTCATTTATTATTTATTTTCTGTGCAAAGAAAAACTTTAATCTTTAAAATATGTCAAGTGAGATTTTTGTTTTTTGACTGAGACATGGAATAAAATCTGGGATTTTTTGTTTTTTCCTCAGAAAATATTAATTTAATTAAGCCCAAAAATAAATAAACATTTTATAGAGGTAGCTCAGGTGCATGTAATATAAACTTAAAAAAAATTACGTTTAAACCTTTTTCCTCTTCTTCCTAATTTCATTCATACATGCATTTTTTTAAATTATTTTTGAAAAAAATGATTAAAATCTAATTTGTGCTGTTGTGTACATACTGGAAAAAATGGACAATTTCAATTTCTTTATATTATAAGTACTAATGCTTTTGGAAATCATGTCAAATTTGTTTTTTATAAAGTTTCTTGAAAATGCATCCAACAATTTTGTCAGAGGTTTATTTTAAGATGAAACTCTGGTAGATTCTCTTTATGTAGATGTTTGAGAATTATTAGTACTTTTGTCATAAGTACTGATCTTGGCATATTTATTCCTTAGATAAGAGAAAAAAATGTTCTACAAATTTTGGCAAAAACTTGAAAGTCGTTTCCACCCTTTTGTCTCTTTCACAGGTATTTCAAATTAAAAGCAAACTAATTCTATGATTGTTTTAATGCTACCCATGCAATATTTCAAAAATATAAAAAACTTTTAGCAATTATACAAACACATAATCTTTGGTATTTACATTTGTCTTAAACAGTGTATTTTTAATCGATCTAACCTAACTAAAATATTTTTTTGACATTATAAAAGTGCTATAAACCACGCTTTTTAGATATAACAAATTATTTAGTAGTTTGTTCTGAATGCAAAAGCCTTTTGTAAGCTTTAGCTGTTTTTTTTTCTTTTTCACAATAAAGAAAACATTTCAATAAATAAGTACTTAAATCTAATACCTCTACATTTTTAAATAAACAGAATTATTTTTCAATCAAATTTTTCCATTGTCCCATACAACAACAAAGCATGAATTTCTTTTTTTTTTCTGCCCAAAACAACTGGTTTGACAAGCTGTGCAGGTTAACAGTTTAGATGTTATTAAACAGTCAATAAGCCAGTGATAATTTTAATAAAAAGGAACCATGAAAATAATGAAATTATAATTGTGTGTGATTTACTAGTGCAAATTAAATTCTAACTTGTTGCCATTCCGTGTTAGCTTTATTTTAATAAATTTGCATTTAAAAAAAGGGGAGGTGGGATGAAATTAAATGCTAGGTTAGCTAATTTAGTATTGCGATCATTCATATTGTAAAAGATACTACTAACAACACTAAATAAAATGTTAATTTATTTACAATTTTATTCAAGTCGTGACACGTTTGATTATTTATTTGTTGAACTGTGGCACGTTTGACCTTCCATACACCTATGGCGTCACCCAGGCATTTCTAACCCTTTCCCAGGTGTTCAGGTTACCTGGGTCATCCTCGTCCCTCGGGACTTTCTTGAAGCAGTCGTTCAGAGACAGATTGTGCCGGATGGAGTTCTGCCAGCCGGCTTTGCTCTTCTTATAAAAAGGGAAATTGTCAGCCACGTACTGGTAAATCTGACTCAGGGTCAGCTTCTTCTCGTGCGCGTTCTGGATGGCCATCGCGATGAGAGCGGAGTAGGAGTATGGCGGCCGGACCAGCTTCAGCAGCTCCTCCTGGCTGGCGATGGACAGCCAGCCCAGGTCGGGCCCTCCGAACCCAGGTGAGTTCGCGAGGAACTGCCGCTGCGAGCCGTAGGAGGGCGGGATGAACGGCGTCGGGTTGTTGCCGTGCAGGTAGGACGCGGAGGAGTTCACGCCCGGCCCGTTGAGCCACAGGTACGGGTTCGGGGAGGAGGCGTAGTCCCCGAGGCCGTAGCCGGCGGGTCTCTGCGCGCCCTGGAGGCTCTGCTGGTGGTACACGCTGCTGAAGTTGTCGCAATAGACCGCAGCTGCCATGTCCGGGGACTCCTGGGCGCCTTTATGTGGAAGAGAGCCGACTGTAGGGGAGGCGTGGTGCTGGTGCTGGTGATGGGACTGAGGGTCGATGGAGTTCATCACTCCCCGCGGGAAATCCCAAAGGAGAAGCTGAAGCGGTTCGGGTGGACTCTCTCGATGATGCGCGTGCAGCTGCAACAAGTGTCAGAAAGAGGGAAGCAGGTTTTAGGAGCTTTAAAGGGTGGGGGGGGGGGAAAAAACCTGGAGAGCGGCCACATTGAAGACTGTGGAGAACTCCCAGTAACTCGTGACAACCAATGGAGAGCCCAGAGGGTGTGGTTATACACTCACTGAGCTGAGAGTAGGTCAGTGGCTTCATTTAATACAATTCATTGAGAGAAACTTTTCAAAGAGGAGGATGCTGTGACCGTTTAACCTCAGCTAACAAACAACAACACCGGACAAAAAGGGCTATGTGGCCTTCAGGACTTTTAATTGTTCTATGTTCCAGGTCATTACAGCGGGGCGGCCAGGGGAGAATAAGTATTCGACACACACGTGACTTTTCAAGTTTTCCCCACTTATTAAGAATGGAAGGGTGTTTAATTTTCACCTTTGGTACACGTCATCTGTTTGATACACAATCAAAATCTAAAAATGAATTATTTTACAGAGCTATTTAGCTTTTATGTTGCACAAAATACGTATTTGATCGCCCACCAACCAGCAAGAATTCAGGCTCCGACAGATCTGTTAGTTTGTCTTTAAGATGTAATCCTCTCCTCCACTGGTTTCCTGGACTAATCACACATGTTTGAACTTGTTACCAGTATAAAAGACACCTACCTGTCCACATTCGCTCAAACTCCAACCTGTTCACCACAGGCAAGATCAAAGATGAATGACCTGGAGGGAGGTGGGACCACAGTTTCAAAGGTTACCATAGTAACGTACTCTTCCTTCAAGGAATACAGTACTGCAGCACACCAAGCCCATCTGAAGTTTGCCAATGACCGGCTAGATCAGAGTTTCTCAAAGTGGGGGTTGCTGCCCCATTGGGGGGCCGCCAGGGGTTCTTGGGGGTCACCGAATTTTGTAGAGATGAGGAAAGAAACATAAATACAAATTTTATTACAAATTGCTTTTTAATCATAAAATGTAATCTGTTCTTCAATCATTACTATAAAATATAAGTTAAGATAATTTATTGAAGTATTATTGCCATGCTCATCTTTCTGATCGGTTGCCAGTCAAATTAATCAAGCTGCTTTGCTGCTTAAGCTAAGTCAGCTAACAAGAAAAAGGCTAAAGAAAGCAGCCCACCTGTAGAGGACACTGCTGCAAAAACTGAAAACTCAAAGGAATCTAAAAGTGTGTGATCAAATGGAAACAAAAATTGAACTTTTTGGGATAAACTTGACCCCCGCTGTTTGGAGTAAGAAGAAGGTCAAACAGAATCTCTACCTTCTTCTTCCAAGAAGATTAATTTCAAGAAGACCAACCCAACCCCAAGCATAGGGGTGGAAACATTGTGCTTTTGCTGGAAATATCATGTTCTGGGTGTGCTTTTCTGCTAAATTGACATTGACCGTATTAAGCATAGGATGAATGGGGCCATGTACCATGAGGCAATAACCCGTACACAGCAAGGGCAGCTAAGGAGAGACTCCGTAAGAAGCATTTCCAAGTCCTGGAGACGACCGGCCAGTCTCCAGACCTCAACACAATAGAACATTTTTGGAGGGAGCTGAAACTCTTTTGCTCAGCAACAGCCTTGAAATATCTGGAGAGCTTAGTGGGATTTTATGTGGCAAACTGACACTAAGTAGTGCATGATTGCAAAATTAAAGTAAAATGTCAGTTTTCAATTTTATTTTCATGAAACAGACATTTGTAAGGCATTACACACATACAAAAAAAGTGTGTGGATAATTCCTTAGCTGTTTTTAATGAGATATCAGATGCAGTCAATCTGGGTATGCAAAGACAACACTGAAAAGGAACATGGGATTTCTAAACCCTATAAAATTCATTGTCCTTTCATCCACAACTTTAAAACAGATTTTTTGTTTTGATCCAGGGTATATTTGAATTTTTCTTATATTCAAATTTAGTGGAGATGGAATGAAATAATCCATTCTGCTGACAAGGTAAACACTGGGTACTAGCGATGTGCAACTGTGTGTGTGTGTTCTTCCTCCTCTCCTTACAGGATGTGACTTGCAGGTCACATCCTGTAAGGGTTGACCTTGATGACCTTGGAGCACATCAAGGTCAATCAGGCAGGAGGAGCTTAGCTTAAAGAGGAGTGGGTTCCCTGATTCAAATGCCAGATTGTTTTGGTCACAAGTGATAATCAAGCTCTGTGCTTCTGGTGTCTAAATGTGCCTCAAGGTTCTGACACTCGCTTTTCTGTTTCAAAAATGTTTAATTTTCTTATTGTCATTAATTTCCTGGATTGCAGTACTTTGCCTCCTCTGTGCATCGGTTGGAAGAACTTCAACCAGGACTCCGTCGCAACTTTCCTCATTACCTGCATTACAAACATGCGCAAAACTTTGTCAATATTTCGTTAATGTAAAAAAAACCCAACAATTTTGCAATTAATATCAGATGTGAATAAGTTACTTCAGATAAGTCATTAAAAACCATGCCATAATCCTCCAACTACTTCCTGCAGTCATCTTCTTCGTGGTTTGTGCCAGCAGCAACATCCTGTAGTTGATCATGTGACTCGTGTGGTGTGCAAAGTGTCTCCATTAGAATTTTGCGAATAATTTCAACACGCCCAAAAAAAAAACACCTTATCCTTGCGGCAAAACCTTTCATCTGTGGGTTTCCATTAAGCAAATTTATTCTCAAAATGTCAAATTGTGCATTTATATGGTCAATGGAAACGCACCTACTGCTCCTCTGGCCAGCTTTGTAGTACCACCGTCCCGGATTTCCCCAGACTCGCTTGCTTATCCACCGTTAATCACTCCATACCTTCAACCTAAAATTAGGACAAAGAGACAATCAGCAACAAACCCCCCTCACCAAACCCCACCAACTTCAACCTCTGTGGATGTACAAGCCTCCTCCTGGAACACCACATCCTCTCCACCAGTACAAAACCTTTTCTTCTTCATTTCAAAATCAATCTCTTCCTATAACGCTGACCTGGCCTGCTGCCGTTTTCCTCAAAGAATGCACACATTTACAAATGAACATCTCAAGCTATGTTTTGGTTTTCTTTGATTACTTGCACTATGGTCTCATGTCTTTCTGAACATGACAGCAAAGATTTAAATCTCGCCAGACTCTTGTGTAAATCTTTTCAAGTGATCTTGACTAAACCTTTTCAGCCTTCTTGAAGATTTTTCAGTTTTTCTTGAGAGATTAACTTCTTATTTATTGTTATTATTTCCTGTTGATGGGGGAACTGGATGGAACTAAATGTAGGTCTATCCTGGTAGAGAACCTATTAAAGGCTGCAAGAGACTTGAGATTAGGATGGAGGTTCATTGACGATGACCCTAAACATACAATCAGTGCTACGAGAGAATGATTTAGGTCACATTTTATTTATGGTAAAACATCAAAGTCCAGACATAAATCCAGCTGAAAATCTGTGGCAAAATTTGAAAATAGATGTTTACGCGCACTCACTCTACTCAGTCTGACTGAGCTTAAGCCATTTTGCAAACAAGGGTGGACAACAATTTTCAATATTCAGGTGTGCAAAGCTGGGAGACTCCAAAAGACTTGCAGCTGTAACTGCAGTGAAAGGTTCTACTGCCAATGACTCACTGGGAACTGACACAAATATACACCACACACACAGTGAAGAGCTACTGCAGTGTGTGCAGAGCATTATAAGCAAAAACAAAATAATGGCTCTCACTGGGACTCGAGTCCTGTTGTTAACGGTAAAGAGCTGTTCAAAAAAATCGGATCCTTCATGAATGTCACATCAATACTTCATAATTCAAGTCTGAGGCTAAACTTGGTAGTTTTAAAATTCACTTAACTAAATATGATTAGGAACCAAAACAAACATTCGCTGCACCTGCTGCTATAACACTGGAAATTGCTAATACAATCAATCATAGATCAGCGCTGCTAGGAGCAAGAGGGATAGCATGAATATGCTTTTGCAATAATCATTTTTCTAAGTTACTTTTCCAAGCAAGACTTCAAGACTTCACACTTGTTCTGACTTTGTGAACTATTGTTATAAAACATGTCTGATTTTTTTGTGATTCCTGAAGGGTATGGCATCTCAAGCAGCTCAGCAGAGGGGCAACGTTGCTGAAGGTTCTCTTTTTCGTCACATGAGTGACTTAAAACAACAAGGGGTGTTTTAAGTCACCCCTTGTATACACACATATATATATATATATGTGTGTGTGTGTGTGTGTATATATATATATATATATATATATATATATACACTTCCACACGTGAATCCTGTGTAGAGTACAGACCAGTTGAATAAAATAATAACAAAAATAATAAAAGCCACTCAAATTTAAGAACGCAGCGCTCAGTTCATTCTCAGCAATGTGACTCTTTTACAATATTAAAGCAGCATGAATTGACTTGCATTAACAGTTGCTGTTTTATGGTTCGCTGTGAGATTATAGCAGACGCACACAAATACTAACTTTTAGGTACTTGGATGTAAAGCTAAATAAAACGTCACCATGTAACGGCGAGATGGCGGAGTCCATGCCGCCCTCCCATAGCTACTGTTGTTTTCCCTCTCTGTTTATGCTTACATGTGACCATGACCATGACCAATCAGAGAACAACAGCAAAGCTTGCGTCACACTCGGTACCTACTCGTCCCTGACGGAAAAAAGCAGTAGTGGAAACGCTCTGAAGGCGGGCTGGGTAAAGTGGAGCTGGGTCTAGTATAGCCAGTGGAAAACGGCCACAGGTCGTCATGGAACTGAATGACTGGTTTGGTGTGTGAAAGATGGTCTGTAGGACACTGTCGACATTTAACTAACACAGAAAGATGGCTAGCATACCATATTACCTTTTAAAAACACATAAAACCAGATTGTTATTAAGCACTTGGTCTTGTCATCACTTGACATTTTCATATATTGTAAATACAGATTAGTTACCCAAGGCTGAAGCTAATGGCTAGTCCAAAAGAGGCCAAGATTAACGTAGACTTCCAATGTCACAATAAATATTGGTGATTAGAGTTTTTTGTCAGACAATTTGTTACAATTTGGTAGCAAATGGTCAACAGGTATTGTTTCTGTTGCGTTAACATTTGTAATTTGTAATTTGTAATACAAAGATTAACTTACCAGTTTTTCCCAGTATTAGATGATTTAGTTAGCATTCTAGCTATGCATCTAGAATGCCAAGTCGCTCCTAGCTGGTTAACATTCTAACTAGAACCATGAATCGTTCTGTTCATTGTTCTATAAAAAAAACCATGGACAGACTGATTTAATAGTAGGTAGCTGGAATTCTGGCTACCTATTGTTTTAGCTAGAATGCTAAATAAGCTAGTTGGTAAGTAACTAATTAGCCCACAATACTTGAGGGAAACCAATTTTCCAAAGTTTCACTTCATTCATAGACATAGTAATCAACATTGAAAGTAGAAAAAGAAATAAAATAAAAAAATTATTTATGTGTCCATTTAAACCTGCAGTTTATTTTGGTCGAATGATTTCAAATCAACAGTGCCACTGAAGACTAGAGACAAAACAAAACAATCAAAACTGTCGGACTTGGATGGACAAATACTCACCTTAGATTCATAATAGAACCTTCCAGAAACAGCACAGGACACTGTTGCATGTAAAAAGTATGACAATAAAATGAACAAAGGAGTTAGTTCCCTTTGAGTTAGTCTCCTTCATTTATCAACAACCAGTTAAAAAAAAAGTAAAAACCAAAAGCAGTGTTATTGTTAAGTCTGGAAATTCCAGTTGTAAAACTAAACTGCAGTCATTTAGCAAACAGGGGCAAGCTAGCCAATTAGCTTGTGTTTGTTTGCTAACCAAACAGACACAAGCTAACATATTAACATGTAGCCAACAGAGCTATATGAGCTAAGTTAACACATGTTACACTTAAGTCAGCTTATCTTTAAGATGTTTTGAGTTAGTTCAGATATATATGAGATTAAAATTAATACTAATAGTTTTTTTTGTTTTTTATTCGTCTCACTTGTTAAATATTTGTCTTTCTTTTTGTTAGGTGTCTGAAAATAGATTTTCTGGGTTTTTTTTCTGTCTTATTTTGTCACATTTGGAAAATACGATTTAAAAGTTTAAAAAAAATAAAATAAAAAATTAAAAGAACACCCTTCAAAAGAAAAGGCTTTGAAAAATGGTTCTACAAAAAAACAAAAAAGAGGAAGAGAACGAACAGTAGCACTGGAAGGTGTTTTTGGCAGAAGTCCTTCTCCCAGAGGAATCGCTGATGGAGTCATACTGCCTCCTGGAGATGCCAGCTCCTCTGTGCCCAGCTTCACAGTGTCAGATCCACGGATCCAATTGAGAGCTGTAACCCATTCTCACCACTAGATGGAGGCAGATCGCTGCAGAATAAGGAGCTGAAACAGAGAAAGAGAACTCAGCAAGAAGAGATCAATTAGCAGATGTCTGCAGTCTTTGATGAGCTCCTGGGATGTTTTGGCATCTGGAATCTTATTGGACTGTTTGCTTTGTTTACCTCAAAGGATCCAAATGTCAAATTGGGGAGATTAGATTAGATTAGATAAAGGTTATCCCAGTCTGCTGTAGAGACCATTTCCATTTTGCCTAAGATAGTCAGCAGTTAATTTCCTTTCAAGGGGGAGTCAGTCCCCTCTGAGCCCCACTGTGATTACTTTGGTGGATATTGACACATTATCTGCAGTAAAAGGACTAAAACGACTGAGGTTTTTCTTCTAATACAACTTTCCCATTGAGATCCAGGCCACAGGGTAATTGTCCGCTGAGCAGCAGGAGTCGCTCTGTCTGACTGTAATTCTATAATATCAGGGTTGGCCATGACAATAATCCCTGGGCTCATCGTGCATCGCCAGAACCGCTTCCCAGCCCGAAATATATCTATATGAGAATGCGAAATTGTGGAAAAGGGAGGAATCGCTGGCTCTGAAACACGGACTCGTTTTTAAAAAAAAGAAAGCTTCTGCTTTCTTGGAGCAGAAAATGTGGCTCGTTAACAGGATACTGGCAACATTAATGTGGTGACTTGGGAGAAAGAAATGCTGAAATGTGGGAATCAGAATAAGCATACTGGATATGTTATTGGTGGTGAGATTTGAAATTAAAATGAAAGAAAAGGTATTGCTCTTAATTGGGAAATAAAAAAAAAGATATCTGCACTAGCTTCTATTATTTTTGCCATCTTGCTTTAAACAAAAAAGATAATTTTACCAATGTTTGAAAGCTAATATATAATCACAAACCTGGCTAAATAGGGAGAACTCTTCAGATCAGTGCTATAAAAATGTTCTGAAATTACATTTAAAAAGATTACATTACAACTGCGGGCTTCAAAGTGTCAAACTGGAATTTTATGTGGAAGACCAACACAAAGCGCCATGTGTGTTTGTTGATGGCTCCAAATGCAGCAGGCTGAGGCGTAAAGCAGTGCTGAAGATTTAATGAAAGAGATGATGATGAAAAGACTCACAAAAAAATCTCAGAGGACCCAAGGAGCCAGAGAAGAACAAAAACCATGAATCCAAGGACACGAATGGCGGGGAATCAATGGTGGGAACCGATTTTAAGCGAGATTTTCTCTTCACACTTCAGTGTGTTGGCTTTGTTTGTTAAAAATGCATCTCCTATGCAGTGACTAGTAATCGAGTAGTAAGTCATCTTTAGAGTAACAGTCACTTTTTAAAGGGTTAGTGAGTAATCAGTAATCGGATTACATTTTCCAGGTAACTGTTGCAACGCTGTTCGTCACATAACAAAACTTTTTTTTTTAGACTTCAACATTACCCTGTATGACAGAGAACCAGGGTTATACAAAGAAAAATAGAAAATAGTCATAATTTTAACTTCTTTTAATACTATGACTTTGTATTATTTTTGACTTTTATTGTACGAGTTTCTTCTCGTGACTTTATTTTTGTAATTTTATGACTTTATCCTAGTAATACTACGAATATTTTCTCGTAATACTACGACGTTACTGTTTACAACTTTATTCTCGTAATATTTTTACTTTATTCTTTTCGCTTTATATTTTTGTTTCCCCAGTGTGGCCCTTGTACTCTGTCGTAGCCATGAAACGGAGAACCACAGGATTAAACTTAATAAAAGAAGTACTTGGTTTCAAGAAATGGAGGATTTATATAATACTGCCCAAACATGTAAACAAGCTCCTTGGAAAGTATTCTCCCACAATGCTCACACTGTGGGCAATCAGTGAAACACACTTATGTAAAACAAGCCGCCTGGACAGGCGTTTAGTGTTTGACCGTCAGTGGGAAGATGGGTGGTGGTCGGGGTGGTTAGGTTATTTCTGTAGATGTAAAGATCTATTTATTTCTGTTTTACACAGATATGTCTATTCACCAGATGCACAATCACCGCCATTTACCTGCAGCCTGTTTCTGATCGGTCAGTAATCCGGTGCATCAGCCCCTGTGTCCCGCCGAGTGGGATCGTTTACGCAGGAACCTTGTAAAAATAAATATATGCACTGTTATGTACGTGCCTAATTCCTGTGAGGAACAAGCACATGAGCAGACATGCAGGTATGAGGATCAGGAGGCAGATAACACACACAAGCACACACGCACACTCGCACCCCCGCGTGCGCACACACAGAAGGCATTCATAGCAGGAGGTAATAACACAGTGCTGCTTTTGAGACACAAGCCACAGTTCTGTGGGCTGAGAGAGTTACATGCAGGACATGTTATTGCTCCATATGTTTATAACGCTGCCATGAAAAAAACAGACGCAGCCGCAGGCATTTCCTCCGGCCGCCCGCTCCACCGTCACCTTCCCGAGAAAGCCAGGGAGCGCTCGGGTCAGGACCGAGAGCGTGCCACACTTTGTTTTTGGAGACGGCGTCTTTGTTTCTCTTTCCCCGTTTTTGAACATTTATTGTGTCTTTTCCAGGCCCATAACACCGTTTTATAGCTCAATCAAGTAACTATGTTACCTTCAGTTTTTATAAAGATGCTATATATATCAAATATGACTTAAAAGAAATTCAACTTTGTAATTTAGTGCCTCTGTCTCTTTAAAAACTCCCCCTCTTTCTGTAGCTCCGGCTTCAGGAAGTGACCTTAACATGGCTCCTCTATCTATAATGAGTGCAGCTGATACACAGTCCCACCAGGTGTTTGCTAATTGCTGCTGGCTAGTCTGAAGGAGCTGAGTGTGTGAGGTGGAACCTCAGAAGTTTGGAAACTGCAGCTCTGAGGAGATTAAAGGATTTCTCAAATATGAAAGAAAGAATCAAGGCATCGCTCCAAGTGTGCTTTAATTATCAAATACATTTCTAATATGATGTAAAGAAAAAAAAAAAAAAATTTACATCGTACTGCTCCTTTAAACATAAGCTCCTTTCATATCCAGTTTGTCAGGATTCTTGGCTATTTTGCTTTGTGGTTCTTTTATGGGTCATTTATGGTTCATAGGTTTTGCATTATTAGTTCTTTCTTTTAGGTCTAGAATCAACAATTTGTAAGATTCATTTTAGCCAAGGTTAGGCTGTAACCAGGGTAACCAGGTAAACCACGGACAGGTTGTAACCAGGGTAACCTAGCCCTGGTTTACACTGCTCCACACCTTCCTCCCTGACTTGTCAGCTGTGTCAATTAATAAGTCAGATAAATGTTAGTCACACTGTTAATGGGTTTGAATTGGTTGTATTGCTTTTCTTTCACTTCATAAGTGTGCACTACTTTGTGTTGGTGTATCGCATAAAATTTGACAGCTTTCTGAGCAATACTGTTACTATTTTTTAAATTTTTTATTCTGCCAATAAAGTTTTCTTGTATTATCCCGCCCAACCCCAGGCTGGCCTGATATGACTGTCGGTTTTTATCTTTCCATCGTAGAAGACATCAGTAGTGGTCAACTCAATATTCTGACTCAATAAGAAAAGTAATAGTTCAGAGGAAAATGACCAAGACAGTGTTGATTTTTAAGGCTTATAAAAGGATTTTCAGCATTGGCTCTTTCGTCACCATGTGTCCAAGGGTTTAACAAGCTTTTTCAATGAAATGGTCGGAGACTTTTCCAGGAAGAGGTCATTAAATCCACAACTGTGTTGTCTTTGAGGGAGGAAGGCAACTTTCTCCTGGTGTGGAGCAGAAAGCTGCTACAGGAGATTGGGAACCAGTGATGTAAATGGTACTGTCAGCCTATAACGCCATTTCCAAATAACAGCTAAAAACATGTCGCGTTTGATTATTGTCAGGCATAAACAGCTTTTTTTTTTTTCTTGTTGCAACCTTTGAAAGCGGGTCTCCATTGGTAACACAGAGAATATTAAAGGCCTTAGAGGTCATGGACTGGTGACCCGTCCAGGTGAGAAAGAAAAACAGGTGATCCGACTTTTCAGAAATAGAATTTCTTACGAGTAATCAAATTATATATATTAAGTCGTCATGTTTTTTTTAAAATAATAAATTAAATTTGACAAACTGAATTTGACTACATGTAACAAATGAACTTTTGTTTTTTTTTAAGTCGGAGATTTCTTGCATATAAGATACATAAAGCAGAAAGGACCATGAAACTATAATAATTGAAACTACATGCAAACACACAGGAGTTTGGATTCAGATGTTTTTCACTCTACATTGGGTTGTGCCGCTAAACACATCTTGTATTAACTTATTCAGTTTACTTTTCAGATATATTATTATTATTATTGTTGTTGTTGTTGTACAGCTCTGGAGAAAATTGAGAGATGACTTGCAATCTGAAATTCCAAGCAAAAATTTAGCATTTATTTGCAGAAAATGAGAAATGGTCAAAATAATGAAAAAGGTGCAAATAATGCAAAGAAAACAAGTTCATCTTGACCTAGAAACAACAGCACTAATGTTTGGACTCAGGAAGTGATCAGGAATCAATATTAGGTGTGATAACCAGGAGGTTTTCAGTGCAGTGGGCTTTTCATTTGATCCAGATCTGTAGTTTTTCTCTTTCTGCAGGTGTAGAAGCAGTCTGGATGGTGTTCACCTGTATCCCCTCTAAGCTTCCTTCTCTTTTCTACTCTTGCCTCCTTCTTTCCTTTCTGTTTCAATTTCCATTACATTGGCAATAAACCCAAAGCATTTTCTACAAAGATTGGGAGTTACTTATTGTACATCGCACACGGCGGGAAATATTTAGTCAAAATATGAGAATTATCATACAACTAGTGATGGTGAATACCCTCAACATGAACACTGTGTATCTTTCTGCTAGGACCTTTCTCCTGGACTGACCCTGCTCTTTTGTTGGCTTTGTATGAAATATTATTGGTTTAAATACCAAAAATGTGCATCGATGTGATCTGCATGATTTTAGCCATTTTAACTGGAAAGAAACTTAGGAGCGTCCAAATTTATTCCTCACCTGAAGTCGCCTGGTTTGTCGGGCCTCTAGCTTTTATTAGGCCTTTATTGTCATGATTGTGTGTTTGATTTGGACCCAAATGCAGAGGGACAGAGGCAGCTTGCAGGTGGAGAATGAATGACAAAATAGTGGTAAAAAATAAATAAAATAAAATTACAAAAACCACCGGGAGCCAGAGCAGAACAAAAACCACAAATCCAAGGGAAATGGAGGGAGAATGGGATGAAATCCATCAAAAATGAGTAGATACAATAAACATAGTTAAACTAAAGCACAAGGAATAACTAGACACAAGAAATAAACAAACTAGAATCACTAACTATCAACTGAAACAAGACTGATCTAATCAAACAAAGAGACGGACACAGAATAATAGTGAAACTAAGATGAAATAATCAAAACAACTCAAAACCCAGGATCAGGATCTGACATTTATGTGGTGTCTCAACTTTTGAGGTGAATGCATAACCCAATAATATTTGAGTACCAGATATTTGAGTTTCTGTTTTCCAAGCTAACACAAGAACCCAGCTTTCTCCACGGCTTCAAAGCTTTCTGTCTGTTTCATTTGAAAAATGTCTCTCCTGCTTTTCTGCCAGCAGCAAACAGAACTTCAACATGAAGCACGAACGAGTTTGGTGAAAAGCCTGAAGACGAAAACAAAAACAAAAATCAAATCTGAGGCTATCGGATTGAAACCGCAGCTCTGCACGGCTTTGGCGCAGAGCTAACAGGGCTGTGCTTAAAATTCACCGCAAGTAATCAGATAAAAAAAAAGGCAGTCTAATGGCGTTTTTTTTTTTGAAGTAATGACTTTGTGTCCTTAAAGGCACAAACAGCATTAACCCGGGCTTTTGTTATTCTAATCCATCCCAGTCTATAGCCGGAGAGACTGAGAGTTTGTGTTGTAAGAAGAGTTTTTCTCACTGGGCTATCAGAGGGTGTTTGTGGGGGTGTGTGTGTGTGTGCACCCTGACCCCCCTCACGTTTATGGTGGTCCTGTCCTCAGTCTTCCATCGCCCGGCTCGTCTTTATGCCGGAAACACTTCCCCGTCTTCACCTCCCGCCAAGCCGCCTCTCTCACAAAAACCTCCTCACACGACCAAGACATTTCCACCGGCCCTCGTTTGTTGTTGACTTATCTGGCAGGGCGGCGGTTTGCTTTTTCAATAAAAAAAAGTCAGAGAGAGAGAGTCATTAAACAGTTTGCAGGGAGGTGGTGGACTGTTGTCTGATGCACAGGAAGAGCCTGTCCCATCTCCTCCCAAGCTTGAGCAGGTGCAAAGACAACAGTCAATGCCATCTTTGTGTCGACTGGAGGAACTTTGGACCTGGCACCACCTCTCCTCTGTCTGGCTTTTGGAAGACTTGAACCAGTAAAAGAAAGCGGTGACACGCTGCTGAATGGGAAACCATATATTCTTGACTGACACAGGCCACTAAAGTACCTGCTTGTTTCGGCCACCAGCCGTCCTCCAGGCTTCCTCATCGATGCTCACAGGCGGCTCTTGTTTGTCCAGCCGTTAGTTAGTTGTGTTTCTCACTACAATGAAACGTTACTAAATGACTCACTTTGAAAACTGCTGGGTCGTTTCTACAACCCGACATGCTGGCATTGTGCTGCTGGGACGGAAGTTGGGCAGTTCTAAACAAACATCCTTTTACTTTTTTAAGTTGCTGTTAAATTAATCAGTGTGTCGTGACAGCGTAATATGAGATGGATAATCTATGAGAAGGTCAAGTTCCACTTCCTCCCTGTTCTAATAATGCTGTTGGAAAAAAATGCAAAAACTGCCAATCAGAGCAAGGAGGAGGAGGGTCTTAGTGCATCATGCTCATGTACGTGCTGCTAAATGTGCTAATTGCAAACACCTTACAGTTTCAGGAAAGTAACCACTGTCATTGTTATTTATGCTAACTCGCTTAAGTATTCATGACGGGCTTCGTCGTGGTCAACCTGCTGTAGCATCACAGAATGAATGGGGAAGGATGTGAGCAGCGTATACACAAGAGTGACTGGCAACACTAAGGCCCTCATCCTGGCTCTGATTGGACCACAGGGAGGATGCAGTTGAGCTAAATTTTTCCCACAGATTATCTGTCTTCTATAAAAGTGTCACAACATATTCATTTTAACACATATGTAAATATAGCTATATATTTTTTTTTTTTACACAAATTATCATCTAGTTTTTTTGGATTGAAGGAAATGAGGACTGCCATTCTAATTTGTATGGGGTTTTTTTTTTTTTTTTTTTTCATTTTTTAATAATTATTTTGTATAAGCCTGTAAAGGTTTGGTCTGGAGAGTGATGTTAAAAATCCCCGATAAACGTACATATTTGATGATCGTTGAGAATGAATCCATACAAATTTTTGTTGGCTTTAGTCTAGTTTTGCATTTTGTTGATCATAATTTTTTAAATATATTTTTGGAATAAACGGGCCAGATGATCTAAGATTTTTTCTTCTTTCTATTGCTTTTCATTTTATTGACTTATGCTTGTTTTCTGTTGTATGAAACTGGTTGTTAATGAAATGAATAAATTTCCTAACTAAAATAAAAAAAAGTTTGAACATTTCTGTGTTGGGGAACACAACCGCTCTTTATTTTTTCCCACCTCATCGACTGAGGAAGAATTTAGACAATGTTTCAGCTACATCGATGCAAAAAAAAAAAAAAAACTGGGGGCAGAAGGTCAATACTTTTCATCTGAAGGCCAAAAAAATAGACAGTCTGTCCACTTTCACCTTTAACCTTTTATCTATGTAGCCCTAATTCAGTTGTAATTCCCTGTTATATTATCAGTTATCATCAGGTCTTCAGTTTGTCATCAGTTGATCAAATCAATGCTCACCTGCTGCATAACTTATAATCTACTCTCAATATGTTGCTGCCTCATGCAAATCTCCCTTAGTCTCAACTGTGGCGCCAATCAAATAAGATGCTTGTGAATATTTTTGCTATAAAACATCATTCTTTTTTCCATACGAAGCGGATGCCAGTATCAGATATCAGACGTTGGATGAGCTGATTACAGACTTGATCTGTTGAAATAAGGAGCTGATGGCCAAAGAAAACCAGCATAAGAAACACGAGGGAAAGATTTTCAAACTCGCTTCTGCTGATTGTATTTGATCCTTACAAACTCAGAATTCCTGCTTCCTTTGGTTGTTTGATTCCAGTTGCTGCGTCTACTTACTGGTCTTCTTATTAAGAGCGATCACGTCCACGGGGAACCCTGCTGTGACGTTACTTTGGTGAAACTTCACTTCTACTTCCACAGCATATTTTCCCTCCTGTTCTGTGGTCGCTCCCTTTCAAACAGCTTTGCTCTGAGTCATTCTGCCAAAGTTTCGTAATCTAATAATAATGATAAAGCTGGGAGAATAATCTACCCGCACTCTTCTGATGGAACGACTTAATTCACTTTTGCTGTTATTGCCTTAAAAAAAATCCCTCACCTCCACCACGATTGACTCCAACAGGGGGACAAATTGTGCTCCGCTGCAGGGTGAAGTAAAGGTTTTTGTCAAATGATTAAATTCGGCAGCAGCAGTGGAGCAGGATGAGGAGGAGGGAATAAAAACCTGCTGAATGAAACGTTTCAGGTTTCTCTGCTACTTTGATTAAAACGATAAAGCAGCTACTGGATCATTTGGTGTCCGGTGAGTCATCAGGTTGTGTGTCTTCACTTGTGTTGAACATAGAGGTTATTTCTGAGCTTGTAGTTTATGATCCCTGAGGCCTCTACACACTGTAAAACTGTTTCTTTTAATCCGATTTTGTCAAAAAATATTTTAATAAACATTAGATTATTAATTTCACTGATAATCAAATGTTTTTCAATTGAAATAAGTAGCATGTGTTGTCAACAGGACAAATACAATGTTGCAAACTCAACATTTTAAAAAAAGATTTTAGTTTCATGGCGGTAACTTGCAGCCCGACTGTTTACACTCTGACCCGTCATGGTGCTTGTTGTTGGGGTCATGTCATGATGACCTTTAAAGAGTGCACATGACCTCGTGACCTGCTGCATACTCAGGACATTTGGTATCAGATGATTTTAAGACAAATATTAGTTGGAGGATTTTGAAGGAGTGAAATCAAAATAACATGAGTGTCACTTGAATTCTAACGTCTTGACAGACAATAATTTTCAAATTTAAAAGTTTGTTTAAAAAGACGCAGAGAGTAGATTCTAACTGTGATTAAAAAGCATTTGTTGCTAGTAACAATGTCACCTCAATTTAATGTTGTTGTTAGATGCAGCTGGTCAGCTTTTTAAAGTGTAAATTAACTTCTAATTTAAATTACTGAAAAAAAAAAAGAAAAAAGAATTTAAATGTACCTCTCTATTTAACTTTATCCTGAATTATAAACTTTCTTTTTGGTGCTTTATTGTGTTTTGGTTTTGCACCAATAAAGCCAATAAGTACAGAGAACATAAATTAAGAAAATATTAACTCCAATGGTTGACCTGAGTGTAAATGATAAGAACACGAGAAACATAAATGAAACTGAAAACCGGAACAACTGCGGATCATGACTTCATTATTTTTGCCAAAAAAGGACTTAAAATATCTGCAATCTGAGATTTGGGAGTAAATTCACGTAAACATGCAAGAAAGAATCATTTCTGTTGTCTAATTTTAATCAATTATATTTGTTTATTGACAACAAAAACATTAACATCACTAATTCAGTTATAAGCTAAAGGATTACCTTTTATTTTTAATCAAAGATCACAAATTAATACAAATAATGAATTTCCATTTCCATTCAAGAAAATCCATTTAATATCTGCAAATATACAAAAAAAAAGAGAAACCCTAAATTAAAAAAATGAACCTTTCTTCATGCTTTCATGCAGTTTATATTACACTGAAAACTTTTGAACATTTCAGTCATCATCATTTTTTGTCTTTATTTTTGCGGAAGGCAGAAAACAAAGCGGCTCCCACGACTGCAATCGCCACGCCGGCGGCGGCAACGCCTCCGATCACAGCCGCAGTTTGAACCTGCAAAACATGAACCAAACATTACGTTACTGAAACATACCGAGCGTTTTATCAGACGCTTCAAACGAGCCACAAGTTCTGAATGCAGTTTAAAAGCCATCGGAGCCGCAGGAGCCTCTGAATAAAGAGGAGTTCAGTTGCCTTCGACTTAGAATATTGTTGGGTTTCTGGTGCTTTTTAAAAGCGGATGGCATCATGGGTAAAGAACAGTAGAAATCTGGAAGCACAAGTTTTTATTCCAACTGGTTAATCAGCCAAAGTATAAAACCAAACTAGTTACAACATGATTTAACGGCGACACAGTTTGGAGCTGCCATGTCGGGCTCTGATCTCAGATCTACAAACCTGACTTTTTTAAAACCTGTTCTGTCTGGAGGAATCAGGCAAAACTCAGGCAAAGTATCGAGAACCTTGTGAAAGGAGATTGAAAATGTCTAACCCAGTGTTTAATAGAGATGCACCGAACCACTTTTCTCACTTCCTACCGATATTTAAGGTTTAGTATCAGCTGATGCCAATCCGATACTTAAAATGGTTCGTTTTCTTAAAACATAAACTTAAACTTAATGAATTTCACAGCTCACTTAAATACATCAATAGTTTCCCTAGCTTGGTCAAACATTTAAAACAACTTTAATTTGTTCAGTCAGTAAAAATTATTAGTAAAACAGCCAGTGGAAAATAATTAATAAAGAAAGTACTACTTTGGTCAAACATGTAAAAACTAAACTGTAACAAACCCTCTACAAATGGTTCAGAAAGTTCAATTAAGAATAAATATTATGTAAAATGACTAATAAAGCATAATGTCGATCATAGCAAAAACCATAAAACTAGACTGAAGAGATCTATCATTATGGATCAGACACATGATACAGGTATTAATATTTGATCGGTGCATCTCTAATGCTCAAAAGGCAAATCAAATTTGATTTGTACAGCATCCTTCAGCAACAAGGCCTTTCACAGTGCTTTACATCATCCATCCATCCATTGTCTAACACCCTTATCCCTTACTGGGGTCGGGAGGTGCTGGTGCCTATCTTCAGCTAACATTCTGGGCGAGAGGCGGGGTCACCCTGGACAGGTTGCCAGTCTGTCACAGGGCAACACAGAGACACACAGGACAAACAAACATGCACACACACACTCACACCTAGGGAGAATTTAGAGAGGCCAATTAACCTGACAGTCATGTTTTTGGACTGTGGGAGGAAGCTGGAGTACCCAGAGAGAACCCACACATGTACAGGGAGAACATGCAAACTCCATGCAGAAAGACCCCGGGCCGGGAATCGAACCCAGAACCTTCTTGCTGCAAGGCAACAGCTCTACCAACTGCGCCACTGGGCAGCCCGTTTTACATCATAAAAACACAAAAATACAAAATCATAAAACACAGTTTAACCAAATACTCTCCTTATGTACATAAACCTCTGAATGCATCATTTAACCATAATGCTTTGCTTCCAGATATCAAAGCTTTAATTCATAAACATTTACCTGCCGCGATTCTGGTTTGCCGTATCGAAGCTCGGTGACAAAGTGTTCGCTGTTACGAGTGGCGACGTTGTATGGACGCTCCTGACCCACCATCTTCACAGCGCTACTGACGATGGTGCTGGGGTCAAGAGGCTGGTACTTGTCGTCCAGGAGGTTGTTGACTTGGAAACGGTGGGACCCAACCACTTCCCAGATCCTCTGACGCCTCACCGTAGCGTTGCTGCTTTCAAGGAAGGTGAGCACCTCGATCAGATCTCCTCCTGTCTGGGCTTTACGGAACACAAACAAGTCAAAGCTCATTTATGTAGCGTATTTTCACAGGCGGATGTTGCAAAATCGTTCCCAAGAAGGATTGACCCAACAAAATACACATCGATATTGGAAGGTCCGACTTAATTTTTTTCCATTTTGAGAATAAATTTATAATATTACAAGAACAATCACGTCCCAGCACCGAGCTCTGAGGAACTCCTCATAGCTGTAGGAAATAACTGATAAGATACAGAGAGACAATTAAAGCTAAAGATTTAATCTCTACAAAATCTCTTAAATGACGAGAGTGAGGATGTTGTGATACTTTTACACAAGGTCATAAAACCTTCACTTACTTGAAGGAGTTAAATGAACGACTTCATTTCCTCCAATGAAAACAGCCCAGTGGTGATACACCCCGCCGAAGATTTCTATCAGATCCCCTGGCTTAGCATCTATGTCAAACTGTAACAGAAGGAGAAAAAAGGAAAATAGCTTTAGAGGAAAAAATGAAGAGTTCAACACAGACATAACATTTATCTGGGCTGCACAGTGGCGCAGTTGGTAGACTGTTGCCTTGCAGCCTTGCAGCAAGAAGGTTCTGGGTTCGATTCCCGGCCCGGGGTCTTTCTGCATGGAGTTTGCATGTTCTCCCTGTGCATGCGTGGGTTCTCTCCAGGTACTCCAGCTTCCTCCCACAGTCCAAAAACATGACTGTCAGGTTAATTGGTTTCTCTAAATTCTCCATGAGTGTGATTGTTTATCTTGTCTGTCTCTGTGTCCCTGTGATGGATTGGCGACCTGTTCAGGGTGACCCCGTCTCTCGCCTAAATGTCTCTCCACCAGCACCCCTCCTTACCCCACTAGGGCGTAAGGAAATGGATGGATGGATAAAGCATATCTGCGATTGTAAATAGTTATCTATTGCCTAGCTGTCCAGCAAAACATGAAAGGTTAAGGGTTAAATGAGTTTTGCATAAGAAAATAGGCAGCAAAGTTGTTTATAGCTTTTCATTTTAGCTTCAGCTACAAGCCTTTAAGAGTAGATCTGAAAGGACGCTAAACAATGAGACATGATAATTATTTGTAGAACTCAGTGGGACTCACCAGTGTGGGAGCCATGTCTTCACCCAGACGACTCAGAAACCGAAACTTACGCTGAACGGCCTCTCCAATTTAAAAATAGTTACAGCAGGCGCAGATTATGTAAACATGCTGAACACAGTGCAAACAGCACATGACAGCTGTGAATCATTAACTACACCATGCCCACGTTGACCAAGTAATTTAGTTTCCACTGTCGACTATTGTTTGCAACCAAAGTACTTAATAATTTGTACTTTTTTAACAAATTTGTACTTTATGTATAGTCTGTACAAAGGCGCTACCAAAACACCACAGTTTTGGCAGCAAAACTGTAGTGTTGTAATTTTCCCCACTATCCCCACATACAGCTACTAACTTCAGTAGTTTTATGCCAAACAAACAAAATTGAAGGAACACATCAGTCAGAGATATGAAAGAGTTAAAGCAGCTGATCAGTGAAGCAGCCCAAAGTCCGCATTGCATAAACACAAAATCTTCCCAAGTGTTTTTAGTCTATTTTCAAATGCAAATATCTTTATATGCTTGAAATAAAACAAAAGTAACTTAAAAGTAATTTCTCAGAAAGATTGAAGAGCTTGTTTTAAGTCAATAATTCCGTAATATTGATGAAAATATTCTAGTTCCACTGGTAAATTATGTCACTTCTATGGGAAAATGTCTTATTGTAAGTAAAATAATCTGGCAGCGGAACTATTAGTTTTGATCAATATTAAGAAATTATTGACTTAAAACAAGTTGCTTGTTGCTGAAAGGTTACGTCTAAGTTGGCTTTCTCTCATTTCAAGTGTTTGCACTTGAAACTAGACCAAAATTACATGGTAAAATAGTTTTTGCAGTGTATGACTGTGGGGGAGCTCCAGAAAGCCACGGCTCAGGTAGCTGAGCCACGGGTACCTGGCTCACGGGTAAAATTTTGTAATTTTACCTTTTGTAAAATTACAAAATTTTACAAAAGGTAAAATTTTGTAAAATTTTACCTTTATTTTACAAAATAAAGGTAAAGTAAATTTACCTTTATTTTGAAAGGTAAATTTTTTTGCATACACCCACAAATCTACAGTCGTCTATCATAGCCATTACCTGTATTTCCTTTACAAATATGGAGAGAGTTAGTTATTTTTTAACATAAATTGTTGCTATGGAGACTTTGTGACTCTGCTCTTTGGATAGAACACCAACACACATCTGTCAGACTTGAACAGTGCGTTCTCTTCTCTTTCCCATTTTGAGAACTGAGCAGAAATGGTCTTCCATGTTTTATGTTACATTTATACCCCCAGTGAAACAGGAAATGATGGATTCATTAAATATTTCATTTATTTATTTATTTTTACTGGCAGTGGAGAGAAGTGCCAGATTGCTGTAAAAGTACAACAATCTGGACAGGAATGACTCCTTCAATCACGCTTATATCCCGTCGACAAAAACAGGAGACTATAAGAGTTTGTGTTTTGCTGGATTATGGCAGCAAAACTGAGCTCTAAAATGTTAAGGTTTGTCCTTCTTCCCTAATTTTAAGCTTAGTTATGGTAAATCATTACAGTTAAAACTTATTTGGGTTGTCATTCCCCCATAAACAAAGAGGAACCAGGACACTGTGTCCTTATTCATATGCCGGCAGTGTATGAATATGGACGCAGTGCGCGTAAGCAGAGACCTCCTTCACACCATCCTGCTGTCGGCGCGGCGACGAGTTAATTAAATGTCCGTCTGGGGTAAATTACTCTGTCGATGTCGACCGAATATGAGATGGTCTGACTTTGAAAAAGACCTACTGAAGCTTATCTTAATGTAGGTAAAAAAAAAAAAAAAAAGCAAAATAATATGTATTCAAAGTCTGACCACATCAACTCTTTCACAATGAAGCAGCGAGATTAGAGAAACGAGAATCTCTTGAGAATAAAAGTGGGTCATCTGAAAAAATGTCACGACATTGATAATAAGTTTCATCTTTCCTACTTAACAAATCTCAATGGGTCATCAGGTCTGTGAAAGCAATATTAATACAATACCTGTATATGAAAACATCTCATCTTCGTACGACCTGCCTATTTTTACCTTCCTCCCATAAACGTAGCACTACTTAGATGAATGTACTCCCATACCGCCCACCAGTGGATGTGGTTAACAAGTACTATTTTGATTATTCTATTGCTTTTATTAGAATAAAGAATATGTGGTTCTTTATTTGGAACTAAATGTAAAAATGAGCAGTAAAGAACAAAAACAGCTGCACTCCAACTGTTAGCTCAAGTGCAGCTGTTCTCTTTAAAACATTTTTTTACTTCCAAATTTTTTTTACAAGATGTTTTACTTTTGCACTAATATTAATACTACTTTGGAATATATGCATGTACTTTCTGTTTATCGTAGAGATTTACGCGCCAATAAGAACTTGTGTGTGTTTGGTTGGAAGTTTATCTTCTCCCTGTTGGGGCGGGAAAATGTTTTAAACCTTCAGCAGAAAATGTCAGCTGAAAACATGCCTGCAAATATGAAACAAACTGTGTATTTTTTATTTTTTTTCTCACACTAAGGAAAGTTTCCAAGTTGACATACCTGTTAGTTTGATTTCTCCCCAGGACCCCATTAAGTGCTTAAAAGAGGAAATCCTCAGTCGGAGCATCAGAGGGAGCTCGCTGGCCTTTTCGCCTCTGCAGGATGTTTGGAGAAATTCCCTGCGCTCCCATCAACACGGCTGTGCTTTTTATTAAATACAGCTGTACTACAGTATATCCTGCACCTCTGCCAACAATCATTTTTCTTCCTATTTTTTCTTCTTCTTCAGGATTTCTTGTTCACTCTTGTACTCTGCGGCAGCTCTCTTCACCTCGCTGACAGCAGACAGAAGCCAGAGAGGAGACGTGAATCCAGACTTTCATCTCCCTTTACGTCTGTCATGGCTGCCTTTCTGCAACAACAGCTGTGGAGCTCCGCTTTTGTCTTCCTGTTCTTCATCCCGTCGTTGTCAATGTCAGCATCCTAGCATCTCCGTGTTACTGTAAGGCAAACTGCATGATTTTTGCGATGTCATATCATGTGAAATTCCAACAAATTCAAATTGTTTGTGGGTGAAACGTGAATGTGAATTCATTGAAGAACTCTCTGCTCTTTGACGGAGTTGAAGCTGAAGTCAAACCAGGCCTGGAACACAAAAGAGCTGCTTTACACAAAAACTTCCAAGGCAGCAAAAGTGCATACAAAAGTCACTTTTTATTTAACAAGCTGGCGTCTCGGTGTGGTGGGACAGATTTCAACCAGCATTCAGTCCTGTATCAGTCTTCAGGATTTATCAGCTCGGCTGGCTGCTGGTCCCCAGGTGAACGGTCGGCTTGTTAGTGTGGCTGTTCCACTCAGGAAAAGCGATGTGGGATCAGCTCGCTTTTCTTCCCAGAAAACACACTGACTGATCAGGAAGTTACATCAGAAGAATTTTGAATCTTACATCAAAATCCTCATAATAAATAATGAAAAAAAAAAAACACTAAATGTTGTGATCATTCGCAGTCCAAACCAAGAACCTTGAGCATGTCCATGTTTGTACACCCACACTCACTGATTGTGTGTATCCAGCAGGTGATGCTGTTAGCTAGCCATGAGAGGAAATGTCAAGCTCATTAAAATGAGGTTTGATTTGAAGAGCTTGTGTGTCATGAAAGAATTTTTAGCCCCTTAGCTCTTTCATGCACAGCGGTCACTGCAGTGTACAGCTGTGTAAAAGCCATTTTCTTGTGTTTCTTGTGGACTTTTACGTTATAAATGTACACAGACCGCTGAAATGCACGCTAGGGGCCATCCACTGCAAGAGCAAAAAAAAATTTGTTAAATCCAATATGGCAGACAGACTAAAAAAGCATCAACTCAGGCCGACCAACTCAGGAATATCCAGTCCCTACTTCTACTGTAGAGGACTCTTGCAAGTACAAAAAAAGTATTGTGACATCAAGTCACCCCTAAAGACTGATACTACTGATGTATTTGGAGAAATACAAAATACTCCTGATGTATTTGAAGAAATACATCAGGAGTACTTTGTATTTGGAGAAAATTACAACATAATTCACGGATGAAGGAGTTAAAAAGATCAACAGGATACATGCAAAATGTACTTTTCATTGACAGGGGGAAGAAAGTGAAGCAAATCAACTATGTGAAAAGTGAACTGCCCCCTAAACCTAATAACTGGTTGAGCTACTTTTGATGTCTACCATCAAGCATTTACAATTTCTGTCAGTAAGTCTTTTACGTCACAGTGAAGGTTTTCAAACATGAGGAGCAGAGGTTTAAGTTTATTTTTAAAAATAGTATGATAAAGGGGCAGTATATGTATTTTCCAAGCACATAGTGCCATTTCACAGCACAATCAAGTAACTATGTTACCTTTAGTTGTTAGAAAAATGCTACATACCGTATATCAAATGAGACTTCATAGAAAGTTGACTTTGTAATTTAACCCCTTGAAATTGGGCCTCTGTCTCTTTAAAAACTCCAGCTCTTTCTGAAACTCCGCCTTCAGGAAGTCATCGCAACATGGCTCCTCTATTGACCTTTTAACAATGTGTTTACCACCATTGTACTGAGAAGGAGCTCCTACAATGAGCTCAGCATATGTGTAGTTCCACCAGGTGTCTGCTAATTGCTGCTGACTAGTCTGAAGGAGCTGAGTGAGGGCAGGGCTGCCCTGTGAAGTGGAAGCTTAGAAACTTTGATCAGAGGAGGAGCTTTGCCTCGAAGACAGAACATTTTCTGTTAGAGTAGAAATTCATGCCTTTCAAATCCTGAAACTCCAAATAAGACCTAAACCTCCATGTGTGATTTTTTGCTATTTGTCTGAAATTCGTTGCTGGCTTTACGAGACTTTGCAAAAAGTTCCACTTTTATCCTGCCAGCCTAGTTAACTATAAGTCAAAACATGGATTAAGGAGCTCTTCAGTCACTTCAGGATCTGTAGCACATCCTAAGGAAGTGTTTGTCTGTGTATGCTGATTTATGGCAGAAAGTAGGGATAGCTGTGGAATAATGCAAAAGATTGCAAATTATTCCCATCTGCTGGGTTTGACGATGTGTTTTCTGCCAGCATGCACTCTGAGCGATCGACTGTTTGAATCCAGTGTAGAAACGGAGCAGATGGCAAAAGATGTTGAGAGAAAAAAAAATCAGCTTGTGAATTTCTAACTTTGGATGACTAAGATAATTCCTAAGCATCCTTTTGGAGGAGACAAATACAGTCGAGCAAGTTCCCCTCATGATGCTAAGTGGGTCACCGACAACTAGAAGTCGGCTTCCTTCATTCCTCTGAAATCTGTTTGCTGCAAAAAATGTTTCTGTTCACAGTGGCAAGAAGAATAGAAAAAACAAAAGAGGAAAGATGACAGCCACTGTGGAGCTGTCATTTCTGAAGATTAGATGACATGTCAATGAGTGTTTTGCACCTCGAGCCAGAAAAAACACAGAGCAGCTCAGCAGCGTGAGATGCTGATTGATTTTTTAAAAGAGCTCTTGCTCCTCCTCGCAAACTTTCTGCTCTCAGCCAATAAGCCAGCAGAGCGCAGAACGCGCCACAGCCAACATCTCCAGGGACTTACTGACCCTGACAGCAGCTCTGACCTCCCTCTGCAGGCCGGACTCCACGTTTTGTTTTCTTACTCTTTGTGTGATCAGACTGTCTGCTGTGTTAATGAGAGATTTGGTTCAAAGGGTAATGAAAACTGGCTATTCTGAAATAATAAATTCTCCTAAGACAAAAAAATAAATTAATTAATGTCGGTGTCAGTGCTTTGCTTAATCAATAAAAAAAAATAAGGCTACATGTTCTGTCAGATTATTCAGGGAGAGTAATCTAACAATGACACGACGAAACATCACACTGTTAAATTTAGAAAAATTCAATCCATAATTTTTTTTTTAATTAAATACATTTATTCAGCAGGGAATAAACACTAACACACATACACACTTTTGTGTCTGCATGTACTTGTGCACACTGGCACTGAGTTTCATTAATTTCAGTAGTCTTACCCTGGCCTTCTCCCTAACCCTACCCACCTCTAGGCTTTACCTAACCCTAACTCTGACCTAAACGTAATTCACATCTTAATCCCAAACCAAACCCACAAGCTATGTGTGGCCCAGGAAAATGTCCTCGCACTGCCAAATGTCCTCACAGTGCCAGTTTCATGCAAACATGTATCCCCACATGTAAATAAAAACCAGTACCCACACACAGGCATACAGTGTCAGTTCTTATGTTATCTAAAAACAAGTGTGTCTAAGCTACCAGACAGAACAAGAAAACGAAACTTATCTGTACTGAGTGAAAGAGTCAGAATGAGCAGACAGAAGGTGGATGATGAGTCACAGAGAGATGCCTCTGCTCAGGCTCGGTGGTCTCCTTGGAGAGCTGCTCCATATGACAGATAGGAACGGTAGATGTTTTAACCATCTGGTGAGAGCTGAGACGCCACCAAATGCTGGTGACTCATTCAAAACAAACGCCTTTCTGCTGGGATAGAAGCTCTGTCTGGCTTCAAAAACAGCAACATCATGTGTGAAAAAAGGTTTCAGACTTTTTAAAAAGAAACGATTGTAGCAACTTGTGAAGCTACTTACTTATATATATATTTATTTATTTATGTATATATATATAAATCTTTATCTGTTTCGTCGATCAAAAATCAATCTGAAGTTTGATATTTTTTTTCTGTAAGATTGCTCGTATTACATGCTTCTCAGAAAGAAATGATAAATGTGTATTATCATCATAATAATTTACTAGGACTGCACGATATTAAAAGCTATTGCAATGAGGATAATATTGGTAAATACTGTTATGACGATGACAGTTTTGATATGTACTTATTTTCTTCTTTCCTTTCTTTGTCATTTGTGCTTCCATCACCCCTATGACCTTCAGCATTTTGGCAAATGTCACTGGTGTCCAGAGTGAATGTCTGCATCCATAAGACTCTAACAGGCTACAAATGACAGACTTGGACTTTCTAGGTTTGCATTTTACATGGTCATCATGACGCTGCTCATTTTTTGTTTACATTTTGTGAAGAAGGAAGTTATGCTCAGTGTCTCCTTCAGAGGTTCCATGTCATTTTCTTTAGTGGTTCTTGGTGCTTTCAAAGGGTTTTGATCTTTTGTAACACTGGAGGTGAAAATGGAACAAATGTTTCGTTCCCCAATTGAACTGAGTCTGCTGGACTACAAGGTGAGAAAACACCTATGAAGGTGCTGGTACCAGTGCATAACAACCCACTGCTTCTGTTCAAATGTCATAAAAACAACATGGAAGTCAGCTCTAAAGTGGTTTTGATTCAGCTGATGCTCAAATGGCTTGATGCATTCACCCTCACAAAGCATTCTACATTCATGGGACTTGTTGTCCTAAAGATTCACTTAAAATCAAAGTGTTTCTTTTTGTGGGAATCGAGAGCTGACTGGCTAAATGCTGTTCATCTGCAGTAGGCCCACCTTCGGATGATTGATTGCTTCTTATCTCCCCCTGGTGAATCGTGGCCTTCATTTCGGTTACAGATCCCTTTCTTATGTCAGTGGAAGTGTCCGCCGGCCCTCTGGGCTCCCCCTGTCCATGAATGGCTGCATTCTGCTTGACGGCATGCTGTGGGCAGGCCTTTGTTTTCTTGAGTGATTGGCTTTGGATAGTTGAGCAGCTTCCAGGAGATCATTAGTGACTTGACCTGACAGCGCTGGTGACTGCCATAACCCAGTGGCATTGGCATTCAGCTCAGACAGCTGCTCAGAGAGCGGGGCTTCACTCAAACACACTGACCTCAGCTTACAGTCGGAATAACTAGAAACTTGGGAGCACCTAAGAAGGGTTTTTGATATTTTGAGACGGAGCTACTCATAGAGGGCATAAAAGCTATGAGCTGTAGACCTAATGGTGCCCATGTAGGGTCACCGCCTTCATGGGCAAACCCATAAGGGGCCACCATGGAAACTGCGGACAAACCCATGTGGGACCCATGTTGTCTGCCCTCCTTTTCCTCATATGGGGCCCACCTAAGTATGCTGGCTGGGATAATTACAACATACTTAAATAAAACTGTGTAAAGCATTTTAATATGACGCATTTGCTAACCAATGCAAAAGCATCATATTTGCTCCAGAAAACGATGAATCTCTTTCATCTACTGTGTGTCTCACAGTGAACCGCAGACGTATTTTACTGCTGCAAAAACAGAGCAGAGCATCGTTTTACATGCAGTTATTCACTGCAACAGCAACAGTATGCTGCTTTGAACAAACGGAAAAACATGAAAAATGATGAATACAAGAGCAACAACGACCTGAGGAGTGATCCCATGTTACATCTGTCCTGCTCCAACTATGATTTACTGAGACCAGCAATGTTAAAGTGTTTTCATCTAAAATTATTTATTTATTGTGAAACAGTTCTGCAGACTGTTGAGGGTTTTTTGGATTTAATAAGCTCCTCCTCATTAATTCCCCCACTCCTCCTCCAAAAATCAAAAACTGTCATGACTGCATGTGTCAGATGTGAAGTCAGAAGTTTTGATTTTGTTTTTAGGAGTTTTCATCAAACAAGTACATCATGACAAAATGGCAAGTCTTATTCTAACTCCATGAAGAATTTTTGTTTGGGTACCAAAATGGTTCTCCTTTTTACGAATCTCTAGAGCTTTGCTTCTGCCTGAGATGTCAGATCAGAAATTCTGTGAATTAAATAAACACAAAGCCTCCAGCCTGAAGCTCATGAAGTCTAAGTTTGGGAACCGCATGCCTGACAGGTTAGGTATAACATAAATTAGAAAATCTGAATGAGATTTAAACTCTTAGGCAGTGCTGGTTTTATTGTTAAAGTAAGTCAGAAATCTGAATTTTAACTGCTTCTCTTTTAAACCAGTAAATTACTGGGCTCAAAAAAAATCTGAATAAAGCTTTGTTCAAAGTTTATCTTAGACTAACCTTTCAAAACAGGGTCACAGAGAAAGAGAAAGCTTTTTTTCCCTGTCATGAAGGTCAATCCAACCCAATCAAAACTCTGCTTACACTGGAAAGCCCTGACTATCTCCTGTGCATTTCCCTTTCGCTGATTTATCTGCATAAATATTTTCTCTAAAACCTGAAAGTTGCTCTTTTGTTATCGCTCTAACGGCAATTAATCCAGCACTGTTCTTTCAAAAAGTAAATATGCACTACTCCTCAGTAAACACAATCCAAAACCAAGTAAAACAAACGACTCAACGCTGGATTCTCTCCGTACGCTGTTGCGTGGAGCGTAACGGGCAGGCGATGCCCTGAGGAAGCAGGAAAACTCAAAGTGATTTGAAGAACAAAAGCTCCAGTGAATGTTTTCCTTGGATTGTCAGGAAAGACTTTAGCCAAATTGTTTCTGCAACCCTGACCCTTCCTGAACTCCCTACGTTATTCTTTTTCCCTGCAGCTTTTCCCAGCTGGCAACAGAAAATTCCCCCCAACGATCATCACTCACTGGACATTTTTCCGTTTGTGCAGCTGAATGTTTAGCGAGGCGATTCGGGGGGGAGATTCAGGTTAAGTGCTGAACGTGTTAAAGCTGTCGGGACTCTCTCTTGAGCTGTGAACCGATGACCCGTCGATTAACTGCTGCTGCACCCTGCCGCTGATTTACACTGCTGTAGTCCCCGGGATGCAGCAGCCGCCGCCGCCGCCACGCTGCCCGTGGATTTTTCAGGAGCTGGAATCTGTGTTATGTTTTTCTCCCTGGAGTAGAATACTTAAACGTATCCAGTTTATACCCAAATTAAACACCTGCTGCTGTAAAAGAAGTGGACCCACTATGTATGAACATCTACAGGGACACGTACCGGTTGGATAAGGGTCGTCCTTACGACCATCCAAAAGTATTCATGACCTTTGAACTTGTAAATGTATTGTCACACTGCTGCCAAAGCTCAGTGGGAGTTCCTGCCAAGGTCACTATTGTTAACTAAAATTAACAAATTAACAAAAACTGTAATTGAGAAAACATTTTCGTTAACTAACATGAATAAAAACTGTAATCAGTGGTGAAAAACTAGAACTTATTGGAACTGCGTTGTGTGTTTATAACACTAAAACATATTTAAATTATAGATATAATATCCTCTATTGAGATGTGAGATGGTTTTAGTCCAAATATTTCTGAATTAAACACACTAAAATGTAGGGGGTGCACAATATGGGATTTTTGGTCGATATCTGATATGCCGATATACTAAAACTTATATCGGCATATTAGTATCGGCTATTAGATATTAGTATCGGCTAATAGCCGATACTAATATCAATATTTTTTTCCTATCACTACTGACTGAGACTGTATGGCTTCCTCTACTGTTGAATTAAAATACTGCATTATTTTTGTCAATTTAGCCTGCTACCAAATGCAAATGCTAAAGAGGAGCCTGAAAATGATTTAACACTTTCAACTCGCATTATGTTTAATGTCAAATTTATTCATAACGTCTGCTCTTTCTAAGACAATCTGCAAATTTGACGTTGTGCTGCAGGCATCAGTTTCATTGGTTTGTCATATAAAAACAACGATATTTATATCGCTGAGTTATTTTGATGGAATATCCGATATATCTGATATCCGGAATATACGATATCCGGTATTAAATTTTACTAATATTGGCCGATAATATCATGCATCCCTACTATAATGTCACAATTTGCTTAGAAACATGAAGATCACACCCTTAAGCACCAATTCATACAATTTATCTGCAAAAAAAAAAAAGTTTTGGGTTTTAGTTATTCTTTAAACAGCTCTAAACCTAAACGCATGTCACTGTTTTTAAATTGTCTTCGTTAACATGATGCACTGCAGGAGTTAATCTGTCATAAAATCCCAATAAAACACAGGAAAACCTCTGGTTTCATTGCAATCATGCACTGCAGTATTTTGTTGTGCAAGTCATGGGACAAATTACATTGTGACAAGATGTGGGGGTTCAACTTTCTGTCAGGGAAAAAAAAAACTATGCATGCTCACACTTCAGTGAACTGAAGTATTCCAATCTCCCCAGTCTTCTGCTAAGCTAGGGTAATGTCTGCAGTGTGTTGATGATGATAGATCGCATCTATTACATCAGCCGGGAGGGGACAAACTGTGCTGCACTGTTAGTTTTGGGTCACCAGCAAAATAATACGGAGCAGATTCCTTACTAACAGATTCCCCACTGAAAGAGGTCCACACTCTGCTGCTGCACCAACAACAACGCTACGAGAATTACAAAGAGGGCGATTTTTATTCTGAATCAGACATATAGTAGGCATGATTGAAGTTTATTCACCAGACCTGTGATTATATGTGTTTTTTGCAGCACTGCAGTCACTTACCAACCCGTTTAGACTCATGCTACTTACATGAAACAAGTATTTAGATAGTCTGTTAAATATTCAGACACATTTCAGTGTTTATTCATTTAATTATTGTTTATGGCATAAAAATGAAGTGATTGAATAACTGAAGGACTGCAAAGTGGCACAGTTGGTAGAGCTGTTGCCTTGCAGCGAGAAGGTTCTGGGTTTGATTCCCGGCCCCGGTCTTTCTGCATGGAGTTTGCATGTTCTTCCTGTGCATGGTGGGTTCTCTCTGGGTACTCCGCTTCCTCCCACAGTCCAAAAACATGACTGTCAGGTTAATTGGCCTCTCTAAAGTCTCCTTAGGTGTGAGAGTGTGTGTCCTGTCTGTCTCTGTGTTGCCCTGCGACAGACTGGTGACCTGTCCAGGGTGACCCCGCCTCTCGCCCGGAACGTTAGCTGGACAGGCACCGGGAACTCCTGACCCCACTAAAGGAGAAGGTTGTACAGAAAATGGATGGACAAATAACTGAACCTGGATTTTCTCGAAAGATAAACAAAAAAAATGTCTTATTAAATATTCTATCAAAGCTGTTTACCTTAAGAAATAGATACTATATAAATATTTACCTCAGAAGCAAAGAAAGGGAAAGAGAAGTTCTACAATATACGGTCAAATGAAAACCAGTGAACCTTTAGTGCTGCTGTTACTGTGAGATTTAGCTGCATGTTTCTTTTGAAGTGTAATAGGGCCCTTGTAGATAGAAAACAGAAAGGAGGAGTAAATTTCAGGCAAAAAAATTTTTAATTTTGAGAATAATCTAAAATTTTTAGAAAAAAACAAGGAAATGTTTGAGCTCCACAAATAAATAAAAAATTGCAAGAAAATACTCATACATTTTCACAATAATCTTACATTTTCTAAAAAGAAAAAAAAGTGTTTGAAAAGTTGAAAATTTTCTTGAAATGTTAAAGAAAAACTTTTCAGAGTGAAATGTCCTTTTTCTTTTTGAAAATGTGTGAAATCTCACATTTCTGAGTTTTATTGGCAAGAACATGCTCCATCTTTTTCCATCTGCATCGGCCCTGTCAGTTGAGAGAAATAATAAACCCTTCTCCCAAGTGCGTGTTAGGGAACACAGTAGCTGTCTGTGTGTTTAAATGACACACCATTACAGCCAACTGTAAATCCCGAGGGTCAGTTAAAAGCTCATCCTGTTCCCCCTCCCCCACCTGTTTCCCACTGCTGTGCTGAGCACCTGTCTCTAGGACATCACAGCACGGCACGCAAGCCCCTCATCTCAGGATTGTTAATTCGCCATGACTATATACAGAACAGTTGTACTCGTTAGTGTAAACATTACATTTGGCCAGCAGTCATACCATCCTGCCATCCAACAGCTGAAGCTGAACAGAGGCTGAACTCAGGCAGATCTTAAAGGGCCGGCGACCTCAGGAAGATTCTGTTCTTCTGGCAATAATGGAGAGTCAATCACACTTAAAGCTGCAGTATGTAACGTATAAAAAAGTATGTTTTTTTGGGGGGGGGGTTTATATATATTTGTCAAAACTGTCACCATGTTGTGACATTATGGTTTGAGGCAGATAATCTGTGAGAAAAACGAAGCCCCTCTGCCTTCGCCCAGTGCTAACCACAGAAACACAGTACTCAGTCAGAAACAACCAATCAGAGCCAGGAGGAGGGTCTTAGCGCTGTCAATCATCTCTCATATGCGATGACACCTCCCACATTTTGCTCTGCCAGCCTGTCATGGATGTCATGGATGCTAAGCCAATTAGCATAGCCGTTGATGATGGCGGAAAAACGCCAAATTGTCTCTCTACCAATAGCACATTTAGCAGCGAGTACATGAGGATGTTTGGCAGCGTTAAGACCCGCCTCCTGGCTCTGATTGGTTGATTTTGACCGGCAGCTGTGCATTTCTCCAGTCGGCCAGAGCGGCTCAGGGAGGAGGAGATCCATCTTTTCACAGATTACCTGCCTCATATTACACTACTGTGATTATAGTTTTAACAAACATGAAAGAAAACTTTGGTTTTACTAAACATTGTAGGATCTTGGTTTGTTCTGAGTTATTTAGGGGTATAATTTATTGATTCTAGTTTCCTTACTCTTTGTTCTTTAGTCTGTTTATTTGGTCAGGTCAGCCTTGGTTCCATTTTGCTTCTTAGAGTATCTCGGTTTTTTTTGTTTTGTTTTGTCTAGTTATTCTAGTACTCTAGTTTTATTATGTTCCTTGTGTCTAGTCGTTCTTTACCGTTAGATTCATTTCCTAGTCCCTTGTGTACTCTCCCTCACTAGCTGCACTGAAATGTTCCTTTTTAAACATTATTCTCAACTGAGACGTTTTTGCTGGAGCGATAGTAGCTCTGAACCGCAAATATGGAAAAGAAAATGAAAAAGAACAAAAATAGGCACTGAAATCCAGCCCAAAAGCCTTCATCTAAACAAATCAGTCCACTTTTATTTCCCCATCACAAAGGAGTATAAAAGCAACGTGTTCCTTGTGCTTTGACTGCGTGCATGAGGAAGATTTAATAGGTGCCGTGGAAGCAGAGGAGGCTGTCTGTGCGGTGGCGGGTGCTCGTCCATCTCCTCCGGTGCCAGTCCAAACAAAGCCTCCGGGGCGGCTGAGGTGCTGAGAGCCCTCTCCAGGAATAGCCCGCTCCCTGCGCCGCCGAAGGCCTTATAAAGCCAGGTACGGAGGCCGGATGGCAGTGCCGGAGCGGCTCCCGGATTCAGACGTCTGCAGGGGAGCTGAGACAGAGCAGGGTTCCTCCAGGCTGCGTGTTTCTGCCTTCGTGCCCTTTTGTACCCTGACGGAGAAAAGCGGCTCTGTGAACTATCAGAGCTCGTCAGTGGAATTAAACACATAGATTAAAAAAAACAAAAACTGGGTCCAAGCTCCACTTCGGAGCTTAGCTAATGTAAGGATCCGGAATATCGAGAACAACCGAACATGACTCAGTCTGAGTCTTTATTCGAAACATCGTGGAGACAGATTTGAATTTTCAGTGCGGCTGCAAATATAGAACAGCAACCATCTGTCTCGATTTTTTTATTTGTTTCATTAGGAGAAGGCTAATGGGTCTGATTTACAGTCGCTTCAGTCGAAGGAGATAAAATGAGATGTTTTCTCTGAGTTCAGTTGGGACACTTGAGGATCAGTCCAGGCCCACAGCGGTGAGCTTATCCAGAGACTCTCTGTTCCATCAAGCAGCACCACTTCATTCCAGACGAGGGCTTTGTCTTCTTATATACAAGGAAGTGCAAAACACCCCCAGGAAGCAAACAGGAGGAAATATTAAAACGTGTTTCAGTTCAGTGCAAGTTTAATGACAAAAAAATGCTAAGGGAGTCAAAGTCCTGTGTTTTGATTTCAAGTCCAGATAGGCCTCGAGTGTTAATTAATCGATTAATCGCTTGATAAATTAAAACGAGCTCGATAAAATCACACCTGAACAAACGTATTCACGTGTGATTTTAATTTTATTTCTTATTTAATGGAAACACTGCATTGTGTTTTGTTTGGGGTGTGTGGGTAGGGGATAGTCTTCGACATAGTAGGAAATCGACCAAATTTTTGCAAACATTGGTAATGGAAACGCAGCAACTGATGAGTGTGACATGACATCCAATCAGATTGAGCTGCTTTACAGAAACAAAAGCCTTACTTCCCCTACTCTTTACTATTTTTTTGTGTTTTAAAAAGTTATTTGAAAACTTGCAAGTAAGAGCATTCTGTTTTTCTTCTAATTTAAACCAGTTTATCAATCCATGTCAAGGTGTTTTGTGGAATGTATATGTATATATAAAAAAAAACCATGGAGGCGTAAACCAGGCCAGGTTCCTGCAGCATCCTCAGAAACATCCTCCAGGTTCAGTTCCACCCTGAAACCGATTCCTAATCGGTCAAAAGCTCCACCTTCCTGTTCTCAGGGAAATTGGTGGAAACATTTTGAGCGGTAAATAGCTTTATCTTTGTGAGAGTATTCCTCTTCTTTTCCTGACCTGACAGCACTCCTCTGTTGCCGACGGAAAAGGAGTTTGCTTTCAGCGCAAGGTCAGGGTAGCCTCCTTAGTGAGTCCATCAGGACAGGAGGAAACATTGTAGTCAAGGTGATCCCTAACGATATGTGTGCGTGTGTGTAGGGGGGAGACGTTCAGACTGTGTGATTTCCTGTTCAACAGATGTCTCTGTCCCACTCCAGGATTTATCGTAAATGTTTCATTCAAACTCAGCTGAAGTAGGAAGAGGTGATTTATGGCAACACGACATCACAGAATAATAAAAATAATTCCCAGCCAGCATACCTAGGTGGGAGCCATATGGGGAAAAGGAGGGTAGACAATATGGGTCCCACCTGGGTTTGTCCATGGTTTCCATGGTGACCCCATAAGGGTTTGTCCATGTAGGGCCATCGCCTACTTGGGACCATACATGGACAGCCCCGTATGGGGCCACCTTGGAAATCGCGGACAAACCCATGTGGGGCCCATATTGTCTGCCCTCCTTTTCCCCATATGGGGCCCACCTAGGTAAATTGCTGTTTGAGTTCTAGGAATCTCAGTACTGAAAGTGTCTTATTTTTCTGTGTTTCTGTGTTTGGTGCCAGCAAGTACAAGATGTGTTTGACCTGCATTTCACACCAAGGAAATATATTTCTACACCTCGAAGCCAGACATAAGCTTAGAATGAACCACACTTATAATAATATTAAGTTCATATAGCTGCTACACATTGAGCACTCCAGTAGATATCTACTTTTGACATAGCAGCATCATTTTTAACTTTTATAATAAAATAAATTTGAACGGTTTTATAATTTAAATGGATCTCGACTCTGACTACATGACTGGATTGATTTGAATTGGTGCTATTTACAATTTGATGTTAATGGGACATATTTTACCAAGGGGAAAATGGCAGCACAGTCATTAAATAGATATTCACATATGTGATCATTAGAATAGTATGGAGATACATAAAAACATGACATCTACAATTGATTACATGTTTCAGCCATTTGCAAAGTACAGAATTAAACAATGGTAAAGTCTTTAATTCTAATTTTAATTGTGTTAAGAGATCATATTCATCCAACTGCTTCACTAATCAATTTTATTGCTGATCTCATGTCTATTTAGTCAATAATTTAGCAGCAAAAAGCATTTTTGAATAGAAAATATTGCTTATTATGTCGATATATAGTCTGAGTAAAATGGGATTAATTACAGATTCTCCAGTTAATTTGACTAAAAAAGATTTATGGACTAAAATGATAACCAAGCCATACAGTCAGAATATGGAAGGTGCTCATGGAGAAAGTTTAGGCCACAGCTAAGCTAAGCATACCTACCAACAATGCCTTTCAGAACGAATACTATTAGCTAGCAGCTAACATGCTAACATGAGCATGTTACATAACACTGGAATTTAAGTTCATTATAGCACACAACATGGTGACACTGAAGATGGAAAAGGTTAACATAGACACAGTAAATTGATTGAGTTAGCTGACATGCTGACTAGCATATTAGCTAACAGGATTTTAGCTCAAGCGCATATGCTTAACACAATAAGCATATGCTGCAGTTGTATGCAACAGTTAATTTAAGCTAACTATAGCATACAACCTGCTAGCATTGTAGATAGAAGTAGTTAACATTATATAGATTGATTGTGTTAGCTTACATGCTAACACAATTATATTAGCTAGTAATAGCATCTTAGCTGAAGCACATAGACTTAACCCAATATGTAGAATCTATATTTCAGTATGAGTAAACGAGCAGTATGAATTGAAATAGTGTGCACTGTACATCTCTCTAACATTGTTTGTATTTGGGTCTTTGCAGAAGCCTTGGCAGAAGTTCTTTATGCGGCATAAAGAACTTGCTCATTTGTTTCCTCGTTTATCGCTTAATTAATTTCCAGCTTTCGAGCCACAAGTCTCGATGATCAATATTAATCACCGCTGCAGACGAGGACCTGCTAATGAGATCAGATGAGGGGAAGGGAATTACACCGGCTGCTGCCACGAGTGATTGGAAATCACAAAGTCTCCCTCTGTGCAATTAAAAGGCCATTTAAACAGCATCCACTCGCCCAGGTTCTGTCTGTGACAATGCGGTACTGTCTGCTGGACACATTTCAGGCTAAAAATGCAACATCCTGCAAAATGTCTTCCATGTACAATACTTTGGTCTTGTATTCTAAACCATCAGGTTAAATGGGAATACCACAACTGCAATTTGTAACATATTTTACTGGCCTTCTATATGACAAACCGACACAATCTAAGGCATAGTTGGGAAATTGAAGGAAAGGGATACATGAGTTTTATCAAAGATAAACCAGGAAACTGAGGAGTGAATTTGTAGCTTACCTAGATACTGTTCTTTGCAGAAACACCTTTTGCAGCAGGTATAATTCTGAAAGGAGACATTTATAAGTAAATTGTTGGTTTGGCCAGCAGGGAACTCACGAAAAAAAAAAAAATTATAGGAATTAGTCACCTATGATGGTGTATCAGATCCACTGTAGATGAAAACCCTTTTTTTCAATAATTTTTTAAAAATGAATCTCAAAATTTCAAATTCTTTATTCCAGTCTCCAAAAATCTATTTCAGAGTTTCAAAAGTTGAAAAGGGCTTTTTCTAGTATTTTTTATTATTATTATTATTATTATTGGAGTTTTTTGGGGGGGGTTTTTTCAGAAAATTTGTAAGATTAATCTAAAAAAGTTTTTTCCTAGTATTTTTTTTATCATTATTTTATTTTTGTAATCTCAGAAATTTTCTGAGGTTCATCCCAATTTTTCTTTCTTTTTTTTTTTTGGCCTGAAATGTACTTTCTCCTTTTTCTTTCCCTCTTCATTGGCCCTAATGCTCCGTCACAATTTTCTCTTGGAAAAACACCTGAAAAAATTTTCACCTTGCATTTTTACTTCAAGTCCTTATCGGCTGTTTGAGGGGAAACACTGCGATTGCTATCCAGACGTGATGTTGTGAGGAGACATTAACTGGAGAGGAAAGAATCAGCAGAAAGAGGATCGAGACTAATGTGTGCAGCCAGGGGACAATAATTGAGTTTTTTATCTGTTTTATGTCATAATGAAGCCTCACACATTAGCACAGATCGAGCTACCAAAACTTTGCAGAGTTTGGATAATTACTACTGCAGTGACTTTACATAAAAAAAAAAACAGAGGAAGAAATTCATGCATGTTTCAAATGTGTCCCTGTTGCCACGCATGTGATTTGCATACCTGCATTGATGCAGCATGTGGACCCTAAAGACTAGTAGCAGACCACTGGATTGGACTACAGAGACCCTAAAGAGTTTGAACATTTTAGCTGACTGTTTCTTTTGCAATTAAAACATTCTCAGCAAAACACAAATTGATCTCAGTAAGAGACACAACAGAGAATAAAAAGAGGATCCAAATGGTCTGCATTTCAGAGACAGAGTCATCGATAACAAGATGCTAATAGCCAGACAGCCAGAGTCAGAGCAAGGGTAAAAAAGAGCTGACAAGGCAAATAATGAGGAAAAAAACAATAAAATCAGGAAAACTTAGGATGCTGTGGTGGCGTAGGGGTTAAGCACAACCCGCATAAGGAGACCCTAGTCCTCGACGCTGCTATCGCAGGTTTGATTCCCAGCCTGGTGGCCTTTGCCGCATGTCTTCCTTTGCCTACTTTTCTCTCCTGGCACTTTAAGATAAATAAAGGCCACTACAGCCAGGAAAAAAAAAAACAATAAAACCTTAAAAAAAGCAGGAAAACTTGTCGGACATTATCTGCAAATCATAAACCAGGGAGTTTATGATCCCCGCTGTAAAAAAACATTTGACCCTCCTGTAGATTTCAGTTTTCAATTTTGTGTCGCACTGACATGTCTCTGGTTGTCAAATCAAAGTTCACTTCAAACAACGATAGACAGTGTAGATACAAACTGACACTGTTTTATTTATTAAAGAAAAATTAAAAGAAATTTGACCTCAATTTAACGTCTCGAAATTGGGCCTCTGTCTCTTTAAGGCGTGCTTTTTCCAACAATCTGTCGTCGGGACATCTTCACAACATGGCTCCTCTATTAACCCTTTAACACCGTTTTTACCAGTGTTTTACCAGTGAAACACTGGTAAGCTCGTATAATGAGCTCAGCAGACACGGAGTTCCACCAGGTGTTTGCTAATTGCTGCTGGCTAGTCTGAAGGAGCAAAGTGGAGGAGGGCTGCTCTGCGGGTCGGAAGATTGGAAACTGCAGCTCAGAGGAGGAGCTCCATCCTGGAAGGCGGAGCTAAGTCCACTCAGGCGTTTTGCACAGCTGAATTGTTGCCATGGAGATCAAAGCATTCCTCAAACATGCATGAAGTAATCAAAGCAACATTCAAAGTTTGTTTCCGACGAGGGAATAACATTACAACACAATTTAAAGCAAAATAAAAGTCAATTTTACATAATACTGCCCCTTTAACATACAGTTATGACATAAAATAAATGGTCTCCCTCTAAAAGATATTTGATATGAACTTACAGTCAAGCAGAACTTAAACTTTATGCTCCGATCAGTCTTTTCTGACCCATACCTGCTGATTCCAGCATTTTCTTGAGAACTTTAAAACATAAAAGAATCACAAAATTAAGAAATTATTAATGAACCAATTAATTGCAATCCATGAATTTCGATGCATGAGCTGAATAATAAACCTGTAGGAAATTTCTCAGTCTGAGATAATTACAACATCTGGCTGATGTGTAGCATTTTGTAACCATGATAAGGAGATGAATTTTATTTTATTTTATTTGTTTTGGCAATTCTTTGCCACACGCCGTACATTCTGACGTCCTAACAGTGAAAGAACCGTTATCTTTACGTTAGCCTTCACTTCTGAGATTCGAGGCGACATTTTAAGGTTCTTCTGACTGGAGCACATCTGTTGGGTCAAAGCAGATCTTCGCCAGTTACTTTCACAAACACGACGCACTGTGTGCTCTGCAGCGGAACAAGCTGCAGAGCAGAGTGGGGTCTCCTTTCACCGCTGCTCGGTCGACCGTTCCTCATGAAATCTTCATCCAAATCTCTACAGACAGGCAACTGTTGTCAATGGGGCTCATTGGGCTCTCCCACTGCCCCGCCCCGTCCCTCGCCTTCCCTCCTCCGGGAATCCAGAGGGGATTAAGACGAAGGTCCCAAAATGAGACGGCCAGAGAACGGCGTGGTGAAGAGTCTATTTCACACATGAGTGTGCCTCCATCTCACGCTGCTGCCCATTCTTTGAGGCAGCAGAAGGAGAAAGAGTGTGAAGGGATTCCGGTTGATCTCTTTAAGCCGTTGGGGCTTACTTAACTCATCCAGGAGCCGGTGCTTCACTGAAGGTATCTCTAAGGCCCCACTTTGCATGAGAAAACCGGGATTAAACCAAATATTTATCCGTGCTGAGGGAGACGTTTTCCCAGTCCTGCAGCCCCCCGAAAGAAAACCTGGAGATAGTTTTTTTTTCCTTCCCTTTGAAGCTACAAAATTAAAACCTGGCCGCTTGAAGTCTTCGGTAGTTTGTGTAGGAAGGCCTGTGTTATGGTGTAAATATCTCAGTTAAACTTATCATCATTTCAAATTAAAAACTGAATCAAGAGAGAGAATCTTTCCTGGAGTTTCTTTGATGATGCAGATATTAAAAGTTCCAGAGGAAATCCACCGTTTGACTGAGAAACAAGAGAAGCACCGGGGTCACTTAGCTGATACATCGTACTGTAAAAGGAGTATTTTACGCTTTCTAATATAAAGTAAATATATTATGGCTTAATGGTTTTGTTCGCCCCCTCTAGCTGCACAGTGGTGCAGCTGGTAGAGCTGTTGCCTTGCAGCAAGAAGGTTCTGGGTTCGATTCCTGGCCCGGGGTCTTTCTGCATGGAGTTTGCATGTCTCCTTGTGCATGCCTGAGTTCTCTCCAGGTACTCCGGCTTCCTCCCACATATGGGCCCCACACGGGTTTGCCCATGTATGGCCCCATGTAGGCGATGGCCCTGCATGGGCAAACCCGTGTGGGGCCACCATGGAAACCGCGGACACACATATTGTCTTCCTTCCTTATCCCCATATGGGGCCCACCTAGGTATGCTGGCTGGGGTTTCTTACATCTTAAAGTGATGGTGTGTCATCAGAAAAAAAGTTTCAGGATAAGTGTTGAAACCTTCACAGTTATCAGTTATATCACTGATAACTTCACAGAACCCCGTTTGGGCATTCATGGTGCTTCAGCTGAGCGCTCACCATGTTCAGAACAAGCAGGCGGGGACACATCGCCTCCCTCGGAGCGAGAGAGAGAGATGAGGGTCAGCTCACGCTCCGGTCCTTATCGCTCTGGTGATCGCACGTCTCCTGCGGTGCAGGCTGGACTCGGCCCTCCCTCTGGCCAAGCCTGGCTATTCTCGTGCCTCAATAGCTCTGTTTGACACCTCCACTGTCTGCTGGTGGAGGAGCTGCAGAGGCCCTCTCGCAGTCTCTGGGACTCCGGCTCCACCCGGACCGTGTCGGCCAGAGCGAGGCGACCCGCTGCGGCCGAGCATTGTGACCACTAAAACAGCTCTTAGCCAAAGACAATCAAAGTAGCAAGAAAGAGAAGTGTACCGCTGGACGGATCTGTAGCCGCGCTATCTGTCTTGACAACACAATTTATTGCCGGGCTTGAGATAGTGCTGGCTGGAGCCAAGGTGAAAGTTTGCACACACACAGAGAGAGAGAAAAAGAGAATGGTTCCCAGGAACAAGCCGTCACACAGCGAGGCAGAGAAATTGTTAGAGGGGAGGCTGTGGAAGAAAGGAAGGGAGGTGAGGAGATAGCGAAACGGAAAATAAGGAAGATAACGGAAGACAAGAAAACCGAGAGGAGACGGGGAGTGAGCAGCCGCAGAAAAACCAAGAGGCTGAGAGAGGGAGAGAAACAAACAAACTGAGAGGAGAAAGAAAGAAAGTGTGACTGAAACCTCAAAGGTAAAATAATATTAATATTTTTTTACTTGAGTCCTGTGTGAGTGGAAGACAGGAAGACATTCCAACACAAGGAGAGAACTGACTATAGACAGGCAAATCTGAGAGGAGTTGATGCTACTGGGTGCCATGGTAACCTGAGGAAATAATCAGAGGCAATAGGAAAGAGATTTTGACTTAGAAAGCTGCTGCAACAATATGAGTAGAAGTCATGTAAAATCTAAATATATCAGATAGAATTTAAACAAGCTTAATTCCTGCATATTTTTATGTGAAAATTGACTTTTGTGAGCTTTACATCATGTTATAATGTTATTAAACACCTGGAGTGTTGCTTTGATTCTTTCATGCATCTTTGAGAAATCTCTTAATCTCCATGGTAACCATTCAGCTGTTCAAAATACCTGGGTGGACCTAGCTCCTCCTCCGAAATGCAGCTCCTCCTCTGAGGAGTTTCCAAACTTCTGCCTCACAGAGCAGCTCTTTCCCCTCACTCCCTCAGCTCCTTCAGACTAGCCAGCAGCAATTAGCAAACACCTGATGGAAACACTAAGCGTGTTGGACAACTTCTGAGTGAAACGTTGATAAACGGTTAAAATGAAAACATTTCTTGCTTTAATGACATGTAAAGTCGTGTTCCTCTCCTCAGACAGATTACGACTTGCTAAAAGGCACAAAGGTCATAGCCATGACTCTCACTCTGTTTCCTCTAGATTTTTATAAAAACCCAGAGAAGTGTTGTTTTACTGTTACGACCTTTTTTTTATTTATTTAAATGAGAAGATATTTTGATTTTAATCATGTAAATCTCGTCATGAGTTTTTGAAATCTTGTTAAACAAGAAAATCATTTTGAAAGTTTTCTTCTTTTGAATTAATTTAGACACTTCTCTATTCGTATATCACCGGGTAAAATTATTACTCATTTTCTTGTTACCTCAATATGGAATCCTCCAGTAATCAGAATATATTCACACTTTCTTTTTTTAAAGTCAGATTAAGCCAGATTTCAAAATCCAAAATGTAGAAATAAAAAATATATATTTTAAAACTTGTGTATAGGAGTATAATAATATTATAAGAACAAGTTTTCCAACTGAAGCTTAAAAACTTGAGTTTATTCCTAAACCAACATGTAAGGGTTTTGGTATTCTTGCTTGAGGCAAATTTCTTTTTGTTGGAATGAGGGTCAAAGGTCACTGACCTTTGACTTCAACATTTATCAGTTAAGTGGATCACAAAGCATCTCCATAATTGACGGTTCATAACCACCCCGGACTTTGCCATACATACATTTCCATCTTTGCGGCGATCCGGTCAGGTTGAAGCATGTTGTGTAGGTCTTGGGGAGAGCAGGAGAGCTAAGTGACAAAGTAGTGAAACATCTGTCAAGATAAATGTGACGATAAGAAAAAGATTTTCATGCTTTTATAGTCAAAACATGGCAGTTTGAAGATTTCAAATCAAAAAGCGAGTGATTTCTGGGTAATGGGTTTCCTGCTCCATAATTTGACTGTTTATACAATTGATTTACAAAAAAACATTTTTTTGAAAGGCTCAGTTAGAATTTTCTGAAAAAATATAACATAGAACAAAAGCAATCAAATAAATACAGATTTGACTTTTGCTCTGTTTCATTTCCTCAGAGCGAGTTTGCTTCAGATTAAACCTGCCTCCGCCAGTAGAGGGCGCCTGAATCTCACCTCCTCTGGGGAAGCGCGCTCCCTTCCCCTGCAGTATAGATACCACCACACCCAAACCCACACATAAAGGCTGCAGGGAGTGTTGCAGTTATGCAACTCGAGTTTTGGGCGATAGACGAGGAGGAAACCACACGTCTGGGATGTTTCTTGTCCAAGAGACAGAGACGGAATAAAAACGCTGCACATAAAATTCATCATCTCTGCACAACGACAGCAGGCGGTGTGATCTAATTTTTTGATTCTGTTCCTAGACTTTTCTTATGCATGACAGATAAAAAATCAACTAAGCAGCAAAAAAATAAGCAAAGAAATTGTAGGGTTTTGCTTTCTTGAAAAATATTTGAACTATCAGAACCTTGAGAACTTATATTTTTCCATAAAATTATAACTTTTGTGGTAATTTTGGAAGATATTACGTGACAGAAAGAATATTATACATATGTGTTCAAGGAGGGGTGGGCGATATGGAATGGAAGTTTTATCACAATATTTTGTGGTTCTATTGTTACAGTTCGTCATGTTAATGTGTTGTTGAAGTTCTTCATAGACACATATAGGCTGTTGGCATTCTGTTCTAGATCTGAACAAAATAATCCAAAGGAAAATTTAACAAAACACCTAAAGTTCAGAAGTTTGATGATAAAAACGTCAGTATCTGTATCGGTATCAGTATCAGTATCAATATCGGTGGCTTTTCGTGTTTACTCGATATTATATCAATTCCAAATTCATGGTAACATGAGAAGAAATTGTAGGGATAAAAATATTTCTTTGAGAAAGTGTAAATCAAATTGTGTGAACATTTTTAAACAATAAAAAATGAGTCAATTTTTTTTTTGTTTAGCAGCGAGAATTATGAAATGGGGTAGAAAAGATAAAAAAACAAACAAACAAGATTAAGCAAAACCATAAAAGCACTCAGAAAGGGCGAGTTGTTTATAATTTGGGGGAAATCACAAAGAAGACATTCACATGTTAATAGTGGCATAATAAAATAACCATGACGCTGCATGGGGCTCAGCACGGCGGCCTGTCAGCTCCCTTTTGGTGGGAACGTCTTCATTCCGAGGGGAGCTGAAAGCTGTTACACAGCAGGCCCTTTCATTCCTGACTCAATGGGACAAGCACAACAATAGTGTGATCAATGTACACAGGGCTCAACAAAGAACAGATAAGAAGTTCCTTAAGGATCAACAAGCCTTGTTTACCATCGCCCCAGGAGGCTCTTTCTGAAAAACTCCGGCAGAATGGGGCAGACGCAGAGATCTCATCAGCGCTTGGCGAACCCGGGAATAGAAGATCGGATCTGCAGATCAGATCAGGCGAGCGGTGACCCAGCATCACAGCTGTCAGCCGGGAGGCCTGAGGTCGTCTCCTTGCTGCTGCCATGGTGTCTTTAATTACTTCTCATGCTTTCACCTGAGTAATTACCGCTTAGATGAGGCTGCAGTGCCGATTTTTAATCTAACTCTCAAACAACGTGCATCAGATTTCTCGGGAAAAACTTCGGCAGGATATGACAGAAACTGCGTTTCCAGTACAACGCTTTGTCAATATTACGCTAAACTCAAAAAACACAATTTTGCAACTGTGGTTTTTTTCCATTGTATGAGAAGCAAAATTGGAATCACATGTGAATAAGTTTGTTCACACGGTAAGTCATTAAAAACACGTCATGCCGTGCTCCTTCATCTACTTCCTGTCGCCTTCTCGGTTTGCTCCAGTAGCAACATCTGGTTGTTGTTCATGTGACTTATGATGCGAAAAAAAGAGTTTCCATTGTAGTTTTGCAAAAAATAAGCCAATGATGGTCCGGTCCAAAAAACCCACCTCATCCTAACAGCAAAGCTTTTTATCCAAAAACGATATTTTTCTCAAAATGATTTCCCATTAAGCAAAATTTTTTTTGGAATGTCAAATTGCGAACATATATGGTCAATGGAAATTAGGTCATTATTTAACTCTAATATTGTAAAACAATCAAAACCTCATCAACTTGACTTTCCCTCACTGAAGCATTACAATTTTATAGCGCATCCACACCAGCCCTGATTGGTCCACTGGACTCCAACTCCAGGCCGTTTGCCTAGAAAGTCCAGGTTTGTTTGTGAATGCATTGCGAATGCGTTGTGAATGCACAATCAAACTGTTGTTGATCAAAAAACCAAACTCTGGTTCTCAGTTCACCAGAGTTCAGCTGATGTGAACTCTGGTGCGGTTTGAATGAACATGTGAACGTCAAGTGGACCAGAAACACTTCCGAAAACAGGAACCGGAATATAGTGCAGGGCATTCTGGGTAAAAACAAGAAAAACAAACAATTGCATAGCACTAGTGGGAGAAATGAGAGAAATTCTACAACTCCTAAAATCTAACGCTACTCCATGTTTAATTGCATTTTATGAAGAAGGAAGTTGCCCTCAGTGTCTTCCTCAAAGGTTTCCATGTTGTTTCCTTAAGTGGTTCTTGGGACAGCACCCCCACAGGTGAGGAGGGGAACAGTTTGGTGTGTTTGACCCATGCAGTGTGAAAATGAACTGCAGCAGCAAAAAATGTAACAAATGTTGCAATTTTGGTCCCCATTCAAACCGAGTCTACTTGATTATTAGGTGTGAAAACACACTTTGTGTATGCTCACTAATGAATAAAAAAATAAAATAACATTTCTGATATTTTCTCATATTTAGAAAAAAATTTTGGCAATGCTCTTCGATATACAGGTTAAATAATTTATGCCATCTTTTCCTAAACAGTGTTTGTATAAATCTGCTTTTGATAGCACTTAAAATATTACATCCAACTGAACATACTCCTGGCTAAGGAAACACCAGGCACTTGATGGGACCTTTACCGATGTGGTATTTTGCATGGAACAAATCTTTTGGAGAAAGTTATTTCCATAAAACAACATGTGTTCTTCAGATTACAAATCAAACTGCAAATCGTTACCTTCCTAAAATAATGACCAAAAGAAGATTTTGGCATAAATATTGCCGCATCTTTTTTGCCAAAAGATTTAGGTAAAAAAAAAACAACAACAACAAAAGGCATAAAATGACTAAGGCCATTATTTTAGGAAGATGACGAAATGATAGAATTTGGAGAACATCTTGATTTGTTCATGGTCTTCTGTTTTGAAAGAATGGTTTTGTCTGAATGAGGCAAAACCACAAATACAAAATGTCCGTCACTTCACCTGTCCACGTTAAAGACCAAGAAGTTGTTTTACTTCCTGATAAAATCCATCTTTTAATTGCATATAAGTTTTGTTTTAAGCTTCATTTTCTTCAATGCAAAAACTTCACAAACTCATTTCTCCTTGTCCTAATTAATTTTTTTCCCATTGCTTCATGCTGTGGCGAATTTGTCCCCATGGTTTTTTCCTGCTTAATGCGCTTTCCTCTGGAAGCCAGCAGAGATCTGGGTTCTTTTGGATCTCGGCACATACATGTTTTATTCGGGTGCTTTTCTCTCACTCAGGGCTAGGTAAGAAATATTGGTGGAATCAATTAAATCGCTCACCTTTTGGTTACCTAGCAACAACCTGTTGTGCAGCATCTTCAGGTTTTGCCGCAACTGCTTAAAAATAAAAACAATGCTGTGTAGTGAAAACTGTGGCTAAAGCAGGAATTTCACATGTTCAAAACAACAACAAAAAAAACAAATCAATAATTATCGACATGGACCGATTGTGGAAGGCTTATATTGTGAAACGTTTTTCTAGCGTATCGTCCAGCTCCAGCTGCCCATTACGTACAATCTTCTACGAAGGTCTGAGAAACATGAAACCTCACACCTATCCGTCTTGATTAAGCAAAAATAACTGTGTTGCAAGAAAACCCCAAAGAAACCTGGCCGGGTCTTTCTCCGACACTATGCTGTGGCCTTCGATAACAAAGCCGTGTTGTTGTATCAGCGGCGTTCCCGCGCCGCGCCGCTGCAGACCCCGACATGTCGGCAGACATGTGGGAAAACACTAGGAGAGCCTCGCCTGAGCGCTTTATCAGAACGCCGTGTCACAACAGTTCAGAGCCGATCCGCAGAACAGGTTCCATCAATCAGGCTGTCATGTGGTATCGCTGAGCACACGCGTTACACAACACACCAGGCCCGAGACGAACCGGCTGCCTCTCACCTACACGTATTCAGATTAATGCCTTTCCTTCCTCTGCAGTTTGTGGAATAAATGTCCACTTAAGAAAACACGTCATATTTTGCATTGTGAGAACAATCTGTGTGTGAGCTACCAGGCTCGAAGGAGGTGCAAAACATGATGTTTCAGCTGAATTATATGGCTCCGGGTGTCAAACGGCTTGTGTAATTGCGAGTTCAGTGAATCTTCACTGCCTGAATGGACGGCCATAAAAGAAGCAGTTAGGTTTTAACAACTGGGGAAGACGCAGGCGGCGGCTGAAAGGAGTGTGGAGCTGAGCCAAGATGTCCGTTCAGTGGAGTTCGGTGGATCAGAAGTTCGGTGCAGGCCGAGTGGAATCAAGTTCTCGAGTTCTGTGCGAACATTGTTTCAGTGCCTTGAACATCAGGAAACTTCAAGAAAAAAAAAAAAAGATATATTCAAATACCTCCACATGTATAAAGCAAAAGTATTCTTCCCCATTTCTTGAATTACAGACACAAACTTTAATGTAATATTGTTCATTGTCCATCGTTTTGAAGTGGATGGAAACCAATGCATAGTTATGAATATCTTTTATATTCAACCACCTATCGCTATAATGTTTTGTCTCTACCAGCTTTGAGCATAAAAAGACATTTCCGTCTATTCTCCAAAGTCCTGCTGCTCGGATGAAGTGGGTTTTTTTTGGCCATATCGAAATTGGTTTATTTAACAAAACTGTAACAGACACACCTTTCTATGCATCACATGATCAACAACCGGATGTTGTTACTGTCGAAAACGACAAAGAAGTAAACAGGAAGTAGTTGGAGGACAATGGTGTTGCATGTTTTTTAGTGATTTATTGTGTGAACAAGCACATTAGGTGTGTTTTTAAATGTGTTTCTTATTAAATGGAAACAGCACAATTGCAAAATTGCGCTTTTTCAACATCGGCACAATATCGACAAAACTTTGCTCACATTTGCAATGCAAACTCAGCTAGTGAGACGTTGCAGATGAATGACTCAACATGAGAAAATTTCATTTAAATACCATCTGCCTATAACTGAGCTGATGCTTTACATCATATCAAAGAAGCCGATGCGCTCTGTTGCTGATTTTCAATCCAGAGATGCTTTTCTTCCAGCGAGTTAAATGAGTCTTCATGCACAGACTTCTGTCACATCCAATAAAAGGGATTCTTCTTTTCAAATGAGCTGAGCCCCTTTATGTTGCAATCCAGCAGTTGAGTGAATCTGAGTGTGCTGTGATCCTGTGTGTGTGTGTGTTTGCAGGGGCTGGGGGTGCCCCCGGCTTTAGGGGTCAGGCGTGAAAGGGGGTTGTTGTCTCATCGTGTTTGTAACTGTTGGACAACTAAATCCCGCCTCAGATTGAGAGGTTGCAGATGCAGCACATTAAAGGACGCCCCCTGGTCGGCCCTGGATTAACCCCCCAGATACGTATCAGAGGTTGTCCTTGGAGCGTTAAGAGCAGGGATCATGACGGGAGAGTTGCCTCACACTGAGGGAGGTGAGCGGTGCTCCAATCACCAATCAATTTCCAGTAAGCCAAACCCGTCCGACGCCACATCTATCACTGTACGCTGAGAGCGTTGTGATTGGTCTGATTGATCTGAACCCTGTGGATCGTCACACCCACCAAGGGGAGCAAAGGGTCACGCCCCGCCTGCCTGCCCACCCCCAGGTTACATATTACACAAACACATCATCAGCTCCCTAAAATAATGACTTAAGTTATTTTGTGCCAAAAGATGAATGAGGCAAAAAAAGAAAAAAGACTTGGGTAATTATTTTTGGGGCAGTGATGAGATACAACATGGGATTGATGCTTCCAAGTGAAGAAATGTAGCTGCAAATTCATTATAAAATGTATGTAAAACTTAATATTCAATATTCCAGTAATGTTAAAAAGTACACATTACTGGATTGTTTGATGCAGTAATTTTCAGTATTTCCTTACGTACATTTTAACATGTTAAACATTGTATCAGAATTTATTGCTTTTTTAAATGTATTTTTTTAACATACAGAAGTTCAGAGTGGAACCCATGTCGGCTTGTTTCTAGTACATCCATAAATCTGACGCAACAGTGACATCTGCAAACAGCAGCCCTGAACAACGAAGCCGCTTCTCTTAACTCCCCTCTGGGAGTTCATTTCTGCTTCAGAAGCCGATTTGATTGGATGCTGGAATCACAAGTTATGCTAGAAGCAGTTAGCCTATCAGTGAAGCTAAAAGGCTAAAAAATAGCATCTCAATGCTAAACATGTTGCAGCAAGCAGGAGTTTTAGAGTTAAGAATTTTCTTATGTAGTTGATATATGACCTCAATAACAATTAATTTTGATTAATTAATGACAGACCCTGAAATTAACTCCTTTGAAAATTTGAATTGAGTCCCACCTGTAAGTTAAATACTTGTTAAAGACTTGAGACTATAAGAGAGAGGTTCAGTCTCAATGATGCAACCAATGCTACCATTCAGGTCAAAGTGTGTTCATGTGCTATTATGACCCAGTCAAAGTCCAGATCTAACCGGAGTTAAAATCTGAAGCAAATCCTAAGAAAAGTATTGCTCTATCCAAGCTGACTGATATTGAATCATTCTGCAATCCGGAATGGGGGATTTGTTCCATCTCAAGACTTTTAAAGTCTACAATCTCATAAACGCTGAATACAAAAGCACTCTCAGAATTTTATTTGCATATAAATATCTGAAAACCATGAATCATTTTCCTTTCCAATTCACAATTATCCACTGCTTTGTTTTGGGCCGTCCAATAAAACCCACATTTAGACGCTAAAAGTTTGTGGTTGTAACTGGACTAAATGTAAAATATGTCAAGCATTTTGAATTCATTATTGAGGCACTGTAAATTCGCATCAGGTGAAAGCACTAAAAGGTTAAGGATGAGACTTCTTGCTCATATCTCCTGCTTTTGCATTTGCATTTTTCCGGCACAGCTGCAGACTGTAGTGTCAAAGTGTATTTGCGTCACGTTAGCTGAAACCTTTGATGCCTTGTGAGTCACTTCTGCCTCCATAAATAAACCAACTAACAGAATATTAGTCAACTGCTCACACTGCAAAAGGATACTGTCAGCATCTGTGTAACTGAATCGGATCTTATAGAGTAAAATAAAGAAAATGCTCCTGACTAAAAGGCAATTAATATTGTGTTGTCTGAATTATTTAGTATTATAAAAGGGTTTTTAATCATTGAAAATAAAAATCTAGTAATGTTTACAGAACCTTAAAAGAGCAGCATTGTGTGTTTTTCAGGCAGACAATGCCATTATGTAACTATGCTGACCTCAGTTGTTATAAAAATGAATGCATTGAATATAATCTGAAAAAAATGTAACTTTCTAATTTAACGCATTAAAACTGGGCCTCTTGTCTCTTCAAAAAATCTTGCTCTTTCTGAAACTCCGCCTTCAGGAAGTCCAGGGAGGAGCTTCGCCCTGAAAGGCGGAGCTAGGTCCATCCAGAGGTTTTGCCTGGATCCCCTGAATGGTTGCCATGGGGGATCAAAGGATTTCTCAAACATGCATGAAAGAATCAAAGCAACCCTTCAGGTACATTTTTGATGAGGGAAAAACTGTGTGATAAACTGTGTAAACACAAAATGCAATTTCTGAAAAAGAGAAAAAAAACTGTTTGAGGCAATCTCTGCTCTAAAAGAAAAAGCAGTTGCTTATTGATGAACCCTTGGAATAATTTTGGTAGTTTTGTAGCATTCCATGTTTTTGTAATTTGTGCATAATGCCTGTAGCTGTGGTTATCTGGAGGCCCAAAGACTCAGAAATGACATTATGAGACTTTCCAGACTGGAAGATACTTTGTTTAGCAATTGCTCTTGAAGTTCCTTACTTTGGCGTATAGTGAGTTGCTTTTTTTTTTTATTTTTTTTTAAGATCTTCAAGCAAACTTGTTGTCAAAAAGGTTTTGTTTAAAGTGGACCTCATGTTTTTACAAAATTTTTTTACTTCCATTTGGGTTTCTACTGCATCTATAAACCATCCAAAAATTTAAAGAAAATGCATTCAGCGATTCTTTTTTTTTATTTTTTTTTATTTTTTTGGCGATAAGTTAAGAGAAAAAAAAATCATCACTGCTGTTACCTAGCAACCACAGCCAAGCCCAACCCTTCACCTAGCAACTCAAGTGAAGCTCTGCCCACCTCATTTTTAGAAGCACGTTTGGTCGACTTGTGGGAGTTGTACAACTGCACGTCTGTTTGAAGCCGTTTTCATTTATATAAAATGCAATGGTAAACAGCAAGGGGAAAGAGGGAGGAGTGGCCAGCATCAACTCATTTGCATAAAAGTGACAGAGGCCTAAAATGACTCGTTTTGAGAGGAGCTCAAAATAGGGGGCTGAGCAGGTAAAATCTCATTATCTGAGAATAATTTTATCCAAAAACATCTAATAGACATATTCTGTATCACACATAGACCTATTCTAAAGTATTAAAAAGGAATCATAACGACACCCTTTTAGGTGATTTTTTTTTTGTCAGTAAACAAGTCAAGATGTGGCTAAGAACTTCACCCAGTTTTCCAAAAAATTTTGGTTTATCACAATTAATTCATAATTTGCCAAGAGCGCACACAGGGCTGGGTTGGTCTTTTTTCTCCTTTTAATGAATGAAATCATAATTTTCAAATTATGAGAGTATTAAAACTTAATACTATAAAATTTTACTGTCTTTGCCTGACAGTAATATCAGTGTGATGAGCTGGAATGTTAAAATGTGAAAAAATAAGCAAAAACTGAATAAATCAGAGCACTGTAAAGGTTTTAAAATACCTCATCAGATGTTCTTCTCTGAGTAATCCAAATGTGAAATGCAGGGCCAGGCGTTCTGTGCAAACGGAGCCAAATTGTTTGGTCTGTGAGTTGGATCCTACTTCATGAACATGTGGCATATGAAGCCAAACTCCCCCATGGGAGGTGAAGCTTCTGATGTGCTATCCCCATTTAAGGGTGAACTGGCGTAACACTGTCCTGGAACTTGTTCTGTGCAACTTGAGTCCCGACGGCCAGCAGCTCGGAAAGTTGTGACAAACTGGCACAAAAAGTCGCCGCAAAAACGAATGCCACTCCAGATCCGGTCCATGTCTTCTGTCTGCCGACTGCTGTGTGGGAGGGAGCTGCTTTTATATTGGCCAATAGGAACGACTTTGTTCAAAGCAAAACATTTCATTGATGAAACAGAACAACATCAACACAGATTAATTAGAATCACAGTGAGCCATTTTATCAATGAGTCACATCACAATTGAGAGAAAACAAGCTAACTTTAGCCTAGTTCCACAGCAAATTTCTTTTTGTGTTTATGGGGTTTTTTCTCAGGCGCCTCCTGGTGGTCACCACTTAAAAAAAACTTTTATAAATGACAGAAAAGTCTATTAGGCCCAAATGACCCAATTCTTAAACATCATTAAAACCCTTATGAAATTAAAATCAAACTGAGTTTTTTTTTCTTCTTCTTTTGTGCATGGTGCCCTTTTGCAGAATGCTTCTCTGGGTGGTGAGCCATATAGCCCATACTCCATCTTTTAGGGTGGAGTTAAAAGACGACTTTAAATCCACCATGGGGTATGAATTATTTTGGGCTCGACTGTAAGTGATGCAATTGTTTTGTCATTTTATGCCACGTTCCTCGCTAACCTAGTTAGCGACGCTCCTTTGACGTCTCTGGTTCCTTTCTCCGACAGTCCTGAACGACTTAACGGGTTTTCTTCGGGGAATCGTTACTCTTTAAGTCTGGGGAGACTTGAGAGCTGCAGATTAGCAGCAGCTACATGAGGTCAGTCGACATCTCATCCTGAAACGATGTAAAAGCTCGCCGGAGCCAATCCTCTTCTGATAATAACCGCCACTTTGTGCTTTTACGGCACATTTATACACCAGGTTTGAAAACCTCTTTAATTCCAGTCTGAGCCGAAGCCCTTTCTACCTCTCTATGCCAATTATTGTCGCTGCTCCTTAGCTCCCCTGACAGACAACCAATTATGTATTTTTATTCTTTTTTTTTTTCTGCAAAGCCATCCCCGTCTGTTCTGAAGTGCATTAAGCCGCCCTGCAGAGGTGCAAGGTTAATTTAACGTAAGCTTCCCTCGCCCCGCCGCTGACCCCGGAGCTCCATTAATAGAAACACCTTGAGCCTAAGTGATGCTCGCTGACTGTTTGCCGGGGAAATCGAGGGAGAATGCTCACTTCCCAGAATTCCCTGTAGCCTCCCATGGCCCCCCCATTCCCACCCCTCCAGCCTTGCTACGCCCCTTTACAATCCCGTTTTCCCAGAGAGAGCAAAATGAATTAGAGCCTGTTTTCGTCTTCGCTCGCTTTCTTTAATTCAGAAAGCAATTACTTCAGATTTTCCACTCCAGGAAAGAGACTGCGCGCTGCAGAAAAAAAATCGGTCGAGGCGAGAAAAAAAGCACTAAGACAATCCGTCTTGGAATTAGTTTCATATGGAGATGCCAGTACGGAAAAAAATATCGGAGCACTTCTGGTCTCCCCTCCCAGCTCTATGTACTCTGCACACTGAATGACAAATTGGATGATGAAACATCTCCAGACAAAAATGCTGCGGCGAAGAAATGTTTGTCAAAAAAATAAAGAAAAAAAAGAAATACATGCATGCAAACATTGTAGTTACTGCGCCTCTGTTAAACATTCGTGTTCAGTGTGAGGCTGCAGAATGTCGAAAGGAAAGGCTGGTAAACACAGCAGAACATAGAAATGTTGTGCACGGATTAAATGATCTTCCCCTGCTGTGCAATCTGCAGAAGGAAAACCTCCAATTCCAATCCAATCTCTCTTCCCTTCTCCTCTTTTCTTTTTTTCCTTTTTCATCCATCCTCCTTGTTCTCGTCTCTCTCTCTCTGCCTGCTCCTTCCAGTGGAGAACGTGTGATGAGACATCTCACTCAGCCGTCTCCCGCTCCTCTTCCTGCTGCTGCTTTTCGGTTCAAATTCACCTGGGATCACTCGTGGAGGAAATGATACCGCACACGGAAAACCACGGCTCCCTCAAGCAACCCAGGTGCTTGTTTCCATGCCGAGAGGCTGAATTCGTACCGACTGTAATGAATCACAGTGTTGATGAGGTGAACCAAGATGGCAGATGCAATTATTCCAGAATAATTGTTTTTGTCAGATTACCAGTGGATTAGTGAAGCGCACAATGAAATAAAATCAAAAAATTTAAAAAACACGTTATTCTGGTAGGAAACAAGGAAGTCTATTGATGGCAGCACAGTGATTTAATCAAATAAGAAGAAAAGCAATTTGGGTGCATCCTGAAATAGCTGACTCAGCTGTATTAATTTAGTCTCTTGAGTAAAACACTAACATTTATAGTTTATATTTTTTTTTTTGCTAAGTCTTTTTTTTTTTAAATAATTCTATTACTGTGTTCCTTACAATTAGCTTAATTAACTAACAAAATGAAAAAAATTAAACATTATTGGGGGGTTTTCTTTAATCGCAGATTCTCTGCGGCTGACGGTAATTTAAGAGAGTTCAGCATTAAGGAGGATCGAACCCATGTTTTAAAAAATAATACTAAAAAAAAAATCAAGCATTGGGTACACTTGAGCTTTTATTTTGTTTCATTCCGATGTCTTAACAAAGAAATATATTACAAGAAGATTTAAGAGGACATTCTTAAAACTAGACATTACTAATGTTTTAAAGGAAAGTTAAAAGGACTGTGGAGCTGACGATTTCAGTTTCAACATCCTATATTGCTGCTAACCAATATACTTCCTATACAGCAGCATAGGAACTTTTAGCAGTTCCTATGCTGCTAAAAGAGCTGTAAAAGAGCAGTACAAGTGATTGTAAAAGTGGGCATTCTGCATTTTACAGGCACAGAGTATCATTTTCTAGCACAATCAAGTAAATGTTACTGTGAGTTTTTATGAAAATGCTGTATATGTCAAACATGACTTAAAATAAATTTAGTGCTTTGAAATTGGGTGTCTGTCTCTTTAAGAAGCTCCTGCTCTGTCCAACGCTCCATCTTCAGGAAGTCATCACAGCAACGTTTCTCCTATAATTTGTTCTTACAAGCGCTTCACTGCAATGAGAGAAAGATTGCAGTGAAGTGTTGAAGTGTGAAGTGTTCAACTCATGTTGAATGAGTTCATTTAAAAGTTTAAAACTTAGGTTCAGAATTTTAGAAATACATCCTTTTATTTTTTTGTTAGAGATGCATTAATTTATCTATCAGTCCCAATATTTTGAAAAAGTATTGGAACTTTGTTCAGTTTAATTCTACGGTTTGTTCTCTGAGTTGTAGTTCCTTTATTATTTATCTTACCTTATACTTAAGTATTCCTAATTGCACTTTCTGAACCATTTCTTTTTTTTTATTAAAGGTTTTATTGGCTCTAGTGGCCTTTATTTAACAGTTAATGGACAGGAATGAGGGAAACGAGAGAGGGGGAAGACATGCGACAAAGCTCGCCAGGCCGGGAATCGAACCTGGGACAGCCACGTCGAGGACTAGGGCCTCCGTATGTGGGTGTGCTAAACCCCTGCGCCACCACAGCACCCCTTCTGAACCATTTCAAAGAAGGTTTGTTAGTTTATTTTGTCAGTTTCCTTATCATTTACTTTCCGTTGGCTGTTCTATTCCTAATTGCACTGACTGCACAAAGTACAGTTGTTTTTCCATGTTTGACTCAGACAGTGAAGCTGTTGGTGTATCCAATGAGCTGCATTGGTGCTGAGTTAGCAAATAAAAGTGTAGTTCAATACATTCAGGTCTTTGTTTAAAAAAAGACACACCTTAAGTCGGTTCAGCTCTGTTTTTCTGTAAATCGACCGATAGCAAACCTCAGATATCGGTATTGGAATTGAAAGAAGGAGATTGGTGAATCCATAGTTTTTATTCTTTTATTCTACACTTGAATTACATTAAAGTAAAATTAGATGTCAGTCAGTGAACCTCACTTCCAAAAGCACTAAATATATGACGGGGTGTCATAATTTGCTGCATGACTGTACGTTGTGGTAAGAGCTGGTTTGAATTTAGAAGCTCAGTCATCAGATGATTGCGGATACGTTCACATCCTCTGCTCGGAGGTACCGTGGGTCTTTGTTTATCTCTGGAGATTCACTTGAGCAACACTATAAGAAAAAAAAAATCCACCGACTCCGATACCAAAGCATCAACCACATCCTCCAAAATGAAATTTCCACGAAAAACCTAAAGCGTTTTTTTTTTTTGTCACGCAGACATGAAGCGACAATAGGCAGTTTCCTCAAGAGGACCTTTCTAATCCTATTGTGGAATTGCAAAAAATACGAGAGAACACTCTGTAATTACAGCCAGTAAAGCATTCTTGTCACTTGGCAAAAACAAGTCAACTTCCACCCTCCCGATGATGTAGCCATATTTTTAATCAGAATATTCTACTGGCCGCAGAAGTGACAAGTCCAGGAATGCACCAGCCACAGACCGACAAGGAATGCTGAGATGATAAATAAATGGAATAGCTTGCAAACCACCAACAACTCTTAGGGTCCACTTTGGTGAATTTATCTGTGCTGTTTAAAGCCCAGGGAACTTAACTGGAGCAATATAAATGTGCTGGACAACCACAAGTTGACCTAGAATATGCTGTAATTACAGTTTACAGATGGGTCTTCATGTAGGCGTGCAGCTGGTTTCAGTTTAAAAAAAAAACAAGAATTGTCTCTTTTGTTTTTATGCTAAGTGACATAAATGCTAAGCAATATGTGTAAAATTTAATTAAGACAAGAAACGTACAGATAAGCCATAAATATTGGATTTTCTGTTTTTCTGATGCCCTTTGAATAGGTTATGAATGACTGAATGTTGATGGCATACAACATGCTAGTATAGATTAAAAACGACACAACCAATGTTCACCGACATTGTAAATGTGGACATACAACCACATTTACTGACACCTCTCCTTAATGTGCAAGACTGAAATACTTAAAGTACATGCAAATTTAAAAAAATAAAATCAACACTTCATTTCAGGACATCTATGGTGTATGCCTGTAATACCACTGGGCATGTGGATGGACTTAGGCTCACGTTTAGTTCATACGGCAAAACATTTACTCAGATTTTTGTTTGTAGTTATTTTTTTCCCTTCCAACAATCTTAAGGATGCCCCGATTCTCAGGATGGTTCTTAAAAGGGCAGTACTATGTAAAAATAGGCGTTTTTGAACATTATGTCATGTTACTTCTTTGTAGAAACATTGTTAAAGTGTTGATAGAGGAGCAATGTTGGGATGACTTCCTGAAGGCGGAGTTTCAGAAAGAGAAGGAGCTTCTTAAAGAGACAGAGGCCCAATATCAGGGCACTAAATTAGAAAGTCAAATTTCTTTTAAGTCATACTTGATATATATATATATATATTTATTTATATATATATATATGAAAGTAACATAATTACTTTACTGTGTCGTAAAATGGTCTGAAAAACACACAAGGCTGCCCCTTTAAATAATTTCAGGATTATTCCTGCTCTGTGTGGGGAGTTAAAAGTGACTTGGTCGTTTGGAAGAACGTCAGAACCAGTCTGATCTGAAATAAGGGACATTCAGCATACTGCACTGTCTTGGCCTGATATCTCAATATGTACGGTGTCCCCTGAGGACAAATGAGAATACAGCCTGTTGAAATTGATCAATCAGAAAGAGGAGAGATGAAAACACACAGGGGGAATTCTTAATAAAGAAGACAAAAAACATTTTTAAAACCTCGCCACGTGAGCCAGGCAGAGCACTGAAGGGAGAATAAAATCGAGCTGAATTGGGTTGGAAGATTACAGTCCGGCTAGGATAATTGTGAAGTGGAAGAAACATGAAAGATGAAACTCCTGGTTGAATGTTATGCTGAGTAGCTAAGGGTTCTCAATGTGGTTCCGCCATAGAGTTGAATGGAGATCCAACCAGCAGTAAGATACATGCTCCACTTTTGTTTTATTTCATTCTTCTTGACACTTAGTTTAACAATATGTTAGTGAACCCTGCCTTATGTTCTCCATGCCAACGCTTTCATCGCTCCCTCTTTACCACTGAGCCAATTACATGGAAACCGTGGCTACAGCACGTCCTCTTTGACTGTAGATAAAGACAGAAGACACAATTCCAGTCTAATAATAGCCCAGACCTTTTTAGGGATCCTTGTGATGCCCCGACGCTGCAAAAGGAAACAACTAATCCTCATAACTAATGTCCAGAGGGAAGAGAGAGATTGCTTTGGACCATCATCAGAGCAGATTGCTCCAACCCAAAGCACCTCTGGTAGGATACAGAGAGAGGGATTTATGGAGGGGATGAGAGTAGGATGCCATGTGCCCTCCATATGCTGTGCAGGCAGAGGGAGGACTCTGGATTTTCCCTGTGAAGATTCAGCCTCGTGCCCTCCATGCACTCCCTGCCACCTCAAGTCAGTATAGATGGGAGAAAAAATGGAGGTAGTGTAGAAAAAGTGAGTCCAACTCTTGCAGTGACGCTGTTTTTAGAGGTATAGTGAAGGTTTGTGGTGCTGCTTGTTAGGGCCAATTAACGTCCCACTCAAAATACTTTGAACCTAAAGGTGCAGGGTTTATGTTAAATCAACTTTTTTGAGCTTTACATTGTATTATAATGTTACTCCCATATCAAAAACAAACCTGGAGTTTTGCCTTGAGTCTTTCCTGCATGTTTGAAAGACTCGACCTCCATGGCAACCATTCAGCTGTGCAAAAATGTCCCTGTGCAAAGTGCCGCCTTCAAGATGAAGCTTCCTCTTCACAGAACCGCCCTCCCCTGCTCAGCTCCTTCAGACTAGCCAGCAGCAATTAGCAAACATCTGGTGGAGCTACACAAAGGCTGAGCTCATTATGGGAGCTACTTTTCAGCACAACACTGGTAAAAATGTTGGAGCAGGATTTTCTTAAAGAGACAGAGGCCCAGGTTTAAGACATTGAATTACAAAGCCGAATTTATTTTAAGTCTTGTTTGATAGATACAGCATTTTTTTATAACAACTGAAGGTAACATAGTTACTTGACTGCGCTATAAAATGGCACTATGTGCCTGGAAAACTCATAATACTGCCCCTTTAAATGACCTGATCAGTCCAAGAGTCTGTCCTTCCGTCTCCGTGTTATCTAAGGTCAACCCACAGATCACACATGCTCTTAGGATCCCATGACAACATCTTTCTCGTTAGACGGATTGAAACGAGGTGCAGTTTAGAAGGTTGGCTCCAGTAAAAGTGAAAAACCGAGTTCCTGGCGTTCCTGGTGGCAAATGCGGCAGAAACGTGGCAGCCCACATAATTCTGTCACAGTTAACAAGCTGCTTCGCTTTACATTTCATTCCCAACACGCCAGATACATCCAGGAAAAAACTTGTCAACAATGACAACAGTAATAAAAACAGCTTGAGATGACTTTGTGAGCTTTGGCTTCCAGGGTGTGATCATTTTAAAAGCTAAAGATACGTTTTAACCTACAGTTAACATTCAGGGTTAGGCTGACCCTGTTCCTGGGTTATGCTCTCTCTAATGTTCCCTCGCCAGCCACTTTATTGGGTATGTCTGCTTAATTGCTCTTCAATTACAGAGAACGGTTTGTTGCAGTTTATTTTTTACATGTTTGACCAAAGTTGTCAAGCTATTGTTTTTGTCAGTTTCCATTGGCTGTTCTACTCCCAATTACCCACATTGAACAAATTAAAGTTGTTTTTATCTGTTTGAGCAAGCTAGTGAAGCTACCGTTGCATTTCAGGGAGCTGTTCTGGTGCAGTTAGCAAATATATTTGTAATTCAGTGCATTTATGTCTGCATTTTTAAAAAAAAAAAATTTTTTTTAACATTTTAGGTCACATTGGTGATTTTCTGTATCGGATCAGTATCAGTAGATCTTTGGATATTGATATCTATATTGGAAGTGAAAATATGTTATTGGTGCCTAGATGTATAAGATGTTTCCTCTGACTCTAAATTAACCAAAATGTGGCCCACGGGCTATTTTTGGCCCCGACCACAATATATATATATATAGGTGTGGGCGTGTGTGTGTATTTTTATTAAACTTTTTTTTTTTACTGGACCTACATTTACACTGATATATTGAAATCCTAAAACTAAACATTTTAGGAAGAACAAATAATGAGGCAAATGTTACTTTTTTAGATATTTCAAGGAAATAAAAATCAGTCAAGAAAATCTGCATACTCTAAGCATTTTTAAAAATCAAGCTACAAAACCTTGTTGAGGTTTTGCATCCACGGTAATTTGCATTTCACTTTCTTTTAAAAAATGACTGTTTGTTTCTCTGACATGTTGAATTAGTAGTTTTGCATGGAGCAGGTAAACAAAAAAAGTCACACAATTTGAGGAGGTTTCAGTTTAGAAAAATCATTTATTTCTGGACATTGAGCAATTTTGATTTGAGGACTTTGGCAAAAAGTTTGGAGGGTGTTTTTGTTTTTGTTTTGTTTTGTTTGTAAAAAAGTATCCACAAAGTATTCCATAGCAACATTCAACATCTCCTGTGTTTTTCATTAGCCATGCCCAGAGCAATGGAATATGACACAATCAGTGTGAAGTTCACATACGACTGAACAAGACTTCCGGATGCCAAATTAAAAACATTCCTGACAAATGTTCAGAAAAAAAATACAGTCTGTTGTTTCCTCATTGAAATTCTTCACAGCTGATGTCGTGTTGTGAAAGAATCCGGCAACAAATCAACAAGGCAACAACTGAAATAAACAGTTTGTCACAAAGAAATGCAGCGAATTTCAAGAATGCATATCAGTCTAATATGGAGACGCTTGCTGAAAGACTTGTTGATTTTTTTTAAAAGTGAAAATTAGAAGTAAAAGTATGTAAGTAACATGATTTAACTTCTGTTACAGAGGAACTTCAATATGTCCTCTTGAAATGAATCCGAATCATTATATATATATACCATGTCATGTCCAAGTCTCAAAGCTCATGCCTTTGAGACTTGGACACTTTGGCCCTGATTGACTCATAGAAACACTACTGTTAGCTTGAATTTTACATTACAAAGTTTAGAAGGTTTTCTAATTGACTTATAAATAAGTCATTTACTGCCCTGGGAAACTGTCGTTTGACTGGAATCAGATCATTTTCAGGTAAATTGTCCCTAAATATTGACCGGCCAATCAGAAACTCAGAAATGTAACCAATGCATCTTACCTAAGAACTAGCAGGATGAAGAAGCTGTTAGTAGGGAAGGAAGTTAGCTAGTTTCTTGATCAATTGAGATGTTTAAAATGAAATCTAAGGAAACACAAACATGTAAGATGTTGGAAGTTTTGGAAATCTTAAGGCAAGAATCTGCATTATCCTGCGAAACTTAGGCTACAGTTTTAGTGATGCTAACCAATTCAATGTTAAATGTTTCATCTTTGTTTTAAATATCAAACCACCTTCGTGTTTTATAAGACTAACTAAAAACATCTGAACGCTGGAATGTCTGTTTTATCTTCTCATATTTGTTAAATCAACCTTAAAATTAGGATCAGTCCATCTCTAATAATTATATCAAAGAACTTAAACACCTCTAATTTCCCAAATTGTGCCTACCTACCCCTGAAATCAGGCCTGCATGTGGGGCTGTAGATGGAATTGAAGTTGGCACCTGGTGTTTTCCTGACTGAAGGAAATCGGCTGCAGCGAGTCGGGATGTGTGGAACCCCGAGTCGGAACCTGACAGCGCTCAGATGACTGAAAACATCAAAACCATTCACCCACTTTCATGTGCGATAAGACGAGAAACCTCCCACCCGAAACACCCAGGAAGCTAATGCTACGAGTTAAAAGGTGTTTTCATTTGTATGCAGGAACCAAACTCATGATGAGTCATTCATCATGCTGTTGGTAAGCATCAGAACGTTCTGGATCAGCTCCGTCACTCCTCCTTCTGTTTCTGTTTCCTGCTTCCTTCATGCTGCCGGTCGGTTTTCATGCTTCTCTACAGCTGATAAGAGCGTGATGATTTCAGGAGAGAACGGATCAGCTGGAGAAGGTTTTCTGCTACTTAGTCGTTCGGGCCGTTGTAGATTAGAAAATAAAAAAAAAAGTAGAAATTTCTTAGCTTGAAAAGTTGAAAATTTGCTAGAAAAAACCCCGAACATTTTGAAAGTAATCTCAGATTTTTATTTTTTATTTTTCTCCAGTTTCAAAAGTCAAAACTAGTTGACTTTTGGAACTCAGACCTTTCCAAGTGTTTTCTAGAAAATGTCTGAAATTAATCTCAAAATTTGAGTTTTATTGGCAGAAATGTTCTCCTCCCCTTTTTTTCTTTCTCTATCCACAGTGTCTCCTGTACGGAGTCATAAATGACCCATGCTCCACAAAACCAGAAACCTCAGAAGTACGTGGAACATGACAAGCAATGGAAAACCATTTCTGTGTGGGACTTTTTAAATCTAATCAGACGTGAGAACTCTTATGCTCTGTATGGGATGGGGGGCTGAGAGGGTGAAGGTTTTTCCTTCCTCTGTGTTGCCCACCGTCTGCTAAATGTGTGGTTTCAACTCTCAGTGACACCTTCAGGCTGTCTCTGCCAGAACGTTCTGGGTATCTAACATCCCAGGCTTTTTAATCTTAGGATTGATGGGATGTCAGCTCATGGCAGAGAAGCAGTACCGAATCAGAAGTGTGTACAAAAAGAAGCCTAATGAGAGGAAATAATTTCTGATCTGCTTCTGGCAGATCAGAAGGCTGTAAAGATCTGCCCAGAAAGCGGGCGGTCGCAGTGAAGGCTGCAGCCCGTCTCAAACACTCGACTCCCGTTCAGGATAATGTCTCTTTTTGTGGAACAACTGCCGCTCGGCTCTTTAGCATTTTCCTAACCCTATCTGGCGCCTCCGTCAGGCGAAAACGGAGACACAGACTCGCGAATAATTTTCTGATCGACTTCCAGAGTCGACTCCAGGATCATCGGCGTGCGATCCCGACGAAGTCGGCGTTCGACGGCGTCTCGGCAGGGGGAAACGCTGCGATTGCAAGGCAGGAGACGTTTGAATGTGAAAACGTGCAGCCGTGGCCGTGGCGCTCGTCCACGTGTCTGGAGAGGAGAGTGAAAAGTTCACTCTGTGTGTGCATTCTTGAGTCAGACCTGGGTCATGACTGCACACCCACAAAAAACCTTCACCTACTTTAAAGCCCAGATGGGGAGGGTGCTACCGCTTACGACCACGCCATCAGCGCCGGCGAATTATTCAGCGATCGGATTAAGAGCGGCTGAAACCTTCAGTCCCCGTTTCCTAACGGGCTGACACTCCTCTGACTAAATCTGCTGATGGCTCCACCCGTGTTGCAGCTACAGCAATACTGTTGGACGAATTATTTGCAAACGGCATCGAGGATTTGGTTTTTAACTGGGGCAGGAGGCAGATGGAGGGAGGAGGAGGCGTGCACGTGTTGCTTTTTGGCCGTATGGCTTTAATTAGGCGGGCTGCAGCAGCGCTGCGGGTTGGGACGCGGTGCCAGGACGTCCCGGGAGGAATCGGCGCTGACGCCTTTGAGGCCTGCCAAGCCGAGCCGCAGCCTCTTCCAGAGCGGCTCTGTCACACCGTCACCACGGGGAACATCTGAGAAAACAATCATTTTTCACCCTCCACCATATCTACGGATATGCTGCCATTTTTTTTTTCTAGCCCAGGGAGAATTTTTTTGGGGGGGCGTCATCATGATGTTTTTTGTTTGTTTTGTTCCTTTTTCTGGGAGGAGCTCCTATAAGATGCAAAAAAAAAAAGAAAAGCTCCATCACATTTATTGTCAGAATGCGGGCTGATGATTCACAACAAACTTTGATCGACTTTTATTTCTCTCAAATCACTGGAGGAGAAAGAAAGAAAAAGTCTGAATGTGACTTGTTTTTTTTTCTTGTTTTTTTTTTTTTGCTTCTGCACAAAAACAATGTGGAGACTTTATAAACTGAGCAGTAATGTCAAAGAGGCAGCCGTAAATCAAAAAAGAAACGAGTGCCACTTTTCAAAAACGACTTGGACGTCATGTCAGCTTTTTTTTATTAAAAGCTAAAGATTTATTTAACCCAGCACATGTATTTTTTTATAGGAATTGGTCTACAATGACAGCGCCTTGTAAAAGTATTCATAACACTAAATTGTGTCATCACACAAACTTCAGAGTATTTAATGTGACATCTAAAGTCTTGATTATGCTTTGATCTAATCCCTTCAGTCTCTATTCTTCTTGTAAATTTTCACCAACTTCAGCATTTCGGCTAAAGAAAGGCATCCAGCGCCATGTCGTCTCATTCAGTGTGACGAGTTCAACGCTTCACCTTTTTACACATTTCCAGACTAAAACTCTTGAACTTGCATCGCCTTGTGCTTTTTGTATTTTTTTACATCCTCTGAAGGCTTTCATAGCTGAAAGCTTAATAAAGATGATTACGTCGTAATTTGAAAAGTATGAATAAGTAAATTAAGTCTGGAATATACGGAGCCCCTAAAGGGACATGGAGAAAGAAGAAAAGAAAGAAATCCCAACTTACTTTCTGGAGATCCCGACTTTTTTTCTCAAGATCCCAAGAAATTAAGTCGAGATTCTGACATTTTTCTAGAGCTCTTGACATAGTTTCTTGAGATCTCGAGAAAATAAGTCGAGATCTCAGGATCTCCAGAAAGTTTCTCGGGATCTCGGGATTTCTTTCTCTTTTTTTTTCTCCATGTCCTCTTAGGGGCTCCGTAGGAATACGCATCCATATACAACCAGAAAAAAACACTTTAGAATATTTAATAAACGCTTGAAAGAGAAAACCAATCAGTGACACTGACAGGAATTCCCAGTTAACATATGAACCAGTCGGACCTCCTGGACAACCCTCGGTTTGGTAACAAACAGCAACTCATAACTTGCGTGCAGCTTGCTTTTACGATGCTTCGTTATTTTTTAATTAAAACTCCTTCCCCGCTGTCGCTGGCTGTTGGGACGAGAGAACCGCGCATTGTCTCAAGATGTGCTTTCGTATCGATGAATCATATTTTACCCAACGATCACGTTCTCCTTCAAGGAAAAACAAAAGCAACAAACATGAGCTGGGCAACGTCCCATAATGCTTTGCATCCCACCCCCACCACCAAACCCCGTCTCCTCCGCATTCTCTTCTGGAAACTGCGCCTTTAATGGCATTATGAGGGCTGTCGACTGCGTCACAACACAAATCAATAATCCTGACAGTTCTTGTGAAAAACATTTCACAATATTGACTCAAAGTGGAGCCAATTGTGAACCCTGCAATTATGTGATGAGGGGAGGAGGGGTGGGCCTGGGACAGAGAAAAAGATGGAGTGATGGGGCCTGTGGCTTGACTAATGAATTCCCTGGGGGAGTCTTTCTTATGGTGGGGAGGAAGACTGAAAGTGTGAACCATATTCAGGCTTTCTTTTTTGTGCTGAGTGAACACTTAAACAGGATGAGACCGAGCAAAACAAACTAATAGGCAGGTCTTGACTTTGATTATATGTCTAAGCTATCGGCAGAGAGGGGAAATTGCTCTGAAGAGTGGAACGTAATGGATTCTTTATGAGAATGTGTTCATGTTTGGTTCTTTTTATGAGTCTTTTTAATTGATCCATTGAGATAAGTTGCGTGTAACAGGCTCTGAAGCAGAACTGAGGCACTTCAGCTCCGTTTAATACCGAATGTTTATACTCGGCGTCGCTTTGGGTAACGGTAAACTCTGTCGAAAGAACACGCGACGGTGTTTCTAATGTATGTTGGTCACTGATATTGTATGCAGACCATTTGTTGTGATAAAGTTTCCTTTAAAAAAGAAAGTTTGAGTCGTGGGTGAACGGTCTATCGCAGGCTAACGCCAGCAAATCCAATGCTATCGCTAGTCTATTCATGCTAATGGGCAGCAGAAGAAGTAGGTAACCCACTGGGTGACCAGACTAGGCATGCTTGTCACCAGCCTCTCCAAAGCTAAAGCTTGTGAGTAGCCTCCTTCTCATTTGCTAGCACCAGCCATTCAGTTACAGGTGACAGTTTCTCAGTTATCGTATCATTAATCGATTCTCAATTGATAAGCCATTTCTCAAAGACCATATCTAATTGGACTAAATTAACATCTGTCATCTGACTTTCATCTATTTATTTATTTTTTTTTGTTTCATTAGCTTGCTGTTGTAGCCAAGTGTATTAAACTACCGATTAAGCACTTAGGCGTTACTAATAGCTCTCGAATTGTGCTGGCCGGTTCGACATTAGTGGTGTCTCTGTAACTTCAGGGAAACTGAGAAGAAACAAAAGCCACACTTTTCATATTTTCACTGGTCAACTGTGAAAGCTGTTCGTTGTTTTCCATTCACTTAATAATTGTCTCAACGAATCTCAATAAAACACAACATTTACATTTAATGTAACAAAATTGAATTGATTTTAAAAATAAAATTTTTTGGAAACTAAATAGAGTTCAGTGGAGAAACAAAAAATGTAACATTACTTAAAACAATTACACCGAACCTTTGTTTTACCCCTGACATTTATTGTGAGTGCTGTTGCCGCTTCCACACTGCATCTTCAGATCTAGATTAAGCATATCAATATTTAATGAGGGAACTTGCTCAAAAGAAAGTTTGATTTTAGGTAGACAGGCATGGGTTGCCATGTAATTTATTCCCGAATGAATATTTAATTAATTCCGTGTAGCTGGAGCGTCGTGGTCCATGCTGCAGCTCTGGAGGCAGAGAGAGACTCCACCAACGCAGCCGTTCATCAGGAGTTCTGCTCACTTTCATCATCACTCCTGCATTTGTCACATGCCTGCAATTTGCAACTACATGAGTGAATGGCACTGAACTCTAAAGCTAAAAACCCCATTTGTTTAGAACACCGATTTTATTTGGAGTTTGGACGACTTCAGTGATCTGCATGATAGAAGCTAAATATTGATGCCACCCATCAGCAACTATTTCATCTTGGTGTTGAGATTAGGTCAAATCTAGATTACGTCATTTCAAGACCCAAATACAGTAATAAGCCACATTTGTAATAGTGGATAATTATCATCCCTCATGGATTGTTTTCACTGAAGTTGGCCGTGAGAGCACACTGCCTGTCACGATAGATATGTCAGTGTGGCTTGGTTAAAGGCAGCCCGGTTAATAGAGGTTAATATGAGCGGGTGCTAAGAGGAGGGTGGTGGGCTCTTACACTGTGAATGGAGAGAAAACAACTCAGCAGGTCAGCTCTATGTGAGACATGTGATGAAAAGTTGATGCAATCTTCCAGAATCAAGCTGTTCAAGGAGAGATTTCTGGTCCCCCGTCGGCCCTTCCTTTTATGTTTTAATTTTTTTTAAATGAAAGGGCGTCGTGGTCCATGCTGCAGCTCTGGAGGCTCTATATGTCTGCCATACATGAAAACACAAAAACAGAGAGAAAATGAAAAGAAATCATTATTACTAGAGGAAATTTAATCCTTCAATTAATACGTCACTGTATATATTGAGCTTATCACCATCTACCAGTAAAAAAAGAAAAGGGAAAAAGAAAAACGTAGCAGCTAATTCCGTTAGTTTTGATATTGTAGAACAATATAGGCTTTAGAATAATGTTTTTCATATGTTTTGTGTTTGATATACTTGACACATAAAGTTGAATGACAGTAAATCATGTCAAAGGATCACCTGTCAATGTATGTTGCTAATAGCATGGACCTTTTTTTTTTATGCACACGTCTACTATAATGGGTGAACAGCCTAGGCATGCTAGCCACCAGCCTCTCTAATGCTAACGTCAGCCTACCATGCTAATGGACTGTAGAGGAAGTAGCTAAATCAGTCGGTGACCAGATTACAGATTAGCCTCTCCAAAGCTAACGCAAGTGAATAATCTTCTCATTTGCCAGCGCTATCCAATCAGTGCCGGGGAAACATTACCTCACAGTTGCCTAATTATTTTAAATATTTGTGATGTCCAAAGTCAAAGTCAGTTAACAACGGTCAGTGAGAAAGGGGTGGGCTAAAAATGGCATTGAAAGAGAAGGAGAAGGCAAGGGCTGATGAATAGGCTCAGACCAACCGGCTACAGTCATGAATAAGTAACATTAGTGTAGCAATTTGTCCTTAATTACTTCATTAGCTCCTATGTAGCATAGCAACTTGTTGTGTCCCTAATTAGGAAGTAATGCTAGTGGTTTTAGCCCTCTTTGTTGTTCTTCTCTGAGCTGAAGTCAAATTCATAGAGCCCTGCAGGATGAATAAAGCATCTGGATGCATGTATAAGATGGTAAAACATGGAAGCATGGCCAGCTGGTGATGGAGAACAAGCACAGTGGGCAAAGCTGGAATAAATGAAGTGTGACTAGTAGGAATGTGACATTGTGGCACAGTAACCAATCACATCTGACATCTCTTGCATGTGCTGGATACAAATTGAAATTGCAGCAATTTATTTCCCTGAAACACCCCACTGAGATGTGCTATAGCCTCTACACACTTGTGTAAGCCCGGGGATTGAAATTTCAAAACTGCATTTTCCGTTTAAATGGTTTGACCCACACAAGGCTGCATGTGGAAGATGTTTGTCATGTTTTCTAAATTGAGTGTTTCTTCCTTTAAAAAAAAAAGAAAAGAAAATCTGAATTTGCACCTGGTTGGCTGATTACTACTAAGACCGAACAAGAAACTGTGTGTATATATAAAACGTGTGTGTTTGCTCAAGGGGTCATAATGCTGAAATTTTAAACTTCATGCTGATACTGACAAAAATACTCTTTGGAGGAAAAAGTCCTTTCTAGATGGGAAGAAAAATGTTGATCCCGTCCATCAATCCGTCACTAATAACGGGATGTGGAGGAGAAAATAAGGGATGGGAACTGGTAGGGAAGGTAGCAGGAAGGAGCAGGAGGTGAAATGGAACCCAAACCCCCTGAGGAGCACCCTGCACCCTCCTCCACACCCCTTCCACCCGTCTTTCTGTCCCATCACACCTGTTCACAAGAGGAAAAGGTGATGTCAGCCACTTCACACTTTGGTACAATGGAGGCTGGAAGAAAGCAACAGGTCGCAGAGGGCGGTGTGGAAAGACGGAGCAGGGGGTTTGTGAAGGGCCCCGAAGAAGCTCTGCGTTGTACTTACCATGGATACCATGTTTTGGCCCCTTCGGCTGGAGCACAATAACACTTGTGGGTTCAAGTTCCTGTCATCCTCCTATTCTCTCTGCTCCTCCTTTAATTCTGCACCAGCCTCTCTCTCATACATCATATGGCTGCCGAGGCTCAAAGACATGAATTTCCCAGCTATTGGGTCTTTTCTGTAATTACCCTGAGGAGGGGAGGCAGGGGGGAGAAGATGGGGGAGGGGGGGGGGGTAAAGTGAAGAGCGGGCGAAGGGGTGCGACATATTAAAAGTGCCTAAAAAAGAAATACTCAGCATTCTTCTATCACCCTTCACCGATGCAATAAAAGAATAAAGCGAAGTTTGGGGGAGGGGGGTGGTGGTGTAGTAAGAGGGTACATGAAAACGGGGCGTCTGTCCCTGGAGGGCATCTGAATAAATTAATCACAGCGATTGGCTTTCTCCGGGGTTCTCCCCCCCCCCCCCCCTCCCCATTGCCTCCCTTCACTCTTCCTCGTCTTCTTTCCTCTTACGGAATGCCGTCGCCTAATTGGGCCCTGCCTCGGCGCGGCGTTCCGATTGGCTCCGAGGTAATGTGAGAACCTGAAGACCCCGACCGACGGGGCTGACAGAGGCTCAAAGGGCAGCTTCTCTCCCCCCGGCCTGAATGGAGAGGACCTGGGGAGGTGGTGCAAGTGGAAGGTGGAGGGGAAGGGTGTTGGTGAAGGGGGTAAAGGGGGGTGGGGGGGGGCAACACTATTATACAGCTACTAATAGAGCAGCGGATTTGGAGAGGGATAATTAAGACCAATGGATGGTGGAGGTGGTGGGGGGGTAAGTAGGGGTGAGCGTGTGTGTGTGTTTTTTACGCATGCATGCTCACATGTCTGTAAGAGAGGAGAGGTGGATGAGGAGGAGGGGGAGGGGGGGGGGATCCCCACCAACAAAAGCAGAGATGTGTGTGTACCCCTCCTTGCCCCTTCCCACCCGAGGGGGGCTCCCGATAGTCAGACATCTGCCTCATTATAGCCTGCACTTCACTTCATGCTGCTCATTGTTGGCAGCCATTCTGTTTCTTCCCCCGGCCGACTGGAATAGCTGCACATCTACACCAGCGGAGGAAGTGTTGTTTTGTTTTGAAAAGAGTCACCGCTGGGGGAGGGGCTGCGGGGGGGGAGACAGTGATACCCCGAAGGCATCGTGGTGAAATCACTCGGCTTGCTCTGGATTATGTCTTCGCTTTCATTCACACGTCCCAAAATGGATGGGAGGGAATCAAGGACCCTGAAGTTTATTCATAAATTATGCAAAATGGCAGATCGGTGCTTTAAAAGCACTTGTGTTGGTCCTGATGTTGTGTGTTTTTTTTTCTTTTACTTGTTGCAAACGTTATGATTCAGTCATGAATAAACCAAACCCTCCTCGATGACACCAGGCAAACTCAGGTGTTTACTTTTGTTTCTCCTGTTTATGCTGCTTTCACTGACTGTGCAGACAGGTGGACACCGCAACGCTGCTGCACCTGTTGAGCCCATGAGACTTACATTTTAATAAATATTTCTTCTACAAGCAGGCATTTTAAACTTTCAAGATGAAAACGGTGATTTGTAACAGCAACAACATTTCATTTGTCTGGTGTTTTTTGTTGTTGTTTTTTTTGATAGAACATTGCAAAATAGCCAGTGGTGGGACTCAATTCACTGCAATTCTGTCAAATACCTTCCAGACCTTAGAGGTCTTGTGGTTCTAGTCCACTCTGCATCCGCAGAACCAGAACCAAACATGGAGAAGCAGCATTCAGTTTCTATGGCAGGACAACTTTATTTATACAGCACCTTTCAGCCAAAGACAATAAAAAAAAAGAAGAAGAAAAAAACAAATAAATAAAAAATGCTCCTCTAATCTGGAACAAACATCCAGAAAACTACAAAACCGCAGAATCGCCGAGTTCCTTTAAATCTAGACTTAAAAAAACACCTGTTTAGATTTGCTTTTGATTTATAAGAAGCTTCTTCAACCATCAACGAAATAGTTAACTGAAAGCAACAAAAACTGAAATTTCCTTTAACTGATCTTCTCAGTATTCATGGCCTAATCAATGAATACAACAATTTGACCTTTTTGAATTCTGCACCTAAAAATGAACCAATAACTAAAACTACTAAAAAACGGAACGAAAACTAAACAATATTTAAATGATAACTAATAAAAACGGGAAAAACTAATTAAAACTAACTGAATTAGACAAACGAAATAAAACTAAACCACAATGAAAAACCCACAGCTATTATGAACCTGGTCTTGACTGAATTACTCATAAATCTCAAACCTGACATACAAATGTTGAATCTCTGAATACATTTTTTTTTCATATGGCCAGTTATTGAAAGTTAGTTGGTAGAAATAATAATAATAATAATAATAGTTCTAATTCTTTACCCAGTTTGTTTTAATCACAACTGAAATTCTTAGTTTTCCCATCAGTGTTTCCACCCGTCTTGCTCTTGTGGATCTAAATTTGCGTTTGCAGAGAAACATTCATATTATCAGAAGCGATCGTTGCCAGTAAACGTGTTGCATCCCTCTTCAACGTTGGAGTGAAAGAAAACAAATATTTGTGACTGAAAACAAAATAATCAGTTTAATTGAACAATTAATTGGCTCAACGGGATTAGTATTATTATTAACAGTTGATTACGCTCCACTGGTCCTGCTGTTGCAGATGTTGCCTACCAGCTGTGACTCAGTGGGAACTGCAGTGAGTCACTAATAATGGTTTAATTGCACCTTTATTTTCTCTTGCCGTACGATTTAAAAAAAGAAACTGCTTGCCAACACATTTTGCTTTACCGCAAGTGTTCCAACGTTTGGAACAAGCTTTAGCCTGTCAGAGCTCCTACATGCTAATGCGCTCAGACTTTGACTTGCAGGATATTTAATCTATGTATATTTCATTATAGTCTGCCTGTGCAGCGCCGGGTGCAGTGCATGTAGTGGAAGGGGATTAACAGCTTAGTCTAAACGCAAATTTTCATAACAAGCCGTGACAAGATATTCTGTCTCCGTTCGTCGGACTAATTGCCTTTTGAGGGTTTGGTGTTTAAGGTGTTGACATATTTAGCGAATGAATGACTGTGGAGGACAGAAAGAACAATGTTGAGCTGAACACATCAGCACTTTCTACTAAAACCTCTAACAAGACTTTACAGAAAAATGCAGTGTGCTTCCCATTAGATGTGGCATCACTCCTGTAAGATAAACAGCTAATCTGTTTGATTCGGTTGTTTCATTGTCCATTTTGTCAAAGAGTTTATTGACAATGATCAGTGCTTGGTTCTCTGTGGGGAGGATGGTGTGAGTTAGTTCCAAAGATTCATGACTGAAGGTGATGTTTGGAAAGACGAATAGGTCAACTGTGTCTGCAGGATTCAGGTGGCTATGAGGGAGAGCTGCCAGTCTGGTTTGGAGGTGAGAGAAAACCTGTGGAACGGAGGAGGGGTTACCTCCAAGGCTCTTCCTGAGGGTCACTGCAGCAGCGTTTTCATTAGCCATCAAGTACGAAAGTAAATTTGCTTAATGAAAACATGCCAATGTCGATAAGGCTAAAGTTTTTCTAAAGGTTTTGCACAAGGAGATGTATTGTGAAACTGCAATGGAAACACATTTTTTGCATCACACGAGTCATGTGACCAACAAGCAGATGTTACCACTGCAGGAATGACAAAGAAGACAACAGGAAGTAGTTGGAGGATGATAGTTTGTTTCTGATTTTTTTTTTTTTTTTGCCGGGCAATGTGTTGCTGGCGCCAACAGAGCTGTCACAGCATCACACAGTTCATAAAAAGTCGTGTGTCATTCCAACATATTGAATCCATAATTCTTCTGCAAAATCACCAACTACGATTTCCCCAAAACATTGCATAGGTAACCACTTTCAAGTTGGGGGAGCCTAAATAAGATGCCAACTTCTCCTCTGATTGGCTAGTAAATGATAAACATTAGCACCATGGTTGAATTATGAGTATATGTCATGTAGTTGTTTACATCCATTGCTGCCATAAATGTAATCACTTATTGGCTGAACAAGCGGATTGACATATAACTTTAATATAGTTATTTCAACAGAATATAGACAAAGATTTGCGCACATCTGCAATGGGGAAGCAGAACCTCTCTAAGAAAGGTTCTGCAGAGTCTGCTCTGACGTTTGGCCATGAAAACGGTGAGAAAAGGAAATGTTAGAACGCTCAAAAAGACTTTGGGAAGGTTAGAATTTAGCTTGAGCTGCCATACTTAGCACAGTGACAACACTTTTCGGCGTGGTAATTGTTACTGAGGGAAGAAGTTTCAGAAATAGACGTTTTTAAAGAGGCAGAGGCCCAATTTAAAGGCACTAAATTACAATGTCAAATTTCTTTTAATTCCTATTTGAAGTATGTTGCATTTTTATAACTAAAGGTTACTTGATTGTGCTGTAAAATGGCACCATGTGCCAGGAAAATACATGAGTTGGAATCTGTCAAAATCAATAACGATGGGTCAAAACTTCATTAAAAAAAAAGTTAATTTAATCATCTCATTATCTCTGATATTAAACAATCCATGAACCATCCGCAACCTTTGACCTGTCCATATTAAGACTTTCACATTCATAAAAAAACAAACCCTATCTAACTTGTGAATTACGTCTTGATTTGTGTGGAATGCTGGAACCTTTCAGCGCAGAAGCGAACAGCTACAAGCACTTTGACTCAAAGTGGAGCCGGCCGCCGCAGCCTGCACACTTTCAGACAGCGTGGTCCCTATCTCCTCGGGGGCCTGAGGTGAATGTGGCCTTTTGAGAATGGAGGGAAAGCAAACATGTCCCAGGCAGCTCCTGCCTGGGAAAAGAACATCCAAACTGTGTGGGCCGTCCTGGAGCGACAGCCTGAGCAAACAACCTGAGAGGGCTTCAGGAGAGCGGGGAGGGAATGGGGGGGCCGCCGGGTGACTGAGGGCCGATATGAAGCCAGGCAGGGGCCGTGGATTCACACAACAGTCAACCCGTTATCTTTTTAAGCACAGCAAAAAAAAAAAAAAAGCATGAAAGAAAGAAAGTAATAAGGGTGCATGTGCCTTTCTTTTTGCACAAAACTGACACAAAAAAAGTCAGTTCTAAATTTGCTTTTAATTAACTCAAAAGCTGTTCAAATTGGGACTCATTACTTTCAAGCAGAGAAATAAAGGCTAAAAGAATCAACTTTGTTGTGTGAATGGAATTTTAAATGTGCCTTTTCGTAACTTTGGTGACTCAGCTGGTTTAAAGCTGCAGTATGTCACTTTTATAAAAATAGATTTTTTTTAGATAGTTGTTATAAACTGTCACCATGTTGTGACAATATGAGACAGATTTTAAACATAATCATTTCTTTAAGATGTATTTTCAGGTAAGTGTGATCAGTACTTGTTACTTTGGAAACATTTTTAGAAATATCTCTGAAATGGTTTCGGGTCTTTTAAACTTGATATACTTGGAGTAATATTACCTTTCATTTGTAAACAAACTTTATTCTGGTAACATTATGACTACTTTCATTCGATAACTTTATTGTTGCAATTTTCTAAATATTCTGATAATATTATAACTTTGTTCTTACAATTATTACTAATTTTTTTTTATTACAAGTTTATTCTGGTAATATAACTAGTCTTGTAAGATTCCAACTTTATTCTCTTATTTCAACTTTATTGTTGTACTTTATTCTCGTAATATTATAATTCTATTATGTATGACTTTTTTCACAAAATATTATGACTTTATTCTCAAAATAAATGTAAAAAATGTCTTAGCCTGTGGCTAATATTCTGTCATAGTTTTGTACTTTTTGGTTTTGGACTGTTATTCTTCAGCCTTAAAAACATTGAGCTGGTCTGCTTCTTTTTTTGCTGAACTTATTTCCAGTAGAAAATCATATTTCTTTGTCACTCTTTGCTCCGTGCGTTAGCGTTGTCCCCATCACATTACCGCGGTAGCCAGGTGATGGTCTGCCTGAACAGCGGGGGCAAACAGATGGCCGACAGCAGCCCAGGAAAGATGCCTTTGACCGGACGGCATCGCCAAGAGCTGCCAACAAAAAGCTCTCTAATCTGAGCTCCTAGGAGGGAACAATGGGCCAAACACTGGTTGAGTGTGGCTCATTCACTTTGCAGCTGGCTGAGAGCTGCCAGCCTGGAAACCCGGCGCCGTTTGCCCAAACAACAGAAATCTTTCCGTAACAAGACAGAAAAGAATCAACTTAAAGGGAAATGATGAACAAATCCAGATAGGTTTTAAAACCACTGATTTTCTGATCACGTTCAGTGATATCAGAAGTGATTTGTTTTATTTGTTTTATTTGAGTAGTGCAAAAAAAATGATCGAACTCACTTATATTATGTCCCTGGAAATGTGAGACAGTTTTGGAAAGTTTTACAGTTACATGAGGGAGACTTCCTGTCTCCTTCGTGGTTTGTGCCGGTGGCAAAAGACAGTTGTTGATCATGTGACTCATGTGAAACGAAAAAAAAGTATTTCCTTTGCAATTGTGCAATAAATCAATTCTGACGGCCAAAAGAACCACCTTATCCTAGAGCCAAAACATCTTATCCAAATATGAGTTTTTTTCTAAATTGCCATCTCTCCATTAAGCAAACTTATTTTTGAAATGTCAGAATTATTTGGTCAAACAACATGGAAACCACTACTGATTGTTTCTGACAATCCCACTAACATCTGGACAAAGGCAACATGACAATCATTTTCTTTGACTCCTCCAGTGCATTTAACTCCAATCAGCCTGATTTGCTTTGACAGACATGACACATGCCCATCAGCAGTCCGGAGTACCACAGGGAAATGTTGTCTCACCGTTCATTTTTACTGCATACACCGCAAACCTTCAGGAAAAGACGGAGTAGAAATCTGTAGAAAAAGCACAAGAAGCTGAGTCCAGAGATCCGGTGGAGCGTTTTGAGGCTACGGTCTGGGAACAAACATCTATCTCTTCTTCAGAACACAAACATGGTGTTTCAGATTCAGAACAAAAAGGAGCATACACAACCACATTTCCATTATGGCAGACGAGACTATGGAAGATTCTGAATACGTTTGCGTTCACCTGCACAACAGACTAGACTGGAGATGCAGCAGTGAAGCCAGCAGGGGCCCTAAACCCAGCTGGGTCTCTGAGGAAACACATAAACATCGCTGTTCACACACTCTCCATCCAATGTCACCGAATGGACAGTGTCCTGCCTTTCTGACATTGCTTTAAGTCCATATGTCTGTCTTGCTGCTACGTTAACTGAGCCCTGTTAAAGTTAATGGCTTTCCATAAACACAGAGGCCCCAAGGGGCCAGCGCTAATAAAGCCAAGCAGGGAAACTGAAAACCAGCAGAAGCAGTCTGTTACTGGGGAGCAGGATTTCTTGCTTTAGAAGGATAGCTTTAAAAGTTCAGACATTATCAGTCAGTTTTGAGTAACTTGGCTCCAATATGAATGGTGGAGAAGCAGAGGCCACGATGTTAGAGAAGTTCCCTGCTTACTTCTCTAAACAGAAGTAAACTGCTTAGTGACTTATAAGATTTTCACAAGTCATAAGGAAAAGAAGCAAAACATAGCAGAATCTCTTCACTTTTGTCCAGATTGAGGTGCAGGTCTGTCATCCCATAATCCGCTCTGGGTAACTCTGCTAGAGGGTCTTTACCCAACGCCAATGTCTGAAACCAAGCAGGACATGCAGGCTTCCTGCACCGTCTGGAAATGTATAAAAAAAATGTTGTTGGTGACTTTATAGGTCCATGGAAACACATAATCATTTGGAGAAAGTCAGTGAACAATCCAGACGTTGCAATGGAGAATACACAGCCTTTTAGAAACCTGCCACTGCAACCATACATGATGTGGGACTGAGGTCAAAGAGACGAGTCTGACATGATACCAAAGTATACATTCTACATAATAATTATTATGATTTTTATAGAAGCTTTTGAGATCGTTTGTGGAATCTCAGGAAGTTTTTAAACCTCGTAGTCCTGTTCACCTCTCTGCCTGTGCTGGCGCTGCCCCAAGAACCACTAAAAGAAAAAGTATGAAAACCTCTGAAGAAAACGCTTGAATGCAACTTCTTTAAGCAGCTGTAGAATTTTTGTCTTGTCTTTGGCAATCGCTATCGCTAGGCTTGTGCTCCTGTTTTGGTTGTATTTACCGAACTGAGACCTAGGTTTGTAGGCAGACCAGAATTTGTCGATTCACGCCTCCCCAAGCAAACCAGACTTTCTAGGTAAACCAACTGCCGTTTGATTAAAGTGGACTAATCAGGTCTGGCGTGAACACTGCATATTTCATGTCGTATCCCTGCTAGTTTTGTATTTCATGGTCAAACCACAATAATCCAAAACAAGGAAATTCCGATAGACCATGAAACATGGGCCAACTCGTGACCAAGATGCCTGTAAGTCTATCCGGGTTGGAAAGAGAATATCCATCATCGGTTACTGATTCATCCAGAGATCACTCAGTATTAGGATCCAGTGTATAAATATATAAAAGCGAGCAGACGTTGTGACCGAGAATGGAGCAGACACTTTAAACAGTGGTTAACTCAGCTCTGCTGGTACGACACCAAAACAAATGACTGTTATATTAACGGCTACCAGCGAGCCCCTCTGTGTGTGTAATGGGAGCCCACTGGAGACGGAGATCCGAAGCGTGCAGGCGCTGCCTTTTTGCCGAGCAGTGTAAATATTTAGGGTCACCAGTCACACAGTGGAAAATGAAAACCATGACACTCTCTGGGTATGTGCGCGAGACATAAAGTACTGCGCTGTGGGACTGTGTATACATGTCAGCGAGGGTACTGGGTTTACACTACAGCATTGTGTGACACACCGTGGCATTCCAGTTTGCTCTTCGCTGTCCAAAATCCGTGTGTGGGAATGTGTGTGATTACGTCTTATGAAAAAACAATTACACCACAAGCCTACATGTGTTTGTGTAAAAAAAAAGACTTTTTTTTAATACTACTCATTTCTTCCTTTGACTAGGACTTTGACATGAGGCAGACAAGCATTATCTGAGTGAAGCAGAAGCTGGGGCATTCACAGCAGCGCATTAATCACTTCTGAAGGCGCCCTGCCTAACATGGACACCGCGCTCCAAAAACGGGCCGACATTGGGGTTTCCACAGCTACGAATTGCAGCTTAAATGTTAAAAGTAATCAAAAAATAATAATAATAAAAAAAGACTAAAACATTGACTGATTTGGTTTTAGTCACCTTTCAGTAGGTTTAAAATCCATATAAATCCAGCTGTAATGAACAAGTTACAGAAAAGTTGCGTCTTTATGTTAAAGACGCAAAGCACTGCATCTTTAATATAAAGTGTATTAAAATTTCTTCAATTTTTGTTGCTTAGATCAACTTTTACCTTCATCAAAGAAAGATACAGGTATGCTGTAGATATTTGGCACTAAGCTAAGGCGTGGCAAAGCCATGCATGTGGCCACACAGACAGTGATTTAGAGTTTAGCTCTTTAGAGTTTAGCTCTAAATCACTGTATGATTTACAGTTCAATCATGCAGTGTTAGGGTCATCACAGATAAAAAAAAAAAAAAAAAACGTACTCTGCAATAGATTAATATGAATATGAAAGTGGAAAGTGTAAACTTTTGTAAATTTTCTACGTTTCAAAATTAGTAAATTTTTGACTTTTGAAAAAGTTTCTCCCTTAATCTAAAAATTTGAGGGTTTGGGGCTGCCCAGTGGCGCAGCTGGTAGAGCTGTTGCCTTGCAGCAAGAAGGTTCTGGGTTTGATTCCCGGCCCGGGACCTTTCTGCATGGAGTTTGTATGTTCTCCCTGTGCATGCATGGGTTCTCTCTGGGTACCCCGGAGAGAACCCACGCATGGTTGTTTGTCCTGTCTGTCTCTGTGTTGCCCTGAGTCAGACTGGCAACCTGTCCAGGGTGACTTCGCCTCTCGCCCGGAACATTAGCTGGAGAGGCACCAGCACCTCCCAACCCCACTAAGGGACAATGGAGGGATTTGAGGATTTGACCAAATTTTAATCCTACTGGTTCTTTCTATCTATGCCAATCCTTATACGTCGCATAGAAAGCTGAAGGAGTATTCAAGTTAATATTCCTCAGCAAGCGTGATTCATTTAATATTTTTCAGAAACATTTTCTTCCATTTTTACAGTTTTTTTTTTTTCAACTAGAACTTTTTTGCTGACCTGTCACATGTTGGACCTTATCTTGTAGTGTTGACAGTAGCAAAGTGTCTCTCTGTCTTTTACATATCACACATACATTTAAGATTTGGCGTGATAAGTTGACAACTTGATAGCTACCAGTAGTGATTGTCAGGCTTTTTGCCCTCCACCATGGAGCTGTGCGCATGTCGTCAATTTGCAACGTGACGACATGGAAATACTGCTGTTGGTTACATTTCTACAAAGGAAAATGTAAATAAGTTTAGCAAAATCAAACAGCTGGAAACCAGCTACAAATCGCTCATCAATGTATCTTCGTAAATCCATATTTGAATGTTATTGCAATTCGGGGCACTTGATGGCAGAATGAGTAATGGGGCAACGATTAGGAGCTGCGACGGGAGGTCAACGAAGTTCAGGCGGTTCCATAAATTAGAACGCAAGGAAAGCAAAAATACGGCTCAGTGAAATAGGAGGGTGGCTGTGTTTCAGGAAGACAGAGATGACTTTCAGAGTGAAAAGCGACTTGTGTAACCAGGGAGCGGACCTACACTGGGAGCATTTACCGGCTCTTTGAAAAGAGCCTCAGAGACCCCATGACGAAAAGAGCACTGGCTGGAGACACGAGGAGATAAATATAACTTGGTGTGTGTGGCCCGTGCTGCCGCCGCTGCTGAATGTGGACCATTTAGGGGTCTTTCACCTAAACGGAGCCGACAGCCATTACCCCACAGGGCGTTTTGGAGCGCGAGGGAGTGAATCAGCGCATTATCACCTTTTTACCGTTTTCATGAGCATTAGCACAAGGTGCCAGTATTGAAGTCTGAAAACAAGGCGAACTGGATAAATCCCCTTCAGAATAAAGGCGCGGAGGTGTGTCGGCAGAGCGACTCCTCTGAATGGGTTTTAGTGTTTTCACTTACAGGGATCATTTGTGCTCTCCAGGCCCACAGACTCTCCTAGGTACACTCACCCTGCTGTGACCCTCAAACGTCTGACACAGATGGAAAGTACCTGGTTACGATCACGCTGTGGGGAAGTTCAGCGCTGAGTCGGTACATCCACTTCTACTGAAGAATGCTGAAGTTATTAGGCAGGCTTCAAATAGTCACAAGTGAAACCAGTTGGACTGGATTTGACTGGATATTGTAGAATCATTTAGTTTAATATGCGCTGATCAAAAAACAAACACAGAGCTCAGGAGTTCTTAACGTATTAATCTCCCCACATACACCCAAACCCTGTAGTATTGAAATATGATTCTGACTAATTCCTTCATTTCAGTGGATTAATTGCATAGATTTTAATGTGTTACAATTTTTTTTTTTTTTACGTTCAGAGTAAGAACTTTTGCACCCATGTGTTTCTGGTACACCTGCAAACCTGACGCCTGAAAAACATCCGCAATTAAGTTGTGCTAAAGGCAGTTAGCTTGTCAGTGAAGCTATTCAAACCTAAAATAGCATCTCGATGCTAAACATTCAGATGCTGACGTCAGCGCTAATGTCATCGTCCACAGTCCGTATTTCTAAAATTCCATGAATGATCCTGAAACATTTGAAAACTTTTCTCCAATTTATGGTTTAACAAGAGATTAAAAACAATGAATATATTTGTTTTTGAACTATTTATTAAATAATTTATCAGCAAAAAAGGCTTTTTGAATTGAAACCGTTGCGTAATTCTCAATATATGGTTTTTGATTTTAATGAAATGAACAGATGCCACAGTTAACTCAATTTAAAATTTTTAAGAGTCCCACAACTAATTCTGATGTATAATGAAAAGTTAATCCACTTATAAGTACATAAAAAACAGTGAAACTCAGAGATATTCAAACATGATCTAATGTCTTAATAAGTTTATGACCTAACATTGGGGTGACGAGTGTAGAAATGAGGAGGAAAAAAAATGAAATATAAAGATCTAAAGGTTTAATCCATTACTGATTTAAAAAGAATCTGGCAAAATAGGAAAATCTAAGTTACTCGCCAGAGCTGTTGAAATTCTCAATGAGAAGAATATGTAGGAGACGAAGTTTCATTGATCAGCTGTGGGTGAGTGACTTTTCTCTGTAGTGTACTTGTATTATTCTTGAAGCTGAACTATCTGGTTTCCATATCGTAAATCGTGATCTGCACAACAGCATCCTGCATGATCACCAAATTAATTACGTAACAGTTTCTGTTCCATCTTATATTGTGCATGTCAAATTGCATTATGCAGCTCATAAGGAATTTCTCAGCTACAAAAACAAGCTCCCAAAAACTGTCAGTATAGTTAATCTGTGAATTATAATGCTGATTAGTATTAGTATTAGTATTGCTTTACGCCTCACTTCATACAAGACAGTCGAGACTCTCGGCTGTTGAGAAACGATTGTTTTCTGGAGGCACAGACTTCACTTAGGTTTTAAATGTTTGTTACCCAGTCGCTAACGTTTGGCCGCGAATGGAAAGCACCAGTCGGATGCTGTGAAGCTTACCGGAAATTGCCATGTGAGCTGGGCATAAGATTTCAATACTCAACCCAAACCAAGTTATTAACTTCATCAAAGAATATCTATAGACACGTTGCATGTTGTGGTTTACATCAGGAAATTTGATGCATGCGCTCCAAGGGAGAGGGCAAAAAATATGATTCTTTTACTTGCCATTCATATCTGAGCCGACACAGTGGGACAATACTGTTAACAAAACGAAACCTGGAGATGTAGGTACATTTCATTTACTGCAGTGCGCTGTAGTAAACCCAAAAGTAATGCAGCAAAACCATTAACAACTCAAAGCCACTCATATCCTGCTTTTTTCTCGCTCTTTATGTCAACTACACTGTACATAACCCTGTTGCTATGGCAACTGACTGATAACAGCTCCACCAGAGTCCAGTGTGTCAGGATTCAACACAACAACAAAAAAATGCAAAAACTTTCCACTGAAAGAACAGAACATTCAGTTTGCTATAGTATTATGTTTTTAGGCTTGATTGGTTATTTTGGGATTATTAATAAGTGATCATCTGAACACAAATGTGGTTTATTAGTTGATTTAAACGACTCCTCTGCTGATGATCTGTCAGAAAGTTGGTTTACGGATCAGCTTTTTTTGTAACTTTTGTGCCACATAGCGAACGTGCTACTTGGCACATTGGCTTCTTACACACCAGATTCCACAGCACATCTACATGCTAAGGTTGTCAAAGTCAGGCTAGCATAACTGATGTACTTCCGACTCGCTGTTTTGTGAACTTTATTCTGATTTTGTTATCTAGTTGTCATACACAAATTCGTCATTTTAAGGTAAAGCACTGTATCCCTTTTTCTTTTCTATATATCACACCTCCATTTAAGATTCCCTGCGTTATTTTGATTTTTTGACAGCTAAAACCAGTGGTAGTCATTGACAGAGAGCAGCTTTTTGCCCTCCAGCAGGGAGCTGGGGGACGGGATCTTGTGCGCATGACGTCGCATTGCAACGTATCTGTAAAAATGAGTGGAGAAGATGGAGTGTGCTTCTTCTGACCTCAACCCCAGAGAACCCTTTTGGGGTGAGCTGTTCAAAGCAGAGCAACTAAAACAACCACAATGGCTTCTTACCACAAAACGCTGGATGGGGAACAGGATGTTGTCCCACAGCAGTGACCAAAACTAGTGACCAGCCTGAGCACGTCATGTACAGTTTTACCACCCACTACAAACACTCCTGTTTGTTTCAATGACTAAGTTCCTGAAATACCAAATATGTGTTTTCTTTCCTGTAACTTCAATCCAGTAAACAACACCAAACGAGAGTTCATGGTGGAACGAGCTGTTTGGCTGCTTTTGGCACGGAAGATTTGGCAAGTTTTTCTTTAGTGCAATCCACAAAACAAACTTCGCTCCTCAGTGTGTTTTCATTAATGACACAGCATTAGTCAAAAAGGATAAAATGACTCAGAAGACGTGAGATTTATTGCCAAGCTCCTTTGTTACACAAAAATAACCGACCAAACTCAAATTTCCTTACTTTTTATGCAAAGACAATGTAACAATGTATATTTTAGAAAGCATCCCAATTCTAATGACTGTGATGGAAAGTACATTCATCACAGATCATAAATGGTGAATTAAAAATTTATTTATAGATTTAGCTTTATTGAGCCAACTTATAGAATTTTGAATTGGCAATGATGCTTCCAGAATGATCATTTTTTTAAATAAAAACTAGCAGCACTGACTGAACCAGGAGGAACGATCTTTACTGTTTCTTTCAGACTTTGTTGCATTAAAATGTTTCTCAATTTAAGAATGACTCAACGCTACGTAGAGTCACTCCACTCTTATCGGATTGCAGTAATTCTCCGTTATACGGTGGAGACACTCTACCCCCAAGGTTAGCTCCATTTTTCCATTAATCGCTTTAACGAATTAAAAAGCCCGATTGATTGTCTTCCACACATTCGACGCTACAGCTTCTGCGCTTTTTGTCGTGAATTACCCAGGTCTTTAATTAAATTTATCAGGAGCAGCAGAACTTTGGAGAACCAAATCTAATCAGCTTTCCTGTGCCAACAGAGACAAATGGATTCAGAGCCTTCTCTAACAGGAATCTTCTTTCAGCCTTTACATGCACACAATGTTGTGTCTTTCAGGAAAGCTTCCTGGTGGGGCGGGTTGTTTATTTTCAGGAGAAAAGAAATAAAAAGGTGGTAATTAGATATCAGCACAGAAAAACGCCTTACTCAGTCTACAGCAGAGTTGGGGTACTCCAGTCCTCCACAGACAATATCAGTTTTTAGATGGACCCTTTCTCTGACCCACCTGAATCTAATGAGTGGCTCCCTGCCAGGCCTCTGCAGAACTGAAGGACATGCTGATAAGGGAGGTCAGACATTTAACAGATGGACAGGTTTGATTACAGTTAAATAATTGCTTGAAAATGTATTCACACCTCAGTGACATGAAATTTTCCGCATTTTGATTTAAAGTGACATACGCTTGTATTTACCGTCTTTGTATTTATGTCTGTGTTTAAAAACAATAAATGTTTTAAGTCAATTTAGTGATTTTCTGTATCGGATTTGTTTAGTCTGATGCTAAACCTCAGATATCTGTATCAGTATCAGATGTGAAAAAAGCGTATCGGTGTATCTCTGGTGATTCCTTTCAGTATTTTAAAAGTGTTAAAAGCCAAAATAAAACTTTTATTCGTGATATTAAAGGGAGGTAAAAACAACACGGCCAAAGTTTCAAGACGAAGCCTTGCTCTGCTTCATGTGAAGACGTATTGCTTAAAATCCTTGTTGGCTCGTGCCAGGACGCTTCTGTTTTGGGGAAGTTACAGAACACCTCGGTCCTGTACCAGAGCTTCCAGGTCCTGCTTGTGTAGCGGCCCTGAACAGACTAAAGTTAGCATGTTTGTCTGTTCTTCAGCAGCAGAGGTTTTTCTTGCTCTCTATGTTTTACTCTCTGGAAGCTCACTATATAATTTTCTCAAACCCAACAGAGTTTCTATTTTTTTCCAACCACTAATTAATTATAATTCAGCGAAGTTTGATGCAGTCAGGCCAAAGGAATGTCAGAGCCTGTAAGACTAGCTTAGAGAAGGAGGAGGCGGACGCTACGACGGGGATAGGGAGAAGGACGGGGTCTCTGGTTTCCATCCATCTTCACACGTTGGAGGGCCTCAATCTCTTTATTCGGTAACTTGACCTAACACTGAAACAGGAGAACATTATAATGCCGGGTACAGAAGGATGACTGATCATGCTACAGACATAGACTAAGACAGATTGAGCTGGGGAAAAAAAAGTTATTTCTTTCACAAGTTTGAAATCAGGCAATGCCACGTTTCCATCAATCAATAAAGTTTATTTGTGTAGCACGTTTCAGCACCACTGTAGTTCAAAGCACTTTACATTGTGAAAACATGAAAACATCATAACATCATATAGTGACAGTTGTGAAAACCATCCATCCATTTTCCATACACCCTTTTCCCCTTAGTGGGGTCAGGAGGGGCTGGTGTCTATGTCATGTTTTTGGACTGTGGGAGGAAGCCGGAGTACCCGGAGAGAATCCACCATGCACAGGGAGAACATGCAAACTCCATGCAGAAAGACTCTGGGCCGGGAATCGAACCCAGAACGTTCTTGCTGCAAGGCAACAGCTCTACCAGCTGCGCCACTGGGCAGCCCAGTTGTGAAAACCAATAGCAGACATTGTATTTTGTCCAATGCCGTGGCTGAAATCAACAAACATCAAAAATGTCTGTCCATGTTCTGTTCATTATGGTTCAAAAGTGACTGTAACAGGTGAGTTTTAGTCTTAATTTAAAGGAATCAGCAATCCCCTGTAAATTATGTTAGTGTAAACAGTATTTCCATTATCTTTGTTTCAGTTGTAACTCGAAAACCAGTGGAATTTACTGGAATCAGTGGTTTTGTTCATGGCTAACCGCTATTAGCATTAGCGATGCTGGCCTGGTAAAAACCTCCCCCTTGTCCTACACTTCAGTTCGTCCAGAGGGTCTGGACTGTTGAGAAACGATTACTTGCTATAGATGTGGATTCATTTGAAGTTTCAAATTAAGTCTGATTTTACTCAATCGCTAATATCTGACTGCGATGTGTGTAAAATATTAGTAGCTCCATCACAAAGCTTACATTATGAAGCTTATCGGAGACTGCCTGCTGTAAGCAGCCACCCCTCACTTCGAAGAGACAAGTTTGGAACCAAAATATGTATAAACACAAAAACTAGCCGTGAACAGGACAATTCTAGAATGATTGAAGCTTAAAGCTGCAGTGTGTAACTTTTATTTTTAAAAAAGAAAATTGTATACATAGTCATTGCAGTTTAAACCTGATCATCTGTGAAAATAAATTCAAGCTCTTCTGGTTGAAAACAACCAATCAGAGCCAATTATTCTGGCTGCTTATCCCCTATTCCTTTGCTATGCTACAGCTAGTTCACCGCAACCTAGCCTCCCACAAAAGCTAAAGCTAATTATCTTGGCCACCAATGATGGCCGATAAATGGTTTTCCTGTAACAGGAAGTTGTTTCTCCACCGTTAGCATATTTAGGAGCGAGTAGACGAGATTAATTGGTAACACTAAGCCCCACCTCTTGGCTCTGATTGGTTGTTTCTGGCTGGGAGCGGATCATCTGTCTCATAACACACACTGCCACGACATGGCGCCAATTTGAACGAATATATTTCTTCATAAAAGTTGCACACCGATGCTTTAAACCTTCAATAAACACGTTCGCACCTTCTCTGTTGATTTTTTTCAGAGCCGAGCTGAGAGTGAGAGATTTGCCCATTTCCCTGGTTTTGACATTTTTGCGGCGCTGCTGCGTCTCTGTTTGTGCAGTTAAACAGCCTTAATGAAAATGTCCTCATTCATCCAGCTGACAGGTCCCAGCCTCCCAGTCTGCTGTGACAAACTGCCTGCCGACGTCGGCATTTTAAGGGTGGTCTGAATGTTCCGGGACCCGTAACACACTCGCATCGCTTCTGTCTCTCTGCACGAACAACACACACCATCGAGAGTTTTGATGAAAAGTAATTCGTAAATACTTCAGTTTTCACTTATTTCAAAATCTACTACCCCCCCCCCAGACCACCCCATCAGCAATAGACAAACTTTCAGGCCTAAAATATAAAAAAAAATCCTTAGAACTTAATGATGGGGTTCTTTGATTCGAAGCACTACTGGCTGAACGGAGCAGACAATTCTCTTCTGTTATGAGAAGTTTTAATAAGACATTCGCCCCGCCCGGCTTTACGGGCGTCTCCAACGCTGGGAGGAACAAAGAGGAGGCAGCAGATGAAGCGGACCCTTTAAACAGGAGGGTTTGGTGCCCAGACTGGATCTAAATAGAGCAATCAGACATCTGTAATATTTTTGTAAAATAGTTTTACTAGAGTTTTTCCCTTTATAGTGGCTTTATAGAGTCGTAACTCTTGAATTTGGTCATATCTTGTCACATTAGGGCCGTAAAAATTACGAAGTGTATTTTGTTGGGACTGGGACTGAAGGTCACCTTCCAGCAAGAGACAGTAGCTGCGTTTGCAAATACTTATTCAATATTCAGGTCAAGTCAAGAAAGTACAATTTCACAATTGCATTAAATAAGAAATGTGATTAAAATCACATGTGAACAAGTTTGTTCATATAAGTTGTTTAAAAACTTGCCTTGTCATTACACTCCATCCACTTCCGTCGTCGTCTTTGTGATTTGTGCCGGTGGCAGCAGCTGTTTGTTGATCACGTGACTATTGTGATGCCGAAAAGTGTTTCCATCGCAGTTTTTGCGAAATAAACCAAAAAAAAAACACTGTCTCAGCACCAAAACTGTCAGCAAAAAAGGTTTTCTTCCAAAATTGGTGTGTTTCTCTTGAGCATATTTACTTTAAAAATGTCAAATAGCCAGATTATAAGGGCAGCGGAAATGCAGGTAGTCATGAATAAAAGCTGCTGAATGAGTTTGAGCTATTTTGCAAAGAAAAACAGGCATAACTTTCACTACCTGTAACACACTGTGTTCCCGTTTGACACAATCAGAAAGTCAAAACATCCATCCGTCCATCCTTCCATCCATCCATCCATACTCCCTCGTCCCTTAGTGGGGTCAGGAGGTGCTGGGTCCTATCCCCAGCTAACATTCTGGGCAAGAGGTGAGGTCACCCTGGACAGGTCGCCAGTCTGTTGCAGGGCAACACAGAGACACACAGAACACACAACCATGCACACACTCACTCACACCTAGGGAGACTTTAGAGAGACCAATTAGCCTGACAGTCATGTTTTTGGACTGTGGGAGGAAGCCGGAGTACCCGGAGAGAATCCACCATGCACAGGGAGAACATGCGAACTCCATGCAGAAAGACCAGGGCCGGGAATCGAACCCAGAACCTTCTTGCTGCAAGGCAACAGCTCTACCAACTGCTCCACAGGGCAGCCCAAAGTCAAAACAAATAATCCAAAGTATCAGGAAGAGAAATGTTCATCCCTGGGAACTATTCCTAGTGTGAACAACAATTAAAACATAGTATGTGAACTTCTGAATTCAAAAAAAGTTTTTAAAAAAAATCTCTAGAGAAAGAATTCTGCCATGTAGCATTTCGGTGATTCTAAGCGGTTCGGTCTGATTTCATGTCAGACGGGGAGGAAGAGAAAGACACGTGTGTGTGTGTGTGCCCTTATAGTCAGTGTATGTAAATATCTGGCTTCAACGGTAAGTAAGTTTTAGTATCCATTAAACTCCAAATCATTTTGTTATATACTGGTTCGTTAAAAAAAAAAAAAAAAAAAGCCCTCAAATTGAAGGAGGCTGCTTCCTCCACGGTGTGGTCGTCTAATTCTGCTGCCCGATGTTGGGAACCGTACGGTGGATCCAGTAAACTCAAGCCGGTGTTTTGGTCTGAGCTTACGGTAAAAGTGCTGTCCTGTTATAGCTCGTAAAAAACCAGAAAAACATACTGGCCCAAACACACACACACACACACACACACAAAAACAACAAAAAAAAACAAAAAACAGGGATCCTGTGTCCCTGAAAAACAACTCTATAATTTCACACAAGAACCAACTGAGCTTTTTTTGACTCTGCACTGCAATTCTGGGGAACAGCAGCTGCACCGCGGGCATCTTCACCACAGGGTGGTTGTTTGCACAGACCAGTTTAGGGCTGTTTGTCTCCCAGTGAGCCCCTCCAGGCCCCCCTGGGGAGAGCAGAACAGAACACACTCTGTCCCGGTACCGTCTGGGCCCGACACAACAGTGTCTGGAGGAATCTGAAAGAAATGGAGTTTGACGTGTCTCATGCTCTCCCAGTGAGCTCTACTGAGGTAAGCTGGTTGCATTATTAGTGTTTCAGTTCTGAACTGAACCCGAGATATTAGCTAAAACATACATGAATTATTCAAATGGGTTTGCCTCCTTAGATTTTCCTTCAGTTTTTTTTTCCAGTTTTTATGATGTAGTGAAAGATGATCACTGCATATGAATTAATGTATCATTTTAAACAGTAAACAGGGGAAAAACAAACCAACCCGTTGCTATGAGACAAAGCAATTACCCCCAAACCTAACACTCTCTGCAAACGATTTCAACGAAGCCACACATAAGGGTTTTAAGTCTGTTCAAAGTCATGTCACAGCATTTCAATTAGATTCAACTCCAGACTTTGATTAGGCCACACTGGCTCAGGTATGTCCTGTTACTGGTGGTTTGCCGAATGAAACCCCGCTCCATCTGTATCAGTCGTTGAGTCCTTGGGCAAGACTGTGGCTTCAATGTAGCTTACCGCCACCTGTGTGTGTGTGTCATATATATATATATACACACACACATATAAAGTAGCTTTGGAGTCCTCTGACTTGGTAAAAAAAAAAAAGCTCCACCTTCTTCAGTCCACAATATTTTGTTGTGAACCGTCAAGACGTCCTGAAGGCTAATGTTTGATGTGCTACCAGTGTTTACTTCCCACAAATGTAGTTTTTGTTTTTGTTTATTTTCTTAATTTTTTGAATAAACACCGACCTTATTTGGGGCGAGCGCCGCCTCCAGCGGTTTAGACGTGGTCCCGGACCATTTTGAACTTGGATGAGTCAGCTGGGATGTGGTCTTGGGAGTAATTTCTGTAACCCAGTCACTTACTGGGAAGGTTTCACCGCTCCTCCATGTTGTCCCCATTTGTAGGGGGGACGGCTCTCAGTGTGGGTTTTACTGGAGACCCGAAACCGTAGAAACGACTTTTTAACCACTTCCAGATAAGACAGACGTCAACGGCTCCGTTTCCTCCATTTCTTCTCGAATTTCTTTGGTTTGACTCATGACGTGTTGGCGTTGGAAATCTTTTGCCCTACTTCATGTCGTCAAACTGGAGTCACTTTTAATTCTGCAGCCCAGAAAAGTTGGGCCCATCAACGTAGCCGGTTTGATCATGTTTTCAGCTTAACAAATGATTCGTTACCAGGGTTCTGGCTCGCTGATTCTTCATCTGTTTGATGACCTCGAAGTGTTTAGGTGTTATAAATGAGTAGTAATCTGTTAGGGAACAAATTAACTGTTTGAGTCCAAATATAAATCTGCCTTTTACCGATCTCACTTCATTTGGACGCACCAGCACGCCCTTCTCCCTCCACGTGCTTTTTAAATATGTGCACGTCTCTAAGTCCTCCCTCTGTTTTTTTTTATTGATGCACACACACACACACACACACCCAGTCAGTCGTCAGTAAACTAGCTTTTATTGGGACATAAAACTGTTTTTTTCCATCAACACCACACTATTGCTTGTGTTCCACACAGAGGCATTTAGGAGCTTTTTTTTTTTTTACTGAAATACCTCCTCTCTGGCACCAGAGGAATTTGTCCATCACAGTTCACGAGAATAACTGAATTACAGTCGTTTCATTGTTTTCCCAGCGCGCTCCGGTGTGCCGAGGTTCCCCCCTTAAACTCGCCTCACGTCCCCCTCTGCCCTCCTCCCCGCCGTGGTTTTGGGAGTTTAACGTGCGTCCAGGAGGACGAAACGAGGACGGCGTGAAACTCACAAACAGGATCTCGACGCGTTGAAGCAGACAAAGGCGCCCACCCGTGCCCCCCCCCCCTCCCCACACCCTCTCACCCCTGGGCGAGACGCGGTGCAAGAAAACACAAGAGTTGGACGGAGAGAGGTCCGGCTTCTGCTCTGAGCTGCTGGGGAAAAGACGGCCAAGAAAAGAATTGGTGCTTTGCACGCAGTCAGAAGGTCCAACAAAACATCCAACGACCAAATTCAGTCGAAACCATTTCAACCTCCTGATTCTTTACCTGCTGTGTTCACTCAGACTGGATCTGGGGGAATTTCAGCGTATAAGTTACGGTTTCTAAAGAAGCTCTATGGAGCATGGTGGTGGAAGCTGCAATGCTCCACTTGTGAAAGTAAATCTGTTGAGCTTCACGTGTCACGCTGTCAATTATGCAATGAGACGAAAATCTTTTGATGTTTGTTCTTGTGTTTTATGAACGATATTTGATTATCGTTTAGCTTCGTCTGAGACACGGTTCTTTGGACACCGTCCCCCATGTTCTCAACGTTACTCCGTTTCCTGTTGGTGACGTTGCAGCCGCTGACTTTCATCAACGAAAGGAGGCTGTTCCTGTGAAGTGGAAGGAAAATGATGCAGACGCACCAGCACGTCTGCATCGTTATTACAGTTATTTAGAAAATAAATCTGAACATTTTAGCTCGTTAATGTTGTTCTTATGCTTTTCCTTTTTTAAAGGTTTTATTGGCTCTAGTGGCCTTTATTTAATAGTTAGTGGACAGGAATGAGGGAAATGAGTGAGACGTGCGGCAAAGGTCGCCAGGCCGGGATTCGAACCTGGGACGGCCGCGTCGAGGACTAAGGCCTCCGTATGTGCTGAACCCCTGTGCCGCCAAAGCACCCCCTTATGCTTTTCCTTAAAAAAACAAACATCAGCACTATTTATATTCATCGTTTTCAGAAAATCTAATGAAAATCAGCATTTAAGAACATCAGCGTTGCGATCGCTTCTTGTTTTGGACTTTTGCTTCACTTTTTCCCCTGTTTTGTTTTCCTGTTGTCATCATTTCCTCTCATGCCAGTTCAGTTATTTCTTATTTTGGGGTTTGTTCTCTTGCGTTTGGTATTTACCCTCATCCTCCCCGTTCCAGTTTACTCCCTCCGAGTTTTTGGATTTATTCAGTTAGATTAGTTATTAGGTCGCTGTTTGGTTTTCCTCCCCGTTCCATCCTGTGTTTATTCGTCTTTCCATTTGTCCTTTCTCCTTCCCCTCCCTTCAGCAGCTTAATTAGCTGTTTTTCGTCTTCACTCCTTCCTCTCCGTGTATCGCCTCTTGGGCCTCAGCGTTCGCCATCGACTCCTTCCGTTTTGTCCCGTGCCGCTCTGCTGTGTCCCATTGTTTCTACATTTCACTCTTGTTTTCTCGTTTGTAAGTTGTTTTTCATGGTGTTTTATTTTTTTTTTTACATTTTTCTCATGACTTCTCCATCATCTCTGCTCTCCAGGCTGGACCTTGATCCAACTCCACATGCTTCACAGCAATCAGACAAACCAGCCCTACATTAATGCATACTCTAACTTACTGAATGTGGTTTAACGCTTGAGTAAGATCCTGGTGCCATCAAAAGTTTAGTTTCTGTTTTATTTTACTTCAGAATTGAATTGAATTGTTTTACTTGAAGCAGATATTTTTTTTATGATAGGAGAAAATATTTTGTCTAAGAGTAAAAATATAACTCTTTGTAACGACAGATTGCAACAGGTCTAACTATACATGACAAGTCAGGGATCTGGCTCTTTTTTTTTTTTTTTTTTTTTGATGTTGCTTCGTTTCCAAAGTTTTTCCAAACATAATTTTACTGCTTGGAAAACCGTAAACTTTGCTGTTTCCACCAGTAAACTTTGCTGTCGGGGCGATTGGAGGTCGCAGCCTCTCTTTTTGTTGCGCAAACATGACGGATTTCAGCAACGGCGAGCGCTGCGAGTCACAGGAAGGTCAACCATGTTGTGTCATCTCAAACCATTATCTGAATCCACAGCGTAAATCAAATTCAATTTCCACTTTCTACATTTTTCCTCAGATTCAGCTCGTTCCTCCGTTTCTCATCGCTCTCTCTTCCCCTCACGCCGTTCCTCCTCGCCCTGATCTGACCCACTCCCGTATCCTCCTCCACCACCTCCCCCGCTGCGCCGCTAGATCGTCCTCCTCCATCTCTTCTCTCCCGCTCACCCCATCCGCTGCCACCGTGGCGACTGGGGAGCGCAGGGGAAGGCGCCGGCCGTGCCAAGCAGACATAATAAAATGAGAGAGAGGTGGATAGGAAAATCCATTAAAGGGACGTATTCACATCTAATGTGGCAAATATTGCTTCTGGGATGCCTGAATAACACCTTTATATTCCAATAGGAAGAAGAAAAAAAAAAGTAAAGCAACGTCAGCCAAAGAAGTGGAGTTGGATGGACAGGAAACGGGAGAAGGCAGTTTTACTGCTGCGGCTCATCCAAAGCCTGAAGGAGGTTTTGTGCACATTAAGGTGCACAAACAGAGTCCTGCATTATGGGAGCGTTCTGTTCACTCCAGAGGTACTGAGGGGTTGTTTTTTTGTTTCATTTGCTTCCTCAAACCAATATTTGTCAACCTGAGATGAAAACTCAAAGCCGCTAGAAGTAAAGATCTGGTGTCACCCAAAGTTCAGGACAGAGAGAAGAAGAGACTCAGCGTTCAGGATTAGAGGCACGTCTTCACTGATGCCCCATCAACGCCCTGACAACATATCCGCTTTATTAAAGGGGCAGTTTTATGTGTTTACAATCATTTTATAGCACAATCAAGTAACTACGTTACCTTCGATTGTTTTAAGAAAAAGTCTACATATGTCAAATATGACTTAAAAGAAATTTGACTTTGTAATTTACCACCCTGAAACTGGGCCGCTGTCTCTTTAAGAAGCTCCTGCTTCAGTCCTCTCTGAATAAAACAAATAGAAATATATATAGTGTTTGTTTTTGTTTTTTTTTTGGATGCCCATCAGCCGTTGCCATGACAGTGGCTACTCATCCACATATTTAAAAAAAAAAACATTTATTACAAAAACAGTTGCACATGCTTACAACAACTTTGGTGTCATAGCTTATAAATAAATAAATGTACAATTATGATGCTTTATGTAATAAAATAATGAAGAAGGGCTCTTTTAAAAGCTCCTGCATTTGATGCATTTAAATCCAGTGAAGGATGGGAGTCCCAGGCTTTCTCTCAGATGTAAAAGTGCTGAAAAGAAGCTACTGGATGCTACTTTTTTTTGTACAACTATTTACCTCCAGCTCTGCGACACGATTTCTCATTTCCCTCCGTGTGACGGAGTGAGTCAAGATCCAAGACACCACTATAGAGTTAAACAATTACACCTCGGCTGTTAGGAGGAACAGAATTACCGTCATTATGCAGCGCTGGCCTGCCAAACCCTGCAACGGCTTGGCAGGCCGACGCCGCAGTGAGAACTCAGTCCTCATTCGATGCCTCTGCTTTCAGGTGATAAAACCGGAGAGGCAGACGGCCGTGAGGGAACAACGAAGAGCCACCGGCTGCCGTCGTGACATGTTTGCTTTCTGCCTTTGCGCTACCAACGAGGTACATCTGAATGCCAAAACTCTTGTTTTGTTTTGGTTTTTTTGTTAGCAAATTTCACAAAACACTCAAATGAAAATGTGGAAAGTATTTTTTTTTGCTCGTTGTTTGAAAGCACATTTTCCCTGAGATTAAGTGTGGTTCCGTTCAGAGATCCTGAGCGGTGACTACTTTGCCTTCTTGTCATATTTTTTCTTTTTTTTTTTTGCAACACTAATATTTAAAAAAAACAAGGAAATACACACACAAAAAGATAAAATCCATAAAAATAATAACCATTTCTTATAGAAAGTCTTTATTTCGAAACAAAAAGTAATCCACACCATTCAGAAACACTTTACTTGACGGGGTGTGCATAAGTCTGACATGATGCCATCATGAATATGATATAACATCTGTTATGAACATGAAGGAGTTTTTATGAATGTTTATGACTGTTGTCATGAAGTGTTATTCGGTAAATTATGACACTTTTAATGCAAAGCTGCACTAAAACGTGCTTTAAAAGTCTGTTAAATGTGTCAACTTTGCATCAAAATTGTAATTATTTACTGAATGACACTTCATGACAACATTCATAAAGACTCTTTCATGTTCTTAACATCATATTTATGACAGTGTCATGCAAACCCCTTCAAATAAAGCGTTACCAAAAAAATAAATAAGATCAAGTAAATGAAACATGAAATGCAGCTTTTTTTCCCATATATTGGTGAAAATTTCAACAAATGTTATAGGGAACTTTAGAAGACAGAAGTCTCAATTCAGTTCAGATAAATCCAGTTCACTTCGATGCAAACCAGCCATGTGGTCATATTTCGGTCAGAAACAGCAGGAAAATATGAAATATTAAAGAGCAAAACAGTCAAACTCAGTGGATCATATAATAGTTGGTAAACAGCTAATAATTCATCCTGATCGTGCACTTTACCAAAGAGAGCATGAAAACAGAACTCAGCTCAGTGTAGAAAATTATTTCTGACAAATCAATTTAAAAAAAACAAAAACAAATGTGTTTACTTTAGATTTTATGTGCAGCAGAAATTCAGCACATAAAATAGTTTTTTAATCAAACATGTCGCCGTGCATTAACAACACACTCAGATCAAACTCCTGAGCTGCTCTTCCATGTTGTTGTCGTGGTAACCGTTCCGAGCGCTCCAGCCCTGTCCTGACCGTCCTGCCGTGAACTTTAGTATTCATCTCAGTCACTGAGGCCTCTTGAATCAGAGATGTAGATCATAAGTGTTTTGCAACATCTCTGAGCTGTGCACCGTCTGGCCTGCTGGTGAACTTGCTGTCCACTCTGTGTAATCTCAATGCTCCGGTTCTTCATTTGGCAGCCTTGCTTCATACACTCACCAAAAAGCTGCAGGAATTAATCTGTCTTTATAGAAAGTTTGATCAATCGCGTAGATGTCCGGCATCTCCCGATTAGGTGTTGACAAATGTCAAATAACACAAATATTTTAGTCTAAAGCGCAAAATAAGTACAATTTGTGTGATTTCATTCTTAAAATCAGACTTTTGGTTGTTCTTGTCTGATAACAGTGTCTCTGTAGAATGTACAGTTGATAAGAGTTACTAAAAACACTTTATTTCCCGCCTCCAACATTCAGAAAAACAGTCTCTGAAGGCTTGTACCCTTTGACCTTTTTGCATTATGTCATATCTAACCACAAACCTGAGGAATTTCTGTGAGCTACACAAGAAGCACTTGAGTGAGTTTTCCTGCTCTGCTCTTTCTTGAGATTCCCTCCCTCCATCAACAAATATCCCAGATCAGGGGGGAAAAAAAAGGATGGCTAACATCTCTGCAGACCCCACACATCCTGCACACAAATTCTTTAGACTCTCAGAGTCAAAATCACTTTTATTGCCATTGTAAAGTTCACGTCAACCAAACCAAGGCTAGAAAATTGTTTTGATGAGTGGATGCACAACAATGACATAAAATATGAATATAAAAAAGACAAAATATGCATGTATGTGCAGTGTGGCAGGTGGATAGACTGAGAGTGTCCTCCGCAGAGACACTGGCTGTGTTTCCATGACAAAGGTAAGGTCAGGTCATTTTATTTTATGGCACATTTTACATGAATTCGAATAAATACGAACAAAAACAAAAAAGAAAAAGAAAGAGAAACGAGCCCCGCCGAAGAAAACTACACTTTAAAATGTTCCAAGCTTTGTGCACCAAATGTGCACCACTGTTTGTCAGTATCCTGCGAATGTCGAAAAAACACAATTTTGCAATTGCAACATTTCCATTAAATATGAAACTGAATTAAAATCCCGTGTGAATAAGCCTGTTCATGGGATAAGTCATTAAAAAGTCATGGCAGCAAAAGTTACATGAGATACATGGCGTTTGTGTTCAGCATCGATCAGCCAATGAGAGGAGACGTCGGCGTCTAATTGAGGTGATGGAGTGACAAGCTCCGCCTACTTGGGAGTGGTTACATATGTTGTGTTTTGGGGAAATTGTAGTTGATTTTACAGAAGCGCATTGGGATAACAACCTTTTCTGAACTGCGTGAAGCTGTGAGAGCTGGTGGATCCATCCGCATTTTGAAAAAAAATCAAAAACAAACAGTCATCCTCCAATCACTTCCTGTCGTCTTCTTCGCCAGTAGCAACGTCCGGTTGTTAGGAAAAAAAAAAGTGTTTTCATTGCAGTTTTGCAAAATACATTGAGATTTTAAATCCCAGTAAAACTCATGAAGTTAGTGGGTGCAATGAGTCAAAAACTGAAACATCCTCAGGTTTTTATTGCCTTGCCCAGATGCTGTAGACGTGAAGGAGCAGGAACTTCTGTAACAGTGTGTGTGGGTGTGTGGTTTTTACTTTCGACGTTCTTCAGGTAGGAAAGTTTCAGGAGCAGATTTCTGCTCTAATTCCTGACAGCTGGGCCCCCTTTCGTCTTAGCTGCTGGTGAGTAATGAACTGTCATCGGCGAGGGACACGTTGGAAGACGGTCCTCCCTTGGTCAAAGACGATAATTAGTGTTGATCACCGGCGCTGTAAGAGTAACGACTGCCTGCCTCTCTGCGCGTGTTTGTGTGGCTCTGCCAGCCGCTGGATCCGTCCAGCTGCACACCTTTCTGGAAACGTGTCGGAGGCAATTAAAGTAGATTTTTTATAAGTTTTAAGTAATACGTGAAGTATATTTTTGATATCCACTTGCTCCATGTATGTACTGTGACCACAAAACCAAAGAAATCCAAAAATGTTTAGTTCAGAAATACAACCTCAATCTTGCGGTCTTTGTCGATAATCTAGACAATTTTTCAATTGCTGTGTTTCTATTAAATAAGAAATGTGATTAAAATCACTAGGATATGTTTTCCATGCGGTATTTTTATTTTTCCGCGTTCATCATCAGCCATCAGAGGAGACGTCGGCGTCTTTTCCTCAAGTCCCTTATACATTTGGCATTCGTTTTCATAATTCCAAATTGCACAATTTTATGGTCAACAAAAATTGTGCAGCAGGTGCTGATCCAACCCTCCTTCTGTAGGATTTCTCTGTGGTCTTTGGCTGAAGACTACAAGTCATTTCTCCCGCTAGCACTGGACTCACACGATTACTTTGGGTGTAGTTAGCCAGAAGGCCCTGCGCTGTTGTCCACTTCCTGCTTTTGGAGCGGACTCGGGTCCACTTGCATCCGCATATGCATCCCAACCACACCAGAGTTCACTTCAACCAAACCCAGACTTAGATTTGTAGGTGGACCAGAGATTGGTCCAATCAAAGTTTTACAATGCATTTATACCTCCCCAAACGAACCGGACTTTTTCGACAAACAAACCAGAGTTTGATTAAAGCGGACTCACCATGTCTGGTGTGAACGCCCTCTTACAGACTGCAGGATGCTGAATTGGGTCATCTAGTAAGAGATTCCTATGATTCTCCAGCTGAGTTTGCAAGATGTGCTAAAGAGCCCATCTTTTCTGCTGATGTGGCGCGTTTACAGCCATAGGAAATCCGTACTCGCCATCCCTCTTAACTATGCAAAACCTCGACTTTTAAAATCCTCTAAAGACCCCAGAATGTTGCTGTCTGGAACCCGGATTCATTTCGGCTCCATTCTGTGAACCCGCACAGCGACAACTCCTGCAGCAGACAAACTGGTTGCTTACTGAAACTGCCAAGTCATCCGTTTTAGAAACTGGCTCCAGTTTAAGCAGGAAAAACAACAGTTCTGATGTCCCAGGCTGCCTTCAAGTTAGCAAAGCTAAAGTTAAAAGTTTGGTTTGGTGCCACTACATTTCTACTTCAACGACAGCTAACGAAAAGGAGCTAAAAGCCTTTGTTTCCCCCGAGACGTATCATTGTGTACATGGATCTTTATCTTTTTTTTCTTCCGTTTCCTTCTTCCCCACCAATTTGCTGCTCCGCCGTACATATGGTAACTTCACCGTTCAACTTCAGATAATGAAGGCAGCTTCACGCAGCTTCTATTTCCCATACATTAGCCCACATTCATCATAGCACTGACAGCTAGCGGCCTCAGCGTAATGACCTTCCTTCATCTCCAAAAGCCGGTTCTGGATGCAGATGGAATTGCTTCCAGGATGACATGCGTTTCATGTGGTGCGAGTTCCCGCATTATTGATTTACTTCGTCTTTCAGCTGGACTATTTTCAGGCTGGATGTTCCTGAAAGCCAGGAGTTCGGTAAGCCACACTTTTTCAAAGTGTTCTGACCCAAATTCTTGTGTCTGGTAGATTGCACTGAATTTAAATTAATAATAATTTTAAAAAAGGGTTATTCATACATACTCCACTTCTGCATTTCTAATCTCCTTTGTCTCTTTTAGGTCAGGTTTCCTCTGCTCATTGGTCACATCTGAACTGAAATACTCTACATTTCTTGCCTCACTTCAATTGCTGCACGTTATTCTGAAATCCCAGCAAAGTGCTGTGTCAGCATCTTTTGGGCTTGTATGCTTTTATCCCAGGATACTGTGACTTACTGCTAAAGTGAAAAAATGTGCATATTAGGTTAGTTGGTCACTTTAACTTCCCCATAGTTTTGATTTTATCACATTTAGTACCTTCAAAGTGTTGCTGACTGCTGATTTGGTTTAATCGTTTAAATTAATGAAGAACAATCAGGTGCAGCAAATCCCTGGATGAATGACAAAACATTAAAACCACCTGAAAATACTCAGTTGTTATTTAAAGAGAGTGTTATTCTATGTTTTCCAGGCACATAGTGACATTTTATTGCATAATCAACAAACTGTTACCTTCAAAATGTTGTAGATCGAATATGACTTAAATAAAACTCCTTGAAATTTGGGCTCTGTCTCTTTAAGAAACTCCTACTTCTTCTGAGACTCCGCCTCCAGGAAGTCGTCACGACAAGGCTCTTCTATTAACCGTTTAATAACATTTTTACCAGCATTGCACTGAGAAGTAGCTCCCATAACGAGCTCAGCAGACAGGCAGTTCCACCAAGTGTTTGCTAATTTCTTCTGACTAGTCTGAAGGAGCTGAGTGGGAGAGTTTCGAGCTCAGAAGCTTGGAAAATGCAGCTCTAAGGAGGAGTTTTGTGCTTGAAGGCGGGGCTAGGTATAACCAGGCGTTTTGCACAGCTGAATGGTTGCCATGGAGATTAAAGGATTTCGCAAACATGCATGAAAGAATCAAGGCAAGGTTGAATGCTGCTCCAGGCAGCTGGATTGGACCTTAGCTCATTTTTCTCCAGTGCCAATTGTGTTGACGTTCAGCTTGAAGTTGCTTTTGGTCAGTAATTAAGAAGTGTTGACAAATATTGGCAAACCTTTGGTTTGATCATTCCTTCTGTCTCCATCATCACCAGCTGCATTTTTATTATGAATGGGCCCGAAATGTTGCTAAAGTTGGGAAAAAATAACATTTTATAATGGAGGTGTTTCCATTACATAAAAAACTGAGTTAAAATCATACTTGATGATACGTCATAAAAAAAAAAACATGCCGTGCCATCATCCTTCAACTACTTCCTGTCGTCTTCTTCGTCATTTCCACTAGTAGTAACTGAAGCCATTTTAATTTTATTGGGGATGCAGCTATTGTGGCTGAATGAAAAACTTTAACTGTCCTTAGTGACAACTGGGAGTTCGCACTGTTCAGTGTCGGGTTTTACATTTTCTCAGCAGACTCAGCTTGAACACAGCACTGTATTCATTTGGTACATGTGCGTACAGAGCCAACAAGGCTGTACCAAAAACTTCCAGTTCTTAATTATGTACCGGTAAGTTCACATGTAAAAAAAATAAAAATAACACACAGTACTTACAGAGCAAATTAGGAGCCAAAAGAGTCAGATGAGTCAAATGACACAGAACTCTTCATTCCCATCATTAGCTCTGATCTCTGTCTCTCACAGGTCATATAAAGCAGATACGTTGTGAAATGATGTTCTAGTAGGCTATTCTTGTTCCTCCTTAATTTATTACCTTTCATGTTCAGACAGGTTATATTGATTCCTTCAGCTGCGATCAGGGTAACCCTGGAGCATCGTTCTTCAGTGTTCCTTCAGTGCAACTTAATTACAAAGGTGAGTCATTGCTCCTTCAAGAAAAATTAAATTACATTTTTGTTCGACACTTAATGGACTTTTTCTAACCCCAAACAAGTCATTTTTAAAGAAGCAACCCCCAAAAACATTCGTTTGAACAGATTCTTTAATCTCCCATAGCAACCATTCAAGACACAGCGCATCCTTGTTTCAAGTCAATGAGCTGTTCTTTCTAAGCTTCTGCCTATCACGCCTCCACTCAGCTCCTTCAGACTAGCCAGCAGCAATTAGCAAACACCTGGCATAGCTGATTTTCTGCTGAGCTCATTATGAGAAGTAGCTTTTTAAATGCTGGTAAAAACATTCGGTTAATAGAAGAGCAATGTTAGGGTGACTTCCTGAAGGCGGAGCTTCAGAAAGAGTAGGAGTTTCTTAAAGGGACAGAGGCCCAATTTCAAGACGGTAAATTAGAATTTTAAAATTTTTTTTGCCATATTTGATATTAGGGCTGAATCTGAAAGTAATTTCAAAATTTCAGAACTGTAATAATTTTTTTCCCATCTCTAATGGCTGTAATACGTCATCATAGTAATGATAGTAAAATATTTAACAATATTTTATTTTAAAACAATTTTTTATCCGATTACTTGATTAATCGTAAGAATAATCGATATATTACTCCATTATTAAAATATTGGTTTACAACAGCCCTATTTGATATGTATGGCATTTTTTTAACAACTGAAGTTAATATAGTGACTAATTGTGTCATAAAATCCCACTATATGTCTAGAAAATACATACTACTGCCCCTTTTAGTAACAGTTACACCAGTCATGCATAAAATGTTATAAAGTAAACTTTGGTGATGTGAATGTGTCAGATTTGTTTTATTTGATAAATAGCAAAATGTCACCTGATAAAAACTGTCTTTAACTGTTTTTTTCACTAATGATGTGACATGTTAAAGCAGCTGGTAGTGCAGAAATGTATTCAGTGGTATCAGGGCGAAATAGACAAACTTTTTTTCTGGTCTGTCACACACACACATGCACACACACAGAAGAGAAAAAAAAAGCTGTGGAATAAGAGCAGAGTTTGTGGTTGTAATGAGACAATGTCAAAATGTTGAAAAGGACTAAACGTAGGAATACTTTGGCAGAACATTGTAAAATCTGTTAGCTCAAAATGTGTTCATTAAAAACACTGGAATTGTTGTGGGAATTGTTGGCTTTTTTCCCCCTCACCTAAAGTAATTACAGCAGCTTCACAGCATTTACGGCTGCGCCGCCGGGCGTCTGGTGACACCTCAAAGATCTCCCAACAATTCTCCTGACGTTCCAATAAACAACCCGTGTTTTTATTTCACCATCACCCCGACTCCTCGGCTTTCCTTTTGAACGCCGGGGTCACTGGTTCAAGCCAAGCCCTTGAAATCGGGCCGCTGGCACCATCCCGCATTATTAACTTTGGTTTTGCCAGGAGCTGCAACGGCAATCTTCATCTGCTGGAGTCGTGCACCGATGTTGGTTCCTCTGATTTCAGGACGGCGTCAAGAGTGCGCCGCAATTATGGGATGTTGGAAGCAGGCAGGGCTGCACCTCCAGGTCGGCATCAGGCATGAATATCTGATGCAGCCCAACAGCGGGAAGCAGCAGCTCCTCCAGAGCAATAATTGCTCCGTCGTTTGTCTTCGAGTTAACAGACGCCATGAATTAAATATTTTTCCCTCCTCCCATGCTATTGTTTTGTTGCGTAAACTTCTCATGTCGAGCAAAACGAGGACTAATTATCAGTAATAACTCATCCGAAGGCGGAATGAGAGTAGCTCACGTTTCCGAGCGCAGAAATCCGCCTGGCGACAGCAGAAACAGGAGCGGTTTGTTGGGCTGCTGGTGACCCCATGTTATCTCAGGCTCCTCTGATTTTTTGATTTTTTTTCCCATGGAGCCCAACATTTGGAGGGCCTTCACGGCTCCCTTCACGCAAGCATGAGCAGGGAAGAAATGTGGCTTTCCAAGGAGGAATTAGTGGCTGAAATGATCCGCAGCCAGGACTTGTGGTTCGGTGTGGGTTGTTGGGAGTTGCTTGGGTGTGTATCTCACAATTAGGGTGTGTATATTATAAGGCGAAAAAAAATCTGTCATGATTCCTCCATCCTATCATTTAGTTTTGTTCTGTGAAGAAAAGGAAAATGCATTTATTTAAAAGACAATTAGGACGTCAAATATTTTAAAGTGCGAATGTGTTTTTATGTAACTTCTTCCTAACACTCTTTTTTTTTTGTTCACATTGCAACCACAAATTTCAACGGATTTTATTGGCATTTTATGTGACTGACGCATAAAATGCACAACGATTATCCCAAGATTATTTATTCCAAGAGACTCCAGGGCTCAAAGGGTTAAAACATTTTTAAATTCCTGGCACTTGTGTTCAGACCCCTCTGCCCTAACACCGCAAAATAAAAAGACCTACAATGAATAAATGAAGCCCAGCTGAGTGTAATTACTGTGAGGACCTCAGAGGCCTTGTTGAGAAAAGGCTTGAGAAATCTTGTCAAATGAGATCAAAACGTTACTCTTTAGATCCGTGTTTGGTCAGGATCTCGGGTTAGTTGTTTTTTATGGTTGTTTCTGTTTTACTACACTTCACCCTGTGCTTATGTATTGTTGTTCATCTTTATTCCTTGTGTTTAGTTCTTCTTTAGTCCATTAGAATTACATTTTGCCAGTCTCTACTCCCCTGTGCCTCTTTGTCTCCCTCTCCCTCAGCTTGTCTTGTGCTCTCCCCTCTCAGCTGCACCTTGTTTCCTAATTAGCACCTCTAAGTTGCTCCAGCAATCGACCAACCTGATTAACCACCTGTGTTCCACTCGATCTCTCATTGCTGGTTTCTTCTGCTATGACCTACTACGTTGATGTTCCTGTTTTTTCTCTCCATGTACGTTTTTTTACGTTTAGTTCATTTATTCACCTTCTGTCCATCGTCACCACTTCACATCGCGACACGTTTGCTTTGGTGGAAAGATGGATAGTGTCATAAGTATGTGCAAACCTTGAAAGAACGACTGATTTAAAAAACGTACAGCTCAACCAATATGGAAAAAAAAGACGAACAATGCTTTGGTTCCATCCGTGTGCAGAACCAGAATCTTTTCACTTGACTTGAGCCCAGGAATGCTGGTTCCATTACAAATGTGAACAAAAACTTTGTTGACATCCTGCTAACGTTGAAAAAACACAATTTTGTAAATGTGCAGTGTTTCTGTTAAATGTGAAACACAATTAGTACATGAGTTTTGTTCACACGATAAGTGGTTAAAACGTCGGCCGTGGTCCTCCGACTACTTCCTGTTGTCTTCTTCATGGTTTGCCCAGTGGCAACATCTGGCTGTTGGCTGTGGCTCGTGTGATGCGAAAAAAAGTGCTTCCATTGATGTTTTGTGAAATACACAAATTTTAATATGACCAAAGAAAACGCCTCATCCCAGGGTCAAAAAAAAAATTTTCTTTTTTGAGAAACAAGATATTTTTTGGTTTGTTTTCAAAATTGCCCCATTTCCTTTAAGCAAATTCATTTTCAAAAGATCAAATTGCGCAATTATGTGGAAAACAGAAACGCAGCTAGTGTGAGATCTTTGCTCTAAGCCTGTGGAAGGGCCTGAAAATAATTTTTTCTGCACTCCAGCAGCTCATGTAAAGGTTAACGGGTAACTATGTGTCAAACCATGTAAGTAAAACAGTGTCGGCTTCTGTGCTTCTTAAGTTTTTAGACTGAAAGGTGGTTAATCACCAATCATTTGGCGTGCCAAGATTTCAGCAATCCAAAAACGTGATGGAGCATGTCACAGTAGACTGGCGCTCAGCGGCTGCTTACTTTAGAGCCACCAAACTGAACCAAACCAACCTGTGGAACCAGTGGGCAGAGCGTCGCGAAAACACGACTCCCGTTCTGCAGAAAGGCCCTCGGATCCCACCACGCTCTGCTGTTCTGTCAATTCTTTCTCTCCGCTGGTATTCACACCCGGCGGGGAGAACGTCGGTGCAAACCCCGCAGTCTGCCGCTGAGCTGATCAGCAAAAAATATCCGTCATTTCTTGTCTCCCTTTAGCCCAAGGTGTGGCTGCAGAAAGAGCTGCTGCTGCTGCACTCTCTCCCACGTGTGTTGCAATAAGTTGTTTTGGCACACCTTAAACGCTGGGAAGGAATTCAGACTGATGAGTGTTTAAGGTTGAGTGAAACCAGGTAGAAGCATTACACAGGCTTCAACTACACCACTTAGCAGGGGTGTAACAACACATGTAGGGATACGGGAGATAAGTCGGTGCCTAATGTTTGGATCATGAGATGAGGTTTTCACACATTATGCAGTCTTCTTAAATATCCTGTGGAAGAAGTCCAAAACTCGTCATCATTTTTGGTTTTTGCAGCCTTTTGGGAACAGAACACCAGAATAGAAATTATCATTAGATAATGATTCCTGACCCTTAGCCACACAAGGCGGCATGGCAGATGTCAGAAGTTAGGGACAGGAGTATTGACTGCAATTGTCCCCCCCGCTCCCCAAGTCGTTATTGCCAACATAGCAATGGCTTCTACTTCTGCTAGTCCAGCTAATTTATCTTAAGTGTCACGCCTAGTTGGGGCTCATTATTTAATTTATTTAAATAATTGGGAACAGCTAGCTTAGAAACCCTCCTGATGTGTTTGTTGATCTGACTCATGGTACAACGTGATAAATAATGTTTCCCTTTACACCGGAACAGACTGCAGCGTTGCACTTTGAGCTCACGTCACAGGAAATAAACAATTGTTTACATGAAGTAACTCACGGTTGACCATTAAGAGGCGCCTACGGACCCCCGATGGCCTGGGACCGCAGTTTGATCTAAAGCCTCACACAGTTACTTACTGGCTGAGGCTGAATATTTTAAACTGTATTATTTTAATCTCTACTAGAGCCTATAAATACTTACGATATAGTCACATGTTACAATATTTCGTAAGCGATAAATCTACAGTTTAAGAACTCGCCTGCTCTTGGTTTGACATTGCAGTGTGAAAGTGAACTACAGGGCTGAAAATGGAAGACATGCTGCAATTTTGACCGCAAATCAAACCGAGCTACAACACACACAGTTGACAGAAATAAAACATCTGTGTGTAACTGGAACAGGATTTTATTTGAGCAATATCATAGATGTCCAGCTTGTCAAAATATGTTTATTAAGCCATTAAAATGTATTTTGTTAGCTATGAATTAAAATGGCTAACAAAATACATCGACGTCACGTTGATGTATTCTATTGGCTGACCTCAGTGACTGCTAATGTTTAATGTTTAGCATTAGCTAAACATTAGCTGTTTAGCTAATGCTAAAACAGCAAGATTACTGTGAATAACTGTAGCCATGGTATCCTGGCCCTTTCTACTGTCAAGATCTTATTTACAAACAAATAATCCCTCCACATGTTTTTTTTAACTGAACATTTTTTACTTTGTGCATTTTAGTTATGTTTAATATTACAGCTGCTAACTGCTGCTAGCAGCTCATTGGAAGCTATTGCTTTTAGTCTGTTTATTTATTGTACTTTATATAATATATAGCTGCAGCAGCTACTAGGCTGATGCTAGCCACCGACTTGATTTCCTCTTTTGTTAGAATAAATATGGTGAACCTGAGTGAGTCTGTCATGAAGTCCAGCCCACTGGAGCTCAGATGAACATCGAAGAGTTACACAATTCTAAAATTATATAAAAGTCTATATAATGTGTTTTACTTTTGATAAACGTCCTGAAATAAAAGGACTTTCAATAATATTACAATTTATTAATGTATTTTGTACCATTTAAAAAAACCCATTGAAAAAGATGGCACTGATGAAAAAGATGATGCCGTTTAACCATTTTGAGAAATGGTGAAATCGACACACATAGCAGGGCGTCTGAAAAACCAGAATGGTAAAATCATAGTAGCCTTTAGAATTGAAAGCAAAATTTGTGTGATCCAGATGAGCGCCAGCGCTCAAATGGTCTTACACAGAGCTGGGACCATAAAGTGTCATAATCCAGCGGAAAGACGGCTTTACATCACTGATCACCTAATAAAAACATATTTTAAAATAAGCTTTCTGAGAGTATATATTATACATGTAATGTATAATCATTACATATTATATATAACTTAAAATACATATTATGTATATGTTATTATTAATATAACAGAGTTATTATTAACAAGTTTCAATTTTCTTCTATCATCCATTGATTATCTAAACCCCAGGCTGGGCAAGCCTGATGTTTAATTTTTGATATTATGAAATGTATTTTTTATTATTCACACCTCAGGAGAATTTAGAGACCAATTAACTAACAGTCATGATTTTAGACTGTGGCAGGAAGCTGGAGTACCCAGAGAGAAACATGCAAACAGGAAAATACCTTTTAATATTTATAAAAGTTAACTACAAAATGTATTTTTGACATTTACTTAAATGTCAAAAAGTGGCCATAACTACTTGAAAAGAGAGGTTTCTCACCTCTCTTTTCAAGTTGAGATATTCTCACCTCTTGAAAAGCCAATTAAACCAACAGTCATCTTTTTGGACTTTGGGAGGAAGCCGGAGTGCCCGGAGAGAACCCACTAATGCACTTGGATAATACTCAAACTCCATGCAGACAGAGCCCATGAAGAGATTCAAATCCAGGCAACCGTTTTCTTCGATGGAGCCAAAACTTGTGCCGTCACTTCAGCAAAAGCTTTGGCTGTGAAGTCAGCCACAGTTAACTCTCCCCCAACCGGGTTAGATTTTTCTTTGGGAACAATTGGAAAATCGTTCCCTGCGGCTGAACGATTCAGACACTTAAGATTGGGTTGTACCATTATCTTTGTCCAGCCACTAATATTGTTTTGACTGTGGACAGTCTGACTTACAGAACAAACCTCCCCAGCCGGGTCAGTTTGTCCAAAGACAGTACAGTCAGGTTGGACTCTGTGGTCCCACAGACTCCAACAGGGTCGGTTTGTTCTTTGGTATCAGATGAAAATCCTTTCCAAAACAAATCGCAGTCATGATCCTGAGAGCAACCTTTGTCTGAATCCTTCCTAGGAAAGTAACGGTCACATACTTTCTTCAAACCCGTGGTCACTGCGTATCCAATGCCGAAGCCGAGTGGGAGAAAGAAGTCTAGATACTAACCAATTTTTTTCGTACATGGTAGCTACCTGATGTTTTCTCAATGGTTGCTGATGATTATACGCGTACCTTTTCCGCTAAGCAACATTTGATTGCATTTTATAAATTCTGCTTACTTATGAACATTAATCTTTTTACATTTATAAAAAGCGTTTGCTGCAAATTGGCAAAGTCAACAAGAGTTTGCCGGTCCTTACGATCGACTGCTTCTATCCATCGCTAGCTGAATGGGTAGCACCGTTTCCATTGCAGTTTGGCAACATAATCTAACTTCGATTCGGCCAAAAAAATTTAAATAAATGTCAAATTGCACAATTACATGATCAATCGAAACACAGATGCTGGAAGGTGAACATCTTCCCGAGATTCAAGGCCTTTGCGGCCTCTTAGAGGCTTACTTTGTGCTTAACTTCATCAACCTTATTGTATTCCCCACAGGAGGACCATGTTTAACGGTTACATCGTGTGGTCAGGGTTGTGCACCTTGCTAGTTTGCCTCCACACAAACTAGGAAGTTTAACTCTGGTCTCATCTGACCAGAGCGTGCATTATTTTACACGTTCATGTGAAGTTCACATAATGCAGCAGAATATGTCTCGTCAACAAAGTAAATACTGGCAGCATTGTGTGAAAGGCTTGTGTGGCAGCACAGCTTCAATATGCTTTCAGGGCTTATCCTAACAACTTCCTCGTTCTGCGTCTGTCAGTCGCAGGATGAGTTGTGACAAGATTCTCGACTGACATGATCGCAGGTTTTGTCTGTTTTGTGTTTATGGTGCATAAGTATTGCTGAACACACTGCAGTCCATCAAAAAAAATGAGAATGATTGTGTGAACTAAAAGTAAAGAGATGGTGGCAAGAATGTGTTGTCAAATAAAGCAAGAAAATATGAGGCGTCTTAGCTTTTGATGAACAGCTTACTGAAATATCTGAATATGGCTGAAGCTGCAATATTGTTTTAGATGAGCTCGATATAATCTGATACTCGTTTTCTGGCTTACATCAGACCGATATCTGATATCAGTATCGGACTGGGACAACAATAATTACAAACATGTTGCAGTTTATAGTATAATCAAGACAAAATTTAGGAAAAAAATGTTTTTGTGTGAATACTTCAGCAAGGCACTGTATCAAATGGTTTTTTGGGAGGATTTCTTCCTAGGCTACAAGATGAATCGTCTGGACTCAAATAGAACAAAAACACTGGAACCTCTGATCTGTAATTGGGGTTTCAAAAACAGATGCTTTGTCGAGACGTTTTAAGTGAAATGTTTTATTGAACGAGCACGCCCAGCTTGAGCAAATTATAACTAAATAAAGGCAAAGATGGGAAGAGGCAGGCCGGGACGGAGAGACACTCGTGAGGCAGATTGGAGTTCGTCTTTGAACAACAGTAGTCGAGCAGGACCTGCTAAATCCCCCAGGATTCAAACGTAATACCGCCACGGCTTTGAAGAGTGTCGGCTCGACGGACTTTAACGCCCCGCCTTCAAAGTTGCTTTTTGTTTTACACATGCTGTGGCGGACAGAGCGGAGCGAAGAGGCTGCGCTGAGCGCTCAGCTACGCACTTGTGAAAACACACAGACCTGGGTGCCAGTGATCTCACTCTGGGGGGGTTTTGTCAGTTGGAGTCTGGATGAGACTGAAACAGAGATAGATAGGAGAGAGAGTGAAAATGAGGGGGTTGATATTGAAGAAGATTATGGTAGAGGGGCTTAGCGAACCATCGAAAGTAAGACTCGGTGCCTTTAGAGGTTTAGGTGTGGAATACGGAAATCCTGTCCAAACAGACTATCGTGAGAATGGAAGGCCCGGCTCTAAACGAGAGAGAAATGATGATATAAGATCAGCTTAGTTCAAATTGAGTAAAAATTCCCGGAATGTTTAATACGGTTTAAACCGGAAAGGCACACTGAAACACACCGACATCTTCAGTCAGTCACGTAAAAATAACTTTCATTTGTTCAGTCAGTGCAATTAGGAGTAAAACAGGTTGTTAAATGAATAATAAACTGAAACTTTATTCAGTTTTTTATATGTTGGTCAACATAGTCAATAAGTTGACTACTTTGTAAACTACAACAAATCTTTGAAATGTTTCAGGAATTGCAATTATGAATTATAAATATAATGTAAATGAATAATAAAACATGATGCTGCTGGAGTGCAAAACATAGAATCAGACTGAATGAATGGATCGGGCACATTGACACCAAAACCCAATCAAGATGTTTTTTTTCAATATCGGTACCGATACAGATATTAATATCAGATCGGTGCAAGGCTAGTTTTTACTAGCTGACAGCTCCAAACAGGAGTAGGAACAAAGAAATGGTTCGGTACCATGTACCTGATACGAATGGAAAGCCTTCATACCTTTTTTAATGGGACTTGAATTTTAACTTTTCAGTTAAAAAAAAAAAAAATTCAAAATGGTCTTCGAATCAGATTTATATTAATACCAGCTCTGTTTAATTGAGCATTAGGACGCATGTTTTAATGCAGCCGTTCGGCTCTTCCTTCCAGTCAGTCGCAGCATGTTCAGAGAGGGTCTTCAGACTGGTGGTAGCAGCTAAAAAATGTTTGTCAAAACCCTGATTGTTGTTCAGAGTCTAAAGAAAAATGAAGGCTTTCAAATCACATTTCGCTCGGTTTCTCAAATCCTTCAAACAGAGTCGTTTGCCCAGAAGTGCTCTCAAAGCTCTTTCTGCTACTATGTGTTATTTGTGGTCTTCTATTTTGGATGCAGTCTATTTAAATGTGTGTGTGTGTGTGTGTTTGCTGTTGCCCACACAGAAACACTCAGGTTACTATGCTGCCATAATTACGCTCCCTTACTTTTAGCTGTCATAACACAAAATGTTTTAGCTCTGGGAGGACAGCAGAGGTGGTCACACTGAACAAAACCGCTAAGCAGACGCAGCGAAGCCATGTTTAACCAGAGCAGCTGGCCTGGGCTGCAGTATGCCACCGCTGACAGCAGGAAGGAGCATGAAATAGACTACTATAAACTCTGGAGAGACAATAAAAAGAGAAGCGGCGAGGAGATAAATATATTGATATATAAGCTGCGTGTGGAGAGGCAGGGGAAGAAAAAGAAGGCCTGGGAAGACTTGACTTTGAACTCGCCCTCAAAGAACGCTTTTGAACATTGTTTATCACTTTTTAGATTTCCAACGGCAGACGGGCAGATATGAGTGGGAACAAATAAAATGCCTCAGAAAGGCAGCGGGACATAAAAATCAGGCAGAGAGGAGAAGACGCATGGTCAGAATGAGAAACAGACAGCGGCGGAAGGATACGGCTAGCGGGAGCTAACGTTGGTTAACGGGAGCTAACGTTGGCTAATGGGAGCTAGCACAGCACTGGTTCCCATCCTGTTGTCTGTGCTCCATCAGGCCGAGTTCGCTCAGGTGTTACTTTGTCCAGGCAGATTCCCGGCTGTTAGCTGACGGTAGATGCTAACCTGCTAGCCGTGTCCCAGCTTCCAGTCAGCAGAGCCGCGCTGTCTGTGGGCAAGAGAAAATGTGTATTAAGCCACAAAAAATATAAATGAGGCATCAGTTTGCATCTCTAGATTAAAATTCTGAATAATTCAACAGCTTCGCCAAATAAACAAAACCTTCTATTCAAACAGATTAACTGGAATAAAAACATAGCCAGTGGGAATACACCCAAAGCAGTTGCTTAGGGCCTCCACAGCACCAGAGGGACCCCAAGAGCACCAAACTGTCATTATTTTTATAGTTGTTACATATAAAATAAGTTGATTTCTTCCTGTTGTTGGCAGTAACACCAGTTTATTAGCTGGTGTTACTTTCAAACAGTTAAAATAATATGGCATACTTAAATCCCACTCTGTTTCAAAGTCCAAATATTTTTTTTAGCTTTCTATTCCTGTAAGTTTAAAATTAGCAGCCATAAAAACACTGGTATGATGTAAGCTAATTACAAATTATGTAGCTTAGGAATGATAAATCATCTGTTGCTGGCCTGTTGGTATGGGGAGGCCCCTCAAATGAAAACCTGCTTAGGGTCCCAAAAAGGCTTGGACCGGCCCTGGTGCTTGCAAAGTGACAAATTGTAAGTAGTCAAAAGCTCAAGAGGTACTCATCCATTATAAGATGTATGTAATTTTTAAAACAGATCTAACCTTTTTTGAAACTGTGCTTGTTTTTGATATGCTTATGTATTTTCTTTGTCTCCAGGTGCATTAAAGTCCAATTTCAGCCTATTTTAAAGGACCAGTGCTTCTGTTTCCAAGGTAACCAGGAGCTGCCATCCAACTAAACCTCTGAAACCATGCAATATAAGCATACATCCGTCATATGGATTTCCAATTAAGGAAAATCCAGTGTTAATCACACCATCCCCCCTGTGGGAGGCTGTGGAACTGATTGTGATCATTGTTGTTGCTGTGATTTTAATTTAATCAGATGTGCAATCAGCTTAGGGTGACTGTTTGCTGAAGCATTCCAGTTATACAAAATAATACATTATTATGTAAATGCTGCCAATGAGTGGTAAAAGCTTTTAGAAGCATATCATGTTTCCAGGTGCGCTGGCAAGAAGTGTCTGAGGAAAAAAATCACCGCATTATTCAGAGAGAGAGATTCTCCTCTGTGTTCAGAGGCGTAAACTTTTCCCTTTCTGAGTGGTCACATGGGTCCAGACAACAGCTTGTTCCCCAGGACAGAAGGAATCTAAGGACTGTCACATATCTGGTTTAACTCTGGCGCTTTTCAGCCTGACAGTACATCTCGGAATCTATACTGTGATGCCTCTGATGTTGGAGCTCAGCGTGGGAGGCTTGCTTATTTATTTATGTTCTATTTGACATGTGTATTCTATTTTCTTTATGTTGTGATAACCCCAAAACCAACCAAATTGGAAGTCACAGTTTCACACAAAACGTTTGTTACAATTTAAAACATTTGTGGTACGGAGTATGGAAACGTCTTGATGTTTTGTGATTTGTACAAAACCCTATAAGGTCAAAAACACGTTGCTTTGACTCTTTTGTGCATGTTTCAGAATTTTTTTAATCTCCATGGCAACCATTCAGCTGTTTAAAACGCCTGGGTGGACTTAACCCCGCCACGCAGAACAGCTCCACCACTCAGCTCCTTCAGACTAGCCAGCAGCAATTAGCAAAAACCTGGTGGACCTGCCTGTCTGCTGAACTCATGATAGGAGATACTTCTGGTTAAAAATGCTGTTAAAGGGTTTATAGAGGAGCCATGTTGTGTTGACTTCCTGAAAGCGGAGTTTCAGAACGAGCAGGAGTTTCTTAAAGACAGAGGCCCAATTTCAAGGTGCCGAATTACAAAGTCAAATTTCTTTTGAGTCATATTTGATATAAATATTACATTTTTATAACAATTGAAGGTAACATAGTTATTAGATGGTGTTTGAAAATGGCAAATACATGATACTGCCCCTTTAAATTCTGAAGATCTGTAATCGCTGCAGCCCTAGTTCCCGGATTTTATGTCCACTTTTTTTTTATTTTTTCAGAATATCACAACTGCTTGAAATATAATACTACTAAAATAAATCTCTAAAGCTGTGTTGGTAGTTTGATTTTCATTCTGAGTAATATTTTTCTCCAGCTTCTTACCACACATTTTGAAATAATTCTTAAATAAACCCTAGGCATGGGTTCATCGTTGTGTTTCTTTGTTGGCCCTTTAACTAATTACAAAGTTTATTTTGCCAGAAAGATGAGTTTGAATGTGAGTATTATTTTTAGACGACTACAGCGATTATGCATTATGCATATCAACGGTGTCAACGGGGTCAGGGCGGCTTTAACAGTTTGTTTTTTTCTTTCACACTCCATAACCTTGATTTTTATTTCAATCCGGTTAATCCATTAAAACCATATCTCTTTTGCTGACAGGCGTCAAAAATGCAGCGACTATCAGAGTCAAAGTGGCCGTGATAAAACTCTCTTTGTAAACTCTGCAGAGGAAGAAAGTAATGGTTGCTTTAGAGAAGAAGTGTTCCCTTTATGTAAGAGCCGAACAGTCAGACTTCGCTAAGGCGCCCCGTCTGACTGACGTCTTAATAAAGCACAGAAACAGCACAGGGATTAGCTCTTAGCAACAAAGATGGAGACCAAACCAAACAGGAATACACAAAAGTTTCACTCAGTGAATTACCAGAATAATTACGGAGTCGCATCGGCACATTATTAATACCGGAGTCTGCATGACGCACGTTTAAACTGGCATACGCAGGAAAAACCGTCTTTTGAAGTTTATTTGTAGTCCATGTGCTGTGAAAACCACACGAGATTTTGCTGACATGGCCGACCCCACTTTGTGACGTTTCCTCAACTCATCTTTTGTTTTCTGCTCTGATTCTGATTCCTGCTATTTGGAGAAACGTTGGAATCAAATCTTCGTCTGGTCCCCCATCTCAGCTGGACCTTCTCTGAGCGATGCCGCTCGTTCTTTTGCTAAGCACGCTTTCCCACAACGTAACCCATAAAAGCTGAGAATGTGCCTAATCCTGTCCACTATTGTGACACATGGTCAGCGGCTTAAGTGAGACGGAGACATCTTAAGATCTCAGTGAAAGGTTATTCCAAGAAAAAAAAAAGAAAAGGGAGCGGGAAAGTAAATAAAAGAGACAACGACGGGCAGATCTGGGAAAATATTGACATGGCTGACCTTAGTGCTGAACTGATTGAAGCTGGTAACATCTCACAGATGTTTACCTACCAGAAACCCAGCTAACCACCAGAAAGAAGAAATGTGGAGCTCTGCTTTGAAAATCCTTGGTATCTGAGAAAATGAGCCTCATCTTAATTTATTAAACATGACTGCATGGGGAGGCGTGTCTGCATTTCACTTGGCTTTTAAGGGAAAGGGAAAGCAAACTTTGAGCAGATAAGCGTAACCCTGAGCAGACAACAACAAAGTCGCCGTGGTTTATCCTTTCGGGCTTCCCGTCTGTCAGCCGCAAAACTTGACGGATTTGAAAATGCTGGCAGTCGCCTTGGAGAGGCGTCGAGATAAGAAGCTACATTGTTGAGGGAATGCATGTAGAAAAGTTTAACTTCATCCTTTTTCTTTAATGTCTGCCTCATAGAAACTCTGCAACAGATCTCCTGCTACAGGCTCATTTTATAACTTCGAGGAACCTTTATTTGAAGTTCACAATAAGATTGTGAACTTCAACCTTATTGAAGGTGACTTCATGAATAATCTTCATGAAGTCAGATTGTTATTGAAAAAAATCAATTTATTTCAGGAACATTATCGCTAAGTGAAACACATTGTTTAGAATGTAAACAACGTGTTTCACTTGGGGTTAATAAGATGGATTACATGAGTAGAAATTTAAAACAACATACAGGCAAGATGAAAATGAAATCAGGAAAATCCATCCATCCATTTTCCTACACCCTTGTCCCTTACTGGGGTCAGGAGGTGCTGGTGTCTGTCTCCAGCTATCATTTCGGGCGAGAGGCAGGGTCACCCTGGACAGGTCTGTCGCAGGGCAACCGTCATGTTTTTGGACTGTGGGAGGAAGACAGAGTACCCGGAGAGAACCCGCGCATGCACAAGGAAAACATGCAAACTCCATGCAGAAAGACCGGGGCCAGGAATCGAACCCAGAACCTTCTTGCTGCAAGTCAACAGCTCTACCAGCTGCACCACTGTGCAGCCCAATCAGGAAAATGTACAAATAAAATAAATAATATTAATCAAGACATTTTGATTTGATTTGCTTTTAAAGCACGATACTGAAGTTATTAATGTAAGGCTGAGTGGGGGGAGAATTACACCCTGCTGGGCGTTTGAAAGCCCTTATTTAATTTAACTCACATTCGGAAACATGAGATTAAAATTTAGAATAATACATCAGATCTATGATAAAATTGTTTTAATACAGAAATGCAGCCTTCATGAAAAGCATGTGTAATGTTTAAAGCTGCAATATAAGTTTTACTTTTAAAATCTATTTTTCCCCCCATGTTTATTAGAACTGTCACAATGTCGTGACGGTATGAGAAGAGAAGGATAATATATGAAAAAAACTGAGAAAAATGCACAACTTCCTTTCAAAAACAACCAATCAGAGCCAGGAGGAGGGTCTTAGCACTGTCAATCATCCTCATGTACTGCTAAATGTGCTAATGGGGAAAACAACTTACTGCCACAGGAAATCAGCTTAGCCATCACCATTGGTGACTATGCTAACTAGCCTTAGCATTCGTGGTAGACTATGGTGTGGTGAATCAGCTGTAGCACAGCAAAGAGCAAACAGGAAGAGGTGAGAGTGATTGACAGTGCTAAGCTCCTCCTTCTGGCCCTGATTGGTCACTTCTGACAAGGAAGGAAAGCTTGATTTTTTTTTTCCACATTTTATCCGTCTTATTATCCTGTCACAACACAATGATAACTTTAACAAACGTGAAAACGTTTTCATAAATTAATGTTACTTGCTGCATCTTTTAAGAGTATTGGTTTTCAAGAGGGACTTTCAATTAGTTTCTTTTAACTCATCATTTATTGAACAAGCCCTTCACAACTTTATTATTGCATTTAATATTTAAGAGTGCAACTACACGTTGTTTCTGCATCTTTAAACTTGAATCTGCAGCAACCCAGTGAAGTCTGGACTGATGGACAGAGTGCTGACAACCAATCAAACGTAACTTCACTGACGGGTCGGACGCTACTATTGGTTCAGACTTGATCCAACTCTTAACTGCAGAGATGTAGCTTTCAGCCATTCAGTCACAGAGCAGAGTGCAGGCTGCATAAGTTTGCCGTCCAAAGACTGTAAAGACTCTGAACTCTAATGAAAGAGACGAAGTGCCGCATCAGCAGAGACGCGGTTTAAAGAGAGACGTCTCTAATTGACATTTGGCCCCTCCCCGGCCCTCGGCGGGGTTGGACTCGCTCCTCTTGCCTGCTTTCTCTGTAACCGGCTCTCCACACACATGCGGGCACACACCGCTTTGCTTGCCTGCTCATGGCATGACAAGCACACAAACACCCACATTCAGCCCTCCGCATGTTTCACCTCATATCGAAGAGAGACGCACACACACACACACACGCACCCCCCCAGATGTAGATACACACACTTTTTCTTTTTCTCAGCCACATCACACAGACGGGCGAAGGAGGAGCCAGCACTAAAAGACTTGTAATTTGTATTTTGCCAACAAAGGCTGGATTATCCGGCAGTGAGCCTTGTTGCAGCTGCTACTGTGTGCGTGTGTGTGTAATAGGGAAAGTGAAAGACGCTAAATTAAAAAAGCATCTGAGATGGAAACGCTGCGAAAAGGGCAGTATTATGTAAACTTTTTATAGTGTTATTCCCTCCTCAACAACAAACTCTTTCATGCATGTTTGAGAAATGCTTTAATCTCCATGGCAACCACTCAGCTTTGCAAAACGCCGGGATGGACCTAGCCCCGCCTTCAGTGGCACTGCTCCTCCTCAGAACTTCAGTCTTTCAAACTTCTGAGCTCCCGCCTCACGGAGCAGCTCTCTCCCACTCAGCTCCTTCAGACTAGCCAGCAGCACTTAGCAAAGACCTGCTGGAATCTGCTGAGCTCATTGTAGAAGCTACTTCTCAGTGAAATGCTAGTAAAAAACGTTGCAAAAGGGTTAATAGAGGAGCCATGTTGTGATCACTTCCTGGAGGTGGAGTTTCAGAAAGAGCAGGAGTTTCTTAAAGAGACAGAGACCCTATTTCAAGGCATTAAATCATGAAGTCAAATGTCACATGTGCAGCGTTATGTGCCTGCAAAATACATAATACTGCCCTGTTAAAGTAAAGAAAAAGGTGTAAAAAAAACCCTCCTTGTCCCAGCTGTGTGTGCATATCTGTGAACGGAGGGGGGTGTGTTTGCGTGTGTGGGGGTGTGCATGCGTGTGTATTCGTCGCCACCTCACCTCCCTTAGTTTTCTGCATGACAGAGCGTATTTGAGCTGGTCTCCGGTTCTTCCCGTGGCCGCTCCGCCTCACCTCGCCCAGACCTCTGCTCCTCAAGCAGGCCAGGGGGCCGAGAGGTCGAAGGAGGGGGAGAGAGGAGGAGGGGGCTGCGACGTGCGCTGGAGTCGTTTAGCTTAAGATGGAGGAGATACCTCCAAGCTGTGGCCGGTGGAGGTTCAGTCAGGTCCAAATAAAGTCACCAAAGTGCGACAGGTGGAAAGAGGGTGAGCTAAAAGCTTCAGCTCCCCAACGTCTCCCAGTCCGTTCACAGATTTAAGGAGCAGCTGAATCAAACGGGCTCCACAGTGGCCAGCATGAGGGCAACCCAGCAGCAGGCTGGTCAGAATGAAACAAATCCATCACTTCACGGCTTTGTTTGCTTATTTCAGAGCCATAGCAACACGACCTTAAACAAACAAAATACCTCCTGACATGTTCTAGGGGGCAAACCAAATGCAATTACTCAAGAAGAATAAGTTGTTCTTGAGTAATTGCAATTTTGGCTTCAAATTATAAGTGGTGGGTCTCAATTTAAAAAATTTTAAACAGGTCGACTATTAACATCTGTAGAGCTTAATTCTAACCCTGGAAGACGTTTTGTCAGCAGACCTGAAACTGGAGCAAAATATCCCGCTTTTATTTGGGAGTACATTTTAAAACTGCAGGAGGCATCATTTTACTTTAGCACCTCTACATCAAATCCTAACAACATACATTAAGATTCGAGGCTGTAACGTGAAAAAGTTCAAAGGGTTTGAATACTTTTGCAAGAGCCTGTGCTTTTGTAAGACTTTGGCTCGGCGGCCTCAGGGAAGCAATCCCCACTCCCCCGTAATCAGCATGACTTCTCTATGTCACTAAGTGACAGAGTGAGCAGCTGAGCCAGGGTGCGTGTGCGCGTGTGTGTGTGTGTGTGTGCAGGCAGGCAGGCAGATGTGCAGAATGTGATTTCGTCGCTCACCCGCGAGGCAGATAAGAGTTGTTTATCATTAGCGGCCGTGTAGCGATAAAGAAGGATGGCGAGTCTCTGAGCAATCAATAAACACCCTGATGTTTCACTCATTACTTTTCCTGCTCTGCAGACTTTGAAAACTCCCATATAGATTCCCATTGTCTCTGTTTAGTTAAACCTTCGCGCTATGTTTGACCCCACTGATAGAGAGAGTTGTGTGATGGGGTTTTTTGATTCTGTCAGCTGAATTTCAGTACATCGGCGCATTGTTCGCATAGGTTAACGTGAGTCTTGATCAGCATTGTGAAACAGGCCAGTCAAAAGAAGCAATAAGTTAGTTAATCGCATGATAAATTAAAACTTTTCTCTTTTCTCTCTCTCTCTCTCTTCCTTCCACAGACTGTCTGAAGTACGTCTTCAGCTTTGTGCTTTGGTCTCAACCAGCCCCTTTTTGAAGAAGAATTTACTTCATAATTCAGTTTATTTGTTTTTTGAGTTGGTTTTTTTAATTACTTTGGTATATTTAAAATGTCTTCAGATTCCCGTGTTAGCATTCTGCTACTTGAAAATGGTCTCAAAATTATTGATTGTTGCGATAACTTCTGGGGCGATTTATTGTCCAACAAAATGTGTTACTATTTCAACACATTTGGAAATACCACATTTTTTCAAAATGAATAGTTAAACATTGTTTGCATTTTTATTTCGGTCAGTTTATAGTCATGTGCATCACCAGCTGCGTTTCCGTTAAAAATTTGCTCGAAACTTTGTCTATATTCTGTTAATGTTAAAAAAAACACAATTTCACAGTTTCAGTGTCTCAATTAGATAAGAAACACGATTGAAATCACATGTGAATAAGTTTGTTCGTGTCATTATAAAATATGCGGCGCCATCATCCTCCAACTACTTCCTGTCTTCGTCGTCTTTGTGGTTTTTGCCGGTGGCAACATCCAGTTGCTGATCATGACTCGTGTGATGCGAAAAAAATGGTTTCCATTGCAGTTTTGCAAATTAAACCAATTTCAATACAGCAACAAAACTTTCTATCAAAAAAAGTTTTTTTTTATTTTTATTATTCAGCATGTTTCCATGACGCAAATTTATTTTCAGAAAGTCAAATTGTGCAATTATACGGTCAAGGGAAACAAAGAATGCTTACAATATCGTCTTGTAAAATAACATGTTTCCATATATATGAGTAGCGGCCATGTTGGAAAGCAAAACTGGCCTTAGAAATCGTAACTGGGGTAATAGATTAGGTGATGGGGAGTCCAACTTTAGGGGACGCTCCAGTTGATTTTCCTGACTGAGAAGTCTTCATTTCAAATGCAAAGCACCGTAAGGAGGGATCTAGGCAACCTTTTTCCGTCTCTTGAGGGGGTTGAAGTCAACCCTCGACTCACCAAGCGACTCGTTTCTCAAGGCTCATGGCTGTCTTGTCTCCGCTTTCGGGTTTTGACTGGTCAGAAGCAGCTCAGAGGTAATAATGTCCCCCCGCTCCATACCATCACACTACCTCCACCAAAAGCTGTCTGATTCTGGCAGAGAGAATTTGGCAAGTTTCTCATGGACAAACCCCTCAACTTCAGCTCTGCTGCTCAGTACATTCCACGCAGGTTTTAGAAATGAGATATTTTGCTTAGAAACATTGTTACAAACCCAACTTTCCTCACTTTTATGGCTGAGTATACATCACCACCTGAGCAAAAACAAAATCACGGCAAAAAAAAAAAAAAACAACCTCTCTGGGTTCTCAAAACGCTTACTCTTGGTAGAGTTTACTATTTCGTTAGCACAACTTGTCAAACACTAAAAGCACCGAGTCGACTGGCTGAAATTCCGCATCAGGAATGTGTTTCTCTGTTTTTATGGCAGATGGAAGAGGAGGGCGTCTGAAGAGCAGCGATGACTCTGACATACCTGCAGTCTGCCAACATCGCTCTCTTCACAGGCCCGAACGCTGCTGACAGCAGGCGGCTCAAACCATCTACTGCCTGTCTTCCCTCATGCAAACACCAGAGCTCATCCGCTCAGAGGCTGTCAGGTGCTTGTATCTTTACCTGTACCGTTATTTACACGTTCTGCGTCAGCGACGAGATTTGCAGCATATCGGGTCTGTTTGAACGGCAAACAACACATTGACAAACTCACACAGACGCCGAGTGTGACACCGACGCTATCTGGGATGCTCTCATGAAACTTTGAACTGATTGCGTATTGTACTGTGGACGCCGAGACCACTGCAGGTTGCTTTCACGGTTGCATCAGATTGTTCGGATTGAGTAGCCGGTTGCTCTGTTGTGAAAAGAATGAAAGATTTTGGTTGCTTTTCTCTCAAACGATGCTTTTTGCTTCGTCTGGCCGTTGACTTCCTATGAAACTCTGTTTGACTCTTAAGTACTTACGGTCTGGTTTCTAGTGCAAATAGATTTGTGGACTTGAAATAAGACTAAAACAAAAATGAAAGTAACTTTTCAGCAACATATACAAGCTTTATACCTTGTATATAAAGCTTGTCAGTCAATAATTCCTTAATGTTGGTGGAAAAAGTAGTAACTCCATTGGCATTGACATTTTTCCGGTAAGTGAAATCATCCACTAACAGAACCAGTACTTTTTCATTAATATTAAGGAATTACTGACTTAAAACAAGTCCATATATCTTCCTAAGGTGTTTTTATTAGAAACTAGATCAAATCTGGTAATATTTTGTGTTTTCACAGGGCAGAACTTCAATCAGCAAACAGATGAAGAACTTGTGACGTCAATTTTCTGCTTTTTTTTGCAATTGCAGTCAGCCTGTAGTTTTAGCGATGCAGTGGAGGAATTGAACAAAGATGCTCAGTCCGTGTTGGACACGCTTCCACATCTCTCTTCATAGCAGAGGACGGTTATTTACGGCGAAAGTCATTTTTTGTAAGCGCATCACATGCGTCACGGACAACTTAGCTACTGGACCATCTGTATGTAGAGAAGCGTAGAAGAAGAATGCGGTTTTTACAAAGCTGGGTTAGGAAAGATGATCAGAAATTACTTTAAAAGTCTTTTCCTCTATCAACTAGGAAAGACTTGTTTTGTTATTTTGTCACATCACAACCATAAACCTTGATGTTTTCCAGATATTTTAGGAGTAACAATCTGAAAATCGACTCACGTATTTGAATTCTCAACTTTTTGTGGAACCACCATTTGTTGCAGCAAGGCCTGCAGTTAGTCTGAGGTATGTCTCTACCAGCTTTGATCAACTACAGACAGAAACTCGTGCACGTTCTGAAAATCATCTTTATGAAATAGTTCAAGCATGGAGACGTCAGTTTTCCAATCTTACCACGGATTCTCAATTTGCATTTAATGCTGGACTTAGGTGGCAAACAATGACAATAATATAATAACTTTATTATATTAGATCTGTTTTTCTAATTCACTGAGCACAACTCTAGCACTTTAAAACATTAAAGTGGAAAAAGTAGTAACTTCTGCCACAGCAACATGTGCAATAAACTCCTAAAGTTCTGCTTTGGCGTGTCACTCTGAGATTTAGTCGCCTCCCTCAATATGCCCCGAATCGTTCGGTAAAAGTCGGGTTCAAGGAATCAAAGCGACTCAAACACACCTTCGCTGCACATGAGCCAGTAAATCAAGTTAGTCACCATGCACTGCTTTGACCCGGGCTTTACCGACAGGTCTGACCGGCAGCGTGAGTTTCCCTTCCACCTACGCTGCTGCTGCTGCAGTCTGCCGGCCAAACCCCGTGGTTCTCTGTTTAAAAAAAAAGTTGAGAGTGGTGCCTCTCTGCCCTCCCACACAATCATTAAAAGCGCCTCATGCAGGCAGAGAGAGACAGAGACAGAGAGGAAAAAATATCTCACTCTTGTCAGATGAAGGCAGCGTACCCTCTGATGTGTTGCTGCGATAAGAACTGGCAGTAGTTAAAAGGGGCGCCCCACTGCATTATGGGACAAAGGTGCAGCTCTGTGGAACCGAACTCATCCTCATTAACCTCTCCTGTGTCTCTACACACATATATGAAGTGAAACATACAGACCTGCGGCCGCACGCCTCCCCCCACCCTCCCGTTTATTCACCTGTGAGCTGCAGCGCAGCTGGATGAGTGTCCACACACACACGCACACACACCCCTCCACACACACACACAAAAGCACATCCTCTGTAACTCCTAAATTTATTGGTCTCCAAAACTCTTGGCTGCAGCAGCAGGTTTTTGATGTCAGCCACTGAGGGAGGGGTTATGAATAAAATATCAGGCTAAAAATAGACAGAGGCAGAAAATAGCCGTTCATCTGTCTTTGTGGCATGGCTCGCACTTTTCCTTTCTTCTTTCTTTGGCGCAGAGTCAACCACACAAAACCCAACCGATGCTCAAGAACCGGATCAGTGAAACGGATCGTGATCCGCTTCTGACGTTCTGCTTGTTTGTATGTGAAAAATCTGCTTTCATATCGATATTAAGAAAATGTTGACCCAAAACAAGTCAAGCTTATTTGTTTGGAACGTTTCAGCAACAAGGCAGTTCAAAGTGCTTCACATCGTACAGCGATTGTTCAAAAGCGACTCCAACCAGCTGGGCCTTTAAGGAACTTTTCAGCTGTTTTCTGGAAGTTTGTTCCAGATTTGCAGCGCATAGATGCTGAATGCTGCTTCTCCAATGTCAGGTTCTGTTTTTTATTCCCACTCTGATCTGATGAAGGACTGCAGACTTTCTGAACATGGGATTTTCTAACCAAACAGTTAGAAACCCTGAAGACGCCGACCTGTCGTCTGAACTCGCGGCAGCGGTTCTGCTGCTTCTACTTTTAATTCCCTTTTAAGCAGCAATTATTCCTGACAGAATTAAGGGGAGATTAATGCAACTCTTTTTATTGATTAGCAGAATTGTCTTAATTATATTTTTGATCGAGTTCCAACGCAAATGCAGCTGGGATTTTCTTTTGTGTGTGGTGCTTTTTTTCTTTCTGTGTTTACTCCCTGCTTTCTTTCCTCAGCTTGTAATCAGAGCAGATGGGAGGTAAAGGCAAAGTTAGAAAAAGACACACCAACACTTTGTGTGCCAAGGCTGAGACATGGAACAACCAGCCACTGTGTGGAGGCACAAAGAAAAGAAGATCTGAAGTCCCTCCGCTTCTCTACCAAACAGCTTGTTTGGGTTCTTCCAGACTGTTCCTGAACGCCACCTGGATCATTCTCATCCTGTCTGTAAATCTGCTGCAGACTCACACATGGAGCCAATATCCTGTAGAGACTACAGATGTTCACACGCACCTTTACGCGTGAGTTCTAGATTCAACGATGCATTTGAATCCCTCATTGTGAAAACTTTACGCACCTTCAACTAACTTCAGTGAATCGGTGAAAGAAGAACCGGGCACAGAGGTTTGAATTTATTAACTGCTCAACAGGCTCCAAACTTGACGTGTGGCTTTAAGAAGGCGACGGGCGAATCTACATCGTTTTTATGTAGTCAGTTTATTTAATTGTGTTGTGAATTGGTGCAACATATATAAGCTGACCTGGAAACGGAGCTGACGTTTGGAGAAATGTCCTCAGACTCTCTTTTTGTAGCCGTCACAAACCTTTTTGGGCGACATTGAAAGCTGTGGTGTGTAACTTTTACTAAAAGAAATGCTTTTCACGTATTTGGTAAAACTGTCACTATGTCCTGGAAGTACAGTATGAGACAGGTAATCTGTGAAAAAGAAAATTGAGTGCTTTCCGTGCCAGCTACAGAAATACACCACTGTTAAAAACAACCAATCAGAGCCAGGAGGAGGGCCTTGGTGCTGCCAATCATCCTTCTGTATGAGCTTGTCACACTCCTCCCCCCCTTTGCTCTAGTCTGTGAAAAGATGTCATAAAAACGACACGCAGATCGTTTTTGTGAAGATTCATGAAGATTTGTGGAGCATTTCATCAGTGGAGTATACCACCTCTCACCTAAAACGGATTGGATGTGGTCCAATCCGTAGACCCAGTTCTTGTTTTTAGAATGATTTATGCTCAGTGCCGTAGAGCAGGTGCACCGTGTGCAGCAGCAACAGTCGTCCATACAGCTCTCCTGGGTTTAGTTACCCATCATGGGCCTTTTGCTACTTTATTTTCTGTTCTCTCTTCTTCCTGTCACCTTACCATCCAGTAAAAGACATTAAAGTGATATTCATATACATGTAAAGGTTTTTTTAATCATTATTATTTTATCTTTGCTGTACAGTTCTTCCCTCCTCAGATTTCACTGATCGTTTCTAATAGTTTAGATTTATTTCATTCTGACTTTTCGTTTGTCTCATTCATTTAGCTTCAGCTAGCTTTTAGAGTGTGTTTGCTGTTTTCTATTGGTTATTATTAGTCCTAGGTATAGTTTTAGTTTCTTTCATACTTTGACCTTTTTGAATTCTGCACCGAAAAATTAACCAAAGTATTGTATTGTGATTGTATTCACTGGTTGGGTAATGAATACTCATCGGAAGATAATATTTTTCAAAATATGTATTCAGATATTATTGAATGACCAACTGACTTTGGTGTTTGTCCAATAAAAAAAAAGAGAGAAATATTTCACATAGATAGATTCAAAAACACAAAAATGTGGGATATTATGTAATTCCAGCATGTTTCAGTTTCATAAACACGCAATCTACATCCATTTAGTTACTAGTTAGTTATTTTTTCGGTTAACGGAAATGTTTCCTGTATTTCAGTTTTCGTCAGTCTGAGTCAGCCATAATGACTTGTTTCTTTTGGAGGCAGAGTGACGCACTGCTGCCCGCCGTCTCCTTACCGTTTCCTGCCTCTTCTTTCTTTTTCCCATTTAATCAAACGGCGCCGATCTCAGAGTCAAGTTATTAAAGTGTTTTGTCACATCGCCGACTACCTGTGCCCACTCGCAGCTGCAAAGTGAAAATGTCTTGCGGTTCACTGATTTTCAGAGGAGGTAAAATGAAAGTGACTGTGCAGGTGAACCGGCTCACTTGTCTGCCGCCTCTTGCAGACACCTTCCCACCGCCTGGGTCCCTGAGCTCTCTGCGTGGGCCGGAACCTTCCAGAACCTCAGCGCCGTCCGGCTCACTCCATGCAGTTTTTTTTCACAAATGAAAGCCAACTGTACATCGTTCTCAGGAGACCCAGCAGGGAGGAAAGTGAGTGAAAGTTTGATGAAAAAGGAAATGGAAATCACCAGCTCTACTGCTTTTGGTGTCTAGATGCTACACCGAAGCATCTCACACCATTTTGCTATATTATTCTTTTATGCGTAAGGCAATTAAAATGAAAGAAAAATGAAGTTGTGGGTTGTGAGCAGGTTCTCAGAGCGACGTGACTCCCAGTCCTTTCCAAACATTAACCACATGACCCACTCTCTTATTCTTGGATAAAAGGAAATCAGTCAAGCCAGCCATTACCTGGAAGAAGAGCAGAAAGAATCCCCCCACATGCCTATTGGTGTGGACTGATGAGACAAAACACCACAAAATAAAGTGTTTAAACTAGGAGTGCATGATATTATCGGTACGGTATCGGTATCTGCCGATATTACCCGTCAAACTTAATATTGGACATTCCATCAAATAATATGTGGCAAACCAGTGAATGTTGTGCCTGCAGCACAACAGTCAAATCTTCACTGTCTGAATTCTGTCATTAGTCTTAGAAAGAGCAGATGCTATGAATAAATTTGACATTAAACATAATGCAAGTTGAAAGTGATGCATCATTTTCAGCCTCCTTTTAGCATTTGATAGGCTAAATTGGCAAAAATAATGCAGCATTTTAATTCAACAGTAGAGGAAGCCATACTGTTTCAGTCAGCAGGTATAGGAAAAAAAATCGGGTATTGGTATCGGTTATCGGCCAAATGAGTTTTAGTATATCGGCATATCGCATATCGACCAAAAATCCAATATGGTGCTTTCCTAGTTCGAACCAAATACTATATCAGCTGTTGAGCACCACAGTGGTGGTGGCATCATGATGTGGGACTGTTTTAATGTGTTTTTTGTTTTTTTTTGGAATAGTATATATGGCGACCATGCACGACATACCATTGCCAACATTGGCGGCGGCCCGTGTTGATCTTTCTTTTTTACATATGGGGACTGTTGTGATAAATAAAAGTGGGCTTTTATACAGAACCCGTATTTGTTTCTAATATTGTTGCCGTTTGTTTCTGTAGGCTGGGCATGTGAAGTGAAGGCCTCAACTGTGTTTCCGTTAACCGTAAAACTACACAAATTGAAATTATGCTAATAAATTTGCTTAATGGAAATGTGGCGATGTGCAATGGGGGGTGTTCTGTTGGCCTCCTCACCCGCTCTGTTTCCGCAGCCGCACATCTCTTCCTCGCTGCGGAACTCCCTCTGTCACCAGTAAGAACGGACTTACCTGCCGCTGCGAGTATTTCCGCCAGAGCTAGCACTCACATTCTGGTTTCCCTGTGCTGCAGACGTCCAGAGACGCTGGCACGGTTCCCTACCCCTTGGAGCTGTCAAACCCAAAATCTATACCAAAATATTAAACTCAGTAACACTCTATTCAGTCGTCTGTTTGATTCCGCATATGGGTTTGACGAGTAGATAACAACATGACAGGAAACACACCAATTTGGAAAAAAACTCATGATTTTCAATAAAAAGTTATAGAGATAAAAAATATTTTCTAAAAGTCAAATTGTGCAATTACTTGGTGAACAGAACAAATCTATGACTTGCTAAAGGAAATGTTTCTAAATATTTCATGCGCTGCATGTGAGGGCTTTTAGAATGACTTGGATGTATTTGTGGTGAGCTCCTGCATCATACTGATCTGCTGATGAGTGGATGTTAGAGGACAGAGTCACATGCAGCCGGGTGCAAAGTTTCCTCAGCCATCATCTCTCTCCCTCCTTTGTGCTGCGTCTTTGCCTGGTGTTAATGATTAGCTCCTGTGCTTTTCTTGTCCTCTGCTCTCCGCAGTCGGTGGGCAGCTGCCCACGCCACACAGGAGAGCTGGAAGGGGGGGAAACGCTCCACGCTAGCGGCTCTGTGGGGTTAACATGAACTGAGGTGTCAGCTGCCACGCAACCTGCCCCGGCACCGACGGCCTTACGGAGGTTCTCACCTCAGTTTTTTCGGGGTTTCTTTTGCTCTGGACATCTCGGTGCCAGATAATCAAACTAAACTCTGCGCCTTTCTTCTTCGTGTTTAATTTTTAACTCCATTTTAAATGAAAAGACTTCACCTTTCATCTCCTGCTGATCACTTCCCTGGGGGGCGTCAGGGGGAGGGAGGAGGAATGCAAGAGGAGGGGAAGGGACTGGTGTGTGTGTGTGTGCTGTGAGAATTCATTAGAAGTTAGGCTGTTGCAGGGGGTGTTGGGAACAGTTTTGTTTTTCCTATTAACATGAGCAGTTGTGGGTGTGTGTGTGGGGGTGTGTGTGTGTGTGTGTGTGTGTGAGTAGGGGTCATTTGGTCAGTTTGCCCATCAGTACTCGAGCTGTCTGAGTGAGCATTCTCACCATCTGTATGACCTCTCCTCCTGACCGGCCGGCTTTTGTTCCTGGCCTCGGCTCCCCTCCCACTAACATCTCTCACGTTGTCCAAAGGGTCGCTGAGCCCGGTCTTCCTTGGCCCGCTCTCCTCTTCGTACAGCTTGTTTTTTTGTTTTTCCTCTCTAACACTTTCCCATGATGCTGAGCACTGATGCAGTATGCCTGGACTTGGTAGGCGTGGGGTGAGGGGAGGAGTGCAAGTTTGGCAGAGTGAATCCCCATAGATAAAACCATCAAGAAGTAATTTGAGATAAAGCTTAGAGTTCAGTATTAAGTCTTTTGGATTGTTCGAAGTTTATACAAATACAATTCTGGAGCGTTTACATTGAGTGGCTATTTAAAGGGGCGGCATCATGTAATTTCCAGGCACCATATTTTTTTAACGCAATCTAATAACTATGTTAACTTCAATTTTTATTTTAAAAAAATTATAAATGTATATCAAACATCACTTAAAAATGTCGACTTTGTAATTTGATGCCTTAAAATTAGCCTCTGTCTCTTTAAGAAGCTTCTTCTCTTCAGAAAGTCATCACAACATGGCTCCTCCATGATGCCGTTTGCAATCGAAGTAGTTCCTATGAGTAGCTCAGCAGACCAGGTGTTTGCTAACTGATGCTGCCGCTAGTCTGCAGGAGCTAAGTAGGGAATGGGGGGGAGGGCATTAATGGAAGTTTGGATTGGAGGAGGAGCTTTGGGTAAAAAAGTGGGGATCATGTGTTTAGGCACCCCTGAAAGGTTGCCACGGGAGATTTAAGTGTTCCTCAAACATGCATGAAGCAATCAAAATCAACACTTCCAGGTACTTTTTTGATGAGGGAAATAACATTATAACATGATGTACAGCTCAAAAATGATACATAAGTTGGTAATTTTTCAGACATTAAGCAGAAAATAGGTCAAAGAATGTCACAAGTGCTTCCTGTGCAAGTACTTGAGCCTACCTGGAGAAATACATGACTTCCATCCACCACAAATGGGCTGACCTGATGATGCGTTCAGGGTGCAAAGTTAGCTTTTCACTACTCATAACATTTTATATGATGACAAAAAAAACGCTCCATTTACTTAACCCTCTCCTTACTTACCTTTCGGGGAAGTTGGATGGACACGTCCGTGTCTCTGGGTTCAAACTAATCTGGATTTATATTAAACAAAGACAGAGATTAGAAATTAGCTTCTTTTTTTTTTTACAAAACGTTAACAGAACTCTGAGCTCTTCCTGATATCAGAACTACCTCATTTTACGCCACATCAAAACTAACACGATGCCGCCAACTGGACTGCAGTTCTGATGCTTTAGAATTTTCCTTTCACTATTGACATTTGCTCTTCTTTTAATCAAGAAATGACTTATTTATAGAAGCGCCATCAGTGTCCAGTTAGCAGGAAGGATTGATGCTACTTTTGATTTGATCGACTCCAAACTTCATGTGGATGTTTTTGACTCAACACCAAGTTAGGCACAGAGGAGAAAGTCGGTCTTCTTAAATAAGCTTTAATGAGTCAACATCGACACGCTGATGCAGATGCCAATCTCCTTCTGCCTAATTCATGATGTGTCGACAGAGGTTGCCATAAATCGCCTGACAGGAGGCAGCGCCACAACCTGGGCGACAGCGGCACACTCCCTCAGCCTCCTGATGGTCACTTAGTAGTGGGCTGCTTCGCTTTATGGTGCCATAAAGCAGCGTACTCAAAACACAGTTTTATGAGACGACAGTAATTAGTGTGCTGCCTAAAGGTTTGTTGGGTGCTATCGCGTCGGCCCTGATGGCAGCGATTAGCCCGGCGGCTGCACTACACTGCAGATTAAATGAGTTTTAACGGCAATTCTGCGTAATTGCTTAAAGAAGCGGAGAGTTGTAAGGACAGCAGCAAAAACAAACAGCCGGAGGAGACGCTGTTGATGTGTGAAGGGACCAGCTGAGGGCAGTCAGTAAATGAAACCAGCTAATTTCCCCTTGGTGCACTGAGTCGGTGAAGTGAAGCTTGAACTGTTTCCTGTCGGTGTTGTGGTGAAATCTGACCAGATTGTTTGATCTGGAGAAAACTTGTCTTGTCACAAACTCACAGCTGGATTTAGATTTGGACTTTGACTAGGCCAGTTCTAGTAAATAAACATGATCAGGATGAACTTCTGATACAGTCACAAGCTTCTAAGAGGTTTTCTATGAGGACTGGACTATAATTAGGACCATCTACTCTTACCTTACATCAGCTGGGACCAGACTGACTGTCCCACTTTATGATGCTCCCACCACCAACACTTGAACAAAGTCTCATATTACCCTATGACAATATAGCAACAGTCTTAACAGATATGTAAAAAAAATCAAAACAAAAAACTTTTTTTATATATATCTATATAAAAGTTTATACTGCAGCTTTAAATAAGATGTATTTACTTTTAGGTGAGTGTTGAAGGTGCTGAATTTTATTAAAGGGTGTCAGAAAAATGGAGGTGAGTACAAGTAAATATCAGGTTTTGAGATTCACTGTTCTCAATGTGTGGGTCAGTGATGTAAAATCACGATAAATTACAGTAAACTTTGTGGTTTTAGAAAGGGGAAAAAAGAGATTTTTTGTTATTTTATTTCTTCACGAGTTAAAAATATTTGGAACAAAATCCAATCTTAAGATGTATGTTGTCATTATTAAAGTGAAACATCTATAATTGTTCTCAACCATTATTCTTTTAAGTATTTTTCGACTGTCACAAATTTAATTTGCTCCCTTCTTTTGACCTTTAGAAATATTTCGAAGTAGATAAACAGCTTGTTTTGTTGGACCAAACCCAAAACAACCAGCGGCCCCCCAACCAGAGCCAGGCATGATATCAGGCAGATAACAGCTCGAGGCTCTGAGCCTTGGAGGGAAAGTTTCTTTAATGAAAGAAGAAGAGCGTGGGAGGCGCCTCATCCCTCAGACCTCTTCATCACTTCGTGCCCTCTGCGAGGCGGGCACCCAACTCTTTTTAACGGTCCTGCCCTCCAGCTTGTGCACGTGCGTCCCCGCTGAAAGCGAGAGGTGTCTCGAGCTCAACAGTCGTCAAACCCGCAAGCACGCGCTGACATCGACGTGTGCCCTTTTCAAAATAAAAGGGAATAAGTAGTGCCCATCCTGACAAGAGATTCTGTAGGTGATTTCATTATTTATGTATTTATTTATTTATCTTAAGAGTAGCTTCACATTTTTTAGATACCGAAATATTTTCAAGCAGAAACATATCGGACTAGCTAGCGCAACAAAAATATTGCACAGTTAATATAAAGAAATTTATTTAAAGAGTCCAAAAAATTTTTTCAGTATTAATGTATAAGAACGGATTAGCTTTTTTCGCAGTATAAACAGAATGGAAATATAACCAACCATAATTCTGATTTATTCCAGCACCTGAATAGACTCTGGTGCAAATCACAGTAGTTCTGGCTTAGTTTCTTCATCACCTTTAACAGGTTTTCGTCCATGTTTTCTTCTGGCATTTTGCTCCGTAGAATAAAATAAAGCTATTTAAAAGAAACCGCGAAATAAGTGGGGTCAAATATATGAATGGATAAGTATAATTTTCACGATGTCAAATGGAGAAAAATATACTCCCTGAAAACCGGAAATACGCGATAAAACATTGTCCTTTGGGCGAATTATTTTCCAGAAGTAGCCGAAACTTTTATGGCTTCTTATACCGGAATTCTGAATTTTCGTTTAACGCTTCAGTCGGAAAAAATCCGAGCCAAGATATTGAGCGAAACTAATTTATTTTGAAAGTACAGAGCGGATGTGCCGCACGTGTCTGAACCGAGGCGACTTTACGGCAACACCTTGCAAACTCCCCACTACTTGACAGAGGAGCAGTCGGCGGAGACTCGCCAGTCGGGAGTTGAGTGTTCAGTGGCGACGAAGCGCGCGAGAGTCATCCTCTTTGAAGAGAAGCGGAGGAGTCGCGTTCAACGCTCCTCGAGCGCACTTTCCCAGTCTTCCAGTCCGCTGCACGCGCGGGAGGAGAGGAGCGTACTTTGGACCGTTTGGACTGTGTGAGAAGCAGCAGCAGCAGCAGCAGCAGCAGCGCGTGGAGCCGAGCTGGATGTAGTGGAGGACAAGCTGCTGGCTGTGGCAGCGGCGCGGCGCGAGCTACACTTTCAGTAAAGTCGCGAGGAGTGTTTCGGACGGCTTCGTGGCGGGTTTTGTTTGTAGTTTGAAAACGACAGAAACTGACAACAGTTGGGTGGATTTTTCCCCTGGTCAATAGAGGCTGGTTTTGTTCTCATGAAGACATCTGGAACCTGAAGGCTGAGTTTCTGTCAAAACTCAACCATTTAGGTAAGAATTATTACTGTCGTTATTATTAGCGGGAGTATACTGTTATTACTATTATTTACAGGTGGGCGAGCTGAACACTGCTTCACCTCTTGGGTTGGGTTTGTGACAGGTTGGAGCTCTTAGCGTCTCACCCTGCGCAATTCCGATTCCAACTTGAATTTGCGGGATCAACGTTGCGCAAACGGCGCAGAGGTAGCGGCTCAATGGTATCGCAGTCCGTGCGCATGTTGTGCGCCAGTAATAGTCTCACGTCTGCTTGCATGGCTCGGGACGAGATTCGGATGACCCTTCTGATTGTTATTTATGTCTCCAGGAAAACTGAGCAAAATAACACACATTTGAATGAATGTTCTCGTTTATGTTGTTTGATTTGAGCTCAAACATTTTTTTTTAAGTTCCGGAACCTTAAAGTCCCACTTTTGGTTCCAGAAAAAAAACAAAGAAAGAAAGAAAAGAAAATTCGTGCATGAACCGCGAACATATGGGGGAATGTGGCTGAAGTTTAATTATGCAGGTTTAGACTCCAATTAGGAGACGTCTTTAATTACCTTTATGTGCGCGTGGAAGGACTGGTTCAGCTTCTATCCCTTATAAATAAATCACAGATTTGTGAAATAGAAAATTATAGGGATTATTTTTTTCAGAAAGTATTCAGCGCCACGGCATCCTCCGCTGGGTGGGTGGGTGAAGCTGTCTCCTCTCTGCAGCGGTGACGTCTTCCCGGGCTTCCAGGGGCCCCCCTTCCTTCTGCTCCCCACAGCCCCTCCGTTCCTCTTTCATATCCCCCGATTCTCCTTGATCCAATCTAAAGTTTCTCCAGAAAGCTGCAGCTTTTCCATCTCTTACATGTTAGGTCTCTTCTCGCCCGACAGCAGCACAAACACTGATAATAAAACGATCTGTTAGGGTTTCACCAATAAAACTGCTGTAGCTGTTTGCTTATTTAATTCTGGTAGATTTTAGGCGACATGTTTTTTTTGTTTGTTTGTTTGGGTTTTTTTTAAGCTTAACAGGTAAAACACATTTGAAATTGCTCTAGTTTTCAAAACGTTCAGACAGAAGAAACAGAGTTAAATTCTGGCTATTTAAAGAAAAAAGTTTTAATCAGCTGAATTCATTTGTTTCTCAAAAGTTCTAGTTGTTTCTCCTTTACAGGCTTAAATGTGTTTGTGGGGGGGAAAAAACAGTAAATGGTATTTGTCAAAACTTGCTGAATCAACAGTTTGACAGCATGTACTTAACTTTTTATTTATTTATTTATTTTCCTTAACATGTTTTCCAGACATTATGAGCTCGGATCAATCAACCAGTTTCACACCGACTCCTGCTGGATCCTCAATAAGGACCAACAAGAACCTGAGCTGCTTATGTTAAAATATTTTTAAAAAAGAGAGAAAGTGAGATTTTGATAGTCTAAATTACAACTGAAACAGTATCGGTCGCGTTGCAGTTTGCATTTAAAGAAGTTTTAATTTTAACAGCAAAAAAAAAAAAAAAAGTGCTTAAAGGAGGGGACAAAATTTCTAACAAGCTTCTTTTTAGAAATTGCACCGTTTTCGATCGCTCTTCCCATCTGGTTTTTAATGGCATGTTTAAGAAGAATGTGTTGGTCATTAGGGAATAAAATGTTACTGAAACAGTGGTGAACGTATTAAATCTGTGGCGGTCGCAGCGAAACTGTGCCGTTTATTGGCAACGGTTCAGTTTGCCAAAGAGTTTGACTTTCCAAAGCTGGATGCAAGCTGAGATAAGCTGAGATCTGTGCTTCAACGCGAAACCTTCTCAACCCGCACGCTAACTTTTACAAAGTTAACACATGGACTCTCAACGCAAACCCAACGTGACAACAGAATGAATTTGACTGAAATCCTGATCAGGATCTCTTATCTACATAAACCTTGGCCCCTGCCAAGCGTTACATTTACAAACTAAAATTCAATGGCTTCAAAAATCAGTTTTTATAGTGCAGTCTACTGGACTGGGTGGTTCTGACCACTCGGTCTGGTTCATGACAGGAACCCATAAGAGATGGGGATGCTGCAGCTGGAACCGGTAATAACTGTTGAACTGATTCTGTTGAATTTCACGCATCGACCCGAGGAACGCCGCCCACCGGTTCACTCAGACACATTTTGCCTCCAAATGTGAAACTAATTGCCTCTTTTTGTTGCCGGGATTGCTTTCAGTCCCTCATTTAGCTCGTGGTAATGGTGCATCATTGTTTCTAGCTTTCTATTTGTGAATTAGACGGCTTCAATGTTTCTTATTCGTAAAAGAAAAAAGGGCCAGAATCTGGCATTTTTTCACACTGAAACCAAGAGCTGTGAGACAATTTCACCAATATTATTAAATCTTATAATATATATAAATATTTTTGTATTTATTAATTTTACAGCTACAGATTTAATGTATTTTTTAACTGGATTCTAGGTGGCAGAGAAACACAAAGCAGTAAATAGCCATGAAGTAGAAGGAAAATAAAATCAAATTAAAAAAAAGAAAAACTGAAAAGTGTGTAGTGCATTTGCATTCTTGTGCAGTCTTTGCAAACAGCTCAGGTTCATGAATAGCTTCTGTAAGCACCAGTTTCTAATGGCTGTCACCGGTTTTCAATAGGTGTTAGGATCGGACTTTGAATAGGCCGTTGTAAACACATCTGTTTAAATCTCCTGGGATTGGTCAGTGTTCAACGCCGGTCGTCTTATTTCGTACATTATTTTTGGAAGGTGACAACATGACGGGGTGCGCGGGTCTGTGTGTGTGTGTGTGAGGCAGCATAGTTTACATGAGTGTTTATTGAGCCGCTGTGATTTAGTTAGTTGCCGTCCTGTTCATTTTTCAGTGTGTGTGCATGAACGTGTAAAGGTGTGTCAGCGTGAGGTGAGCCTGACTGTCGGAGATCTCTGTCCAGCCTGAAGGAGAACGCTCTCATGCACACACACACACACACACACACACCCACACCCACTCGCCAACACACCCCTTGCCCCTGCCTCTAAGCTGATCAATATCTCTTGTCACTGAAGGCTGCCGCTCTGATGTGGAGCTGTCTGAGTGGTTGGAGAGGCGACGGGTCAGGAAGGCGAGTGTTCATGACAGAAAGCAGTTCTGATGTTCTGATTCTCCACTTTTTGGAACCTTGAAGCTCCGTTTTTACTCCAAGCGCCTCTTCAGCTGATGACTGCAGCCTGACTATTGGGCTCTGGAAAAGTGTGACTCTGTTGAATTGATCCTCATTAAAGAGGAGGAGGGGGAGGAGGAGCAGGCGGGTGGGTAGTGGTGACGGAGTTCTGAACTGTTGTTGGAGCCCCTTTTCTGCCCCTGAGCTTTAACAGTGTAAAAATACTTCTGCATGATTAATGTTCATGTTTTATTCACCGCTCCGGTTCTGTTGTTCTTTCCATGCTTTAAGACAATATTAGCATAAAAACGCTTTTGAACCCCTCACTGAAATCTAGTTTTATTAGAAGTTGATGAGTTTATCTGTAAGATGCACTGATCAGGCTGGTACGGATTTCCGTGTGTTTTTTTTTTCCTACCATGTTTCACGTGCTGCACGTTCTTTTAAAAGAGGATTTGAATCCAACAGGTTTCTCAAATTTGAACCTTTATCAGATTTTCGTTAAATATCAAAGTTAATGCCATTAGCAGATGCATTTATTGAGTGACATCTTTTTTCCCTTATCAATTCCTTGAGCTTTTCGCGAATCCGCAAAATTGGAAATCAACAATCAAACTAATGCATCATTTATTGCCAATTTAAAAACAAAAATTGTCGAAAACTTTTGTTTTAAGGAACTGCTAACTCCCACCTGCAGGTAGCGGTATTTCTTACTTTTACTTCACTGCTGTCTCAGGATTACTTGATGTCAAGTTTTAGTCTGTGATCGACATGGCGACAAAAATCCATCCGTCCGTCCATCCATCCATCCGTTTTCTATACAATCTTGTCCCTAATGGGATCAGGAGTTGCTGGTGCCTATCTCCAGTTAACGTTCCGGGCGAGAGGCGGGGTCACCCTGGACAAGTCGCCAGTCTGTTGCAGGGCAACACAAAGACAAACAGGACAGACAACCATGCACACACACACACCTAGGGACAGTTTAGAGAGGCCAGTTAACCTGACAGTCATGTTTTTGGACTGTGGGAGGAAGCCAGAGTACCCGGAGAGAACCCACGCATGCTCAGGGAGAACTTGCAAACTCCATGCAGAAAGACCGGGGCCAGGAATCGAACCCAGGACTTTCTTGCTGCCAGGCAAGAAGGCGCTCTTACAAAAATCTAGCTATTGATTTTTGATATGTCAATTTTTGATATGTCAATCTTGGAAGCGGTCTAAAAAGGAAAAGTATTGCAAAATTCCTTGCAAGTATTTCCAAAGTATCACCTCGAAATCATTGACTTTCAGGGATGCACGATATATTGACACAAACATCGGCTTCGTCTGATATTTTCAGTCAATTTCTTAACATGTCGGTATTGGTCCATAAGTGAAAATGTGCTGATATTGCTAGCTGATATGTATTTCCATCTTTTTTGCCAATTATGGCATTTTAAGCATAATTGGCTTAAAATTATGCTTAAATTTTAAGCATAAAATTATGCTTATTTATGCTTAATTAATTATAACAATGTTATGACATTGTTATATCGGCAATGTTATAGCCGATATAACATTGGTAAATATCGGCTAAAGCAGCAACATTGACATCAGATATCAATATTGGGTAAATGATCAGATCGGTGCTTCCCTATAGATTTTGATTGCAAAACATCCCGAATGCGTTGTTTTATTAAATAGGGGAAAGAAAATATCTTTTTTTTTTTTTTTACATTTGACCTGTCTCTGACCATTTGTCAAAGGTCAGAGCTGAGAAAGAAGTTGTTGCGTCTCTGTTTGTCTCGTAAGTCCCTCTGTTGTCAAAAGAAGACTTAGATCAGCAGCTCCTCTTCCAGGGAATGATGATTTGTCTCAACTTAATGCCATCTGTCTCACGCAACACTGGCTTTCTCCTCCACATCTTCAACTAAACTACCTCCGTTAGTCAGTCAGAGCTGTTACTGTCTCACATGGCTGAGAGGCTGCCATGCAACTTATCCAAACAAGTCTTTGAAGTCACAGTGAATATATATATAAAAAAAGCTAAGATTATTCCATTTTTATTCTTATTGCAGCATGGATGTTTCTGTGCTTGCCAAAGCAAACAAAAGCAGCGGCGTTTAGTGGCGTACTATCACAGACCAACGATGGGCTTAAAGAGGAGAAGAGGTGTGGAGAAGAATATGAAAGGCTGCGGGATGTGGAAGCACGAAAGGTGTAGTGCTTAGATTAGGACGGTGTGTGTTTGGTGTGTGTGTGTCTTGTTAAGTGGTCTAAGTTGGTGTTTTCTGTGCAGAAAACTGATAAGGTGCAACCAAAGTCTGACAGTTTGTGCTGAGTAAGGAATGTGTTACGGTTCCTCTGGCGGCAAAGAAAAACAGCGCGGTTAGGAGGAAAGACAACACAACCTTTCTTCTGGACTTTGTGTGTGTGTAGAAAACACACCTTTATGAGACATTGTGGCTTTTTTGCTGATATAAGTGATGCTCAGTAGAAAGGCTGGTGTCCGTTTTTAACAAGGGAAATACAAAAGCAGTTCCAGCACCTTGTAAAAGTATTCATACCTCTGGACCTCTGGACCTTTTCCACTGCAGCTCATCATTGTGAAGTGGGAGGAAAACAATTCAGGGTTTTCTTCTGTGTCTGTAAACATCAGTTACCAAGTCTTGCTCGATTCTCTGGGCTTTGACTGAGCCATTCTGAACCATTCACATGTTTCGATCCAAAATATTAAGTCCAGGTTATCTCTGGCTGGAAGGTGAACTTTCCTCCTGGTCTCAGTTTTTTGTAGGTTTTCCTCCATTCAATTTCTGCGGTGGAACCCAGGCAAATGCAAATGCAACACATGTTTAAATCATGCAGAAAATAAATGTTTTCTAACTTTAACACAGCCGACAAAAACATCTCTGTTCCACCACTCTTTTCTGTACTTGCAGTCTTGTCATCAAACATGCGGGGACCAGTAGTCTAGAGCATTCTAAGCATGGAGGGAGACCAGCTGAGGTTAAAGCTACCAGCGGTGGTCAGACTGATCTGGACTGGGCGGTTTGTACTTTGCTTTTTTTGGGCACTTCACTCAGAGCATTCGGTACATTCCAGCCTCTCCCCGCTTAGACAAACAGAGGGCAGAGCTCTTCATCATCCCGCTCTGTACCTGCCGTGTCTCTGCCTCCCTCCTGCTCCTCACACTTAACTCACACTGACTTCTAAACTTGGGTATTCCTGTTGGACGAGCCACAGGTTCTCATCAATCAGCTGCCAGACCACGGAGAGGAATTTCCCCCAAAACAGGAGCGGAGTCCCGCGAAAAGGTTATTTAGCTTCAAAAATACACAAATCCGCTCGATTAGCGCAGTGTGAAGATGACTTAATAAACTCGTTTTGTAGGTTTTGGGATTTTTTCACGCGGCTGCTTTTTTTGTCTTCTTTGAGCCGAATCTTTGCTAACCCGCCTCAGCAGTCAGGTGTGCCGCAAGAGCAAAACAGCGAAGAGGGATTTCCACTCTAATCTTGAAAATCTGTACAGAATGTTATGTCAAAGTATTGGATGGTGCGTGCCGAGCCCACGGCCTTTCTTCAGCTTCGACTCGATGTTGATTTCTCTCTCAACGAACACCCAGACGTCTAAACGGCTTGATTTTCTGATTCCATGTCTGTCGTCTTTTTTTTTTTTTTCTTAAAGGTTGGAGGCGGGAAGTAGTCGGGCCCTCCGTCATCTGCGGCCGGCGTTCAGCGAGACAGCATGCGGATGGTGGAGGATGGGCCCTGAGTTGGAGTCGGTCCCTGCTGCTCTGCGTCGGGCCCCTCCGTCCAGAGGAATGACGGCTCTGTGGTGCTCCCTCTGGCTCTCCCTCCTGCTGCCGCTCTGCGTCTCACCGGCCAGGCTGCCCACCGTTCAGCCCACAGGTAGGATGCTGGGCCCCGCCCTCTCTTATCTCTGCTAACACTGATGGAGCTGTTTGAAAAAGACAAGCAGAAAAAACACAAATCTACATTTAGCTGCTGCTTTTGCTAAGATGAGTGGATTATCAGAATGGCTAACATTGGAAGTCAGGGTTTTCCCTAGAAAACATGCCAATCCTGGTCACCAGTGGCCCACCCACCATGTTGTTGTGTTAATATTAACAGTTGGCTGGAATCATGCATGCTCTCTCATCAGTCTCACTGCATCCTCAGGGCAAACCTCTACAAGTTGCACTTTTACAGTTTTGCGTTGAGGGAGCCGAGCAAGCGTTGAGGCTTTTATTCTTATTGGTATATTTAAAAAAAAAAACTTTTAAAAGCCTGGCGGGGCATTTAAAGCCTGGTGACCTGCCAGGCTTATAATACACTGAGTAAAACATATAGTTGTTGAAGTTTTCAATATTTTATCACGTCACAACCACAAATTTCAGTGCAGTTTATTTGTCCCTTTGGTGAAAGATGGTGGTGGCAGCATCATGTTGGGAACATGAAGCCCTATGAAAACAACTGTCCCGTCCTTGACAGCCTGTCAAAGCCCAGATGGAAAACTAAATAAGAACATGTCACGAGTGGAAGGCAGATGGAGTTTACATGAATCGAGCAGCTTATCAATGTAAACAAAAAAGTGAGCATGTAAAAAAAAACAATTGTAGAAAATTTTCACATTGATTACATTTAGACAGTTTAATTTGACAAAATGGGCTAAATATCAAGAGGTGTGCAGGGCTGAAACGATTAATCAGATTAATCGTGATAAGTTTATTATTGAAATAATCATCAACTAATTTAGAAGTCGATTTATCGTTAACTGGACTCAAAGAAAGTCGATTTGCCTAACGAACAACACACTGAGCAGCAGATAAGCCAAAATTGTGCAAACATTTTAGGCAATGAAATATTTATTTTCTTATTTTTAAAAAGCAAAGTTATTTGTTTATTCGCATCTTTCAATGTATTTCTCACGTTTCATAAAAAGGCTTAAATAGTTAAATGAAAAATGAGCACGATGTGATATTTTTTTAAAATCCGATTAATCGATTAATCATGAGGAAAATCGATTATTCTGTTGGTTATGTTAATGAAATAAATGATGGTTAGTTGCCGTCATGAGTCCATTCTCTAAAGTCCTTATAACATGTGTTTTGATTGTTCAATGCGACAGAAGGGGGAACCTCACAGAGGTGAGGATACTTTGCAGTCGCTCTAAATGTTCTGTTTTTGGACACTTCACACCGAGCAGCTTCTTCCTCCCTGTCACATGTCAGGGCTCCGCTAACTTCAAACAAACAAAAGCGTTTCAGAAGACACTTATTGTTTATGTAAATGTGTTCTGTTTGATTCCCCCAGCGGGATTTAATTGAACTGTTTTTGGTTTGCTGAGCTCAGTGTGATTTCTTTTTTTTTCCTCTTTGTTCTTGAGGCGCAGACATGCCCAGAGATCAATCCAAAGTAAACGTCAACTGTGTTTTCTTTAATCTCTCCATATTGCGCAAAAATGCCCCAAACAGAGCGCTGTAATCTTATTTTTTTTTCTTGAGGCATTAGCCAAGAGTTATTTTTTCCCTTTCCCTGCACCCCACCCGTCTCTCTCTCACTCTCTCTCTTCTCTTTATTTTCTTCTCTTTAAGTCAAAAGCCATTTGAAGCAATCTTTTGACACTCTTCACATGCTGCAGTTGCATTAAGAAAGACGAGGGCTTGTGTGTTTTCTGGAGAGGATCCAGATGTGTCTTTCCCACTTTGCTCATGCGTGTGCAGGAACACGTCGGGGCTATCTTCCAGATAACGTGGCTCGCAGGAGGGGACGTGGATTGCATCTGATATGCTTTCATAATGTGTGTGTGTGTGTGTGTGTGTGTGTGGAGTGAAAATCCTGAGAGAGCGAGGTTTAGAAATATGATGTCATCTGAGGAATTCCATCACTACAAATGAAACGAGTGAAAAAGCTGCTTGGTGCCTCTGACCTCATGTTTAGCCTCAGTGATACGGCAGATTTGCGGCGATTCTGTTCATCTGCTGGTAAATCACGTGGGGCGTGGCTTTGTTTCTTTTGTTGTTTTTTTTTCTTAAACTGCTTCATACATTTGCAGAAATGCAGCAGAGGCTCTGAGGAATAGTTTCACGTCGCTGCCAGGTTCTACCTGTGATGTGCGATGGTTCGCTTGACCTGATCTGGATGGAAGTGTGTTTTCTGCTGAAATGACAGGGGCTTCATCTCACTATCAGTGTCTCTATTGTTGGTTACTTTCAATCTTGTGGAAATGAAAGACCAGGGCCCGCATCGGAGATGTTATCGCACGGACACTGTAAATCAGGCAGACAACCGTACACAAGCAATGGATCATAGAGGAGGCCTTTTAGAGATGTTGCAGTGTCACAATAAAGTTTAAGCTTACTTTTGTTTTTATCTCAGATAAACCATACAAGAATTTCAGAGATGAAAGTAAATTTTATTATTGTAAAATGGCATTTTAAAATAATAAAATACCATTTTTTTTATTTCTTCATAGAGCACATTTCTGCATGGAGTACATTTTAAATGATTTGAAAGAAAATGTAGCTTGAGAAGCTGAGAAACCTAAAGGCAACACACCTTAATACACAGCAGGCTGCTGTTTGTAAAGCAACCAATGCAGGAGTGCCATTCATTTTCCTTGCCTCTGATTGGCTGTGCCCCTGGGAGCAGAGACAGGGAAGACTGAGGATGTTAGCTTTTGCTGAATTGCCGAGACAATTTCTACTGTGCGCAGTGATGTGTATTAACAAAGAGGCAAACAGTTAATTGACTTATGATTTAATGTCGATTAAAGGAATTATGTGATTATGAGTGATCCAAATGATTAACTAATAACATCTGTTCATATTTTAATGTTGTTTTGCGGCCATCCAGAAGAAGTCGCCGCTGGTCATTCTTAAGCGGAACCAATCGATACAGAAATAAAGGTGGGGGTGCCATACGAGAACAGGAAAGTAAAACAGTCCACACAAAGTCCAGTTTGGGAAGCTAAATATGTTCTGTTTTAAAATATAAACACTCAGCAAGTTATTTTTTCTTTTTCTATTCAGTAACCTAAGCTCTTAGGTTCATGTTTTGTTATATTTTACAAATATGTCTGAAGCTTAATCATGTGGAAAAAAACAATTTATTGTTTACTCAGCCGGTATGCAATGCAGCTGACACAAAACAATAAAATGTAATTTTTTTTTCCCCGCATTATGAAAGTTTTGCCTGTCAGGATATAAAAACACAGTCATCCCACATGATACAAAAGAAAACTCAGGTTTTTGAGAAAATTGCGGCTTATCAATTAATCATAAGTCAATTGATGAGATCAATCCACTTTAGATTAACTCATTGATCGATAACTTGCATCCCTAGTATTTAGGAATATTGTGTCTGAGTTTTTAAAATGGGCAGCTCAGTGCTTTTAGAAGAAGTCTCAAGTAGGGCAACATGGCTTACAAATAAAGTCTCTGATTTCTTTCACACTAAAACAGTCTGATTCCCTTTTCTTAAAAAGAAATTACAAATGTCCCTTTTATGAATTGACCTGAATTTAAAGTCCAACTAAGTAGAATCTGGGAATCACGCTTTGCAGTAGATTACAAAACTATCTCAGCAATCGATTAATTGCGATATATCACAACTAATCCTAATGTTGTTATAATAATTAACCTAAAGGTAATAAAGCTGCACAGCAGCTGCACAGCAGCTTTATTAATGCTGTCTTATGAATTTGCCCACGTTTTGTGTTGTTTATGTACACATCTGACCACTGAGTGTTGGTGATGAATGTTTTTGACTGGAAAACAAATCTCTCCCTTCTATTTCTACTTAAAAAACCTAATGGTCGCCTTCCACTTATGGAAGATTTTAAATATAAAACCTGTAATTATTTCAATGGAGGGTTTATTCCACTGAAGGCCCTGAAAGCATGTAATTTCATTTATAAAAAAAAACTCACCCAAAGAACAGAACTACCCATTAAAAAATAATCATGAAACGAGCTTTAAAAAAGGCTTCTAGAGTCATTTCCAGACCTATTCCCTGCGTTTTATGTGTGCATTAGTAAAGCGAGGCGGTTCTGTGGTCTGTCTGTGAGCGAGTGTGACGTGCAGTCCCCTTGTTTCCATTAAGTCTGTGCCGTTGTTTATTTCTCCAAAGGCTGGTGGCATTCTCAAATGTTGGAAAAGAAGGAGAAAGTAGCGTTTAGGAAAGCCGGGTGAATCGGTGCTGGAGATTAATGATGAAGAGCAGAGGGTGAATGTATGGGTGGGTCATTCTCCCACCTTTAGTCACTGACCACACACACACCCACACACACACACCTCCTGCTGGTGGCCTTTTGTGGTTGTCATGTGAGATTTTGTCACATTAAGACCGCAAACCATGATCTATTCCATTTGGATTTTGTGTGTAATTGTAAAAGGAATTGAGTTAGTACTTCTTCTTCTTTCTTCTTTGTAGAAGGATCTAGAAATGGTGCCCATGATTTCTCTGGCTTTGTTTCCATTGCATTCATGTTTATTCCATGTATCCCGCAGATACATCGAGAACTTTTGAAATGTCGCAACAAAAAAACGAGATGAAAAGACGGGGAGAATGCGCCTAATACGCCTTGCGTATCCTGATACGCAAGGCGTGATTTGGACAGACGTTGGCGCTACATGTGTCTGTCGTAAACAGGACGCGGCTGTAAGGTAGCATGAGCCACGCATCTCAGCAAAATGGGAAGAGCTTACATTTTTCAGAGTTTGTTTTTGCCTCTGACGAGGAGCAGCCCCACCAGTGGATGGGAAAGTTCGCCATGTCTGAACGTATTCTGCAAATGTGTTTCCGTCTCCCCTTTTATCGCGTGAAATCTTTTTTGGAAAAGCTAAAGTACACTTCACGCGAGCTTAAATCCGTTTTCAAATTTTCAGAGTACGTGTATGAGCGTTTCAGTTTAGGTTCTTGCTGAGTTCAAGTACTGATGCAGAGAAGTTAGCAGGTTTATACTTATACACTACACAATAACGTCTGAAAAGACATTTCCTTTTGTCTAGCGATGTGACGTAACGTCCTCCAGCTCCCTGTTGGAGGGCAAGAAGCTGCTCACCGTCGACGAGTCCCTTTGGTTCTAGCTGTCAACTATCAATACGATCAACCATCAAATAAATACATTTACCTTGAAGCATCTCCAAATGATGGGTATTTATGCTCCCTCCCACCATCTAACGTCTCTTTTCTTCTTCTGTTGTTTTATTTACGCGTTGGAGTACTTGTCACTGGTATTTGTTTGTTTGCGTCCTCCACCCTGATTTGAACCTGACCAGTCTGCTGGTGTTAAAGTGAGAGGAGCTGAATTCCTGACTCAGACGGAGACGTGTGTGAGATCCGTGACGCCTCTAAACACAGTCCATGTCAGCAGGGGCTGCTTGGGTCAACAAGAAATTTGTTTTCACACACCCTTAAATGCATGCGCGCACACACACGCAGTCATCCCCCTTTTTTCTTCTTCTCTGTCAAATTTCATTTTGGCTGCGTATCTTATTCTCCTCTGAACATGCACCATCTTACCAGTTGAAAGCTTCTCCTGCGCTCGCAAAGTCTTTGATGATCGCAGTGTTTTCTTGAAGGTAGTGCGTGTGTATGCTGGTGTGTGTGAGTATGATTGTGTGTATAATCGCTGACAGCCTATGCAGACAGCAGCTTTTCTGAAGGACTTCAGTGAAGACATGATTCTGCCCTTTAGCTCACGATAAGAAGGATTTGGTGTATTTTCCCATCAGCTTGTTCAGAGATATACCCGAGTAAACCTGAGGAGAAATGCCTCAGCATTATGGCATTTATATAGACTTAAAGCTACATTATGCAGCGTTTTTAAAAAATATGGTTTTTTTTTACATATTTGTTAAAATGGTCACAGTCAAAAAAAAAGTCCAGCTCCTCCCCGAGCTACTATAGCAATATGAATAAATGCACAGCTCCCCGTCAAAAAGAACCAATCAGAGCCTTTACAGGGAAACTGTTTATCTACCGACATCGGTGGCCATGCTAACTAGCTTTAGCATTCACTATGCAGTGAAGAGAAGCTGTAGCGTAGCAGGAGGGGAGGGTGTGAGCAGTGCATACATGAGAGTGATTAACAGCGATAAGACCCTCCTCCTGGATTGGTTGTGTCTGACCAGATTTCTTCAGATGACAGTAGTAGCACCGGGAGACGGCAGAGGAGGATAATCATAGATTATCAGTCTCATAACAAACTGTCGATACATATTAACAGTTTTAACAAATACATTAAAAAAAGTGTCTATTTTAACAATAAGTAAAATAGAGCAGCTTCAAAATTTCACTACTTAGTTTTCACATCAAAACTCGTCATGAGTAAATTAAGTGTAATTAAGTTTGACCAGAAACAAAACCCATAAATAAATCATTTTTGGTTTTTTGTTTTTCTAAACCCAGCTGACCAGCAGTGTGCAGCTGGTCAGCCCTCCTCAATGAAACAAAAATGAAAAGGTGACAAGGAATATGAGTGTATGTTTTTTTTCTTCTTTTTTTTGCTTAATGGGACTCCTCTCTCCCTCCCAGTTTGCATGCGCGGGTTATTTTCCAGAATATCGTCACACATGATAATACGGCAAACCACCCTACCTCACTGGCCTGTAAGCATCCCATAATACGCAGCATGCGTGGGCTCAACAAGAGCCAGGAGGAACCGGGCCGTTCATCACCATTCGGGCCTGATGGCGCTGTGAGCGCCATCCTCCTCTTCAGCAGAGACTCAATGATGCGCATTTCCCTGGCAACGTTATCAGGAAATCTTTTGGCAAGCGTGGGAAGTATACAGGTCAAACAAGCTTTAGAGAGCGCTGATTTCTGCAACAATGGCTGCTTTGTGTTGACTCTGTGATGCAAATAATCCAGTAGACTCCCAAGACTCTTCTTTTTTTTTAGTAAAGGAATTAAACACTGAGCATTGCTTCCGTTTAGTACAGAAGTTCTTGTGATAAAATATAGTTATGCAGTAGTTTTATAAAGAGTACTACAGTAAAACAGTGAAAATTGTGTGATTGTGCTTTTTTCCCCCAGAGATTAACTTTCTAAATCTTTAAATTTTTTTGAAAAATATTTGCACCCTTGCAGTTTAGTTTTACATCCATCAGATAAAATTAAATATGACAAAAAAAAATCACCTGAGCAACTACCAAATGTAGCTTTTTAATAGCGCTGGGTGATAAATCGATTTTATTGATTAATAAAATGTAACTTTTAAAAAATTTGGAATTAGTTTTTTTTTTAAACCAATCAACTTCTTGTTTTTCAGTGATGTCAGCACGCCCAAGGCCTACATCTGGCTTTACATGTTTTTCAGCCTCAACTTATTTGGACTTTGAACTCAGGTCAACTCACAGAAAGGATGATTGGGGAGGAAAAAAACCTTTTTCAAAATATTTTCTATCATGTGTCATTTATTTTTAACAAAGTGAGAACAGGAATTGGAAATTGGATTTGGTGAGGGAAAAATAATCGCTGAGATACCATATCATACCATATATGATATAATATATCATATATGGCTTAAATGATATATTTAAGCCATATATCATCCAGCCCCGCTTTCCAACGATTTGATTAAAAAAAACAAAAAAATAAAAAGAGGTCAGTGTTGGTGATGAGGCAATAAGAAAGAGAAGGGGAGCAAAATATCATCCATGGGAGAGTCCCAACGTTCATGGCTGAGTAAAAGGAACACAAAGGCCTGTCTGATGTCTGTCCAAAACCATCTGAATGACTCCCAAGACATTTGGGGAAACTTCTGTTGATGGTAGTAAGAAGGTAAAGGCGCTAGAGGCGTTTGGAGACTTGGGACCAGTGTATTCTGGGTAAATACAACCAAAAGAAACATGCTAGCCTAGCGTTAGCGGGAACAAATGGCTCGACGTAAGAGAAACCAATAAACAAACACTAAAATCTGACGCAACTCCATTTTTCCTAAGGCTTGTGAAGAAGGAAGTTGCGCTCATGTCTACTTCTGAGGTATTCATGTTGTTTCCTTCAGTGAATTCTGCTGCAGCACCACCACAGGCGAGGAGGGGAACAGGTTTAGAAGCGGTTTGGGGTTTTTTCACTCAGTGCAGTGTGAAAATGGAACAAATGTTGCAGTTTTGATCCAAGTCTACCAGACTGTCAGGTGTGAAAACGCCTTTAGTTTTGTAAAGCTTTTCAATGTCCACTTAGGCAAAACTTTATGAAAAAGGAGCCGTCAGCTGCAGATCAGCGGGTCAGTGTCACCCAGCAGGACTCACACCGACCCCATTGCTGCTGTCTCCTGTCTGAGTATTATTATTATTATTATACCTCATTAATGCCCTTTGAAATCTTCTGTGAGAAGAATTACATGAATTATGGATGAAAAGACAGGTCTGTGTGTCTGGCCCTTGCCATCCTCGTGTCGCGGTGCGTTTCTCTCTACGCTCTCAGCACATATATGCAGGGATATTAAATAAGAATCGCACCGTAAGCCCGAGATCTTCGCAGGAATCTGCTTGCTCCCTTTTTTCTTTTTCTTTTTTTTTCTTTGGAGATGTTTTGAAGTTTCCATCAGCTTTCGAGGCCCTCTGCATGTACCATGTTACATCGTAATGATGTCTCTGAGGCATATACACACTCTTCTCTGTTTCATACACACCTGTACATGCCCTCTCCTCTACCCCTGGCTGCGGTTCAGGGCGGTTCTCGGCTCACAGGCTGACAGCGGTGTTGACATACGGTGGGTTTTTAATTACAAAGCTCCCCCTTAAGGCAATTGTTGAGATACTTAACAGATCAGGCAGACAACACGGGAGGAACAGAAGGCCTCGTTGTGTCGTATCGGACCGCTATTTGAAAATCAACACTTTTCCTTTCTTTTTTTTTTTGCAGCTGAAACTGGAGGTAAATGTGGCTCTTTCAGCTTTGCCTTCTATTAAAAGTGATCCGTCTTCCCACCCTCTTTTTATCTTTATTTGCATCTGTCCCTCTGTCATCTAGATTTACAGCCACCTTTTATTGAGCTGCATGTTCTTCAACAAACTGCAGAATGGATTTGCAGTGGCAGAATGCAGCCAGTATACCTCGTGCATGTTCAAACCTGCTGCGCACCGCACGTTTCCATGCTTCCACCTACATTCAGCAGAAAAGCGTTTCGTTTTCAGATCCATAGCATGTCACATTGTTGTGCCAACCTGCTTACCAGCTCCTTTTGCAGCACATATTAATACTTTGCCGTATTTTGTCTGCTCCGGTTGCACAATTTTAGTCAATCTTGGGTAAAATCAACTTTTTCCTCACCGTCGTTTTGCTCGTTAACACTGTTGGTGGCAGTTAGCGTCTTTCATGAAAGGTGGTCGATGTGGACTTAAAAGTTTTATCACGATATTCTGCTGTACTATTATACTAATGGTAACAGTGATGATGAGATATATTTCTTCTTTGTGAGGTAACTGTGTGACTGTCACTGTGCGTCACAGCAATTATAGCCCCACAAACACAAATAGTGCTCTTGGAAAATGTTCCTATTTGTAATCCGCTTCAGGCTCAACGTTTTATTGATAGAAATGTAACAGTGCTAATATTTGTGCATTGCTGTTGGTTCAGTGTGCACGTTTACTAAATAATCACAGCATTGTTTTGCACTTTAGCGCACGCAAAATTATTATGAGTGGGACTAAGTACTCAATACTACAAAGTCTGCCTGGTGCCATGGAACAAAAAGAAAATAAAACTGTGCCCACGACTTGATAACTCTTGGCCACAGCCTGTTTAATTCATGGGCATGAATTGTTATAATTAAGTCGTTTCCACAAAATAAGAGTTATTATCACGGATTATTAAGTCATTCCCACAAATTGAACAAATCGTTCCCAGGAGTTATTAAGTCATTACCGCAATTTTTTTTCTCTCTCTCACTCATGTCGCCAGAATGGCTGCGTACAATGCAACGTTCTGTACCTCAACTTTCAAAGGTCATTCCAAGAACAAAACGAAGAGGACTTCCAGCTATCACGAAACTCTGCCATTTCAGGACATTAAGGTTTGTCATGCAGTTACCTGAGAGAGAGAGAGAGAGTGTTGGACGAAATCAAAACCGTTTATGTCAGCGTACGCATTTTTCAGCAACAGCGCGGTATGTAGCTAACTTTGCACTCAACTGAATTACTCACCTGAAACGTCGTCGATCAGAATGTAGACGTCATAGGAGATGCTGTAACCGACTCGTATCGTTGTGAGGACTTCCTCTAACCAGTTGGGATTCCCCACCACATATGCTTTTAAAAACTTCATACTTTTGATTGTAAAATAAAAGAAGCCCCCTCCAAATTGCTCTAAACCTTTTTTTTAATTCTCAAATGTCGGCACAGTTTCATATAAAACAATGAGCATTTTTAAGTTGTTTGGTTATTGTTTTATTCCAGCCGAACCATGATTTTTGCGTGCTGTCACAAACCTGCTTACTTGGCTGACTTAAGTTGTTGGTCAGCCTCAGATTTATTGCCAGATTGTAGCTTATTAAAATATGCCAACTGCAGCAATTCCCCCACAGTTTTCCTCCATTCCAGGTGAACCCGACACACGAGACGAGGTTGAAGTCAACTACAAAAGTTGAATATTTTTCAGCTTTTTTGTGTTGTTTGTCTGAAAAGTTTGTATTCTTTTGGACAATGTGTGTCTGTGTTAATCCATAGCTCTTCTGTAAAATCACCAACTACAATTTCCCCAAAACAGAGCATACGTAGCCACTCCCAAGAAGGCAGGACTTGTCGCCCCAACGCCCGAATGAGACGCGAAGTCTCCTCTGATTGGCTGACACATGATGAACGCTAGCACCGTGGCTGAATTATGAATATATTTCTTGTAACTTTTTACATCATGATTTCTAGTTACTATCTGCAGCGAGGCTGCAGCATTCACGTTCTCCTGGCCTGGATGTGTGGCCGCTCTCTTTCATCTTCATCCTCCCTCAACGCTCCTTCTTCTTCCTTCCTCTTTCCCATCCTTCTCTTTGTCTCCTCTTTCCACTCTCACACATCTGCTCCCTGTGCCTTCACCCTTCCCCTTAATACAGTCTAATTAGGTCACCTACTTCTCCCTCCATCTTTATTTCCTTTCTCTTCCCCCCAGCCCCTTTTTCTTTTTGTGGAGCTTCATCCATCTATCTTTGTTCACAGCTGAAACGATCCAGAGGCCTGAGCTCTCACCCTCGTGTGTGCTTCTGTTTAACGCTCCCCCACATCCAGCAACAGCTGACGCATCTAATATTGAAACCAAATTCCCTCCCTCAGCCCTCAGCCTCCCCCCCTCAGAATTCCCTTATGTTATTTTGCCAGGAGAGCTAAAATAATAAACCCTTGTACCGTCTGCAGAGTGTAATGGAAGCCTTCTTCGCCCTGGAAAGAAGAGAGAGACGTGGAGTTGTGTTGGCTGACAGCGGCGCAGTGACAGTAGAGCTGACTGGAGTTTTTTTCTTCTTCTTTTCTTTTTAAATTCATCAGAAGTGTTTCTTTTTTTTCTATTCGAGAACTATTATTTTTGAACGTGCCGTTTGGTTAATGGGCTACATTTTTTCCCAATGTGACAGATTTCTCCTCATGTAGCGTTCTGTTTGGTGCGTATCGCTGGAAAATAAAATCAGAACGAGCTAAGAGGTTGTTTTTCTAATCCACCAAGCTCGCTTCAGATTGGAGAAGCACTCAGGGCTCTTAAGATAAAGGCCGATGCTGGCGTTTATCTGGAACTTGAACATCTGTGATGGAACTGGTTTGGTTGTCTGACACTCTGCTGATAAAGAGGGCTCCAACTGACAAAAACCATGAAACCAGCGAGCGCTAATGCTACGTTCACACTGCAGGTCTTGATAAGCAAAATTTTCTTTTTCTTTGCATTGTCACACATATTACCAATTAACCGCCATGGCAGTCAGACTTCTGTGAACGGTTTACAACCCCAAAGCGACGCTGCGTAGAACGTTGATGTCACACAGCAGTGATAATGGTCGCCTTTTTATCGTACGATGTATGTTTCTTCACTAAAGTTTGAACAAAATGCCTGTAGTTCTTTAATGACTAAATGCATCAAATGTGTACATCGAATTGCACTTTTCACAAAATAGTGGCCTATTCTTGAGTACCTTCCCTCCTAATGCTCAGCTGCAGAAAGAACAAGCTGTTTATTGAAAAGGTTTTGCTCAATGGCGCTGCAGAATGAGGAAGTAACTGAACATATTGAAGCCTGAGGTGCTTCGTGTTGGGAAAACGACTCCCTGAAAAGTCTGATTATTTTCTGACAGCACTGCAGTAGGACACAGTACAACAATCCTAAACAACATGACTTTAATATGACAGACCAACACAATGTATGCATAGTTATGAATACATATCTTATCATTTGTTTGTGTTTATTCTTAAACAAAGACAAATAAGAGATCCTGTTTTGAACTTTACTAAGCATGTCATACTAGCGGTTAGCGTGTACCCCGTTGTAAATGTAGATTATTAGCAAAGGCTTCGGTATATTTGTGTGTACTTCACTCTGCGGACGTCCTTGCGTCGAAGTGGACATCTGTTGGACACGTACGTAAATTGTTACATCTGTGCATTCTGTGTCACACAAACTGCTAGGTGGAAAACAGTGTTATCATCAGAATATTGTGTATGCAACACTGAACTGATAAGGTTGAGAGTTGGTGCAACCAGTGGCAACTGCTAATCCGGACTGGCTTTTGTGCTTCGCTGAAAGTTGTGCGGTGGCTCACCTGCTGCACAAGAAATGGGGCTCGGCGCCCAACTAGCTCGTCAAACTTACTAATGTCTACCTGGACTGTGGGAAATGTAGGAATTTGTCACGAGAAATATCGGCAAACAGTGTCAAGTTTTGTTCGGTTTGCTTTCCTGTGCAATTCCCCAGTTGAAAGGGACAGTCTCTACAATGACGTTTTCAACTTACGGTTTAACAATATTTAACCTAAATTTGGAGACGTTGTGGATTTCTAACAGTAACCATATTGTTCCCCAGCAGAGATGAAACACTAGGTTTAATATAAGTGAGAACTTCCAGCAGTATTTTTTTAGATGCTTTTAGTTTTTATTCAGATTGATTAAAAGCAGGTCAATAAAATCTGTTGTTCCTGACAGATTAATTAACTAAAGGCTGCAGAGGCTTAACTTCGGTCTTGTTGCCAAGATCTCTGAAAGACAGAGTCATTGTTAGAGTGCAGACAATGCCAACTCCACTCCAGCTTTCAGTTTTTAGTGTGTGTGAATGTGTGTTCTAAGTACAAGCTCTTCTGGCCACTAATCACACTCCGTATACCCGTGATCTCTTTCACCTTCCACACAGACACACGCCGCTATCTCTGCTGTTATCTAGGGGTACTTTAGAAGGTCTCTGTGCATTTGTGAAGGGCGGGGGTCACACTTGGCACCGTGGGAGGTCAGGGCAGAGTTGTAGTTGAGGTCACCAGAGGTCAGAGTTGAACATTTCAATCAGCCTTCTCCTCATGCTGTCAGTGTGTTTGAACATGGTTTCCATCAAATGCTTCTCATCTCTGGAGTTCCAGATAAGAGGCCTTCGAATTGTGCTTTGAACTTCGAGACGTTAATTTATTTCTTAACAGTCCAGATCACCCAGAGCGCAAATTCTGTGCCGGGACCATTTTAGAGCTCACTTTTATGAGTGTTGGACAGTTTTCTAAAAGTTGTCACAAAGATTTGGTCAAGGTTGCGAATCGCTATCAGGTTCTTTTTTTTTCCCCTCCATCGTCTGAAGCTGTAAGTCATTCGACTCTTCCGTTGATATTCCCAGGTCGGCTTGACTTTTGTTCGTGATGCTCACGCAAATCACTGTCGGCGTGCCGTAAAACCTCCTCTGCTCCCAGAACACGAAGTGATCCCGTTGCCTAAACGAGAGGCTCCGCAGTCGTTTCTAGTAAAAGCCGCCTTGTAATCAGATTGATTCCTTCGTGTTGTGTGATTATGTTGTTCGGCACTCTCACCACCCGACATCTTGGCTTTTATGGGGGGTGGGCTTCTTCTTCCACTTTGTCTGCTGAATTGAAACTAGGCCAGTTCGTCTTCGGAATGACAATTACCATGGGCCAGACCCGCGCCCCGTTCCGAGGCGGGTGGGGAGAGAGACGATGGGCAACGACGAGGGTCTGAAAGGAGCGAAGACGGCCGGTCTCTGCCAAGAAACTCTGGACATACAGTCGCTTCCGATGCTCGTTAGTGCAGCTGAGCAGAAGTCCAGGCCTGAGCGGGAGCGGAGGGAGGACAGAGGGGCGGTTGATGCTGGCACAGGCCGGGGCGGGATGTTTAGAGGCAATGTCTATCTTTAACTTGATTTTTGGGGGGTTCTTTTGATGAAGCGCCACAGCTTGGTGGAGAGACCCCTCCCCCCCCCCCTTTCCTCCTTCCATCACCCTTCTTCTCTCCTCCTTGATCTCCATCCCTCGTCTCTTTCCCAATAGCCCCTCTCGTCTTGGCAGTCTTCTCTAGGTTGGTGTGAGGTTGTCAGGCTGGCCCAGATTAAAGGCTTTGTCCAAAGGTATTTACATCCGGCCAAACCATATTAAACAGAGATTAGGGGTTTTCACTGCACATTCGAGAAAGGAGAGGAGAATAGAGGAAGGAGTGAAAGAATTGGGAAGCTTTCCAAAGACGAGCAAGATTTACAATTTGAGTAGTTTTTGAAACGGAGGAAGAAAAATGTGCTCTTTATTGACGGCGGGGAGGAGATTGATGTTGTTGGTGGGTGGTGTGGTGAGGGTCGGGGTGAGGGGTGGCGCTACAGATCCTGTTTGAAGGTCATGTGATACTGGCTAGTCTGACGGGTTGCTGAGTGTGCCAAACGGTTGGCAGCCGGTGCCGCTTTTCAGCAGAGGAAGTAGAGGCTAAAGAATCTGTTGGCGGGATCAGTGAGCAGACGAGCCGCTGCTGCTGAGGATGTCCCAGTCCGTCTACGAGGCTGACGCACCTTGGAAGATATTTATAGTGAATTATTTTATGTGTCTTCTAGACACATAAAATGAAAATAAGATGCACACAAAGACTGGCAAATGTACTCACACTGCTTGAGCGGATTTATAGTTTCTCATTTTGGAGGTTTCTGCTTTGACACAAAGCAGTGCGTCGTCAACTCAAGTCAAATTATAGTGAATTATAGTCTATTAGTCTAGCACCTTTCAGCACCAAGGCAGCTCAGCGTGTTTTACATTATGAAAGCATAATATAGTTACCGATTGTGAAACCTCAAATATCACATATTGTCAAATGCCATCATCAAAACCATCAAGCAAATATAAATCAGATATATGAATTAATGTTCTAGGTTTTGTTAATCAAAGCCACTCCAAACAGGTGGGTTTTTAAAGGAACTCTGTGTTTCGGATGTTTTGCAGCCTTCTGGAAGTTTGTTTTAATAATACATCTGAAATTTTATCTTCATGAAAATCTGATAAATAGAAAACGGCAAGTGCAACACAAAGTATTCGTCTTCAAGCTTCAGTCTTCATTGAGCTTTTCTAGTCCATAGAACCGCATCTTCCAGAGACTTCTAGAGACGACTTCACCGTAGAAAAATCCTCTTCTATTTAATGTGTTAAGCTTGGCTTGATATTGCCAGTATTTTGACCCAAATTCGGTTCTCACAACTGAAAAACTGAAAAAGACACAAGTGAAAAAAAAGACTACTTTATTTACTTGATTTTAGTTTGTTTTATTATGAACATTATTTTCTTGGCCTGTCAGGACTTTGGACTCAAAATTTTTGGCCCACAGCATGACAAAAAGGTTTAGATGGCCCTGGTGTAGAGGCTATCGAGTCACAGGCTACAGACTCCTGATCCAGGAGTCAGGGTTGCTGGATCACGGGTTAGGCCCCTGACCCCTGATCTAGGAGTCAGGGGTCTGCAGGAATCAGCCCATTCTTATCAGCAAAAAAAAGAACTCAAGCTGTTATCAGATTGAGTTTCTTTGAAGATCAATTTTCACCTCCTGCCACAAATTCTTAATTGCATTCAGATCTGGACTTTGATCAGGAGATTCAGACGCATAATTATGCTTTGATTGAAGTGATTTCACCCATTTGGTTAATATGAAACATAAAGTAAAGGAATTATGACAACCCTGTTGGGAACCTCTCTATACCAAACAGCTGATCAGCTGTAATTCGGGTATTTGCGGAACATCCCACCTCCGTTCCGTATGAGGTGAAATATTTGAGGCTCGGCAAGGATTAATGAATCGATGCATGCAAATCACATTCATCTGCACTGAACATCCCCAGTGCCAGCGCCTGCATGCACCCGGAGCCACGAGTGATTGCTGAGATACAGGGAATCCAGCCTTTTACAGTAGTGGAAGCAAACTAATTACCTGCAACAGGCCATTTGTTGCTGAATTGTCTGCCGCTGCCTTGGGAGCAGCCTGCTCCGCACATGTGGGAAACACGGCCTTGTCGTATGATTAGTTAAATGTAGTGAGGAGGAGGAAAAAAAAGAGGGGGGAGTAGCCTGATAAAGATAAATGTCTCCCCGGAGCATCTGGAATCCATCACTTTCAAAGCAGCTTAATCCCAGATATGGCTTTAAATAAGGCATGTGCTGCTGCTTTTCTCCCCGGCTCAATCAAAGTACCTGTTAGGAACGGAGAGGAAGAAGCACATCGGTGCCCCTCATGCACACGTCGAAATCTAAAACAATTACAGAGAGACGTTTTGAACCTAGTGCAGACGTCATTAATAAACATCAAAGCAAAGTGATTTAAAGTGCCACGCTCTGTCAAGGTAAAACCACAAACTTCACTGCATCCTATTGGAATTCTGTTATAGATCAACAGGAAGTGAAAATGAGGCATCATTTTCTACATTTATTGCAAATAAAAATCTGAAAATGTCGACTCCCCGGCCAACCTTAACCAATAGTTTATAGAGCTATGTCATTATCCCATTTCCAGTGTCTCTACCAGCTCCATCCATCTTCCCATCATGATGCTGCATCAGTGTTCTTCAAAAACAATAATTAGTGCTTATTGATGCCTTTTAACAGCAGCTTTCTTCTTACCACTTTTCCATACGGAACAGATTTGTAGGGGGAATGAGTTAGCATGGGCCTCCAGGCTGCGTTTGTGTTGAAAGCTCTGCTACCCTGCGTGGGGAATGTGTTGGTAGCTGCTGTGGTAGCATGTGCAGAGCACTGTACATCCTGCAGTGTTTCATGTAGCACATTTAATTAAAAATAAGTGGAAACAAACGACGGTTTTCTTTTCCGAATCCTTCTTGCTGCTAACTTATTGAATAAATAGACATATGAGCTCAACAAGGAGAATACTCGTTAGGTTCTTCTAACAAATATTCTCTGGAACTGCTTTAGAAATGTGGACTGTAGATGCTAGCCGCTACATATTTAGCGTTGAGATGCGACTTTAATCAATCAAGTTCAATCAATCATGATTATTTGTACAGCACATTTCAGCAACAAGGCAGTTCAAGGTGCTGTACATCATAAAAACACAAAAACGTAAAACCATAAAAACCATACGGTAAACCAGAAAACGTTACAGTTTGTCAAGTTACACATTATTTTAGGCTTGAACAGCTTCGCTAACAGGCTAGCTCCTGTTAGCACGACTTGAGCACAATAAGAGCCCTTCCCAGTGTCCAATCAGATCCGTTTTTGTATCTGATTGGACACTCAATCAGAGTGGGCTCAGCTGAGCGGCTTTTTCACCCGCTGCTGTTAATGGACTTCGTGTGTTACGTTTACGGGACACACCAGAAACACAATACAAAGGTTCCGGCTTGAACCTCAAAAAAAAAAAAAAAAAAAAAAGTGATTAATTGTATAAAAAATTTTCACACGTTTAAATCCGTCATTAATTAATTGAAATGAATATGATAAAATCTCGGCTCAGATAACTGCTAAAAACCGTAAGCTGTTAACCTGGACTTGACGCTTCTTCCTGTTCCTCCAGAATTTCTTTTTTACACAGCCCTCCAGTGTGTGTGTGTGTAAGAGGGTGTGTATGCATTAGAGGGATAAGTTTGGAAAGACTTCCCACATAAAGAGGGCTATTTATCCCTAGGGCCGTGGCCTGCCCACTGGCCCCTGGAGAAGTTTGTAGAGGATAAATAAACCTCTTCAGACACACAGAAAAGATGGAGGCTCTGAGCAGCACTTTAACAGACAAACGCACCCCAGTATCTCAGAGACAGACGTTGCACTATTCTGAAGGGCTGTTTGTTATGATATTGCTCTGAAAGGGCCACAGGGGCCAGAAGGGCATGGGCCCCCTTGATTTATGGAGTGACTGTCCGGCCGGGGGCCGTGGAGCCGCGCATACAAAACACAGAAGTACCTCGTTTACAATCGTACGTACACACACACACACACACACACTGAAAAGTCAGATCTCACACATTGCTTCCAGCTGGCGTTGGGTTCCGGTGATAGTGCAGCAGCCGCTCTGCTCAAACAGCTTACACATGCGGCGCCGGACGGCAGAGCAGCGGGAATGTGGAGATGTCAATTTGAAGCTGGACGTTGCCACGAAGCCAGAATAGGAAGTTACGCTTAGGCTCTGTTCACCTCTGTTCCTCTATCAGACGTCTTTGGCATTGAACTCTGCTAATGGGCTGAAGCTGCGTTTTCAACACAGCCATAAGTAGCAGATCCAGTGTTTATCACAGAGCCCAAAGCTGTGGGTGTATTTCCGTGAGCTGTACTGGTGCAGAGTTAGCAAATAAATATCTGTATTGGTATCGGAAGTGAAAAAAGTGGCTCCCTCAAAAAGACCTCGCTTCAGAAAACCTGAGTCATCACTTTTAGATGATTTTAAACTTTTGAAGTGTATTGTACTGCATTTAGCCCCACAAGAGTGTCCGATTCTAATGTATTCTCTTCCATGAATTCCCACCTTGGATCTTCTCAGTACAAACACAGATGGGCACAGCTGGCCACACAGCTGCAGTTAGTTTTTTTTATTTTTTCCTCATTCCTATAGGGACTGAAAGTGCCCAGATGCTAATTGGGAATTCCTTTATGCATATTTGGCCCGGTCAGAGCAGCACATTTCATTGTTTCTCAAAGAGCGGCGGCTTGGTTTCAGCCCTGCAGCCTCACGCTGCAGGATTTTCACCATGAGGCCGTCTGGACCACGGAACGGTCGAGCGTTCGCAAACCGTGTGGGCGCGTCGAAACCAAAGACACGTTTTAATGCAGGGGAGCTTTAAAAATCAGCATTTCGAAATCGATGACAGATATTTCGGCCAAGACACGTTCCTGTGTGACACCTGAGAAGTTCTTCAGAATGTGTTGGGTGTTGCTTTGTTCTGCTGCATTTGTTCAGCTCCTGGCAGTGTGGAAACATCAAAGTTGTGAATGAATATTCTTCGTACATGTTTTCCCCCGAGATCAAAGCAAAAGATGCACAAATGCATTTCAGCATCCCGTCTCGCTGCTAACAAATGCTAATTGGGTATTTTCTAAAGCTGTCACAATTGGAAAGCCTTTTCCAGGAGCCTGCGTTTTAAAAAGAAAAACGCTCGATGAATACAAAGAATGCTGCTGTCGGCTCAGAGGGGTTTCACTCCGTTCAGTCCACTAGCAGCGCTGACTATATCTACCTCACAGAGCCCACTTCTCCACATTTAAGACCTGAAAATACTCTGCAGCCCTTTTTTTTTCTCTCAGGTTTCTTTCTCAGACGTACACAAAGGTAGAGAGTCATTCATGCTGGGCTTGAATTTATGTGCTGTGCGCAGTTGCCTCACTGGTTTTTCTCCTCCTGAATGGAGCTTTTTGTTTTAACAAAAAGACGTGTTGTAAATCTGCTTGTCGAAGCTGGAGGCCACTGAACAGCCCCATTGGTATATTATTGACCTAGCATCTCTAGCACGGCTGAAAAGAAAAAAGGCTTTTTAATCCTCCAAGCGCTTTGAAGAAACATTTTGATATTGGGTAAATATTAACTGAGTTAATTCCTCTATGACGTGTTGTGCACGGCGCCAAAGTATTCGTGCTTCTTGAACTTTTTTGCATTTGATCTGTTTCTAAGCAACCACCTACTTGGGATTTATTGGGACTTTGCATGATAGTCCATTTCAAAGGGACCTGCGATTATAAATTGGAGGGGAATTAAACTTTTTATAAAAGTATTGTGCACTTTCTTACTCACCTCCACCATTTACTTCGTTGCTGAGCAGCATTCCAGTCCAGTGTAACCTCCGCTGTTTGTTTCATTATTCAAAAACTTGCAGATTTCTGTAGATTGTGAAAAATTCACAATTATAGATTTTTTTTTCTGATTCATGCGTGGCGATTATTTTCCTGCTCTCCCCAAGGAAGACTATAGGTGTTAGCTTCTGCGGTAATGTTAATACAAATTCAACGTTGCGTATTAATGCATATTAAGTAGAGCCAGGACTTTACCAATCTAATTCTGATTAATTCATTCCATCTGTTTTTACCCATTAAAATTTTTGATGCAATTAATTGCTTTTTGGTTGGTTTTTTACATATTAAAGTCCAGAGAAGGGAACTATTGTATTGTGTTTCCGGTACACCTGTAAATCTGTAACACCCATAGACAACAGCGATGTCTCTTTGCCAAGTGGAGATTACTTTTAGCTTCAACAAAGCAAATCTGATTGGAAACTGGAAAAGACTGTTAGCTTGTGGTAAAAGGAGTTAGCTCATCAGGGAAGCTATTCTAGCCTAAAATAGCATCAACGAAATAGCATGCAGTACAGACATCATCATCCACAGTCCACATTCCTAAAGTAGCTCCATGAATGATCAGGAGTTCCTGAAGCACTGCAAAACCAAATGAATAAACTTCACTTTATGATGGCTGAATAACCTAAATAACAGATTGGAAAAAATAACTTTTTGAGCTTATACGTCTATTTTATTCAATAATTTAGGTTAATTTACAGTTCTTACGATGAAAATGTTGCTTATTTTGTCTCCAAATTGCAAGTATCAATTAGAGGCCCAGTAATCAACATGATAAAAACATTTTAATTATGTCTCACTGCTATTATGAAGGTACATTTGGTGTTTGAACTATTGAAATAAAGAGAATTTTAGCTATTCATGCTGCACTTTTCAGATTTATATTTGTAAAAATAACCCAAACATTTTTTTATTTGTTTTCTTCCATTTTGCAACTGTGCAATACTTTATGCTTGCCTAACACTTACTGTCTTCTGGTTGTGGCCGCTCAAGGATGTTTTTGGCCTTTCTGCCAATTTTGGGAGTGGGTGTCTCTGCCAGCATAAATCACACACTTAACATATCCAGTGCTGGTAGGGGGTGACGAGGCTTTGGGGAGCGAGGGGGCTTGATGGGTTCTGTATTTTGTGTGCGAACAGGTGCATGTTGAGTAATTTGTTACAGAAGCTGTCGAAGACATGTGGAAGTATGCATGCATTAGCGGCCTTACAAGTGGTCTTTGTGTAGGACAGAACATTCAGCTCAATTGTTGCTGTTAGGCCACGTTGATTATTTATCGTCGCCGTATTGTGGATCTGAAATTTGAACGAGAGGACACACCTCTGATGAATGAACAAAGGGCCTCAGTGTCGCATCCAAGCGGCTCCATTTCCTCCATTCTCCGTGCCGTTCTGCGTCCTCAGCGAAGTCGGTAAACATGTTGGTTTTTCCAAGCATAAATAAATGAGGCTTTCCTCACAGCTCACATCTGTCTGTGCTCTCTGCCTGATGGCCTGACAGCAGCCTTTTCCTATTTGTGGCCAAACACCATGACTACGTTTCTTTCTTAAACACGGTTAGGAAAAAAGGGAAAGTGAGGGATTTACGTAAATTAGTTAAAAAAAAAAAACAGGAATGTGGGAGTCGGGATCGTTCCGTCCTTCATACCGATGCGAATAATTTAGGAATGAACATTTGGCAATGTCTGAAACTTATGCTAAATAGACGCGTGTGGTTCACGTTTGCATTGTGTTTGTGTCTGTTGATCTCACCTGGTGATGTGCAGGCTGTCAGACTGAGCTGTGGATAATTTCAGGGTTTTCTAACGCTGCGACTTTCCAGTCCAGACTATATTTCTGTTGGAGAGCCGGGGAACAGAAGACGCAGGCACAGTGCTCACAATATCTCTTTTAGGCCTTTCTACAAGTAGGTAGAGATACATACTTGTATGGGGTGAAATACACTTTGTCGTAGGGAAACCCCACATTTATTAGATCAACAGAAGAATTTGCCAGGCCTATAATGCAGTTCTGCGAGCTGCGCTCCAGAAAATAGGCTGTGATTGTTAACAAGTGGAAAACCCAACTGAGGCTGCATTGGTGAAGCAAGCCGAGGGTGTGGCTGACATAATCACACATGGAAGTTCAGCAAGAGGTCAAAGGATTTGGGTTAATCAGGTACTTTGCATTTGACTGTGCCTTCTATCTGAAAGCCATATTTAAGATTCAACTCCCCAAAAAACATTTTTCCACCTTTTACAAAAATCAATCAAGTTCATTTGTGTAGCACATTTCAGCAACATGGCAGTTCAGAGCGCTTTACATCGAAAGAACATTAAAGAAAATATATAGCCAGATAGTCAATAATAACAGACTTTACATTTTGTCTGATGCAATATTTAAAATCATCAACACACATCAAATATGTTGGCCAACGTTCTGTTCAGGAGCAAATCTGAGCAGGTTTTTAGTCTTGGTTTAAAGGAACTCAGTGTTTCGGCTGTTTTGCAGTTTTCTGGAAGCTTGTTCCAGATTTACGGTGCATAGAAGCTGAATGTTTAAGGTTTTAGCCCATGCTGGTTGGCATGGGCTAAAACCCAACTACATGATGGTTATAATCTGGCTTTGTAATTTAAACTGCTCTTCTTTGATCATGTCTGTTTGCAGACTCCGTGTCCAGTGAAACTGCTTTCCTGGAGGACTTTATCTTGGGCATGGGGGACACCCTGGAGATGTCGTGCAACCGGCAGGACTCCTCAGAGCCCATCGTCTGGTTCAAAGACGGCGTCGGACTCTCGTCAGGCAACCGGACGCGAGTCAGCCAGCGGATGTTGCACATCATCAACGTGTCATACGAAGACTCGGGTGTCTACACGTGCCGACTCGCCCATACCAACACCCTGCTCAACAACTACACCATCAGGGTGACAGGTGAGATACAGGAGGGTGTTTTGAAGACTCACATCTATTCTGCTTTTCTGTTTGTTGGTCCAGCAAACTGTAATAAACGTTCCACCTAACATCCAGTAATGCTCCACGCTAGCAGCCAAAGGACCCAGATACACTAGAGCATGGTCTGTGTGCTCACCTCGCACAGACTCTCAGCCACACAGTCAAAGGTGAATTTCATTATCGTGGCTCTGTGGTGAAAGCAGAGCGCTAACAGGAGCGCAAGACCAAGAGGAAGTGAGGGTGGGGCCGTGGGCGGCGGCGGTGGGGGTCAGGAGGCTAGCGAGCAGCAGCTTAAAAGTCAGGAGGCGTTTCACGGTAAAACCCGGGACACCAGCTGAGTCTGTTATTGACAACTAATTAGAAAGCAATTAGCTTGAAACATTTCAGCATTGAAAACAGATGGCGTGGCAATAAATGCGTGTTTCCTCTCTCTCACTTCGCCCTCCTACCTCCTCACACACACACACGCACGCACCCCCCCACGCACACACACGCGCACGCACACAAGTGTGTTTGGTTACAAGCTGGGGAGGATGCAATCAATTCCAGCGTTTATCGGAGGTGGATAACTTCTCGTTTCAGAGAAAGTATCTGTTTCAGACTCTGAATATGCACAACTGTCCTCATCACTGGTGTCTGAGCTCGAGTTGACTGGCATAATATTTTTTTCCTTAACTTAATTTCTCAAGTAGAAAAAAATAAACACATTTGCTTCCAGCTCCGCTCAGCTTGCTTCAGGGATTAAGATCATAGCTGATGCAATTTTATTGCGGACTTTAATGAAGTGAATAATTTTAACGCTCCTGTGCCTGCACAAATCACCTTAGAAGTTTGACACTGAACAGCATGAGGCGACAATATCCTGTTTTCCCCTGCAGTGTAGGTGGTTCTCCTCCCTCTACTTTAAACACTGCGCCTTTGGTTTATCTGAAAACACACATTGTCTATTGTCTGGGTCCTCAAATATTTGAGTTAGGTGCCGGTAGCTAAGAGCTAGGAGTACACTGCTACCTTCTGCTTATGAGAAAAGAACGGCGTTGGGTTCATGGAAATAACATCAGACTTTAGCAGACGTCTTGATAAAACTGAGCACATCCTCACCAGCCCCGTTCAATCCCCTTCAATCGAACTCTAGTTCATTTGCCCAGGAAGTCCGGTTTGTTTGTGGAGGTGTGGATGTTCAATCAAACTCCGGACCGGACCAAAAAAGTTAACTCTGGTCCATCTAAAAACCTAGTTCTCGCTTTGATCGAAGTGAACTCTGTTGTGGTTCCACGGTAGATCACTCCAAGAGTAGGAAGCAGACTACAGCACAGGGCATTCTGGGTAAGTACGACCAAAACAAATGCTTGGTAGCAGGAGAAAAGGCATGTGGCTATTTACCAAAGACATAAGAAAATTCCTACAGCCTCTAAAATCTGACGCCACTCCATTTTTGTTGCCATTTCGTGAAGGTGGAAGTTACGCTTGGTGTCTTCTTCTCAGGTTTTTATGTTGGTTTCAGTGGTGCAGCGCCAACACAGGCAGGGACAGGAACACGTTTTCCAAAGATTTGATTGGTTTAACACAGTGCAGTGTGAAAGTGAAAATATTAAATTTTGACTTTTCAGATTAGTATGCTAGTTTTTTTCTTTTTTGATCCCCCCTTCATATGTCCAATGTTTGCTACGTCTATCAAGCTCACACACATCCAACAGATTATTTGCCATGTTTCCTTTTCTGACCCTTTTCATGTCACACACATTATGTCATTTAGAATACGATTAACTTGTTTCCAGCTACAATCCCCACCTTCTTGCCGCTGCTCCTCAGTGAGTATTTTTAGGACGCCTTCTGTCTGCTGAGTCGTACCGCAGCAGCGCTGAGTCGCTGCTCTCAGGTGTCAAATAATAGAACCAAAAACCTGCTAGTCAGGAGTTTTGAGGAGCAGTTTTAGCTCACCGGGGCCGTCGAGGTAACAGCTGGCTCTCATTAACCAGATCTGGGGATCTGAACTGGAAAAATCCAAGGTCACATGGAAAATAGTAACCACGCTGTTGGCAAAAAAATAATAAAATAAATGAAAAACAAAAAAAAAAAACGGCACAGCAAATCTAAATAGAATCTATGGCTGCAAAATAATTAGTCTGACGGGGAGAGTTTGTAACAGAAAGTGTATGTTGCAACGATGGCTGGAGAAGTGTGTGTGTGTGTGTGTGTGTGTGTGGATCCACTCGTAGGAGCGTGGGACTGCAGCACTAACGACCCCCTGATTCCTATCGTCTATGGAAATGTTTAGGTTGTAATATCAGCAGAACTGTAGCCTCATTCAGGACTTTCTCAATGAGCAGCCAGCTGCAGCGTGCGCTCATGCATCTCTGGATCTGGATTTAGGAACATTTGCACCATCGTAAGTGTTTATGGCCACACACCATTTAATCTCCGATTCACACACATTTCTGGGCTGCACACGTTGTAGTGTGCAGATCGGCGAATCGTTTGTGTTTTTAGGTAGTGGTCCAAAGCATGTAGGAATTGTTGAGTCAAAGGTTTTTGTAATCCGTGTCATTCTGAAACTCCCGTGTTTCTGATTTTTCAGATTCTCTATCATCTGGCGATGATGAAGACTATGACGAAGATCCAGAAGATTCAGGTAATGGAAATGGTGAATTATTTTCCCTTTTCTACTCTTCTGTTTAATACATTCGTAGTAACAGTTGGTGTAGAGTGGATGTTTCTTATTGTCCCAAATGTCAAACATTTTGGGATTGAGAAGACAAAAATGTCTTCCCGGTGCATCACAGACAGACGTCTTTGACGTGAAATAACCGTTAAAGAGGTTTTGACAATTCGGGTTCACGATTGTGAATGTGTTCCTTATTCATGCAGAAACAAAATAATGCTCACAAACTGAAAATGTTGCACTATTTGATCTCTTTCAAAACAAACTGTAGTGTGTCAGCTCTGTTTAAACTGTTTGTATCATCAGGGGTGCAGGAGAAGCATTGTTTCTTTGAAAAATGTCCTGGGACCCGTTTAGTGCTGGGAATTCTGATTCGATTCCAAATGCTCAAAATTTATTTTTAAAATGCATTTAAGTTCTACATTTTTTTGAAATCTTGGGAGATTTCCAACATGTCGAATCCATCGCTCTTCTGTAAAATCACTAACCACTTCAAGAAAAATGGAAGTAGTTAGCTGCTCCCAAGTACAAGAGACTTGTCGCTCCAACGCCTGAATGAGACGCCGACGTCTCCTCTGATTGGCTGATAGACGATGAACGCCAGCACTTTAACTTGAATTATGGATTATATCTCGTGTAGCTGTTCACATCTGTTGCTGCCATCATTTTAAACGACTTACCGCGTGAATACGCTTATTCACATGTGATTTGAATGTCAGCTCTTACTCAATGGAAACACCGCAATTGCAAAATTGTGTTGTTGTTTCTTACATTATCTGGATGGACACATAGATTTGCACACATTTCTTACAGAAACACAACAGGTAAGACTCGCATCTCGACTTGTTGTTTGTTTATTCCGTTATATTTCAGGACCTAATTGCCTAATTAGTTTCTTTTGTGCGGGATCAAGGTCGCGTTTAGTGAAAGTTTTCACTAAAAACTCGTCTGTTAGTTGAGTTTTATCATGACGTGCCTTTAATAACCTCTAACCATCTTGCTGGGCTCATACCAACCTTGAGCCCACAGCACTTAGCTAAATACCACCAGCGCTCAGATCAAAAAGCTCCAGCAGGTAACAGCCCTCTAAGTGCTCTGCCGGGACGAGAGCTGATTTGGCATTCAGGAGCGCGCCGGGTTCAGGTGTAGGGTAACAAAGAACAATGAAGGATGGCTTCTGCCGACTTTGCAGAAGCTTCACACGCTCCGTTCTGTCAGGCAGCACGGCTGCAGAAGAGCGTCTCCTCCGCTCTGACAGCCCTCGACCAGCCAGGCGACACACTGCGCTGCCTTTGTCGAGCCATATGGAGGGAGACAGCGGGAAGGTGAGGCGCAGACAGGTGTAGGTGGGACTCAGAAGAGAGAATCGACATTATGGAAACACTGTGAAGGATCAGAAGCAGACAGAGAGAAATAAAGAGAGACAGGAAGTAGGAAGGAGGGAGACGGTAGGAAAAAGTAAGGCGTGAGTGGATCGGTGCATCACAGACAGATGTCAAAATAGGAATATTTTATCTGACATTTTCATACTGAATAACAACTGGAAAACAACCCACTGCTTGAAAAATGAATGAGACCGGTGCCAGAAGCAAAAACATGGTACTGTTCTAATGACGGAGCAAAGGCCGGATAGTGATGTGAAATCAGAGTTCCATTCCAGGTTGTCCTGACGACACCGTCACACACGAGTCAAACTAAAACAGCGAGACAGTGACGTTAAGAAAAGCCTGTGTGCCTCATGGTCGTCATTAATATTTCATACAGCATGTCGTCATTTAATTACAATCATTATATGGGGAGAGACAGATGTTGATGGAGCAAGGGAAGCTTCTGTTAGAAAAGGTTTCATTGTTACTGGAAAGATGGTGCATTGCCACGTAGAATTATACATGCTATATTTCTATGTGATGCGTATAGTTTTCTCTTGGCTATTTCTATTTTAGCTAATTGAGATCTTTCTTTAAAAAGCAAGACGATGTAAGAACAACAAAATATCTGAAGTCTTGCTCTCTCTTGCTCTCCTGCAGCCTGAACCAAACTCAGCCATGTCTCATCTACAGCAGAACAATAAATCATAACGGATATTGCAATATTGATGTATATCACTGTCAAAAGATAATATTCAATATTCAATACACAGACTATTCATTGAACTCCGATTCAGAACTGCACTGCATTCTGGGGGATGTAGGCAGAGGAAAGACTTTAGCCCCTCTCCCTCTCCAGGTCAGTTAAGCAAGCTTGGTGGCATCAACTCAGTCACTCATTCTTTCGTTACCTATCAACAACTTGTTGAGCTTCAGGTTTTGCTACTGTGCCTAAGAAGCAATGCTGTGGAGAGAAAATGAGGGCGATTTCACATATTTTTAAAATGAAAAAACTAATCAAGAATTATCAAAATCAATAGATAAGTAAAGCTTACATCGTGGCACATGTTTTCAACCATATCGTCCAGCCCTAGTCTCAACGTGTTTGCTCTGTTTTTGTTCGTTCGTTCAGTGTTTGTCGTTCAGTAACAAATTCCCCTGTTGTCAGCTTATTATGGTGGCAACCTGCCGATCAACCCCAAAATGTTGACCTTTGTTCAGACTTGAATGTGAAAAACTGAATTTGTTTAGGTGCTCTCATCAAAATGCAGCGTCTGGGTGACAATATTTCTACTATTCCTTTTCTTACTCTCAACATTTCATCCTTCCAGTCTGATCTCACTGAACCAGAAGCCTTTATTCCCCCAAAGCCCTGCAGAAACCCCCCGGGCATTGTCTCTCTGCCGCATGTCCGACTGGATAAGCGGAACACCTTTGGTGTTAAACCCGAACGTGTTGAATGCACAGCCTTCGCCGAGCTGGAAAAGCCTGGACTGTGTTCCAAGCGGACATAAGTGGCAGCAAAGGCAACAGCTTTCGGCAGACATCCCGCTCTCCGGTAAATACCCTCTGACTGCCAGACTTAATCTCTGGGTGTAAGTCTACCTCATGACATACGAGGCTCCGATTTCCCGGCCAAAAGGAGAGGGATTAGCTCAGAAACATTAAACCCCTATCACAGCTTAATGTCCGCTAAGCCACTGCTAATTAGCGGGGCTGCAGCAGGAAGGAGCCATGTGACGAGCCACACGGCCAGCCGGAGAGTCCCTGATGGGGAGCGGAAGAGCATCCGCACACAGAGAGGACTCAACCAGGTATGTGGCTCATTAACACACCTGGTGGAAGAATCTGTAGGAAGGCATTCTGAAGATTTGACTTTGTAAACTTAGTTCCGTGTGAATGCCTTCAACCAAATCAGGAGGTCACTGCAACAGAACATAGAGCTAATAGGAAACAGAGGTCAACAACAGTGGCCTGCAAAATGATTCATGCCTCCTATTGCCTTTATTTTACCATTGGTATTAGAAACCTCTTTTTCAAGGGAGTCCTGGCCAACAGGCAGCAATGAATACAAGTGAAAAAATGGCACAGCTAAAAGAAAATGTCAAGCTATAAAAACCGGTATGTGTCATTAGTTTGGATGAAGAAGCACTAAATGAGATGAGTTCAGTCCGTCTCAAAGTTTCTTGTAGCAACGTTCCAAGAAGAGGGAGCGGAGTGAACGAAAGACTCCTAACCTTACAAGCACAAGAGAAAAAAAAAAAAAGAAGCAGCAAATCACCTGAGCGAAAAGCATAAGAGTCAACATTTCTTAGTCCAAGTGGAGTACAAATATAAGCTGTAAAGTTCAAATTTATCAAGCGGAAAACACAAATGTCAGTGTGTTTTTAGTGTGAAAATTTTTTAAATGACGTGACAAAATTACGTCATTTTTGTTGCGTCGTGCAGAATTGTCAAGGAAGAAAACACGAATTGGAGGTCTTGCTTGGTCAAACTGGTTGGGTGTTTTCAGAGGGATTTTCACTCATTTTATCAAAAGTGTCAATCAAATAATAAAAAAAATTTCAAATGAACAGAATTTCATGGGAAGAATTTCTAGTCAATGCAAAGTTGTTAAGGCAGTGGTTGCAATCCTTGAGGCCAGTCTCCTGCAACTTTTAGATGTGTCTTTGATGGCCAAACTGCCTCACTAGCATGCAGTCAAGCTCTGCTAACAGGCTAACATTGGATCCAGATGAGATGATTCAGAGAGACGTCTAGCAGTTGCAGGACACCGGCCGTTGAGGACGGAGCGTGAGACCACTGTGGTACGATTATCCCTTGGAGGGTCTCGGGATCAGGTGTCTGCTTAGTGCAGACGATGTGGTTCTGTTGGCCTCATCGAACCATGATCTCCAGCTTTCACTGGGCTGCTTCACAGCCCTCTTCTATGGTCACAGGTAGTGACGAAAGAACAAGATTGTGGACACAAGTGTGACCATAGGGTGTCTGGGCTCTCCCATAGAGACGGGATGAGAAGCTCAGTTATCTGGGACCTGTCCACCTCTTTCTTTCAGGAAATTAACTTTTTATAGAGTCTGTGTACTCCAGTTAACAATGAATCATTACTGAATTAGTTGCAGATTATTTCAATAATCCATTAATCAGGATTAATTTGATTAATCGTTTGAGCTTTACTGTAGATCACTTAGTAGATTAAGACTCAATGTTTCCATATGAACTGGCTCCACTTTCACCCTTTGAAGCCTTGAAGTGCTTCAGTGGTTGGAGCGTCTGAAAGTGACTAATGTAAGCGTTCAGTTATCTTCCAGTCTCTCACAGTGGACAGGACATCTGAAAGTCAGTTTTTTTTCTCGAGTGCACAAGCAGTGCCCACTCTCTTAGCTTGTGGTGAGTGAAAAGTGCACTGTGTGTGTGTGTGTGTGTGTGTGTTGGAGGGCGGAATGTTAACAGAGCCTAATCTGTGCTGTGCCGTGCTCTGGAGCTATGCAGCCTCCGTGTTTACCCTGGCAGGAGAGCAGAGAGCCGGACGCCGGGCCACGCAATGCTGCTCCACGGCCGCCATTCCTCCAGCTCTGTTTTCCTTCAGTCCCCGCAGGCCCTCCGGCGCAGCGCGCCTTCAAAGGGCCCCAGTGTGATCTGTAATGAAATCTGCCTGTGTGCTCGCAGGCGTCAGTGAGCGCAAATTATACAATTACGCAATTAAAACACCCTCTTCGACTTCACCCGGTGCAGCGTGTCAGCGCCGGCGGGCCTTGCACCCCGGCCGCCCTCCACGTCCTGCCCCTTCTAATTGCCGCCGCGCGCAAGCCCAGCAGACTGAAGTACTGCAGTCACGGCTCTCAGACCCGCAGCGCAGAGCCGGAGGTCAGAGGGAATGTGAAGACATGGAAGCAGGGGTTTGGGGTCGAGGAGGGCAGGACAGTGGGAACAGCAGGGCTTAAAGGAAAACGGCCACAGAGTGTATAACCCTGCTGAGGCTGCACCTCCGTAGTTTATTTCTGTTCCTGTAAAACCGGCTCATCTGCATGAGCAGCATTAGAAGAAAAAGGAAAAGATTGAATCTAACTAAACTCGTCACGCCTTTTGATGTCGTTCAAATTACATCTTAATATCTGCATTTTTATTTACATTTTATTTGATAAACCAACAGAAACTGAAGCACAAATTCGGGAGGAAAGAGATTCATAACGTTTTTTTTTTCATGTTGCAACGTGTCCTCACATAACGATTCTGCCATCACTTTGCAGCATTTTGATGATGTATTTTTATACAGAAGAAACTGAAGTATTTCTCTCCTTTCCTGTCAAATCAGAGCAATACAATCCTGAAATGGAGTAAATTTTTGCTCCTCCGACTGACTGGCCTTCCTTCCTTCCGTGTTCGGTGATTTTCTCCATCACGCTTTGGAATAAGTTATCAAACATGCTGGAAGCCGGTGGTGCAGCTTTAGGCACTGGGAGCGTTTTCCCCTCTCCGCAGCTGTCAGGTGGACACGTCTCTGCAGTGGTATGGCTGAATCAGGCTGTCACAGTGGAAGAATTTCCTCTACAGCAAATATCCAGGCAGGAAAGGGTTCTGTGGACCGTGTGCCCTCCCTCCCCCCATGAAAATCCCGCCTCTGCTGAGGAAATACCATCCTGCCAATTAGACATGGGATAGAAATCCTGTGTGTAGCCGAGCACATGGAGCCGGACTGCATATTGCAATCAGAACAGTTACTGCCTGCTGCTTTTAAAGTGAAGGAAGGCTGAATGTTTTTGCTGGTGCATCTTCTGAATCTAAATTCAGAGAAATGACCCTTTACTGTTTTGGTGTAGTGAAAGAATGTATAGCTTTGACTGTCCTCTCATCTGTTTCACCTTTATTTTTACATTTTTGCTTCTCTCATGCTGATCACTGTGCTGTGACCAATTTCTCATATCTCAGTCTTTGCCGATTTCACCCGATTCTAAATTAAACACTACCAGAGAAATATAGGAACCACAGAAATTTGTTTTCTGGCCTTCTGGCAATTGTCATTAATTATTTATATCGGCAGCAGATGTGAACCAAGACAAAGGTTTGTAGGCAGACCACATTTTACTTTTTTGGTCCGCATCAGAGTTTGATTACGGATTCACACTGCCCCAAACGAACCGGACTTTCTAGAGAACCCTTAATCACCGATCCTGGACTGTTCGGTGACACTCGGAAGTTGTGAAAGTTGTGAAAAGTTGTGAAGTTGTGAAACTCTCGCTCTCTCGTTCACTTTAACAACAGTTCATGTGACAGTTCTCTTTTGAACAAAGACGCATCAGTCGGGAAGAGATCGAAATCAGACAATTCACTGCTCAAATAATGGAAAATCTGATTCTACTTTCTTAATTTTATTAAATGCATCAAAAATAAGAAATTAAAGACAAAGAACTGTGAAAATGCACCAGCTACTTTGATGCATTTTAATAACTTTATTAAACACTTAATAAAACCTAGGGATGTATGCATTTAATGCAAAAATAAGGACCACCTTGTCAAAACTGTCACCTATTAGATTTGAGCGCACATTCTCATTTGCATTAGTTTGAAATTGATCACAATCAGAACCAGCAGGTCAAACTTTTACAGGAAAGAGTTAGCTAAAAAAAAAGTAAGTGAAGTTTCTGTGCTCAGTACCATCATAAACACCAATGAGTGTTGCTGTGGACGTGACCTGGAAGCTCTGTGATGGTGTGTTCAATTAACTGAAAAAGATCCGTTTTAAGACGTCCATTTGTCGGTCACTGAGGCCTGGAAATCTGACAGTACTGGGTCAACGCCGGTCAAATTCTTGGTGCACCTCTACTGTTTTTATTGTCTGTTTAGGAAGAATCCTCTGAGATGTACTTGGACTGGAATTTGATTACAATAAAGGACATCTCAATGACGGAGCAAGATTTTAGAAGAGAAAAAAAAACACCAAACTTGGGTAGGAAACCATAGTGACTCCTCCAGCGTTTTGAGTCCCCATCTATTCTGGGTTGGAGACATCATTGTGGCTGAGGGACCGACAGCAGGAAAGCGTTTTCAGGCTCGGATGAGTTCAGAAGCAGAAGGACCACACATTGGGAAAGCGACTGTTTAAAAACCCTGTGTGTATGCGTGCGTGTGTGTGTGTGTTACTTTTCTTTTTTTGGACTGAGTGTGTGTGGCTTACTGCAATGCCAAGAAAACAATGTGTTCAGACTCCTTAGAGGGTTGTCCCACATTGAGAGGGAGTGACGAGTTGCGTTAGCGACTTGGAGATCTGGGGGTGAGCGGGGGAGTCAGGAAGCCTCAGAGTTTCTACATTTGGAGGTGGAGGTGGTGTGCAAGTGCTTGGATGTGGGGAGAGTGTTTGTCTTTGCAAGCTGAGGACGATGGATGTCTGCGCTCCACGCACACCCGCTCAATTACTGTCTGTCTGATAGGTTTTTAGGAACCTTCTGTTTGCTTTCTCGGAGGATACGTCTGCGTCTCTCAACACTGAGTATCTCCCCCAGTCTGGTTGCAATTATTCTGTGAAGCCGTTGCCAGTGTTTGAAAGCAGGAGCCAAAACACAGTGTGTCAGAAATGCATCAGATCACCGCAGGCATCTTGATAAAAGCACATGTAGCAGATCTGACGCCGAGATTGTAATTCGGCAGTGATTGACGTCCCACCTGAAGTAAGAAAGCGTCACTTGGCTGTTGCAGGGCGGGGAGGAGTTCAGATTACTTTTTAACTATTATCTCATCCACGCCTGAAGGAGCACACACACACACACACGGACAGAAGTCCTGGCATTCAGATGGTAATTAGCTCCTCGCTCCCCTCCGGAGTTTGGAAAAGTAAAAGAGACATCTGATGACCGGTCAGCCACCTCCCCTGCTTTTGTCCAGGGAAACACACACACACATACACACACAGACCAGTAAAGAGAGTGAGCGTACCAGGCCTCAGTGCTCTCACCCTCCTCACCCTCACAGATGGGACAAAGAGCTCGTCTGACTGGCTGCACTCCCTTTGTCCAGCGTCTCCTCAATACAACTCAATAAATCGACCCTGACAGGTTTCCAAACTCCCAGGATCGTGCAATTCAGATGAACCCTCGCATTGTTTTGGAGGCAAAGGAGATGATACGTTTTGTTCGGACCGTCGGAGAGCTTCAGGCTCCGGTTCTAATACTTTTTCAATTTCTGTCAAGCCGTGTTTTTCTCTGCGACGCTGTTATGAACTGAACAACATCCCATTGTAGAGCAAGCGGGGCTTGAAATTGGATGAAAACGGGTTTGGATTAGGACTTTGTCCGCAGGTGTCTGTAAGCTTCCAACAGTAACATATGACCGTTTTCCATACTGAGCCACAGGCCAGTCATTTTGGAAGCTAGAGTGTCTGTTCTATCACATTAAATCCCAATAAAATGCTTTAAAGTTTGTGGCTGTATGTTTTTCCAATGTCATCCCAATTCCACTGGATTCCCATCTCTAAGTTGTTTACAGCGCACGCAATTGCCAGTAAGCTTTATCAAGTTGGCGTCATGACTAAACGTTAGTGATTGAGTAAAATTGTTTCAGACTTTGACAGAGTCCACGCCTCCAGGAAACCCGATGGTCTAGTTCCTCTGGACGAAGCGACACTCAGAACAATGGGCTTGTTGCCCCTAGGCTCGGTGTGTGACTACTTTTGCACAAATTTGTGTCCAAATTTGCAAAAATAAAGCCGAAGCTTTTGAAGGGCCAACTCATGTTTCCTGCTCTTTACGTTGTTGTATCGGAGGATCTTTTGGAATCCAGAATCTCCCGTTTGTTTCTGGCAGAGCGCATAACTCATCCAAGCTGCATCACTTTCAGAACAGGGCAGGAGAGCAAGCTTTCCCTTCTGCGCCATCGTTTTGCAATTATAGTAACATGTATGTGCAAATTTCCAAAGGGTCTTTCCTGAAAATGTTATATGATCTAAGAATACTAAAGAAAACGGGAGCAGAAAACGACTGTTTAGCATTTTTCTCTTAAGTCCTTTCAGCTCTGTGGGAATTCCTTGATTGTCTGTAACGATATTTTGTGTTTGGATCCACAGAAGCTCCTTTTTGGACCAAGCCGGAACGGATGGACAAGAAGCTCCTGGCCGTCCCCGCAGCCAACACCGTCAAGTTCCGCTGCGCCGCCGACGGAAACCCGATGCCAACCATCCACTGGCTCAAGAACGGCAAGGAGTTCAAGGGCGAGCAGAGAATGGGAGGCATCAAGGTGAGGGGAAGAGCATGTTGACACCTAAAAGGGTAGAGGAGTTCAGGAGATTTTTAGATTCAAACCTTCACACCCAGAACTCTGCCAGGCGGAGGGTTGCAATCCCCACCCTTTAAGGTGCTGCCAGAGTGTCCCGTAGCAAGGCATGTTAATCCCCCTGGGAGGACAGCTACGCCACTGTCCGTCCATCCGGTAGGGTTAGCGCCGGGATCGGACCTTGACATGAGTTTCTGTAACTAAAGGAGCGTAAACCTTGAGTGGTGAAAGAACGACGTGCCCGGCGGATCTTCTCACGGTGTATGAAGGTCGGGAAAGACGCCACGGAGGCATACTCTATCAACTAACAACCAAAATAAGTCTAATAGTGGTGGTGGAGGATCAAACTGCAGTCCTGAAACCAGTCACATGCATGCTCACATGATAGTCCACGCTGACAGTGAAGCGCTGCAGCAAACAGCTGCTGTGTTCAGTTTTGTCATCAGACTCACTTGAAGCTGAGCTCTTTGTCACAGCGTTACGTTTGTTTAGCTAATAACTAATAACCAAATATGTACGGTAATATGGGAACTCGCTGGTATTCAGTTTGAAAAGTCCTGCTAAAGAGGTTCAATTGGTCAGAGTTACTCCTACCTTCCTCTCTGTTGAGCAGATTTTGATCGTTCGAGACATTATTTAATTACTGTAAAATGATCTTTTTTTAAATCTTGTTTTACACCATATTCTCATATTCTTCAATCTGTATTTTGAAGAACATCATGGGAAAACTGGCACTAAAACATCACTTTGTGGTTGTAAATTAGCATCGTCTGTCTCAGCAGAGAAGCACGAAACGTATTTCTTCCCAAGTGGAACTTTGGCCTGTAAAGAGTTAAATGTAATGAGATCCTGCAGCTATTAACAGTTTACAGAGATTTCCAACATCTGCTCCCAGCAGACCAACTGCAGTTGTCTCCCCCGCTCTGTCCCCACTCTCTGTTCTTCTATCTATCTGTCTATCTACCCCCCACCCCACCTCACACACACACACACCCCACACTGATTCACACACACCTGTCAGCAGCCCTCAGGACACCCTAACTTGGACTGAAGTGGCTCCCCGACAGCAGCTTTTAGCGTCTGTAGTGTACATGATGATTTGCTGATGATAAGGTTGGTTCCACGTTGTTAGCAGCAGATTAATCCCCAACTGGCCACTCAGTGTACAACGTGTTTATTCCACCTGCCTCTCCGATCTTCAGCTTCGTCATTAAACTCCTCTGAAGGTCCTTCTTTGGGAAACATTTACATCAGCTCTACTTGGGGAAAAAAATATTTGAGTATTTCTTGTGAATTAAGAATGGTTTGCATTATTTATCTAGAAGCCTTGTAATACCCACCCTGCTCCAGTAGGTGGTGATAACTTGGAAATGACATCAAAATTCTGAAAAGCCTAAAGCAGTTCTACTCTAAAGATTTAAAAAAAAAAAATAGCAAATTATGCTTTTTTTTGGCGTATTAACATGTTGATTTTTACATTTACTTACTCACTTACCTGCTATTCTATCTGGTATATTAACGCAGCTTATCCGTAATTTAAATTTAGATCTTCGGGGGCGATTGATGACCTTTTAAGATGTTCCTCTCTGATTGGACATGGCAGAAAAAGTGTAGCTTCTCCCTTTATGTCCGTGTTGGTTAATGAAGACGTTCTCCCGTGTGTCTTTATTGAGTAATATTCAATATGCGCCGCCCCTCCCTTCTGTCCCAGATCGGTTTCAGGATCCAGTTAGTGGTCGCCGTGTGGGCAGTGTCGGCCCTCACAGAGGTGAAGGGAGAGGTCATGGCGCTGGGTGACAGACCAGTGTGACACGGTCAGGCTTCAGGGTCGTCAGGGGTAACAGTTTGAACCTGTCCGAATTTCAGACCTCTGACCACATCACCGACTCATTACTGTCTTTATTTTCTCTACATTTTAGTTTCTTTGATTTTTCTTGTCATCCAAAATGTAATTTTGTTTTCTTCTTTCTACTGTACAGTTCGTTTTACTGTGACGTTATATTTAAACAAACATCTCGTTGTCCGTTGCCCACTCTAGCTGCACTCTCTAGACCTTAAGTCTAATTCAAAGAAATTAAAATAAAAATGCATCAGTTGGTTAACATTATTTATTTTTTGTTAAATCTTCCAGCCTTTTACAAATCAAAGTTGTTAAACTTTTAATGTCCAAAAATATATCTTTTCAAGAAATCAAAATTTATGCTGATTAAAAAGTGTTTCAATGATTATCAGTGAAACCATATTTTTACAAATACAAATCCTGAGTCAGCCCCTCTTTCTCATTTACTACAGTGCCTCTAAATAAAAACAACTGATCACATTCAGAAGTCACCTAAGAATTTGCTTCCTATGGAAGCATTTACCTGCCAGAGTTTAGAAATAAATTCAGAAACAGTGCCTCGTTTAAAAGACCAAACTTTCTCATCACAATGAGATGCAAAACACGTTATGCAGACATTCATATCTCGTTAAATTCTAAATGTATTCTCTTTTAAATATGAAAGGTTGAAACATTAAAACTTTTTAGATTAGATTTTTAGAAGCCGTCTCGAGGAAACCGTGTGTTTTTAACGAGTCGTACTCTGTTAGAAGAGCACGTCTTTTAAATATCTGGTAGAAACAAAAAAGTTTCTCATTATAACGGTGAGCTCTGCATAGCGTCATAACCAGAGGCTTTTCTCTCTTTAACTTTTTTGCGAGCTCTGCTGGCTAGGCGCTTCCGTAGCTTTCAATTATGGAAATTGAATGAATAAACACAGAAATAAAGACGTGAAGTATTTCAAACAAAACGGCCCGAGATTGAATTGTCTCCACATCAGCGTGAGCGACGGACAGATGCAGGCAGCGGTCCATCACCTCACGTCACACCGTGTCACCCCGTCTTCCATGTAGAGGTGATGGGTTCATGTGGTGAGGGGTCAGAAGCCATGGGGGCAGAGCCTCGGCTCTGTCACCACAACAATGACATTCTAAAGACTCTATTCCCATCGGGGTCCTGAAGGTTAAGCCATCTTCCTGCTGAATCCAGGCTGACTTGACAACATCATCTTGGTACTGACAGCCACGGGTAATTTTAGCTGAATGAATCTCAGCCATGCTGGTTTTGAGGACCTCCGTTGCTCTTCACGTGAGGCGCGTGTTTGAGGAGCAGCTCACCGACCCGTGGCGGAGCCCTAATCATCGTCACAGTTCTATTTGACTTATTCCTGGCTACATCAGACGGTCGGGCCTGATGTAGCTAACTGTCAGACAGCTAGCTAGCAGGCATGATTTCAGTCAGATAGCAGCTCACTCACTGCCAGATTTTCAGCTGCAATGTAAGATTCAACCAAGGAATAAATTAAAATGAGACCTGGTGGACGATATGGACTTTGAATTTTATCATGATATTTTGTGGTATTCTTGTGATGACCATAAAAATTGTGATGAAAATCTATTTATACCTTGATACCCACATTACTGTTTTTTCAGCTCCAGTGTTCAAAAAACAGGAGATAGTTAAAAAGCTGCTGACAAAACTTTTACGGGTGGGTTGGACAGACCAGCTGGAAGCCAGACAGTTTTTTTATTTTAGAAAAATGCTGACAGCGTTGTTGTCAAATTGTTATTTTCCGCTTTAATAAAAAGCACAACTTCAGAATAATCAGTTGTTTCTCGTCCACCAGGTTTTGCTCTGAAGCAAAACCTCTCCCACTCAGTGTGTCTTTTGAGGTGCCTAAGTCAATTTTCAGGCACTTTCAGGATCTATAGAGAACTAAATGGTAATAAGATGTGTCGTCATTTATTAAAACCCAGATTCCAGCTCCGTTCTGTTTCCCAGACAACTGTGGAGCTCTCCAAGGTCAGGGCCTGAAGGTCAAAGTTTAACCCTCTATTGAGCTGTCAGATGGACATGGCAGGAGATGGGCGTCCCATCAGCCCATTCAGCCATCTTTACTCTCCCGACACATAAAGCTGCGGTTCGGCGGAAGCAGGGGTTTCATTGTGTTGCTGACAGCTTTATTAGTTGTTGTTTTGTTTTTTTTTCTTGTTCCATCCAGAATTTTCACCCTATGTTTTGACAGCTTTCCGAAGCAGGAGCTTTTAATCTGCCTCCACTGTTACTTTTTAAGACTTTAAGCACTTCCAAATCCTCCAGTTTCCGCTGCAGTTTGTAGCACAGCCTCCACTAGAATTTCTTCGCTTGCGAGATTATTTTTAGACCTCTTTTTTCCCCCCTGAGCTCCTCATCTAATTTTAGACCTCCTGTAGCCACAACACTCACTTTCCTCACCTGTTTTTTTTATTATTATTATTAAAACACTATGGCTTTGAAAGGCAGGACTCGCCGTTAACAGGGTTTGACTTTGATGCTTTCACACATCCTGTTTTACGACCCCATCCGCGTCGTCATCGATGCAAGCTTCAAGCCGAGCCAACGTCAGACAGCAGACGAACAAAACTTTCCCGGTTTTAATAGCGGGCCCCGAAGGGCCGCATCTTCCTGCTTCCGCCCTCTCTGCGGGTCAAATTAGACGGTAGCGCGGATCCGGGCCGCTGGTCCGCTCTGACACACTCATAAATTCTGCTAACTGGCCCCCACTTGTTCTGACAGGGCTATTTTGCGAGGTGAAGACAGAGAGTTTGGACTATAAAGGGGAATGGCGCTTCCTGTGTTTTCTCAAACAACTATTGCACCACCAAAAAAAAAAAAATTGTTTTTTTCTTCTTTTTTTAACATCCGTCAAGGATAATTCACTTTGTCTGTTGAAACACATGAAATAGCCAGCTGCTGGGATTAGCTAACTAAAGTGGACTTCATTGTCTTCCCTCTGTACCGGAATCAACTAAATCTTTTTCCTAGGATGCACAGATTCACTTTTTTCCACTTCCGGTACCGATGTGAGGCTTAGTGTCAGCCGATCCCATACAGAAAAACAGCTGAACTGAACTCACTACAAATGTTTCTTCTTTTTCTTAAACAGTGACATTAATGTACTGAATTACAAATGTATTTGCTAACGCTGCACCAGAACAGCTCACTGAAATACACCAACAGCTTCACTAGCTTGTCAAACATGGAAAAACAACTTTCATTTGTTCAGTCAGTGGAATTAGGAGTGGAGCACCCGATGGAAAATAAATAATAAAGATAATAATAAAGAAACCGAAACTGACAAAAAACAATAAGTTCACTAGTTTGGTCAAACATGTAAAAAAAATAAAATGCAACAAACATTCTTTCAAATGGCTCAGAAAGTGCAATTTGGAAAAATAAGGTAAAAAATAAATAATAAAGCGTGACGTTGCTCAGAGCACAAAGCATAGAATTAGACTGAATAGATCTGTCCTCATGGATTTTGCACTTTGTTACTGATAACTGATCTAGAATTTTTTTCCAATTTTTTTCCACCTATACATTAACACCTGGTATAGGTGTTAATGTTGGATCGGTGCATCTTTAGTTCAGTCTTGTTTCGATGCAGGCGTTTCTTTGCAGTATGAACCCCCCCCCCCACTCCATTCCCATGGCTGGCGCTGCTCCATACAGCCACGGCCAAAGCCCCTAAAACCTTTAAAGCCTCGTATGACTGGAACATAAGCTGCTTAATAATTTAATTCTGCTTGGAATCTGGCATGATTGAAATGGATGGGATTATCACGTTTGGGGACTAATGCTGCAGGTTCACCAGGGGTTAGCCAGTGTAACATGTTAATAAAAGCCAACGGCCCGCGTGTAGAAAATGATTAAAGTGACCAATGAAAGGCGGAGGAATGTTAACGCTCAAAGTCACTGAGAGTTCATATTTAATCAACAGCAGAAATTCAATTTCAGAAAGCGAGAGCTGGGTGCAGTGTTTCGCCATGGCAAACTGTTGTAGCGTTTTTGGGGGAAATGTTATGTCATCGCACGTGGATGTTTTGAAATTTTTCACAAACGAATATCTGAAAATTCACTTGAGTCATTACGAGAGATCCATCCATCTAATTATGGAATAAAGTGATATTTGAGCTCAACAAGAAAGATATTTGTCGTTATTTAGGATGTTCAACCATCAGGTTTGTGCAAAGTGTTATTCTACTCAATCTTTCCAGTCTTTCAATGCTACATGTTTAGCATTGAGATGCTATTTTAGGCTTGAATAGCTTTGCTGACAGGCTAACTGCCTTTAGCGCAACTTGAACGCAACAATCATCTTTTCCAGCGTCCAATCAGGACGGTTTTTGAAGCAGAAATGAACCCGCAGTGGACGAAGAGAAGCGGCCGTGTCGTCCATCGCTGCCGATATTGCTTGTACGTCAGATTTGCAGGCCTGCCAGAAACGCACAGATACAAAGGTTCCCACTGGAACTTCTGACCGTAACTGGATGGTTGTACTTAAGAGGGGCTGTATAAAAATGGAAGCAACACTTTTCAGGTTTTTATTTGTAAACATTTTTGAACAAATCCTCCCACTGTGTCCTACCACTGCCCGGTATGAGCTCATTTATGTTGCTCTATCGCTTATAATCTCAACAAAGTTCGCAAAAAGCTGCCGAGTTGTAGATCCTTTTGCAGGACATCGCTCGTCATGAAAGGCCACATTTAAAAACCAAGCATGAGTTTAGAGTTTTTACAAAGTCGAGCCAAAAACGTAACATCTGAAATAAGAGGTTTGCACATCAAAGTCCCAGAAGCAGAGAGAGAGAGAGAGAGTGGCAAATGTATGGGGTAGCTGTGATTATAGTCTCCCTGGTTCTGTTGGTGGTCCCAGCTTTCACTGAATATCAGGTCCAGCTCATATTTTACCACATTTTAGCCTCCTCCCTTCTCATGCACCAACGTGTTTTTATTTTTTTCCCTCCCCTCAGCGACCGCAGCACAAGGCGTCACTCATCTGCTCATGAGAGCAGCCATTGACTTGAGTTTGACTCCTCATCTCAGAGAGAGGGGATAGACGGGGTGGAGCCAGCCATTCCACAGAAAAACCATTTGCCAACGCCGAGCGGGCGGCCTGGTTTATGTTACCACGCAACTGCGAGAAGAAGAAGAAGATGAAAAAAAAAAGCAAATCAGGCATAATATTTACACTGTTGCTTTATTTTCCGAATGCACCTCCAAGAGAGAGGGTGAAGAAGTGTGAGCACCAGAGGGAAGAAGAAGAAGAAGAAAGGGTGGTGGGAGGGAGCTTTTGCCTACAAATGCGATGCGTATATCTGTTTGGTTTCCTCCCAGAAAGCAGGTTTGTGAAAACATTTTCCTACGCAGGTGAGGTGAAGTGTTCGACCCTGTGAAGGCACCTTGTTGACATCACTCATTAGAAATTCTGACCTCTTCAAGTGAAGTTCTCCCCCCGTTAAGCGGCGTGGGTCGCCGCTGCCGGCCCACGGAGACGCCGCCTGTCCACACGTAGCTGCTCCTCTACCCATTCCCTCCCTGTCCCGTTGCCTGCTGAGCCTGTCAACTTAGTATCTGTCTGCCGTGCCTTCCAGCCACACCTGGTTTGAATTACCGCGCAAAATTTAGCTTTCGAGTCTCCGGCGATGGATTGCTCTTGAGTGGTACAGTGGAACCAATTTCGGAGGTGCAAACGAAGAAGAAGTCTGTCAGCCCTCATAGCCAGCGGACACAGACATTTGCTTTGCTGAACACTCTCCTGTGAAAGTAACCCACAGTGAAAATGGCTTCTGTTGGTGAATGATGATAACTTAGCCATCATTGTTTATGGATTTCAGCTTTGTAATCAAGTTGAAAATTAGAGCGATTCACAGTAAAGTGAAAATAAATCCAGCGGATATCTTTCTGTCCCGCATGTTCCTTAGCTGGTGTTGATTTGATTGTGTTTTATGCAGATGATATTCTGTTGTACGTGGACATCGTCAAACAAATTCTGTCATTACAGAATTCAGTTTGCAACGCTTGTTTTATTGTTACTTCTTAAAATCACCACAATATTCCCTTAGACCTTTTCAAATGGACTTTGGTTCTCTGACTTAAACGTGTTTTAATTAAGTAGGTTAATTGGAAGATAAATGAAATGAGCTGGGTGATTTCCATTCAGATTCATATTTTTTGAAGGAAAATTTGGTTTACAGAGATGTAATAATCCACTTTATTTGGTGGTTTTCATTTCTATTTATTGTTTTTGGTTTGATTTTTTTTTTGAATAATTAAAATATCTTCCACTTCCAGTGTGAAGCGTTTTTTATGACATTAGAGTTTACTGGTCTTTGGGATGGTAAACTTGCACTATTACATCATTATCTTTGAAAATTACCTCAAAACAATATTATCCCGTATCGCAATAATTTCTGCCACAATTTATCGTCCAGTAACATTTGTTATCATGACAGGCCTGGTGTGGTAATGACGCATTCCTTCTGTCTTCAGCTGAGACACCAGCAGTGGAGTTTGGTGATGGAAAGCGCCGTGCCATCAGACCGGGGGAACTACACCTGCGTGGTGCAGAACAAGTATGGCACCATCAGTCACACCTACCAGCTGGACGTTCTAGGTGAGCATTTACTTTAACTTTACTTTGTAAAAAGCTGAAGGTTGTCCTTCTGTTGCGCTCTTTCAGCTGCCGTTATTCAGTCTTTCTGTTACGTTTTATGCCGATGACATTCAGTTGTATGTGTTCGTAAGCAACACCAGTTTGAAAAGTGAGCCTCCTTTCGGTTTTATTAAAGTAAACCGAAACCAAGATCGCACTCCACCTACAACAATATGAACGAGGCAGACATGGAGAGTAAAAATGGAAAAATTTTTTTAAATGTATTGCTAAATAATTTTCTCCTAAACTGTAGATTTAATTATTTAATTCCATATTTCAGAAATACATTTTACATTAAATAAATTATTAAAATATTTAGTCAAAGATTTATTCATTTTATTGTACATTTAATAAAGTTTTTTTAATTATTACATTTTGTCCTCCGTTAGCCCCCTATGTTATCAGTTTGTCCAACCAGTTCAGTTTTTACTTTGTTGACGTTTACAGCGTGAGGAACGTTGCTAAACTCAGATCTTTTTCGGTGTCTATTAAACTAGACAAAATTGCCCATGTCTTTTTCATGCTTACAGTCTTGTTTACTGGCCTAAACAAAAGTTTTGCTTAAACATTTACAAGTCCTTTAAAATTCTGCGGCCAGGTTATGAGCTCAGTTCTAACGAGAGACTCGCTCGACTCCTGCTTCGTCTGCGTTTCACTGCTTTCCTGCTGCGCTCGGAATCCATTTGAAATTGCGGCTTCTCACATAAATATTCAGGGAATAATTTATCTGTCTGATCTGGTTTAAAAAAAAAAAACCCTTACCGTTTATGCTTCCCTCAGAGCGCTCGCCCCACCGGCCGATCCTCCAGGCGGGCCTGCCGGCCAATCAGACGGTGGTGGTGGGGAGCGACGTGGAGTTCCACTGTAAGGTCTACAGCGACGCCCAGCCGCACATCCAGTGGCTCAAACACATCGAGGTGAACGGCAGCCGCTACGGCCCCGACGGCGCCCCCTACGTCAACGTCCTGAAGGTGGGTTTGGAGCCACACAGCGTGGTGGGTTTACGTCTTAATGAGCCAGCCTGGAGCCAGGCTCTGCGCGAGATAATTTTACACGTAGTTAATCTTTCCTAAATGTCGTGTTTAATGAGCCTTTGCAGAAGGAGGGGGTATGGTGGGGGGCCATGGGGCTTCCTTCACCGCTCTTAAATTGAAGAGCTCATTTCTCGAACGGTGAAGCATCGTTACAACACACTGGAGCGTGTGGAAGTGTGGAGCCATTAAGCTAATGATATCACTGCAAATCAAAGCAGATTTCTGCTCGTACTGCCAGTGTGGCGTGTGATGAAGCATCTTGTTGCTATTTTGGAAAGAGTTTTCCACCCATTAAATAAATTCATCACTCGCTGCGTCTCCATTACAAATGGGCGCAAATCCTTGTCTATATTCTGCTGGTGTTGGGGTGGGGGGACAAAACAAATTTGCAATTGCAGTGATTCTATTAGCAGGAAAGTAAATTAAAATCATGTGAACAAGTTTAATTAGAAATCATGGCAGTTACATGAGATCCTCCTAATTCAGCCATCAGAGGAAACTTTGCATCTCCTTCAGGGGTTGCAGTGAAAAGCCCCTTGTACTTGGGAGCAGCTGCGTACGCAGCGTTTTGGGGAAATTGTTGTCGGCCATTTTGTCGGCTCGTTGGAATTAGAGCTGCAACGATTGTAGTTTTCTGGCCAATCGCCGATTACCAATCTTTAAAAAGCCTGACCTGCCGATGGCCAACAACATGCTTACCTATGTGTTCTTTTGTCTGAAATGTTGCTAAATATAGCATGAAAGTTGCTGAATTGGTAACAGTGGGGTGACTGTTGTTAACTGATAAAATCAGTGGATGAGATCAGCTTCACATGCAACGTAGGCCGATCACCGATCCCCCAAAATTAAGAGACTCAGCTCAGATAAATCGGCCCAAGCTGGAACGACACACAACTTTTTATGAACTGTGATGGTGTGAGAAAAAAACAAGAAAAACAAACCATCATCATCCTCCTCCTGCTACTTCCTGTTGTTTTCTTCGTCGTTTCCACCAGTTGTAAAATCTGAAAAAAGTGTCTCCATTGCAGTTTTGTCAAGTAGTCCAATTTTGATATTGAGGGGGAGGAAACACGTCATCATAGTGTCAAAGTTTTTTCAAAACTGGCATGTTTCCATTAAGCAAATTTGATTTCCTACTTTCAAGCTGCACAATTTTATGCTTAATGAAAACACGGCTACTGAGAGAAGCAACTTCACCTGAAATCCGCCACGAACATTGTTTTTTTTAAAAATGTTTTTTGCAAACCAACAGGGCTTTTGCACCCTCGAGCTTTTCTTTTTTTTCTTTTCTTTTCTTTTCTTGCCCCTCTGGAGAGAAGGAATAAAAACAAACATCTGGTTTGGACTAAGTTAAACGCTGTGGTGGCGGCAAACGCAGGGAGGGAGACGGGCTCAGCTAACCGCCGCTGCCGTCAGATGTGCTGCGTCGCGTGGTTTGAGGAGGAGGAGAGAATGAGAGAGCAAAGAGGCACCCAAAAAAAGCCATGGAAAAAATGAGTGGGGGAACCGAAGGAAGGGCAAAGTCAGCAGGGAGAGAGAGAGAGAGAACGTGTGACAGAGTGCCGGGGTTAGATGAAGGCCTGTGTGAGAAAAAAGAATAAAGGCAGAAAAGGGGTAGTAAGACCAAAGAGTTGGAGATAGAAATGGAGGGAATGGAAGGAAGGAATAAGAGGGAAGGAAGGTCACAGGGCTGTTTTCCCTGGATCTGTCTTCATACATCTTTCTGCAACGACACGAAAAAAGAAAAACAGCAACATTGAAGACTTTCTTCGGCTGCAGTCATCTATTATCCTGCTTGTGTGTCAAAAAAAAATTGTCTCACCTACGATTCCTCTAAGGAATTTGTCGTAGCAGCACACCAGGTCGCCAAAACGCTGTTTCTGGGGGGGGAAATTTTTACAAGAACATAGACGGGATGAAGTTTTAGCAATTCAATTCTGTTTATTTTCATGGCTACAATTCTCAAAAAATTTCGTCATTTCAATGCAGTCACACATTCATCCGTCAGACGGTTCAGTAAATTCAGTTTCTTTTTCAAATTAAACTTTCCACATTCGCTCATTGCTGAAGATGCAACGATGGTAAACAATCGCTTGTGTCGGGTTGTTGACTTTTCAGCAATCCCTCATACTGAGCATGTGGCGATGGTAGAGAGGAAAACCTCCAGCAGAACCAGAACCCGGCTCAGTACAAGCCACTGTCCGCTACGACCGGCTGGAGGTTTGACAAATCGGAGCAGAGACACAAAAAAATCAAGAAATGATGCAGGGGTTCGTTCTATGTAAAAGAAAAGTTAGTGGCAGGAGGATTGCTGGTTCCATGAAGGAATCACAGCCAGGTTGTCAGACCAGACATCGCTTCTATGGAGCTGTTTCAAATTGAACAGCTGAACCATTCTGACAGATCTGCAAACAACATGAGAATAAAACCTCTGCTGTGATACGCAGAGCCGTTTCTATGGTTACAGGAAAACGATCCCAACAAATAATGCAGATTAGAGAGTAATACAAGAAAAACGGCCCCAATTTTCTTCGTTTTAGGAGGTCTGCGATTGGTCAATAGTAATGAAGCCGATCTTATCTACCTCAGCAAAGGTCTAAAAGTCAACCACTGTCCTCTTCTGCTCTGCTGTGAGAGGTGTGACTGACAGACTTGCCCACCAGGGTCGCATTTCACAATGCATTTCACAATAAGGTGCTACCATCACCCTTTTGTTACAGCTCAGCAATTTTCTTGTTATACTTAGCAACATCTCACACAAAAAAATTGGCCAAAATTTAGAGGTCCGATTTTTTTAAATATCGGTCATGGAGCTTGGCCAGAAACTGCACCTTTTATTCCTGTTGAAAATGCTTAGTTTTACCATTTTACATATGAAATTGGTTAAAAATGATATTCTTTCATGGTATTAACACAAATGTTTATCATTTTTAAGAGAAAACTTGTACCGTTATTTTATTGCTATCACTTAAAACGGAAGAGCAACACAATTATTCCTAAAGCAGCTAAAATTATTATGTATTTATTACATTTTTTAGTGTTGATCCCATTTTAATTTTGGTGCGAAAACCAATACATAGAATAAATATCCACTTATTGTTAATCGCCTGGCATCCTGCATCTATTTAGCGCAACACAAACATAGCAAGCTGGTCTTTTTATGGTCCCTTTACTCAACCATGACTGCAGCTGGTTATTCGTCCACCGTCCTTTTTAGCACAGCAACTTAATTCTTTAAAATTTTAATTGGTAGAAAAAAAAAAGAATCCAGTGTAAGACATGTTAGTATATAAATCATCCAGCAGACTCAGGGAGAGTGTGTGAAAAACCAATGACTTTAATTTAAGAAAAATAAGATGAAATGGAGAGATGAATGGGCAGAGAGACGGAGTGTGAAGGGGAGGGAAAGGAAGAGTGGGGGGGGGGGAGCGGCTCCGTCGACCCAGACTGAGGCTCCAGGCTCTATTTTCGACTGCCGCATAATTGAAACAGTATTTACAGAAACTTGTGTGCGCCTCTCTATGAGGACTCACCACAGCTCATTCAGACATGATATGCTCTCTCTCATGTGTGGCATTGAAACGCAGCTAGGGTGGGAGGAGTGTCTCTTTCTCCCTCTGTTTTTTTTTTTTTTTGTGTGTGTTATTTTTTGGGGGTGCGGGGTCAAGGGGTGGAATTGATCTTTGGTGCCTGGAAAAAGGCTTAACGTGGAGGCAAAGAAGAGGAGTCAACAATGGATGTTCATTTAGCTACATTAAAATCTGATTTGCTTTCCCTTTTATGTGCTGCTTAATAATTTAGGCCCATCCAGGGCAGCTAGTAGTTGGTATGCATTCACAGATGCATAAGAGATTTAACACCAGAGATGTTAACGCGTCAGTTCTTAAGACTGCAAGTTAAATTCACTTTTTGTTTTTTTCACTGTTCAGTCAACTCAGCTTATATATGAATGGAAAAAAACACAAGGTTTTCTTGAACTACTCCTGTTTTTTGTCTTTTTTTTTTGTAGAAGCTGTGTTTCCATTACAAATGTGTGCAAAACTTTGTCAAAAAAAAAACACAATTTCGCAATTGTGGTTTTACCATTAAGTAAGAAACACAATTAAAATCAAACGTGAATAAGTTTGTTGAAAAACATTCAGTGCCGTCATCCTCCAACAGCTTCCTGTCAACTTCTTCTGCGTGGTTTTTGCCAGTGGCAACATCCAGTTGTTGATCATGTGACTCGTGCGACGCGGAAAAAGTGTTCTCGTTGCAGTTTTGCCAAGTAAATCAATTTGGACTAAAAACCATCTCACCCTTTGCCAAAACTTTTTTTGAAAAATGAGTTTCTTTTTCTAATTTGCGGCGTTTCCACCAAGTAAATTCACTTTCGTAATTTCAGTTTGTGCAATGTTGTGGTTGAGGCAAACGCAGCCACTGAAGGACAGTCTGTCCTGTGCTTCACTGGAACAGGCCAGAGTTGCTTCAAATGCTCACCTGTAACTGGTCAAAATCTCACTGATTTAAAAAAAAATACTATTCCATTAAATAAGAAATGCTATGAAGCTCACATGTAATTAAGTTAGTTGATGGTATTAGTCTTTTAAAATCACAGTTCATAAAAATGTTAAAAAACAACTACTTCCTGCCTTCATCTTCTTCTTCGTAGTTTTGGTTTGGTAGTTGTGACTTGTGTGACGGAGAAAAAGTGTTTTGTGAAATAAATAACTACCTCATCCTTGCACCAAAACATTTCATTGAAAAAATTGCTGTTGTTTTTTTTTTTTCGAAATTGACTTGTTTCTACCAAGCGAATGTATTTTCGACACGTCGAGTTTCACAATTTATATTGTCAATGGAAACGCAGCTGCTGTGTTCTTGCAAGACTTTCCAAGGCCTCACCGTGCCTCTCAATTTTCCCTCCGCAGAGTAATATCAGTAAACACCCCGTGGCTAGCAGTATTCTGAAATTGTCCAACGTGACAGAGAAAGACGCCGGGAAGTACTGGTGTCGTGCCTCAAACTTTGTAGGCATGTCGGAAAATGCTTGCTGGCTAATGGTACACAAACCAGGTAAATACTGAGCTGCTAGCGGGAACCGCCTTCACCGCATCTGACGCTCTCCGCTGCCTGCAGGGTTCCTCTTGGTTATGGGTCTGCTTGACTTGCTAATAGGACAAACACACACACATTCCTCTACTGGGTTCAAGTAATCACATCTTGCTAGTGAGTAGCTATCATTCATTTTAACTCAGAGCACCATGTTGACCCTGATCAATAGCATACACAACATTGCATTCTTAATTGCTGCCATAGCTTTAAAAGTCTCACTCTCACACACAAATGTGCCATAAATCTAAAACCTCCCTGACCAAGCCTCCCTCAAACACACAGATTGCTATTGATTTCCCATGGAGGGCATTCTCCCGCAATATTAATGGCCTTTTGTATCAGAGAACACGGCACAGGGCTGTGATGGCGGCGCTCATTACTGAGGCACTTTGACTGCTCTTTGTCGCTATTGCATTAGTTAAAGTAGAGAAAATTATAATTGAAGTGGGGTTTTTTTTATTATTATTTATGTATTCATAATGCAGTTGGCTAAAAGTGCAACGCATCAAACTAAGTTTTCAGGATTATTGAAGAGAAGTTTTATTATAAAAAAACAAACAAAAAATTTGTTTTCTTTTACATATCTGAACATAAACTCAGTCTGATTATCTTTCTGTGTAAAACAGCATTTTCTGCCTGTTATTCATGTTTAATAGACAAGTTGGCTTTATCCCCACACACTGATGCTGCCACCACCAGGTGTCACCATGTAAATGGTGTATTAAGTTACAAGTCAGATAAATGGTAGCAAACCACTTGTTTCTTTTTCCAGTAAATAAACATTAGGTCACATGTAAACATCTGTCCAAAAAACACTTTTAAAGGTAAAAAAAAAAAGGCATTTTCCGTAAACTGACAATTTTCTAATTGGAGTTTTTTTTGTTTGTTTTTGTTGAAAATGGTTCGCCTCACTTTTGTTTGCAACATTTAAACTAGCTGTTAGAATCAGACTTCAGAACCGACTCATATAAATTTGTACCAAATGAAAACACCTAACGTTATCTCACAGCAGGTAAGATGTATAACCTTCATGCGCATCATAAAACTTGGACTCTCCTTTTAGTGATGATTGTTACAATTGCTTCAAATTTAACAGTATCATTAAATATATTTTATATGGTTGCAGATGTGGTTGCAGATTCTGGGATTTCTATGCAGCTATAGTCCTGGCAGAATGAGGAATGAGAGCATTTTTACTGTCTCAGTTTAAAATCACAAGCTGCTGTTACAACTTTGTCCTGTTCAATATATCACATTGAAAGTTCAGCTGGTCACAGATACTTGCATCTTTAACCTTACACCAGTGGTGGGCAGTGCAAATTAAAAAGTTAGTTGCGCTAGACCTAAAACACTAATCATAAATATTAGTTCTGCTAGCGCTAAAGTGCTACAGCAGCACAGTATGTAGTGGAAGCTAATGCTAATGGGCTAAAATCAACTGTGTTGATACTCACAATGTGTGGCAGTGGCCAAAACATCAACGCAAATGTCAGACTTTATTCAACTAAATTTTTACTAACAGCCAAGCAAATAAGCACAAATTAGCGTTTTCAAAGTTAGCTAAAGCGTTAACAGAAAAATTAGCTCTAATACTAGCTCATTAGTGGAAGTGTGTCCAGCACTGCCTCATAGACTTAAAAGCTGCGGTGAAATGCACATTTCTTCAAATGTCTTTCTCATTTAAAGTTAGCATCACCCCCCACCCCCACCCACACACACCCACATTAAAGAAATACTTTCATTCTGTTGAGATAAGCACAGCTGGGTAACGGTGCTTTTTGCTGTTGGTGGTGGCAAAGCTCCTGGGCCATCTCCTTTTCTTCAGGCCGGTGTTTGGTGTTTATTTTAATAAAACCTTTTGGGCTCATGGAATCTCCTCTCTCCATCTTTCTGCTCCATCTCCGGCCTCCCCCACAGACGGCCGGTATTAACACAACAGACAAGGAGCTAGAGGTTCTCTTCCTGACCAATGTAACCTTTGAGGATGCGGGCGAGTACACTTGTCTGGCGGGGAACTCTATCGGCTTTGCTTACCACTCCGCTTGGCTGACGGTGCTTCCAGGTATATTCCTCGCCACCACACAGGCTCTCTTGTTGATTCTTGTTCGTCTCTTTCACCTTTCTCTTTCGCGAATGTTTACACAACTATTCATACGGTGCAGTCTCTATAAATCTGATTACTGTGTATTTTAGTGGATCATTACCAACAATTTGAATTTGTTCAGCACGTGTTATTATGTCTTCATTTGAAACGACAAGGCATGAAATTAAACGCCTCTGCTGCTCTTTGATCACTTTAAATCATCTGTTCAGACATCTTCAGGCTAGGAGACAGTGTAAAACATCCCCTACGCTTGATGTCAAAAACTCTTAATTGCCTCCATTTTTGGAAACGGCTACAATTACTTGCTGCCGCTCTGAAATTAAAGTGATGCATGTGTCTTTATTGCCCAGAAATAAGTTTCTGGTGTGTTTGTGCTGCTAATAAAAAGCTGAAATGTGCCTTTGATGTTTCTCGGCCTCCTCCCTCCGAAAGCAGTGAACTCGGGCAAAGACGACTACTACGCCGACATCCTCATCTACCTGACGGGCTGCGTGCTCTTCGTTTTCGCCGTGGTCATCGTCTTCCTCTGCCGCATGAGGATGACCACGCAGAAGACTCTCCCCACGCCACCCGTGCAGAAACTGTCCAAGTTCCCCCTCAAGAGACAGGTAACAGAAAGTAGATACAAGATTTGCACAACGCTTTCCCTTCCTTTCCTCTCTTTGTCGATCTGGGCGCTGAAACGCCCAGCTGACGCGACTTGATCCGGGTAATCAGGGTGACAGTGGAAGTGGAGGGGGAAGAAAGACTCTCCAACTCCAGCAGTGTTCAGTCCAGATTCAGTTTATGGCAACTTGCAAAAAAGTATTCACACTCCAACCACATTGAGACTTTATGACATGAAACAGACAGTAAACACATGGCATTCATGTATTTAATCTGAGACCCGTAAATAATAATAGTTGGTATCTTTTTCTTGACAAAGAGTATTATTGAACGACTCGCCTCACCAACGATCAAGTCAACTGATAATATCGAATGATGTCAGCACTAATTTTCATATCGGTTCGTCGCAAATGACAGAATACCACACAGGCGCAGATGAAGCATCACACACCTGTCTGCCATGGATCTTCCTCTGGTCCTGCTGGGATACTGTAAGGCATCACTCTGCTGACATGTGTTCACATTTATCTTGGAGCAGCTTCAGCGTAGGGATATTTATGCCCTCCTCCGACTGTCAGTGTCAGTTTTAGATTTCATTGTGAGTGTAACAACACACTCTCTCCCTCTCACACTCAACTGTTTAGAGAAACACGAAGTGGAGCAGCTGCTGCAGTTGGACGAACCTTTTCTCTTTTTCTGTCTTCTTCTGCTGGAGTTGCTTAGAAAGCAAGGTGGAGTTCAAATTTGCAGCAACTCTTTGGTTGATATTAGAGTCACTTGCTGAAAACGAGGTGGAACGAAGACATAGCCTTGAAGTTATTCCCGTCATTTTTTGGCAGATTTAACTCGGTTGTTTATTCTCTATTCATGAAGGCAGGAGGACCTTTAAAATCTGAACGTTTCCTCTCATATAAACACCCAATCCGACTGCCGCGTTTACCTGCTGGACTCTGTTTGCTGGGAAACGCGACTCTGAGGCTGTTTTGATCCAATTCCAGCCTTCCAGCTTTGTAATTGAAAGGTTGCGAACTTCTAGAAGCACCAGCTCGGACGTCACAGATCAGTTCGTGGAAAACAACAGAGCTGGGCGTTTAGCTGTAAGCATCGTCTTTTTGGGACATAATGAAGTCTTGCTTGAGTCCAGTAGATCCTCATATAGCAGCCTGTAAATGTGCTCTAATTTTTTCCACCTTTGTGGTCTTATAAGGTAGTGGAGGGAAAGTTCTTATTGCATTTTTCTATAATCTCTGCTTCAATTCTGGGAGGCTAATCTCCCAGTTTTCTCCTCTCTCTTTCATAACTCAAAGTAAATCTCCTGTAAACCCCCAGGCATGTTCTGTCAAATATTACTTTTATGCATTTCAAATTGGGGTTGGAGATTTTTTTTTTTTTTTGCTTAACATCATACTCCTCATTTTCTTACAGTTGTTAGTGGTTGTAAGTAGACTTGGTGTTGCAGGCCTAGGGGGGTAGAATCAGCAGACTGATACCAACATATTCATCAAAACAGCAGGAGTTGGCCCCGGGCTCCGCCCTGCGGGCAGATAGATGGTGGGAGGATGTGGAGGCCCCCCGCTGGCCCCTGACTCAGAACCTCGGACCTGGAGCTGGAGGTCATTGATGGATGGATGTCCAGTCGCGAAACTCTTTCAGCTACGGCTTCATCCTGCACACAGCCTGAGGCAGCAAACATCATGTCCAGCAGAAAGACATGACATTCAGACTTTAGAATGAGCTGATGACGGCAGTAGCCCAGGGCGCCAATTTATTTGGGAGGCCCAGACTTTTTCTTTTTTTTTTTTTTTTCATTAATATGTGGTTTGGATTGCACTTTATATAAAACTTAAAGGCTCATATCTAATTCATTGAATTCAAAGTTTAGGGATTCTTTTTAATATAGTATCTCAAATTTCAAGGGACAGTATTACAACGTATTACGCCTCTGAGGATTATATTTGTCATTGGATTATGAGATTAATCATTTCTGTTTCTTTAATAACTCTAGTGAACAATATAGTATTTCTCCTTTCTGTCTCTCTCCTTGTTAAACAGATCTCACCGAGTTGTATTCAGAGACTATAACAGATAATTTTTTTTTTTGCACCCAAGCAGGTTTCCTTGGATTCTAACTCCTCCATGAACTCCAACACGCCTCTGGTTCGGATCGCTCGGCTGTCGTCCAGCGACGGGCCCATGCTGGCCAACGTCTCAGAGCTGGAGCTGCCCTCTGACCCCAAATGGGAGTTCCCTCGCACAAGGTGAGAGGGGGAGCAGTCGGCACAGACTGTGACCGTGAGAATAATCAAACCCCTTGAACCTCTCCATATTTTGTCACGTTCCAATCTCAAAATCAGTTTACCGTAGTGGACAGTCTAAAGACTAAAAATGTTTTTGTTGTCAGGTTGACCCTGGGTAAACCTCTGGGGGAGGGCTGCTTCGGTCAGGTGGTCATGGCAGAGGCAGTCGGCATCGACAAGGAGAAGCCCAACAAGCCGCTCACCGTCGCTGTGAAGATGCTGAAAGGTTGTCCAAATTACATTCTCTCTCTTTTTTTAATCATCCAAATGAAATCGGCACCGTTTCTGATCTGGCTTTGCCTTCCCGTCTTCTCTTCTCCCACAGACGATGCGACAGATAAAGATCTGTCAGACTTGGTGTCAGAGATGGAGATGATGAAGATGATAGGCAAACACAAAAACATCATCAACCTGCTGGGAGCGTGCACGCAGGACGGTGAGCCTCAGAGAAGGAGGGAGAGAAGATTCAACGAGAACCAGGACGGATCTCTGAAGCCATGTCCTCTGTCTCACCAGGTCCTCTGTACGTCCTGGTGGAGTACGCCTCCAAAGGGAATCTGAGGGAGTACCTCAGAGCGCGCCGTCCTCCAGGCATGGACTATTCCTTTGACACCTGCAAAATCCCTGACGAGCAGCTCACCTTCAAAGACCTGGTGTCCTGCGCCTATCAGGTCGCCCGAGGCATGGAGTACCTGGCTTCACAAAAGGTCACGTCTCCTAAAGCCTACATGTACTAGGACAGACACAGACATACATTCTATGTTTTAATGTTGTTTCATATCAATGAAGTGATTACAATTTCAAATGTTTTAGATAATTACCAGGAAAATTTTAGACAATTTCGTATTTTCTTGTTAAGGTAGGAAGTGAAGATGCCCCGATCAAAGATTTGTGACCAAGATTTTAACTTAAAAAAATAATTAAAAAAAGTTTTTCTTTTTTTATTTGGTTCGGCTGTAAAACATTGTGTTATTGAAAATGAAGGAGGAATGATTTGGACTTGACGTTTCAAACAGTTTTCAGCGTCTTAGACCTCATTCACACAGCAGACCCATGTCCAGCTCTTTCCTGGCAGACTGAACGACCTGATGCCGATCTTTGTCTCCATAAAAAAATCCAGATTGTCCCACTTCCGTACTAATTTGTATACTTATCTGATAGTTTTCTGCAGTTGGGACAGTTGGGTGCCCTCCTTGGTATGCTGGCTGGGGTATTAGCAGTTTGCACATGTTGATCTTTACCTTAACCCCAGTCTCTTCATAACAGACCAAAGTGGAAAACTCAAACCTGCTTGGCAGGTTTTTGCTGTCAAACAGAGAAATGTCATATTCCCAAAACCTACATATTTCAGGAAATGAAAAACTTATTTCTTCTCCATTTAAATTCGTCCTCCTTGGTCAACTTTTGAAAAAAATCTTTTTTGTTCTCCACGTGCCGGCATGTAAATCTGACGTGAGTTCGTCGTGTTTCCCCCCTGCAGTGTATCCACAGAGACCTGGCAGCCAGGAACGTTCTGGTGACGGAAGACAACGTCATGAAAATAGCCGACTTCGGTCTCGCCAGAGACGTGCACAACATAGACTACTACAAGAAGACCACCAACGTGAGTTTCATCACATCAGTACTTTCTTGTCTGAAATGTTGGGGGAAAAACTCAGGACAGCAAGGAAAATGTGCATTTATGTCACATATTTGCTTTTTTTTATTTAATCGCTGCAATAAACCCCTGGATATGCTGGGTCTCATTTCATTTCATAAGCTTATATGCGTTGTATGTTTTTCTTTTCTATTTGTAGAAAAAAACATGTTTCTTCCACTACTTTATTATGTAGGGGGCTGCAGATTGTCCAATAATTTCACGTGAAACTGATCTTATACATCAATCTTATTGACAATAGTTGAACTACTGTTGCAATTTAGCAACTTTTTCAGACAAAAAAACAAAACAAACTGGTGTGAGCCAACATCAGCAGGTCATGCTTTGTGTTGTCCAGAAAACTGCAATCGGTGCATCCATGATGTTATGCATTGCTTTGTGTTGGTCTGCCACAAACAATCCTAACAGTATTTATGAAGGTTGGTGATCATATGTATAAAAGAAAATCATTTTAAGATAAAGAAGTTAATTAAAAATGTTTGAAAACCAGCAACTCACTACAATCTGAATCTAACTACATACTGCTGAATGTCTCCACTCTGCTGCTCCGACTGTGAGGCAGGAGAAGGTTAAACGTTGTGTGATGGCGTTGAGTTTTTCCTGTCTGATCCGTACAGAAAAGTTCTGCTGACCAAAGCGTTTCTGTTGTACTTGTTTTGCTCCAGGGTCGCCTGCCCGTGAAATGGATGGCTCCGGAGGCTCTGTTCGACCGGGTCTACACGCACCAGAGCGACGTGTGAGTTTCCACAAGCCGACCGTCTCACGCCGGCTGCCCGCCGATGTGCGCAGCGGAGGAATGCGGCTGTTGAAATGTGGTGACTGAGCGCGTTAGCGTCAAGCGCAGGGATTAAACCGATGGGTCCCCGCGCCAAATATTCCCAGTACGCTGTCAACCGAACCGGCCCTTAGTTGGGAATCTCTTCTGGTGGAGTTTGTTCCTAACTCCCCAAAACGACGCCGGAGTCCCGGCATCTTGTTAGCTCCATTTCCATGTGCGCAAATCTTAGTCGATATGCTGCTCATGCCAAAAAAACCCCGCAATTTTGCAATTACGTTGTTTCTACTAAATAACAAATGAAATTAAAATCATATGTGGATAAGCTTGTTCACACAGTAAATCATTAAACGTCATAGCAGAGACGGATGTAAACAAATTGAAGCAACAAGCTCCTCATATTCAGGAAATAGTTTTGGGGAAATTGTAGCTGCTGATTTTCCAGAAGTGTTATGGATTAAATATGTTGGAATAACACGCAACTTTTTCTGAACAATGATGCTGTGAGAGCTCTGATGGAGCCAACTACACTGTGTCTAGAAAAATCAGAAACAAATCATCATCCTCCTCCCACTTCCTGTTGTCTTCTTTGTCGTTTCCACCAGTAGTCACATCCAGCTGTTGATCGTATGGCTCGTGACACACGACTTTGCAGCGCAGTGTTTCCATTAAACAAGAAACACGATTAAAACTTGCTGTGCCATCATCCTCCAACTACTTTCTGTCATCGTCTTCATCATTTCCTCCAGTAGCAACATCCTGTGTTTAATCATTTGACTCGTATGACGTGAATGAAGCTTTTCTATTGCAGTTTTGCAAAATGCATCCATTTTAATACAGTTGAAAAACCACCTCATTCTAGCGCAAAAAAACCAAACTTGCTGTTTTTCCATTAAGCAAATGTATTTGTGTACTTTCAAGTTGCCAACTCTATGGCTAATGGAAACGCAGCTATTGTTACTTTATGAGACTCGATCCAAAACGTGGAGATAAGAAAGCCGAGGTGTTCACGCTTCCCTCCCCGTCCGGCTGCGTTTGCGTCGCCTCTGATCCAAAGCCGGCGGCCCTGTCAGACGGGGCGGTCGCCAAGGTGACGTATCTTGCAGTAGCTCCAGCAGCCTCTCCCCCCAGCCAGCCACAGCCAGACGCTGTGTCCCCAGCACAGCCGTCCAAGCCAAACAGGGGCCCCTGTCAGCGCTGCCGTGCCGTGTGATTACTGCAGACTGAGAAAGGGCTGAGAGGAGAACCGGCCCGCTCTGTTATTTCAGCAGGTCTGGATTACAGACTCCAAATCTTCGCCCGCCTTTATACAGTAGTCACTCTGAGCCAGTTTATCCCCTTCGCGCCGTGGAGGGCCTTCCACTGTTTGGCTTTCGGTCTGATAGGGCGACGCTTCTAAACATTCAAATGAATATGTCAAAAACAAATGAGCGGCGTGATCGCAGTCGCAAAATGTTTTGTCATATTTCAGTTTTTACTGCTGCACCGTCTCAGCAGGATGTTTTATATGAGTTTGCATAACTCATATAAAATATTCTTAAGATAAAGATGCTTAATCCTTGGGAAACTCTTCCCACTATTAGACCCATGACAGTAATTATTTTACTCAGAGATCCGTCAGCTGGAGATTTGTGGCAGATTTCTGATCTCCTGTTTTTGTCAATCCACCCTACAAAGCTGATTCTCTTTGCCCAATCAGGTTCATTTCATTTCTGCCTCCAAAATAATCTGATTGGATGCTGGACTATCGTCACGTTCAAGTTGCGCTAAAAGGAGTTAGCCTAGCAGTGAAGCTATTCAAGGCTAAAATAGCATCTCAATGCTAACATGTAGCACTTAGCACAGTGCATATTTCTAAAGGAGATCCATGGACTTTATGTCTGCGTTGTTATTGGTTTTTTAAACCACTGACTGAAAACATTTCTTAAAATTCATTTGGAAAAAATAAAAATTGGCAAACTTTTTTCCAGAATCTTATCTGTTCAAGTTGATACTATAAAACTCAATATTTTGTTAACGGCAAAAGCATACAGTTTTGCAACCAGTGCATTTCCCTCACAATTAAAATAACATAAAAAAATTGGCTTTTTTACGCGACAATTGAAAAACACGACACACCATCGTCCTGTCGTCTTCTTCGGCGTTTCCGCCAGTAGTCACATCCAGCTGTTGATCGAGGGACTCGTTTGATGGGGAAAAAGTTTCCATTGCACTTTTGCGAAATGCACAAATTTTGATGCAACTGAAAAACCAAATCATTCCGTCTCAGAAACATTTGATCAAAAAAAACGGGAGTTTCTTTTCTAAATTGCTGTTTATGGTGATTTACGGTCAATCGAAATGCAGATGCTGAACATGCTGTGTTCACATCTGGAGGTAAACTTTTCCATTCCTGACTTGTTGACGTGACGATTTTGACTGATGATTCCCACTGGAACATACTGAGAATAAAAAAAACAAAGGTGGCTTTTTGAAGGAAGCCGCAGCTTTAAAATTCAACTGAAACTCAAGAAATTTTCAAAACTGAAGAGAGGAGTGAGATCGGGCCCACAGACGGGGTCAGACGAAGCCGTTTTCTGAATGTTTTGTTTGTTCAGAAGGCGGACCGGTCTGCCCGGCCGCTGTCCGCCCTGCAGATCAGAGCGCAGATAATTAGATTAAAGTGAGGAGGGGGTCCTATTGTGATTCACAGGACCAACCGCTCAACAGTGCTGCACCCGGTTAATTGACTGCCTGTCATGTGATGTTTTTTTTTTTTTTTTGCTTTTTTTGAACTATTTCAGAGTGAACCAGCAGTTTTCTGAAGCTGCTGCCATAGAGAGAGAAAGGCAGTGAGATGATGGCTTGGTTCTACTGCAGCTGGGGTGGAAACGCTCAGGCTGTTCATAAACACTCTCCTCTTCACAGGAGAGTCCATGTCAGGACTGGTTCCTGGTCTCTGATTCTCTTTTAGAATAAGATAATATAGCATATTAAAAATAAATGGCAGAAAACTCTGGGTGGAAATATAGATCAGTTCACAGCTGGAAAACGACCCATTTTCACTGAGTGATTTCTGCAACGTCAGCGACTAGATCCACTGACTTAATGACTTTTTTATATACAGAAGATTTTAGAGGAACGACTCTTGAACCTGCTGCATTCTCGGTTTACTGGAGGATGATTTCATTTCTGCAACTAGCAGTGACAACGAGACAAACACAAACTATCTTTGGTTTTATGTCCCTGATCCGCTCGATTGCATTTTTTTTTTCTGCATTCATAATTGCCGCCAGAACTAACTAGAGTACCGAACTGTTATGATTATTTCGGATTATTAATCGTCTCCCTGAAACACATGGACTGATGTCTGAATGTTCGGCATTACCAATGCTCATCTGTTTTTAACATGTTGGTATTGGTCCAATAAGTAAAACTTAAAATATGAGTAACTGATACTCATACTGACATATTTCCAAACAGCCGAATCCATTTCATGCCTGTCAGGAGGCTCAACAGCAGCAGGTGGGGGAGGAGGGCTAGCGCTGCATTACTTCGTGACTTGTACAGCTGGAAGAGAGTTTGATAGAAAACATTTCCACTTCCCCAGGCCTGCCCGTGTTGTGTTGTTTATTTATTTATTTTTTTTGCGTGTGTGTTCTGGTTCAGGTGGTCTTACGGGGTTTTGCTGTGGGAGATCTTCACCCTGGGAGGCTCACCGTACCCGGGGATCCCAGTGGAGGAACTCTTCAAGCTGCTGAAAGAAGGACACCGGATGGACAAACCTGCCAACTGCACGCATGAGCTGTAAGTGTCTGAACCGATGGCGGTCTCACCCTCACACTCTGGACCCGTTCAGTCCAGACCAATGGACAGTTGCGTCTTGGGTAACTTGAATTGATTGGCTGCAGAGTAACAGGGTTAACCTTTGACCTTTCAGGTACATGATCATGAGGGAGTGCTGGCACGCCATTCCGTCTCAGAGGCCCACCTTCAGACAGCTGGTAGAAGACCTGGACCGGATCCTGTCCATAACCTCCACTGATGTGAGTCGACCTGTTGGGTTTATTTCAGGCTCTGCATGATGACCAGCGGTGACGTAGTGAACTAGTGACGTAGTGAGTAGTGAACTAGTGACGTAGTGAACTAGTGAGTAGTGACGTAGTGAATAGTGACGTAGTGATGTAGTGACGTAGTGAACTAGAGACGTAGTGAACGAAGTGAACTAGTGACGTAGTGAACTAGTGAGTAGTGAACTAGTGACGTAGTGAACAATATAGTCATGCCATGATTGCTTTTTGGTTTGGAAGTGAACAATATTGTTGTGCTAAACAAATGTACATTTCCTCATAAAGAGTTTAGTGAGTTTACATAAAAGAATTTGCAGAAGAGCATTAAGGCTCCTGTGTGTTTTTTCTTCTTCAAAATTCTGCCAATTAAGAATCTCTAAGAATTAAAAGTTTAATCTCAGGATTATGTCTTCTGACTGTCAGCTCAAAATTATTACTTCCATCTCTGTATTCTGTTTTTTCACAGAATTAAATCTCAGGTTTTTTTCTCAACATTCCTAATTTTTTTCTCAGAATTATGACCCTAATCTCTATGTGCCAATTTTCTTTTTTTATTTAAACCTTTTTATCTGAATTCAGGTTTTTGTTTCTCATAGTTTACTCACAGAATCTTCTTTAACTTCTGAATTTTGACTTTGATCTCAAGGTTCCAAATTTAATCTCAGAATTATGTCCCCAATCTCTCTTTATGCCAATTTTTTCTGAATTTCAACTATTTTTTTCAGAATTCCCAATTTAATCTCAACATCCAGGCAGGTTGGAAGTTAGGATCAACACGCCTTGGGTACAGAGATGTGAGTTGTGCAGGAGGAGAACTAACTTTCTGGAACAAGATTATTTTTACATTCTTTCACACATTCAGTTCTGAGAAAAACCATCAGAATTCTTAGGTTAAAGTTTTGAAGGACAGAATTAGTGGCCCTAATTGTCTCCCGTACTCTGTTGTTATTTTGGCTTAAAAATGATTCAAATGTGTTTAAACCGTTGCAAATTCTCCAAAACAAACCATCATCCTGCTACTTCCTGTCGTCGTCTTTGTTGTTTCTGACAGTAGTAACATCTGGTTGATAATCATGTGACTTATGTGATGTGAAAACATTGCAGTTTTTGCAAAATACACCTGTTTTTATATGGCTGAAAAGCCTCATCATCCTAGTGTAAAAACTTCTTACTCAAAAACATGAGTTTTTTTGGGTTGTTTCTTTTTTAAATTGACGTTTTTCAATTTATTTTTATCATTTCAACTTGAGCAATTTTATGCTCAGTGGAAACGCAGCGAGTGGAATTTGGATGTGTTGAAGTCTGAGCGGTTCTCTTCATGCAGGATGTGACTTTCCCGTATTTATGCGAGCTCAGAAGAGATGGCTGACCACAGCTGACCTTTGACCTTTCCTCTCACAGGAGTACCTGGACCTGTCGGTGCCGTTCGAGCAGTACTCCCCGACCTGCCAGGACTCCAACAGCACCTGCTCCTCCGGAGACGACTCCGTGTTCGCCCACGACCCGCTGCCCGACGAGCCCTGTCTGCCCAAGCAGCCTCCCAGCAACGGCGTCATACGGACATAAGAGCACCGGGCCGCGGAGGTCGCAACCTCTGCTCACACTCTGTGACAAATAATCACCTCCTAGCGAATCAAGACTCCTCAAGATATGGAAATTAAGACTTCACGCAATACTCCTGCAGCTCGTCTTAAACTCTCCAGGCTTTTCTCCTCCGATTTTCCCCCCCAAGAGACACTTTCTTTGAACATTGAAGGATTTTTTTGGTTTTTGTTTTTTCTTTGCGTTCTTTTCAGGAATGAAATTCTATTTTTATACTCTGGCCAGTCTTTTGCTACAAACAGTCGTGTGGTGAAACCATTCCGTGCCTCCTGGGATTTAAACCTCCTGGGACTGAATTCAGAAATCGTACGCGGAGGGACGTGAAGGGCATTTCGAAGGCGACCAAGCAGTGGGGCGGATCTATCTCCTCTAGATCTGCACCGATCGCGACAGAACGCTCCCTCATAAACAGAATCCAGGATGAAGTTTCCAGCAGAACTCAGAGGAGACTTCCAGCCGCAGCAGGTTTCCTCAGTGTTGACGTTTTTTTTTATCTCCGAACAAAATTCCTGGTGACATGAGGCGGATTTTAGGGCCTTTCAGTAATAATAGCGCCACCTGGAGGACCTTTTTCTTTTTTTCTATATCTAGAAAGTGATTTATTGTAAATACATAAATGCAAATATGTATCATATCGCTGTCCACAGCCATGTATGTAAGACAAAAACAGGAAAAAAAATACATTTAAAAAAAAGTTTATTTGAGGATGGAAGACACTGTCTAAGCGTTGAAAACATTGATTTCTTTTTTTTTTTTTTTGGAGGGGGGTGTTGCAGAAAAAATGTTTTATTTGAATAATTAACATGTATATTTGTAAAGGTATTTATAGACTTAACATGCGATTCTTACGTTTGAAAAGATCTAGGTTTAGGTATTTTAGTACTGTACACAAAGATTTTTATTTCGACTTTTTGTAACTTATTTTGCAACAGAAATGATTTTGTCACAAACTGGCAGACGATTTTTCTCTTCTTTTTTTTTTTTGATTCACCTTTTTTTTCGTTGTTGGTTTGTTTACAGTCTGAAACAGAGTAATGAGAATGTATGACAGGAGACGACGTTTCTGAGAGCGAGTGTAGTGCGACAGCTGGACGTTGACCCGTGACTCCGCAGCGCCACCCGGAGGTGCTGCCTGGTTCTGCTGAGTTCTACTTCCGGTTTCATAGTTTGCACTAAGGGAAGAATGACGAACTCTTGCTGGGCAAGAAATAGCAGCGCATCCCAGAGACCTTTCACATAGGCCGTTATTCTCAAAATAAAGCGCACCTTCTGTCAGTTCTAAAGCATCAATATGACTTTAAAAAGTACGTAAATCTGACCTTACCAACATACTCACTGCACATACCATCAAGTTATTTTTAAAGAAAGATGTGATCAGAGTTTTAGGTTATCGTACAATAAAAAAAATATCGTACAATCGATGGGATCGTTTTCATCCACAAGAATCTGCACAAGTACGCCACTGAAAGTTGTTTTCAACATACCGAACCCATAGGGGGCAGCGTAGCACAGAGCTCAGGCCCATATCAGCCAATCAGATTGCTTCAAAACGACCACCACTTCCTGTTTGGGATTGAACGCGGCATCAGGACGTTCATTTGTGTTGCCAGGTATGTAGCTTGTCCTGGTTTTGAATTAGTTGTTGATTGGGAGTCGTGTCAGAACAAATGTGTGGATATTTTGACAGATTATTTGTCGCAGACTGTAATGCACGGAACCCCAAATTTCCGTTTTCCCATATGCACACGCAAACACAAATAAACGATTGGCCTTCCATTGGAAATGAATTTGTTTTCCAAAATATCTTGCTACATGTGGACTTTAACATTTACAGCAGGCGTGCTTTCTTTTTGCTCCAAGCTGTGACTCACAAAGCCTTCCTAGAACCTCAATCTGTTTTTAAAGGATACAGGAATTAGAGATGCACCGATCAGAATGTTTTGGCCCAATTTCCAGTCCTGTTTTGTTTCACAACCCTTAATAATAATAATGCTGAATGTGCCCAAATCACAATTTATGAGCTATGAAAAATTATGAAACAAAAATTGATGTGCCATTGGTCTAAAAGTGGAAGTTTAAACATTTAAAATAGTTTTTTTTATAGCTTTTATTTACAAAACTAAATGAGGACCTTGTTTGGCTCAGATTGAGATGCATTAAAAAATGAACTAAAAAGTGCAAAAAAGCGAACCAGATGAGCTTCGGCAAAACTTATTCGGCAAATGTGTTTCCCTCTCCCCTTTTTGTGTTAACATTTTTAACGGAAAAGCCTAAAATTAACCTGGAGCTAGCATAAACACTTTGTTGAATTTTGGCCTTTTTCTAAGGCGACACTTCAAATAAAAAGACCTGATGAAAGACGGTCAGTGCCGATAGTTTAGCTAACACATTAGCTAAACCTGTTTAACTAAACCTGTTAGCTAGCCTACATTCTTTAGCTAACCCTTCAAAGGGTTTTAGCTAACCCTGTTTAGCTAACAGGGCTAGCGGTTAGCTAACCTCTGGTCACACTACTTCTTTACTCCAGATTAAACTTGTCTGTTGTCGTTCTACGTGGTTTTCTCCAATAGAGGGACTGACATGGGTTGCATAATTCTGTTTCCTGCAGGTTTTACAGCAATAACCAGAAAATATTCATATTCTTCTTCAAAAAGGTTTTCAGTCAATGTAGTCCAGCTAGGATTCGGTCAAAGCCCTTAAATATTTCGCAGTAGCTAACAATTACATATAAAAGCATCCAAGTTCCAGTGAGTGAAATTTCAAAAATCTATTTTTAATTAAAAAGGTGCCTTGTAGGATTTTAGTCACGGAACATTCAAAGGTCATAAGGTCAACGCTGCTAATACCCACTGGTAGAGGTTTTGCTTAAGGGGTAAATAAATGTTTTTTTGCCCATTTTGTTGCCTCTCTATGGTGTTATTACTGAATGAAATGAAGGCTTGTTGTGTGACTCAGACCACACAGCAGTAAAATCAAACATGTTTTGTGTACGCCCTTCGGTTGTGTTGTGCAAAGTGCCAAATTTAGTCTTAAAAGCCCAACTTTATCCCATCTCTGAACCAAATTCTGCGTCGGTGAATGTAGGTGGCCAGAAGTATTAGGAAGAGAATTACAAAATGGGCTTTCTTAATAGTGAGGTTTTCTTTCTTGTTTTGTTTTTCGTTTTGTTTTGTTTTTTCTAACTGATCCCTCAATAAAGTTTAAAAGCATTCAGTCTGAAACGTTTGCAAAGTCACGGAAGGGAAATGACTTTTACGTGGCATTGAAGGGTTCGCAGGTTTACTCGCTGCTAAGTGGGAGCGGTGGAAACGTGTTGCTGTGCAATCAGGAACCAGCTGGAAATCACCAACAAGTTAGCGCCAGTACTTCCTTCAGTCCATTTTATATTTGAAGGACTTAACATAAAATACAAATTGGGGACTATAATTTTGCTACAATGTCCAAATTGTTTTGCAAATTTTTTTTTTTGTTTTGTTTTTTTTTGCTATTGGCACCAAAATTCTTTCCGAAAAAAATAGTTCAGCGAAAGCTTTTCCAGGAGATGCTTTTTGTGTTCTTATCACAGTCGTGCCTCGATTACAGGATTTAGCAAAAGGGGATTGATTGATTTTTATTTCTTCCATCACATTATGAATGTATAAATGCGTTTAAAAAAATTTAAAATGTTTAAGAAATGTAGATCTTAAAGGATACATTCTAGGGCTAATTGACCTGGTTTGTTCACTAATGTTATTAATATTATTAAGTGAGCCAAACAGACAAAAAAAGCACTTCTGTAAAGAGCGGATGGATATAATGAAACAAGTGGTGTTTTGTTCTTATTTATTCTTCCATGTTGGGTAAAAGCTTTCCCTATGGTGAGAGTATTTTATTCAGAGCTGTTTGCTTCTCAGCGTTTCTATTAAGAGCCAGAAGAAGAAAATTGTGATGTAGAGTTGGAACTTTGTTTGATCCTTAAAAAGCTTTCCTTCTGGTTTAGTTTCATTTATGGTTTTTTTTTATTATTATTATTTTATCTTTGAAGCCCTTCTTCTCCTTGTTAGATCTCTTTTGAAATTTATTTTTTTTTTTGGTGATTTTTTATATATATATATATTTTTTGGTTTGTTTGTTTAATGAAAATGAATTGACATAGCTTACTAACATTAGAACTGACTCCAAGTACATAGTTTTATTTATGCAGCAGAATTGGAAATAAATGCATTTCATTACATATCAAAGGTACTTTTTTGTGACTTTTATTGTTTTCTCTGCATTAAGATGAAATTAAAAGAATATTTCCCTCTAGTCGTCCAGTCGTCACAACATTCATTCTGGAGAATTGCTTTAATCCTTTTTAATAGGGAAAAGTCAAATATTCAGTAAGAATTGTTTAAACGTCATTGTTGCAGTCTTTTTCAAGAGGGGTTCTCTTGAGAGTTATCAGCAGTAAGTATCTTAACTGTGTGAATTCTCTTGACATCTAAAACACGTCAGACTGTTTCCACTGTATTAAAAAATATACATAATAGTAATTCATGCAAACGGTTTCATAAACTCCAGTCAGCCAGAGGCACAAGTGAACTAAGCAGCAGCTTTGGCGCTACAACAGCAGTAAGTCCAACTTACAAGAGTATTACGTTAATAGCACTAGCAATGGAGAAATCCAGCAGATCATTTCCATTCTTTCCTAAACTAGTATTCATATGAGGAGGTTTGATCAGCAGGTCATATGGAATTGAATCGACTTTTTTGTAAAGTGCCTTGATATGACGTGTTGTGAACTGGTGCTATATAAATAAACTGAATTGAACTGACATCTTCTTTCCACATTGCCTTTTTACGCTGTAAAAAATTACTGCAATCTTTAACACCCCCCATTTTGATCATGTGAAACAAAAGTTTGAACAACTTAAGACTCAACAGAAAAAAGGAAAAAAAAAAAAAAAAACAATCCGCATGGTCACACAAACCGGAAATCCAATGGAAACATGGTACTGGTCACATGTAGCAATTATTTTTTTTTTACAAGCAGAACTGTTAGATGGATTCAATAGAAGGTCCCAAAATCTTGTTAAATGTCAGCTACAAGATAAGCCTCATTATGCTTTATATGAGTTTAACAGAAACCTGATAAAAGGTTAAAAAAAATTTATGTACAAATAGGAATAATCTTGTAACTCCTTTTTTGCCACACTATCAAAAGACTGCAGAACATTTTTCTGATAAAAAAAAAAAGAAAGATAAAAAAAATGAGGTCGGGTAAGATAGTCACTGCTCATAACTTCTCCTCAGAGCCGCACTTACAAACTCCAAACACTCCCTTTGTGAAAAACATCGTTTTTCTGCCACGAGTTGGTTGTTTTTTGTTTTTTTTTTGAGTACTGATGCTTCCAAAAAAAATCAATAGCTTTTCATTCCTTTTGTATAAACAAAGCCCAGATTTTCAGCAGAGAGCTCTGTGATCTCTGTTCTCACTGATTTATTCGTCCTCTGTTGTGTTCAATCACACAATAATCAGGAGGATGGAAGAAGGAAATTGAAGGACGGAGTCTTGAAGTTTGTTTTTTTGGACTGTTTGTTGTCAGTTTTTACGCAGCTCTTTGTCTATTTTATATTGACCCTTTGCTCGCGACTCCACCCACGATGGACGTCAACAACCCACGCGCTTCTGTGAAATCAACAGCCGTCAAAAACACACGTGCGAGATAGCCTAATATCGCGTTTATCTGGTTCATTTCACTTTTAAAAAAAATGGTCATAAGTTGCTGCGCGGTCGGCTGCACAACAGACAAGGACAGAAACCAAACTTGTTTTATTAACGAGCTTTACAGAAAGATAGCGGCCATGGATAGAAGCCGTTAATAATAATGACCCGCAGCCCTCAGTGTAATGGCGGATTTGCAGCGAACATTTTTTACAAGGTAAGACTAACGTTCATATACTTTATAAGTAAGCGTTATTAGAAATATATCAAATGTCGCATTATGGCGAAAGTGCGCGTCAGTAACCATGGAAAGCGTGCCCTACCAACACGTTCTCTGGCACGTGGGAAAAAACTGGCTAACGTCTTGTTTATTTCCCCTCAACGTCCCCTAAGTGGCGTTGAGGGGAAACGTCACTTATGACGCAGTGATATAAATGATGTGTGAAAGAAGGAGGGTCGGCTCGGTTTCTAAGCTATTTCAACGTTTTGTAAATATCTGTGAGCCCCAACCAGGCGTGTTTACGCTCTCAGACAAATTAACTCGACTCAGACAAGAAGAAGCCACGAATAAAATGACAAAAACAAGTTGGGGAAACAATTTCAGTCGCTCTGTTCAATTCTTCTGTCTCTCACCTCCGGCATCCATCATGGCGCCGAATGATTAAGTGATGTAGTTGCAAATAGTTCAACAGTTTTCAGTAGTTTGGTTTGGTTTGGTCTGTAGTTTTATGTACACGAGGAGCTGTTTTGTCATTTTGATTCAGTTTATCTTGGCTTCGTTTTGTTGTTTTTTTTTCTTTTTTTTTGTTATTTTAATGCGCTTGTATTCAGATTTCTAACAAGGTGAAACTAACTGGCGTTACCTGATTATTCCGTCTGCATCTACAGCTTGTTTGCTTCAGTCTTCATCTTTTTCTCACCATGCAACATTTCACCACAACAACAACCCCTCTGGGGCAGACATTTCCCCCCACACGGGAGAGCGAAAAAGAAAAAGGGAAAAAAGAACTGTTTCCCAACATCTTTGAGTTTCCCTCTTTTTCTCTGCGCTTGACAAACTCTGCTGTCAGAGCGGGTTCTGAATAAACACGTTGCAACAGAACTTCCTGTCAGCCCCGTTTCTGTCGCTGTGGATTTGCAAACGCAAACATTCAACAAAACAAAACTCTGGCAAACTTTGCGATTCTTAAGTTTAGAAGAATTTTGAAATGAACTGGAACCAAAACGCCGCAGAGAGCAAATGTTAGTCGGTTTGTTCCTGTTTATGTCTTGGCCGTGTCGTAACACGGTTTGTTTTCGCTCCACACAAACAGTTGGTTTAAGCGGATCGCGGCAAGTCTTGGGTTTTTTTTTTTGAGGGGGAAGTATTTACAAAATGTTGTTGCGTTTAGATTTTGCATTCAGAATGGGGAAGAAAAAAAAATGAATGAAAACAAAAAAGGAACAAAAGGTTGTGACAAATTCCTGGTCAAAGTCTTTGATGCAATCTGCAGTGTTTTCTGCAGTGTTTATGCAGAAAACACTGCATACCTCCAAAAAACTTTCCACCAGACTTGAAACGTAAACTCAGTGGCGCTCCACGTAAATCTTTATGGGCTGATGTAATGTGTTTATTCACTTATTGGGTTTTTACGTTTATGTCCTGGCTGAAGAAGATGACTCTGTTTGGCTTTGTATGAATTCAACATCATTCTGAGGTGAATCATGTTGCTATAGCGACCGAAAATGTTATTTGTAAAGCTTTGTCCTGCTGATGATAGTGCTAGCTAGTTCTGATTTGTGCTTAAGAATTTACTGTAAGCTAATGTGACAACCACGTCTAAAAAGTGCTTTCTGCAGTAGGTGGTTAATAATAATTCAGTTGTAGAGCAATAATTATGTTAAAGCAAAGACTAAATAAATACAGAATTGACATTTGAAACAGTCCTTAGCGGCTTTTACTAGCAATCAACGCAGTTAGCATGGCTAGCATAACAAACAGTAGCTTCTTCTCTGTTCCTAAACAGTGTAAATCCTTATTGAAACTCTGAGATTTCTAAAATGTGTCAATATTTCTACCTCCAGCATGTTCCATATCTGTCCCATTCAATAAATAGGAACGTTATTTAAAATTCATTTTCTCTGAGCAACTTTAAAACTAAGTGAGAGACATTATATAGATTCATTAAACACAGAAAGCCTTCTGTTTCTTTTAATTATGATGATTTTCCACTTATAACCAATGAAAACATAACATTTGAAATGAGAATATTGCATCAAACCAATATAAAAACCCACCTATAATTACAAACAGAAACGTGTAATACCTGCTTTATAATTAAGGTTATTGTTTTCACATTTTCAAAAGGTACTTTTAATCTAGCAACAGAGACCATTTGGCATATGTGTTTTTATTTATTGAATATGACTGTACTGCAGACATATGTAATAGTAGTAATAGTAAATACACTTTCATAGCTCTTATTTTACCACTATGCATTAATTTTTTATACTTTGTGTTTTTTCTGTAAGATTTTTTTTCTCTTGTTTAATTGTTAGTGGTTGGGTTAAAAAAAAAAAGAAAGACACATCTATGAAAATAGGTCGCAGACGGAGGGGGAAAAAACAAACAGAAGACATCATGGTGGTCAAAACCATGGTGGAAATAAAGAATTTTATGTTTTTGCTACAAAATCTGAATTGGGGGCTCTGAAACACACTTTCCTTTATCTGAACCGTTCAGGCAGATGATGAGACAAAGTTCTGTGAGATGTTCACAGCTCTTATTTCCTACGCTAGCTCTGCTTCAGACGAGCTCATCCCTGACCTGTCTGCTGCTTTCGTCTCCACTCTGCTGGTGAGCAGAAGCAGCTCAGTGTGTGTGTGTTTGGGTGTGTGTGTGTGTTGATCTAAAAAGCATGTAGAACGGATGCAGAAAATGTTACCACATCGCAGTTTGTGTGAAGGATTTAGAAAGAGAAAGGAGTTTTGTAATAGCGCTAAGTAGCTAGCATTTCACTTTAAGCTGGTGCAGGAAGCGTAAGCCCCGGATTTTGTTTTGTTTTCAGCCACACAGAGAACAAATTAGTCTCTCATAGCATCTTAACTGCTCTTTAATCACAGAGAGCCTTTGCCTCTCTGTCTTTGTTTGCTGAGCACGGCTCCACGCCCTCCCTCGCCGCCTCGCTGGCTGCGGCTCTGCAAATGCCTGGTAGGAGGGGATGGAGTGGGCAAAGCAGGCAGGGGAGAGTTTGCTCCTTTTTTTCTCTCCCTCTCTCTTTCTTCTTTTCTAGTCGGCCAGAGAAGGAGGGCAAAGCTGGACGGTGACAGAAGGGGAGAGAGAGAGAGACGGGTCTATGTAAACACACTTTTGGCCCGCATCCCGCCTCAAGAGCGTCCTGAGGAGAACATCCTGCCCCTCGATGGAACTTCCTCGGCCGGCTGAAGTGCCCCATTCATGGTCGTCTTGTGAGGGGAGCTTGTTTTCGCTGCTAAATGGCTGTTTCTGTTTCAGAGGTGTTTGCTGCAGTGGCTGTGTTCCACACACCCAAACCCACCCCCACATACACACACACACACTCCCACCTCCATCCCCTCTGCCATACATCCATTTTTCTCCTCTGTTCTCCTTCTGCCCACTTCCCTGTCTGCTAGCTGCAGCTATCTGTTGTAGCCTCCTCTCAGCTGAAGAGGAGGAGGTGATGAAGAGGAAATATGGGCGTTACTGAAGAAGGTGAGTCACACCAAGGTCTCCATGACCCCTGACCCTTTTCTTTGCGCTTTGAGTTGCAAACTTAAAAAGATAGCATCATGTGTTTTCCAGGCACATAGAGCCATTTATAGCACAATCTGGTAACTATGTTACCTTCAGCTGTTAGTAAAACGCTATTTATATCAAATATGATGTAAAAGAAATTTTACTGCACAATTCAACACCTTGAAATTAAGCCTCTGTCCCTTTAAGAAACGCCTGCTCTTTCTGAAGCTCCACCTTATAAAAGTGAGAAATTAAAGTTTTTAAAGCAATGTTTTTTGCTTTCATTTGAAATCACAGTAAATAAGACCAGAGATGTCCAGTGTCTTTCACTTCTAAACTGACCCGTTCACTTAACCTAATTTTTTTTTTTTCTTTGATGTAAACATGTGTTCCCCGAACACAAACAAAAATGTTCTTTTGAACCCTGCTAGGGCTGCCCTGTGGAGCAGCTGGTAGAGCTGTTGCCTTGCAGCAAGAAGGTTCTGGGTTCGATTCCCGGCCCCGGTCTTTCTGCATGGAGTTTGCATGTTCTCTCTGTGCATGGTGGGTTCTCTCCAGGTACTCCAGCTTCCTCCCACAGTCCAAAAACATGACTGTCAGGTTAATTGGTCTCTCTAAATTCTCCCTAGGTGTGTGTGTGTGTGTGTGTGCATGGTTGTTTGTCCTGTTTGTCTCTGTGTTGCCCTGCAACAGACTGGTGACCTGTCCAGGGTGACCCCGCCTCTCGCGTGAAACGATAGCTGGACAGGCACCAGCACCTCCCGACTCCAGTAAGGGACAGACGGATGGATGGATGAACACTGCTATTAAATTATTCTGTTATTTTGTTTAGCCTTTTTTTTTATTAATTCAGTTCTCAGCATTTCATTCCACATTTTTAACCCAGCTAAAATCCCTGAAATACACACACGCGCACACACACACGCATTCACAGGTGTGTGCAGTCTGTTCAAATCCATATATTGTGTGAATTAAGGATCATTGTAGTGTGTTGTCCTCAGCATGTCTTCTCTCCTGTCCATGAATGATCAGCGAATGAGTGAATGAAAAGATCTGAACACAATTTTTACAATTCCTAAAATTACTGCCAAATATGTTTTTGCCTATAATATCTTTTAGAAAGAAAGAGGTGGTGATTTATTTATTTTTTTCTAATTTATTTGGCCAAAAAATTACTTAGGAATTCGATATGGATTCACAGTTAGCAGGAAAGTGTAATTAATCGTCATAAAACTGAACGCAACTGTAATCCTGAGATTGATACCTCTCTTTTTTTTCAATACACATTTCCATGTACATAAGATGAACTTAATCTTGAAGGTAATGCATGCTGTATTTTTTTTTCTCGTGTCTTTCCTTCGACAGCAGCTTGAAATCCAGTCTGGCTCATGTGGAAGTTTCCTTCTCGTCGTAACGTGGCAAAACGTGAGCAAGTTCGATGGAAATTAACTCGCTTTCAAGGCGCTCCTTGTTTAAACAACATGAAAAACTCTCACCACACGCAAACACAAACCGATCGGACGCTGGAGTATAAAGTTTACGGACTCCCAGGATGCAACACAGGCCTCTCACTCTCCGTCTCTCTCCATGAAAAGCTCAGCCATTTTTAATCTGTCTAGCTTCATGCGCTGCCAAAAGCCTCTTTAATTGTTTCCCATTTAGGCAAAAGCCACAAAACTCTGAGCGTTCCAGCATATACAAGCTGTCGCCAGACTGCAATAATTGTACATTTCAGGCCGGCTTTGAAAAGGCAGTTTTTTTTTGTTTTTTTTTGGTGAATCAGCAGTCAGATGAAAGTCAGATGTGGCCGTCCTCCGTGGCTGTTGCACGATTGTTGTGCGACTGGAAGAAGCTATTTCTGTTTTTTTGTGCGTAAGTCTGTCTGTAAAGTGAAATGTGCCCGCCGAGTGTGTGAGTGAGGACAAGAATGAAAGCGTGTTTTCTTATGTGTGGGACGCTGGGCTGCTGAAACTGGACCTCGGTATGTTGTCGCTGTAAGTGTGCCAAATCAGCGATTAACTGCGCTCCGCCAAGACAGCCGTGTGGAGGAGTGACATCTGGGAACAGGTGGGGGTGCGCGTGTGTGTGTGTGTGTGTAAAGCTATCTGGTTTGGGAGCTCCTTGGGGAACGGCTGCAGGAATAGACTTGATGATAGTTGAAGACCAGCGTAGGTATGTTTGTTGCACCGGCCTCCTAAATATCAAGGTTCTTCTCCTGTCAGTCACAACTGGATCAGTTTGTTTGTTCCCAGAAAATAAACTCTTAAAACATCTGATTAGTCTGAAGAAGAATGTAATTTCTTTCTTTCTTTTTTTTCTTCTGGGGTTCTGATTGGAGAGTGATCCATCCAGATTCTAGCCTTCTTCTTACTTCACTAAAATAGATCAAATGAAGTCGAATCGAGTTTCTTTGCGTCGCACATTTCAGCAACAAGGCGGTTCAAAGTGCTTTTACATCATGAAAACATCGTACAGTCACCAATTATGAAACAAGCATTTTGTCGAGTACCATCATCAAAATCAGCAGCACCACACACACATCAAATATAATCAGTTTTCCAGCTACTGCTACTCAGAGGCAGCTCTAAGGTGAGTTTTTAGCTTTGATTTAAAGGAACTCCTTTTTTGGCTGTTTTGTGATTTTCTAGTTTGTTCCAGATTTGTGGTGCATAGAAGCTGAATGCTGCTTCTCCTTTTTTGGTTCTGGTTCTGGTTGATACATCAGTAGCAGATCTTTAATGTATTTTGGTGCTAAGCTGCTCAGTGATTTATAAAATAACAGTATTTTAACGTCTGTCCTCTCAGTCAAAGGACTTTAGAACTGGGTGATGCGCTCCATTTTCCTGGTTTTAGTCAGAACGCCGGCAGCAGTGATTTTTTTTTTTTTTTTTTCAGGCAGACTTGTGAGGTGAAGATACTGTTGAACTAATCAATGAGACAAATGATGAACTCATAGAGGGATTTCTCATTAGCCCTTTAATCCTGGAAATGTTCTTCAGGTGACAGAAGGCTGACTTTGTAACTGTTTTTATGTGACCCTGAAGGTTCCAGTCTGATTTTCTGCTTAAAACTAATGAAAGGCAGGACATTTAGATTAGAAAAATCACATCAGCTGAATAATAATCATATTGAAGAAGTGGAAGCTTATTAAGAAGCATGTTTTATATCTGCTTAAAGGTTATTTTTAAGAACCTTAATCTGCCAATTGAGTCAAATTTATCCTATTTTTACTGCAGATTTTTCAATGTGTAAGTTGGGTGTTCTTGCTTAGAGTCTCAAGATTAAAATTTGTTTACTTTTGTCACCATATAAATAAACAAAATTGAACTATCATTAAAATGTTGTTAGAATCATTACTTGCAGCATTGTCACTTTCTAAGAATTTGGGTCTGTCCTCCCGGTAAACCCTAACCTATAAACCAGGTGCTGCAAACGATTAGCATCAGTAGCATGGTAGCAATTAGCTTAGGCTGCTTGGTCATTGTTCTTGGACAGATTAGAACAGCAACACCAGCCATTCCCATTTATGCAACATCTGTTCTGTCCCTCTGGTCACCCCCGTCCCTCTCCGCCCCCATAATTGCTGGATTAGAAGTTGACAGGAAGCCCACGGTTGCTGAGAGTTGCTCTTGAGCTATTTTGACATGTTCCACTATGAGGTGCCATCATGAAAGGAAAAAAATGTCTCTGTAGGTCAAAATCTTTCAGGGTTCGATTGCATTTCTGGAACAACTCAAGTTGAAGGAGGTCATAGTTGCTTTCTGCTGGGGAATCTCATTAACTGTGCACTGTGGCTTGCGAAGAAATGGGTAATGCAAAATGAATTCTTTATAGTGCGCAGAGTGGAAATGATCACATAATACTTCCTTCTATAGCAACACCTCAGAGGGTTCATTGTGACAGTGCCGTGTAAATGGCATCTTTTTAAATCCTAAAATAGATGTGAACATTAAAAAAAAATTTAGCTTCCACATTTTTGTTGTTTATACAGTGGCAGCATGTAACTTTTATTAAAAAAAAATTCTTTACAATTTGTCAAAACTGTCACCAGGTCCTGGCAGTATAATATTAAGCAGATAATCTGTCAAATCAGAAGAAGAGGAAAAGAAAACAGAGAAAGGAAAAAAAGAAGAAAGTACATAAATAAAGTGAAAAGAAGGGGAAAGGGAAAAGACATGAATAAAAGACATGCACTTGCTCTAAGTGATGAACCATCAGGAGAAAACATGGCGGACCAGTGGTTGTACTACTCGGACCTTAAAGAGGGACGGACAATGGTGGAAATATCAGAATAGCCAGACGAAGGTAACAAAGCAACTGGGAGTTTGGTGTGACTTTTCAGCAGAGGTCTGCTGGTGTGGTGGGTCTGCGCAGAGCCGGATAAATCTACAATGTAGCAGAGAAGCAGCCAGTAACAGAGACTTTATTATCATCCACAATCACTGGTGGATGGATTAGCTTTAGCTTAGCCACCAGATCGGCTGTACAATGACTTTGCTCATTAGAACCTGTATGCTGTCTGAACTTAATTATATTGTAGTTTTAAAATTGTGTCATTGTATCGCAGAACTTGACATACCCTTATTTTCTCGTATATAAGCTACAGCTAGTTTCCTTGTCATGAATGCTAAGCTAGTTAGCTTAGCCATACATGATGGCAGATAAACTGTTTTTCTGTAACGATAAGTCGCTTCTCTGCTATTAGCAGATTAACTAATGGCTAATCCACTTACCACATTGAGCAGCGTATACATGAGGATGATTGGCAGCTCTAGGACCCTCCTCCCAGCTCTGATTGCTTGTTTTTGATCTGCAGACAGCAATAGGACTACAAGTAGTAAGATTTATTATTTTTTTTTGCGATAGATTACGTGTCACATATTATACTGTCACGACATGATGACCGTTTTGACAAATATGTAAAAAAAAAAAATTTTTAATGAAAAGTCAAACATTGCTCTCTTAAAGAGTCTGACGGAATCAGACATCAAACTGCCTGGAAAAACTAAATCCAAACAGTCCGGGGTGCATTTACAGGTCGACTGGAAGATAAGAAAGGAACATTTAAGCCGGACTTTGACTGGAAAAGAATGCGATTTTGTCTTGCAGTGCTTACAAGTGAAGCAAGAGTCAAAGGCATCATTGTTTAGTTTATTTGCCATGAAATTAGGAGTCATTAAGGCAGGGGGAAAATGGTTCCACATGCAGAAACCACCTTCCCTCTAATGTTTAAGGTAAACAACCAAGAAAGAAAGAAAGAAAGGGAGCCTTATCGCTCTTTTTTTTACTGCTACCTTTTTATTTTTAGACTCTTAAGCTGTTTGCAGGTAGCCCCCACTGAGAATACAAATCCCCTCCAGACCCCCCCCCCACCACCACCAGACGTCGACCAGAAAGTTCCTCAGTGAAAAACCAAATCTGTGCATCCTCCTTTCCCCCCACAGGTTTCCCAGAGTTGCTTGTTTCTGCACAATGTTTCTTAATCTCCAAGGACGAAGAAACGCTTCTTCCTTTTCCAAAGTGAGCTTGACTCGCGACACAAAGGTGGCTCTATGCTGCCCGTGTGGAATTTCGAGTGGTCCCGCTGTTGGAAATTGCCATGCAGGCTTCATTTTTGACAGAAAACTGCAAAAACTGGAGGAAAAGAAAAAACCATGAAATGTTATTTTTGAAGCAAAGGATTTACAAACTAAAAAGCATAGCAGACACATCGTTCAGATTTTCCACCCATCCATCCCAGACTAAACTCGTATATAAACTTCTGACTCTTGGAAGAAGCCATGTGGGCTGTTATCCAGAGAGTCAACTACTAAAGAGAAGAACTACTGCAAAAACTCCAGAAAAAAAACCCCCTACATCACAGAGGTCTCATTCTCGCGGCCCGCGGGCCAATTGTGGCCCGCAGGACAATGTCTCGTGGCCCCCACAGTGATATAAAAGTATAATATCAGTGTGGCCCACAGGGCAATCAGATACCTCGTCATTGCTGACATTCGGTGCCAGGCTATTACCATGCCACTCTCTTTTCTTTGGTCTAAAATATGAGATGCATCTTGAGGTTTCTCTAAAGGAACATCTTCAGTGTGAACAACAATACGACACTTTTAGCCTCAAGAAACAACCACAGTTGAAGGGAAGCAAGAAAACCTCTAAAACCACCAACTAGCAAAATGTGCCCAAGACCTTAGTTCAGTCTTGAACCAAGACTGGTTCTCTAAAACAAGCTGCCTGCTTTTCTCACCGCAAATGACTTTTTTTTTTGTTTCTCCAATCTGAACCATTTGAAAATTCATTTTTCTAGAAATTAATAAACCTTTACATGATTTTGGAAATTTTGGCAGAACCGGAGCACCCGGAGAAAACCCCCCACTAACACAGGGAGAGCACTCACACTCCCACAGAAAGAGGCACTCGTAAGAACTAAGATCTCTTTTCTGTGAAGATGCCGGTCATTTCTTTTTTTGGTCTAGGGCACTTTTTGCTAGTTGGTTGTTTGAGAGGTTTTCTTGCTTGAGTCTAAAAGTGTGTCGTATTGTTGTCCACACCAAAGATGTGACTGCCACCACTGTTTCAGGATCTTGGCTTTCCCGTTTCTCTGACAGAGTTTCCACACACTGTCACTTCCATGGCTTCGGGATCAAGGATCTCTCAGCATCTCATTTACAAAATTATTTATCATCTTGGGAGATGCGTCAGGAAATTCAACATTCCTTAGTAGATGTTCCAGATCCATGGATGTACGGTCCATGGATCTGGACACTGCAGGGTCATAAATGGTTATTACAGGGCCAGCCTAGTTTTTCCTGTTTGGTTTTTCCCGTCTGGCCATTTTCTTTTTGGAGGTCGTAGTTCATCTTTATCTTGGACCTCTGTTTTCAGATTTTCCAGCTCTATTTTATTATTAATCTCACAGCCGGGGTACCGCTGTTGGAGGACAATGAGTTGTTTTCAGAGGCTGTCCTTCTCGGCTCAAAGTTCTCTGATAATTTTTTGGTTCCTCGTCATTTTTTGTGCGTGTGCTTTCATCTTATTATCAACCTCCTGTTTAAATATTTTAGCTTGGTGTCTCAAAGAAGAAACTTGATATGTAACTTTGAGTTCCTGGTGAGAAACGTCAGCCTCCTCCAGTTCACTTTGAAGATGTTTTATTGTTTCTCTGGATTGCTGCTGCAGGAAAGCAAACTCTTGTGCCACTTTTTGGTGCAGACTGTTTTTTTCAGCTCTCAGTGCGTTGATGAAGTGACGACCGTTCTTTGCTTGCAATTCGCAATTCACCTCATGCGGATAAAGTGCTGCTCTCTCTCGAAGGGCAGAAACATCCGCTTCAGACCTCTTGTTTAAATCTTTGTATGAAATCTTATAAAGCTGCAGCTCATTTTGCAGACGTTTTTCCGTTATCTGCAGCAAGGCAATCTCCTTGGACAATTTTTCTTGGAGAGCGTCCTTCTCAGCTTTTCACAGAGCTTTTGCTCGTGTTTGATTTTTTGTTTGCTGATAATATAACATACTTGTATATATATTAATTTACCTTTGCCAGCCAGAGTGATGAATGAGATGAACTATCATCACTCTGGGGATGACTCTGATGGTCCTTCTGTTAATGTGAGTTGATATTAAATCTTTTCCTGTGGTGGTGCTGCATGGTGAACAAGTGAAGGAAACAACACAAAAACACCTGAACAAGATTCTGAGATAACAGATCCTAAACCACCTAAGCATGTCAGTTTTCAATTTGTAATGCACGCAAAGGTGTGATCAGAATGCATTGCTGGTGTGCTCTACCAAGGAACCCCACAGGGTGGCAGTGTTTCCCTCAAGACGGGTTGGTAAATTTTTTGCTCAATCTTGCAACACCCTATTATTTTTGTTGATAAGATCTATTTAGCACCAAAAATATGGTTTTCATAAAGTAATCATCAAATAGTGTATTTGTTACTAAATTAACCAGTCTTAACATTCTGTTTCAAGAGGAAAATACCGTTACAGTGTGTTAGCATTTCAGCGCTAGCATGATAGCTGCCATTCTAGTTTAGCTGTAACTTTTGTACCCTGGGATTCCAGAGTGTACATTGATCTGGCCTTGTATTATTGTGACTTAGTTAAAACTGATAACAATAGTAGCATAAGGTGCTAATGTTGCATTTAATTGTTCACGGATCAAGGAATAATTAAAACAGTCCAAGGAGTTGCATAAAGGACATCGTCAGTCTGATTCACTCTGGTTTAATCACAGATGCTCTGATTCTTCCCAACAAAAATGATAAACTGTCGGTTTGTGCTAACATTGGCATACATCCTGCTAAATGTGCGCAATGGATGTCTTCTGCTGACACAGAAACACTGGCATCTGACCTGTTATTAGCATGTTTCAATACATGAACTGGGCAATAAAAGTGGAAACCTTTTTTTACACTCATATAGACCCATGTTTCAGGCACTGAACTCTTTTGGACCTTGAATCACTATTCAGGTTAAAGTGCCGGACCTCGACAAGAACCTCTGGGATTGAATTTCCCTTGTGTATATATAAAAGAAATAAAATAGTTATTAGAATATTCCCGTCAGCTTCCAGCATCCTGCTCTGCAGAAAATATGAAAGGGTTTGGCTGCCAGAGAGAGGGTTCCTCTAACTGCCCCCTAGGGGGGTAGGGGGAATTAATGAAGGTTCCCATGGCAGCTGTGATTGTCAGTACCTCTAGATTGCCATGTCATTTTATTGACATTCAAATCTACCTGTGACCCATAATTAAATCAGAAGCTTGTGAAGGTCCTTCAAAGTCATGTCTTTTATATTTGCTGATCGAAACCAGCAGGTTGTGTCTGCGTATCCGAATGAAACAGAAACATCCTGCAGGAAGAAACACCTCTAACTTCTTCCAGTAATATCAGCCTGGTTATTTTTTATTACATATTTTAGCTTATATATTTGCTGAAGTATCTTTCCCTGAGAATAAAAAATAAAATAAAATTGGTCACGGTCGGGTAACTGGGCTACTTAGAATCGAACACTCTGTGCATGTAAACATGGCTGCCGTCTCCTGTGCTGTCGGCGTGTGATGGATGAGCCGTGGTGAAGATTAAACGCTCCTCAGTGCGCAGTGACGGTTCAGTCCGGCAGCTCTGCACTGCGGGCCGCTTTTTGGAAACTTTTTCTTTTTTCTTTTTAAGAGCTAGACTAAAAGCCCTTCCAGGTTCCCCATTGTTCGCCACGATCAATATGGAAGCCCGGCGTTCAGAGGCACCCCGAGCACTCTTCAGGAAGTTTAATTAAAATGATGATGAAAGATAACACATCAAGGTAGAGCGCTCTAATTTAGAAACTGCGAGCGAGGGAGGATACGGAAAAGTTCAAGCTTGCAGCACCAAGAATGCAGCGAAGTGAAAACTATAGGCCATCATGGTTGTATCAGAATATACACTGATCAGGCATAGCATTATGACCACTAGGGGTAGAGATATGAGCAAAGGCCAAAAGAATGACGGCGTGTGTGTGTGGGGGGGTGTTTGGGGGTGTGTGTGTGTGTGTGGAACACATGGCACCAGGTTGGACTGGAAGAGGGATTTTTAGGCAATGTTCTGCTCAGAAACCTTGGGTTCTGCCATCCACATGGTGAATGGCACCATTCAATTGGGGGGGGGGAATGATTACATTCAAATTAGATATTGGACTCAAAAGCTAATATTTTTGATGATTTTGGCTACAATCTTTTAGTGTCCTAAGGGTCATCATGATTTACTCCGGTCTGCTTTGCGAGACAGAATGACAAATGGCGATATTAAAGTATTTTTTTCCACTCCCTTCATTTATTTTGCTTACGACACCATCACAGAGAGAGCGCCACATGATGTTTCATTTTCCATCCAGGAGTTTTCAGCCATTTGACAATCTTGGTAGTTTCTGATGAATCGTACAAATGTGCATAATTCCTCCAAAGTACTCATGCCGCCTACGAATCCAAAAGCCGGATAGCGGAGGTGGAGTCGTTGAAGGGAGAATCTCTCTCTCTTTCATCTTGTCCAGAACGTTCCGCACAGGTACAAGTCCTCAGGCTGTAAAAATAAAACAGCCTGAGGACTTGTTCAATGTTTTTATGTTTTAAAATTGATTTTGGGACATTTTATGTCATTTCTGATTCACAGTAAATGAGAATCATGATTCTTAGTTAATTTCTTTTTGGCACACCGCTTTATATCTACTACCAGAGCATTGTTGTAGACCGGGACTACCATTTTATGCAGACATTCTTGCCCGATGGAGGTGGAAACTGTAATCCTCTGTAATGTGGCCATTACAGCTTTCAAGTTCTCAAAGAACACAATGGTTCAGCAGTGATTTGACGGGAACAAAAATGGGTTTTAGACGTTGTCTTGTCTTCTAGTTTCCCCAGATCTTAACCCAGTCGAGCTTATGTGAGATTTGCAGAACAAGTTGTAGGTCCCGTCTTTCAGCCTACCGGACTTAAAGGATCTGCTGCTGTGTGCTGTGGCATGTGCTGGTGCCAGGTGCCAGCACACCTTCAGGGAGTATACAGCTCAACCGGTCTAGGCTTTTTTTGGCAGCAATGGCTGGATCAACACACCATTAGTCTGGTGATCATAATATTATGCCTCATCAATGTATACCGTGGAATTTGAGGGATTTTCCCGTGCCGTTTTATAATTACTGACAAAAACGGAGCCAAGAAAGCCAGGATGCAGCGGAGAACATCATAACGCTGATGTAGATCGTCTCTTAGAAGCATCGAAAAATAGTTTAATGGGGGCAGCATTGAGGGTTTGCATGACCAAAGTGGCCCAGTGGGTGTGTGATCACACCCACACAACAAAGGGTCATCCCTGCAATGTAGTGTAAAGTGTACATACAACATGCTGACAAAAAATGCATGATTCCAATCAGTGAACAGAATAAGAGACTTTGTGAACGATGACGTTGATTTTCTGTGCTGCTTTAGAACTGCAGTCTGGCTGTAGTTTTAGCAATGGCATTAGAGGAAGTGAACAGTATTTGGCCACTCCTCCAAATACTGAATTGCCATGAATAGCCATCTTGTTCAGTTTGGCTCTTCTCTCTTCACAGTGGAGCATTGTAGTTTGAAGAGCACATAACTTCCGGTAAGCTTCATAGCTTTGAACTGGCACATTGCATACGTCACGGATAAACCTTAGCAATTGGGTAACATTTAAAACTTCAACAGAATCCACGCCTCCAGGAAGCAATCATTTCTCAATAGCTGACAGTCCAGACACTCTGTATGAAGTGATGTTTAGAACAAGGGGCTGGTTTTTACCAGGCTAGCTAAATACCAACTTATTAACTACTCTGCATCAGGATTTGGAATTGTCAAGTACCGTTTTTTTCCCAGACAAATACCTAAGCCAAGTCCATGTACGCTGTCTGGTATTGGGACACCTGTGATTTTCTTTCTCACAGCCTCCCTTGGCATTTTTCCCTCCAGCAAGTATTTTTGGAATCTTCTTGAAGGATAAGGGGGCATGAAGTTCTGATTCAACACAAGCTGACATCCAGTCTCGGCGTTTAACCACTTAGAAACCAGATAGTTCTACACTGTTACCAGTTCGGTCTACTTATCTTTGGGAGAATCTTGGTGGTGTGATCTGTGTCATGACCTCTTTGCATAAATACATATATATATGTAGCAGCTAAGTGTTACCAGGCACCAATGCTATAAGTGACCTGCTCAGACTGAAGCAATTCCATTCCCATTCACAGCTAAGATTACATCTTTGTCTCTTTTCTCAACAACAAGCTCTCTTTTCAACCAAAACCGCACAGAGTTTACAGTGCAGTTATACATGAACATTGTATAAATATAGTATTGAATGAACACATTTAATTGCATAATGTTTTCCTCCATTGTGCCTTTGCGGAGAAAGTAAAAGTCCCACAACATAGGCACCAAATGTGGCTTACATTGGAGTATCTATAGCATTTCCAGCATCTATATAGAGATACCCAGCTGTCTAGAAGCAAATGTGTAATTACACGAGTCCCAGATTTCAGACTGTTCTCTTTTTATAAACACGCACCGCAGCTCATAATTATATGATATACATGCATCGAGGTCTTTTCAACCTCACCCGATTCACAGAGGGAAGGGGTTCAGGAGTCAAGGGTGTTCAGATGATTGCAGTTTTCTATGCATTTTCATTTACATTAGATGTTAAATGGGCTGAGAAAAAGAATCAGTAACCATAAGTTTCATTTTTATTGGGAGTTTATGTAGCAGAGCAGCAGCGGTACGATGTGGGTAACGGAGAGCAGGAAGCTGGATGAAGATGAATGGAGCTAAAACCCGGAAAGTGCTGGAAAAAAAAACAACAACCTGGTTTGAGGCTGGAAAGTACTTAAGACCAGGGCAGAGGTTAAACCTTCAACCCTGAACATTCAGCCAGAGCTGCAATAAAACACTTCAGATCAGAGCCATTTGCATTTTGATGACCAAGTCAAAACCCATAGCTAAACCCGGCTGAGGTTCAGCAAATCCAAAGGTTGAGTGGTTGATTCCAGCTGTATTCCTGGGCAAAGCATTTAACTCCAAGTTACATTAAATTAGCATGTAGACATGCTGCAGAATTTGGTGTTGTTCAGTTCACTAAGAAAAAAAAAGCTGCCCTGCAGACCTACGCTGTCAGATCAATCCCTTTGGGATCAATAATGTATTTTTGAATCATAAGTGGAGCAGGTGTTTAAATGAACTAATCAATCTCAGCTGTGTCCAGTATGATGTCTATCACAAATAAACATCATACTGCAACGGACTGAATGTTCTGGTCTTTGTGTGGGAAATGTTTTTGTGTATTTTGGAGTTGCATCCTGATGCACTAGCGGATCTGCTGTCAGTCAGTTGCTAAGGCAACAGCTCTGTGTGTAGCGTAGCAAACACAGAAAGCGAGAAGAAAGAGGAAAATTAATCGTTTTGAGTTGTTCAACTGTTTTTCTGCATTACTTTTCCCTTCTCTGTTCGCTAAATCAGTCATACATACATTTCTGGGTCTCCCTTTGTTACCGGGATTGCTCTGTTGTGGCAGCAAGGCTACGAATGGAAAGCAAAATAGTCGTGCACAAAATAGTTGTGCACATTCGCAAAATATCCCGGATGTAAAAAATAAAATACAGTGTTTCTGATGCTTGACATCAGATCAGTGACATCAGACAGCTAAGGTGCTGTGACCAAACCAGCAAACTGACCATCTCACACAAACCCAAGCACACACACACGCAAAACCTCACACCCCTATAAGAGCCAGAGCTGGCTCTGGACGGACCGTTTCGGGCCAGAAGAAGCAGCCCAGCAGCAACGGGCCGGGGCGGGGCGGGTCAAAGAGCCACAGTGGGAGGACAGCCAGCCCTGGCGAGTGCATCGCCTCTCCAAGACAACTGTTGACAAGCCAGAGGGGCCTAACTGGGCCAAAGTCCCGCAAACTGAATGGTTTCCATTGATAAAACGCTTCCTGGAGGCAGGAGGGGGAAGAAGGGATGACAGAGGAGACGAGGAAGAGACGAGAAAGGCTGGGATGAGAGGGAAAGGAAGACATGGAGGAGAGACGTCAATGGGACAAAACGAGGAAAAACGAAGGAAGGAAATTCAGAGAGGAAACAAACAGAAACTGGACAAGGAGAATTCAGAGCATAAAGATCAACAGAGGAAATAGGAGGAAGATGGACAAGGATGATACAAAGGCATGTAATATGTAAGGACACAAAAAAAACAGCAAGGGAGGTAGATTAAACTCACTTTAACTCTGAAGGACAAATGCTAACACTAACACCCTCACATTGTTATGTTAACGTTGACCAGGAATCACTCTTGCACATGTTCACTAGCAGAATAAATACACCCAGAAAGCTGATGGATCGTTTTGCTGTAACTTTGTGAAGTGGATTGGAAACATGCTTTGCTGCTTTTAGTACCACTGCAAAAGTATTCATACACCCTGAACTGGTTCTCATCTTAAAGAGGTGCTATTTTCCAGGCCCATAGTGCGATTTTACAGCATAATCAAGTTACTGTTAAGTTCAGTTGTTCTAAAACACTATATATATATCAAATATAACTTAAAAGAAATTCTGACATCACATCTGATGCCTTGAAATTAGGGCCATCTCTCTTCAAGAAGCTCCGGCTCTTTCCGAAACTCCGCCTTCAACGCATCATCACAACAGTACTTCTCCATTATGCCGTTTACAGCCATTCTGAAGCATGCTGGACAGTATTTTAAGCTCAGCAGGTACGTAGTTCCACCAGGTGTTTGCTAATTGCTGGTGACTAGTCTAAAGGAGCTGCTTGGCTGGAGACTGAAACTCTAAAGTGGAGATTTGGATAAATAGGCAGAGCTTTGTACGAGGAAGTGTTCAAGCATGACTGAGTGGTTGCCATGGGAGATTGTGTTTTTTATCAAACATGCATGAAAGAATCAAATGCAACGCTCCAGGTATGTGTTTGATGAGGGAACAACAATATAGCATGATTTAAAGCTGAAAAAAAGAGTTGGTTTTTCATAATTCGAGTTTGTTTTAACAACAATTTTGAATCGGTTTCTTGTGAGGAGCAAAGGGAGTAATGCCTAATTGGGGTTTAGGTTTCTGCAGGAGATTAAAAGGAAAATGAGGATAAACGACTAAAGAATGTGATGAGAATGTTGATGATCTGGAGGGGGTTGTAACTGGAAAACAGACACACACACACACAATTCTACCCGTTTCAAATAAAATTCAACTCCCTTCACCACAGAGGAGAATATTCTATGGTTTCCTTTCTGATCTTTTTTCTTTTTCTCCATTTCCATCACACCCCGCCCCCCTGTTCGACTGCGAACAATTTTCACATGTGGAACATTCTTCCAGATTTTGTCGCTCCTGCATCAATAAGCACTCCCCACCTGCTCAACCCCTCATCTGACCGGAGACGACCGGGTCAGCGTTAACCGAGCATCTGGAACTTCAACGTTTAAATGGAGCACTCTGGGTAATAATGCCTAACATCCACCGTGAGTTTTCTTTCCTTCCCACTGCTTACCCTCAGCTAATTTAGCAAGACCGAGAACTGCTTAGAGGTTATTTTCCTCTGTTTGCTACTGAAAAAACGTGCCTCTGTGTGCAACGTGTCGTAAAAAGAAATAACATTCCTTGGATTCGGATCCATTCTTGGCTAAAGCAGACGACAAAACGAGAGAATCTTAAAAACCAGCAGCTGGAAACAACAGAAGTTGGATACTGGTTTTGACACACCCAATCTGTAAAAGAGGTTTCATTCAACGTTGCAGTCAAGAATAACACTGTGGAGAAGTTCTAAAACACCAGACAAGCTGGGCACAGAGAGCAACAATCGACTCTTGGTAAATCTGGAGCTTTTGCAGAAATCCTCAGCATAGGTGGGAGAATCTGTTAATAATCTGTTCTTTATGAAAGAGCAGGAACAAGAAAGTCATGATTTAAAGAATGTCATAAGATGTTTAGTTTCTCGCAAGTTCTGTGAGGGACTAATGGGCAGAATTGTTGCCACCACTCTGTTAATGACCACAAAGTCCCAAATAATCTCTGAAATAACCTGAAACTGACAAAAGTTACAATAAATAAACATTTACTAAAAATTAACCAATGAAAATCAGACATTGCTTTTGACACATTTTTCAACAGAATCGTTTTTAAAAAAACTAAGCTAATTAAATAAGCCTGGACAAAAATGATAATAACCCAATTTCTATTTTGATGTGCAACTTTATTTTTGTGTTTTTATGATGTGAAGCCATTTGACCTGCCCTGTTGCTGAAATGTGTTTCACAAACAAACTTTATTGACTGCATTAAACATTAACACAAGAAACAAATTCACAAAAATGTGAGATTCCAGCAGAGCAGCACAGAAAACAGCTGTTAAGAAACAAAAACAAAAGTAACTTAAACAACCTTCTGTTTGTTGATTCTGATGTTTTTATGCTAACTCAGTAATAGTGTGATCTGAACTGAAGAAGAAAAAAATCACCGAGCTTTGTTAAAACAAATCTGCCTCTCTCTTTATTGAATAGAGGCATCTGTCTCAAAGTTATTACGCTGTGAAGTAAAAAGGCAGACTTTTCTAGACTGTCGCTTCAGCGTTTAACTCATTCTCCGGGTGAAGCAAAATGGCCCCTGTGAGTGTTTTCCACCGCGCGCGCCCCGCTTCAGTCAGACACCGGCTCCATTTCTTTCCCACTGCTGGGATTAAATTGCTTTTTGAATAATTCCATGCCTGAATTCTTACGGCTGTTAGCGCCTCGCTGTTCATCATTACGAGAGGAGGGAGAAAAACCGAGGGGTTAGGGGGAAAAAAAGACGTACTGTAGTTCACCTAGTTAGCCCCGGCGCAGAGGCTGTCCGCACCTCAACAGCAGACGCAGCGTGATGAAACGATGCCCTCCCCGAGGGCAAGAAGAACCTCTCCACTAAGCAGAAACCCGGGTTGAGCTCGAGCAAAAAGACGAAGCAACGAGAATGAAGTGGGATGAAGGGAGGGGGGAGGGGGGAGCTGTTGCCTAGCAACCAGCGGGGGCCGACAGGTGCTTTGAAGAGATGTTGAGTTCCTCCAGTTGTTCTTGTTCTTCTTCTGTTCGACACATGTAAGGGCATCTGCTGCTCTCGAACAGCGACATCTTTGTCTCCCGGCCAAGAAGTGCAGACAGCTTTCAGGAGTGGAACAAATAGCAAACATATATTTACCACTAACCTCCTCACGCTGACGGCGAAATAACGCGATAATACACGTGTTTGAGATTTAGCAGCAGGCGACGAGAGAGAGGAATCAGGGGAGCGGCTGGACTTAATCTCTGAAAAGACTTTGTTAAAATTTGATTTGCTGTCATGTTAGCAGCTTAAAATTAGCAAGCTGCTAACGCAAATGTACGTACAAATGTACGCAAACCTCTGCTAATGCTGAAAAAAACACGATTTCACAATTTGGGTGTTTCCATTAAATAAGAAATTAAATTAAAATCACGTGATTAATCTTGTTCACACGACAAATCATTAAAAATCATGTCAGCAGAAGAGATGTATATAGTTACATGAGATATATTCATAATTCAGTCATTAACTCTTGCGTTCATCATCTCTCAGTCAGCAGAGGGGATGTCACGGCTAACTCTAGTCCTGCCTGATTGTGAGCGGCTAGGCTAACTAGAGAAGGACCTTGCTGCTGCAAACTTGGCTAACTATGCGGCGTTTTCGGGAAATTGTAGTCTGCCATTTTACAGAAGAGCTGTGGATTCAACATGCCGTAATGACATAACTTTTTATGAACTTTTTTATGAACTATGAAGCTGTGAGACCTCTGGTGGATCCAGCTGCACTTTGAAAAAAAAATCAAAGGCAAACTCCAACTACTTCCTGTTCTCTTCTGCAGCATTTTTTTTTCCATGCTGTGAAAAAAAACCATCTCAATATTCCGCAAAAACGTCTTTTCCAGTTTTTTCAGAAATAGACATGATTCCTAAGCCAATTTACTTTCATAATTTCAATTTGCGCAGTCTTATGGTTAACAGAAACGCAGCACTCTGCCTTTTGAAGCCAAGTGAAGCCCAAAAAGTCTCCGACCTTCCAGCGACAGCTCCCTGACCTTTTCATGTGCTGATGCTAAAGAAATCAGCTACTGCCACAGAACATTAAGCACAGCACTGAGAATGATAAAAGATTTAAAGTAAAATAACAAAATATATAAATATATATAAAAAGAAAAAAAACAAAAGAAGGTCTGTACTGAGCAGCAAAAAAGGGAATGATGACACTTCCTTTAAAGCCGTTCTGTTCCACCCGGCGGGTTGAGCAGACATGGAGGGTTTTACAGGTAAGTAGTCGGAGGAGGTGGATTAAAATGCAGCAGAGGAGCGAAGCCTGGAGGTCAACTTGACTGCCAAGACACGGCCTTTAATGCTCGCTCTGACTTCCTTTCATCTGCTGCTCCAGCCTGAAGAAAGAAGTTCAGGGGTGGGGGCATCTCAAGGGTAAAGCGGGACGAGTGACAAAATGCATCCAGGGTGAGAAAGTCAGGGTGGGATTAAATCGTGGTTAATCTGTCTGATGTGGAAGGCAGCTTTTTTTTTTGATCGGCTGATTAACATTCATCACAGATTACATCACACTCGGACTACTTGGGAATTTCTTAGCAGCAGTCTGAAGTTGTCAAAGTGTATTTTTAGGAGTTCAAGCTGCCTCACACGGCTTCACTGACTCTTACATCACTGAGAGGACTCAGTGATGTAAGGAACTCTTTTAGTTGAAGACATACAGTAGACCCTGGTGCCGTTTCACACGTTTCCGCTGTGCGTGGACAGTCGGCGAGGGGCGGGGGGGCGGAGTGTGGGGGGGGCCGAGTGGGCACAGCTGCATGTGGAAGCACATCAGTCATTTTAAAATGTGTGTGTTTTCACACTTGGTAGTCCGGTAGACTCGGTTCGATAGGAGACCAAAGGTCCAACATTTCAGCAACCTGTTCCTCCCCTCGCCTGTGGTGGCGCTGCACCAAGAGCCACTGAAGGAATATGAAAACATTTGAAGAAGACACTGAGCAACTTCCCACTTCGCAAAATGTAAACAAAAAAAGAGCGGCATCATCTTTCATCTACTTCCTGTCGTCTTCTGTGTGTTTTGCTCCGAAGAAGACGACGTCAGATTTTAACAGTTGTAGAATTTCTCCTTCGACGTTGGCTAAAGACCACTTGTTTTGGTCGTATTTACCCAGAATTCCATGCACTATAGTACACTTTCTGCTTTTGTAGCGGCCTCTGGTCCGCTTGCTTTCACACATTCATCTGAACTGCACCAGAATTCACTTCAATCAAACCAAGACCTAGTTTGTAGACAGACCAGAGTTTGGTTTTTTGCAAAAAAAAGCAAACCCATTATGAGTTCACGCCTCCCCTAAACAAACCGGACTTTCTAGACAAACAAACTCTGGTTTGATTAAAGTGGACTAAACAGGCTGCAACAGAGTTGCAAACTGATTTCATAAAATAAGCAGAGTAAAACTCAAATTCAAAATGTGCACTTCATCCACTCTGAAAGTAGTTTCGATATGCGTTCAAGTGGAAGCATTCTACGTTGTCCAAATACCCAAACTGTCACCTCCAATGAAACAAGATTGGCCAACGTGACCATGAGCGACCCGCTCCGAAACTCAGGCTCAGCGGATGCCAACCAAGAAGTCACCGCTCCAAAGTCAACACCTTCAAGCATGCGAGAAATTTGCAGCTGCCTACATGGACGAGCCACATGCTTCTGCAGCGAAGCTTTACGGTCGGACGAAAGATTGAAGTGATTGGCAACAGTACTAAGCAAGAGCAATGATGAATGAAGTTGGACAACATCGAAGTTCTTTAAAGGTCAAAGTTGGCTTGTTTGAGACTGAGAATAAAACATGCCTGGCTAAGAAACTGCCAGTAAGACAAGTAAGTAAATCCGTAACTTACATAAACTACTTTAAATGGGGGGTTTTATGCAAAATTGACTCTATTTTTTTAGCTTTATATCCTGTCATGTGATTCTCTCATCAAAATCATACCTGGAGTATTGCTTTGATTCTTTCATGAATGTTTGAGAAATCCTCAATGACTGAACCATGGACATATTTAAAGTTTCCAAAACCAATTTGGATGTATTTCAGATCACCTCCCTGCAGGAAATGCTATAATCAAAATTGTTTATAGCATGGATAAATTATGCAATAAAAAAAAACGTTTGGTAGAGTGGATGTAAACTTCTGACTAGCCCTGTGGAAGTTTTTTTTTTTTGCTAGTGCAACAAGGTTGGAATAAAACAAAAAGTCAGCGCAGTGTGCAAACGTAAAACTCCACTCCAATTAAACAACAGCTGTGGGAAGTGCAGCTGCGTGCTTCTAAATGCATAATGTGAAATATGTAAAAGGCAGAGAGGGGTGGGAAACGGATCCGGCTCGGCCAGGGAGCGGGCCTGACACCGGGCTGAAGATGAGAAGGTGACACTGAATGGAAGAGGAAGGAAAAGGGGAAGCAGAGATTATGTTTATGAAGCGCACTCATTATGTAACATTATAGGGCCCCGGTTGAATCACAGCCATTCCTGGAATTACTCCATGAGTTCACATGGAGTAAAATGGCAGCCGTTGTTTTTCCAGTGTGGCAGCTGTCAGCCGCTCGGTCGCTACGGGTTGCGGCCCCCGATGGGGCACGACATCAGCGGCAATGGAGGGAGGTTATTGGGGGGGCGTGAGTAAAGCAAGATGCAACACCCCACAATCCCCACCCATACAGAGCCATCATTAAATGTGTCTTCTAAAGTATTTCATTACAAACAGGCTTTTCTTCTGGAGTTGCTGAGGAGAAACTTAAAGTTGGTTGAATCATCTCATGAAACATGATTTCTTCTTCTTCTTCTTCTTCTGCTTTGTTAGACTCATAAAGCTGATGTTTTGACTACATCACTAATGAATTATGGCTAAATCTCTCTAATTTATGTTACCAGATGGCTTTTAGATATTGGAAATCTGTAACCTTGTGCAAAAAATAAAAAAATTTGAAATTTCAATAAATCAACCAACAATCCTTTTGAAGACAAAGCTTTTTAACATTTTATCTTGAAAACCAACTGTTGATTCTGTAAATAAATCAACAATAATAAAAAAAAAAACTTAGCTGTGGCTAGCTACGACATTAGCATCCAGATGTTGCAGGGTGTTGCAGTCATGTTCAATAAATTAGAATGCACTTCTTGTTAAATTTGTTTTGTTAGATTAAAAAGTTGCTTTTTGAAATAAAACTTTAAGCAAGCATTAAACATACTTTTCATTCAAAACAGTTTTTATTGGTGTGATGTAGTATTCTAACCTAACTGGTGTAGTTCATGCACACTACTAATGTATTTTGTATGGTGTCATTGTCAGTTTTTCCTAACGAAAAATACCAAAAGCTGTTTTTCTTCTTTGTTAAAAATATTCATGTCTAGTCTGATGTATTGTACATTCAAACTATTCTAATCTTTCTCATTGTGAACAAGATAACAAGTTTAGACTTAGATTTATTGATCTGTGAAACACTTAACAAGTAAATACAGCTGAAACCAGATATTTACATGCATTGCATAGAATAAGACAAATAATTCATCTTTTTGCCTGATATTAAACATCCAAGCTCCAGAAGTTGGAAGCTGCTCATATGTTTGAGCAATTTACAGAAATCATGGGAATGTCCAGTTACTGCAGCGTTCTGGAAGGAGCCGGACTGAGTCCCAGTGACGGATGTGTTTCAACTCAAAGTGTGTGTATAAACCCCTGAACTAGAGCGAAAGATCTTGCGAAGGTTTGACTCGATCTGATAAGAAACTGTCATTATATACAGCAAAACAGTTTCTGTACTTACACTGGCTGAAAGCCATCGCTCCAAAAGCAACATGAACACCAGACTGCAGTTTGTAAATGCACCCAAAAGCTCTACATGGGGAGGGGAAAGGCTGAGGCTGCATCATGATGAGGGTGCTGCAGGAGGGACTGGTGCACTTTACAAAACAGATTACATAAGGAGGAAGGAACAATGGCCAATAGGTATTATGGTTTCATCAGGAGTCTTAGTCTGCTATATTTTACAAGATCTGCTTCATCCAGAGGATCTGGACGCTTGGATATGAGGAAACAGTTGCATCCTGGAGGCGTGGCCTCTGTTGAAATTTGAAACTATTTGGATCTGATTTTTCGCAGTCGTTAACGTTTGGCAATGACATATGTATTGCAAAAGTTTGATGAAGCTTACCGGCAGTTACTGTGAGGAATAGGTCTACAACATCTTTGCAAGCAATAAAATTTCTTCAGCGTTATTCTTCCTCCATCTTTAATTGCTCAATATTTAGAACCGTGTCCAATGTGGACTGAACGGCTTCGACTTCTTCCTCCGCGGCCATTGCTAAAACTACAGGCAGGCTAAAATCCTAAAACAGAAAATCAACATCACCGTTCACAACTCCTCCTTCTGTTCACCGATTGTCCAAGATGAAATTCAGCCGGAGAAATCCAGCTCAATGGGAGAAATCCCAGACAGAGGACGGAAGGGAGATGGGAATCAGGCGGAATGGCCAGGCGAGTTGTATTATACAGTTTTAGAAAAAAATATGCCAAAACATTATTACAACCAGTTATGTTGATAATTTATGGAAACACTTAAAGCAGAAATGAACTGATAGTGTACTGGTGTGTTTATGAACATACACAGGGAAATATAGTTCTGTGTCGATTTTGCTGATGCTGTACATTTAAAGAAAGTGAAAGTATAATAAGCGTGTGCTTCTACCTACACTTTTCTCCGTCTGCGCTTCAACAGGAATTTAAATATTTATTTCTGTACTAGCCTTTTGTGGTGGGGCGGCTCAGCATAGTGTGGGTTTTTTTTAGACTTATGTGTGCATGAAAAGGTTAAAAATGACTGAAACTACACAAATAAATAAATGAATAAATAAATAGTATAAGGGTACAGAATAACATGGAGCCATTCCTAAGCGATCGTATGCTATCTGAAAATGTTCTCATCCTCCATGTCGGGCGCTTAAACAACTAAAAAGCACAACAATGTTGGACTTAAAGTTTTGCAATGACTCTAGACACTTAAAGACCAGACATGGGATCTGGACCCCTAACACTCAGCCGTCCTAAAGTCGTGGCTAATCCTGCCACTACAGGCCTCTGTCAGCTGTCTGTGCCCCCTTCCAGCTGTCTCCCTAATGATATAGCTAATGAGACATCTGGGGGGTCCTGCGCTCTCTCTCTCACACACACACACACACTGAAACAGCCTGAGCCGAGGGAGGGAGGTGAAGGTGGGGAACACATCAACTTTCCCACATGTCCCATGCAGAGCAGTGTGACTAACTCTTTGTTGCTCTTTCATCAAATTTCGTCAACAGCTCCTTGAGGTTCTTTGGCGTTGCACTTGCACAACTCAAGAGGAAGAGAGGGGCGAGCGTGACGTGGAGGCAGAGCAACGGTTATCCATGAAATCAAGCAATATTGGAGATTCACAAGCGCTCAGACTCTTGAAAGAGGAAGCCCGAGTCGATCGGTCACATCTACCGCAGCGGTTCTGCGTGACGTCATGGCCGACACGTTAAGCCTCCGGCTTTAATTCTTATTCCAGTCGTGATAGTCTCAAGATTCTCATGAGTCCCTGTGAGGATGTGGGTCAAGGGTATCAAGGGGATAAATCTACTGTACTGGACGACTGAGCTGTTACTTCAGATGGATTCACTGAAGGGGAAAATTCTGAATTTTTCAAATGAGATCAATTCAGTTCTAAAAAATACTTTATTGATCCCAAAGGGAAATGAAATGTCATTGCGACTCGTTTAATTAAAGGGGCAGTATTATGTAAGATTGACTTTTCTGAGCTTTAAATCAGTGTTTCCCAACCCTTGTCCTGCATGTTTTAGAGGTTTCTCTGCTTCAATGTGCCTGATTCAACTGACTGCAGTTCAGCAAACGCCTGTTAGTCAGTCATCGACTGAAATCAGCTGGGCTGAAGCAAGGAAATACCTAAAGCCTGCTTTACATCATGTTAAAAAATGTTTCCTCAACAAAAACAAACCTGGAGTGTTGCTTTGATTCTTTCATGAATGTTTGAGAAATCCTCCAGTCTCTATGGCAACCATTCAGCAGTGCAAAACTCCTGGGTGGACCTAGCCCCGCCTTCAAGGATGAAGCTCCTCCTCTGAGGGTAATATTTGATACATATATACGTAGCATTTTATAACAACTGAAGGTGACATAGTTAGAAGTGTGAGACAGGTTTGACTTTGACGAGAAATCTCAGTCCTTTCATCTCATGCCAGGCGTGTTTTGGAGCAGGCAGGAGTAAAAGTATGTCACATTCACCATTTGAATCCAAGAACTCCTCCCTAAGGATCACTATAAACTTTCTCAAAAATATAAACCAAAACATCTTCCTATACAACTCAGTGAAAAGGGTTTCGAAAATAGGATCATTTTACATGGAGCATGTGTTTTTTTGGGGGGTTATTTTCGTTCTCTGCCTCAGGATAAGAAAAAGCATCCCACCCCATGAGAGTAAAAGCATTGTGCAGCCTGTCCACAGAGGGAAAAAACTGCATTTCTCCAAGGTGAGAGAAGGTGGCTCGCTGCTAACTTCAGGCTGTCTCAGAGCAGCTGAAGAAAACTTGACAGCTGGGAAATTAAAAAGCTGCTTTAAGCGCGACTGTCTGCGAGTGGAGCGGGCCGGGAGATCTGTCATTCATTCATTCTTCTTCTTCTGCGTTTGAACGTACGAACAAGTGATTTAGGACTTAATCTCTCAGGCATTGTGTTCACATGAATCAGCAAGCTGCAAATGCAAAAAAAAAAACAAAACAAAACGTGGACAGGACTCCAGCAGTGACATTGTTTTTCTCCGTTTTTTTTTTTTTTCGCCAAATGACACTCCATATTGAGAGTGAACGCCATGCCCAGGCGGTGGCTTCGCTCCGGCTGCGTAATGAAAACAAATAGCCCAGAAATGGCGCCGCCGCCGCCGGACTGGCTGCAGCCTCATCCATCCCCTTCTGATAAACAGCACATCTCCACACCTCCAAACTGTCCTTGAAGTCACACCTTCAGATCAGACACGAGTCCCTGAACACATTTAGCCAGTAAGTCAATTCAGTAAAACATATCTACAGCTGCATATTTCTCTGCATCGCTCAGGAGAGACAGGAAGAAAAGCACAAAAGAAGAAATTCTTCACTGTGCTTTGTGAAAGTATTAGCACTCCGCAAACTTTATCCATTTTACATGTCGTTCAACGCAACATTTCTTCCAAATGAAATTAAAGGGGCAGTGTTACGGAAAAAAAATTTTTTGAGCTTCTACATCATGTTATAGTGTTATTCCTTCATCAGAAACACACCTGGAGTGTTGCTTTGATTCTTTCATGCATGGAGAAATCATTTAGTCTCCATGGCAACCGTTTGAGTTGTGCAGGAGGCCTGGAAGGACCTAGCTCCACCTTTGATGACAGAGCTCCTCCTCTGGGCTGCAGTTTCCAAACTTTCACCTCACAGATCAGATCAGCCTTCCTCCCATTCAGCTCCTTAAGACTAGCCAGCAGCAATTAGCAAACACCTGGTGGGATCATTATAAGAGCTAATTCTCAGAGTGAAGCTGGTAAAAACATTGATAACAGTTTAATAGAGGAGCCATGTTGTGATGACTTCCTTAAGGTGGAGTTTCAGAAAGAGTAGGAGTTTCTTAAAGGGACAAAGGCCCAATTTCTAGGCGTGAAATTACAAAGTAAAATTTATTTTAAGCCATACTTGATGTATGTGGCGTTTTTATAACTGAAATTAACATAGTTACTTGGTGGTACTATAAATTTGCTCTAGATGCCTGGAAAATACATAATCCCGGCCCTTTAATATATCTGCAGCCCCTCTTAACGACACCTTTCTCATTTGGAGGTGAAAGTCATTTCTGATCTCTACTTTGCACAACTACAGGCTGAAATTTCTGCCTATTCTCTTAAAAAAGAGCTCCAGCTCAGTCAGACTGACTGACAGACTGATTCCTCACTCTATTCAGGTCTTAGACTTTGACTGAGCCATTCTAATGTAAAAATATGATTTAAACTCAACCATGCCTCAGTTGCTCCTGATATATAAAATGAATTTAAACTTAAAACAAGCTCCTATTTGTTGCTGAACAGTTACTTGCAAGTTAGTTTAGTCTTATTTCAAATGTACTAAGATATTTTTACTAGAAAAAATTTAAAATACTTGGTAAGATCTTGTGCTTTTGCAGAGTAGAGCGTGAATCTCTGTGAATTGGTTGGAATCTTTGCTGCAGATTTGACCAATTTCCTTTTTTACATCTCCTTCTCTCTGCTGGCATCCCTGTCCGCTTTTAAAACATGTTAAAAAAATAGTTTTTCATTTCTAATAAAATGGTCAGCATGCAGAAAGTAACACTGAATAGCAAAACAGCTGCATTTTCTAAAGGGACATTCTGTCACGTAGACAAGATGTAAAAAATCCATTTAAAATCCATCTTACTGCATTGAAAGTGAAAATGCAGCATCAGAAAAAGACAGAATGCCTCCACAATTTGGATCACTGAAGCATATTAATAATGCTTACGATATATCTCTACATATGTATATTTATTTCAAAGAAGTGTTTTGTATAGTTTTTGCTTCATATCTGCTCTGATGGTCTTTTCTTCACCATTTACTCATTTACCCTTTTATCCTAAAAAGGGTAAATGTTCCCTTTGTAGAGTTGATACTCGATTACTAATTTAGTTGGCAATATTCCAATAATTCATCACAATTAATCCCATTACAATAGTTTCACAGTACATTCACAGTTTAGACATTAACATCTGAAAGCAAATATTAAATACAATATAATAATCTCCAAGTTCATTTGTGTACCTGCTATTATAGTTCATTTGGATCGCGTTGAAAGTGGGTGTCAAATTCTCGAAACTTCTTTCACTCCACCACTGTTTGACTTCCACCGACAATAAAACCCGCTTTGAATAAGAGCTTTGATTGTAGAGGAAGAAGACAGAAAACAACACGAGGCTGAACAATGACAGATGCAAAATCTCTCAGTCTTTCCAAAGACAAAGACGCAGCCATAGGAGTTTTTGCTATTGTCTCTGCTGTCCTGGGTTTAACCGCGCGCCTTTCATTCCTCCCTTTTCATGCAGCCTTCGCAGGATTAAATTGGAACTGGATTTGTTTTTGTTCTTTCTCGAGCTGAAGGAAGGAAACAAAGAGCAGGACTGCTGGTGGTGGAGGTGGAGGTGGGGATGAGAGCTGGGTCCAGACCGCATCACTCACTAGAAAGTCTTCTTTCTAGTTCTCATCAAGAGAAGCAGCAGCAGCAGCTTGGCAGCTTTCCACCACATAGGTGTGTGCATGGGGTGTGTGTGCGTGTGTGTGTGTGTGGCGGTGTGTGTGGGGGTGTGTGGGGGTGTGAGTGTGTGTGCCCTTCAAACTCCCACAACAAAGAAAAAGAGAGTTTGACAGAGAGACAGAAGGAGGAAGTAGCTCCACCTGTCCTCTAACCTGCTGAGAAGGACAGAGGGGGTTTCCCCTTCGCTAGCTCCGACTCTAATCTCCTCTATGATGAGATGAAAGACAGACGGTGTGATTCTTCCCTCTGTGCCGACACTCAGGACTACGCTGACCTAGATGATGAAGGATACCATCGTTCCCACCTTCCTCGCTCATTGCAGGGATGTACAACTAGTAACGGTCGGCTCTCAGCCAGCGATCATATCCACAACAAACTTTTTATGTAGTTTGTCTAGCTTAGCATGTTTTTTATAGCACAATCACTTGTGCTATAAAGTGAGGTAACTATCTTAAATAAATTTGACTTTGAAATTTAAGTCTTTAAAATTGAGTCTCTGTTTCTTTAAAAACTCCTGCTCTTTCTGAATCTCCGCCTCCAGAAAGTCCTCACAACATAGCTGCTACATTAACCTTTTACCAACGTTTTTGAGCTCAGCTGATGCTCTGTTCCACCAGGTGTTTGCTAATTGCTGCTGGCTAGTCTGAAGGAGCTGAGTGGGGTGCTCTGAGAGGCGGGAGCTTGTTAACTGCGGCTCGGAGGAGGAGCTTCACCTCAAAGGCGGGGCCAGGTTCACCGAGGTGTTTTTGCACAGATGAATGGTTGCCATGGAGATTAAAGGATTCCTCAAAAACTTATGAAAGAATCAAAACAACAAACTCCAGGTTTGTTTTTGACGAGGGAATAACGTCACAACATAACGTAATGCCCACAAATGTTGATCTTCCATAAAATCAACATTGATTGATCTATTAATTAATAGATTAGACATTGCCAGTTTGTGCTTTAACTCAAATACGCTTTCAAATAAAAAGAGGCGAGAAAAACACAAAATTATGACATCACTTTGCAGATATCCAAAGTGATGGTCATCTACAAAACTGATGAGGACAACATGCAAAATGTTATCAGCATTTGTTCAGCTTGTATTTACCCAGAATGCCCTGCGCTGTGGTCCATTTCCTGCTTCGGTAGCGGCTCTCATATGCATTGAAACAGCAACACAGTTCCAATCAGAGATTGATTACGCATTCACACCTTCATAGGCGAACCGGATTTCCTGTTTGGTTCTATTAAAGTGGACCGAACAGGGCTGGTGTGAACGAACCCTTACAAAACGTGCAAAAAGGGTTTCACTCAGAAAATGCATTGAAGCCGTTGTCGGCATTGTTAGCTCCACAAGGTTGGAATCCTCTCAGAGGGACTTACGGTGCGTATTTACTCCCAAAGTGTTTCAAGTGCACTAATTAAATCATCCTTGTCTCAGTACAGCACCTTTTATTTGTGTCTCGTACGTTTTTGATGACAAGCTTTAGAAAGCAAATCCGGGCTACTTCCGCATCAAAGCCGGAGCATCCCGCCATTTAGCTTCTCCCTCTCGCGCTCCTCTTCGCCGGCCTCTAATTTCAAAGGCGGCGTTTGGCAATGCAGGGCGGAAACGCCTCGGCTTCTCCAGCGTCTATCGTCGTCGCCGAAGTCAAACACGTCAATTACACATTTGTTTTACATTTCACAGAAACTCCTTCATGGAAGATGGAAACGTAGTTTTGGCAGAGCGTCGCCCCCCCACTCCAGCAATCACAGCTAGCCGGTGAAATTCCACTCCTACACACTCACCACATCAGTGGTGCAGCTCGAAAAGAGGCAGATGGAAGAGAGCGGTGGAAGGTGTGCTGGGGATCTGGCCAACAGGGCCGTCCTCTGTGTGAAACCCATCACATCTGCCCTGAGAGCTGCGGGAGAGGGGATGCTCTGCTCTAAGCTTCCAGATCTGTCTCTCTTTTTCTCTGAGATGGTGAAAGTGCTTTTGCACAAAAAAAAAAAAAAAAGAAAGAAAAAAAAGTGATGTATCTCATCCTGCTCGGAAACTGTTGCAAATCGCCCCCACTTGGCCTTTTGGGCAACGCTGTGAGACATTCTGCATAAAGATGAAAGGGAATGGAGGGAAGCTGAAAAAGTGTTGCAGAATATTCTGGACTCTGCTGGATTACAGATGCATTTTGTCAACTGGTGCTTCCCACCCTGCAGACAGCTCACTTATGCGACTTAATTTAAGGTCAATTGTGGATAGAAAGAAATAAGAAAAAGAGGGGAAAAAATCAGAAATGTCAGAGATATTCTGGAAGAAACGAGGGAATTCCTGAGCTTCAAAAAGTGGAAGATTTTTGACTTTTCAAAATCAGAAAAAAACTCAAGATTTTAAGATTGAGCTCGGACATTTTCTAGAAAAAAACTTTCAGAAGTTAATTCTTTTTTAAAATTTTGAAACTCAGAAATTTTCTACAGTTATTTCTGGAAAATTTCTTGGATTAAATTCAAAATGTAAATTTTTTTTCTCACAAATGTTCACCTTTTCAAACACTGGAATGTAAAAAAAAAAATTCCTCAAAAATTCCTGAGATAAAAAGAAATTCTCTCGCAATTTTGTGACTTTTAAAACTTAAAATTTTAATTTCTTTGTCTAGAAAGTTTCTGACATTAATCTCAAAATTTCCGCGTTTTTTGACAGTAATTGACCAGATCTCATGATATAAGTAATCATGAGATCTTTTATAAATAAATTAGTTCCCATTGCACATCAAATTTGTAGCAACATCCTAATAAGTCACCAATAAGCGTATTATAAACATAGATGAAATGTGTAAGTCAGACTTTATCCCAAATAAACTTCTGCTTACTGCTCATTAGAAAGTTTCAGCCATCTAAGACTGGCTTCTTTTTTTCCAGTTAAGCTCCAGACATCAGGACCCAGTGAAGCGTTTAATGAGTTGCTGTCCAGCAGCCAGCCAGAATCCCTGGTTTTATTGCTGATGCTAGCTCGCTTCCTGCCCAGGGAGGACAACACTCCCAGCCTGCGTCAGCTCCTACCACCTGCAGCTTCTCTGCATCTCACTGCACTGAACCGGGAACCTGAACACTTGGCCTGCAGACACCCCCAAACGCCATCTGCATTTCAATGAAAACCTCACTTTCATGACTAGCTGTCGAGGCTCACGATGTTTAATTCAGTGGATTTGTATGTTGATGGGTAAACATGTTGCAGTCGCAGGGATTTTATTTGCGTCACCACCTGCTGCCGCCCACTGGGCATTGCCTTGCCAGGGTTTGGGGCCGGCCTGCTAAAGTTAGACGGGAGAGCCAGCCTGTGGCTTTAGAATGGCAGCGGCCCAGGGCGTAAATTTTTTGGGGAAGTCCCAAAGACCTTTTTTTTTCTAAAGAATGCGTGTTTTGCATCGTCCTTTAGAGGACAAAATTAGATTAATTGTCAATAGTTGGGGATTTTTATTCTGAAAAATTACTAAGTTATTTAAAAATTATAGAATAGTTTTGGGGATCAAGATGGAGCTACTGACATCACAAACATGACATCACACACACAAGATCCTGAAAAAAACTTCTTGCCAACAATGACTACCACTAGTTTTAGTTGTCAACTTGCTAGCATAACGCGCTAAATTTCAAATGCATAACGCACTGAATCTCAAATGTAGATGTGATATATAGAAGGAAAAGAGAATCAGCATGTTGCAACTAATTATCAGCACTACCACAACTAGTTAACAAGGTCCAAAGGTATCACATGTCACAACTCAGGAAAAAGTTTTAATAGAAAAAATTGAGAGGCTCATGCTAGCTTGACTTTGACAACCTTTAGATGTAGACGTGCTGTGGAATTCTGTGGCGATTCTCGGCAACTCTGACAGATCATCAGCAAAGCAGGTGTTTAAAGTAACTAATTAACCACCGCTGAGTTCAGATGATCACTTATTAATAATCGCAACACACACATCAAACCTGAACTGAATGTTCTGTTCTCCGTGTGGGAAATGTTGCATCCTCTGTGCACGGAGGCATTTTCTTTTTGCGGGTTGGTGTTAGTAAAGTCACCAATTTCAAAGTGAGTTCAAGACAATTCAATTCACTCGGATGGATTGCGCCTGGATTGCTGCCATTTCACTACACAGGGCAACATTCACCGTGAAAAATACTGGCAGTAAAGCAGACATGGCAGGGTGTCTGAAAACATAACATTAATTGAGGACAATTGTGTGTCTCACTCCAAATAAATTGAAGTAAAAATGTTTCGAGGAAGCTGCCTCATCCATTCTTTACTTCCCCCTCCAAATAAGAACCAGTGACTTTTCAAATCTTTATTTGCTGTCAGCCATAAGACGTGTTTATTGTGGATAATGATCATTCGCAAGCTGAGTTATGACTTGAGGAGTATTTCAAGCACGGAAGTTGCCAGAGAGGGTCTATTAAAGGTTATAAATCACTTTCACTGCAGCTGCTGCCGGTAACAAGAACAGCTCTAGCAGGGCTGTAGAAGTCCATATAAGTAAAATATGTAAAATCGACTGAAAGCTCCGGAAAGCCGGGAAAACTGCAGAGTTGGTAATAACTGGTGGAATTCAAACCCATTTTACGTTTGATGTACTCCTTTGAATTACTTACACTTTTGAAAACACGCACACTGGCGGTTCTCATTCTGTCACATCCCAGAGCTGCTTTTGTTACTGAATATTACAACAACTTGCATTTGTTTTTGTAACTTGACAACCGCATGCTGACGCCACTCACTTTACTGTGAATGTATAACCAACACAAAGTTACAAGCCGTCGGGAAGTGGATGAAATACGATGCCTGGTTTTTAATATTCTTTATGAAGAAAAAGATGAAAAGTGTGGCGTACTCGTATTTTTAGCCCCTTTTAAGCCCTATTGCAATCTTCTGTGACAGCTGATGTGGTTGGTTTGCTTTTGGTCTACATAAAAAACACAGTAAGCTAACGCTGCGCATAACCATCTAAAATGGAACGGACCGATAAACATGGTGGTGGCAGTATCATTCTGTGAGAATGCTACAGGTTAGCAGGAACACACTACAAAAACACTACAATGACACATAATTAGCTTACAAGTAACTTTTTAGCAAGATATGAGCTAGTCTTTAGCAGTGGTGGGCACCACTAGCTAAAATGTTAGTTGTGCTAACCCAGAAGCACTAACCTTAAATATTAGTTCCATTAATGCTTAAGTAGTGGTATTGAGTGGAAGCTAATTCTAAAGCACTAACGTGCAAATTTCAACTATGTTGACATCAACTATACGTCAATGACACCATGATTTATGTCAAATTTCGCTGCACAGTTTGCATTTCAGGAAATGACTTTTTAAATTTTAGTAGACTCACAGTTTCAGTTTTATAGTTTATAGCTGATGTGTAATGCTAACTGATTTTGCCTAAGAAAGCATTCAGAACATCAGTAGATTTTAACTCTACAGGCTGTATTTTTTAAATTATTATATTTTCTCATATGTACTTACTTGTGTCTTTAATAAAGTTGATTATGATGATGAGGATGATGATGATGATGATGTAGTTAAAAACAAAACAAAAGGAGAGGAAACATACCTACTGCATGAACAGACCTCAAAATGAGAACCTAAATATGAGCTACCTGATGATTTCTTAATCGGTTAATAACTAAAACCTCAACACAAATGTTGAACTTTATCCAACTGGACGTTTACAAAATAGCTCAGTAAATTAGCGTTTTAGAATTTGCCTGGAAATATTAAGTCAGGGGAAGCTAAGTGCGATAAACACTTTATAAGTTAGCAAAGATCACCAACGCACTAAAGTTGCCGTCGCTACTAGCACGTTAGCCAAAGCATGTCCACCACTTGTTTTAAGTTAATAATTCTTGAATAATAAATTTTTTTTAAATACTTAAACATATTGGCTGCACAGTAGTGCAGCTAGTAGAGCTGTTGCCTTACAGCAAGAAGGTTCTGGGTTCGATTCCCGGCCCCGGTCTTTCTGCATGGAGTTTGCATGTTCTCCCTGTGCATGCGTGGGTTCTCTCTGGGTACTCCAGCTTCCTCCCACAGTCCAAAAACATGACTGGCAGATTAATTGGCCTCTCTAAATTGTCCCTAGGTGTGAGTGTGTGTGTGTGCATGGTTGTTTGTCCTGGGGATAGGCAGCAGCCTCCCGACCCCACTAAGGGACAAGGGTGAAGGAAAATGGATGGATGGATGGACTTAAACATATTGTAGCAAGAGACTGCTGCTCTGAGTTAATTGGATATTTGTGGTTGTAATGTGAGCAAATGTGAAAAAAAAAATAGTTCCAGCTGTAGCCACCATAGTTCCATACTCCACTGAATCCTTGGTTGCAGCACAAAAAGTAGCCAAAGACGAAGCAAAAGTGCGGCCTACAGTAACTGAGAAAATGTTCTGCCTCATTACTCATGGTGCAAACACAGAAATACGTTCAAACAGCAAACCGACGTGTGGAACGAAAACCATAAAAGAGGAACAAGCTGTCCTGCTGGTCAACGTTTCAACTATATTAGCTCTGAGTAGCTCTCGAGCAAAATCCCCCACAGCATGTAAAGCATAATGAAAGCACAAGCGGAGTAGAGAAACGGCGCGGCGGAGGAGAGCTTCGGGTGGTTTTATTACGCTTTTAAAATCATTTCTGTTTGTACTCTCGGTGACTGGTGAGGCCCGTCAGTTCAAGGGCGTCCATCAGCTCCCACTAATGCTGATCTCAGAGAGTGACCACAGAGGCTGGGTGGCCTTCGGTGAGGAGCCGGGCTGTTTATGGACGCCAGAGTGAAGGTTAACTCGACGCCAGAACGCAGGGGTCACAAGCAGCCGGGCAGACAGAGATGGATGTGTGTTTGGTCTGGACGGCAGACAGGCCTGGAGCGCTCGCTGCGGCTCAGCCGCTAATGTACAAATAAAGTTGGGAGTGGGACCCGCACAAAGAGGAGAGCACAAAATGACTGAACACCTTTAAATCAGAGGCTTGTCTGTCGCTCAGTTTTACACTGCTCCGTTCCTTAAAATCGGTTTGTCTTGACTCAAGTTGTGCTTCAGTGGCAGAAGCTGTAATGGAGATGTGACAGACCTCCATTTTTCTTTACTGGACTAGTTCCCATGGCAACAGTTTTGTTCGTCACAACACTTCCACTGAAGTTGATTGGATTGAAATGTTTCAAATTATGGAGCGATTTTAAATATCTGACATAGATAACCAGAGTAAATACGAAATTTACTCTGGTTACATTTATTTTTATAACTTAATGAAAACCCTGAATCATGTGTCAGAAATGTTGGGTATGTAAATGTTATTGGTGCGAAGTGGCCTAAAAAAATCATGAGGAAAACTGCTGACTTGACAGTTGTTCGACTGACAGATTTTGACAGTCATTACAAAGGCTAAGGGAAAGGAACGATGTGTGATAAATACTTGAAGAAACTCCTGATCAAGAGACAACAGAAACATTCCAGCTGGGCTTTTATTCCAACAGTCTGTGCTTCTCGGTGCCAACAGGCCACAGCAGGATCTGACCACACAGCTGAAACCAAAGCTTACATACAATGATTTAAAAGACAGTTACATTTTTATCTTGCTGCCTGAAGTCAAATCTGACTAAACTTCTCTTTGGCTAGAATGACCTAAATTATTTCTATTTGCTGAATGCCTTTGTCTTCACTGCCAGAGTCATTCTCTTCCTGGAAAGACCCATTTGGACCCGAGCTTTAACTTCCTGACTCTCTGGAAATGAAGATCTTTGTCTTTGTGTGCATTTGCAAACTATTAATCTGCTTTATCTTCACCTTTATTTTGGATAATTGACTTCTTCCTCACTGACTGGCCTTTTAGGTCAGTTTGACTGTGGATAATAACTGTCTCACCAGATACAGCAGCATCTTGGCTTTTGTTCTGGGGTCAGTTTATACATTTGGGACCAAATGTTATCTCTGGGTCACAGAACCCGTCTGAGTCGTGAGTGCTGTGATTATTGGACATCACCATTTTCTCTATGATTGTTTGAACAGATGAACCTTCAAGCAGCTGGGAGTTGATTCTGAGAATGAACCAGACCTGTAAGGCTCCCTGAGCCTCTTCCTGATTTTTGGTTGATTTCTTTTGACTTTCCCGTTGTGAACAAACTAGAACTAGTGGGTTCCAGTTGTGGAATTAACTGGAACCCACTAACTGGAACAGATGAATTTAAGTTCATCTGTTTAACTTAAATGTGCCGGTCAACCTATCAAAACTTTCTAAACCCATGACATCATCACCGGAACATTCCCTCGTTCTGTAAGGAGACAGTAATCGTTCTTTATGTAAAACTTTGATTTTTTTTAAGACTTTCATTTATAAATAAATCCACCATAACTCTTCAGTTTATGTCAAGTTTAATAAACCAGATACATGGACACGCTTAACAGCATCGTCGCATTTCCATAATTCCATGAGGCAAATAATTTTTTGCCTTATGAAATATTCTAATTTTCTAACAATGTGATCATCATAAAAGTGAACAAAAAACTTTTCATTTCTATATTGAAAATGTTTTGGGTTTTTTTTTTTGGTCTGATGTGATATTTTGATTATAAAAGTCATGTTTTTATTGGCAGATAAATTTAAAATAATCATAATTAACATAGATAAGGCCTTTCTAACATCCATCAGTGCGTAACTAACCTATATAATGTGTTTCACTTTGTGATAAAGTGTTGACTAAGAGGTAACCGGAAGTTATTTTAACACAACAGCTAGGAAAAAAGACACTTCAGAGGGAAGAAGCCTTCTGGTCTCGTTGCTTCAGCGAAAACTTGTCGCAGGCTGCCACCTAGCGGTCTGGATACAAACAGCAGGAGTGTCATCGATTTTATTTGGCTTTAAAAATGCTCTATTTCACAAAACCAAAAATTAAAAAAAAAAACCTTAAGAGCTTATTCCACAAACTCATTAAAGGATTAACAAGAAAATTCCAACAAAAGTTACTCAAGAATAAGCATTTCTGAAGGGATTTACTTTGAAAATAGAAAACCTTTATTTAGAGAAGATAAATGCAACGTGGTTTCTCAGTGAAACCGGTTTATGTTAATGAAAAGATAAGAAACACTGAGGGAAGCTGTGCTGAGAGATTTATTGCGTGTTTGAAGCGATGCATTCACAGGACGTTGGATCAATCCAGATGTCCAGCTCTGCTTCAGATGTTACTGTGACTGACAGGCAAACAGAGCAGACAACACCGTGTGCTTCACACAGCTGCACACACAATGCAGATGGACTTTGTGAAAACGTCCATCTGCATTGGACAATATTAAAAACTTCTTACAGTCAGTGAACATGCATGACATTGTGAAGTTGTTTTGTTGTGCAGAAAGCTCATGAGCCGAGAGAACATTCTTCTGTCTTGACTAACCGAGCAACACAACAACAACCCAGACATTAAATGCTGACTTTCAGAAATGTTTCAAAGTGTAAGAAATCATATTTCTTAGCAGTAAATTAATTTTGGCACTAGTGTGGTTCAGTCGAACACCATTTTCATTAGTGGCTAACATGACCTTTGCAATTAAATAACAAGCAAACATTAGTATTTGGAGAAATTAGACAATGAGCAAAAACAGTCAGTTTAACCACAACCTTTGGAGTTGAAACTCAGGTTTACGGTGCAGCAGGATAAAGCCTGGGGCGAATTGTTAAAATAAATGTCAACAGAATATTTTACATATCGTTCAAACTGTCTTTTCTTCTTCTACTGTAACAGTGCATGAAGAACTGGTGGGTTTGTACAATCAAAAACCATATTAAATATTCAGAAAAATTTTACAGAAATAAGATTCGTACTGGAGATTAGAGAACATTTTAGATAATTATTATTATTTTTAGTATTTTAGAGAACATTAAAGGTCCAATACGACCGAATCCCCAACACCTTCTTATTTTGTATTTATATGTATCAAGTATTTGTAAAATGTTTTAAAATGACAACTGAAGAAGTACATTCTAAGTATTTAGACTCTATGCAGCAGTTAAAGTTGTGTCCTTTTATGGGTCAGACCTTAGTTAGTCCAAATTTCAGCATTTAGTTGAGATAGAACATGAATGTAGTTCAAATAATGTATAAAGATTCAGTAGAAGTGCCTCAACAACAGATATATTAAAAGAATATGAAGAATTTTTGAGAAACCAGATATTTTCCTGATTGCACTGCAACTTATCACTACCTGGTTACCTTGACAACACCGTTTTTGTACATTATTTTGCAAAAAGCTTTCGCGGAAATGTTTGAGCAATCCTCCAGAAGATTATTTGTGAGGTCAGACACTGATGTAGGATGAGAAGGCTTAGCTAGCTGTCTCCACTCCATTTTATCCCAAAAGTGTTCGACGGGAATGAAGCCAGAACCAAGTACAAAATCCGTCAAGTTCTTCCACACCAAACTCCGTCATCTACTGTATGGTTCTGTGGAACTTGTCTTAGACACTGGTGCTCCGCCATATTGACACAGAAAGAACCATCCACAAATTGCTCTCGTACGAGTTCTTTTACGACAAAAGTCGCTGAGCCCCTCTCCTGAAAAACAGTCCATCTCCGCCAATCAAAGACAAATGTATCCTTGGCAACTGTCAAATTGAAAATTGCCCACTTGATTGCCCAACTCAGTGGTGAATTCAGTGATATTCCTCAAGTGGTTTAATTTCACAGGGATTTACTTAGCTTTACTTAGCTAGCTAGCAAAGTTGCTATGTTTTATCCATCCAAGTTTTCACCTTTAACATGCTGGAATGTGAAATGATTGGCAGCCTGTTGGACGTCTCCCAGTTAAGGTAAGAATATTGCCCAGAATATATGCTGGAAGACATGCATTTTTGTGGTATTAGCCTTGCTAATTGCGCTAATCGCTAAGAGGCAACACTAGCGCTAGCTGACTTGGAACAGTCATCTCCACTATCGTTTTGTGTTTAAAATATAGACGATGTGACGTTTTTATTCCGAATACAAATTAATTGAATTATTACTGACCACTGTTGGAAATGATAATTCAATTATGCTAGTTTAGCTTTAAGCACATGTTTAAATATTTGACAGATCAACATTGCCTTGAATAAGACTCAATTTTAAGTTAGATTTAGAGTCATGGCTTAATCCACATAATCTGATCAGTAGAAGATAATTGTACCGGTTTTTAGATCCAAATCAGCCCGTTTTGATATTCTAGGTGAGAGGACGACTCTGAACCATCAGCCTCCTGCTGTGCTTGGAATGCAGCAGCATCTGTGCTGGGACAGCAGGAGGGGGTCTGCATAGAGATAACTGTTTCCTGAACCCATATAAGGATAGGGGCCTTTTGTTATGTAGACACCTGAAGAGAGATTGTAGGATCTCACACAAAAGTGTGGAAGGTTGGTCGGCTCGGGACAATCAACATTCATCAGCCCAGCAACGACAGTCATAAACATTTGGAGCATCTTCCCTTTGAAATTTGGAACTTAGTCTAATTAGAGAGCAGGGAACCTCCCAGACTGCATAAATTAGAGAAGAGAACACACCTTCCTATAAAAGTTTCGGACCTGGAAGAATTAATCAGATCGCTGGGGTGCGGCGGCACCGGCGCTCTCCGGGGTCTCTGTATTTGTCTATTTTTCTGTTTCTTTCAGGTGATTGATGTCTGTCTTGTGGTTTTGAGTTTCTGTTGATTCTGGTATGTTATTGGTGTGATTTGATGCATTTGTTTGTCTGAATAAACTCTGGATATGTTTGAAGTAGAACCGTTAATGTTGTGAACTGCCCTTACGCACGGGGAACCCTCGACCCGGGGAACCAGAGAGGAGACAACAAGCTACAGGTGTTAATCATTCTCCTCTCAATACCACTCATGGCAGAAATAATGTATATTGGTCGCTGCTTCTATATCTGTCTATACAATAGATATTTAACAGAAATCAAAATAAGCTAGAATTTGTGTGGGCAAGTTAGAGTAAAAAAAAAAATACATGATAAGATTTCTGATCTCAGAAGATATTTGAACATTTATTTCTTAGTATTTCCATCTCAACCATGTTTGTCACATTTAAAAAATTCAAAATTAGATTTTATTTCTACCAAGAGAGCTGCACCATTCTGGATCCATGTGTGATTTAGTTTGATATTGTCACATTTATGTAGCAAAGTACTCTTTTTAAGTCTTAGACACAACCATCCCTTTTCTCTGCACACCCAAATGTTTAATTTCAAAGTTTTAAAATTGAAATATATAGCTTTGTAGGTAATATTCTCAACTCTGTTTTGCTGGAGACATGCTGATCTGTGGAGATACGAAATAATTTCTACATCTTAGAAATAAAAGACTGAGGCCTGCAATAAAGCTGTCAGCATCATTTTCTGTTCCTCAGGCCACTTTTACCTCTTAACTCCACAGTTTCCTGTGTGTTAATCTACAATTAACACTTCATCATCTGAATTGCAGTTGTAAATAACGGGCCGTACTTCCTGAGATTAACATACTTGAGGCGTCCAGCCTGCACTGAGCTCATTCCTGAGCGTTGTGAAAAGGCAGCGCTGACCCTGACACCTACCTGCAGAGCTGAAACATATCTGGACTCTCCATGGGGATGGAACGCCAAATGGAAACAGGAGAGCACAAACAAAGAGGGACTTCATCTAGCGGGCTACAGCCGGTTCCCTCAGATTTCAGCGACTTAGTCAGGTGTTTCGGTTTTTACCACACAAGTTAATGCTCTTTCTTTTATTGGAAACGGTTTTCACATTTCTTTTTAAACGTTCCGGTTTTGGGCTTCAACGAGGCACGTGTGAATTCTTCTAGAGGGATTAGTGCATTTATGTTTGTCCGAGAAAACTTTCAAGAAACAATGGGGGAACGTCAGTGAGGAGTTTTAAATTGAAAAGCGTGGACTCATAATCTGTTTTTCCATGCGAAACCCTAAGTTAAGTAGAGATTGTGAACGTGATTACAGCTCACGCAAATCAGCTAAAGTGGGCACCGCTTGGCATTTCTCAAACCGATACATAATGGTAAAGTTCTTGATACGAGTTGAATGTGAATGTGGTAGTTTGTGGTCAATTTGCGACAACTGTCCACAAAGGGGTTGTCGCAAATTGAAGAGGTCACACTGATAATGTTCTGTATGGATACTGTTATTGAGTAAAGAAGACTAAGTTTGCATGATTAAGAAAGTGTCAAAGCAGAAAAAAAAGAAGAAAATCAAAAGATTTACATTTTCTGATGTGGAAAAGCAATTCCCCTTTAAACACAACTGCCTTGGTTACCCTTAGCAACACCAACTGCAATCAAACATTTTCACTCGTCTTTCCAGAATTGTTGCGAGTCACCCACACCGGAGAGTTTTTAAACGTGAACTGCCCCTGTAAGGTCAAGTCCCAGCATTTCTTTCAGATTCAGGTCAAGACTTTGACTTGTCCAAATTCAGGAGTGAACTTTCTGTTGGATCCAATGTCCTGCTGCAAAACCAAAGTTTTACTTCAGCTTTTGGTCACCAACCAATGTCCAGGAGTTCTCTTTCAGGATGTTCAGCTGCTTCCATTTACCACAGCGAGTCCTCCAGGTTATGAGGCAGCAAAACAGCCCCACACCATCACACTACCACCTTTGCTTTGCTATTGGAATGACTTCCCTTTCTACTGTTATTTTTTTTTTTCCAAAATGTCACGACACCTTTCAAGAAATTCCACTTTTATCCCATCCACTTTTAATCCCACAGAGCATTATCCCTAAAGTCTTGAGGATCATCAAGAGATTTTCGAGGAAAACTGAAGGTCAATCTTCCTGATCCTTTTGCTCAGCAGTGGTTTGCTTATTGGAATTGTGCCGTGTGGGCCATTTTGGACCAGTCTTTTTCATGGTGAAGTCGTGTACGCTGGTCTGCAGTTCTTTGGATATTGTTCTGGGGTCTTTTGTTCCCTGCTGGACGAGTCATCACTGCGCTGTTAGGGTAACTTTGGTCAGCCGGCCACTCCTCCATTTGTTCTTCACCGTTTGTGGATAATGGCTCTCAGTGTGGTTCGACTTTTAGAAACAGATTTACAACCTTTTCCAGACTTGTGGATTTCCATTGGTTTTCTTGTTCCTGAATTGCCATGGTAACACTGGCTTCTGCCTGACTTGACGACTGCTTGGCCTACTGTAGTTTGTCAGGTAGGTTCTGTTTAAGTGCTGATTAAGAACAGGAAGTGGCAGGTCTGGTTACAGCTGGACAAAGTGAACTCAGCTTGAATACCCTCAGACTGAAGCCTAGTTTTGTTGTCTTTAAGAGTGTGATCATGCTGCTGTAATAAAGTATTCATTTAAATCTTTCTTTACATTTTCACCAGGTCCACATCTATAAAGAAGTTTGATTCAGCTCAGTTAGGATGACAAAACAGTACTTCTCTGATTGGAACAGCATCATCGTGCTTTTTCACCATTTTTACGCTTCCAGCATCCCGTTTCCGACTGTTAAAATAGCCAATTAACACATTGGCACTAACATTGTTCTGGTTGCAATAGATGGATGGTATGACGGCATATTAGGGCCACTGCAGGCAGAAAAAGGAGGAGTAAATTTCCACCAAAAAAACTCAGAAATTTTCAGATTAGTCTCAGGAATTCTCTGGACAAAACAGGGGAAGTCTCTGAAATTGAAAATTTGCTAGGAAAATTTCAGAGAACGTTTTGAAAATGTCTATTTCAAAAATCAAAAATCTTCGACTTTTGTAAATCTGAGTGAAAAGTCGAAAATTCCAAAATGTCTGTGTTTTTTTTTCTAGAGAATTCTCAGACTCATTTCTTGCAAATTTTAAACTTTTCTAGCTCAGAAATGTCTGTTTTTTCTTTTGGCATATACAATGGCCCTAAAATGCCATCGTAGGGGCCTCAGGAAGTGACATCAGATGGGAGAGGCTGGGAAAGATACAAAATTGTGATTTAGGGTGAAAATGACAATGTGCTCATGTATGCGTTAGAAAATGACAGGCATTCGGTTGTGCTGTGGATGTGACCAAAAAAAACAAAACAGAAAAAAAAAAACTAAGTAGACAGAGAATGAAGAACATGACAAAGAAAACCAAATTAAACAAGTGAAAAATACAAGATCCTTAACAGTTTATTAAACAACTTTTGGTACACTTTGTTCATGATCCTTCCCTTACAGAAACTCAAGACAACGTCGAGTACCTCTGGAAAGTATTCACACCTCCTCCCTTCCTCCATGAGATTTTGCTTTAATTTGGGAACAAGCTGCAATGTAAAAAATAGGAAAAGTGAAGCGCTGAATACTTTCTAGATGCACAATAGCAAAAAATAAATAAAAATCTGCTTTTTAGATGAGATTCAAGTTGATTTATAAAGCACGTTGTAATATCAAGTCCTGAACGTTCTCACTGAATGTAATCTGATATTACTGCTACCGCAGCCTCGGCTTCCATGCTCAGTGATGTGTTTTCCCGATTTCAGTTTCATTTAGGTAATCAAATTTTATTTCCGTTTAGGAACACGGAGCTCTTGCTGCTCTTAAACACACCCCGGCTGATTCTGAAACCGTTTCCTCACGTGGCAGCGGGACAAAAAAAAAAAATCTCTGCTGGATTCAGTCAGAACCTAATGGAAGGTCTCTGCTTTTCTTCGCTTCTCTCTCGTTTCTAAGAAGCGTCGAAACTGCTTGATTGAGTTGCGATGTTTTCTTAGATTATTGTCTTTTGTGCCCACAAAAGAGAGGAAAATAGATTTAGGAGAATCAAAAAAATGACTTCAGTCTGGCAAACTTAGCAGGGATTTTAAAGGACGGTTTGTAGCTTAGATTCAGTCTCCCTAATGCTGATCCTTCATCCCGGCGGACTGAAGATTTGCACCCTGAGATTGTTTCAGACAAAAGCTACCGAGCTGAACAGTGTGTCTCCACCGAGGTAAGACTCTGCAGTCAGTTTCCATAACTGCAGCTTTTGTCTTCAGTAAGTAATTGGAAGGAATCGTTCTCCCTCAGCTGAACCTCGCTTGGACGCCAGAACAAAAAACTGTTTCAAAGGTGGTAATGGTGAGCAGCGAAGCCTTTTTCCTTCCAAAAAAAACCTAAAAGCAGATATTAAATGAATAACTGGAAACAGCTTTTTTTTTTTTTTGAGAGGGGGTTATTTTTATTCTTTGTCAACCACAAAATGTCTGAGGACTTCTGCTAATCATAAACATATTGGCATATAAAGATAATGTGTGTTAATAATATACACTAAAAATGCACCACAAAATAGCTGGTGAGCAGAACCTGAAGATTTCAACTTGATCTGGCCTGATCTGTGGCCGCCTGGTTGGGTTTTGATCAATGAACGCACCTTAAAAATGCTACCAGGTCAGCCTGACAGGAACACTCTTCTGTGCGGATGTTGTTGCAGAAGGAAGACGACTCAACGTTAGCTTGGTTTTTGCTATTATCGAAGCGCTTAAGTTGAAATTGGACAATGTAAGACACGACAGAGCATTAGGGCCATTCAAGGTGAAATAAGGGAGCACGTTTGTGCCAAAAAACTCCAAGAAGTTTTAGATTAATCTCAGAAATTTTCTAGCAAATACTTGGAAATTCCTGTTTGAAAAGCTAAAGATTTGCTACAATTTTTTTTTTTTTCAGATTAATCTCAGAAATTTCTAGGAAAAAAAAAAACATCTTTTCCAAGTTTCAAAAGTTGAAACCTTTTTAGTTTTCAAACTGAAATTTCCAATGTTTTCTAAAAAGATTGTTCTGAAAATTAAATATTTTTTTGGCAGAAATGTACTCATTTTTTTTCCCCACAAAAGGCCCTAATATGTCATCATAGTAAAAAGGGTACTATATTTTCCATGGCATGTTGAAACATGTTTGCAGTTCATTAATCCTGCAAGAGAGCGAGAGAAAGCAAGACTTTCAACGGACAAGAGACTAAATGGAGTGTGGCAAAGTTGCCCATTTTTATGTTTTATCCGCCGTCATTTGAGAATGAACAGGCAAGTTATGAGTAAGAGGAAAGACAAAGGTCATCAGGTCAGGACTCAAACATGTGACGGCCACGTTGAGCATTAAGGCCTCCCTTACATGGGTTGCATGCTTTACCCTTGTGCCACCGCAGCGCTCCAGAGTTGTTCTGGTTTTATCCTGCTGTAGGTCATGGAGCACACCGGATTTGGAAAAGGCGAGTCTTGTGAGTCTGTGAGTTAGATTGAAGCTCAACATTCTCATGGAATAGACGTGGAGATGTTGTATCAGTAGCGGTGATGAGCTCTTAAAATAGTTAAAGCCTGTTTTACAGTTGATCTTTTATGACAGATATACTTTACTGAAACTTTCTTATGCTGTAGTTCAGAAATCAGACTAATGCTAAATTGGTAGTGGCAAGAAAAAGCCTTATTAAAATCACCCACACGCGTCCAGATGGGTGTATCTACACACGTTGTGATCTAATTAGTGACTTGCTGACAGGATATAAAACAAGTACATGACCTTTATGTTGCGAAACTGTCTTTGTTGGCAGTTTGGGAATTTTTCTTTCATGTGTTAATGTAAAACCCTAACCTAAACAATCCACCAACAGAGGCGGTCCTGGCCCACATCTGGGTTTAGACTCCATCTGAACCCGGACAACGAACTCAAGTTTAATCATCAACGGATTCCGGGAACGGATTGAAGTGAGCATCATCGACTCAGTGCCATGTTAAGAACCTCTCGGTCGTGTCTAACTGTGCCAGACACCTTCACGGAACGCTGCCGAGGAATCCCAAAGAGGAATACCAGGACGCTTAGCTTAGCAGAGACTCAAACCTTTCCTGGGGGAGTAAGGAAGTACAGCAGCCGCAGTCACAAAATGATCACCTTTAAAGACGTTTCTCAGGATCATAAAACTCTGAAAGCGATAAAAATCAGGTAAAGAAAACTATTTGTCAAAAATAACTCGAGTTAAAATCAGTGCTGCTATATTTTGCCTGATAGCTGCAGTAAATATATTGTCTAAAACATTTAATTCAGGTGACTAAACTAGCAGCGTAGCATTCGACTTATTACACTTGCACCCAACATATTGCATTTCATACTATTTTACATTGCAGATTAAAAAATAAAGCACATTTTTTTTTAAAAGACTTTTTCCTAAAAAGGGAACATAGTTCAATCAGAGTAACATTTACTTACTGATTAAACTACATATTGACATTTATCTGCCGAGTCGCTTCATTTACTGGACTGTTAAATGAACTGTCCAGTCCTATTAGGATCTTATGTGATAAATGTCTCGACGAGGAGAAAGAAACAAGGATAAAACAACATCCAAAGCAAAACTGATTTCAGTTCATCATCTGAAAATGGAAGAAAATTGGCACATTTTGGCCAAAAGCTACCACTGGCCATCACGCCGGAGTAGGGACGCACTGACAGCAGTTTCCAGGCTGACCTTGAAACGACAATTCTGATTCCGGCCGTTACTTTCTTTCTTTTTTTTTTTTTTTGTCTTAAAAACTGTAAATATAATAAAGTCACAAAGGTAGCAACAGGGGGGTGACTACTGTTTACTGCAGACGTTAAGGAAATCGAGGTCGACCAATTTAGTGGCACATGGCTATTCTGAAGATGCCCTTCCGCAGTGAAACATAGAGGTGGTGGTATCATGCTGTGGGGATGCCTCTTTTCAGCATTGACAGAGAAGATGGTGAACTCTATAAGTCAGATATGAAGCTTTAAACTTCTTAAGAATGCACCACTTTGGTTCTGCCCCCAAAATCCCAATAATAAAAAACAAAAACAAGCTTTGTGTTTGTACGGTGACAAATCGTGAATCGCACTATGTGAGTGTATGAATATTTTTGTCCCTGTACATGAAATTATAATTTTTCTGTAAAAAAAAGAAAAATCCCTGTTTAAAGCTAACACATTCATAGCTGCACTGTAATATTATTTTGGAACTGGTCTGAGGGTAAAATTCAAGAATAATCTGTTCTACACTCATATTCATAATAACCAAAAGAAAAAAAATCGTATAATCTAAAAAAGTGTATAAATAAATACACAAACAGTACATGAGCCATTAGTAGTACATGCATCAAGAGAAGGCCACTTTGTATTTATCCTATAAAGGCCAATTCTACCAGATTCTACCAGAACTCACATGGAGCAAATAGAAATCATTCAAGCTGTTCACAAACAAATCTTAAATTCTCCAGTTTCATAGAACCAGATGTTTGGCTCCATTTGTCAGGATTTTCTTTGTTTTCTTAGCAGTAACCAGGGTTTGTTGTTGAGCACTCTAGTGTAACTTGGGCACTTTACAAGGAGCTGAGACTACATATGAAAACCAGCCACAACCACCAAATGAAAACCAGCCACAACCACCAACGATAGTACTGCTGCAGAGCTGTGCAGACATTAAGTAGTAGAACTCTTATGGGTACTGCTTTAAAAAACATAGCAATCTGATCCACAATGTGACAGACTTCTCTATGCCAAGGGTGAAGGGGCGCAGCTAGGCATGGGCCAGTGTCACATTCTCATAACATTGAGTAAAAACTAAATTTACAACTAAATTTTAAACAAAGGCGTAAAATACAATCTAGTTACTTTTACTGAGACAGACAAGCAACTTTTCCAACTGCCACTGAAGTATTGAATTTTTCTAATTATCTAGCATACAGAATAATTAGTCAGAATTTTCAAGTTTCAAGAGTAACACGTATAATAAGCTGATATTAGCTTGTTAATTAGTCAGGCTATCCGCTCGGGTAGCTGGCCTGCAGTCTGCTGCTTAACAGACGAGCTAATTATTCTATGACAGTTGCAATTAGATCCCTGTCTCTGGTTTGAACATTTTCGCTCCAGTTTATCTCTCCTCTAAGTGAGAGAAAATTGCAGTTGCTTTTTTTCTGCTACGCAGGCAGTGTGCAGCAGTAGGTGGGTGAGGGGAATTGCTAAATTTCACTCTGGCATCTTTCTTAGAAGGGGCAGTATTACGGTTTTCCAGATACATAGGATAGTTTAATAGCATAATTAAGCAGCCATGTTACATTCAGTTGTTATAAAAATGCTAAATATATTAAATACAACTTCAAAGAAATTAGTCTTTGTAATCTAACGCCTTTAAATTGGGTCTCTGTCTCTTTAAAAAAAAAAAAAAACTCCTGCTCTTTCTGAAACTCCACCATTAGGAAGCGATCACAATATGGCTCTTCCATAAACCCTTTTGCAATGTTTTTACCAACGTTGCTCTGAGAAGAAGCTCCTATAATGAGCTCAGCAGTTCGACCAGGTGTTTGCTAATTGGTGCTGGCTAGTCTGAAGGAGCTGCTCTGTGAGGCAGAAGTTTGGAAACTGCAGCTCTGAGGAGGAGCTGCGCCTTGAAGGTGGGGCTAAGTCCACCCAGGTGTTTTGCACAGTTGAATGGTTACCGTGGAGATTTAAGGATTTCTCCAACATGCATGAAGGAATCAAAGGTAGATATGTTTGTGATGAGAGAAATGACAAAATATGGTAGAAAAATTAAAAAAAGTACATTTTACATAATGCTGCCCTTTTATGAGAACTTTAGAGCACAGAAACAATAGTATGTTGTGTTGTTTTGGTGTTCAAGTCGTCACTTTTCCCCAACATCAGAATACTTTGATGTACAGTAACTGGCCCATGCCTAGACAGAGCGTGTAAAGCCTACAAACTGCAGTCTAGATCCAACAGTGCTTCTACAGAATGCAAAAGAAACGGTCAGATCAACAGATAACTGCTAGTAATCAACGTTACAACACAAGACCCCTGAGAAGACGCCCAAAGAATCAATGTCCCCAGCAAGTTAGAGCTGCTGGAGGTATAAAGGTTGCAGCACATTTATGTATACTACAGTAAGTAACTGATACCACCAGAGAAGCTCCATATTAACTGGAATCTGCTTTCATTTCCAGAATAAACTAATGTAAAGCACTTTTAGAATGCAACTGTGCTACTTTCACATTCACAAGCTGAGCTTTGTGTCTAATAGTGACTTTGGCAGCAGCCACTAACGGTACCGACCAAGCAGAACAAACACAAATGAGAAAAAGAGAAATGAAGTATATGATATTGGATGGTGGGTGATAATAAATAAAGAAAACTTAGTGGAATGACAATAATGACTATGCTGTTTACCGTGCAAGTCCAGAATGGATGTCATTTGTGTGAGATGACATGATTGAAATGAAAGGCAAGATGTTTCACCCCAAACTCTTAAATATCGCGTCGGCTAACATGATCAAATTTCTCCTCAAAGCGTTTAGTTCGTAAAGCAACCGTGGTTCCACGTCACCCTGTTCCCTGAATCAATAAATTAGCTAAAATGACATAAACTCAAGTATCCACATAACACATAGGATCACTCCAAAAGGTTTTACATAATAGCTTTCAAATTGAAGAGGAAGGAGGCCTTTTTATTGAAATTTTTTTTGTGAAGCAGTTATTTCCACATGGCAGCCGTTACCTGGTGATTCTCCATTGACTTGACGTACGAAGTATTCCGAGAGCCGCTAGCAGACTAAGCTAATCTGTGGTCATTTTTTTCTTTTTCTTTGTTTTTTTTTTACATGTGCTCTCTGTCTTTGATTAGGAAGATGAGTTAGCTGTTGAGTTTGGCTGCCTGCTCCTTCTCAGCTTTGTCTTTGGCCTTCTCCTTCTCGATCAGCTTCTCCTCCTTCTGCAGCATGACCATGATGTCAGCCAGCTGCGAAGTGGAGATGTCGATGTCCTCCTTGTCGATCAGTTCCACCATCTGAACAAGATCAGTTCCACCATCCGGAAAAACATCGGTTAGACAAAGGAATGTGAATTTTTGTTTTTTTGAGCACTGAAAAAAACAAAAACTAACCCTGAAGCACAAATCACAAATGTTAGTTCTGCAGTCACTAAAGAGCTCGACCAATGCACTATTTAGCAGAACCTAATGCTAACATGCTACCTTCAATTCAAATTGCATCTGTTCTTGGAAAACTACAAATTTCCAGCACCAATTTAATTTTGAACTGGTGCATCAATGGGCTTCACCTACTTCAAAATAAGAGCATGAACATAAATGTGTAACTTCTTGAAGGATTCTTGGAATTCTTGAAAAATTAGCCAGGTGTTGAACTTTATTCAACTTAAATTTTACAAACTAACTAAATTAGCACTTTAGGATTTATCTGGGAAAATTAGCTTAAGTGAGCCAAAAAGATCAAACAAAACGCAGTCGTTGGTAACGCTAACTAACACGTTAGTTGCCCTAAACCTGAACTGCTAATCATGAACATTAGTTCCGCTACAGCATTAGATATTCAAAATCTATCTTCCCGTTAAGGGCTACGACCTTTGAGCATTAGCTTCTGATGTTATCATTTACAGCTTCTATAATGTCCTTAGATATTGCAGTTATGTCAATATCTTGTTCTTTACTGCCCGTGTTTCCTGTTCCTGAATGTTTCTTCTTTTAAATGAGAATGTGACGAGAGGAAACAAGACTGCTGTGTAAACTTCACCCATTTCAAAATAAGAGCATGCATATACACATCTAAGTCCCTGAATAGTTCTTGCAAACATTTCAACACAGGTGTCAAACTTATTTCAACTGACAGTTTGCACAGCAGGTGAGTAAATAAGCGCTTTGGAATTTATCTCAAGAGATAATTTAGAAGAGGATAAGTGAGCTAAATGTTTTCAAAGTTAAACAAAACATTAGCTCTGCTAGTTAAATAGCGGCATTGTGCTGCACAACACTGAGTGTCAGAGTAAGTGGGGTGAAAACAAATGGATAAAAAGGGGGAAAAAAAGGGAAATCCATACATCATTTCCTTCCACATTAGCTCAGAGTTGGTGGAGGTCTGTCACATAAAATCCCAGTAATATGCAAAAAGGTTTGTGGCTGTAACGTGTCAGCATTAATTAGTATGGGGCACAAACACTTTTACAAGGCGCTCATGCTGTGTTAAAGACATAGTGATCAAAGTACCTTGATGGCGTCGTCGATGTCGATCTTTCCGTCCTTGTTGTCGTCCAGGGCCTTCGCGATCCTCTGCAGCTTCTCCTCTGGAATGTTCTGGATCTGCCGCATGACGTTGATGAGCTCGTCGATGCCAATCAGGTTCTCCCTGAAGGTGTAGAACAGACTGCATACAGGAAACGGTTACCGGCTTTGGCAGGGTGTAAAATGTGGTGGAGAGCTCCCAAATCAACGGGCTGCATTCGCTCTGGTCTCCCAGATCACGCCGGTCCAACTGATTCAGGGGGTTTTGTTGATGAAGCGAGCAGATTGGGTAAGTAATTAAACCCATGCTGAAATAAAATGCACAACATGCTGCTTGAAATGTTCCGTTTTTAGCCTGATGTGCCGCTTTAATGGCTTCAGTCAGACGTTAGCGTAGCCTCGCTGCGTAAAGGAACTGCAGTGTGCAGAAACGTTCAGGCTTTTTTGGACAAACATTTTTGACTTTTAGATTTTACAAATCAAGCATCAAGTTTAAGAGTATTAATCAACAGGCCAGAGCCGTTAAGCCTGTTCCAAACACAGCAACCTGCTGGCAGGATTGTGGTGCAGCTCTGAGGTTAGGAACAGGACTGCAGACGGGTTCTCTGCAGAACTATTTCAGCATGAGAAAAACCATGATGCAATGTCAGAGTCTGACATGCAGTAATGGTTGGACGCCGTTCATCTTACCTCGCAACATCGCTATACTTAGTGAAGAACAATCTGCAAGATTTGAAATCAATTAGAGGTCTGGATTTGGCATTTCGATCGGGCATGACACTCGTTAACTGATTGATTTTATGTTTTATCTCCACCACCATTTTACAAGAAATGTACTGATTTGACAAGGTGCGTTTTGACTGTGGGCTTCAGGAAACAGGCTGTTCATGTGAATTACGGCCACTGATGATGCACGAATCTCTCTTATTGTTCACAAACGTCAAACTTGGTTGTTAATGCAGCCTTGCTGATCTGAGGAGCCAAATGAATCTGCGTTAGTCTCAGATTGTTTCAAATACAAATGGCTGTTGTTTAAAAGCTAAAATCATTACAGATATTTCAGAAATATGGTATTGCAATAACTTGCTAATTATGTTTGCTGATCCTCACAAGGGAGAGAAAAAAAAAAGTTTCCGCCATCTAACTTGTCACCCTTCCTGAGTTCTGGTCTCACAAATTCAAAACTCAGTTACTATTTTAAGAGAAATTAGTAAAATTCACTTTTTTTTTAAATAATTATTTCCATGTATTGTAACAGGAGCATTAAATGTAGCTTACATATTAACTTTTCAGACAAAATGTAAAATATGTAAAATAAATGATTAAATAAATAATTATTGGCCTAAATTGGAATCAGCACGTCAGGCTTTTTAAAGATCTGTGATACGCCAGAAAACTACAGTCGCTGCGCCGCAAGTTGTGATTGTAATATGTTGGAATTAAATGTAAAATATTTTAACTTAAATGTAAAATAATTTAACAATTGCTTTGAGCACAACCATATATTTACTCAGGACATCTGAAATTAAGTCACTTAATTTGTTTTTCCTGTATTTCCAGGAAGGTCAAGTAATTCTAATGAGGCTGAAGTTTTCAATACGAGCGACCGGGTTTACGTTTTGTGTTTGTAAGCAAAACTCCACATTTCTTATTTTGTGTAAGGAGGGAAAGCCGTGAATACGTGACCTGTACAAAATGCTAAGCAACCTCCACCCAGTTGTTAAGGTGGTAGTTTTTGTTTTTGGTCCCTGAAAACTACTAGGATTCCTGCAGCCAAAACGCACCTTATGTGGAGCCGATGATAATGAAGAGATTTGTTAATGATTAATGAGGAAGCTGCGGGTAAAAGAAAAAGGATGTGGAGTAAATGTGACTCTTACCCAACAGGCAGGGTGGTTCCGCTCCCCGCCTGCCCGTCCAGCATGTCTTTGTCCTTCTCCAGCTCCACAATGATCTTATCAATGCGGCCGATCATGCGTGTGACTCTCTTAGACAAACGCTTGCTGGCCTTCGATTCTTCCAAGGCCTTCTCCTGACCGCTCTTGGAAAATTCCTTTTTGATCTCCTCCAGATCCTGGAGACACACAGAAGGATTCAAATGATTCTGTGCATTTATGTATAGACAAAATTATGAGTTTTTTTTTTTTTTTTTTTAAGTGAAACAACTGAAGTGAACAGGAATGCAGCCTGAGGGTAACAGCACCTCGTTGTACTCCTGGACATCGTCCTTCAGCTCCTCCAGTTCCTCTTTCTCCAGAGTCAGCAGCTTCTTCTGCTCCTTCAGCTTGGAGCAGGCGTCGCTCAGGAGGTCGATCTCTTCTTTGGTTATCTCCTCGTCCTGGAACGAGAAGAAACAATCAAAGAATGGCAAAAAGAAATGACATTCTGCAAGTGGATGTCACTAAAGCTTAAGATCCATTTTGGAATTAATAATAATAATAATTGCAGCCTGTCATATTTCACAGATATATGATAGATGTATATTTACAACCAGTGTTTTAGACAATAATGTGAAAGCATACAATTGTGCATTTTTGGGTGTAGCTTCAGCTTCATAATGAGTGTTAAAAATATTTGCATGAAAACAGTTTTTAAGTGATTACTCTAATTAATGAATCCATCTTCTGCTTAATTAATGCTTGAATAGGTGAATTGAAAAAAAAACTGACTTAAGTAATTAAAAAAAAAATTATGGTGGCTACTGAACTCTGACTAGTAGAAAAACTATAACTTTAAAGGATTTACAATGGGAATGGCTGCAATATAATGCGTGAAAAGGTCCACAGAAATAACTGAGTTTTACATTAATGTCTACAAGATCATTCTATTAAAATAACATTTACTGTAAAGCCAAAAGAGATCGACCAACAGGAGGAAGTAAGGTGGGACTCTGGGTCATTACATTCTCACATGAGGGGAGAAAATCTACAGATGAAAGCTGGAAGGTCACAACGGGAAAGGAAAGGGAGGGGAGGGCCCAAATACACGTGGGCCGAATGGAACAACATTTCGTTAAGGAGACCCAAACACTACATCCATCAGCTGCAGGGGAGCAACGTTAAACCTGACCTGGATACGCAGAAACATGTGCCAGTGCTCATACTGGAGGGAGGAAACAAAAAGATCACAAGTAAGAGATGAAAAGCTCTCCATCTGAACAGAGAGGGTCAGGATTAAATAAATAAATAAAGTCTACACCACTAACACTGAGGGCCAATTTATCCGGGACAAATAGCATTGTTTTATCTTTATCAGTGTCAAAGTAAAAACAGAAGCGTTGAGTATAAAGAAACTAGCTGCGTTTCCATTATCCGTAGAGTTGCACAAATTAAAATGATGCAAATAAATTTGCTAAATGAAAACACAGCATTTTACGTCGTGTTTTTCGACGTAAAGTTTTTGCTCCAGGACGAGGTGGATTTTCCGCTGCACTGAAATGGATTTATTTCGCAATGCTGCAAAGGAAACATTTTTGCTGCATCAAATGAGTCACACGATCAATCGATCGACAGCCAGATGTTACTACTGATACAGACGGTCAAGAAGACGACAGGAAGTAGTGGGAGGAGGCTGGTTTGTTTCTGCTTCTTTCTGACGACGTGCAGCTGGCTCCACCAGAGCTCTCACAGCATCACACAGTTCATTAAAGGTTGTGCGTCACTAATACATGTTGAGCATTTAGCTCTTCTATAAAATCACAGACTATAATTTCCCCAAAGCGCCGCGGCGCAGGTAGCCGCTCTCAAGTAGGCGGGGCTTGTCGCTCCAATGCCAGACTCCTCTGATTGGCTGATAGGTGATGAGCAACTGAATTATGAATACATCTCATTTAACTGTTTGCATTTGTCGCTGCCATGACTTTTAATGACTTATTGTGTGATAAGAATAAGAAATTTAGTTTCTTATTTAATGCAAACACCACAGTGAGGAAATTGTAATTTTTTTTTTTACACGAGCAGAACATTGTCAACGATGTGTGTGCCTTTGTAATGGAAACGCAGCTACTGCAACTAATTTACTACTTCATGATATTACCTTGTTTCCCTCCACAACAGGAGCCGTGTCTCTCAGAGTCTCTGACTGAGCTGCTCTGGTTGCCTGTAGCAACGCAGGCTCCGCATCGCTGCGCTTCGCACCGTCAGCTTCCAGCTCCACCTCGTCCTCCTGCAGAACATTACACCATCAAACACGCAAAAGAGGCCAGTCGAACAAATACATGAGAAAGTTAAACAAATGAGTCCAGCGGAAGCATGCCGAAATCATTTCTTTGATCAGCTGTGATCATTGTTCTTATGCAAATAAACCAAAGGAATATGATGATAGATTTTTTGATTTTAAAGTGGATTTCTCCATAGTTGTTATGATCTGTAATGTTGTAACACAGGGGTGTCAAAGTCATTTTCATTTTGGGCTATATCAGATCTAAATGTTCTTAAAGGGCCGGTTGTGCCAGAATATATTGACAAAACCAACTTTTTAAATATCAATAGATGGTTGTTCTTCCAGCATTTTATGATTTATTTTAGGGTTTTAGAGTTTTTTTGCAATCAAAATTACAGATTTTCTGGTGCCAATTTAGAAATGTTTATAAGGAATTTTTATGATATTTGTGCTAATATGTGATGTTGAATGTGACTTATTATTACTCCAGTTACAAACCACAACCTGAAGGCTGAAGCAGCAGTCGCTTCAATCCAATGTTTTCCACCAATTTTAAGACAATTTGCAATAAAATTTGAAAAAATATGCTAATTTGTTGATTTGGTGTAAATTTTGCAGAATTACTGAGGTAATGTGGAGTCTACAGGGCCACATAAAAAGCTATGGCGGACCACATTTGGCCCCGGGCCTTCAGTTTGAGCAACTCCAAAACTTGAAGTGAAAAACAAGTCTGCCTTGGACAGAGTCTGAATTAGGAGTAGGCATTTATTGAATCCTTTATCATTTATCGTGATGCATTTCTTGCCATGATAGGAATTCTGATTCATGACTGTCATGATAAATCCCAATTAACAAAGTTCAAAAATCCTCCAAACTGTCCATATTGTTGGGACTGTTAATTTTGTTTGTTTATTGGTCTTTTGAAATGGGACACTTCTCCTGACCTAACTGTTTTAGGTCAGTTAGAATTACTAAAATTATTTCTATTTGCTAAGTGCCACAATAACGAGAGAATATGTCTGAGATTTACTTGTTACTGTCTCCAAATCAGAAGTCTGCTTACATTTCCTCAGTATTTGCTAGCATTGACTTTGAACTGTATGATTTATGTCAAAAGCTTTGGGTTTACACACACGAGTGCACACGCAAACACACATATACACACACACACCTTAGCAGCCTTCTCCGCAGCATCAGCCAGCCTCTCCATCTCTCGATCCTTGGTGTCTTGGCGAATTGCCGCCTCCTCCTGCAGCATCGTCTCCACTTTGGTCTTATTGTCCACTTTGGAGAGCTCCAGCTCAGCCACCATCACCTGGGCCTCTTTGGTCTAAAAGGAAAAGATTAAACGTGCTTGATTAACTTAACATAAAGAAAATGAAGTCGACTAAACCTGCGAGGCTTGAATCTACAGCTAAACTGGGCAGAGGTACTCTTCGGAGTCTGTTTTTCTTTTGTTTTTTTTGTTTTTTTTTTTGCACTGCTCATTCCAGCGAACGTACCACCATCTCAGGAAGGGTTTGCAGCGTAGTTTTGAGCTGATCCGCCGGAGACAGAGTGTCAGGGAGGAACATGGCTCGGGACAGCAGCAGCAGAGACGTGGGGATCTGCTGGTTCAGATGCAGGTCCAACCACTGCAAAAAACAAGCAGAAGAAGCTGACCCACTTCTTCATCTAACTTGAAGAGAAAAATTACTTGCGTAGTCCCACAGGGCTGTGTGCTCGGACCAATTCTCTTTTCTAGATATACATACAAGCATTCTTATCTTACTATTATCTTACTGGGTTTTTTTATTGTGATATGAACCAATCAAATACAGGTGTTCAGATTCAGTGAGCACACGCAGAAACAAAATGAAATGTGCGAAACAAGTAGAGTGTCGTCCTTTACGTATCTGATATGGTAGTGGAAGAAAGAAATAATTTTTTTTAAATAAATTAATAGTAATAAACCATTATGTAATAAAGGGAAACAACATTTTTAGGCAGAAAGTTTTCCTTTGTTTTTTTTTTTATCTGAACCCAAAGGAATTTGCAAACTGTCTTTCTTTTCTTAATTCCTTAAAGATTTAAAGTTCCCTTTCATACAAAAAAAATTGTTTAATTAGAATTATCACTTGTTTAATTAGAATTATTGGATGCTTAGTTGCTTGTAGAGAAGGATAAAAAGAGAGAGGGAAGAGTTAAACTCGTCGTTTCCATTACCTGGCTGAGTTGCTCCCTCAGTCGGTCCTCTGTGACTCCTAGAGATCTCATTCCTCTAACGCGACAGGCTGACTGCACTTCGTTCACGCTCATACTCTCTATTCCTTCTTCTGCTATTAGCTGGAGAGTCGAGAAGTACACGGGTCATAAGAGCATCGACCCCCGAATGGGAGAACATCCCACATCACCCTTCATACCTTGTCATCGGTGTGGATGGCCCTGAGCTTCATGATGAGCTGAAAGCGCAGGAAGTTGTTGGTTCCGATGGATTGGAGCTCCAGGAGGCGGCAGAGAGCCACCAGCTGAGGCCGGGTCAGGTTGTCCAGAGTCAGCTCATCCTCAAACAGTTTGGAGAACTTTATGATCTGCTCGTTACTGGGACGTTCTCCAGAGTCCCGGATCTGCAGGAAGAGTCGCATTGCACACACAATTCTGTAGTCTCAATGTGACGTAACGGTCAAGTGACGTTAACACACGTCTAGATATACACAGACAATGTGTCGATTTCAGCCAGAAGAGAGGCACCTGGAGCCTCTGGGTCCTTTCCCACCAACACCAACCTTTTGGAAGAAGGTGGAGAACTCCTCGGTCACGTTGCCCTGGGCAGCCTTGTTCCTCAGTGCAATCTCCTCGATGGTGTCCTGTAAGAACTTGGCCATCTCCAGTTTGACTCTGAGCTCCTTCTTCAACCTCTCCTCCTAAAACCACGAGAAAAGATTCAACTTACTTTTACTCAAATTTTCCCATTAAGCAAAGAAACACTAAATGACTGAAAATCCATGTGGTGAATGTATGCAACCGACTATCAAAGAATATCGACTGAACGTTTCAAACCCAACTGGGAAAGTATCCGAATCCTGGTTTGATTTCCTTCAGAGAATCTACAACACCAAATGCTAAAAAAGAAGAAGAAAGAAGAAGTTTTAGATTACGGCTCTGGTTACCTTCTTCGACTTGGTTTCAAAGGTGGAAGGCAGCATGTTGGGGAACAGCTTCAACGCCACAGGAAGGAGGAACTCCATGAACGGGACGATGATGAACACCAGGAAAGGCAGCAGTCTGAAAACGTCTGCACATGTTCTGAGGAACTGAGGAGAATGTTTCAGAGAATGATGAGCGCAAAGTCTGAGGATGATGACACCAATACACAAGAGATGATGTAACAAGCTTTCACTGGTTCAGGAGACGACAGTCATATTCAGTAAATTAGAGCACACATCCTAATGAGGCTCGCTTGTCAAATTAAAAGTATGTTTTGAAAATAACATACACAAAGCACAAAAAATAAAAGTATTTTTAAATTGGTTAAGTATATGTATTTAATTGTGTTTTTTAAAAAAAATTTAAAAAAAAGGAATAATCTAGATAATGTGTTTCACCACGTTATAAAGTTCCTGAAATAAATGGACTTTTCAATAATATTATAATTTAATGTATGGATCTGTTTGGGCCTGACACGGTTACAAATAAGCAATAAACTAATTCATTGCATGATAAGTTAAAACTAACTAAAATTTTTCACTTGCATGATTTATTGTTTTTCTCTCTCTACCAAAAACTGGACAATAAAAGTCTTCAGTTTGGTGTTTTGGTCTCAACTTGTGCTTTTTGTTAAAGGACGATTTTGTTTACAGAGACTTTATAAGTCTTTTTTTTTGCCGTTTCTGCCGTTTTATTTATTTATTTGGGGCATTTAAAATGTTTCCCAGTTCCAGTGTATTGATCTTCGAGGATGTGTTCATGCATTATTATGCCGATAGCATCATATTACTTGAAAATGGTCTCAAAACAACAATATTATCATGTATTGCAATAATTTCTGGGACAATTTATCTCGCAGCAGAATTTGTCACAATGACTGGCCAAGCTGAAACAGACCTTTCAAATGATCTTTAGCTGAACTATGCTGCAGTCTATAGAAGCATCCAGCAGAGGGCGACATTTTGCCCCCAATCTCAACCAGTCCATCAAGTCCATCTTTGGCTTTTCGCTTTTCTTGTTTGTAGACAGAAGCATCATGCTTAGAGTCTGTATATACCACGCCCCCACACACACACACACGCACACACACACACACACCCATACAGACACACACACACTTAGTGCATATACATGATTCCTGCTGCTTTCTTTGCATGGAAATGTAGGGCAGAATGGGCATTATACCCCACAGTGTTCAAAACGCTCTCCTTCATTCAACAGGAAGCACTTTAGTTAAGCACAGAGTGGAACAATCCAAACACCAAGCCAGCCCTGTTCTGTGTCATTGTACAGCTGTCCAACTGTGGCTTTCTGACTGCTCCGAGACTCAACCTACACAAACCAGTCCCGAGGCAAGAGAACACCAGAAAACACGAGTCTGCCTTTCTCCATCCTCTCCACCTGCATTTCAGTGGGGCAGTGCGGTGGAGGATTTAGGCCATCTTGAGTGAAAAGGCCTTTGTCTGCTGGCCCATTGACATGTATATCGTTTGCTGGAGTTTTGGCATCAAAGCAGAAGGAATGGGGTGACAGGCTGAAATAGAAAGAGCCCCTAAGTGCAGGGCGGAGGATTGTAGGTGAATATGAAAGGAGGAGATTAAGGAGGCAATGCCATTCCAGGTTAGATGAATGGATGGTAAGATGGGTTTGGAGCATGCGCACAAGAGAAAGACTCCTGAATTTGAAAAGTGGCAGAGGGGGGTGGTGTTGCTTAAATAGAGGGGAAGCAGTGGTCAGTGAAAGGTCTGACCGACCGCTTTTAACATCAACACAGAGCCTTATTTCCTCGAATAACGAGATGGAAGTGTTTAAAATGTCTTCTTAGCTGTTTCATCTAATATCTATTTGTGTTGAACATAATTAGGAATACACAGATTGTGATGGACATTTTCAGCTAAATCTTATCCTGACTGCCAATCCACTGTAATCCTGGGTATCAACAGAACATCCTCTTCTAAGATGATAGCCATCAAATTCGACAAATTATGAGTAGCCCTTTCACTTCAACATGATCCAAAGTTGTCATGATCCAATTCAAGGATTTTAAAGCATATTCTAAGAACAATAGAGAAAGCATGAACAACTTTTTTTGTTTTATTTTCTGATTTTAGGTTCATTTACTGTATACGTAGAAATGCCAATGATCTGCTTTGTTATGGCAAACAGACAACAGGTTGTTTTATGTTTTGACAATACTGTCACCTTGTATGGTTTCCTTAAACAGTTAAAAATGAGACTGTGTCTCATTGACATCTACCTGTAGAAATGAAGGTAAAGAATTGTTCTTCTGCTAAAATAAGAAACAAATCCTTTTTTTTTTGTTACCAGATCAAGACTGAATATATAGCATTTTAGTGATGTTACTCAAAATCAAGACACCAATGCAAACCCTAGCACGTCACTAGGGTGACAGTACAGTACTTTCAGTCTACATTATGGACGGAGCAGTGGCAAGCAGCCAATCACATCACTTTAATCTGTTCCATCCAGACTGACGGAGGAACGCTGCAGCAGTTAGTCTGACCTTTGCTGATCTGCTCTGCTTTCTTCAACCTGACCTTCAGATTATTACAGTCAACACGAGGCAAAGTGAATAGTAGCTGTTACCACAAGAGATAAAACTACAGAAGAAATTGAATTATGTGCCTTCTTTCAGATTCTTTTAGGCTGGGTGTTTCCTCTCATTGTCTCTTCTTCTGGTGTTGAAGTCGTGGAAGTCGTGGACGCAATAAACTCTGGGAGGTTGTGAACTAAAGTCAAAGTCTCAGATCTCTGTTTCTAAATACTGTATAAACCTTGTCCCTGAAGATTTTTAATAAAGCAACCGAATGCTGCTCAGCCACTGGTGAGTAAACACCTAACTTGCGGTTATTTCCTGTAATTGATCCCATTAGGCGTCAAAAGCTCTGGATTAAACTGTACGGAACAAGAAGTCTCAGCTGCTGAGACTCCTCACCTAGTTACCTCTGAACTCATGGCCTTTGGACAACTTGCACAAGTCACACAGCGACCCGCAGGGCAATGGGAGTGTTAGTTGGAGGTGCAACCCAGAGGCTGTTGGGAACTCTGAAGGAGTTTGCGTTCCAAAAACCTTGTCTCTATGCATAAAAAAAGCCAGCAACCGCAGAAAGACAAAGGCAGAGGGTGCACTGGTCAGAAATGTTGTGTCTACCATAAAAATAATGATAAGTCTGTTGCGATAAACAATAAATCAACCTCCAACTAACAAATGAAAGTTATCAACCTGATTTTAATTTATCGGCTTTATTGTTCCTTCCTGCCTTTTTCCAGATGACACTGGATGAAAAAAAGGCTCTACTCCGGCGCCCTCCACTGACCCTCCCTTCCTCATTTCCTTTTGTTAATGCTCAGCTCACACGTTATATGGGGTTCGATCGTGCCGTTTGGTGTCCAGCAATGGGCACAAACAATAATTTGGCAGGATATCACTTGCATTATTATGTCATTTCCATTAAATCAGTGTAAAAAGGTCTTCAAACAATATTATCATTCATCACAACAATTTTTGAGACAATTAATCGCTCAGCAAAATTTGTTATTGTGACAGGCCTAGATACACATCACAGTGAATACAGCATCCTACAGTGAAACATGGTGGCAGGACCATCATGTTATGGGATGAATTCAGAAAAGCTAGTCGATGAATGAGATAAATAAAAGCTTGTCCTGTCCTCCCAGCAGGACGACAACCCCAACCCTAAGACCCTGTCGTCTCTATGAAAATTGAGTACCAAATATTGTTGCTTCTGAGTAAAGTTACTGGCTCAGACGTAAACATGCATCCATCCTTACCTGTCTCCTTTCACGGCGAGACAGAGGACTCCCATTCAGGACCTTCCACAACATGCGCCCCGCGATGGTGGTGTCGATCCACAGCAGCCTGAAGCCGTGGTAGTAGTGCTTGATTTCGTCGATGACCCGCTGTCGGATCGTCCGCCTGACGGGTTCTGCGTCCAGCGTGGGGCTGTACACAGGCCCGCCTTCCTCCAGCTTCATTTTCTTGTCTTTTAAGCATTTTAGGGATTTCTCCAGTTTTGAGTCTTCCCATCGTCTCCTCGAGGTGTGTATCCACCTGACACCCGGGAAGTACTGAGACGGGCCTGTCGTACGCCAGGCCGGACTGGAGGAAGCCACGGCAAATGCACAGTACGGCCGCCGCGGGTCCAGATTCTGACAGGGTGCCATGTATTCATCGGACAGGGGGGAGGACGGGCCAACGGAAAAGACACGGGCCACGGTGCCGAGCTGGAGCATGTCAAGCCTGTCAGTACAAAAGGATACAAACATATTTTAAATCTTCATTTGCATGACAGAGAAAGGTTGCATCAGGTAGTTTAATTTCATAAGAAAGCTATTGGATTGGCTTACTTTTGACTGGTGAGTCTGAGAGTTGTGCAGTTGAAACAGGAACCATCCTGTAGTTTACCTGAAACAAATAACTATGAGAATTTGGCCAGCAAAATATAAAAAAAACAGCGAACATTCACAGGTAACAAGAATTCATCTCATGGTTCTGATTGGCAAATCAATCACAAGCAATCCCTTCAAGGTCTGATGTATATGTACAGTCATATTCAATAAATTGGAATATGCATTCTGATGAGACTCATTTGTCAAATTAAAAGTAGCTTTTGAAAATAAATCAGTAACGATATCGATCGCAAAAGACTTGATCAACATCAGTAGAAAAAAAAAGGTCAGATAATTTCACTGAGCTCCGATCCAGAACAGCACAGCAAGCTGCGGGATTAGGCAAAGGAAAAGCTTTGCCTACATCTGGCTAAGAATGATGAGTGGCATCAACTGACTCACTCACTCTTTGGTTACATAGCAACGACCTGTTGAGTAACATGCGCAGCAGCAGTTTCGGGTTTTGCCTCATAATAGTTGAATAATAAAAATCCTTGACGAAATGTAGGCAGTAATATCCTAATTTTAAATTGCTTGGTTTTCATTACCTCTAAGCAGAAAATCATCATAATTAATAGAATAAATGCTTTCAAACATCCAATTTGTGTTTAATCAATCTGTATTTCTGTTAGGGAGATAATTCCTGAAATACCTAGACTGTTAAGTAATATTAAGGTTTATTGAATTGATCTGTATTGTCTTATTACAGTATTTACACTCCTTATATTTTTGCATCTGTAAAAGCTGTGGACAGTGCATGTGCAAAGTGCAATTTTGAGGCGGTTGAATAAATATGCATGTAAAAGTTTACCCGCTTTTTATCTGCATCACATAAAATCCACATCAATTTTACGGATGTAACAGAACAAAATGTGAATAAGTTTAAGAAGAGTGAATAATTTCCAAAGCCACGGTATTGATCTTTCTGAATTTAGTGAGAAAATGAAAGGAGTGCTCGTCCCCATCAGTTAAGCAATAAGAGACTCTAGTAAGTCACAGCCCAGTGTCTTATGTAATGAACACATAACAGAAACTTGCTGAACTTTCTCACGTTGCTGGGGGCTTTAGCATGTCGTCAAACAGCTGCTGTCAAATCCAAACACATGTGACGCTAAAATCAAGAGCAGACTATATAGTTTTAATTACCAATTAAAACTATATATTGATTACTAAATATAGCTTAGAACTCTAAAATCTGCGCCAAATTCGTGAAACATTATCATCATTCTGTTGAACAGAATATTCACACCCGGAGGCCCACAGCCGGGCTCACTAACTCCAGTGGCATGCACTGAGAGCCAAGGTGGGGTTCTGGGTCTCTTCCAGCCAATGGCGTGAGGGCGGTGAACCCGACCACGCCCGTTCTCTGCCTCTCACATGGCCGGCTGGAGTGGATCCAGCAACGTCTGGTTGAACATGATGGCTAGGAGGACGCAGAGATTACTGGAACAGCGTCCACTCTGCGGCCGAGTGCCCACCTACTGTAACAAGCAGAAAAGCCTGGAAGTACAGTAGAGTAGATCACACAAAGCTGCAGCTCTCATTTGTGTCGATCTGCCTCCCTCTGCCCTTTCTGACTCTTCTGCTACTCGGTGACTCTCCAGCCACTGCTGTATGGCTGTAAGAAGACCAATCTAGAACCTGCATTCTGTCATCATTATCATTATTCACTTATGTGCTCTTAAAGAAAATACTGAAAGTAGGCTTTGTTGTTAACTAGTTATGTTAGTGTGTGGTTATACTAGATTTTGTCCAGAGCAAAAAACAGGTGAATCATATATTTCGGCTGCGCTTAATTTCTCAAAACAGAGAAGATCTATAAACACACTGGATGCCCACCAAAAGCCTGGTAGGCCACCAGACTTTATTTGCATCCCCACCAGGGTAAGTATTGTTTGTATGTTTCATTGTGGGTTTTTTTATACACCAGTAACACTGATAGCAAAGATGGGTTACAGAGTTTCTTAGGTGGAATGGTTGGAAGCACAATGGTAACATGGTATGGTCAGTATGTGAACATGAAGGGAGACTGAGGTCTTTTTTTTTTATTCACTGAAACTCACAGCTGCACAGAGCTGGTAGACCTGTTGCCTTGCAACAAGAAGCTGGGTTTGATTCCAGGCCCGGGGTTTTTCTGCATGGAGTTTGCATGTTCTTCCTGTGCATGTTCTCTCCGGGTACTCTGGCTTCCTCCCGCAGTCCAAAAACATGACGGTTGGATTAATTGGTTTCTCTAAAACTCTTTAGGTGCAAGTGAGAGTGTGCATGGTTGTTTGTCCTGTCTGTCTCTGTGTTACCCTGTGATGGACTGGTGACCTGACCAGGTGACCCTGCCTCTCGACCAAAATGACTCACTGGAGATAGGCACCAGCACCCTCCCAAACCCACTAGAGACAAGGGTGTAAGAAAATGGATGGATCGAACTCCGTAACCACTGGCTGTTTTTACCGGTCTACATGCTAACAATTTCAACAAATGAAGTGGGAAGTCATTAATATGGGAATAACAAATGTGGACACTTATATTAGGATGAAACAAGTGAAGTGCAAAAAGTTGATAGGGACATTTTCAAACGTCTTGTCAAGTTTCAGCAGTTTTTACCTGGAAACACAGCAGGGCGCTGGAGTGCTGCTCTAGCGCCTCTACTACCAGGCTTAGCAAGTTTTCTGGAGAAAATCTTGGGATGAAACGACTCAATTAACCATTTTGAGCGAATGAGGTGTTTAACAGATAGCAGTAGAAAATTATTTATAGGTTCATGGACATGTCAGCTGTCTATTGAGGCTGCTACAGCAAAAAAAAGTTGGATCTATCAGTCCTCATGTCCCACTTTTGCAGATTTGGCAGGAACATTACCTGCTCTGGAATGAAAATAAAAAAGCCATTCGCGTCTGACATGGCCTTGGGATATTTTATTAAACTGGCAAAGGAACAAACTAAGCAACTCCCGCCCAACAAGTACCAGGAAGTCTGGATATATTACAAGAAAGTTACTGTTTTATTCTGTAGAGCTATCAATCTTTGTCTGTCAGTATGCATGCTAGGTTTAGAAATTTTGGCAGTTTTTTGAAAATCTAACTTAAGACAAGTTTCTACGTGTTCAAGCAAATAGAAACAGAGATTAATGTTTCTACTTCCTAGAAACATTACAGTTCGTAAAGCAAATCTTACTGATGCTGCTAAGGATTAGGACTCTGAAGACAGCTCAAATGGATATTGTGTTTAAAAGATTACCGTGTTGCAGTTTTTCCCCAAATGCAAGTTTGAAAATAGGACCAGAGTCATTACAACTAACAGTGGTAACTTATATGCAGTGAATAACAAGCCTTATTATCCCCCCACCACCCCTGATTTGCCTGACAATAAATCAGACAAAATCTTCCTATTTTACAAGAATTATAAAAAGATATATATATATATATGTATATATTGTTTTTTATTTTTTATTTTTTTTTGGTAAAAAGCAATAATGGTGAAGACTGTTTTGTTGTTGTTGTTTTTTCTCCAAAGTCAATGGAGACTGAGGCCCTGTACACATGTAGATGGCTTCAGTATATTTCTGTAAACAATTAAGAAAAGATATACATTCGCACACAACAGGATGCAGCGTCACAGAAAATGATGTAGTAGATATGCCGGGCACTGTAATACTGCCACACAATGACACAAGGAGCACAGAACGGCGCCATGTAGGTTTCTGGTCGCCCGAGACGTCAAATCAATGTGGATTTAAAACTTTTGTGGATACACTTACATTTTTCTCTGTGTAAGCAGGACCCAAGATAACTTTGCCTTTAAGTAATCAATGTGTATTTTAGTCACTAGAAATATACATCTGGAATGCCCTTTAAGGGAAGCAGAGCCCATCCGACTGGCCAAATATTTTATCGTAGATTTCAAACCTCACTCAGCTACAGCAGTTCTGTCAAGATTATTTTGGACAGAATTCCAGCTTATTAATGTGACAAATATGTGAAAGAATGTGCAACACCTTTTATTCATGTCAGACAGTTTAAAAGACAACTTACTAAATATTCTGAGGTAAAGAAATTTAAAGAAAAAACACTATAAAGATATCCACTTATTCTGGTATTTGGTAAATAGAGTTAATGTTAGGAATCCCATCCAATCTGAACGAGAGAACTTCAAGTCTGGTCAGACAGTGAGGAAGAAAACATTGTCATTGTATCTAAAAATGATGTAAATAGCTTAAATCCTTTACCCAGAACTAAATGTTTTATTAATAAATTAAATATACCTGTAATGAAAACAAATGTATACTTAAAACTGAGAAAATTAGATACAAAGGTTACAAAAATTTAAAATTAGATCTTAATGTTAAACTGCAGCAAGTGCATGTTTATAGAGAGTAGGGTTCACCAAGAGGGCACAACACAGTGCTGAGCAACAGGAACTTTAAAACCAAAACAGAAGAACTGAGCTCCCTCTGTCTCAAGTGGAGATATAAAAGGCGTTGACCTTTATTCGTGGAAGCTGTGCTATCTGTCTGCTAATTTGGGCCTGCAGCCAAAAGCACAAGCATAGGCAACGTTGACAGACAAAAGCTCTTAATGAGCGTTTTCAAGCACGCATTTTAAACACTGCAGTTTGTTTTATCTCAACATTTACTAATGCCATCAAAGTCCTTCACTGACCTCACTGTGATCCACTTAGAAATTACACAACCAAAGTGCAACTGGACACTTCATCTTGATGCCCACTGTGGAAATTCATCAGCTTACTGGACAGGCTCATCAAAATTACATCGGGGTGCACTGATCTAATCCAGTCAAAACCAGTCAGTGAGTCAAAAACAACACCTTACTACAGCACAGACTGGAAAGCTTTCCAGTTCCGACCCATTTGAAACATCATTATTCCTCTTACACAATACTCCAAAGTCATGACATGTTAAGCAACGATAAGATGAGCGAAGAGTAAACCCTAGATATCTTGTGCTTCATCTTGGGACATAAAAATCAGCAGAAATGCACCGATCAGCCTTCTCAAGGCCTGGACAGAATTTCATTCCTTGAAGTCTGACCTGCTAATTACGACTTTTCAGAAAGCAGTGAGGAAATGTGCTGCAAGTTATAGACTGACATAATACACACATATATATATACACACACAGACAAAACTCAAAACGCAAAATTTATCAAAGCAGATTGTGAATTTGAGTCATCAGTTTTGCTTTACTTAATTAAAGTTTATTGCATGGTAAATGTTGTTTTTGTGTGTTTTGTGACATATTTTAATCTTTCTTCCCTAATATAGCTTTGCAAACCGAGGAGCACCTGTTTGCCATGGCAACAAGAGCATCACCTCGCACTGCAAACGGGCGCTCTCAGGTCAGCGCTAAAGAGGAATGCCCTCAGACAACCTGAATACTTGATCACGTGTTCCCTTATCACCCAAGTTGACATGGGTTTTACTTAATGATTCAAATGAAACACTAAATTGCTCACCGTCACAATCAACGAAATAGTAATTAAAATGTGCAGTGTGTTGATATCTACTGCTGTCACATTCAGTCCGCCGAAAAAATCAAACAGAACGAGCTGCACTTGAAAAGACAGGACTCTTCTAGATGCTAACATGTCTGAGCTAACCGTTAGCTTCACTGCAATGACAATAAAGTCCATGTTAAGCTAGTGAAAGACCGAAACAGAAACCTTACCTTTACCTTTCCGGAATTCGTTCTTTAACGACCGGGACGTTTTCATTAAAGGTGTCCGGGACCTCGTAAACAGGATTAACGCCATGCTCTGTGGGCTAAAGTTGCTCCTTTAAAACAGCGAGTTAAAAAGCTAGCTGCTCGACTCGCTAGCCTCAGCTTCTACTAGAGGTTAATTAAACGTCCGACGAAAGCAAAACATAGAAACCCAAACTATTTGACGACCTAAACAGTGTCAGGAGCTCGTTTATGTGGTCAGTGGAAAATATAACCCCATGTCATGTCCTTCCTTTCCTTTCACGCGCATGACAGAAAGCAGCCGGGAGAGCATCTGAATGACGTCAGACCCTACGTTCAGCACATGCTTCCGGTTAAATTTAAAAATAAAAGCTTTTTATTAATAAAAGTCAGATTGTTTACATAAAAAGTGATTTAATGTTAAATACAATTTATTTAGAAGTAGTAAAAATAAATATTCAGATTTTAAAAAGTCAAAACCATGGAATAGATAAAATAAAATTAATTATTAAAAAAGTTTAAGTAAAAGCCAGCCTAAAAGACAATTTGCTTTATGCATGAGGCCCTCAGGTCTTTACAGTGTTCCAAATCTGAGGATGGTAATAAGAAAACAAGGCCTTGTCATTCATTTTATGTGCAGCTGGAGGATCAAAACACCAGGAGGAGATGTTTTTTAGCCACTGATTTGTTGCAATAATTTTCTGTTGTCTTTCTGTAGACGAGACACTTGACTTGTCTTTTTGTGTTTAACCCTGTCTCTCTTATAGACACAGAAACTGAAGGAACGTCTGCTACTTCTAACTATGTATACCTTTTCATATAAAAAAATAAAATAAAATAAAAGAAGAAAAAAGTCAAACTCAGCAGCATAGTCACAGCGAGCCAGGTTCTGGTTCTGCTGGATGTTTCTTCCTGTTAAAAGGGAGTTCTCCTCTCCACTGTTGCTACATGCAAGTTAACAAGGAGGGATTGCTGAAAATGCAGTTACTTGATGCAATGTGCTTGGTGTCCTCAGAAAAAAAACATTTCACCAACTTTAACTGAGTTGAACTTGACTCATTGTTTGGTTGTATTACCACAATAAAATTGAGTGTGACTGAGCTTTAATGTGTCTTTATGATTAAGTTAAATTGGTTTTATATTTCTGTACATTTACTGTTCTTTTGTTTATTTGGTTTTTTTCTTTTCTTTGTTAAATGGCCTGAAGAAACACGCACTGTCAGCGCTATATAAATTAACTTAATTGAAATTAACTGAACTGAAGTTTTTCCAATGTGAAACATAAACATTTCAAATTCTGGACAAACTGAAACGGAATCCTTAGACTCAGACCTACAGTGTACACATGCCACAGAGAAAAGTGCCAAACCACAAGGTGGCGCTACAACCACACTTTCAGAATATTGAAAGATTTGTTTATTTTACATTTTAATTATTTAACCTGACCTAGACTTTTAAATGATTTACTGAGGATTGAGATCAGGGATTTGTGATGGCCACTCCAAGACATTAACTTTGTTGTCACTAAGCCACTTTGTAAGTAATTTGGCGATCTGCTTAAGGTTATTGTCCATTTCAAAGACCCATTTGTGTTCAACCTTTAAATTATCTTAATATCCCTCATAGGGTATTTTATGAAATGCATCACTTCCTCCTGCAGCAAAATTCCCACCACAATACTTAAAAGCCGGGATAATGAGTTCCTTCAAATGATCAATATGGCCAAACACTTCAAGTTTCAGGATGTATGTCTGAAAATAAGGTTTTTGTTCCTGATCTGTATTAGCTGACTGTAATTTGGCTTTGCAAGTTATTTTGGGAGTAATTGAGTCTTTTTCTATGAGTGGTCTTTTGGCCTATGTCAGTACTGAACTTGTTCCACTGTGCATATGACTCATTTAACAACTTCAGTAGGGATCTTCACAAGGGTTTTGTCTTAGTGTTGATGTACATGCTCCACATCAAAATATGTTCATCTCGACATTACGACTAAAGGACATTTCAGTGGGGTTTGCACATAATTTTGACAGATGAATGAGGCATTTGAAAACTTGATGAACCAATAATGAACCAGATTTATGCATGCAACAACAGGAAGCTATGAGTACATGTTCCATGTATCCCTTACGTATATCAGTGTCAGTATTACATCATGCAAGCCTGCTGTAGCATGGTATAGTTATTTGTGTTTTGTTTTTTATTTTATTTCTATGGATGGAAACATTTAAAGAAATGATTCCACTGTTTAAAAGGAGCTTTTCAAAAAAGACAAATACATTTTTAGTTTGGCCTAAAACTTTGAACATGTTCAGTCCATCTCAATTTGTATTAAAAAAAAGAAACTTGTGGAAGTAGGCCATTTTACTACTACTCTAGGAAAAGAGGCCCACACACCCCTAAATCATGTCTGTAAATAAGAGCCAGAAGACAGGAAGACAGCCCACAGAACAGGGTGAGGTCAAACTGGGAGAAGAAGTGGAGGGAGGAGAATGCGTACCTCGCTGTTCACCTGGGTAACAGACTGAACCGGAGATACAAAGGTAAATACAAGACACTGTGCAAGGAGGAATTATTCGTACAATGGAAACATTACAGAACATCCTTGTCATAAGACAATACCAGAATACAAGTCATAATACAAGAATAGCCTTCAATCAGAGGCTTCCTCAGGGTTGCTGTAACACAGACTGCTACAGGAGATTCTTCCTGCCCATTGGCGTGTACAACAGTTCTGATGATTCTTAGATAGTATGAGTTACAAGAACGTTTCCTTTCCCCTTGGGATTAACAAAGCATTTTGATTTGAATTATGCCACCAATAAAGCTAGCAGTAGATTGCAAAATAACGTTTTCACCCGAAAATATAATTGGCTGTGCATATAATTGACAGATCAACAAAAGCTGGTTAAAGTAATCCAACAAATGAGCAAAACTTTCATATTTAAAAAAGCAACTATATTTGAATACAATTCACTTATGTAGGTGAGTTTTGATTAAAGGCTTTGATTCTCGGTCACATCGTTATTGTATTTAAGTAACGTGCGTTTAAAAGTACACTTGACGTTTTACTCTCGACATTTTGTACATATTTGTAAAATTAAAAAAAATGTGTGAAAGCAGAGAGGGGACACCGAGGTCAGCTCCTTTCTACGGTTGGATTTTTTTTGAAAGAACCGGTTGGATACTTGCAGCTCTGCTCGCGACCAATCGGAAGTGAGCTTTTTTCCCGCTGGTCGGCCCCGGAGTTTGAGTTTCCCGCAAGCTTTTTTATTCGACTTGAATAAAATGATTCGCTTTCCAGGATGAATATGAGCATTTTTTCCCTTTAACCACACTAGAGGATATTCGACAGGTAAACACACAGAAGCGGTCCTCTATGACAGTGTCAGTCCGAAGCTGTTTGCTAGGATGAGTTTTTTAGCGGACATTTGTTCAGGCCGGGCTTCCATTTTAGCAAGCCGACTAACTATGCTAACGTTAAGCTAGCAGTTTGGCTTGGCTTCTATGGTACGCTCAAGTTAGCCACGGTTAGCTGTCTTGCAACAAGCTGTCATGGCGCCTACAATTTAAGAATGACTTTGAAATATGGCTAAGCAACTTAAACACATTAACCTCCTCGCCTTTACTGCTTCCGTTGTTTGTCAAGGAGTTGTTTGAGCCCTTTTGCTAAAAAGTTTTACATTTAGCATTTTGGAGGCGGCTTTGTCTATTTGCTGGAGTCCGGTGTAATGGCTGACTACTGATGACAAGAGATGCGGCTCAACGGGGAATATCTCGGTTGCTTGAATCCATGAGATTTCCAGCATCGCTCCTTTCTCTCCAGGTTATAGTCGGAGCCTTACTTGCATGACATGATAGCTGAAGTTCCTGTTTCTTGCTAGCCGGTAAAAAGCGGGTGTTTTGACGCCGAGTGTAATATTTTAGCCGTGTTCTTGTGCTGCTACTGGTAATGTTACCCGCATTATACGCCAATATTAATTCCATTATTAAGTCTAACTGAAACGCGTTGACTTTCAGCGATTATTCGGCCTCCGGTTCGCTTCGCTCCTGCTTGTCAGCTGCTTCAGTTTCCGCGGCTTTTGCAACGATTGTTAGTGGCAGTTTTCACCACCCACTCACTGGGGCTTTTTGCCGAATACGGGGGAGCCTTCACCCTGCTTGGCCCCCGTCTGCAGCTAGCACCATAGCCGCTCTTCTTCCAAGGGAACTCAGTAATGTCGTGGTGAGAGAATTTCAGGCTACTCGGTGTCCTTATTTGATGTTTAAAATGGAAACACTGAACATAAACTGGAGTAGACCTCGTCAGTTGTGCTTTTCCACATATTTTTATGTTAATAATGTGTGTTTTAACGTTCTAAATATGCCGTTTGCGTCCATTTATGTGTAAAACCATGTCAGTTTATTGTAATATTTCCAAAACGCTGTTGCTTAGAGATGCATTTACTGTTGCAGTGAACTCTCAGGGCGACTCTGTGTTGAGAGGGGTCCTAAATAAAATTGAATTTTGGGGGCCCACACACACAGTTAGGCCCTCCAGGCAGCACAACCCCACTGAACTCCCTTTTTTTATATTGTCCGTGCGTAATCATTTTCCTGCTCAGAACTTTACAACATGTCTACAGTTTCACTAATGAGCCGGTAATGTATTAAATTGAATAATGCAGGAAGCTCCTGGGCCACATCTGGCAATTTAGACCTTCTGGATGGAAAAGCAAATCTGAATATGAAAAGAAAAAAACAACAAACATTCATTTTGAATGCGGTTGTGTGTGTGTTTATTTTTTTCTGGTAGCACTTAAAAGAAATGTTTGGAATTCAGTTTTCAATGTTATGTCCGGTGGGTGTGAATATACACTTTGCATGCAAATAAGACTGTGATGATGCAAATCTGCCTGTTTTTCTTGTTTAAGTTTAGGGCAAAATATCCTCAGACCTCGCATGAATGATGCTAAAGGTTACAGCGTGTGCTGCAAGCGATGGTTTACTGTTACAGTTTCCCATTGTGGTGCAGCACAGTCATTAAAGAAAAGAGAGAATTGCTCACTTGATTTGCAAGGAACATTGCAGGGTTCTTTGTTTTGATTATTTTTACAGTTTCATCTTTAAAAATCAGCCATTTTTGTAGTATTTTAGCCGTGTTCCTGTGCTGCTGCTGGTAATGTTACCTGCATTATATTAATTCCATTAATGCCAATAAGCCATCATGTCTGATCAAAGAGGAATTAGCCTTCTGTGTTTTAAAGGGGCAGTATTATGGAAAATCAACTTTCTTGAGCTTTACATCATGTTATAATGCAATTCCCTCATCAAAAACATACCTGGAGTGTTGCTTTGATTCTTTCATGCTTGTTTGAGGAATCCTTTAATCTCCCATGGCAACCATTCAGCTGGACTTAGCTCCACCTTCGAGGACAAAGCTCCTCCTCGATGCTGCAATTTTCAAACTTACGAGCTTCGGCCTCACAAAGCAGCCCTAGTCTGAAGGAGCTCAGCTGAGCAGCAATTAGCAAACATCTGGTGGAACTGCACATCTGCTGAACTCAATATTGGAGCTACTTCTCAGTGCAATGCCGGTAAAAACGTTATGAACGGGTGAATAGAGGGGCCATGTTGTGATCACGTCCTGAAGGCAAAGTTTCAGAAAGAGCAAGATCTTTGAAAGAGACAGAGGCCCAATTTCAAGATGTTAATGTATATAAAATTTATTTTAATTCATGTTTAATATATTTTTAAAACGACTGAAGTTAACATAGACACATGGTTGTAATATATAGTGATTCGATGTGGCTGGAAATGACATGATCTGGCCCTTTAATCGGTGTGCATGTGTGTTCCCGCTGCAGTTCAGTGAGCGTGGACGGTTCAGATGGGATGGACGGCATTGGTAGCTCCCTGCCTGCAATGCCTGAACCATCCAACCCGATCAGCATGAAGCAGCCGCCCGAGTCCCTGAGCACCCTGAAGGGCCGCGCGGACATGGGCAGCGACCCGGGTCTGCTGATGGACAAAGCCGCCGCGCAGCTCGCCGCCACGCTCCAGGACGGCGTCCTCCAGAAGATGTCCGGCCACAACCACAGCCACGAGAGGCTGAAGGACCTCACCTCCCTGGTGCTGAACGGCGACCAGGACGCTCTGCCCAAGCTCTGCAGCCCAGAGCCGCCCATGCTGAAAGGCGACGAGGCGCCTGCCACCAACGACGCCCACCAGCACAACTGCACGCCTCACGCCGAGGCCGAGCTGAAGGCGACCGTACCGCAGGCGGTGGAGCAGCCCCCGCTGGAGCCTTCCTCTGCAGACGGGACCGGCTTGGTCACAGCCACAGAGAGCGCTTCACCTGGACCTGAGTTGGGACAGGAAGTGAAGAAACGGAGGGGGAGACCCAACAAACCCAAACTTCTTCTGAACCGAAGCTCTGTCATCGGCATGGAGATGCCCGACCACAGGGAGGCTATCGGAGAAGCAGAAGCGGCAAACGAGGTAGAAAGCCAAAAGAGGAAAATATCTTTCTGAAGTAATTTACGTTGCTATAAATATGATCTTCACAAAACTCAAGTGGCAGTTTTGTTTATCCTGGTTTAAATTCTTTAAAACTATGCATAAGCAAAATCTGCAGAATTTTGACATTTCTTAGAATCTGTTTATCATTAGAATAATCAATTACTGAAATTATAATTAGTTGCAGGTCTAGCAAAATTCACAAATAGAAAACCAAAAAAAGATGTTTAATTAAAAAAAAAAATGAAGAGTGGGGTGAAGTTTTATATGTATATTTATTTGTACATATGCTTGCTAGCCACAGTTTCATATTTACGCATCAGAAAGTTAATGTCTTTATTCTGGCCGGTGCCAACATCTGCCAAGATGGAGGCATTGCCATGACGCTGCGCAGCACAACAGATAATCAAACCCAAAGAGCAGAGATGAGACTATGCATCTTTTCAAGACTGAGAGCCATTGAATGCCTGAGCAGAGCAACAGGCTGTTCTGTCCGTAACACCTGGTCTCAGAACAGAAGTCCAGAAAGCACCATCTAACGGACAGTAATGAGTTTCAGTCAAATCAGCCAGCAATAGATATGTTGTTGTTTTGTCTCCTCTTCAGCCTGCGGCTGTGTCTGAACAGCCGGAGCCAGTAGCAGAAGAGCGTCCTGCACCTGCGCGGTTCTGCGTGGGGGATCTGGTTTGGACCAAGGTGTCGGGGTACCCATGGTGGCCCTGCATGGTCACCACAGACCCAGGACTCAACAGTCACTTCAAACAGAAGCAGAGAGGTGACGGCCGTAAACACTGGAACTTTATTAACAGGAGAAATGATGCCGTTGGGATCGTTTGCTGTAACATCCATGTTTTTGTGTCGTCTTGTAGCCTCCAACAGCAGGTTAGGCCTCCTTTACCACATCCAGTACTTTGGTGACGCTCCAGAGAGAGGCTTCGTCTTCGAGAAGAACATGGTGTCCTTCACTGGGGAGGAGCAGTATGTGGAGCTCAGCCAGAGAAACAAACCACCAGCCTCCAGCGCTGCTCATAGAAAGGTTATTTACTGTTTCCATTTTCGCTACTTTGTTACTGCTTGATTTTTAATTTTTTAATGTATCCTGCAGCAACTAAACACTTCACTTTATCAAAAAAATGTTGTAGAACAGCCACAACCGTGATTGATGCAGATGGACTTTTTTTTTTTCTTTAATTATTACTTAAAAATTTCTACAATGGAAAATATTAAATGTAACACAAAGCACTTGTCTTTTAGATAAAATTTTCATTCTCTTTTTAATTTTACAGTAAATAGCATTAAAAACACTATTTATAAACTGGTTTATAAACTGATTTCTACTGAGAATCAGACTTCAGATAACCCAAAGCTGTTTTTATATAATGTATTAAGCCTCTCTTAACACAGCAAGAGATTGACCCAAATCCTGTTCTTATTGCTATGACTGGGCAGAATGTTTGACTTTTAATTTAACTGAGTCCAAAATAATCTGCAAACTGGATGTCTTTATTTTAATAAAGTGAAAAATGTTTTGGATCTACAATGATTTAAAGTTCCCTTCCCTACAAGAAAAACAACTTATTGTATTCTAAAAGTGTTGGGGGGATTAACTGGAATGCTCCTCCAAAGTTGAATCTTCCACACGGAAAGTCTGAGAATTTGTCAAACATGGACTTGGACATCCAATATGGCCGCTCCTTACACCAACATAATCGACATTTACTTAACCAGAATGTTCAAAATCCGCCTTGAGATTAAAAATCTCTTACAAAGTGTCCTGATGCTACAAACTGCAGTGAGCACTGGTGGAAATGTGTTTATTTTACAAAACACATGTGAGAGTTCATCTAATGTCACAGAAAGCTAAACTCTAAACTGATTTTAAAAAATGCAGCTTAAAATAATTTTTATGAGTTACTATCCAATATGACGACTTGCTGCGTCGCCATATTGGAAACATGTCACATGTTGCTTCCCGTTGCTTCATTATTTTGCGACTTTGCTGCTCTGTCCCAGTAAAATGTTAAGTCCTGTGGTTTTGACAAAATCCAAGTAAGGTCAAGAGTTTTAAGTACTTTAGAGAGACTTGATATTTGAAACAAAAAAAAAAAACAAATGTCAAAGCGTCGCAGGCTGCAGAGTTCATGTCTTGTCTGGCTTGCAGATGGCTCCCTCAGTTCCCCGTAACCTCCAGGCTCAGTGGAACATGGGCGTCATTCAGGCCAAAGAGGCCGTCGGCATGGCGCCTTACCAACGCATCGACAGCTTTGGGTTCACTTACGACGGGGATGGGCCCCATCTGAACCCTCTCATCTTGGAAAAGCTGAACATGGATCCCACCGACGAGACGCAACGAGAGACGGAACCCAGGCTGGGCCCGGACGTCCCCTCCCTGACGGCAAGTTTATTTTTGATGACTCTTTAAAAAAAAAAAAACGAAGAAAAGCTAATTCAGACCATGCTAGCAGCAGTTGGAAATTGAATTGGTTTTAATGTGAGGTTTTAAAATGATTCAATACATGTTTTATTCTCTTTGCAGAATCCCGGAGCTTTTCCTCCAGATGCACAAACTCAAACGTTTGAGTCCCAGAAGAAGAAGAGACGGCCCAAAGTGGCTCAGTGTCCCGCCAAGCTAGCGAGGAAAACAAAAGCGTCTTCAGTCAAAGGCGTTGTTGTCCCCAAGAGGAGAAGGAAAGCGAAGCCAGTCATGACCGCTGATGACCCAGAGGACGCCTCACTCCAGGTTGCTCTTCCAGGTTAGATGAAAATAAAATGCTTTTTTTTGTTTGCTTTTTTTATACATAGTATAGCAGTCTGCATCCCTCAGTGTATACAATAAATCTGCAAAACTATGGAATCCCCTTGAATGTTTTCACATTTGATCACATTACAATCACACATCACTTCTATATGATAGATTTAATGCACCTTTGAGAAGTGGTAGGAAAAGACTATATAGTTTGACTATTTTTATTTAAAAAAAATTTTTTGATGAAAGTCCTGATGGTTAAATGTTGATCTAATCAAGATTCCTGAAGAGTTATTAATACTTTTGCCAGACACTGTTTGAAAAAGAAATCTTGTTTAGGACTGAAACAATTAATCGTGATTAATCAATTAGAGGAAAAATTGTCAGCTAGTTCAGTAATCGATTAATCGTTTATTGGAGTATAAAGACTGCTACTGCATTTTAAGTAATAAAATGTTTATTTTCTGATTTTAAGAAAGGAAATAATTTGTTTGCATTTTTCCAGTGTGTTTGTATAAAATAAGCTTAAGTGGTTAAATGAAAAGTTTAGAATTTGTTTCGATTTTTTTATTATTATTTTTTCTCTCGATTAATCATCAGTATAACCAACTATTAAAATAATCGCTACTTGCAGCGCTAATCTTGTTTGGTTAAAATTGAAGAAAATAAAACTAAAACTGCAACAATAAATTTATCATTTATTTTACTCAATAAACAAGTTAAATATCTTGAATAATTTTGATTATAGGGAGAAGAGAGCAAAAGAAGAGGCGTAAAAGGCCGCTAGCAGACGCTGCTGCAGCAGACGAGGTTCAGCATCCCAGAAAGAGATGGAGAACTGGCAAGAAGGCAGAAAAGCAGGTAAACACACAGCATCACACTTTCGTAGTCGACTCTTGGTTGCAGACGATTTGGTTCAGTTATGTGACGTTTACACAACCACACTCACGCGAAGTTCACTTTCTCAGGCCTTGGTTTCAGAGGAGACGAGCAAAAAGTGGAGAAGAAAGAAGAAAACCGACATTAAAGATCTAAAAGAGCCAAGGAAGCGAACAAAGAAGTCAAAAGGTCTGATTCACTATGAGATGGGATTTGATCACCTAAAATATCAACTCACCCAAGTTAAATATCAGTGACTGCTTGATGTTTTTTGTGCGCTTTGAACTAATCCTAACCAAACGTGTGACCCGAAACAGATGAGCAGAATGTGGAGAAGCCAAAGCGGCGGAGGAAAAGAAGGCAGGATGGAGAGAACCAAGCTGGCGCCTCCAAGGCTGCAAAGAAGAGACGCTCCTCTCCCTGTCCGGACACTGAGGTCAGACACACACACGACTGGAAACGTCTTCAAACAAGACGTCCACAAATTATAAACATTTGTGAATCTACTGTCGTATTCAATAAACTTAAATAAGTTCCAGTGGGACTCATTTTTCAGATTAAAAATACCTTTTGAAGTTAACCTTTAATTGATAAAAATGTATTTATTATTGGTTTGATGCAGTAGCGTGATCCTAAACGTTTTCATTGGCTGAAAGCAGAAAAATAATCGACACAAATAAAAGATTGGAAACATCAGCCTGTCTGGAATTAACTTGGTGAAGTGAATTACTTAAACAAAACTTTTTAATCTAATTTATGGAATATAACTGTAATAAGTTTCACTTTCTGGAGTGAGGGACCAAAAACATAGAATTTCTTCATAACTAAAATTCTTCTGCGACAGCTGCATTTAATGTTCAGTTTGCTTCGATATTTTCCATGTAATAAATCTTCCTTTCAATGTGGTTTGCATACAGTTTCTATTTACACATGAAACAAGTTATTCTTTTAAATCATTTGCATAAAGTCATCAGAGAATCTTTGTAAATGTTCACTTAAATTGTTATAAAGCAAAGATTTTGGTTGTTAAAGTGTAACTAACGTCCTTGTGATACAAAACTTCACCTCTGGCAAATGTTGACAAAAAAAGAAAAGAAAAAAAAAAATTCACAAAAGTGGGCGGAGCCAAGTGACACCTTCAACCAATAGGAATGTTCAACTGCTTAGGCACTGTTCTACCTAAGGAGGGCAGCACTGAGACAGTTTCAGGCAAAATAAGGCAGAACTAATATCCAAATGAACACAAACAGATAATACATTTAGACAGTATATCAAAAAAGTTGATTTGGTAGTTGGTCATACTTCTTCTTAGATTTACATAGGAAATGACTCATGCTGGGCCTCGTTTCATCGGTTTTCTACATGTCACTTCAGGGTTCTGCAAGTGAAGAACGTCCCGATTCTCCAAGCGACAGCCTGGACGGGACAAAGAAAGGCGAACGGAAGAAAGAGTTTGTCTGTCAGGTAGGGCTTTAGCGATTTATCCACTCTTTGTTTTAACCAATTTGTCCTCACGCCTTCTTATGAGTCTGTTTTCCCTCCATCCAAACGCTGGACACGCTGTGTTTTCTCCAGTTGTGTGAGGTGGCCGGTGAGGACCTGGTGGCGTGTGAAGGTCAGTGCTGCGGCATGTTCCACCTGCACTGTCTGGGTGAAACCCTGAAGCCCGACGACAAGCTGCTATGTCAAGAGTGCAGCACAGGTATGAAGACAAAACGCCACAAAAGCAGAATTCTCCCACCGGGTGGAGCTAGAGCCACAGTTTCCTTTTAGAGACAGGGGCGCAATATCAAGTCATATTTGATACATATATATAGAGAGAATTTTTATAAGAATTGAAGTTAACAGAGTTACTTGATTATGCTATACAATGGCACTTTGTGCCTGGAGAAACACATGATACTGTCCCTTTAAGTGTGGATAGAAAAGTAAAATGAATTTTTGTTCCAGACTTTTTTTTTTTCCTTCTCATCCTTCAAAATGTGGGAAAGTGGGAATTTTTGCCTGGAATCTGTAGGAGCCCAAATAGTTTGCTTGTTGCTGCAGCAACCGTGGTTCTCCTCCCTTCGTAGCCATTGAGCCCGCCTCTTCCCTCCTCAGGACTCCACTCGTGTTTCATCTGCAAGCAGTCTGAGGCCGAGGTGCGGCGCTGCCACGTCCCCCACTGCGGCAAGTTCTACCACGAGGGCTGCGTCCGCCTCAACCCGCTCACCGTGTTCGACAACAAGGGCTTCCGCTGCCCGCTCCACACGTGCCTCAGCTGCCACTACGGCTGCCGCACCAAGCAGAAGGCCACCAAAGGTCAGGCCCGTCGATCAGGTTGGTTTCCAGGTTCTCAGCAGCCGCTGTCTAACCTGCCACCCGCGGCGCTCTGTGTGCCGCAGGACGGCTGATGCGCTGCCTGCGCTGCCCCGTGGCGTACCACGTGGGCGACCTGTGCGTCGCCGCCGGGAGCGAGACGATCACAAACGCGGCCATCATCTGCACCAACCACTTTAACGCCAAGAAGGGCTACAGCCACCACAGCCACGTCAACGTCAGCTGGTGCTTCGTCTGCTCCAAAGGTCAGCAAGGACGGCACAGGGAGGGTCTTTAACCATGTTTATTCCCTCATAATGTATGTAGCTATGGTGGAAACAAATCAATAACAGGAGATATAAATATCCACTTTTTTTTTTTTGCACCAGATGTACTTTCCAATTTTAATCTTTGTTTTTTCTGCCTCACTTTCTTTTCTGACAAAGAAATTTAGATTTACAGAACATATGTTTATAAAGTGTCTTTTACTTTAATAATCCCTTCACTGCCAGGCTATGAGAATTTTAGTTTAATTCTGATACTATAGATATAATATTAGCATAACAAAGATGTGATTTTTACCAGAAAAAAAAACCTTCTTAATTATGAGGGGAAAAAAGCTTGGATCATTTTCCTCATAAAATCTCAGAATATTTATGACTTCATTTGTGTAATATAGTTTATTCTTGTTTTGCTACGACCGTTTTCTTGAAATATTCTGTCGTAGAATCGATTCTGTAAAACAAGATGGCGGCTGTCTGTGTGCTGACATCGCTCTGAACTGTGGACACATCAGTAGTGCACTGGTGGGAGGAAAAAATTCAGCTTTTCCAAAATGTAACTCTTCAAAAAACCAAAAATTTGATTGATTGAATAAAATCAATTTACGGCCCAGTTAAAGTCAAAGGTCAACATTCCTCTTGTTCTGCTTCACCAACTGAACATCGAATGGTTTTACAAGGGGTTAAAAAGCCTTTCCCCCTCATTCTCTTTTCTTTCTTTTTGTTTTTTTTAATAGCTCAAAAATTTTATGTTTGGCATTACAGAAAATGTCCCTTTTAAAGGTGAACATCCAGTTATTTGTCACATGACACTTCCATAAAGTTCAGGACCTTTTTGATCATTTTAAGTAAAACGTTTGTCCTGCTTCATAAAACTCGCTGGCCTTCCAAATTTCCTCCGTTTTCCCTTCATGTCTTGTAGGGAAACTTTAGCGTCTCTGCCTTTAAACCCAGATGTTTGGACTCCGTGACTAATAAATGTTCTCTCCTGAGCTGGAGCGTTTCTCCCCTCTAAGCCTCTTGGTTGTGATTTAGTGATTATTGCTCCTCTTCGCTGGAATTGGAAAGTAAATTTCAGTCCGATGACGAGGTGTCTGGTATGAGGTGTTTGGGTGCAACAGGATAAAATGTCAGAGTATTTCTGAATTGTGCTGTATGTTTTAAAAGCAGTCCGATTTGGATTATCGTTTTGGGGAAGGGGTCATCTGTAAGGACCGGTCAGCATGTCGAGTTTTGGTTCTGCTCAAACTGCGTCTCCGTGTCCGGCAGGAGGACAGCTGCTGTGCTGCGAGTCGTGCCCTGCGGCGTTCCACCCTGACTGCCTGAACATCGCCATGCCCGACGGCAGCTGGTTCTGCAACGACTGCCGAGCCGGCAAGAAACCAAAGTACAGAGACATCATCTGGGTCAAGCTGGGGACGTACAGGTGGGAGGAACGGCTCTGAACGCTTCCTGCGCCGGCGTGCACGGCGGAAAGTCCATAACCACTCCTGTCTCCTGTCCAGGTGGTGGCCGGCAGAGATCCACCACCCCAAAAACGTCCCCACAAACATCCAACACCTCCGGCACGAGATCGGAGAGTTCCCGGTCTTCTTTTTCGGCTCCAAGGATTACTTCTGGACTCACCAGGGCCGAGTGTTTCCCTACATGGAAGGAGACCGAGGCAGCAAGTACCAGAAGAACGGGATAGGCAAAGTCTTTAAGAACGGTAAAAGCCTGCAGCTGGTTTTTGACGTTTGTTTTTTAGAGAAGCTTCCGATACGGATATCTGAAGCTTAGCATCAGCAGGTAAGGATCCGATAGAGAAAACATCTGGATTGGATGAAAACTTCTCTCTTTTTTTAAACAGAAATGTGCTGAATTTGCCAACTCTGCACAAGTACAGCACAGTAGATTCACCAGCTCGGTCAAACAACTTTAATTTGTGTAATTAGGAGTAGAACAGCCAATAGAAAATTAATTTTATAGTTAAACTGACAAAAACAATAGGTTGGACGAACATAAGCAACCTCTTCTTCTGCTGGGTTCCTAAAGACGCCGTCGACTGACTCAGAGTGAAGCTGAAGTGTTTGTGTTGTTTGATCTTCAGCTCTGCTGGAGGCTGAGGCTCGATTCAAGGAGATCAAGATAAAACGGGAAGCCAAGGAAGCTCAGGAGAACAGCCGGAAGCCTCCTCCGTACAAGTTCATCAAGGTGGGAACCGCTCCGGATCCCTCCGTTCCCGCCGCCCCCTCGCAGCGCGGCTGCGTTGTCGCGTTCAGTTTGGACGTCTCCGTGCGTTTGTGCCTGCAGGTCAACAAACCCTTCGGCAAGGTCCAGGTCTACACCGCCGACATCTCCGAGATCCCCAAGTGCAACTGCAAGCCGGCCGACGAGCGCCCGTGCGGCTTCGAGTCGGAGTGCCTGAACCGCATGCTGCAGTACGAGTGTCACCCCCAGGTGTGTCCCAGTGGGGAGCGCTGCTGCAACCAGGACTTCACCAAGCGCCTTTACCCAGACACCAAGATCATCAAGACCCCGGGCAAGGGCTGGGGGCTGATCGCCCTGAGAGACATCAAGAAGGTGAGGAGATCATCCTGAGGTCGTTCTGGCGTCTGAATGTGGAGCTGATCTTATCCATCGTTATTATTCACCTCTTTAAAAATGATCTGACCGACCGGCCCGACTGAGTTAACAGTCGTTCCTCTGTTACCAACTTATCAGTCCCTTTAGGATGTTTTTTTTTTGTTGTTGTTGTAATTGCTGAGGTCTAAAATTACAAATTTTTGCAGCATCTTTTTCAAACAGTGGCAAATTTTGTTTAAGCTTTATTTTGGCCATAACGTGGTTTTACAAAAACATTTAAACTGCTGCACATAACCTTCCCTTCCTGCCTCCTTTTCCTATCGGGTTCTAATCCTTCCTTACCTGAGAAAAGCCTGCATTTAAAAAAAAAAATTTTTTTTGATCGTTTAGTGTCACACGTTCTTCATCTCGCAGGTTCCAGCTTTCAAGAGACATTGTGAAACAGAAAGTTCAAAACAATTCAAAAATACCTTATTGATCCCAAAAAGAAATGTCATGTTCCAACTCATTTTCAAATTGTTCAGCGTTGCTGTAGACGGTGATGACTGTTGGCAGGAAAGATTGTTCGTAGCGATCTGTGTTACAGCAAACCTGAAGAAGCCTCTGACCGAAGTCACCCTATTTTCCCTAAGAATGTTTCCAATAAATGGTTAAAATCTTTATTAAATTTAAAGGAAAATAAAGGGATTGGTTAAAAAAAATAGAGCCAAGTTGCAGTGATTGATCAGAACAGAAGAAAATACAAGAAGTGTTACATTTGTGGAAGAAATTGCAAGTTCATGCAGAATTTGGAAATAGTGGATTATCAATCCCAACATTCTGGAAGGAGCATCTTTGTTGTTGTTTTGCAACTTTTTCAGACAACAAAAAAATCTTGCAGTCAAAATTGGAATTGGCAGGTCATGGTGTTTTTAGAGATTGCTGCGTAAACAACACTTTTTTTTTTTTCTTTAGCTCTTTCTTTGACCTTCTCAATTTTGATTGCAACGAACCAGGAAAAAAAAAAAAAAAGAGCAAGAAAAACACAATCCGGTCTCTCCAAAATAAAAGCTTGGGTGTGTTGTCCCAACAGGGTGAGTTTGTGAACGAGTACATCGGGGAGCTGATCGACGAGGAGGAGTGCAGGGCCAGGATCAAGTACGCCCACGAAAACAACATCACCGACTTCTACATGCTCACCATCGACAAGGTGATGAACCTTCTGCTTCTGGAGGCTCAGTGAGCCCGGCCCAGACGGGTTCCGCTCTGCAGTGAAGCAGGGCGCTGTTCCTACGCAGCAGCGCCCCCCCTCTGCTGGGAGCTACAGAAACTGTATTGCATTGGGAGTGTTGCATGGCAGACGACTGCAGCATTACAGTAGTCGATACCACAAACTGTTGACGACTAAACCTGGTGGCTTGATCTGAGCTAATGAGAATAAGAGTTCTAACTCGTGGTTTTATTTTACCTCCCTCCGCCCCCTTTGTTTGGGCTTGAAGGACCGGATCATTGACGCAGGTCCAAAAGGAAACTACTCCCGCTTCATGAACCACAGCTGCCAGCCTAACTGCGAGACTCAGAAGTGGACTGTGAACGGAGACACCCGCGTCGGCCTGTTCGCAGTCTGCGACATACCAGCAGGTCAGACGACTTCACAGTAAACATATAATGCACCTTTTTTTATTTTCCTCCCCTCATTACGTAGCCTGAACGTCTCCCTAACGCAGGAACGGAGCTGACCTTTAACTACAACCTGGACTGCCTCGGCAACGAGAAAACCATCTGCCGCTGCGGCGCTCCCAACTGCAGCGGCTTCCTCGGGGATCGGCCCAAGGTGAGCCTCAGAGTTTGCAAGCGTGCAGATTGAAGCCTGTTCACGAGGTGAAACGGCCTCAATTCCTCTGTTCCCCCTCCCCCAGAACTCAAACGGCCACACGGAGCCAAAGGGAAAGCGCTTTAAGAGGAAGTACAGGAGGAGGAAAAGCGAGGGAAAGAAGAAGTCCGAAGACGAGTGTTTTCGCTGTGGAGACGGAGGGCAGCTGGTGCTCTGCGACAAGAAGAACTGCACCAAAGCTTACCACCTGTCCTGCCTCAACCTCAACAAACGACCATTTGGTGAGCAAACCCCCGGCGCCCCAGGACTGCAGCTTCTGCTTTTAAATAATGTAACCATGGTGACACAGATGGCATTCAAAGAGCTAAAGATGTGAAATAGTTGAAAACACAAATAGTCTTGCTTTCATTCATTTTTTTGGACTGGAAAAAAAAAGAAGCATCTGCTGTAGAATAGGACTGATCTGTGTAAAATAGGGATTACATTTTGTTACTGCCGATGTCTGAGGTTTGGCATCGGCCGATACCGATCCGATACAGAAAAACAGCTGAATTACACATTTATATAATAGCCAGTACAGCACACTTAAATACTCCAGTAGCTTCTCCAGCTTTGTCAAACATGCAAAAACAACTTTAATGTGTTCAGTCAGAGCAGCCAGGAGTAAAACAGCCAATAAAGAAACTGAAACAGATTGACTACTTTGGCTAAACATGCAAAGCTAAACGTCTTCCAAATGGTTAGAAAAGAAGTGCAATTAGGAATTTAAAATGTAATGAATAAAGCATGACGTCACTCAGAGCACAGCACATAGAGTTGGACTGAATAGATCCGCCCTTATGGTTTGTTGCACGTTGTCACCGATAACAAATGTAGAATTTTTTTTCAATATCAGGCCGATACAGATACTAATATCGAATCGGTGCACCTATAATGTAAAATAATAATCCCTCTCCATTTATTTTGACATTTAGCATGTAATGAAGCAACAGTGGAGCCGTAATATGGGACACTTTACGGTTGAAGTTAGCAATGCCTGTCATATTTCCTGGAATAGTTTGTTCTAAGCACAGGATCAAGAGTCCCTTGTTCTACCAGTGGTTCTGTGGGCCAGCCAGGCCTTTGTTTTCACTTTATTAAATGTTCATAAAATAAGTATTGTTCTTTATTTGTAGAGGACACATAACTCATTGAAGAAGTGTCCAAGGAGCTGAGTTTTTAAAATGAAAAACATCTCAAGATCATTTAGATTTTCTTTTGATTTATTTTATCGGGCCAAAAGCGGAGAAACACACGTGACAAATTGTTTGTTGACATAAACATAATATTTATTGTTGAGCCACATATACCTTTATGTCTGAATCGTGGCCAGTCGCCATGGCAACATGACAGAAAAGCACCCAATCTCAGCTTCTGAGCCTAAATCTACGTATATATACCTATAATTGTTCAACATAAAGGCAAAATGACAGTGGAGATGAGAGAAACTATCAACCACTAATAATCACAGGGTGTTTAAAAAGCTATCAAAAAGAATGTCATCCATTTCCTGGGGCAGTGGCTGAGTCTGTGGGGATTTTGGGAACATTACTGCCACCTGGTGGCATGTTTGCTGTGCTCAGGTGCCTTTAGTTGGACTGATTTAGTTTCAGATCTCGAGCGTTTCAGTCAGAGAAACAAAAATCTGCTGAGAACGATCTGTTATTGTGAACCGAGTCTTTTTAAAGGTGCAGTCAGTATTGTGTAATATGGACTTTGGAGTCCATAATATGAATATGGAGTTTTCATCTGTGACATGTCAGAATATGAAGACGTTTATGACATACCAATATGTGGAATATTGAGGCTCGGTGTTTCCCTCTCCTGCGCCCCCTGCAGGCCGCTGGGACTGCCCCTGGCACCACTGTGACGTCTGCGGGAAAAACTCTGAGGCCTTCTGCCAGCTCTGCCCCAACTCCTTCTGCAGGGCCCACCAGGAGGGGGCGCTGCGACCCGGGGCCGCGGCGGGAGAGCTCTGCTGCGGCGAGCACGATGACGCGGAGGGAGCCGGCCAGGCTCGGACCGCCAGCGCCGAGTCCAGCAGCGGCGCCACCAGCCGCCCCAAAGGCTGCAGGAAGGCGGACGGAGTGGAGAGCAGAACCAAAGGCTCTAAGAGGAAAGCACCGGAAGCCTGACCCGACCCGACCTGACCCGACGAGACGAGACGTCCTCCTCCACAGCAACACAAACAGAGGCACCGTACGTATTCATCGTCAGGGAACGGCGCCGACCTCTCACGCTCAGCATTGACCTTTAGCCTCCTCCTTTTATTTTTAAAAACTTTTGGACATTTTCAGGTTTTCTTGTACTAGTCTGCACTGAGGTGACCATCTGTGGTAAAGCACAAAATCAGCTCCGGAAACGCCGCCGCCGCCGGACTTTTACCAACCGAGCTGCAGCATCAGAATCACTAGTGTGACCACAACTAGAATCTCAGTCCGTTCATTACTGCCAACAGCAGAGCTCTGTTAGTTAAATATCTGTTTATATGAGGAAAATAAAACAAAAAAACCAACGAATGCTGTGATAGCGCAAGACAGGATGCAGGTGGAGAGTTGTTTGTTTTTTTGTTTTGTTTTGTTTGTTTTGTAGATCTATAAATGTGCCAGATGGAAGACGCAGCAGCTGGACTCTACGATGGGCCTCTGCTCGTCTTCGTAGCCATAGATCATGTAACTGTAGACGTGTTTTAATTTTACAAGCTGTTCTTTTGTTTTAGCTCACTTATTTTATTTAGATTTTGTTTTTCATAACAGCACTGGAAATGATACAAAGAGAGAGAGAGAGAGAAAAAGATCCTTTCCAGAATAGCAGGGATTATGGAACAAAAATAAAAAGAAGAAGAAGAAAACCTGTTAATCTGGTGTGAGAGGGAAACACTACAGGGAGCTCAATGAAGGAACGAGAGCAGAACCAAAACCTCACAGTGTCACGGCGACGACCCCTGGTGCTTTAACCCGACCTGCTTCAGTCAGCGGTTTACAGTCAGGTACAGACGATGCTGCCTTTGATCATCATTATTATTATTATTTCACATTTTGAAACTGAGCGTTGTTGCTGTCGTCTGCTGATGTTGTAAAGATTTGGGTCAGACCTCACTCTTATTTTATTTTTTATTTAATTATTCCTCAGGAGGTTTTTAAGTCTGACGTTCTCTCTGATTACTGTTCGAACTAAAACACCGGCCCCTCAGACCGATGTGGTTTATGGAAAATAGGAAAGAAGAAAGATTTCTTGATTCACCAATCGGAATCGTAAGAGCAAAGCCGTTAACTGTTCTGCGGCGTCGCGTCCCGACTTTACTTTGAGAGTCCCTGTTTCCGTGCGTCGTCCTTCCGCACGACTTTCTGCGACGTTCACATTTTTCATCCAGCTCCTGCAGACTTTCTTTGAACAGATTTTTCAAACCTAAAGATGAATTAAATTCAGACATTTTCAGAAGTTGAAGTGAAACTTTTTAGGTTTGGACCATAAGATTAGATCTGCTGGGATTTTTTATATAATAAATCGAACGTATTTCCCGGTTTTTTGTTTTTGGAAAGGTTCCGTTAACAGATTGAGGCTCGGTATTCCTGGGACTCCTATCCACGTGTTAGCAGCTGGAGCTCTGAGCCTTTCTGTCTTGGTCCTTGTTACCGTCTGTCGCTCGTCAATGTGAACCTCTGGCCGGATTGTTTCGGACCGGAAGGACGACGACGCACCCGGGCCGTTGTAGATGGGGAGTTTCTGAACTTGAAAGTCAAATATTTCCACAAAAAAAAAAAAATCTGAGAAATTGTTGAGAAAAAAAACTTGGAAGTTTTTCAGTTTGAAAGTTAAATATTTTCATCTTTTAGAAACTTTCTGACTTTCTAAAGTTGAAAATCTCCAGCTTTTCTCTAGAAAGTTGGAGATAACTTTGATGAACTTTTTTTTATTTTTTTATTTTTATTTTTTTGCAAATGTTTGACTTCAAATTCTAAAGTCTTTTGTTTTCTCAAATTCCTCAGATTAATGTAGAAATGTTAGTTTTTAATCTGGCAAATTTTTGTCTCTTCAAACTCAGCAGCTCCTCAGTTTTCTTGAAAATGTGAGTTTTGGCAGAAATTTAACTTTTTATTTTATTTTTTCTGTCTACAAATTGCCCGAACTCGCCGTCGCAGGTCAGGGCGTCTGAAAGTTTCCCTTTGTTCGTTAGAAAGGGAAATGAATTGGAGAAGATCCTGACATTTATTTTCCACAGCTGGTTGGAGCCTTCAGACTTTATTTCAGATCATAAAGTGATCATTATTTCATGGTTAATATCTCTCCAATCTCGCAGAGGTTTCTTTTATTTTTCTTTTTACACACAGTGCTTCCCAGATTTCAAAGGATGCCTTTTTTGAATTGGCTGCGCCTATTTTGTCTTTAATTTATTTTTCACCTGGTGGGGCGAACGGGTCTCATCCACGGGGGCGGCGCGTCCGTTTCTTCTCGGTTCCATGCATCCTACCCTTGTGTTGACTGAATGTAGTCCAGCCAGTTGTTTTTCCAATTTTTTAATTTTATTTTATTTCATTTTTTTTTTGTAAGCACTGTAATTCCCTGTAGAGCTGAAGTGTCATGTGTGTAGACGTTTCATACTATAACTACTGTCATAGCAAACCAGAGACTAATATGTACATAATGTATAAGTGGTAATAGTGATTCATCTATTGTAAATATCATGCAATTTCTTGACCCTTTTTTTTAATGCAGTGCTGAAACACTTGTGCAGGATCTGTTAGTGAGTCATGCAATAAAGTGATGGAACCATTTGTCTTCTGCCTGCTTTATTTGATGCCTTTCATGCAGGAGTTTGATTTTAGTTAAGTCAGATGTTTAAATTAATATGCAATTACCGTATTAGATTACCGCACTATAATGCGCACCTAAAAACCTTCAATTTTCTAAAAAGCTGACAGTGCACCTTATAATACGGTGCGCCTTATAGTGCGGCAAATACGGTAGTTGAGCAGTTTAGGAAAATTGAATAGTCCTGGTGGCTTAAATACCCTTTCACTGTGAAAATCCTAGCGATACTATTTGACAAAAACATTTTCAAGCCCAAAAATGCCAAATTAAATAAATAGACATGAGCTCAACAACAAAGACGTTGCTTTTAATCTGTTTAGGTTATTGATACTGCTTCAACATATTTAGCACTGAAATGCTATTTTAGGCTTTAATAGCTTTGGTGACAGGCTAACTGCTTTTAGCACAACTGGAATACAAGTCCCTTTCAGCGTCCTATCAGATCGGTTTTTAGAGCTAAAATAAGGTTAAAAATGTTAATCTACATGAATATATTTACATATTACATTTAAATGTGTGTATGTCCTGGGGTGCCACCAGAAGCAGCTTTCTGGTCCATCGTTACTTTGCGGATGTTGGTTGTGAGTCAGGTTTACTGGTGTACCGGAAACGCAATACAAAGGTTCCAGCTTATGACTTCCGTAACAACAAAAAATATGAGTTTAATCTTAACGCACAGAAGAACCAGCCCTAAAATAAATAGTTAGGGGTGCACCAATCGCAGTCTTCTGGCCAGTTGCAGATGACTGATCTTTTAAAAAGCCTAACCTGCCGATTCCCATTTTGGCCAATACCTATTTTAGAAATTTTATATATATATATATATATAGTACATTTTCAGTAACGAGGCATTTCAAAGGTCCCTATATGAATTAGAAGAAATAACAGAAAAAGAAAAGTACTACACAATAATGAAACAACGGGAGTTTCTCTAGATCTTAAGAGAGATGTACAAAACTACACGACCTGGTCTGTCAACGTTCACGAGAGCAAAAGAAGACGGTGGTTAAACCTTAGATAAGATTGTTGGATAAAATCGGCTTTCCATGTAAAAATCGACACCACCAATCTCCCAAAACCGAGGAAATCGACACCAAAACAATCAGTGCACCACTATATGAAACTATCATCTCAATCTTTAAACAATCACACACATTTGCTTTTTAGAGTATTTTTTTTTTATTTCTCTTCAAAACAAGCCCCCCTCACAAAAACTCCTTTTGCATAACAGTAGTACAGCAGCAAGGGTACAAAATGCTTCTGTCATTATGTTTCAGTGTAAAAATATCTATTCTCATGCCTCCCTCCCGTCCCCCACCTGTGCCATCCTCTCGTAGTGCAAACGCTTCAAATAAAAGTTAGGCACATGATGGATACGATCGCAGTTCAATTACACTTAAGTGCTTGATGACGTGTAAAACATCATTCTTTGATTTCCTCTGTAGGTTCCCAGTTCATAGGGCGAGAGGCCTGCAGCCCGGTGAGACTCAATAGTAAGAAAAGGGGGCGGCTGGACTTCCTGCTTTTGGCTGTGGAGATTTGATGATTCCTGGTTAAAAGAACAAAAAAACAAAACAAAACAGAAGACCAACAGAGTTCTACTGGCTGACAGGATCAGGATTATATGTTGGAGCTGGACCGACTAAGTGCAAGCGGCTCAGTCGACTTTAATACTATGTTCAACACAAATGACATTGCAAGCTTATGGTCCCAAGCAACAATCACGACATCTTCCTAGTTTTGATGCTTTTGCTTGTATATATCTGAGCAAGTGATTTAAGTGGCAACTTGACAAGTTTCTACCTAAAAAGAAAAAATCCAAAATAAACTAACTAGCTCAAAATAAAGTCAAATATTTCTCAGTTTTACATTATGGTACAAATAAAAAATAAATATCAGCTCTGTTTATTTTATTTTTTCCTTTTTTCCCTCCTTCTAGCCATTTTATTATTTCTAGACAAAATAAAGGTACAAAGAGTGACTGTCGTTCTGTTTGTGATTAGCGCAGTGTAGCTTATGCTCTCCATCAGGATGCTAGCACGCCGCGGCGGATAATGTCAGAGCCGTAGCGTCGCCCCAGCGACGAGTCGCCCCTCAGCTCGTGGGAGTGGCACCGCTTGTGGCAGGGCTCCCGCTCGCCGTCGGCCGCCTTGGAGTCGGAGCTGTAGCCGTCGGCCTCCGGCCCCGACCGGAGCCGCGTCCTGGGGTACGCCGGCTCCGGCGCGTTGGTGAGCGGTCTGAGAAGCGTGTTGCTCGGCTCCGGCTCCTCCCGCTCCCTCGGCGAGGCGCTCGCAGGTTTGTCGGCCCGCTTCGGGATCCGGAACTTCCCCCAGCCTTTCAGGTGACCGGACGCGGAGCCGTTGGGGGCGTGGGAGCTGCCGTTGGCGGCTTTTCTGAGCCAGCTGTCGGCTTTGGAGGCGTCCGGAACCGGGCTGGGTTTAAACTTAGTGTTGGGGGCTGCGTCCGGCGGAGCGCCGCTCCGTCTGGTCGTGGCGTCGTCGAATAAATACTCGTCGGAGTCAGAGTTTCTGATGTCGACCAGCCGGATGGAGACGGTTTTGTCCAGGTGTTTGGAGCCGAACTTGTTCCTCAGCTGGCAGGGGAAGCTCTCGGAAACGTCGCTCCTCCTCTTCCTCCCTCGCTCCTCCTGCTCTGGATCCTGCTTGTGGCTCCCCAGCACTTCGTACTCTGGTCCCAGGGCTTCTCTTCTGGGGCCCTTCCTGCTCTCGGGCTTGTGCAACTTGACCGAGGCGTGTTCCTGAATTACTTTCTGGAGCTTCAAGAACGGCTTCTCCCTGCTCACTTCAAGCTGGTGGACTTTGGCGTCGCCTTTGGACTCTGTGGCCGCAGCCTCTTGGATCTGGGAGGTTTTGCTGTCCTGGGAGTCCAGCAGGCTGCACGCATTGTCCTTCCTATGAACGTTTGGGGAGTCCGACGGGCTTTTCCGCCTCTCCTGCTTTAGCGAACTTCGCTTGCTCTTCAGACCAGAGTTACTCCAGGAGGAGCCGGACTGGCTGCCGTCGGAGGAGGAGCCCAGAGAGAAGAGCCTCTCCAGGTCCTTAGCAGAGGGCTCACCTGGAACGCAGAACGATGCACAGCTTCAGTGTGACTGCTGGCTTTTACTACTTCAATATCGTTTAGTGTTAGCTCAGTGGGAAGCACGCAAACTGAACTGCACACACGTCCAGCTGACCCGCGGTCCTCGGTGCGGACGCTTGTCGATGTGTTGGAGAGGACTCACCGTTGAGCAGCTCGTGGTCCAGCAGGCGGACCTGGTGCTGGAATATCTGCTCCTGGACTTTACACAGCGAGCGCTTCATCTTCTCCCTCCGGGTCACCATGTAGGTCAGGTTACGCACCTGCAGGAGGAGCAGCAGCAGTCAGCAGCAGTCTGAACCGACAGTAAGATCATGCTAACATGCTGCTATAAAAACATGCTCTTATATGTTGTTACACATTCGTTACAAATTATCACTATGTCATAACACAATGAGACAAAAACAAACAAAAAAAGTCTAGTCCGTCCCAGTGCTACTGCTGCCATCTGCAGAAGTGAACGACTCTCGATGAAAAACAACCAGTCAGAGCAAGGGGAGGGCCTTAATGCTGTCAATCAAGCTTGTGTACAGGCTTTTCACACAGACATGCTACTGTGAGTTCGAATGGCAGATAAAAAGTTCTCCTGGAACAGTTTGTTGTTTTTCTGATATTGGAACATTTAGCAAAGCGTACGCAAGTATGATTGACTGCTTTGAGACCCGCCTTCAACTTTCTTTTGAGATCCCCCGACTCATTTCCTTTCAGAAATGATACTCCTGGTTGAATCAAAACAATTTGAAATCCAACATGAGCTTCAGAGTAGACCCTGGTCCATATGGGCCACGATGGATTTGGAGATTCCAAGTTACAAATAAGAATCTTTACTCAGTGTGAACAAAGATACTAATGCTAACCATATTGATATAAGATGTTAGAGACTCCAACTCACACTGTGTGACATCGCCCCTGATCCCATTAGAAATAACGCTGGACGGCAGCCAAGAAATCGTCTGGGGTTTTTCAACTGTTTTAGAATCCAAAAATCTCATTGGTTTTGATAGATCAGGTCAACTTTCTGAGCTATGGAGCAACATCAGCATCAAAATGCGTGACTTGTTCTGACATCTGGATCTGTTTCCTGAGAACCTGATCAATGGCTGATGAGCAGGAGGAGAGCCTCCATCAGGACAGAAAAGACGGAATTTAGCACAATGAAGATATAATGTTCAATTTATATGTACTTACCCTGATCAGTGTTTATTATTCAATTTATAGAAATCCATGTGTGTAACATTTAATTAATACACTAAACTAGAATTTTTTTTTGCCCCAAAACCTTTTTTGGATGAGAAATATGAACAGAAATTAATTAATAATGACACAAAAATGTCAATTTAGTCAGAAGATCAGATTTTTGACTATGAAATTACTTTGGAATAAAAACCTCACCTAATTGAGAAAAATGGATGTCATTTTTGGATCCAGAGGTGCAAAAATAGTCCTAATTCAGTTGAAAAAACATAGACAACTTCCAACGAAAATATTCTTTTGTAACCCAGCTAATTGCAGGAAGGTTGGGGAAAAAAACACTGTGAATGCTGAACTCTGCTTCCTGTCTGGTGTAAATATCCTACCACAAACAGAAAGAGCAAGGCAGTGTTTTCTCTCATTATGCTCTGGTGCTGCTGTCCCTCTCCGATCTAGTTTATAACTCACAAGGATCACGCTGTGCTGAGAAACTTGATTTATTCGGATTTATTTTCAGGTGTTTCTGCGACACTGCCTCCTGCTCATAACCCCGCCTCTGCTGCCGGCCGCCCTGTGGGTCTTCATCTGAAGCAAGTGGAGACCTACCCTCTCCAAGTCCTGCCGGAGGTGTGTGAAGAGCTGCAGGCGCCGCAGCAGCACCTCCTGCTCCCGCCGGGCCAGGCTCTCCTCCTCGTCCTTCTTGGGGGTGAGCAGCTGCTGGTTGAAGTTGGCTTTGCGTTTCAGCTTCCAGTACTGGTAGACAAAGTCCACCACCTCCGGTGCCAGCTTCAGACTCTTGGCCACCTCCTCCACGTCCACGAACTGGTAGAACTCCTCCTCCATCTCCTGCAGCTTCAGCTTGCGGAGGTTGACCCTCTTCTCCTGGTCGCTGTTCGCCCGGCCCTTGCGGTCCCGCGCGCCCTCCCTCCCCTCGTCCTCCGCCGGGTCGCCCTGGAAACCGGAGTGTTTGGGGCAGTACGACTTGAACTTCACCTCGTCGTCCTCCGTGAGGATGGTGTTCATTTCCAGGCTGGCGTGGAGGCCGCAGGTCACGTGGAAGGCGGTCCTGCAGTTTTTCGCGGAGCACTGGAGAGCAAGTTACAACGAGATGGATTCAGACGGACAAAAACTACATTCATTAAATCATTCTGCATTAAAACCATTTACTTACTACATCGATTGAATATTAAACAGATTCAAAACAGTGAAATATTTCAAGCTGGGGCTGAAACGATTAATCGGATGAATCGTGATTAATCGTTATCGAAATAATCGTCAATTAATTTAGGTATTGATAGTTAACTAGAGCACACAGACTCACAAGAAAGGCTATTTGCTGAAAGAACAACTCAGAGCAGCAACTAATCAAAAGCTATACAAAATATATATATATATATATATATATAAATATATATATATATATATATATATATATATAAATATATACACTTTGCACTTAAGATAACATAAAAACATTTGTCTGTGCATGTGTTCTACCCAGAACTCCTCTAGTGGCTGTTTTACCTTCACCTGGTTCAAATTCTGTAAAATACAAAATATCCTATTAAAGATACTTTTGCTACTTGGTTATTAAATCGGTTAATCCAAAAAATAATTAACAGATCAGTTAATCATCACTACTGATTTTATGTCAAGAAGAAAGGACCGTTTTTTTTTTTTTGCCTTTTTGTAGCTGCAGAGGATGAAGAATTTGCTAAAGAAATTCAATGTTGCTGCATTTTAGACAACAAAATGTGTTTATTCCCTCATTTAAAAAACTAATTTGTTTATTCAGATCTTTAATATCTTTTTAATATTGGATTTAGAAAAACGCTTAATTGAAAAATCTACAGAACGCCGCAAGATTTTTGTTTGATTAATCGATTGTTTCTTTGAACAATCGACAAATATAATGAATTGCTAAAATAATCGTCCCTAACTCAAGGCTCCAGTTCTTGTTGTCTTGATGATTGTGGTTCACAGATAACAAGTGCCCAAAATTCAATTCACGAGAAGATAAGATTGTTAGATCGGATCAAAAGCAGCTGCAGTCAGGCTGGTCCGGTCTGTGTGGGCGAGGAGAGGCCTACCTGGATGCAGGCTCCGGTCTTCTCCTTACACAGGCAGCAGATCAGAGCCCATCTGTTGCTGGGAATTTGGGACACATTGGTGATCGGCTCCATCTTCTCTGGATTCCCAATGCTCACCTGGGACACGCAGATACATGCGACCACACGTGAGCACGAGTTTATACGGATAAAAGAGTAATGATTGCAAAGAGAAGCCCCTCAGGAGAGGGGATCGACGGAGCGTTCACCTCTGGGATCCACAAGGCACAGCTGACATGGACCCACTTGGTTCCACTGCGGGTCGGCTTCATGGCTCCGCCTTTCTTCGGACACACCTGGCACTTTGGGAGGATGCCGAGCGCACAGATCCGACACAGCCAGCTGCCTTTCGGGACTTTCTGGATGCCGTAGCACGCCTGGTCAGAAACGGCAGCCAGAAAACAGAGACGAGTTCAAAACTCTCACATGTGATTGGAGCAAAATAAGAGACGGAAGATCTTACCTTGTTGTAACCTTCACCAAAACGGAAATAAAAGTTCCTCTGTGGGACAAAATAACTTCTCTAATGCTGCTAAAAGTTTGAGGTTTTCACCATGAATACCACATTTCAGATTCTGCTTTCTTTGCAAAACATACCAAATGCAGCCTGTTAACTACAAATGCATTTACCAACATTAAAATACATGTGCCTGGATTTTTCCATCATTTCAAGATAAAAAAATGAGGAATGTCTTCTGTAAACATTTTACAACCAAATCTGAAAATCAAGGCCATCTTTCATAGAAATATGAGCTATATGCCTTTTACATTTTTAATTTTAAAAAGAAAAAAGTAAGATCTATATGAACTGGGGCTGGACGATAAGGCTCTAAAATGTCATGTGAACGTTTCATATTGATCGATTTAGATCATTATTAATATGTAAATACGTGACACAAAGCCACACTAGAGACGTGACGTTTCTAAGCAGCTCTGAGGACCCATGGCAGGTTGTTGCTAGGTAACCACAGACTGAGGTCGCTGATGCCACCAGCCTTGCTGAACTGGTCTAGAGACTGAGAGGCTAAAACCTACAATCTGCCTACGTCTCCCACAATGCTGTGTGGTTCTGGATAGGAGTTCAGTGACTGCTCTACATATTGATTACTCTATCAAATGTATCATCTATTGATATTGATCATGTGTCTACTACAATATATGTTATTAGTAATTTATTATCCAGCCCTAATATAGCCCTTGAGGTTGGACCCTGCTTTCAGTGGTTCCGGCGTTGACTTCTGACCTGGTGAACGCAGATGTTGCACTTGTCGCAGAACACCATCTCGTTGTTGTCCTCTCCGTCGGGCGACTGACAGACGTCGCACACCACGTCCTCGTCGTACTCGATGCCCAGCCCCTCCTCCGTCTCCATGGCGTGGGTCATGTTGTCGTGGCAGCAGTGCTCAAACTCCTCCATGACTCTCTCCATGGTGTTCTCGTCCAGCGGCGGCATCGCTGCAAACAGCGCCACACGCTGGTGACAATCGGCTTCGGTGAAAGAAGCGGAAACCCCGTCTGACAGATGGCGAGTTCCCAGCCGGAGGACGGGAACAAGGTTTGCCATCCGTTACTGTAATTTATGGACTATAAATAAACCTTTATCAGCCGCTCTGTGATAACCTGGGTTATGTCTATTCACAAATCCCCCCATAAAAGCGTTATTTTAGAAAACAAAAGTGAGCAGAGCAGGATCGACACAATAATGACATTTGCTACTAATACCGCAACGAATAACAACCAATCCAGTCAAAACAAATTTTTTTGAAGGAACAGGGAGCAAAAATATGATTAACTTCATAACATGGCAACATTTCAAGTTGCTTATTTAGAGCAAAACCATTAAGTAGGGAACCAGTCAACCCTTGTTGTAAAAGTGTTTAAAAACAGCTAACAAGATAACTCTTAATAAAAATATCAATATCGTTTATGGAAGTGTGTAGTTTTGTTTGTTTGCCTGCAATAACTTGATTACATTATAACTGCTTATCTCCAGCATGTGTTTCCGTTCGTCAATTTACTATTTTTACTTGTAATTTTACTCATAAGGGACAAATAAAAACTCAATGCAGACTAAAGTGAATTGTTTCCAGTCAAGCCTGGACGTGGTGCATTGAAAACCAGGGTTATTTTTAGCTGCGTCAGCCTTCAGCATCTTTACAAACGGAGGAGTAATGGAGGTTCGTTCTGTTGTTGACTGATTAGCATTTTCCTGTGACGATCGGTGCAGCTGCAGAGCGGAGCGGTGCAGGGGTGCGTGGCTCAGAACTCATCTCGACAGGTGAAGCTCAGTCTGTCTCTGAAGCTAACGTTTAACCAAACATTGTTAGCTGAAGTCGTGTGGGAGGTTCGCATGCTACAGACGCATCAGCTTTGCCGTTTGCTCAAACGTAAATCCGTCAGTTGGGTCGGTTCTGGGCATCTTCGAATGACTTTTTTTGTTTTTCGTGTTACTGATCATACAGATTTCAGGACTGCCCTGTGGAGTCTGCCTCAGCTCTACGGTGTGACCTGCAGCTCACCCATCTGTGCAAACTCCTCGTTGATGACGTGCAGCCAGGCCACGTCTTCTTCGTTCAGGTCGTAGCGGCACATCCCCTCCGCCAGCGTCCGGATGTCCACGTAGCCCAGCGCCTCCGTGCCCGACGTCCGGATCAGCTTCTTGGGCCTGATGAACATCACCTCCTTCCCCTTCTCAGCCAGGACTCTGAGCAACAAACAGCAAGTGAGCTACCAAACTGGAAAAGTGTGGAAAAACTACACACACCCATAATATAGAAAATGTCAAACAGTGAACCAGTTTTCTTATTCAAATTTGCTGAAACTGAGGGATGAAAGTAGAGCGAGCTTAAAAATAAAATCTTTTTTTTTAATGCCAACTGATGTATTTTTTTTTTGCTTGCTTTCTTTTCTAAAAAGAATCATAAATGATAGAAAATATGATCAAGTAATTGCTTTCATTTCAGTTTTCCCTTCATGAGTCGAACGGCGGAGTGTTAGCGCTAAGCTACGAGACATTTTGCTCAATTTCAAGAACACAGTGATAATATTAGCAGAAAATAATAATGATAATAAAAAAAATTCAAAATTTCAAGAAAAAGTTATTTCAATGGATAATTACCAGCTACCAACTCAGTTTGTGGTTCTTTGTTTACAAAATTGTTTTAAAGTTCTGCTACATAATAATTTGATGCTGTTGTGTTGAAAGATGAAATATTTCTATTGATTATTATCTGTAAACATATACAAGAGTACAAGTTGCTCAACATTCCTCATTTTAATTGTTTGTTACTTTTCTTGTTGTAGTTTCTCATTAAATTATTGCTCTGGTCTAAAGGATGTCACCACCTTATTCTCGTAATTACAAAAAATAAAAACTCTTAACCTGGCCCTAATACTGCGTTATACAGCTGGCCTCAATTCAAAGTCCAGATAACCAGAAGCTGTAAATAACACCGCTTGTCAAACAAGATGGCGGCTCCTTTGGTTTAAATATGGAAACCAAAGGAGAGCATAGGTGGAGAAAAGAAAAAATAAATCCAGATTTTCCTAAAATGAAATCTTCAAAAACCAAAACTTTGGTAAACTGCTGAAATTAATTGATGGCCCAGCCTTAGATGGAAGATGAAGGATAAACAGAGACTCCCAGCAGCGGTTTGCCTACCTGGTCTCAGGCTGGGGAATGGACTGGGGGCTCACAGGGACCTGGACACCCTTCTCCCACTCCTGCCTCCACGGATCAGCCAGGACATAGTAATCCTCGGGATTCAGCTGGTACGAGTCGTGTAATTTCATGGCTGTGATGAAGTCTGTCCTGAAAACCTGCCGGACAGAAGGAGAATTATCCCCTTACATTTTAAAAACAGTTTTATCCATTTCGTCCCCCCAACTCCCTCCCAGAGGCCCTCGGCTGCTCGCCGTCAATGATGGCCGTTGGTTTTAGCTGTCAGGTTGTCAACATAATGCAGTGAATCTTAAATGTATGTGTGATTGATAAAAGAAAAATATTGTCTACAGGTATCACAGTTCATCGGTCAGAAATAAGTTTTAATAAAATAAAACATAGCAAGGAAGATCAAAGTAGGTCAGCTAGGCTAGCTTGACTTTGATCATCTTAACATGAACATGTGCTGCAGAATTCAGTGTTTTGGCACAGTTACAGTTAAAAGAGAAAGAAAGAAAAAAGGCGTACTCTCTGACAGATCATCAGTGGAGTAGATGCTTAAATTAGCTAATTAACCAGACAGTTACCTTTTAATAATCACAAAATAAACGTGAGCCAGAAAACATAAAACTGAAACAGACTGTTATTTGCATGTGTTTTTTCGTGTTGAATCTTGATACAATTGAACTTAATCTCTAATCTGTCAGCCAGTTGAGCTGTTGTCAGTCAGTTTCTGTGGAAACGCGTCTGTGAGTAAAATACGAGTGGTTTTCGGTTGTTTTTCTCTGGTTTTTCTGCGTTATTTTCCCTTTGTGGTGGCGTACTGCACTAAATTAATAATACCTACATCTCCAGGTTTCATTTCGTTAACAGAATTGTTCTACCGCAGCTACAGATGGAAAATAAAAGAATAGTCTTTTTGCCCTCCAGCACTGTGCGCATGCATCCAATTTTCAGATGTAAACAATAACGTGCGACGTGCCTTTAGTCCTCTGAGGTTTGACTATGTGAGCTGATTATAGTATTTAAAACTTGTTTATGTCTCTTACCTAACGTATGTCTCCCTTATTAAACCTGTTTATGTCTCCCAGTACCAGTCTGAGCAAACCCAAAGCCTCAAAACGGTTAAAACCTAAAGTCAAAGTGTTTGAATCCTGCGCTTTGTGGATTAACCAACCACAATGCTGCAACGGGAGGAGCTATTGCTGTGCTTTAATCTAACTGGCTGTCACTTGCAGGGAACTAACGCTACAGACTGTACAGCAGATAACAGGAGAAACATTTCCATGTGTGGGACCCCTCATCTACTGTGGGTCATAGATAGTGAGTTCTGGTGAATGGCCAATAAAACCAGTGGAACACAACAAAGTCTCATTTTGCTGATGTTTCAATAAATGGCATTAACAAACTCTCCTATTTTGTCCACTTACAGCCAAATATCTATGGATTATTTTGGACCTTATGATAGAATTACAGTAATAAGTTATTACAGTGGGTTTTTTTTTACTAGTATAAGTCAGTAGATCAGCCAGGTCATATAATATGGGTTGCCTTTCACTGCTTTCCCAGGTATGACAGAGCTACCATACAGCAGCTCTGTCTGGTAGCTATTTGTTCATCCTGTTTGTTAAATACTTTGCAGTCACATTGGCTTTACAGAATCTTGAGTGAATTTTTTTCAGTGTCAACAATGACTCAATAGGATTTAAGGCACATGATGATGTGTCATTCTAACACAGTGTATTTGCAGGGGTTCCCAAACCTTTCCATGCTATCCATGCTAACAGCATTAGCTTATTGTATTGATCATCAATTATTGTGATAAATTCCTTATGTTAAGAATTTTGATTTATTGTCGTCTTGATAAATTCCAAATAATGACAATAAAAAAAGAAAAAAAAGACTGTAACCAGAAAAAATGATGATCCCTCTGAGGGGTCATGACAGAAAACAATTGAGAAACCCTGCTGCAGAGAGCATGATGCTGTCACTACCATTTGTCACTGTTGGGTGGTGTGTTCAGGGCAGGGATAAGCAGTCCAAGAGTTTGTGCATTTAATTTCTATTTTGCTTTCATCTGAGCAAAACAACTTCTTCCACATTGTTGTGCAAACACAACTTCAACAATGGCCTCTTTGGAAAGATTTTTTTTCACTTTTTCTGCAGATTTCAAGCATTTGTGCATAACTTTTGTTGGTTTAATTCATAAAATGCAATGAAATGTGTGTATGCAAGAAGGTTTGTTGTAACATGACCAAGCCGTCTTACCTCTGAGGGTTTCTGCCCGGTTCCCCTCCGGTGCTGCGTTGAGTGCTGAGACCAGCAGGTAGAATTACCTGAAACATAACAAGGGTTTATGGGCTGGAGGTTTTTCTGCTTGGAAAGCGTCTGGATTTCCTCCAGGACGGATCGAAGATGAGCCTCCAGCGTCTGTTTAGAGCAGCCAAAACACTGCAGCCAATATCTCTGTTCTCAATTTGATCTTAACAACACCGGTCTCTACGTCTGAACTGAAAAGACATGAGAGCGAAGGAAGCACTCTGATCGGTTGCAAACCGTTTCAAATTATTCTGTATTCTCTGATAACAGAAGCAAATTGGATTCCCTAACACAGCTAGCAATAGAATAACAATAGAAGAAAAAGCAAATCACAAGGTGTTGTCGAACTGATTCACTGAGGGCTGACTGGAGCCTGCCTGCCTCCCTGCCTGACCTGCCAGGATGTCTTTAGAGGTCCAAACACGTCTCCTGTTCCTAGTCTGTCTCCTGCGTCTCGCGCGGACGTTGGCCCTTCGCTTTGTTTTTACCCGTGTCCATTTCTTGCCCTTCTTTCTCTTTCTTTTCTTACATCCTGAATACGGAGTACAGACTTACTCTGACAGAAACATGCAAGCCAGTTAAAGTGGGTCCAAGATCAACAATGTAAAGGATACTTATGCCATTTCTGAAAGCCTAAGCAGAGGAAAACATGCACCAGCTGACAAATTCAGAGTTACTGCAGCTCTTATATGACTGTGGGTTCAGTGGAAACGTGTGTGCTCATGTGATGAGGTATGAGAGAGTCGATTTTTTCTGTGTGTGTAAATCGCAGTTTCACATCGTTTACACAGAACACCCAGGGGTGCTAAAACTATATAATCTATTGTTTTATGGTTGTAGCGCTAAATAGAAGATGAGAGAACATGTGTGAGTGCACGAAGCAGCAATTAATCGCATGATGAATTAAAACCAGCTGCATCATTTCCATTCTGATGATGAATATTTTTTGAAGGGCAATTATGTTTAATAATCTATTTTATTTAAGGTTTTGGTTGTGTGTGGTTTTTAGTTCCACAAACAACTGGTTGTTGTGGGTTTTTATTTTTTTACTAAATTAAATTTAATCAATTCTTGAGAGAGCAAACTTGCATCATTACATCATTATGTTACTCAAAACAATAATGTTATTCCTTACCCACTACACCATGCGAGACATGATCTTTTCATCAACACCTGGCTTACTTAACTGCTAATTTTTTTTTCTGAAAGCACACAGTAAGTTTTCTAACTACTTGAAGCTCTTTTTAAAAGCAAAACACTAAAACACAGGCCGCCTTACAAGTTAGTCATGGAGAACGATCATTTTCAGTGTAATAGCAGAAATGCATTTAATGCAAAAGAAAAGCTAATTAAACCGGGAATAAATGAGCAAACATTCTGATTGAACACATAGACAATAACATAAGGCCTGATATTCTCTGCCTTAAACTGAGATTGATAAGAGGTAAAGTTTTAAGACTCCAATCCTTGCTGTGCAAGTTCTTTACTGTTGTAAGCATGCTATTTCCCTTTACAAGAAGAGGGAATAACTGCAAAGTACTAAATAAAAAATAAAAATATATTTGCACAAATTTACTTTTGAGTGATCAGCTGATACTGAGGTACAAAAACAGCAGAACTGTACCAGCTGTGTTCAGGTGACTCAGAGGAGGCAGGTTTGCTTACTTCCATTGTCAGAGTCATCGCTGCTGCTGGGGTGTCTGCTTCTCTTCATGGTCTTCTGTCTGTGGAGCTCCGGCATCGGGACTCTGCACACAAAACCCACGATGTTAAGCTACAGAGGACCCAAAATGACACTTTCAAAATCTAATAAGACAACAACAAAAAACCCTGAAAAACAAAAGCAACAAATATTTAAATTAAACACTTAAGCAACAAATATTAGCAGTGCAAAGGGAACCTACAGACTGTTAGATCAGCTCGGCTCCACGTCCACGTTAGTTTTCAATGGATAGTAAGTGAGATTACGCAACATTGCAAGGCATCAAAATGTCAACAACAGGATGCTTCCAGAAGCCTGGCAGGGAGGAGCTCCAGCAGCGCTAACGCCACCCCTCGGTGTATAATCACACTTCTACTGACTGAAGGTAGACATTTTAACAGAGGAACGTAAAGTGGGGCGACACTAAAAACAAGCCACCACATCACATGTTTCCTTGGAGATTACACAGCGTCACGAATGTTTACATACCAAGGTAACTTTCCACGTTTCCCCACGCGACGCAAACAGCGCAGCGCCGCACTGGCTGATGAACCCAACGTAACGTCACATAAGTCGGTAAAAAAAAAAAAATCTGCATTGACTCATATGGCACGAAAAGTGGAAAAATACCAGGGGGGGTTGCCCAGCGAGGAAAGGTGCTAACCCTAAATTAGCATGCTAGGCTAGGACACCGAAGCTAGCTCCGGTTTGTGTGACGCCCCTTCGTCCTGCACGCAGGCAGCACAACCAACGCTGAAGTTGGCCTCCGATTCGGAGACTCTGGTCTTGACTGAACCGCTTCATTTAAAACCTTCAGCTTGACATCTGATTCGATATATAGTTCAAAATCTAAAAATATCAAACGTGAACGATCATTGCATGATCTAAAAATACAATTTGTGAAATCTGAAAACAGAGAGTCCATCTCAGATACAAACCGCCTCAGGAGATTCTCCCTGCCCACAGCCATCACCATCTATCTGTATCTCTTTGAAGAATCTTGAATTAATTTGAGTTACAACAATTAGTTTCCCTTTGGGATCGATGAAATGTTTTTTTTAATTTGCACTGAAAAAATACACTACTTACAAATGCCAAACCGGAGCAGAATTGTTCTAAATTCTGCACGCTCCATAAAATGCAGCTTGTGATCTTTCAAACCTTCATTTAATTGTGCAGAATTTAAAAAAGGCTCTTGTTGTTTGTTTGCTTGCTTGCTTGAGAACACATCGGAATGGTTGCATCTGAACTACACTGTAAACATTTAACCAGGACAGAGAAATTATCCACAGATACAGATTCCATAAAATATTTTGGGGGAATTTATGAAGTCACATTTTAATTAGTCAAAAAAAATCTTTTTGACGTTGTTTCCCCCTAAAAATTAAGGAAAAGATAAAACACAATTTTTTAAGAACCTTTATTTTAAAAAATGGAACTCTAACAAAAGTTTTTGTATTTTAACCACCTTAAATTGGATCCTGCTTAAAATTAAACTAATGGTAATTTAATTAGTTAATTCAATTAATTCTATAAAGTAGTGGCTGTGATTTGTGTTATTATTCAATTTGCGTCAACAGAAAAGCTGTGATTTTATGACATGTCAGCTCAGCTCCACCACTGAATAACATTGAATCCAAAAATATTTTATAGCATCTGTCATTACCAACATTGGGATAGAATAACTATCCAGGAGGTCTAAGAGAAAATAGAAACCACTCCAAAATGACTGATTTCCTGTTTTCACAAATTGAATAAAGGCTATACCAGTTTGAACATTAACTCCTCTTAGTATTTCAGGACTTCAGTGTGTGCTGGGGTGATAAACGCATCAGAATGATCCTTTGGTAAAGTGCAGAACATGAAGATGCGAATCGGATGCTAGCTTCAGTACTGTGATGGTGCCAATGTAACTGGCAGCTACATATAGTAAACATCTGCGTTCTACTTGGTATAACTTCATCTGGCATGCAAAGAGAACATTTGTGAACATTAATACTATTATGGGGGAAACTTTTACCCCATCCATGTGTGTTAGTTTTAAACGGAAAATAAATACTGTCGAATACAAGCTTGGTTGCTTTTTCCCCTCATACCGTTATGCAACCTATGGGCCCACCCACACCCGGTGCATCAAGTGGAAATATCTTTAGGGTTACTACGTTTTTCTAATTAAATGCATACGCGGTGAATTAAACTATATTATACTCTATATAGGACATACAACAAACCGCTTCTAATTACGAACATTTTCAAGAGTGAAAACAACATTCAGCTGGTGCTGCGTGTTAGCAGCCGAAGCTAGCTCGTTAGCAGGAGGCTAACAAACGTCAGTTCCAACGCTGTTAGCAGCGAGCCGCTGCCACTAGCATAGCTTCCACTGTGCTCCTCATTAAAAAACAGAAACAGCCTCCTATCCGTCAAAGGTTAGGGGTCAAATTTGCACTCAAACATGTTTCTCTGAAGTTAAAATGTGCAAATGAATTATGGGTTTTAGTTAAAGCAAAGCCAGGGTTTCGTTATTTGTGTGGTTATAAAAGCGGGTTACAGTAAGGTGTGTTTATCGAAGATGAACTGACTGAGGTTAATCTTTGGCGCCATTTTAAATGACGACGTCGCGTTTTCCTAGCGGACTGCTCATGCGACCATAACAGAAATATAAACTCAGCTAAATGCCTCGATAGAAAAATGTTTAACAAATGCACGGAAGCTGATATAGTTTACGAAAATAGCACGGTACATACAGAACACGTCCGAGGGATGCAAGCCGGTGTTTGAGTTTGATGTGAAGCGCAGTTTTTGCCTTGAGTTCCGCTTGACCCGCATTCCACATACACAAACACAGAGCAGCGGCGCCCGGGGAGGAGGTTACCCAGCACGGGCTGCAGGAGCGCATGTTCGCCACAGGATGGCAGCAGAATCCCGTGAGCCACTCTCAATAGTTCTCCATCAGATTTGAGGATTAACTCAGGTACTCAACTCCTTTAATTTTCCCCGGGAATTAATTTGAGCATTATTCTTTCATATGTGTATGACACTTTTTTTTGGCAGATCTATCCTTATATGGCAAGCATCTCAATTAAAGGGAGAGACAACAAATCAAAAACGCAAACACCTCTCATAACGCCGCATGTATAGCCAGAATAACAGCACAGATGTTTAAGCTTATAATGAGATCCATTATTGAGTCAAATAATTAGACAAATTTATAAGCACATAAATGACTAAACTAAGAAGAAATTGAAAATAAAACCATGTTTTTGAGTGCCATAATATAGAAAACTAGGACAGAATACATAGTCACCACAGGATTGTTAACACTTGTTTTTTTTATCAAACCAAAATTATAAAGGGAAATTTACAATGTTTATCACAGATTTCTTTCATTTCTAGAGGAGCATCCGGAGGACACAGGAACAGTGTTGGAGTACAATATGCTGATGTAGAAAGGAGGATATTTGTGAGCCATTTGTTGCTTTTTCAAATACAGACTCGAACCACTAATAAACAAACAAAATTCATCTCCACTCCTGGAATGTTTTATAACCTTCTGTTCAACATGAACACCATCTGCAGCTGTTTTAAAGTCAAGATACTGTAGACAGTCTTTAAACGTAGATAGGGTTTTTCAGTTATATAAGGATTTGCACCAAGTTGCACAAATTAGCACCGGGGGGGACAAAGGGATCAAACAGCTGAGTAGAACCAAAAATGCACCACCAAGAGGCTGGTAAACAGAGCCACAGTGATGAATAATTGGAAATGTTATTATTTGAACAAGCAATCGACTATTTGATTAATGTGCAGGTGAAGAAGGAGCCAGGCAGCATCACAGTGAATCCCAGAATGTGAGAAGGTTGAACTATGACCTCCTCACAAATCCAAGAGCTGAGTGAACAAGATTTGTATTGACAAAGGTTCAAGTTTTACGTTTACGTCTCCCCCAACAAAACGTCTCATTATTTTACATCAGTGCTCTCGTGATTTCCCTGTCAGGACACACGGAGTGTTTCCGTGCTCATCTGACGGCCAAGATGGCGTCGTAGGACTTCCCGGTCCGGCAGACCTGGACGTTGTGGAAGCCCGACTTGTTGAGCATGTGAGTGTATTCGGAGGGGGTGCGTTCCCTGCCCTGCGTCTGCACCAGCATGTTGAGGGAGAAGATCTGTGCCATGACGGGCCCTCGTCTGTTTTCAAACAGCAGCGCCTCCACCAGCAGGACGCCCCCACCTGGCGGGAGGACGACAAAACGCAGTGAGCTGACCACAACCATTCCGTTTAAATGACACCAGACTTATACAACTTGTGTTCCTGCTATGGTGAACCGATTGCAGTTTTCTGGCCGATCATCGATCTTTAAAAGCCCCGATCTGCCGACTCCAATTCAAGCAGATATACATTTTATTTTTTATCTGAAAAGTCGCTAAATGTAGCTCTAAGGTCTCTAAAATGGCAACACTGTTACCCACACATGCAGCAGTGTCAAACATCGACCGATTTCCCAAAATTAAGAAAATCATTGAATGGGGATGCCCTTGGCAACGGGGGAACTCACCCGGCTTACAAGCCTCATAGATCTTCTTCAGCAGCTCCAGGCACTTCTCTTCAGACCAGTCATGAATGACTCTGGCCAACACATACAAGTCTGCACTGGGAATTTCATCGCTGAAGAAATCTCCTGCATGCAGAGGAGGGAATGGATCAAAACAGGATTAATTTATTTCTTTTCTCTTCCTTCCTTCTTTACTTTAGTATTTCTTGCACAGTTCCACAAAATGTATTCTGTCACCAAATCACGTCATATTTCTGACCGGCGATACTATAAAAGCCATCCAGAACATGTAAACATTGTAACACACTGTATGTGTTGGACATCTTTCTACATGTTTTCTGCCAGTTTGTGTTGCTCAGGAGTTTTTTCCAGCCTTCTTCCAGCATCTTCCAGAATATTCTCAGCTTCACCAGATGACTGTAATAAGTGAAGTTTTTGTAATGCAAATAAGGTTTATTTCGTCTCGAGTTTAAAAACTGTGTCTGTTTTCTTGTGCTGTGACACAGCAGTACAGTAAAGCATATATTTTCTTTTCCATTAAAATAAGCACAAGTTAGCTTGCTAGCTAAGTTGTGCTTCGCTGAGGATAGAAAATCCATCCTAGCTAGCATGGATCTAGAATTTTCTAAGCTGGTGTTTGGATTATTGTGGGGTTCACCTTAGCTGTCTTTTCTCAATTTTAAAATCCACCTTATAAAGTACTATTTTAAATATTATTTAGCTTCCAAGATGTTTTTGTCTACCACACATTCCTATTCATGTCTTAGGAAACTTTTCTTTCAATTTATTGCTTATATGGAGACGTTATATGTTTAAATAAAATGGCACACTACAAACCAGAGAGTGTTAAAGTCGAAGGAGTCCAATGATGATCAATAGTCTGGTTTACCTGATTGAAACGTAACGCCACTGTCCTCCTGTTTGAAATGTTTCTGAGCCGCCTCCACCACCTCCGGCAGGTCAAACACGGCGACGGACGAGCCGGGATACGCTCTCACCATTTCATTGGCCAGAGCACCAGTGCAACCTGGGAGTTTTTGAAGCCACAGCAAAGATTTATTTTTTTTACAGCCACCAACAACGCAGCAGGTGGTGAGAGTGGACGGGCCCGGGTCCTCACCTCCCAGATCGACGACCTTCTGGAAGGGGGAGAGGTCGAACGCCGTCACAACGTCGTGTCCGTCCAGAACCCAGTGACAGCTCATGATCCCCATAAATTTCAGCATCTCCTCCTCAGACCTGGGGAGGAGATGACGTTACCAACAAACTGAAGATGAATCAGTGAAGCATTTTTAGCAATCAGATGAACACCAACCTGTAAATAGCTTGGAAAAAGTGTCCCGACGGAAGACCGAAGGTCTTTTCGTACTGGTTCCTCCCCTCCCTGCAGGACATGAAGCTTGAATAAGGCCCATTTCGTTCTCCCCGGCTCGCAAAACTATCCACACCGCATGAACTTTTTCACATTTTGTCACGGCACAACCACGTGCTTTCATTTAAACCTAATGCTTGGTTGGGAACCCGGTGGGGTCAGGATTCCACCAGTGTGGGCTCTTCTTCAATTCACTTTTTCGCAACCAAATAAAATATACTGTCAAGTGGATTTAGCATTAAACATTGGATACAAATATGTAAAAATAATAGATTAGCTGTTAAGGAGGCTATTGTACACATGAGTTTTTTTTGCTTTGTGATCCGATTTTGTCATATTATCTGTGAGATCAGTTATACAGTTTGTGGCTGAGCCGAGACAAAATGTATAAAGCTGCATGTGATGGGAATGCTTTCGCAAGGAACAGACACTCTCAGAAGCTCAGTGTGTTGTGGTAGCGGCCCACCGACCTGACAGCGTCCACCAGATTGTTCCACAGCGGGTAGACGGTCTGGGAGCGGTAGACGATCATGTCGTGAAGAGATTTGGCGCTGCCTTTGGCCAGGTAAAGGTTAGCTACGTCCGTGCTGCTGTACAGAGCTGAGTTAACACACAGAGTCACATGGAAGGTTCCGGATACGCTGCTGGACAGAACCGAACTCAGATGGAGAGTCAAACTAAAGCTACACCGCATTTAAATAAGGCTCATTTCTTTTTGTTTTTCACTTTGAGAATGAAACCATACGGAGCCCCTAACGGAACATGGAGGAAAAAAAAAAGAAAGAAATCCCAACTTACTTTCTCGAAATCAAAATGAAAAAAAAGTCGGGATCTCGAGAAAGTAATTTGGGATTTCTTCTTCTTTTTTCTCTCCATGTCCCCTTAGGGGCTCTGTAAAATTATGATATTAAGAGAAATAATAACCATTGCATAAATCAGAATTCAAATTCTAATAAAAATGAAAATAAGCTCATTATATTACCAGGATAAAGTTATAATATTACTTATTAGAAGCATGAAGTAGTAATCTTATGAGGACTGTTCAGCCTCTTGTGAAGCTTAACTTTGTTTTGGGATTTACAAATGTGTCACCTTTTAACATTTTGGCATCATATTCTTATCAGTGGCAGGACTTTGAAACAATTACGCAAATGACTTTGTCTATTTTAGAGAAAGAATTATCGAAGCCTTCCTTCGTTAAAGCAACCCCCCCCCACCCCCCCGAATTTTGCATCTATATTCTGCTAATGTTGTGATTTATTGTCATGATGTTTTAAATTTATTCTCATCGTTTCAAAGAAGAAGAATAAACATCTCTTATTCTGGTCCTTGTACTCCGACGTACATCAGGTGTACATTAGGATTGGATATTCACCTGATTTTAACTCTAAGGCAACAGAGTAATTATCATCTTCAAAACAGATGAAGAATCTGTGCAGTGAGAAACATCAACAACAGCTCTAATAATAGCAATAACAATAATAATAATAATAGTGACATAAATAAAGCCACCAGTTATCGGAGGTCTTCCCGTGCCTCACCCGTCCCTTCGGCCCTCTCCACCTCCAGGATCTCGATGCCCACCAGGGCGTCCAGCAGCCGCTCCATCCCGTCCACGCTGGTGCCCAGTTCCTGCGCCACGTGTTGAGCACTCAGCGCGTCCTGGGACTTCAGCAGGAGGTCGAAGACGCCGAGCTCACAGGCTGAGAAGATCACCTGGAGACACAGACGTAGAGCTCACCACCCCTTTCTGTTGCTTCATTATGCAGAACTGCTTTGTGTTCAGGAACGCAACCAAGTATTTCAATTTCCTCTCAGCCAGTTACGGCTACCGTAAACGCTCATTACCGAAAAGCAATGAGGGGATTTATTCTTAGATTTTTTTTATTTATGGCGTCCTTCAGATTCAGTCTGAACAGTAGTAGTAGAAAACAGTAGTTTTCTGCAATTCCTTCTGCCAGCCCTGGTGGAACTGAGTCACACAGCAAAGTGGATCAAAACTATCCACTTTGCTAAAAAACAAAATCCTCCAATAGAAGTAAAACTCCCAGGCAGTGCCAAAGATGGGAAATTATGGTTTTAACAAATCAGCAATATCATTACTATACTAAAATGGGTAGAGGGTTAGGAACGTTGTGGAAAAGAATCCATCTTTAATGTGTTTTTCAGAAATATTGTTTATTAAAGAAGATCTGTGATATTACTTCTAAATATAAATCAGGGTTTCTGTTTGTGTGTTATCAGCCTGAAGGGTAGCCAGGCTTTACTTGCCCTCCCACCAGGCTAAGTTTCATTTGTTTATTTTAAATAGAGTTTTTTTGTATACACCAATAACAGTGGCAGTAAAGATGAATTAAGCTAGGTTTGTAGCTGAAGCAGTGAACTCACATGCTGTTATTTCTAAATAATATTTCCTCCAAATTTTTGCCACTTTTTACATTTTTACACAAAAACACGGTGGGCTGCTGGTAGACTACCCAATAGCGCCCCCTACCATTAGGCGTAGCAGGTTTTCTGGGGGAAACCCTGCATTGTTTACATTTTACTAGACATGCTACAGAAATTAGATGCATTTTGCCAAAAGTTAGAACTAATGTACAGAATAGAACTGTTCCATGGTACACAACTCTGGAATTTAATGCCAACTGGTGTTATATTTAACTATGGTAAAAATGTGAAATTAAAGATAGAACAATCACTTTAGTAAAATGTAAACAATGCAAGTTCCTGATTGCGACCTTATTAAATGACAGTTTAGTTAATTATGTGATTAGCCTAAAATTACATATGTTCTGCCATGTTGCCATTTTTTTCCCTGTTAGATTTCTAAAAACTGTCTTAAGAACAGCAGGAAAATTCCTGCAGCTAAATCCTAAACGGATCCTAAATGAACTAAACTAAATGCTCCTTTTTAGCTCTAAGCACAGGTCTTCCATTAGACTGAGGTCAAACGATTGAGCTGGACACTACAACCCATTGACTTTGTTGACCGTAAGTCTGTTTATAACTAACCTGGTAGTGGTTAGGCTCATTAATCAGTCAGTAGACCCATTTGTGCACACACTTTAACATCCTGGCCAGAGGACGTTATAGCATCTCTCCAAACAGGATGCAGCCTCCCCCCACCGGATGCTGCTCTGGGTAGTTGTCCATGTCGCCAATATCATATAATGTTTCCCTTTTTTTTCCTCCAAATGTGGCAATGAGATCGTCCCACAAAGCGTGACTCCAATATTAACATATTTGTCCCCAAAGGAGTTCGGACACTGCAATGTGACCTCTTTGTTTTTTATGGTTTCTTCCTCACTGAGTGGCTGTTTAGTCCAATCATTCAGAATGTTTCTCTGAATGATGCAGGAACCTTTACCAGCCTAAGGTGGCATATGCATGGTCTTTTTAAATTTAACTTCCAGGTTCTTTGTGTTAATATTTTCCCAGTGGAATAAAAACATAAAACATGATACACTGTGCATAAAAAATGTCTGAGTGCTCTGATTGCAGCACATCGAACGGTGATACGTTTCCCCAACACGCTGTGGTTTTACCTTTGACACTCTGAAGCCGTTGAAATACTCCAGAAGTTTGAATGGGTAGTCCAGTTCACTCTGAGAGAGATGTTCTGCCATCGCTGCCCTAATGAAGGAGAGACACACAAAGACTGACTGTTTACCCGGAGGACAGCAGCAGAAACCAAAACAAAGCACACATATACACAAAACAAACCACACTAATCATTATTATTTAGAACTTACCAAGAGAATTTCCCAAGGTGTCGCTATTTTGTGGGGGAAATTGTAGCCGCTGTTACCCTAGAATAATATCAAGTCGCGTAGTTTGGCTAAAAACGGGCAAGATGTCGGAGCTGGTGCAGCAGCCGGGAGGAAACAGGTGGCGAGGAAATGATTAGAGATGGAGGAGAGTCATTCCTGCTCCGGAGCCTGCTGAAAGTTACCCAGAAAGCCCCGTTGGCTTCGTATAGCGGTGATGGTCGATGTGCTTCGGTTAGAAGTCGAACCACAGACTCCCGTAGTCAGTGCAGTACTGTGTTTAACCGGAGCAGAGGGGAGGGCGCTGTGGAGCTGTGGTTGGTGATTAAGCTACGACCTCTCAGAACCACTTTTTTTGTTTACAAAGGACGAATCAGTGTATGGAATCCCTAAAGAGCCAAATAAATGAGTAACTAAATTAATAATATTTACACGTAAATATATGTCGAATTTAAACTGGAAACGGATAAAAATATTGAATATTCACAATTTCTAGAAATACACTATGTCCTGGCAAAAAATAAAAATGTTGCTCATGCTTTTAAAACGTCTGAAAGAATTTTTAGAAACACCCAGTGATTTCCTCTGTATTACAATAAATACAGTCCAGTTCTACCTAGTTAGAAAAATATATTGAAAATGGAAGCATGAATAGTTAATATTTTTCTTAAACTTTTAGTCTTATATATTATAGTATTATTTTCATTTCTTTAGCTACAAAAGCTAATATCTATTTGGTTTCACAACCTTCCTCTAGGAGTTGTAGGATTAGGTGAATGTTATGAAAGATTATGTTGTGGAGGTTCTTCAGGATTTGGCTCAACTTGTCCTTTTGGCTTGGTTGAAAGCACCATGGCAACCAGATGGCGATGATTTTGCCTGAAAGAGCCACGATGCGGTTGGAGTAGAATGACAGATAATCACCGCTCCACTCGCTCCTCTAGTCTGTGGAGAACTTTTGGTCTATAGAGCGAGCCAAACATCTCTGCATCTTTTGTCTTTCTCTCCTTTTGTTTTTGAGCAACAATTTTACTGTTAGGAACAGAACTGCTAGACAGTGTAAAGAAGACATATGTAATCTGTACGACACTGGCAAATATTGGTTATCAGTTGAAATTTTCATATCGTTGCAATCCTATCTAACAGGTTGTAAAGCCGTTGTTGAGAAGCAGCTCAATGCAACGGAGCAAATAGCTAACTCAACTTTCCATCTAATTTGAAGTGATTAATGATAGATAACAACTGGGATTAAAACAGATGGCCTACATATATTTGTGAAACATTCAGAATAAGAGACCAAACAACATGTCTTCCAGTTAATGGCTATTCGGATCATCAAAATAACAAGGAACAAAACTCTGTGATTATTCTAATATACAAGTTTTGCTTTCTGAGATGACTGGAAAGAAACATTGCACTTTTACAAATTTTCTATTTTTTCAGATATACTAATACATACTGATGGATGCTCCAGCATCATGTGTTTTTTTTTTTTTATAACTTCTTCTGGAACCTCTCTGTTGAGCCTCAGATATGATGAATATTTTGGCATTAGTCTTTCTGCCTGAATAATGAGCAGCCAGTCCAACTCTACCACCCACTGGTTTACTGGAAATGAGGTCAAAGGTTCATCACCGCTTCCCATTATGAGCAATTGTTTAATCTTTTTCTTTTTCTAAAATGTAGGGCAAAAAATAAATATCATTTTATAAAATATTTGATCATAAAGTGACTACCAACTCTTTAAAAAAATAAAATAAAAATGTATCATTTTTATGGCACTAGTAGCCTTTATTTAACAGTAACCTTAGAGACAGAAGGGTAGAGAGAAAGAGGACATGCAGAATGTATTTATTAAGATGTTTTTTCTTGTCATTGTATTGAAAACTAGTGGATTTTTTTCCACCTGGCCATATTCTATGCATGAATCTTCAAACAAATGTTAACATCCCATAGAACAAAATTAATTCTGTCCTCTTTTAGGAAAAGTTTTACCGTTTATTTTATACAATAAAAATAGAAAGAAAAAAAACAGTGGTACTTTAAAGATTACATTAATTCTTCAAATTTTAACATTCTTCAATGTTCAATTTGAACATTTGAAGGAATGTTCAATCATTTCTTCAAAATGATTGAACAAGTCATTTATTATTGACCTGAATATTGTAATTTTAACCAAGGTAAAATTGGTTAAAATCTCTTATTTCCCTTTGCGTTTTTATTTTAAATAGTTTTTTTTATTTCTCCTAAAACATAAAACTAAAATACGTTCATCCCTAAAAGGGTTTCACCAATTTAAAATTGATTTAAACCATTATATATGAAATGTCACACCTTTCAAATTTCTGTATCATGGCAGAAAAGTACAAAAGAAAATGTTATATTTTATAAAATAGCAATACCAGGGTTTTTTTTTTTGTTGCACAAAATTAATGTAGTGTTATATGGATTGACAGTAGAAATTAATCAGTATTAACCTTATCCAGACATTTGGCGATAATTTTACTTACCCACGATAGATGCAAAAAAGCTAGCTAGCTAGCAAGGAAGCTAGTTAGCGGTAGCCGCCTCAACCACCTCGAGTCACATAACGCAATGAAGATGCGCGCGACTCAAACCTTCACCTAACAGAAATGTCCCGCGAGAAAAATGAGCTACGTAGAATATTCGAGACAAAATAGTCCCGTCACCTTAAAGTTTAAGACACATGAGACTGTGATTAATGCATTCAAGGCTAGCTTCCCCCCCAATAAATTTAAAACCTTTTAAGGACGTGGGGGCATCCTCCCCAAGTAACCCTCTTAAAAAGACAATAAGGAGCAAAAATTGTCCATTATTAACCAAATTGATTTATTATGCATGAACAAATCGCTTCCTGCTTCTTTCACACGGACACAAACACACACACACACAGGCTCCCACGCACGCACACCTGACATTTAAATACATGTGGTGAAACCTCGGCATAGCTGACTTTGATGTTGCACATGCTTTTAATAAACGATACGATATATTTACAGGATAAGCAATGTCTACAACAAAACTGGCAAGAACAGCTCCCGGTCCAATCCTGCAGCATTTTTGCAACACCTTTAGAATCACTTGATTTATTTTTGGAAAAAAATTCACCCACATTCAAAATGAACTATAGAAAAAAAAAAAAAAAAAAGGAAATGGGTAAATGGGGGGGCAAAGGGGGTTTGGCCAATACGACATAGCATTATATGTATATGGAGTTCATCCACTACATAAATATGGCAGTAACACTGAGTAATTTATTGGGTCTATGTACAAAGTTTGTGAAGTGGGGAAATATTACAGTCTCTGCACGGACGACTGACGCAACAAATGTCTGAGAGGGGGGGGGGATTGGACTGAGTCTAGGGAAGAAAAAAAAAAAGGACACCTCCATCCTTCCGCTTACCTTCTGTTAGACCCGTTGGCGCTGACGCAACAAACAAAATAAGGCACGATTAATACTTGGACCATTTTCAGGGGAAATCTACAGACTTGCAGCTGGCTTGTGAGGCATGTAAACAATTTGTCAATTGATTAGGACTGCCTTATCACCTTCCCTTTAGCCCCCCCCCTACCCCCAAAAATCAGTGATTTCGTCCATCTGATGAGATTTAAAACAAGCTTCATGTAGCGAAGACTTTTGACCCCCGCCCCTGCAGTGAAATATGAAAAGAAAAACAAAACGATAATGCTGCTGGAACACTGTCCCCTCTATATGCTACTTAACAAATACAATCACATGGTGACAAACGAAGAAAACTAGTAGTGCATACACTACAAACACAACAGAGAAATGCAAAGCCTGCCACACTGCCCTTGCTTAGGCCACGGATCTGCCCCCCTCATCCAGGCAGGAAGATGGTCTGAACAGAAATCGAGTTGTGTGATTGATTGATGAGCTTCTCCCAAAGCTGAAGCGGTTTCATTTGCTATGTGACTGAACCAAAGATTAAGAGAGAGAGAAGTGCTGCCTCCCCTCACCCCGCTCCACTGATTATTCCAGACCAGACAATTCCCGACTAACCTCCAAACGAGCCGGTTTCGGACTAACGTCTAACAGCCCCCCAGAGACGTCTTAGCTGTCTAATTAAAACAAAAAAAAAAAAGAAAAATAAAGCAAAAGCTCCTCGAAGGCTTTCTGTTGGCGCTCATCTTTGTAGGATGACGCGGGTGAGAGAGAGAAAGTGAGAGAGAGAGAGGAGAAAGAGAGAGAGAAGAGGTCTGGTTGTCGAGACTTTACTCCTTCCCCTTCCAAAACAGCTGCAGCACCAGACGGATTCAGAGTTTCGGTACACAGACAGGGACTAGAGAGAGGAGTGACCGATGGATGATGGGGGCCGGGACGATGCATGGAGGGGGTCTGGTGGTCCAGGGCGATCAGTTACAGCTGTTTGGGGGCTTCTGGCTTTGGTACGTGGGATGGGGACTGCTCAGTCGTGCTTCAGGTGGTCCTTGATGTCCTCCTCGTCCGTGTACTCCGACGGCTCCTCTCCGGGCTTCAGCAACCTCCCGACGTAGTCGTATTTTTCTGAAAGCACCCACAGAGACGATTACCGACCGGACGCCACTGGCCATTTTTTTCCCCCAAGACAAATGTTTAGGAAGTCAAACGGTTGGGTTGGATATTTTTCAACCAATGGAGCCCTTATAGTTTTCACTTCTTCCTAAATACATAAAAGTTCGCTTGACTCAATGGGATGTCGAAGCAGCAATTGTGGCTTAAAAAGTCCAAACGTCTCTCTGCTCAGCGTTATTCTGCGATCACCAACCTGTAGCTGCTCGAGTCAGTTTTAAACTGTAACCACACACCTGTCATTTAAACACACACTCACCTCACATTACTATTAAAGGCTCCAGTCTAAAATTAGCCACTAATACCTCACATTCAAAATTGAGGAAATGTGAGAATCCAGGTCTCTAGTGGGGCGAGAGGTTAAATGTACATTTCAGAGAACTGTAGTCTGTGGCTCATGGATTTTGTAGTTTTTCTTTTATTATTTTTTATTTTTTTTTAGAAAAAATGAAAATCTTTATTTAAGTACTTAGTAAGTCAATTTCTAGAAAAGCTTTGGAAAATTTGCTAGGAAAAACTCTGAAATTTCTAGATTTATCTCAATAGTTAAAAAAAAAAAACTTGGACATTTAACAGAAAAACACTTTTTAGTTTGAAAAGTCAAACAGTTTAGGCTTTTGGAAATTTTCTGTTTCAAATGTTTTAAATTTCCCACTTTTCAAACTCAGAAATTTGCACGTTTTTCCCCCAGCAAATTTTTTTTATCTTTTATTTTGGCAGAAATGTACTTTATCTATTCTATCAAACAACAGACAGAAAATGTATTATTTAGTACAATAAATAAATGTCTCACAACGCATAAATAAAGGTTTCTGTTTCAAACCCGTTTCAGGCTTATGCGGTGGAAATCTGGAGACATTTGGACTTGGAGTGAAACGGACATTGTTGAGAACGAGATATTTATACCCATTGCTCATGTCACCAATCTAATATTTCCACATGAACGTACCCCGGAACTGCATCTCCCACTCCCTCACGCTCTCCATCTGCACGGCGGTGAGGTCCGACAGGTCGTCGTACTCATCCCTCAGGGCATCCTTCTCCGAGCAGAAGGTGGCCAGGCCCCTCGAAGCGTCTCGGCCAGCGAAGATACCGTAAGGGCCGTCTGCGAGAGCCGAAACACAAGGGCCACCATGAAGAACACCTCATGCCCAGACATTTAATAACAGTTAAAACGGACAATTTCAGTAAGGTTTCACCCTCTAATATTCTAATAAGCATAAATGAGCCATCAGAGCAAATGCTGTCGCAAAACAAAATTTAAAAAAATTAGCATAATAAACTAAAAGGATCTCCATTTCCATTTGGATGATTAATTTTTTTTTTTTGAAGGGCAATTTTGCTCACAAAGACTAATATATTTTATCCATGGTTTTGTTTCCAAGTAGCTCTTATTCCTGTTTTGTGGAGTCTATTTATCTTCCGGTTCCAGAGTGCAGTGTTCTTTACAAAATTAAAGTTTATCAGTCTTTGAGAATCAAACTTCCATTATTATGACATTAATATATTACTTGAAAATGGCATCAGAACATTATCACTTATTACAATAATTACTGGTTTATTATTAAATCAAATGTATTATTATTGTGACAGACCTAATCACAGATTTTGGCAAAAAAAAAGGAAATAAATCTGAATTTTCCACAAAAATCTTACCTATGTTGCCACAACAGACTTAATCTTATTTGACCACAGGTAGTTTAATTTCTTATAAGATCACTTGTATCTATTCAAACCTTTTTTGCAAATATGTTTTACCCAGAATTTCTCAAGAGGCAGATTTAGCTTCACCTGGTTTAAATTCTGTAAAAAACAACAACAAAACAATCAAGCACTTTTTACTATTACATAATTAATCTTTAGTCAGAGCCACACACAAATAATAACTTTAAACCTGCTTCAGAAGAACTTGGGTCCAAGCTGTGAGTTTTATAATAAAGCAAATTTGCTGTTATGGGGACATTTCACTGCTCAGTTAAAAAAAAAAAAGGAAGTTAATATTCTAGACCGGGCTTCCCAGTGGCGCAGCTGGTAGAGCTGTTGCCTTGCAGCAAGAAGGTTCTGGGTTCAATTCCCGGCCCGGGATCTTTCTGCATGGAGTTTGCATGTTCTCCCTGTACATGCGTGGGTTCTCTCCGGGTACTCCGGCCTCCTCCCACAGTCCAAAAACATGACTGTCAGGTTAATTGGTCTCTCCAAACTGTCCCTAGGTGTGAGTGAGTATGTTTGTTTGTCCTGTCTGTCTCTGTGTTGCCCTGCAACCTGTCCAGGGTGACCCCGCCTCTCGCCCGAAACGATAGCTGGAGATAGACACCAGCACCTCTCGACCCCACTAAGGGACAAGGGTGTAGGAAAATGGATGGATATTCTAGACCAAATATTAGTTTTTCAAAGCAAAGTTTGTGAATTTTTCTATGGTCGTTTCATTTGTAAATCTCTGTAGTGATCACTTTTTCATTTTATTTAGACCCAGTTAAACAAACAAACACATGATGTCCAACCAGCAGAATGGTTGCCATGGAGATTAAAGGATTTGTCAAACATAAATGAAAGAATCAGAGCAGAGGTGTGTTTTTGATGAGGGAATAACATCATAACATAATGTAAAGCTCTAAAAATTTAAATTTTACGCAACACTGCCCCTTTCAAATGGCAATTGTATGTCCGTAGAGCAGCAGGCTAACAACCAGCCAATATTAGCATTTTTTCTACTCCCATTATTCCATAAAATTCACTTATTCCAGAATTCTTAAATATGTCAGAATATGACAAGTATGTCAAATTCTTTTTTTTTTTAGCCCATGTTAGTTATTAATAGTTATTAGATAATAGTTAATGGTAGTTATTAGATAATCAAGAAATCACAAAACCTTCATCACTTTAAAAAAAAAATCCAATGTACACCTTTAGGGGTTAATCCTGTTAGTGTGACCTGCGGTGCAGCTCTGTGAATATGCATCATAGTTTGTTTTTTTTTTCACACTGCAATGACTACCAAGAAGAATTTGAGGTCAACTTTAAATTTCTGACTGTTTCAAAGCTGCAGGGCAGGTCTCCAACCAGTCCTGCACCACAGCCAGATGGGTGGAGGTGGGCGTGGCTCACCACACCCCGAAAACCCATCTGTAAACACAGCTCTGAAAGGAGAGCTGTGATAAAGACGCGCCGGCTGCAACAACAAACATTCAAACCAGGACTTTTGTATGCAAGTAAACTTAGGAGCGATCTTGCAATTTGAAAAATAGCAAATGCATATCGCTCGTGATTAGATGTTTTCTTCTTATTCCAATTGAAATCAACAGCAAGCCGTCACTGAAACTTTTACATTCTTCCACAAACATCACCTGACTGTCACAGGGAAGAGCTCCGGCCTTTTAGGTTGTTCTGTGCTTTTGTGATTCAATACAGACCCGACATTTTGCTACTTGCCTAAACGGTTATGCTACTGAATTTAAAGACTTTGGGCTAGCTTTGATGTGATGTAGATCAAAAATCTAAATCACATTGAATGGTTAAACTCAAACTAGATTCCTGTAAACTCATCAAATTCATCCGCTGTTTCCACAAACCGAATAAAGCTTCCAGAAATCAAAAAGTCCATTTTTAAATCTGTCAATACTGTAGAATAATTATGTCCAGCTTTGACTCGTCTATGTATTAGTTTTCACACTAAACTTCATTAAAGGTTACTTCAACTTTTTCCTCCAGTCTTTTGAGTTTTCACAACAAAAAAAGATGAAAACAAATCAAAAACTGTTTTCAACAGCCTGTCATTTTTGAAAGGTTGGGCACTTTTCGAAAATCAAAACTTGCTTGAATATCAAGATTTCGGAGCAGCCTACAGATAAACTGAGATTCTGAACCTGCAAATTTGGTGCGAACTTCAGAGAAGTCCTGATGAAGGATTCTTCTGAGAAACGAACTGTAGTGTACCACAACAAACTGGCCTTTTAGCACTAACAACCAACCAAATCACATTTTTACTTCACTTTGTACAGAGGAACTAAATTCAACCTTTTCTACACAAATCTACCCCTCATCCTGTCTGATAAAAAATACATTCATGTTCACCATGTATAGTTTTAGTCACTATATCAAGCGGTGAGACTGACACAACAGCCTAGCTGCTCCGTGTCTACAAGCATGTCAACAGGCTAGCTGGCTAACATTAGCATAATCAATTATTACCACCAACATTCAGGTCCTAACATATAACTGCCACCATGAAATGTCACAACTTAACTGACAGTACGTATAAACTTGGGGCGAGTTGTTATTGTTACAAGTCACGAACTCAAAAGCTACGCTAACAAGCTAACGGCTGTGATCCCATTCAAAACACACAAAGCCAAGGAGCTAAGCTAGAGCGGTTTGCGCCCAATTTTTGGTCCAGAAAGCCCCACTACAGGCGGCAACGTGTCAACCAACTCTGCTGTGTTAGAGCCAACGTCCGCAACCCCTTCACCTTTTCCGTAAAACTTTCTGCCGCTGGTCACGTCAAAAACTTTCATGTTCACGGCCATGAGGATGCGGGGGTTCTGGACACCGTCGTACTCCTGCAGCTGCTCCAACGTGAAGTCCCGTCTCCTCATCTTGGTAAGCATCGGGGCCTCGCCGTCATCGGCCCCGTCGGATACGAGCCGCCTGCCCCACCGCCGGTACACTACTACACAAACCGCCACTACCAGAACCAAAATGCTGATATTTAGCAACATTCCGCCCAAGCCGAGCGTGTCTAACCACTCCGCCGCCCTCTGCCCGCCGTTTGTGCCAACTAGTCCGCTCCAAGTGAATCCATCGTCCGCCATGCTGCCCAGTTTGCGCCTACCCGCCCCTGGGAAGATGAGGCGTTCAGGTGCCGTCGGGGATGCCAGAACCACTAGTTGAGCAAGTGTTCAGTGTCGAAAACTGGTGACCCGAGACAAGAGACCACCAGTGACAGTTAAGCGCGCGGTATTCTTCAAGACAGAAACGGCGGGAATATTCTCATAGAAACATAGGAAAAGGAAATAAACGACGCGGATGGCGACACAAAACAAAAAGAACGAGTAGACCTTAAAGGGGACAGAGCTGTAACAGGAATTCTAAAAATATTAGCTCAAATTGGCATGAATTTCGAGTAATGCAAGCAATAACAATCAAAGGAAACAAAAACATGCCAACTAAAACACAAAATAACACAATCGATAAAAAAAATCAATACCTACTAAAACATATAAGATTTGAAAGTATACAGCGGACAATTCCATTCAAGTGACCATAACAATGAGAACGGTGAATTAGTAACGAATTTGCCTAAGAAAGTAGTGAGACTTTTTTTCTAATTGAACGTTCTTGTTTAAGTATAATTCAAATTTACATTTAAATCAATTACTTCCTGCATGTTTCTTCTGACTGAAAGCAACATCACTGTTTTGGAATGTCCCAGCTTGAGTCCAGATTAGATTCTGATAGAGGCTTTTCAAGCTCAAAAGACTTGAAGATCATCAGAAACCATTCTCAAAAATATAAGTGAAAACATGCTTACAGCTTCCCAGTGATGGCATAAATAAATCACCAAAAGAAGACCTTATCTACAGTGAAACATGGTGGTGGCAGTGTCACCATGAGGATGTGTTTTTTCAGGGTTCTAAATCAAATTTTGACCATGAGATGTGAATCCTGAAAAGGATTTTGGTCTCACTTTCAGCATTAAAGTGAGTCAGAGCTTTCACGCAAATTTTTACAGAAAGACTAAACGATTGAGGACTTTTACGGGGTAAAGTTCGTGAACATTGCCAAGTCAAGATGTGGTGTGTGGAGGGTTTGATGAAATGCACAAAAACTGACCTTATTCATCATTATTTATTCATCCGCAGATGTAAACACTCTATTATTCTGACCAATTATTCTGGTGAGAAATGCCCTCAGACGATATTTGATTGAACTAAATCCCCTTCTGAGTCCAGTGCACCTGATATTCTATAAACGTACCGACTGCAGAGATGTGCTGATGGATTTTTTAAAACGTTTTGTGACATCTCTGTTTCAGAAACGATTTTCTCGCGTGGTCATGATAACATGTCTATGTAAGCATGTCAGATATCTGACTTGTGTGTGTGTGTGTGTTTGGGGGGGACTAAGTCAACACGGGAAAAAGATGAGAGCGTGATCTACCTGATTATCGATCCACTCTGGCTCTGCTCATGAATTTTGGATGAGAATATGAAGACTTATCAGTACAATCTGCCTATCACTCTGCCTGCTTGGTGACATCACAAATATTATATTAATTATACTGAGTCTTTTAGCAATAAGATAATTTCTAACTGAACAGTTAATGAAGAAAATATGCAACTTAGGCTCCCTCAAGAGGTTAAATTCCCCTTCAGAAAGATTTGAGTTGATAAAACTTGTTTTAATGATTCTGCTATTTTGAGTACATGTATTGTCTGAAAGCTGTCCGACCGTGACATCTGCTGCGCGCCTCCTGTCGCACGTGAAGGCAACAGAAGGTGGGAGGGTTAAATTGCTACTGTCTCACCATCTGATGCTACCCACCATAGATAAGAATACTATCTACTAGTTAGCTTGCTAAAAATGAGCTGCTGGGTTTACTCCTGGTTTACAAAAATAAATATCTTATAAAGACAGCACAATCGCTAAGTTAGCTTACTGGTATGTTTTTTTTTAATATCAGCCCAAATACAATCATGTCTTAAGTGACATGTAATAGACCGCGTATTCATCAACGCAACAATTACACGTAACATCTCATTTAGTCATTTTGTTTGTAGTTATTTGGCACATGTTCAAACTTAAGTTTGAGTGACATATAAAAGTTTTATAAACCGAAAACTATAATTTTTTTTGTTTCTTAGTAAAAAACCCCCCAAACATTTTGGCTTTTTCATGTATGGATTGGAAGTTAATGGGATTTTCTCTTTCTTTCCAACATTGAGGATTCTCTGTATATTTAAATGTCTCAAAGTTTCAGTAGTCTTTTTTTTAATGTTTGCCTAACACCCTCTTACTTCACACCTGGGTTCATGTGTTCACTTAAAGAATGGACAGTAAATCCAGGCAAATCAGACTCAACCGACTTCACTCAGGTGTTGCTGGGAAGAAAAAGTTGCCGATCAGGCTCAGCGAGCTCGAAAAGAGCAATTCAGGATAGATCACGCAGAACAAGTCCATACAATCAGACTTATTTTATATTTTTTTTGCATTTTACAAGTCAAGAACATGCAACACTTTATCCTGAAACACTCAAAACACACGACTGGTAACAAATCACTTCTTCAAATCAAATGAATAATGGAATAGTAAATGATTTTTTATAGTATTTACATTTTTTTTGTTTGCTTAAATTCAACTCAAACCTTTTATGTCCAATGAAGTAAAAGGAAAGTTAACATTTAAAGTGCTCTAGAGCACCAAGCCTCAAACATAATATGAAGTAAACTTTAAGCTAAAAATATACTGTAGTTTTATGACACTAGCTCACACCCATAATTCCAGCAGAAACATTTCTTTTTATTTTTTGTATTCTATTCAATGCACAAGCAAGTAAAAACTGCAATGATCGCCTAAGACTATTATTTCAATCAAGTCGATGGAGAGAAAAATTAAAATAAAATAAAAACAACAACAAAAAAATAAGACAATAAATTAAGCTACCTCTGGGTGTAAAACGGGACTTAAATTTTCCCAGAAAAATAATCGGATGATTTCTGCAACTTTTAATTAAAACAAAAAAACAAAAAAAACCACAGTGTAGATTAGTTGTGATATGTAGCAGTCAGGCTGAGAAACATCTGTTAGCCTCAGGGTCAGTACGTCTCAAATTCATGACTGCACCCATCAACCTGATTGTCACCATGGAAACTGTAGATGTTGGGGCTGGTGAACTTGTAAAGTAGCGTTGCTTTTAGAGTTCCTTCCAACCCCGAACAATAAGGAAGACCTTTAAAACAAAACAAAAAAATCTAATACACTCTTGACATCATGATGGATCAGATTTAAGGCACACAAGACTATCCGCGGTATCTCTTATCTTGGCAACCTACAATCACAGTTGAACAGCTCTTAAAAAGATCCGAGCGGTTTACAGCGATCAATGTACTCAAAGGAGTTTGGCATCTGAGAGACAGAGAAAGAGAGAGAAAAAAGGCAAAATGCGGGGAATGCATTTTTTTTTTGTTTGTTTTGTAAACGTTATGAGCTGTCGCCGGGCAAACAAATTCAAGCTTACTGCCTACGTTTGCTTCCTTTTAAAAACTGAAATGCGTCGATAAAAACAATCTAATTAAAGTCGGGCTCGCTCGGCCGCTTCACGTCCATGCGGCTCGCTGTGGCCCGAGAGCGGCTGCTGCTTCTCTCCGCTAGCCAGGGGCTTCATTTGTTGGGGGAAACGCCGTCTTTCTTCGCCGCTCTGCTGTCGGGCTTTTTGCCGTGGCTGGACGGCGCCGTCGCTTTCTGGCTGCTGTCTTTGGCTGAGCTCTGTGTGGGGACGGAGGACGAGGCGGCGGTCGGCTGCGGGGGCACGTTGGAGGGTTTGGAGGCCTGCGCGGGTTTTGAGGTAGAGTTGGAAGGGTGTCTTCGACGCCTTCCTTCATCCCCGGCTGAGGATGACGGGTATCTCCTCCTGCCGCCCTCTTCTCCCATCGGAGGCTGCGGGTGAGGACTACGGCTTAAAATCTGTGGCGATCGTCTGTCACTGACAGGAAATGACACGCCAATCTGAAGGAAGACTCACCACCACCCTGAAGTCCTCCAGGTTCCGGAACTTTCGGAGGTGCTCCTGCAGCTTCGGGTCAATGGGCTGGTTCTTTATCCTGGAATACTTCAGGAAGGCCCAGAACTTCTCCAGTCCGTACAGCTGACCTACAGGGAAAGGAATATATTGTTGTAAAGGGCCAGTATTATGTATTTTTCAATCACATGGTGGCATTTTAAAGCACAATAAAGTGACTGTGCTAATCTGAGTTGTTATAAAAAAATCCTATCAGTCGACTTATAGCATTTACTCCTTAATTTAATGCCTTGAAATTGGGCCTCTGTCTTTTAAGAAGCTCCTGTTCTTTCTGAAACTGTCTTCAGGAAGTCATCACAACACGGCTGCTCTGTTAACCCTTTAGCAGCGTTTTTGGCAGCGTTACCTTGAGAAAAAGCTCAAGGCAACAGGCTATAATGAACTCAGCAGACAGGCAGATCCACCAGGTGTCTGCTAACCGATCCTGGCTAGTCTGAAGGAGCCGAGTGGGAGAGGGCTGCTCTGTGAGGCCGGAGCTCGGAAGCTTTAAGGCGGCGCTAGGTCTAAGCAGAGGTTTTGCACAGATGAATGGTTGCCATGGAGATTAAAGCCTCCCCCCACAATGCCCGCCCATGCCGCCGGGCCTGAACAGGACTGGTAACGGATTAAATGTCTAATTAGCTAAATATCCACTATGAGAATGAGAACTGAAGCAGCAGATTAACTGGGATAAGCATATTTCACCTCACTTAATCGAAAGTGAGCTTAAAATATCAATTTCATTCAGATAAGTACATTATTTGGCTAAGATTCAATAAACTGCAGTAACACAGGTTAGTGAAAAACATTTTTTAAAAAAACCTAGGATGATTTTTTTGGAGTTCACTGATCTGACTAAATAAAGCCTTTATAATAAGCAGCTACATGTACTTGCATGCAGAGGGAAGACTGTCGACAGCATTTTTATCAGCTTTGTCACACAGCACTGTTGGCTATTTAATGGCAGATACCTGTACATTTTCAAGAAGCATCCTGCTGACAGATTTATACACACGCCATCTTCAGTAAGGAATGCAGCATATTTCCTTTTCAAAATAAAAAACAAACTGAGGCAGAAACTCTAAAGGGAAACTTATAAAGAGAACAATAAGCCGCGTAGAACAGGAAATAAACAGTTAAAGCCTTTCCTGTTCAGTTTCACTCAGCCACATGGTGTTCAAACGGGTTCAGAGGGAACGTCTAAAAGCAGCTTTCACTTCTTTTAAACAGCCACGCTTACACAGGGAGGGGGAGATGCTCGGTTCTGAACAGATTCCTCATCAACCTCTACTGGTTCTGAGTACCAAACCAGACTGAACCCCCGCCCCTCCCCTCCTCTCTCTATCAGTCCCCTTTAGGGCACAAACAGCATATAAGCAGAGCCTTTCATTTCCTGGAAAACAAATGAGAATGTTCATGATTTATCCTGCAGTGAAGGGCGTATGCCAGCAGAGCAATCCAAAGAATTCTTCTTCTTTTTCCCAGTATTTCAATGTGTTCAGTGTTTGGTTAAAACCGCAGTGTCTAATAAATCCCAACAGCTCTCTTTGTCTTTAAAGCAGTTAAAAGATTATGCAAAACCCTTCTTTCTTTTCTTTTAGTGCTACTATGCGGTTGAGTGCTCCCAGCAGATTTGTGCGACCAATCAGCTTCTAGGCGAAACTCGGTTAGCGTTGATTAGCCGGAGCTAGTTACCTTTCTCGAAGTCTTTCAGGGTCTCTTCTTGGAAGTCTTTGAAGAGATCTAACCTGAATCTCTTCTCCAAACCGTAGCTGTAGTATCTGAAGAGGCATTCCAGTCCATACCTGGAGGAGGAGAAAACCATTCATCGGATTATTGAAATAGTCGTCAACTAATTTGGCAATCGATTAATTGTTAACTCGAGTGTAAAGACAAAAACGTAACAACTGAAAATGACCAAAAGTTCAGTATTTATGTTCCGGTGGCCAAGCAAAGAGATTTTGTTACCAAATTCACTCCTGTGTCCGAGTCCAAATACAATCCTACTTTAAAGCCAAACACTTTAGTGACTCTGGGTTGCATTTGATTATTTTTTATTTCAAAATCTAAAACACTAAAGATGGAGCCGACTTATATGGAGTATTTTTACACCAAATAAAGATTCTTTAAAACAATGTTTGGGAGCTTTAAAGCTGCTCTGACGACAAAAAGAGAGCACTTTGAATTGGAAGTAGGGAATCCTGCGTATTTTGTGGAGACGAGCCTCAAAGCGAACAGCCAGGAGAAGCGGACGAACGAGCTCGCTGATTTGTGTGTGAAGAAGGAGAAGCGAGCCGTCACTAACACTGGATGGGTTTGCTATTCCCTCAGACAGCGCAGAGCTGAGTCAGCTACTGTTTTCAGCCAAGAATGTGGGGCTGGCAGGTGTGAGGAGGCGCCTCTGGCAGATCCAGCACAAAGCAGCTCGACCCGGTGCTGCTGAAGGTTGGAGGTCAGGCAACGACGCGAGCTCAACCGATTCAGATCAATCGATGGGGGTTCTGTGGCAAATTTACAAAGACTCAATCTGGTGATTTGATTCTGATGCGTCTTTAAGAATTACTGTTTGAAATGGCAGACAAAGTGTTTTCAAAATACTTTCTCGGTTATAAAAACTATGCAGGCTTTTAGAAAATACTTTGAAACAAACAGAATGCCTACAAAGTTGACATCAGTTTTAGTGTCCTGTTCTACATATTGGTACGGTTAGAGTTTTAAAACCAGCAATCTGTATGTGTGTGTGTGTGTGTGTTTTTGCCCCAGTGCTGGGTGTGACATCAAGGTAACGGCGCTCCAGCTAACAGTCTGTTATTTCAACACGGCGACGCCCGCAGACGTTGTTCACAGGAATTGGAATTTCCGAGTCCCGACTACAAATGGAATGCACCGTCAACTGTGGCGGTTCCCAGATGTTTTATGGCAGTGGCTGAAAGCTCAAGCAGATAAAACAGAGCCGTTTTGGTTCACTGTTACCTGCTGAATGTCCTGAATAAACGGCAAACATCTCGAAATACGGTGACTTCTGAGTCACCGTAGCCAGGAGCTTGGTCACCGTAACCAAGCTCTGTGGTTACTATGAACCACAGAGCTGCTTTGAATGCAGCACCGATACTGAAAACAGCTTCAGTCATATTCAGCGTTTTGAGAGCAACCTGATAGCACTCTGCTATGATGCGTTTGCTGACTGGAAAAAGATCAGATTTTTGACATTCTTCCTGGAGATTTTTTTTGCACTTCTGTTTATTCTGTCTGCTTGGTCTCCAGGCTTCATTTCCACCTCAGAGTGTTTTGTGAGGAAACGGAGCACGGCGTTGAGGATTTAACCGTTTCATGTCTGTCTCACCTGTAATTTTCTTTGGCATCTTCAAGTGCAAACTGTTTGAACTCCTCATACATCTTTCTGTTGAAGTTGTCCCTGAGGAAGAAGGACCAAAACCTGAACAGAGTGTTCATCTCCTGAGACTGGCCGACCCCCAACCGTTTCCTCTCTGGGGAGAAGAAGAAAGAACAAAAACACAGGCGGTGGTTAGCATGCGATGCTAAAAGCGGAGTGCCGGCTGCTGTCTGAAACAAGACGCATGTGCTTCTCTTTACCGTTAAGGCACCTCCGGCGGTACTTGTGGTATCCCTGCTGGGTGAAGCCGTTGTCTCTCAGCAGCTCGTGGGATGGATGCCAGAACTTGGGCAGAGACTGGGGAGTGCAGCCGTAGCTTCCCGACAGCGGAGCGCCTTCCGATGGCGAGGCGTTGGAGCTGCTGTGGACCCGCCGGCAGAAAAGAGTCACGTAACCGTAGGCAACGACAAGACGTGCTTTTAATGCCAGACGAGCCTATGCTGCGACTTTTATATTGCGGCTGCCTCAGAAATACAGAGCCATTTCCTACTGGAACATGTAGTGACTGATTGTAGTAATTGCTGATCATGTACATTTTAAAAAGAACCTCAAAAAATATTTATGGATAATGACATAATGTTGAAGGTTATTTTTTAGTTTTTAATCTATCTTTGAAAATACAACAGAAAGCTCTTGAAGCGTGGGGGCTTGACGATAAATAAATCATATATATCGTGACAGACATGTGATCAATATCAATATCAATGGGTAATATGTCTGATAGAACATATCAGTATCAATAGTGATTGAACTCTGATCCAGAACCGCACAGCATTCTGAGGGATGAGTTTAGCTGCTCAACCTGTGATCGGTAGCTCAGAAAAGTCGGTGGCCTCGATTAACCCACTCGCTCTTTGATTGCCTAGCAACAACCTGTCGAGTAAATTGCGCTGCAGCAGTTTCAGGTTTCGTCACCATGCCTCAGAACCGCATTAAAAAAAAAAACAAAAAAAACAATCACGGAGAGAAAACTGTGGACGAAACAGGAAAGGTCACCCCACTAGCGTGGTAGAATTTCACATATTTAAAACTAAAAATCAATAATTATTATTAATTGATATGAAATGCTTATATTGTGATATGTTTTTCAGCCATATCGTCCAGCCCCAGTTTTAAATGTTCTCTGATCTGAGTATTACTCATGTGGTCACATGGTACAGAAATCACTTCGGTTTTAAGACTATTATATAAGGCAAAAAAAAAAAAAAAAAAACACAACAAAGGTGTAATGGATGTGAAAGGAAGAAATGTTCCTTGCTTGTTCTGCTATTGGTTGAAGCCTAAAGGCGCCGTTCTCATCATTATTACAGCTGGTGAAGCAGTGCGGTCTGACCTGATGGACGCAGAGCGCGGCCGGTGCTCACGGGAGTCCATCACCCAACCGATGTGGGCCTCCTGCGGGGGGTTGGAGCTGTGGCGGGTCTTCTTCTTTCTTGGCATCTGGAATGGAAACCAGACGTTCACATTTATCAGAGTGGTTTTGATTTTTTAGTGCCTTTTTGAAGATCCATACCATAGGTACTTTTAATAAATTTTTTTAAAGATTGGTTTTCATTTACATAGCAATGAAAACCAGATTCTGTTTAGATGGAAGCAGAATCTTCTGGTAAAGTTCAGACGGAAATCAAACTGAATCTGGAGCAAAACTTGGAAATCGATGTTTGAACAATGAGATTTAGCTCGAATTGAAGCTCAAACCAGATATTTACTGAACAAAAAGGACAAATACATTTTTTCTCCTGCCAGAGAAAAAATGTGTTTGTCTTTTTGTTGGAGTCAGACCAAACCTTCACATGTCAAAATACAGTCATTCCTGACACTGACCAAATCTGTGGCAGCTTTGAATTCTTGGAAAAACAAGCAAAAAAAATGTTTTCTGGTATTTATCAAATAGAGACAATAATTCTAAATGACATAAGGAAGAGAATGCGCAAAATATTTGCAACTGTAACTGCAGTAAAAGGTCATTCATTGTGTGTGTGGTTGTTATTTGGTCACACTTTCTCCCTATAACCAGCATCTCTTCTTTCCTGGCACCTTTTACCTCAACAAACCTTATTCTCTAAAAACAAGTCAGCGCGGCCATCTGGAAGGAGACTCTGTAAAGCTTAGGAGTCAGAGTCAGTGAATGCTGCTGACCTGTCCGTCAATGGCGCCGCTCTCCTTCATAACGGGGTAGAAGCGTGGGGCTTTGTTGGGGTCCTGGCGTCCAGGCGTGCGAGGCGTTCTGGGGGTCCGGGGTTGAGAAGTGCTGGGGGATTCTGGGACCGTCGTAGGGAGAGAGCGAGCCAGATCCGATCCGCTCTCCACTGTTAACACACACGCACACAAGTGCGTTTGTTCGTTAATCTTGTCCCAGAATTACACGCTATGCCTCGGTAAGTTGAGATAAACAGGTAAACAAAGAAAATTATTGAATATAACTTAGGATATTTGAGGAACTTTGTGGCATAATGCAGACTGCAATGCTTATAGTTATGAAACAATATACAATACAGCTCTAACGATTCATCAAATGACTTGAGGACCTTGATTATGAAAATTCCTAGAGGAAAATTATCTTCCTAAATTATGTTTTACTATTTACAGGCTTGACTGAAACTGTAATATAAAAGGCAGCGTTTAATGTGTGCTTTTTACCTTTCACCCGATGATTCGACATGATAATAGAACATCAGTACAATAATAGTTTACAGCTCCATGATCTCACCTGTCATGGGAGGAGGAGGGACTTCCTGGTTCGGGTCGACGGGAACTTTGGGAGTGAGGGTGTCGAACTCGTCTTTACTGATGACGTTTAACTTCTTGAAGTTCTCTGCATCCTGCTGGAGAGGACGAGTCAAGTTCAGAGCGCATCTTTAAATGCACAACGGCTGCCTCCTCTACGAGGATTCACAATGTGTCAAAAATACTGCATTAAATGTTGGCTAATTATTTAGGTAGCATGCATTCAGGATGTACACACCTGTATTAAAGTTGGTGACACTGGTTTAATTGTGACATAAAAGAAATTTGACTTTGTAATTTAACGCCTTGAAATTGGGTCTCTGTCTCTTTAAGAAACCCCGCCTTCAGGAAGTTATCACAACGTTACTCCTCTATTAATCCTTTAAAAATATTTTTACTTGAAGAAGTAGCTCATACAATGAGCTCAGCTACTTCTTCAGCTACTTGAAGAAGTAGCTCATACAATTAGCAAACACCTGGTTCCACCAGGTGTTTGCTAATTGCTGCTGGCTAGTCTGAAGGAGCTGAGTGGGTGGAGGGCTGCTCTGTGAGGCGGGAGCTCGAAAGCTTGGAAACTGCAGTTGTAAGGAGGACCTGCATTCTTGAGGGCGGGGCTAGGTCCACTCAGGCGGTTTGCAGAGCTGAATGGTTGCCATGGAAATGAAAGGATTTCTCAAACATAAATGAGAGGATCAAGGCAATACTTGATGAGGGAATAACATTGTAACATGATGTCCAGCTTAAAAGTCGACTTTACATAACGCTACCCGTTGAAAATTAAAGTAAAAAAAAAAAAAAATAGATCATAAGGGTAAGAAAGCTGATTTATTAAGAAAAACTACAGCAACTCTAGTTTACTCCGTCCTTTAGTTGTAATTGAGCCCTCAGTTTGGGCTGACAACAGAACAACATGCGGGTCCAAACAGCTGATAATGCCAGCGGCTGCAGCCATGTGGGTCGGTGTGACACACACCAGCTGTGGCGTGGACTATGACCTTTACATGCCTGCATCAGATGTGCGATAGTGGAAAAAAAAACTGCAGCTGGCCTTGGTGTGTGTGTGTGTGTGTGTTCAGGTGGAGATTTTCCCACTTTACTGACAACCTCTGAGCCCAAAATGAGCTGACGTTGCTAAAAAAGAAAAAAAAAACTCCCGACAAGCCTGAGGATGTTTTCAAACCTACTTTAGGAGGTTTGAATGCTCATTACAGAGGTGAGCGTTTTGCTTCTTGTGGTTAAAATCTGCAGAACAAAGAAAAATAACGGCCCTGACATATAATCAGCTAAAAATTCAAGTGATGAAACATTACAAAGTCTGATCAGAAAAAGGTTGGGGACGAGTTGTAATCTTGCGATTACAATCTGAGCCAGCAAGTCGGACCTAAAAGAAAATAATGTATCTGTAGCTTTAAGAACTGGCTATCCAATGTTTTAAACTTGCAACTGCTTTTTTAAAAATGTTGATAGCAGTTCCAGATCATTTTATGCATTTATTTGTTATTTTACAGCGGTCAAAGTTATGTCTAGAGTTTTGAAGCCGACTGCAGTAACAGATCAGCCAATGGCTGTCGCTCTTATTTCCCCTCTGTTTATCTCTTCCTCAACACTTCCCCTCCACATACTCGTCATGCTTCTCAAAGAGCTGTAGAAGCCCTGCATAGTGTTTTCAGCTAAGTACATAGCTGGAGGCAACGGGAAAGAATACAGCTGATCCATTTCAGCAGGGTAATGACTGCATGTTATTCTGGCAGTGGAACTCATCCAATCAGGTTTTCCACCCTTTAAAAAATGAACTGTTTTACTCAAATGTTTGAAATCAAACGGTTCTATGGTGCTAATATAGTTTAAGTAATTCTAGTTTGTCAATAGATACTGCTTTACTACGACTGCATGCTGGTTTTATCCCATAAATTCACTGCTCCTGCCCATAGATTACGTTGCATCACGCTGTGTAACGTAGACCTAATGATCTTAAGTGCACGCTTCCTGCAGACGCAGCAGCTTTTCTCAAAGCAGGTCACTCGGCTCTGGAAGCAGCTGTCTGATACGTGAAAGGCTTGTGCAGAAGGAAAGGTTATTTTAGTCCCTCTGCACGCATCACGAAGCAACCGCACTGCCAAAGACAAACTTTACAGTGTGTCACCGCACTCAGGGCGGCCGAGAAACTGGGTTCTGCATACAACAACACCTGGATGATCCCATAAAGAATGTTATTACTTAGTTCTTGTTTCTTGTGAGCATTGTTGAGTTTAAGTTATTGGAAAGCGAGGGAATAGATGGATGTGATACACTCATCTTGTACGAGGATGGAAAACACTTTACCAGTAACTATCAATAACAGGCAAAAAAAATGACTGTCCCTAAATGTTTCATACAGAATTCAAAATCGAAGCGCAACTATCAATACATTTATTTGCACACATCTTAAGCTCCCACAAATAATTTAGGAATTCTAGATTTAAGTAACAAATGAAATGATTTTCCATCACATTTCAGTTTCCGATGGCTGTGAGAAAGCAAGACTTTCTGCTGATAATCTGGGTCAGACTTTAGAAAGGGCATACAGGGCAATAGCCCAGGGTGGCTATTTTTGGGGTGACAAAGACTCTTTTTTTTCTTTTGTCATCCAGATTTTGGTAGAAAGAGAAAAACAAGAAAACCATGGAAAATGGAAATTATTTTTATCATTCAATAGGCCTAGTTGAATGAATAATAATAAGACTGGACGGAGCTGTAAGTAGAAGATGGTGACTGGATCAAACATAGTGTACAAGTCCAACCTCGCCATATCTACATTTATGTTACGATGCATTTTCTGCTTATGAGAAGTATTTTTTTTTAAACTTAAGAGTTAAATAAAGGGGTTAAGCTACCGCTGCCTCACCTTGCTGCACTCGATCTGCTCCTCTCCTTTCCACAGGTCCTGTTCGTAGTAGAACAGCCCGTCATTGATGGCCTTGGCCAGGTCGGCTGTGATCTTGGCCCGGGACTCGTGGTTTCCTGTGCGATCGCCGCCGGGGTGTTTGCGGAGGTACGGCGGGGTCTGCGTGACAATGAGGATCTTGTTGACGTCTTGGTCGTCCAGCTCGTAGTCCGAGTCGTCCTCGTCCGACCAGTCAGTGAATTTGTTCTTCCTGGGCGCCATCTGCTCCATCTCCTCGTCGAACATGAAGTCCAGCTCCTCCTGGTCTGGTTCGGCCTGGGGAGGCGGCTGGCTGCTCGGAGCAGTGGGGCCCTTGGGTTCCCCCTGGATGGCGGGAGGAGGTTGGAGGAAACATCCGGTTAAGGTGGGGAAACCAAAATCTGAGTAGAGTATTCTGCCAAAGAATCCATGCTCTGAGCCAGACTATAGAAAGTGTTTACACAGGCAGTAGCCCAGGGCGCCAAGTTTGTGGGGCCCCCACAGATTGTTTATTTTATGAATGCATGTTTTGTAGACATTGTACTTCCTATAAGAATCATAGGGTCTCATCAGATGAGTTGTAATAATATTTTGGAATTTCTATGAATATAAACAACACGAGTTTTTGAAAACTATGAAGTTAAAACATGGAGTTACTAAACCTACCATCATCGGTTCATATCTGACTTGGTATAAAACTACAGATTAATGTATTGCAATTTAGATTAGCAATATAATTTGTATTTAGTGGTTAGGGCACCAAAATGATTTCCAGCCCAGGGGCCCAAATCCTTTTAGATCCGGCTCTGTTCATACTCTTCAAGCTTTACATTTTGTCTAGTTTCAATTATAAACTATTTGGATTTTTCACAAATAAAATCTGAAAAATGTAGCAAGTATTTGCTTTTTCTAACCCGATACAGAAAAGATCAAAAGGGTATGAATACTTTTCAAGCTTTTTTTGAACTAAAAATTACATTCAGGCAAAAATAAATGAAGCCATGGAATGAATGAAAGTTTGAGTGAATGAAAACAAGACATGCAATGAGTGAGATGTTAAAGGAAGCAGGACAAACTGGGATGAGTGAAAGTCTGGAGGAAGGAGGAACTCAACTGCAGAGAAGAGAAGGTCAGGTTCAGGCTCTAAGGGAGGAGATGGGCCAGCAGCACACACATCATTGCTTTCATGCTGCTGGCCCAAAGCAAAAGGAGAAAGAATAAAAAGGAGAATGCAGGAGAGAGAGACAGAAAAAACATGGAAAAACGAGATGAGAAGTGGAAACGGAAAGAAGGATGAATTTAAGAGAGATGGATGTTAGTCTTGGTCAAATACTGAAAAATCTGATTATTCGGTCCTATTCGTCCAGCAAAACCAAGGAACTGAAACATTGACCTCTCGTGATAAATTTTTGCAACTCGATAAATTGCCCCATAAATTATTATTGATAATATTGTTGTTTTGAGACCATGGTCAAGTATTATACTGGTAATGGTATCATAATGCAGCTTCGCTCTACCAAAGAACAATTAAACTTACATTTTCAACACTTCAACATGGAACTCAAAGATATTATAAAAATAAATAAATAAAATGGGAATTAAAAACTGATCAAGCTCATTATAATTTATCCTGGGATTAGTTGATAGATTTTTCTCTTATTTGCCGCTTAAGTTAAAAAAAATAAAATAAATACTATCGACCAGAAAAAGATTGGTCTCCATTTTCTTCTGCCTCCGCTGGTTATGCCGTGTTTTTCTCACTTTGCCCCTCCCGTCACCTGCCTTTGATTTTCCAGAGGTCTGGCGGTGGCGCTTCTCCACCTGGATCCAGGCGTCCGGGTCGGGCTTGGCCTCGGACGCAGGACTGTCTTCGGAGTTGTCCGCGGCCGGGAGAGAGTCCTGATTGGACGAGCTGGGTGCAGCAGGACCAATCAGAGGCTCCTTCACGGGCAACGTAGCTGAAAGTCACAAAACAATTGGCTTTATAATGTCCACTTATACACTGAAGAACACTGGAAATGTTTTTAGTTCAAAAAGCGTCCACACTAAATTATGAATCAAACTAAAAAAAAACTTAACTTATCAACTCTTGCATAACAAAAACGTGAAATCCAGAGAGATGCCAACATAGAGCAATATGGGAAATGTTCTGGGACTTGTTTAGTGGGAAACCTGATGAACAGCTCAAGAAATGTAGTTGAATGTGCTTCATATGTGTGAAGAGCTTTTTTAATAATCTTACGAGTGTCTGTTTTGTTCTTTAAATAACGTTTCATCTGCGGGAAGTGCAAATGTGGCCGCTGTAAAAAGTTCATCAGATGGAGACGAGTCCCAGCTTGAATTAATCCACATTTTCTGCTCCAGTGAATATTCAGGGCAGCAGCGTATTGCAGAGGAAATTAGAATAAACTGAGGTACGTGTTTTGCTCCTTCAAGAGAGCGATGCGTATAACTCAAGAGAAGCAAATATTCATTTTGGAAGAAATTCAGGGAAAAAAAAAAAAAAAAAAAAGACAGGTATGTCCACAGAACCTTCAGATTGCACGCTTTGCACGGTAAGAAGCTAACTCATCACTGAACGTATAAAAACCTAGCAGGTGATGCCAATATCAACACTCTTCGATGTGGACGTTGTTACTGCAGGAAAAACAAATCTCAGCTATCAGTCGCATGTTTGACAAAAGAGTCAGATGAAGCATAAAAGCCGTTTCTAAAACAGGAAACAGTATTTTCTATGGAAGCATGTGAGCAGTTAATTCAGTCTGATGTTAGCAGATAATAAAAAGTTGAAGTTATTACATAAACTTTTCTTTTAGTCCAATTCTGTCCGAAACGGGATATGATAAATAAAAAAAATGAAAAAACTGTTAGCAATGGTAACTGCCAATCATGCTAAATGAGATGCTAACGATTTGTAGGGTTAACCAGGAATCATTCTGACTTTGTCCTGAATGTTTCACTTCACAGTCTTTTATTGAACTGATTTTCTCATATTGTGTGACTTTGCCTCTGGTTCTATTAGAAATAATGAGTATGGCTGAAGCAATCTTAATAATTGCGATGAATCAATTATGAAAATTGTCAATTTAATAACCGATCGATCCTAATCCTCAGAAAAACAACCCATTGTCCTGTCTGTCTCTGTGTTGCCCTGCAACAGACTGGCGAGAAAAGTCCGTCTTCTTAAAATGCATATATCCTGCATACAGAAGACGTGCAGTAATTCTTTTTAGCTGATGATTTTACTCTGCTTCTAAATTTTCCATGATGCTGACAGAAGCAGCTCAGGGACTTTGGGGTCTTTTTGCTGAATCCGTTTTATTGTAATATGTGGTTTTTGTCAAGGTAGTTCAGCTTTTCACTGACTTCCTTTAGGAAAATTTCAGACGGGCGCATCTCCGAACATTCATCTGGCCGTAAAAAGGTAAATGAATACTGACCAGCACCGGCGGTGTACAGGTTCTGTCGAGGAACAAACTCGGGGCAGTTGATGAGCTGGGAGAAGTCGGTGCGGGGCGAACCCACGACGGGCGGGGTGGGGATGGGCCAGCGCTCTGGCTCCGTTTTACAGCGTATCTTCTCGTCCACCAGCTCCACTTCAGTGCTGCTTTTTAGAGCCTGTGGGGAGGAGAGCGGAAACGCATTTAGATCGGACTCAATTTGACGCAAATTCTGGAATATGTCGTGTTTGACCCGTGTGGCGCATTACCTCCATGATGAGGCTGACGTCAGTGGTGAGAGCCTGCACTCTGTGGAAGCTCGCAATGAGAGAAATGGGGAGGAAGCCCTGCGCGTCCATTTTTCTCCTCAGGAAGAAATCCCGCTCCAGGTTGTGGCTGCTGAAGTAGTATTCACTGGAGGAGGAAGATAAGGAGGAGGCATGATTAGACCGCCTCCTTTCCTTTGATTAGACCGCCTCAATTGTATCTTCTTCATGTCCAACTCAATGTTACAAATAACAGGCGAGTTCAAACTGTTGAAATGTGACCCGATGTTTCAAAATGTCCAAACAGAAATCACCAGATTGTTTTACTTTTTAAATGAAAGTTCATTACGGAGATCGCATTAAGTTCAATGGTTTGAGTATTGCAGGAATAAGAAAGTTGATTTTACAGTATTCACTTCTTAAATTTGTTCAGACTTTCTTAAAATAGAAAAACTTTCCTGTAAACCATCTCTGAGTGTTAGGAAAAGCATTGTGCAAATAAAATATATAATAATAATTATTAGTATTATTATTATATCACCCACCCCTATTGGTTAATCTGGATTTTATTTAGGCATACCAGAGTAAAGGGGGCTGAATGCAAATGCATGACACTTTTCAGATTAATATTTAAAAAAATATATATATATATCTTTTACATGCAACTTAAGAACTAGTGCGCATTATATCTTACTATTGACACAAATATGAGTTCTTGTTCTTTTAAAGTCTGAATATGAAAGTCTTGCTTCAGAAGAAGAAAAAAAAACGTCGTTTCTCATTTCTAACAGTTTCATTGAAGTGTTTTATTTTTGGGATTAACAAAGAACTGGTTCAAGATTTCTGATTACATGAGATAACATGAGATTCAAAAGGGCAAGAAGAAACGTTTCTAGAACTTCAAAATGATTTCGTATTGATGAATATTGTGACTTCAGCACCAAATGCAGACTCTCTCTTTCTCTCCACGCCACACCATGTCACCATGGCACATCCCCCGACACACAAATATTTGTTTGAAGCTCAGCCTCAGGCAGTAAGCAAGCATGAAGAAAAACAGCTGAGCTGCAGGGAGATGAGACGATCAGACAGGAACGTCCCCTCTCACTATTGTCACCCCTCTCTCCCTCCTGCACTCCTTCGCTTTCTCTATCTCCCTCCTCCTTATCCTAACAGTTCCCCTCTCAGGCCTGCATGTAATTCCTCAACTGTCCCTTTAGAAGCACTCTGTCTATTTTTAGTAGCTCGGCTCACCCTCAACCTCCACTGGCCAGAGGCTGGTCTTTAAAGAGGCCAGGGGTTGCCAAGTAGACACCGGGAGCACACTGCCCCCTGCAGGACAAACTCAGATAACAGCAGATTATCTCATTCTGAGTTTCATGGTTTTTTGGTTTCAGCTCTATGCAGCCTGGCCTCAGATGGAAAGACTGCATGTCAGTATGACAGTATATAATATGAAGTCGTATGCAATAAATTATTACGCATGTCCAGTGAGGCTTGTTTGTCAGAATAAAAGTACTTTTTGAAAGTGACCTTTCAACATCATTTCTGTATTAAAAATATTTTTTATTGGTCTGATGTAATATTCCATTAAATGTTGTGTTTTCGAAAAATAAAACAATAAAACAATCTGTGTGTAATAATCTATGTTTTGTTTTTCACCTCAACTGCCTTCTGAAATCAATTAATCCCTCAGTAGTTTTCTAATTTACCTAATATGACACATAGAAAATTCAGGTTACGACTCCTTACAACCACAATCTTTGAGGTTTTTTTTACTTATGCAAAAAAGCAACACAAAGGACTTAAATGAAAGAAACTGTTTTGGATCATTTTTCTTTTCTTAAAACTCTGAAACATTCGCTGTGGGTTTGTACGTATAAATTACTGAAGCTCCTTTTGTCGCAATTTCAGCTGCGAGTTGTTTGGTATCTACAAGTTCTACCAGGCACTGCTGATCTAAAATAACTCAGACTCAGTCAGATCTGAACTTCTTTGAACCGTTTCACAATTGGCTTTAGGTCTGGACTTTAACTGGGACATTTCAACACACAGACATGCGCCGTTCTAAACCGGGCCCGGTCTTCAGGACCCGCTGTCCTCCGTGTTTTAGCCGTCTCCCTTACTGCCACACTTTCTTGGCTTTTCTTTGTTCTCATGTGACCAGACGACCTTCCACATCCACATGTTTGTGGTGTTCCCTCCGTGGTTTTCTGAGGGCTTTCTATTAATAATGCCTTTCTTTTTCCCCTTCACTCTTCCAAAAGGTCAGCTTTGTCCAGTGTATGACTAACTAACACTTGTCCTCTCAAAGGACTCTGCTGATTGATGTCAGCCCCTTTTTCCTTCTGCTTTACAATAAAGCACAACTTTGTGTTATTCATTAAACGCTCAGGTCTCAGAAAGCTGCCAAACACTTACATTTGCCGCTTGATGTATTCTTTGAGGAGCTTTTCATCCACTGTGTACATTTGGACCTTGTTGCCGTCGTCATAGTAGTAAACCATGTTGGTACCGAACTCTGTGGGCACCTGAGCCGAGCCGTCAGACGAGCGAGCGTCTCTGAAGTTCAGAGAGTATTCGTACCGACCTGAGGGAGCAAGGAAAGTGCAGATAGGCCACTCAGTATGGTATTTCTTTTTATTTTATGGCTGTAAAATTCTCAAAGAATGTGCAGTGAGTCTGCACATTCTTTCTCTTTTTGCCAGAACAACCTCAGCTTTCAGTATTTGATAGTTATTTAACATTTCTGTCTATTCAAAATAGTGAACAAACAGTTTAAGTTGAAAAAAAAATGTGAAAAAAATCGGAATTTAAATTTTCAGGTGCATTATTGAACAAGAACTCAAGATGACGAGGGCAAACTATTTCAAATGAACAATTTCAACTTTCAACTATATCACATAAACGCAGAGAAAGCTGTGGAGCCTAGCCTCCTATTTTCACGTTTTTATGCCTGTTTTTTATTCAATGATTTCAGGCGTTTTCATTTTTTGTGGTTGGCTCTAAAGCAGTTCCTCTCCAGTTGCAGACTGAATCCCACTCTGCACACCTCACATCCCCAAGGGGAGATTCTTTGTTTTTTGGCAAAAGTGATTTTTTTTCCCTCTCATCCATCCATACTTTATCTGTCACACTTCAGGTTGAGAGGGCTGCTTGTACCTATCGCCAGGGATCAAAGGGCAATCCCTCTCATGGCTGATTTGTTTTGTTTTTCCCAATTCATCCTTTGGCAGAAAAAAAAAGTGGTGGTGATTTTCTTTTCTTTTTGCCAAAATCACTTTTGGTAAAAATAATATTTAGGTACTTATTTTTGGAAGGTCATAATTTTATTTTCAGCATAATAAATATTATGCAGGAACCAAGACAGAGCTAACATTTAGCCAATAGTTGTGCAGCATTGATATGAGAAGAGTTAGCTTGTACAAACATTTTACATAACCTGGCTCGCTGGTTATGTGTCTCTCATGTTCACTGCCTTCAGATATCAGCCTCCTGGTCACTTTATCAGCCTCCTGGATTTTATTTTAGACATTTCCATAATTTTATGAGCGATTTCAACTCGTCCTCTGCCGTTTTCTCTTTCTCGCATCGCTACCCTGTTTATATAATACGAAGCTCCGTTACAGAAAAAGTTCCGTAACGGAAATATTTTCTGTAATGTCTGCTGCAATAATGGACATGTGATTCACACATAATGGACACTTTGTAAAGTATTACAAAGTGCATAAAAGGGGCTTTTATGCACTTTGTAATACTTTTTGAATTTTTTGAATGCAGCCAAATGTTCAGGAGTTACGATACAGAGCAGTTTGGGCGACAAATATGACACAATGGAGAATCTTTCTTGTGATTGGTCAAGCTCATATTACAAATTTCCCGGGTGGCTACCGTAATGTCTCATATATGCCCTGAAAGCTCAATATCTCAGCTTTTCTGCTCTTTTGGAATTTTTTGGATAAGTTGAACCATTCAGGAATTATGGTAATGGGAAGTCCTGTTGGTGGCTTCAGGTTGGTTATAAGAGGGTTAATGTCTGAACTTGCGCGGTTAGCAATAGTCACTATTGTCAACTTATCAACTTTTCAGATAAAAAAAAGGTATCTGCCAAAATCGTCTGGCTCAAAGACAGATCAGGTTTTTAAAGATCGCTGATTGGCCAGAAAACTGTAATCGGTGCACAGATAGCATGAAGTGTAACACCCACCTCGTCCGCGACTTCTGCCACGCCCGCGACCTTTCCCCCTGCCTCGTATTCCTCCGCGACCAGAACCGCCGTCGCTCCGAATGCTGCCGGCGTCATCTCCGTGGTCCCGCGGCTCGGATCTCCAACCTGTTTAAGGGGAAGCACATTCTCCTGACTTCGTTTCATACAAACTCCTCAGACAACTGAGGAAACCTCATAGGTCAGCACAGAGATAGAAACATAGAGCTGCACAATATTAGCACATTTCGAAATGGTGGCGGTATTAATCGCCATAAATCCACATCCTGCCTTATTTATTGCTTCCAACACTCCCTGGACACAAGCATCCGCTAAAGACATTGATAAAGTAGTGTTGTGATATGTTGTGCAGCCCTAATAAAAAGTCAGAAATGAACATCTTGTGAAAGTCTTCATACATGTCAGTGGATTTTATGAGACAGACCGACACAAACTGGAAAGTAACTGTGAAATATTGAAGGGATTCATGTAAATAGGACCATTCATACATAAACGGGGCAAAACGACGCGCAATTTTCTAAGTCCCTTACGAATAATGTGAAAAGTGCGGTGTGCATTTGCAGCTGCCTGGCTTTGAGGACACAGTGAGGATGGAAAGTATTCAGACCGCTTTAAACTTTTCGCTCTTTGTTTCATTGCAGCCACTTGCTAAAATAAAAATTTTTAATATTATTTCTCATGAATGTGCACTTGGCATCTCATCTTGACAGAAAAAAAAACTGAAATGCAAAAAATGTTTTGCTAATTTATTAAATAACTATAATATCAAACATTTAAAGAGGTCTGGATCCTTTCTATGGCCACTTTATGTCTCTATGGAGACGTCCACACAACAGGATCTTAATTAATTCAGATGTTTGGCTGGTTGTGCATGCCACTAATTAAATGTGCTGTCAACCAGATTCTGTGTGGACCCCAAAGCGACGTGCACACGCAGAAGAAGAACGAAGACGTCACACAGTGGTGAACTGTTTTTTTTTTTTTTTTTGCAACAATGAATGCTGCCATCGATGGATCCTGGTTTAAAGTTTATTCGGTTGCAGGAGCTAACAGTATTGTCAAGAGATCATGACAACATGAAGGAAAATGCAGCTAATAGCAACAGCCTCCAGTGGAGCAGTGACTGAAGATTCTGTTCTGTTAAGTCAGAGCTTAGAGTGGTGGGACTGTGATGTGATGCACTTAACATAAGTTCAGAATTTTCAGCCATTATTTACTTCCGGGTTTGCAATAAATCTGGTGCAGGATTATGAAGCACGTCTCATGTCAACGATGCAAAAGTCGTATAAAATGCATCATGATCGTTCAGACTGCAAACACTTTGAAAACTATCGGCTGTGCATTTAATTTAGTGCCACACGAAGAGAACGGATATGGACAAAAAATTTTTTTATAAAAATTGACTTTGGATTGTGAATGTAGCCCAGCAACTTTGGACATTTATAGACTGAAACTTTTGCCCGTTCTTCTTTAGGTCAAGGTCTGCCAGATTAGATGGAGAGAGTCTACAAACATCAGTTTTGAAATCCTGCCGAGATTCACCAAAAGATTTAGGTCTGGACTTTGACTGGGCCACCGTGGAGATGGTGTGTGCAGTGTTTTTCCACCACACAGAATTTTGTAAAATGGGCCAGAAAGTCCAAAATCCATCTGACCAGATCGTCTTGTTAAATCCGTTCCTTACAAGCTTCAAATAGAGTAAATCTTTATACTTATTTACATATGTTCAGTTTGTTTTATTTATTTTGTTACTCGTCCCGTTTTTATTTACTTTGGGATTTTTGGAGGTCACTTGTTGAAATGTGTCGTGTTGGAAAATGGAAAACACAAAATGAAATTGCTCCAAGACAGAAATGGTTAAATAAAGCTGCATTTGCAGAGTGCAGAATTATTGCTTCTGATAGCCGTCGATGATTTAGTTACACTGTGCTTTGTGTTGGTCTGACACTTAAAAACCTAATTAAGCAAACTATCGTCTTAACATCACAAAATGTGAAGACAAACCCGGGGTATGAATACTTTCACTGGGCACTCATAAACTACTGAAGCTAGTCAAAGAGGTTTCCTTTCATGATAGAATCTTTTGTTCACAACCATTTGCCTATTTCATTTAAAACTTGCACACACAAAAAAAATCATCCTACAAATCTTTCGACTCTCAAAAGTGACATTTCTACTTAACTGAGTGAAAAAATAAAAACGCAAAGATGAAATAAGTCGGAGGTCATGCTTTCATTCAGCCATGCGTTACGGAAGAGATCGGTGTAAAAACAAGCAGCGGTAGGAAAAGAGGGGGTGAGTAAACACTCGGCTGGGTCAGGGGGTAAAGAGCAGAGAGCTGCACAGTGAAGAAGCAAACAGAGGCAGAAAAAAAAAAAGAAAAGAGATCCTGGCCACTTACTCCGGCTGTCATAATGCGCTCTGTTATCATGAACTCTTTGATTGGGCGACGTGGGGTCGGACGGGTCGCTGATGGGCGAAGTGTCCGACTGGGCTGGGAACCCGCCGGATGTCTTGTCGCCATCGTCCCGGGAAACTTCCTCCAGCGGCAGAGAAACCCACTTACGTTTGTTACCTAGCCGTGATTGCATACCGGAAACAAGAGCTTCAAGGGTTTTGGCCGAACGGGATAGAAAGAAAAAACTTTCTACATTCTAAGGCAAAGTACCAGATGTCCACTCTCTCTCAGAAAGGGTGGACATATTCATATAAACATTCATGAAATTAGGGAAATTAAAGCTGCAGTGAGTAACTTTTTTTTTAATCTGTTGGTGGGTGAGGGATTCATATTTGTTAAAACTGTCACCATGTTGTGACAGTTTAATGTAAAATGGATAATCTGTGTAAAAAAAGAAAAAAAAAAAGAAAAAACCAAAACAACCAATCAGAGCCAGGAGGAGGGTATTGGTGCTGTGAATCAACCGAGTGTTTGCTACTAAATATTCCAAACGTGGAAAATTGTCAACAGTAGCCACGCTAACTAGCTTTAGCGTTTGTGGTAGGCTATGTTGTGGTGAAGTAGCTGTAGCATAGCAGCACGTACACGAGGAGACGGTAGAGGAGCTCAACTTTTTTCACGGATTGTCCGTCTTATATATTACCGTCATGACGTAATGATCATTTGAACAAATATGTTTAAAAAATAATAAATTTTTTTAAATAAAAGTTACATACTGCAGATTTTATGGGTCATGGGAAAAAAACTTGTTCAAGCAACTTCCTTAACAAATATATTTTAAAAAAAAAACACTGCATGAAAAAGGGTAAATATGAATCTACATGACATCACAGAATGATATCCTGATATATGTAATGAGTCTTAGGTTACAGTAGTAAGATACAAAGCAAAGAGTCACAGATCCTCTACTGCAGACATCCTCCACGGCCTGATGCGCGAGCAGAATGCTGCCCGATTCTAAGCCGTGCCCCTTTGCTTCCACAATCAACATTACGCTGTGAAAGCACACTGGGTTTCTAGACAGATCAACTTGCATAATCTAAAAGAGGCAAAGTTATTCATAATGGGGGATTTGGTTGTGTGTTTACTGCGGTAATATTAGGGCTACAACAATTAAATGTGATGAATCGATTAATAAAATAATTTAAGCAAAAACAGCCTGTTTGCTAAAAGACATTCAGAAATAATTAACCCCCCAAAAATGTACAAAAATATGCACATTTTGAATTTAAGATAAAAAAACAGTAAATATATTTTATTAAATTGAGTTTTAGCTTCACTTGGTTCAAATTGTGGAAAAGAAACAAATCTCTTAAGCTGATTTTGCTATCCAATTATTACATGTCGATATTAGGAAGATTTCTTTAGCTGCAACTTTTCCTACAAATAATCAAGCATTCACAAAAGAAATGCTGTTATTGAATTCTAGGCAATGAATGAAATTAGTTGCTTATTTCATCTTTTTATGTATTTCTAATATTGTATAAAAGCACAAGTGGCTAAATGAAAAATCTGCACTACGTGCTAATTTTTTATCTGATTAATTGGTTAATAACTCAAAATGACTACAGAGTTCATCCAGTGCAAAATAAATGTAAATACTCTCAAATGAGATTTTTTTTTATTATTATTATTGAAATACAATTGAAGAGCAGTGGCAGATTTATATGATGACGTGTTGGAGCCAGAAAAAAGAAGTTTAGCTTTTTTTTGTAAAAGACAAGAACATTTCTTTGCTCCAAAAATTTACAGTTCAGAAAATTTTCAGGTTTTTTTCCAAGAAATTTTCTTAGATTAATCTCAAAATTTTCTGAGTATTTTTGGCCTTTTTTTCCTCTCTTTATCTCCAATGACCGTAAAATGGTGTTGTAGAAAACACCAGAAAACAGCTTCCACGGTTTCTTTCAATTAACTACACAATTTTGTAAATGTAATAATCTTTCATAGTAAAAAGTTCCTTAAATGACTTCCAAATTGTATAAAGATTCACAAATTTAATACACTCCCATCAATATAGACCATGTAATGTTCCTGTTTTAAAGTATGTGGCAGTGCAGTCAAAAGGCGAGCGCCTTTAATTAATTCTGCTTTGACGTCTAAAGATGAGAGACGAGTAAAAAGAAATCCAAAAGGTTTGATTATTAAAGCGGAGCATGCACCAATCTGCACCAATCAGTAATTACAAACAGAGATCATTACTGTTATTAACATGCCTTTTTATACAGGAGAAAAAAACCCCTCTGGTCAGAAATAAAACCAAACATGCATCTTTAGATTTTAAAGGCTCTTGACAGCATCTACAATGTAATAACGTTTTTTTCTCAGTTGGGAAATAGAAGGTCAATCTAAACAAATTCATATGTTTAATGTAAAACTTGGGACATTTACAGCTGTCAGCAGCCTTATTTAGCTCAGTGTTTCGGCAGCATCAGCATGCGTCACAAAGATAAGAGAAAGAAAGAAAAACTCACCCTCACCTCCTCTCTTCTTCAGGCTGGAGCTCTTTGAGTCCTGTCCTGGTTTGGGTTCTCCTTCTTTAGACGGTTCCTCCATTGGATCCACCTGAGCCTCCAGGTTCTCCTTGCTCTCGCCTCCGTCATGGCTGCTCTCCGACTTCCTGTCCGGTCGCTCTCTTCTCTTCTCCCTTTCTCGGCGGGAGGAAGGCTTCTTCCCGTTGTTGCCGACGACAGTTTGCTGCTGCTGAATCAGAGACCCGCGTGTTTATTTACGCTTTCGCATGCGGTCTGTTCTCACTCACTTTTTGATACAATAGGAGGGAGGGGTGGTTCTCTCTTCCTACCAATAATTAGGGATAATAGGATTATTTTACTGTAGGAAACTATTTCAAATGAAACCATTTCAAAACACATTGGCGTTTTTGACCGTCCTGCAAAACGGTGAGAGAGAGCTAAACTTTCGGCAGGTAACAGGAAGGTTATTAGCAAGGTTATGTTTTATTCTTTTAAGCTCTCAAGCTTAGTCATGGAATATGCCAGCATTTTAAATCTTTGGAAATCTTAGTTATGGTATGAATGCAACATTTTCTTTGGAACACAACAATAACTGCGGTTTGAAACTACACAATTGGGGATTAGCACAATCGCTAATTTTGTTAATCTCTATTGACTGACTAAAGGGATAACGGTGCCACGTTTTGACTTAATAAAACTTTGAATTAGAGCAGCTGTTTCCCCACACAGATGGTATGACATCACCTTTGCCCCCTAATCTAAATATTTAATGACCAGTCATTTGAGGACAGCCAGGGAAAAACAATCAATCTGAATGTTTTATTTATATTTTCTTAGATTTGTTAAAGAGAAAGCAAAATTGGCTAATATTTTCATTGGTTGCTTGCTGACCATACAGCTTGGATCTTTGACTCTTTACTGAAAACTCTTTGTAAATGTCAAATTAGGAACCCAATCACATTTCAGGAGGATAAAAATCGCTAGTATCTCTCTTTGTACCTCAAAAACTAAAACAATAATCAAAGATTAAACCAATTAAATATAAATGAATGCAAAACACTTCTGTTTTTTTTAGTAATTGGACAAGAAGTTAAGTCTGGAACATCCCTGTTTTTTTAGCACTTATCCAAACCTGCAGAAGCGACTAAACCGACCACCAAACTCACTGCTGTTGAAGAATGTGTAGGAACCCTAAAAACACACTTCTATACACACGCACGCTGTACCTCTTTAGCGAGTTCTCCAGGTGTGGGCCAGTTTGTGATATCGCTGAAGTCACTGGACTGTGAAAACAAAAACAACATAACTTGAGTGTCTACATGCGGCGCCAGCAGCTGGGATTTATTTTAACATGTAACACGGCGTGTTGGGACAGGTAGAGTCCGGCCTGGAGGAAAAAAGAGGTCAGAGCTCTTTCTGCAGAGGAAGCACAAACAACGACAAACAGACAGAGGGACATCCAGTCACTGTGGGTCCTGTCAATTTGGGCAAGCTGATAGGATATCAAGGTTAAGCGAACACAGAGTGCAGCTGGACTTTACTGTATGTGGAAAGAGGGGGAAAAAAATCCTTAAGTCTCATGGCATCTGAGAAGACAGCCGGCATTTACAGCGGATCTAGATAGAGAGGAAGATGAAGATGAAGAAAAGATTTCCTCAATGTTGCTGGGGCTTTTCAACCAATAGTTACTGATCCAGCCGAATATTCTGGACCTAATCCAAACCTTTTGAAGCATAGAGATTTTACTGATGTCTGAGTTTGGAACAAATCCAACTGCAATGTGTAACGGATTAATCGTGATTAATCTGTTATTAAAAATAATCGCCAACAAATTTAGTAATATGAATCTTAATCGTTTCCCGGGCTAAAGAGACACTAAACCAAAGGGTGTTTATTGAAAGAACAACTTACTCACCAGTAATAATTAAGGCAAAACTGTGCAAAATTATACACGTTTTGCATTTTGACAAATATATATTTATACATTTGTCTGTGACAATGTTCTGCAGATGCTACAAATGATCAAGTAAACACTAAGGTAATGTTGTAATTATTTTAGTTTAGGCAATAAAACTCCTATTTTGTTATTGAAAAAAATAATTTATTTATTTATTTATTTGCATTTTCCCAGTCTATTCTAATGCATAAAATAAGCGTATGTGGTTACATGAAAAATCTGCAGAAAGCACAATTATGTTTAATGTGATTAATCAATTAATCACCAGAATAATCTATAGAATAATCAATCACTAAAATAATTGTTACAATAATAATAACATCTATAAAGTGCTTTCAAAGAAAGTGCTGAACAACTACAAGGAATATAACAGTTAAAAACAGCTAAAATACAAAGTATATAATATAACAATATAAAGAAAACATTCAACATATTTGCATACATGCAAGATGCTTTTTTTTAAGTTGTGTTGCTGTGTCTTAATACAGCTGGAAAAAGTCCAACACATTTCCATTTGGTTATTGCAGGTGAATAAACCTGGCGTCCTTTTAAAGCTGCCATCGTGTTGTGCTCACGTTGTTTTAGAGATCAACAGGTGCAGTTACAAGGTGATTATTAGTGCTTTCAACTGGACAACACAATTATGCTTTTTAGCATGTTTAAATTTTAGTTAATAAAACTGTTTGAAACAGTAATCCAACCAGAAACCGGCGGCTGACAGGATCTGTGAGGCTCATTCCAGTAGGAAACAAAACATCCAGGCCACAATACTAACCCTCTTCTGTGTAGTAGTTGGAATTGAGGGCTGAAGACTTAAAAATAACGCTATATTAACATTTCACTGATTGACAGCTAACGTGTGTTGCATTCCCCGCCAACAGTTTTCTTCAGCAACCATGCTTGAATATTTCTAATGCGCCTAAATAAACAAAAGATTAAATTAAACATCCAACACTGACTGCAGAACTACCCTAAAGGGTCAGTAAAATATATTCACAGACAATTTGAGAACTACTTAATCTCTATATTTAACTATTATGCTATGGTAATTATCCTTAAAGCTCTGTAGTGGAAAAGCTGGTTGGAAAAGCAAACAAAACCAGAAGGTAGCAGCTCAAACCGGTTAGCATTTAGCAGCAGGTGGTCATTTCTCACTCTCTGTGAGATTATGGAAATGTAGATATGAGGACTTAGAGGAATCAAAATGTTAATTTATTTGCAAGTTAAAACAGGTGTTCATCAAATACTAAGGTAAAAAAAAGGCTTGATGTGATCATTACTGGACATTTCTGGAACAATATTTATCTAGAAAACATGGTCCAGTTGATCCTACGTTAAAGTATTTGGATGTGCAATGCAGAAAATGTGAAAACTTTTTTTTTAATTTATTTAAAAAAAGAGAGAAAACGAAGTGTTACCTTGCTGGATTTTCTCACTCTGGGCTTGCTGGCTCGGACCACCTTCAGAGCATTTTGCTGATCTGTGCACAGATGATGGATAATAGAAACAGACATCATTAAACGTGGCAGGCAGGGGCAGACCGAAGCAGACAGAAGCTACAGCTCCACAAGAAATGCGAGTAGAAATCGGTTGCTCAATGCCGCGGTAAAAAATTCAACTCATCCACTCTTGCACAGTCTTTCTGTGCTGTTTGGGGAGCACAGGAGAGAAGAGCTAAGCATTTAACCCCTCGCAGGGAGTGAAGGAGTGTAAGTTGGGGGTGATTAGAGTGCAGACAGCGGGGGCACGCCGTGTGGCTGCATCTCTGCAGGCTGGGAGTGGCTCCTATCGCTCAGCAGAGGATGGCTGGATTGATAAGACACACTGGGCACACACACACAGGCTTCCATGTCAATGGGTGTATGCCTGACTGGGTCTGTGGGTGCGCGCACGTGTGTGTGTGTGTGTGTGTGTCCACCCACAGAGCTAACTGTACAGTAACCCTGTAAACTGATGCCTAGGCCAGAGAAGGCTGCTTCAAATTTAGCTTCCCCCCCCCCCCCGCTCCGACACACATTCACCACTTTAGCTGAGGGGGGGTTCGAGACCAACGTTTCACCAAGAGCCTGCTACAGCAGAAACAAGCAGGGGCAAATGTTAACGATGAGAATGAAAAGGATTGTTGAGCTCACTGGAGAAGCAAACAGGAGAAAGTAGCCGATTCAAAGTTGAAATTCCAAGAAACCCAGCTTCACATTTCATACATTTTTAGGTCGGGAGATTGAAAATCTAGATACTGACTTTCTCAGACTGGATCTTTAAAGCTGCAGTGTGTAACTTTTAGGAAATGGTTGTTGTTTCTTATACATTTGTTGAAACTGTCACTGTGGCCTAACGTATGAGACGGGTAATGTGTGAGAAAAAACAAAACAAAAACTAAACAAGCTCCTCTGCCTTCTCTCAGTGCCAAGAGGCGGGTCTTAGTGCTGTCAATCACCCCATCCAGTCTCTTTGACAACCACTTCACTGTAACTTAGTGAATGCTAAGGCTAGTTAGCATGGCCACCGATGACGACAGGTGGACTTGTTTCTCCACCATTAGCACATTTAGCGCCGTGTTCACAAGAATAACTGACAGCTCTAAACCCCTCCCCCAGGCTTTGATTGGTTGTTGTTGATTGGGAGTGATGCATTTCATCAGATGGCAATAGTAGCTCTGGGAGGAAGTGGAGGAGATGGATCTTTTCACAGATTGTCTGTTTCACGTTACACTGTCACCATTTTGTGACAGTGTAATATGTAATATACATTTATATAACAAAATGTTTTTAATTTTTTTTTTATAAAAGTTACATTCTGCAGCTGTAAGATAGTCTTCCATCATGGTGTGCACAGTCCACTCTATTAACCCCATGCAAATAAAAACCTCGGGATCCAGTCCTAAGAAACAAACAAACAGGGCCGTTTTCAGAGACACTTCTTTAACCGAGTCTGTCAATATCTGTTGAACTTTGACATAATAATCCCTCTTGTAGTCACATGTACAAGAAGGCTGCTTTATGTCACACCTTTACCTTCTTGAATCATCCCTGGCCTTGTTCATGCTGACCTGGTGAAGGCCACAGCGCTCTGAGCAGCACTGGTTAAAGGACAAGTCCCTGCAAAACGTCAACTTTAAAACGTTAGTCGACTTTTTTCTTGTTTTTATGAGACTGTGAACCTTTGTGTGCCTAGTTTCAACAATGCTACAGCTTATTTATGTCCTTCATTAAAAACACACATTGTGTAATAGTAATCATCCAAACACATGATGGATTTAGCATATTTATCAATAAAAATTGATTACAGTTCATGTAAAATGTAGGTAAATGTATAAAACATACAATAATAAACCAAAAGCTATAAAGCTTTTCAGCTTCTTTTAAAAAACTTCATTTTGTTCAGCTCCAGAGGTGAAGGCAGAGAGAGCCACTCTTTCAGAAATAATTCACTATTTCCAGGAGCGTTTGGGGGGATTAGCATCAATTCAACTTCATCATATTTGTAAAAATATTATTGTACCTTATTGTAGTATTAAAAGGAGAATCTAGAGGAGAAATGAAAGCGGTGAAATGACTTATTTGGTTTTTAGAATTACAGCAGTAAAAAATGTAAGTAACTGAGATGAACTAAATTACAAGTTTGAGGAACTAACTGAAGCCTTCATCTAAAAATAAATCTATGTGAAAGAAAATGACATTAATGGGTTTTTTTATCTTTCAGAAGACATAATAAGTCTGGAATCTCAATCTTTTTCCACTTTTAATATGTGTTCTCTTTATTGAGAAAACTCTGCGTCCAGAAAGCATCTGGAGCTTCACTCGTTCCACATTTTATGTTACATTATTCCTACATTGATTACATTTCTATTTCAATACCTGACAACAGATTATTATAATTTGTTTGTTTTTTTTTCAAATTTATTAAACAGAGGATTTATCGCAGTAAAACAACATTGCTGGGGGATAAATTGTCCTGGTAACTATTGTGATAAACATTAATAATATTGTTGTTTTGAGGCCGTTTTGATGAAATATATTGATAATGACCAAGAAATGTCTGTCAGCTGGTCATGCCACATGCAAGAGGGTTCTGCCAAAGCTGCATTAAAATAACGAGAAAAGGCTGGGGATACTGATGTATATGTGATTTCACAGTTTGTTGCAAAAAAACTAAAACTTCTGAAACTATTGTGGGAGTTTTTTTAATGAATTTAGTCCATTTTTAAATGTGGAAAATGTGATGCATCATACATATTTGCTGGATGCAAGTTAAACCCAGATTAGCTGGGATGAAGATAAAAGTTATTCTAAAAGATACTGAGACCAAAGTCAACTTCTGCTGTGTAAATTCGATCAATATACAGGCAGATTGGTGTTTATTTAAAACCTCTATTTAATCTTCCCTTTTCAACAAGCTTCTTGTTCACAGTTATTTTACAAAGTTTATATATGTCAAACATTACAAAAGTTTAATTTTTTACAATAACACCAAAGCTGCATTTTATTTTCGAGGTTCTCCAAAAAGTCGTTTTGTGGAAATGAAAGGTAAACTGTGTATGCTTTAATGTGGAAACCTGAATCAGTTTTACCAGCTGTTCAATCATCTTGTTAACATATGTTTTAAGTGCAGCTGATTGTTTTAGATATTTCTTTTTGTGAAAAAGTGTTTAAAAAAATAAACAAACAACAAAATGGAGATCCTCTCAAAGAATATTTATTAAAATGATCCAAACACAACAAAAAGTATTACTCAACCTAAAGTCCTAATTTGTCTATTTTCTCGCCTATTTTAAACCTAAATCATTTTTCTGATTCCAGAAAACAAAAGTAGAGCTTGTTAATATTCTTATTAACAAGCATATTAAATGTTAATATTTTTTAACCAGATATTCGACTTCCAGCAGATCCATCAGTTAAAGCACTTTGTTCACATACGTGTTACTCTCACTAGTGACAGCGACCCGGTGGGAGGAACGGCAGGCTGCCAGGCCATTGGACATGCGAAACGTGCCTTTACAGCAGCAGAGACTGCTAGCCTGCTGGCTTTAGCCTCAACCACCGAGAACGAGCTAGCTGCTCGAAGCTGAAGAGTCGATTTTAGCTCAAATCTAGCAGCTTTTGAGCAGCCATCTTCCCCCCAAAACAACAAAATTCTCCCATCCCACTGCCACCGATGTCCCTGTGGGGATCGGAGCAACATAACGGCTAGCTGCTGGTAGCTAAAAGAAGTAGCAGTTGTCAGCAATCAACACGTGGTGCTCATGATCAACCCGAGCACGGGGGGATGGGGCAAGTACGTTGCTAACACTTAGCTGACATCCTAATTGTTTAATTACATTTGACTAAAGCCACCGTAAGATGAGCTGACAGTTCATCTCGCGGTGGGTTTCTCCGGAGTGAAGCGTTCAGAAATGCCTCGACAACGTGACACATTTGCTGCGGACCACATTATTCACTTCCACCCCCCCGTCCATAAAACATGGGAGCAGCTCACCTGTCTCCTGGGAGCCGGAGTTGATGTTGTTGACCTGCACTCTGCCCGTGGTTCTTTTAGTCCACGGGTTGACTTTCGGCGGAGGGGCTTCTACAACTTTCTTCTTCACCGCCTCGACAGCCGAGTCAGCGTTACCGCTCTGTTCGTTTTCTTTATCGTTTTCTTTGCTTTTCTTATGCGTGTCCGCTTGGCTCTTGGTCGACTCTTGCTTGTGGTCGTCCGCTTGCTGCTTCTCCGTGCCCCTCTGCCCCGGCTCCTCTTGTTCTTTGTGCAGGTGAGCCCCCTCTGACTTGTTTTGGTTTTTGTCCTGTACCCCGCTGGAACTGCTCGCTGTCAAACCCGAGTCAACCTGGCTACACTCAACCTCGGTGGACATCCTGCTGGTTTCCTGACAGCGCACGGTGTCAAAGCCAGTGTGGAGTCCTGGTTCTTGTTTTCCTTGCACAGAGAAAAAGTCGTGAACAGCTCGGGGGTGACCACATCCACTCGAGGCAAACAAAATTTGGGCTGGACCTCGCTAGCCCGCTAGCCAAGAAGCTGCTGCAGCTAACTGTTAGCTAGCCTGGGACCATGCAGAAGCCAGCGAGTCCGAGTCAGAAGCTTTTTCCCGCGATATTTAACAGTTTCATATCATTTAACAGTTTCCTCCGAGTGTGTAGTTAGCTTCCATAAACGCGACAAGCCCTTGTTTGGTTCTTTGGGACTTTTAATAACTTTAGAGAGAGAAAAAAAAAACCTACTACAGCGACCTCCTCTCTTAGTGTCTAATTTCACCTCCACGCTACCAGCAGCCAGCTCGTGCAGCAAACTCTCCTAATTCTGTAAACACTGACTCTGCTGCCCCCACCGGCCGTCACTGGGAACTACAATCAACTACTTACAACTATTTTTGAACACAGTCTGAAATACATTTACCGAGCTGTGTCTTTATTTTTTGTCTATTTATGGTCATGTGTCAATTTTACTAACGTGCATAGTTTGAGTTAAAACTGCGACAAGTGAGTATTACAAAAAAATTTTTTAAATATTTGGCGTAAAAGTAGGATAATGCATATTCACTGTTATGAACTACAGCAAATTCAAATTCCTTTTGGGAAAAATTGGACGTCACACTAATTTCTTCTAATTTATTTCTTTTCAATTGCCTTTGTTGTATTAACCTTCTGAAACCAATTTAAATATATATTTAAATATTCCCAGTTTTTTCCCACACACATTGATCCGCTTTCATTTCTTTTAAAATGAAAGTTTGCAGTTTTTTATTTGTACATCATTTTAAAAGCAACATATCATTTTCATTCAAATTTAGAAGAATGGACAACTTTACATTAAACCATCAAATCAATTAACAATAAAATACATTAAAGTTAGTAGTTGTAACATGACAATGTGAATGAGCTCAAGGCACTTCTGATTTGTAAAAAAAAAAAAAAAAAATTTCTTATTGAGTGATGAGTTCTTTATCTTTTCTAAAGTGCTTTTCAGTTATAGATACGGAGGAAATCAGACACTCAGGCCAGTTCAACTGTTTGTGCTTCACTCTGCTTGTCAAATTACACAATGAACATCTGAAAGCAGAGTCATCACTGTCAGATCAGATGACACATTTCAAAGTCTGGTGTAGATGCATGCTGCTGGAGAGATGGAAAAATATATGTTCTGTCATATAGTTATCTCCAGTATGTTGTAAGGATATTTGAGCAGAAGAATTACACATTAACCTTCTAACAATATCAGAACGGAATCACAGAAGAATGGGCAAAGTTGTATTTTCTTCAGATCCCGTTGGAAGGACAAAAGACATGAAAATAAAAACATTTTGAAGCAACCAAAAAGAACACCTTCATGTGTCAAAAAGTATTTGCCGATTTCCAAACGCATGCCGCTGTTGTTTTCCTGTGACACTTGAATGTTTTCAGATCTTCAGAATAATTACTATTTTGCTTTCAACTGATGATTTTAATTATTAAAGCAAAATAAAAAATTTTCAGCTTTACATCATGTTACGATGCTATTCCCTCATCCAAAACATACTTGGAGTGTTTCCTTGATTCTTTCGTGTATGTTTGAATTAAATTATTTAGTCTCTATAGCAACCGCACAGCTGTGCAAAACCCCTGGGTGGACCAAGCTCCGCCTTCGATGACAAAGCTCCTCCTCAGAGCTGCAGTTACCAAGCCTTCAAGCTTTGAACCTCCCCGTCCATTCCCCCCTCAGCTCCTTCAGACTAGCCAGCAGCAATTAGCAAAGACCTGGTGGAACTGCTCATCTGTTGAGCTCGTTATAAAAGCTACTTCTCATTGCAATGCTGGTAGAAATGTTGTAAAAGGGTTAATAAATGAGCCATGTTGTGATGACCTCCTGAAGGCGGAGTTTCAAGAAGAGTTGGAGTTTTTAAAGAGACAGGGCCCAACTAGCCATTAAAGAGACATTAAAGTAGTGGTGTCCAAAGTCAGTCCTGCAACCTGCATATTTTAATTCTCTCCTTGATTTAATGCACCTGGATCAAATGACAGCTCATTAGAAAGCCAAAGAACACTGACATGCTGAAAAGGTTGTTATTACCAGCAGGGAGAGAACGAAAACATGCAGGACGCCGGCCCTCGAGGACCGACTCTGGGTACGAAGTCAAATTTAAGTCATTTTAGATGTATACAGTATTTTTATACCAACTGAAAGTAACACAGTTTCTTGATTGAGCTATAAAACAATACTATATGGCCAGAAAACATATAATACTGTCCCTTTAAGGGAAATACACTTTTGTCTTAGCATTCATGATGATCTCTAAGATAATCATGATGTTTTGTTTGGTAAATGTGAGCTTGTCCTTTGTGTGTTTTTAGGTCAGCAGTTGTATTAACTTTGGAATTTTATATGGAAGGCATTTTAGCCAGTCTCTTTCTTACTGTCAGATCTTGGACCTTGATGTGAACGGAGGAAACATAGACCTGGAGTGCTTGCTCAGGGTGAGATCGATAAGCTTTTGGAGCTATTTTGGAGCTATTTTGGTAGGTTGGCCATCCCTGGGAAGGTTCACCACTGTTCCATGTTTTTTTTTTCCCTCAGTGAGATAGCGGTTCTCACTGAGGTTAACTACCTTTTTAAACCCTTTCTAGACTGATACATGTCAATCACTGTTTCTCTCCCGTTTTTGAATTTCAGTGGCTAAAGGCTTCCTATTCACTGAATGGCCTTTCAGTCCAGTTTGATACGGTAAGTGTTTCATTGTGGGTCAAAACACTGCGTTCAGCAGCATCTTCACAAAGTCTTTAGCTTTTGTTCTGTGGTCAATCTGCACATTTTTGACCAAAACCTGTTCACCTCTGGGACACAGAATCTGTCTTCTTCCTGCTGTGACGGTTCCCATGATTCCCATCATGTCTGTACTCGAAAATAATTGTTTGAACAGATTAACGCTGCACCTTCAAGCATCTGGAAACCTTTCTTTTGACATTTTGTTTGACTTTCCCATGATGCCAAAGAAGAAAGCAGTGTGTTGGAGGTGCGGCCTTAAAATACATCTATAGAACCTCCAGTTAACTCACACGTGCAGGCCAACCTATCAGAAGTTTCCAAAGCCATGACATCATCACCTGGGCTTTCCCTTGTTGTTTAAGAAGCAAGTTACCATTCTTTATCTAAACCTCTGATTTTGAAAGCAATAATAAACAAATCTCTGGCATATTCCTTCTCTCATTATTGTGGCATTTAGCAAATAGAAACAATTCTGGTGATTCTAACAAACCCAAAACAAGATTTGTGTTTTTTGTTTTAAACACAAATAAAACTTCAATTTTCAAGAGCAATTGTGTTTTAAGCAATTCACAATAAAATACATTTTGACTTCAACAAGAAAACGAACAATTATTATAAATTTAATTACTTCATACTGCTACAACAAACACAACAATAATAATCTTAACAATAATAATAACTATGATGATTATAATAACTGTCATAACGATTATTATTCATTTAGTTTTGTTTTGTTTTTCATTGTCACCGGATAGATGTCGTGGTGTTGCCATGGTGCTTCTGGGGGTCAAATGTTGACATCATTTTTTTTTTCCTCTCATCAGTTTTTCTACCTGCTAAAAGTAAACAAATGGATGCTGCAGCACTCTGCTGTGAAAACATGAAAAATGTGTCTAAACAGCGGGAATTACAGCGACGAAAATGCCCGGACAGAAGAAAAAATACAACGTTTGGTTCCCTCCGGTGAGTACAGTTCTCTCTGAGTTAAATATCAGCTGTTTGAAGTCAAACAAAACCAGCTAATAGCTAGCTCACGCAGCATGGAGTAGAGGGGCGCGGGTTGTGTTTAAGGACTACCGGATCCATCGGAAATCTCGCTATTATATAGAATCGGACTATGATAAGGCGATAAATTGTTATACCGCTATTTAGGTGCATTTGTTGCGTATTTTACTTGGACGAAATCAAGTAGAAATGCGTTCCGTTATAAAGTTAGAGTCCAGTGTCAGTCAGTATATCTGTGGCAGATGCTATGTAACTTCACATTCACATTAATTTGAACAAATTTGTTAAATTTATTTTTAACAGAGCTCCAACAAATTAGCGGTTTGTATGAAAACTGTTTTTTCCCTCTTGTATCTTTATTAATGTTTATAGGGTCGCATCAAAAAAATCATGCAGAAGGACAGAGAAGTTGGGAAGATAGCGATGGCGGTTCCGGTGATCATCGGTATCCTTCAAGTTGTGGCAAAAAAAAAAAAAAGAAGCAGAAAAGAAAACTGACTTAGTTGTAGGTTTCACTGAGCTTTCAGATGTCCTTTAAATAAGCATCGGCTTTCGTCCCGTCTAAGCGATGGGAGTTGTAGTCCAAATACGTAAAAAGCTTCCTCACCTGCGTTAGACGTGCTACTTTATCCCTACAGCTGACAAGTTATTGGTTTAATTGGTAAAAAAAAAAAGAAGTAAAATAAATCATGGAAATAAATTTCATGGTATTTCTTTTATTTATTTAGTATGTGGTTGATCAATCCTAATGAAATCTACTCTGCCATATTTTGCTGACATTACAGCAAAGACATCATCATAAAACACTGATCATGCTTTTTTTTTTAGAGCATCTATTTGCATATTCTTTTCTCCCATGTTTTTAAATATATATATAAATCAAATTCTTCCTTCACTTGCTGTGGCATCTAATCAGAATGACTTCAAACTTTATTTCTTCTAGTTTTATTTCAAATTTGGCTCAATACAAATGAATGAGTAACATCTCAGACATCTTGAGTTGGATTAAAAAATAAAAATAAAAACAAGATCTCTCCTGTAGAGAGCTGCAGATTCCTAAGCTGGAACAAACAGCCCGGGCTTTGGAGATGTTCTTGAAGTCTCTGCTGACCAAAACCTGTTTGATTACTCAGGCGAAGTTCAACAACATCGTGTTTGTGGCTCACATGTGAGTATCTCAGCGTCACAGAGTTGCGTCTGTGACGCTGATCTCAGATCTGCAGTGGGATGGGTTGTTGGGGTGTAATAAACAAACATACATGCATGTGCATCTTAGGAAATTAGAATATGATTTAAAAATTGTAATTATTTCAGTAATTTGGTTCAAAAAGCAAAACTCATATATTACATTGATTATTGATTATTCGCAGACTGAATGTCTATTTCTGCTTGGTTTCGAAACTCAACAATTAGAATATTACAATCAATCAAAGTAAAAATGATTTTTAATACATACATATTGTGTTTTGGGCATGTTGTGACCCACACAGTCATGGGGAAACTGTTTACTCAACACCTTCCAGCTGGAGGGTAAGCCACAAAAAACTGTTACTAAAGAAGTCGATTACTCACAGAGAGCTGTCTCCAAAAAAAATCAGAAGAAAGTTAGGTGGAAGGAAAACAGATGGTAGAAACAGGTGGATGGGGATAAACATACTTTTTAATTGGACTGTGAAGCTCAGCTCATTCAAGAGTTTTGGGAATTTTGGTTTAGATCTGAATTTGTGTGCAGTTGGACAAAAGTGGGCAAAAAACAAACAAAAAACATTTATATTTCTTTTCTTTTCAATTTAGGAAGCAGAGCATAGAGTCAGAAAAATTGTTTCATTTTCTCAAAGACCTGGCAGAGGGAGCCACATCTACAGCAACCCAGAAGGACAAAAGAGGCACGAGTATTTGGCCTCCCATGTACAGGTAGGCCAGTTTCACTTCTGATATGTGAAATGGCCCTTTAATTATGTACACCCTTTGACCCTTTGTTGACCAACACCAACTGGTTTGCTGGAGCTCACTTGTTGTGGAATATACATTCTTTTAATATACAAGTAGCTACATATTATTTTCTCCTGACCTAAACAAAAACATAATTTATGAAGCATGTGTGTGAACGTTATCACCATATAATTTTCTTTTCCCCAATTGTAAATCTTTTAAAGGGGCAGTGTTATGTAAAATTGACTTTTTTGAGCTTTACATCTTGTTATAATGTTATCCCCTCATCAAAATCATACCTGGAGTGTTGTCTTGATTCCTTGACGCAGGTTTGACAAATCCTTTAATCTCCGTGGCAACCGTTCAGCTGTGTAAAACGCCTGGGTGGACCTAGCTCCGCCTTTGAGGCGCAGCTCCTCCTCAGAGCTGCAGCTTCCAAGCTTCAACTTCACAGAGTGCCCATCCCTGCGCCGCTCCTTCGGACTAGCCAGCCGCAATTAGCAAACACCCTCCGCTGAGCTCATAAAGGCTACTTAAACAACATTAGAGCCATTAACAACAGAGGAGCCATGTTGTGATGACTTCCTGAATGCTGCGTTTCAGAAAGAGCAGGAGTTTTTAAAGAGACAGTGGCTCGATCTCCAGGCATTAAATTACAAAGTCAAAGTTCTTTTCAGTCATATTTGATACATACAGTATTATTATAACAACTGAAAGTAATATAGTTACTTGATCATGATATAATGTGCCTGGAAAATACAAAATACTGCTCCTTTAATAGTGTTTTGTGGTCAATGTGGACTTTTAAACAAAGTAGCCAACATTTGTTTTCAGCATAAATGTAACATAATGCAGTTTATTGTCTTTCAAGGAACAAGAAGAGCAACATCGCCGCTAAAACCCCATGTGGAGCAGGAGAGACCGTGCCCCAAAGAAGCCACGGCCCACAAGAAACCGACTCGGGCTCAAGTGTACGTATCCGGTTACTGAACACACACTGCTCACACACTCAGCTGACAGCTTAGGAGGTAGAATGGGTGTTGGGAGAAACACACACAGGACCAGTGAGAAGTTTAGATGCGCTCACCGTGGGCGTGATGGTCATATTGGTTTAGGACTTTTAATGGTTCATTTGAACAGTTCTTCTCTGGTGGGAATCGTAGTGCAGCGTATGACTTCAGTGAATTCTAAAAAACTAAACTGAGGGGCAGGATTTAAAATTTATAGTGTTTTTTTCCTTTTTGTGCCAACTCTAAATCCTCAGACATATTTAAAGGCGGGTAGGAAGAACTAGTGACGACTTTATTGTTTTAACCTTATGTTTCATCAGTTGAGACGTTTGAAGGTCAAGTGAATTTGAGGTAAACACCAGATATAGTCTGGAAGTACTTTACCCTATTCTAGCATATGCACATGTATTTTCACCGCTGCTCTCATCACAAACAGCAAAGGACACTTAATATGTTTTCCAGCATGGCTTTTTAAGCGCCGCTCACCAATAATTGATAGGGTCGAGGTTCTTCCAGAGGCTCACCTTTAACCTGCGTTATTTATCCCTCAACCTGTTTGGATGTGTGTCTGCCTGGTCCAGTTGGAACAGAGTTGTTGTTTTCTCGCCAGGAAATGATAAATTTAAATACATTGTTTTGCCGTTTCTGACAAGCGGCCAAATCTCCGGCAGGGAGATATTTCTGCGACTTTTCTCACGGCTACAAAAAAAGCGCGAGCTTTCTCTGCAATCTCTGAGAGTTCAAGTGTATTTACATCAAATATGCTCCATTATAAGTGCAAAAGTAATGATATTCATGCCCATTTTAAGTATTTAACCTTCTTATTGGCTCTCTGAATTCATATCTGAGTAAATGCGCCCTCTGTAGTCACACTAGGGTATTGCACCTGGGGGGAATTAATAACCACTCAATCTTTTTTTCAGTTTTTTTCTCCCCTCCAGGAGTCAGAGCTCTACATCTGTTTATAGCCGGACTTCCCAGCAGCTCATCGTTTCTGTTCACATGTCATTAGGTTTTGCAGTGACTCAGCAAAAAAAAACCAGGAAAAAAAACCCAGACAAAAACACAGTGTTCACTACTGGGACACTATATACATCAATCTGACTGTTTTTGGACATTAAGAGGGAAGGATTGGAATTTATGCAGCAGTTTGAATCTGTACCAACATGCAAAGCTTTGGTGAAGAACACAGTGTCCATGCAAGAGGGATTTCTGCTACAGGAGTTTTTCTTTTTCTTCATAGATTTGAAAGTCTGCAGGTTAAATGTAATTTTTCTGTTTGGTTTTTCTTTCATTTTTAGCTTGTCTGCAGATTTGAGGTCATGAACTGTTTGACCCCTGTGGCCTTCAAATGATTGACCTTTCCTTTGTTTTGCCATCTTTGTCAATTATAAGTGCTTACTTTTTAATAGCAGCCATTGTGGTTCCTATTTTTAAAGCACTTGTAAATTTTTTATTTTTTCATGTAATGTGTAAACAACCCAAGGTAGGAGGTAAATAAAACTAAGCAAGAGCTTACAGCAGTTTGTTTATTCCAAGAAACTATTTCTTTAAACACGGTAATGGGCTGAAGTGAAGAATAAATAGAGGGATTCTGTTCTTAGAGCATTTTTTACTGCATATTTACATTTTCGAAGCCATATGTGGTCAAACAAACGCAGCTGTCACTGGCTTTTTTTTGAAAAAAAAAAAAAAACTGACGCTGACAAACATTAATTTTAATGTTCCAGCTTCAAGTCTCACTGATGCTGGTCCTGTAATGTACATGAACACAATCTCACCGGATGAGGCTGTAATACACACCGTCTGAGCTCATACCCCCCCCAAAACCCCCAACAACATTTTTTTTTTAATGAGACATGCATCTTAGTTCAAATCAACTTTACTACAATGACTCAAAATGGATAAAATACATAGAAAACAAACAGTTTTTGAAGTGTTTTGGCTTCTTCGCAAACCGAAGCCGATGCCAATTGGAAGCGGTTCGCCGGTTTCCTCTGTGTCCGACGCGTTTTCTGTTCGGCCCCCCGGAAAGCGCGGCCTGGTCCGGTCCGGTCTGCCCGCGCTCTTTTTCAAGAACCGAGCCGAACGCCGGCGGCGAGGGGGGAAAAACTCGAGAGTTACGTACAGTGACGGAGTCGTTTGTTTCATTAACTCGTCCTACGAGTGTAAAGCTGTTCTGTGCCAAAAAAAAAAAAAAAAAAAATCAAGTTATTACAGTACAGCTTCTTCAGAAAAGTCGCGCTCCATAGCCAAAAGTCTGTTTGATAGCTTCAAAGTAGTATCTCTTCCAGCCGCCTTTCGTCTGCTCCTCCTCGCTGTTGGGGACGCCTCTGCACTCCACCTTCAGCTCCGTCTCGCTGCTGCGGTCCAGGAACATCAGGGTGATGGTCGCGTAATGCTCTGTGGTGCAGAGAAGCAAAATTCACATAAAAATTTTTTTTAATTCTGTCAGAAAAAACATGAATGTGATTAAAATCTTCACAATGTGGCAAAGTTTTCATTTTTCCCCCACAAAAAAAAAAAAAGATTGAATCAGTGAGTTAATTTTTATGTATGTAAATATGTATATGTAAAACTGTTGCTGTCTTTACAGTGGAATATGAGAATCTGTAAAATAAAACATTAAAAAACTGAGCTCTAAAACAACCAATCAGAGTCAATTGGAGGGTCCTAGCGCTGTCAATCAAGCTTGTATATGAGCTGTTCTTCTCCGTAGCATAAAAAAATGTATGTAAAGTATAAAGAACCTACCACAGGGCCAGTTGTTAAACCTCCACTTCATTACTATTTTCTCATCGGGTACCTGACGGGAAGAGGATGTGTTGTTAGCCTTCTACCATTTTCTGCATGTGTTGCACATTATGCCTCAAATTAAAAAATGGTTTTTCAGTGAAGTTTTCATTATAGTTAAAGGAAACTTCAGCCTCACCAGCTCCGTGAATTCCCCGAAGACGTTTCCTTCTAGAAGGCGAAACTTTCCACCCTTCTCTCCATCTACTGTGGCAGGACTGCGTGTGAACGCCTGGACCATCTGCACACCCAAAGACACCACACTGTGACCCCACGGCCTCAAGCTACATGGATTAACGAAACATTTTATTGTCCACCAAGGTGGATATTTGGCCACTAAAGCACACATGAACTTTTTGGGAGTTTTTTTTCCCTCTAAAAGGATTGGCGTTTTCAAAAACTCTCATGTTCACACAGGAACGTTTTCAGAAAAGTTTCCTTTTACACAGAAACACCCAAAATGGCCCAAAATTATTTTTTCTTTTTAACTCCTTCACACCTCTAAGTGGCGCCAAACATGAAGAATGGAACATGTGAATAAAGCCTTCACACAAGATTATTAGTAGACTCAAGGGGAAAAAAAACAAACAAAAAAACTGAGTGGAGTCTTTTGGAGAACTTTTTGCAACTGCTGAAGGCAACGCATGGAATCCACCAATTTTGAATGTGACACATTTGCTGTTATGAGTCACTTCATTTCTTTATTTTATTTGAACAAAAATGAAGCAAGATCAAAATTTGACAAAAGAAAAACTTGACAAGATAAAAACTCAGGCTACCTACAACTTTTTATTTTTTACCTTTTATGCCGTTACATGCGACACATGCAAGTGTGAATGTTGCTCGACTGCTGTTGGTTTTTTTTCTTTTTTTAATACACGCATACTGAATGTTATATTTCTTTTAAACTGATGTCTTTTTGTACAGGTTTTGATTTTCTCCCTTTAAGATATTCCATAAATCGACTCCATAGCTTGTAGTGCACATTGATTAGAATATGAGCAAATTGTTTTGTTTTCAATATTCTTCCTACGTCAGGTTGACGGTTGGGCTAATGCATCAGTGTTTATTAAGTATTTCTGCTGTCCAAAAATAGGCAAGGGTTTTTTTTCTCTCAAAAACTTTTTTTTTTTTTTTTTTTAAAGGTTTTATTGGATCTAGTGGCCTTTATTTAACAGTTAATGGACAGGAATGAGGGAAACGAGAGAGGGGGAAGACATGCGGCAAAGGTCGCCAGGCCGGGAATCGAACCTGGGACGGCCGCGTCGAGGACTAAGGCCTCCGTATGTGGGTGTGCTAAACCGCTGCGCCACCACAGCACCCCTCTCTCAAAAATTTAACCAACATTTTGGGTGAGGATGTGCCGATTCACTTTTTTTCAATTCCGATACCGATATTGGAGGTTTAGTATCGGCTGATACCAATACGATACAGAAGAATGGTACTGAATTCACTAAAACGTTTTTTTTAAACAGACATAAATGTGCTGAATTACAAATTTATTTGCCAACTCAGCATCAGTATCTCACTCTTAAATACATATTGTTACCGACACTTGACAACGCTTTAAAATATTCCTACTTCCCAAACAAGAGGGACATTCTTGTGTGGATGAGGCCTAAAACTTTGTCAGAAAAGTCAGAATAAGCAGCTGAGCATTTGCAGGTGAGAAAACGTTTGCGGAACCTAATTTGGTAAGCGGATCAGCAGCAGCAGCATGGCAGACTCACCTCCTGGTTGAGAAAGACTCTGTAGAGTTCCGCTGGTGAGGTGAGAAACGTGTCTTTGATGGTGAATTTACAAGTGGGGATTTTGACACCAGTGTTGACGGGAGCTGCCGTGCTGCTTCCTGAGGAAACCTGGGAAAAAAAAAACAACAACACGGCATTCTAATCAGTCTAGCTCTACGTCACGTCTCGTCTCGAACGACAGTTTTTAGTCCAGAAAATTCTGCTGTCTTTAAACACAGACCTGAGTTTTGTCCTGCTTGGCTTTGGACTGAGAAGCTGACTGAGGCTTGGCGACGCCGTTAGCGGTAGGCAGGATCATCCCTTGTGTGAATTCTGCAATTTTAAAAACATTGATCAATAATAAGACAAGACAGTTTAAGTTTTGTTTTTATCGAAAGAGTCAAAATTTTGATTGATGTTTATTGAATTGCTAATTTTAATTTGGACTCAGGTCAAGAATGGTTTTCCCTGATCTTCACAGACCTGTTTTCAAATAGTCCACATAACTCCCCAGAGCCTCCCGGACTTTCTCTGCTCCTTTAGTCTTCATCAGGTTGATCAAGGGCGTGTCGGGCTCATCCTTGTTCAACGAAATGGAAATCTGAGGAAACGGATCACAGGGGGGACATGATTCAGTGCGTCAGTCCACCCCCACGCAGTCGGGATCATTAAATCATTCATTCGTAGGCAAGACTTACGTCGAGGTCCTCCATGTCGTTCTCGTCAGACAAGTTTGGAACTTCGATTGAACCTTTGTACTTTACTCCGGTTTTTGACTTCCCTGTAAAAAAAACAAAACAAAAAAAAAATGTATCAAATTCAAGTCAGTTTTTTTAATGAAAAGTCACTGGATGTTTGTGGGACTGTTTCAAATGAAATTAAAAAACATGACTAATGAAAATGTTTCAGGTAATATTTTCCATGTAAGAAGACAAGGAGTCAAACAATTTATCTAGTTAATTGTGATTAATCACTGTTAACTACATTAATCGTGATTAACTATGTTATGTTAATCATGATAAACTGTGTTAATCACAATTACCTGAATTAATCATAATTAATTAATTATTGAAATGATCAAAAACTACTTTAGTAATAGATACATCATTAACTGGAGTAAACAAACTTAAAAAACAGCAGTGATTAAACCGAAACTGTACAAAATATGCATTTTGAATTTAAGATTTAAAAAAAAACTTTTTAAATCTGTTCTGCCCAGAACACCTCAAATGCCATAGTTTCAGCTTCACCAGGTTCAGATTAACTGCTGCGTTATTGCATTGTAGGCACTAAAATGTGCGTTTTCGTATTTAAAAAAAGAAAGAATTTAATTATTTCTTTGCTCGCATATTTTAATGTATTTTTGATATTGTAAAAAGTAGGCTTTAGTGGTTAAAAGAAAAAGTAGAACGTGCCTTTTTAAAAATCAGATTAATCAAATGATCATCAGAATAATCGATTACTAAAATAATTGTAAGATGTCGATTATTGTCGTAAATCCCGCCCCACCACCACTGAAAAAAAATCCTTAATTCTGCATCTGAAAGCTCATTTTTACCTCTCTTGAATCCACAGCCCTGCTGTCACTACAGACACTGCCACCTATTGGCCATCCAGTGCAAGTCTAAAAAATGTTCTTCAAACTTTGCCTTGACCGGCTTCGTGTGTTTCTCCGGTTTACCAACAGACTGGTAGAATTAGGTTTGTCAGTCACAGAGTCCATTGATAAGTTTTGTAAAGTTTAAAATACAGTTTCACATATGAGGGGGGAAAAAATGAGCTGAATAAAAATGATTGAACATGTTGGCCAGTAGGGCTGGAAAAAAAATCTACTTTTAGATGCATCAAGAGGTAAAACGTTGAATTAAAAAAAAAAAAAAACACATGCAGCAAAAATAAAAGCTCTTCTTATTCCTAAAGAAGCCTGAAATGTTTTATTTTTATTTTCGACAGAATAGCAAAGGACAAAGGATGATTTATGTCGACAGACAGAGCAGCTGCATGCGTCGTTCTCAGTTCAAACCTGGCTTTCCACTCACCAGTCCAGGTCGCTTTTAGGTTCCATTCATAGAAGAAAATAAGTTTCCCTTTGCGGTTGTTGATCGAGGCCTCTCCTTCCAACTTGCTGACTTCCGTCACTTCACACGCTCCCTCCTCGTCCTCCACGCTCAGCCCGAGCAGCAGAGACTTCAGCTTATCTGAAGACCAGTTTGTTGCATCTCTTTCAGTCCTGAAGATTAAAAATAAATAAATAAAAAAAAAGAGACAACCATGATGAGCAGACTGCCATTCAGTAGTCATGATTAGACAGTAAAAATCTTTTCTCTTGACCTCTGAACAGTTTCGCACCTGAGAATTTGCAATTTGCATCAGTTTGACGGTAAAAATTTCATATGCCACAGTAACAAATATGATCTTTTGCCTGAATAAAGTGACTATTGCCTAAAATCTTTTAGCCGTAAAAAGGGGAGATTGTTCTAAAATCGCCTGTTGAACTTTTTAGGGCAATATAGATTTTGGAGTCGCAGTTTGTCACAATTTAATGTAGATGTGGGGAAAAAGAAATTAAAAATGTAACTTTTAAAAAACAAGCATGATCTTGGCCTCATGTAAAAGTCATTTTGTGATTTTTTTCTTTATTTTTTAGATAAAATAGTTTGTACTTCAGAGATTTTTGTCAATTTTGTGAGCCACTTAACTAGGAAAATCTAAGAGCAGTGATTGACGTATTGATTTACAATGCAACAAAAATGAATTGGTTCATAAAAACAACAATGTGGTTCTCCATAGAGATAAATCATTGGAAAGGATTTCACTAACAGATGAAAGGTAATGATCTATTCGAAGATCAAAAGTAAGGGTAAGCAGTCGGATTCATCTGATTTTTCTTCGAAATAATAAAAGGGGGGAAGAAAAAAAATCATATTTTCCACAAGCTGCCAAGTCTGGAGTTATATTACGAGCATATCCAATATGGTCAAACTGGCTCCCTAGCTACATAGCATACTGAATGTAACTGCAACAGACACAGCTTTAGCTTTGGTGAACAGCTAATGGAAAGCCTCGGTAGCTACATGTGACGCTAACTTGAACAACGTTAGCAAAAGCTTTACTGCCAACTAAGACGTTTTGCTTTGGTTAATTACGGGATTAATAATCGCTCCTGACTGTAAGAGTGTGACACAAAAGCGGTTTGGGAGGAAAAACGACCTCGCAGCGTGCGGTTAGCATCGGCTTCAAGCTAACTGGCAGTAAGTGCCCTTTCATGTTCTCACCAGTGCCAATTGTTGACATTCGTCGCATCGGCTCTCTCCTCAACGATCCAGCGAGGGTCTCCTTCTCCCCATTTCGCCATGTGTGCAGATAAATAATAATTATAATAGAATTTGTAGAAAGCGGGGCGAAGCCTAAAGCAGGAGGTCTCGCTGTCTGTCAGTCAGCCGGTGGATGTCCGCTGCACGCTGCTGCTTCTAGAAACCTCTGGCGGTGCTCCTGCGTTTATTCTCCGAACATAGAAAATGCTCGAAACGGAACTTTGTAGAAAGAGGTAATAAATGTTCCCCCCTCCTTCCTCCAGACACACACACTACCGGAAGTGTTTATGAGCTGTAGTTTTGCTGCAGGAATGTAAGACTTTGGATATTAGCACTCTGGTTTCTTATATACAGATCTATTCTTCTTCTATATGTGGGGGGGATTTATTTTCTGCTATGACGTGATTTTAATTGCCCATCAAACTTTCTTGAGCAGCTTCTCCTTTGCTAGAAGCTAATTTATAAACATAATTTCAACCCTCACTGTACTTCAATATAATCAATACATCCTTTCTAACAGAAAATCTGTTTTCATGGATGATCTGTATTTGTCTGTTCACACGTTATAAATGACAGAGGGCATTTTAACTCATAAAAACTTATGCTAACAATGTGATAATATATATTTCCCAGGCAGATAGTACCGTTTTATTCCACAATCAAGTAACTATATCACCTTTAGTTGCCTATAAAAATGCACTATATGTCAGGAGTAACTTAAAATAAACTGAACTTCGCATTTTAACAACTTGAAATTGACCCCTGTCTCTTTAAGAAGCTCTGGCTCTTTCCGACACTGCCGTCAGCAGGTCATCACAACAACAACCTTCCTCCGTTATGCCATTTACAACCACTCTTACGAGCGTTGCTCTGAGACAGAGTTCTGCGATGAGCTCAGTTCCACCAGGTGTGCCGCTAGAAGCTAGTGGCGCTAGTCCGTAGGATGGAGCGCTCTGAGAGGCAGAGAACCCCGGCTGTGGACACATGGGGCGGAGTCCCCACCCACACTCTGAGATCTGATTGGCCCGCCCAGATATTTGTCACGTAACAGCACTAGGTCGTTCCTGTAGTTGGAGTCATTGCAAAATAGGGAAAGAAAGAAAAAAACAATGATCAATGTATGTAAAAAAAACAGATATTAAACTACAGAAAGAGAGAAAATGGAGGAATATGTTTTATTTTGCTTTTTGTTTTTATCAGTCACAAAAGGTCAAATATTGTTGCGATTCCAATAAAGTCAACCAGGCCTGTGCAGCACAGGCTGAAATGGAGAGTTGGGCATCAGCAAAGCAGAAGTGATTGCAAAGGGTTGAATTAACATATTGCAAACAAATTGTCATTTAACAGTGCAGTGTTCTGACTTGTTAGAGATACATGTCTGCATGTTTAATCATTCAAAGATTCTCCTTTGGAGCTAATTCTATACCTCAATGTGTTCAGCACAGTGTAAACAGTTAATAACTGTATAGATGTGTACAAGTTTTGGATTGAAGTATTTCTTGCAAAACTGTATTTTTAAGGGTTGCATGTTAATAAAGATAACTGAGCAGAACCGAAACTAAAACTTTGTTTTTTAAAAGTTGTAGCATCATACGAAATAGATTTTTTGAGCTTTACATCATAATTATAATGATAATTCCTCATCAAAAAAGATAACTGGAGTGTTGCCTTGATCTTTTTTTCAAGCATGCTTGAGAAATCCTTGAATCTCCATTCAGCTGGCCTAGCAACACCTTCAACGTACAGCTTGGAGCTGGAGTTTCCAAGCTTCCACTTCGCAGAGAAGGCCTCCCCTCCACTTCATTCAGGCTCCTTCAGACTAGCCAGCAGCAATTAGCAAACACCTCATACTAGCTACTTCCACTAAAACGTTGTTAAAGGGCTAATAGAGGAGGAGAGATGTTGTGATGACTTCCTGAAGCCGGAGCCTCAGAAAGAGCAGGAGTTTTTAAAGAAACAGAGACCCAATTTCTAGGCATGAAGTGACAAATTTCTATGAAGTCGTATTTGATATGTATAGCATTTTTATAATGACCGGAGGAAATATATTTACTTGATTGTGTTATAGTATTTTCCTAGATTTGTTGTACTTTTCGTCCAATTGAGGTTGATGAGGCTCCACGGGACCAAAGTGGTGGATTGCTTCTGAAAGCAATTGAATAAATTTGATTCATTTAGTGGTATCAGAATATAGGGGTATGAAAATAAATGCACCACACTTTTTCGTGTTTTCAATGGTAACAAAAGGGATAGCCTCGTGCTTTTCTTTTTTATTTAAAAATTACATACTACTTTGTATTCGGATGAAATGTAGAAAACATCGTGGGTCTCAATACTTTTACCGGGAGCAATATTTTGTAACTTACCAATACACAACATCTATATGCACGGTTCTTCACTAATGTTTGCTAAATGTTAGGTGGTTACAATCGCGGTGGATTGAAATGAGCAAAGGCAGCTAAAATGGCTCAATACATAGCTTTAAACACTTGACAAAATAAAAAAATAAAAAAAATAAAAAATAATAATAACAGCAGGCTTTCGATTGTTCGTTAAAAGCGTCAGTCGTGGAGAAAAGCAGGGAGAAATCATTAGAGAGGAATCCCAGGCATATGGCTGGCTTTTGTCGGCTCCCCTCCCCCTCTTGTCTCTCCCTCCTGCCGTCCGCTCCGCAGCAGCAGCAGCAGCAGGACGGAGGTACTTCAGTTTTTGAAGCCGTGGCATGAATGATCTCATCTGAACCTGATCTCCGCTTTCTCTGCCGTCGATCCTATGACCGAGACGGGAATAAAATAACACAAACACGAGGTGAGTACGACTACCCAACCACCAGCAGCGGTGTTTTTAAGCAGGCACTGGGGTGAACGGCTGTTATTTTTTAGGAACTTTACAGCCCAGTCGCGGCGAAAACTCTTGTTTTCGGCCAGAAAGGAGGAAGGACCGAGGAGGATGGGTGGGTGGGCGCTTTTAGCTCATTAGCTTTCCGCTTCCTAGCTTTATGCTTTGGAGCGTTCATTTGCGAAATGGAACTAGGCGTAAGCCAAGAATTTCACCGCTCCGTGTAGATAGCTTGTTTACAATGTGAGCGAACAGTTTAGCTTAGAAGCACTCGGTGAGCCCGGTTCAGAACCGTAGGCTAGCTAGCCGGCTGTTAGCTCGCAGCGCAAAATGGCCTCATTGTCGCTTGGTGGCTCTGATGCTGGAAAGACAAAGCATGCGGCAGTCACGGCCAGCGGCTCGCAAATGTTCCTATATTAACCTCTACTGGCTTTTATTCGGTTATTCGTTAAGAAAACAACGTGTGGTTGGCAGGGAAATGAGAAAGCACTTTAGCTGCCGTATTCAAAATCTCGTTTATTCAAGCGATACAGCGGTATACGAAAGTGCTGGTTTTTCAGAGTGAGGTGGGGGATGGGCCGCGCGAGGAGCCATTGACGTAAAGCGAGGCTGTATTTTGTTTGGCCCCAAAGCGGTAGACGACAAACACTTTAGTGTTTACATTTTAAGCCGAATAATGCTGGTAGTGACAAATCCAAGCATCACTGAGCTGCTATTATCAAAATCAACCGCTACATGTGTCGTTTTAAACAAGTTCCTGATCCAGCGAGAAGTGCTACACAAGTCTCCATTTTAGGGTTAAACAGTTAAAATCTGGCGTGAAGTAACCCCAGTTGTATATAAATCACTTGTATGAAGATGGTACTAAAATAAATGTTAATGAAACTGTCATGTAAATTATCTTGGTCTTAGCCACTCGAATTAGACGTTTGTAGTGGAGCCAGAGGTAAAGATTTAAAAAACTATTATGTGAAATTGCTTTCTTGTTTTTCTTTGTACATGAAAGTGTCTGAAAGTGTCTTTACCAGTTTTGTTTTCAGTATCCTCAATGGTAAAATCCTCTTAATGAATTGCAAATTAAAATACTATAAAAGAGTTTGCTGCCAGGAGAAACCTTTTTCAGCCAAAATTATCAACTCAATGTTTTAAAAAACAAAACAATTTGCTAAATTTAGCAATCGGTATTTAATTAAAAAAATTAAAGTAGTCCAGAATGGAAAGTGTAAATCAAAACATAAAGGATTTTGCTTGTCTACTGTAACGAAGGCTCCCAGATTTAAGTCTTTGGTTTTCGATCGAAATAAAATACTGTAAAATTTAGTCCATTCTGAGTTGTACTAAAAGTAGTACAAACTTAGTTAATTTGTTTAACTAAGTCTAACAAATTAGTCTAAACTGCTTTGAGGATACCAAAGTCCGATTTGAATAAAAGTTAGAATTTAAATAAAAAATAATACTTTGTGTTGAATTTAATATTTTACATTGAAAAAATCTGTAACAATTTAGTTCCAATTAAAAGTAAAGAAAATCTGCATTGAAACACCTGAGTTGGTTGTTAAAATTTGTAGCATTTCTGATATTCAGAAAACAAAATTTATCGAGTGGGTGTTTGATATTTTTTCTGATTTTTTATATTAGAACAAAAAAATAGGGCTGTATGTATGTCTTCTATTATGTCATCTTGTCTTCTATTATGTCATCTTGTGATATTAAAATGCAATCTAGAGCAAAGCGCAATCTACTTGGTGTTTTAGTCAAAGCTATTATCAAAAAACGCCAGGTTTCAAGGTCAGTGCTTTAAAAGTCACCCCCTGAGAGTTAGGACTCTTATTTTGAAGTAAGACAGGAAGTAGTTTTGATTATGGTGGTTGTATGAAAGACTTGAATAATAAAGATGTCATCCATCTTGCTGACATCACCCTCTTACTGACTATGCATGAGAGTAAAGACTCCCTAAGCACCGTGCCTAGCTAACAGTTAGCCTGCGCTAACTTAGTGCTTACTAAGTTAGCATCTGCTTCAATTTGCTTCCGTCGATTAGCTAAACTTTTTGATAATAAGAATCTAGACATCTTTAAACCGGTTTCTTTACAACATAATTTAATACCGATGGAATCTTAATTATAAAAAGAAATTTATTGAGTCGCTTTGGCATTAGGAGCATTTTAGAATTGTACAGATAAAAATCCAAAATATATGTAAAAGTCAAATTTAGCTAGTCGGAGGGATTTAATTGTTGTCAGTTACCAAGCTAGTGTTAGCAATAGAAACTGATAGCTGAGAGAGTTTTAACAGTAATACATGTGGGGCTGATTTAATGTGGTACAAACCATCGGAAGTGCATTTAAAGAGTCATGGCAACGTAGCTTCCTGGCTGTCTTTGATTTCTGTTTTAATTTCTCACAAATTGTTCACATATTTTGCTAACACATACATGATTATTTTCTCACTGTTTGTGTTTTAGCTCTCTGGTTATCTTTTTAAATGACTTTTATCCTAATCTTGTCTATTGCCAAGAAATGTCATCTTAGGCACTTAAAAAGCCTTTCTGTGTACATTGGAGCCACTGATGTAAATAGCTTATAACTAGAGATGCACCAAGCACAGAGCTGAATTCTGATTGGTTTTTTAAAGCTTCGTGTAGTTCTCTTTAAGAGCTATACCTTCTTGCCATGTGCCTGCATTAATTATTTATATAGGCAGCAGCAGTGCCATCCCACTGTGTGTGTGTGATTGAGCGGGAGAGAAAGAGAGAGAGAACAGTTGCAGTAAATATGGTATTTTATTAGATTGTAAAACAAAGACTTTGAGTTAATGCTTCAGGCCGTCTTTAGCATCATATGTTGCCATATTGTGGTTAGCATTACTAAATGTAAAAAGCAGGTTATAGTCAAAAACAATCCGTTTACATCTGTACTCCTTCTGATGTAGTCTTTGAACGCTTCACTAATGTTAAAAATTAATTTTGGCATCCTTTTCCCAGAGTGAGTGTGGCCACTCTACAGTCCCGTAGACTTAGTTTGATTGGGAACCAAAACTGCACCATTTGTTGCATTTTCAGCTGCTGCTGTTCATTTTGCCAAACGAACCAAATCTTTGAAAAATCTGTTCACCTCCTGACCTGTGGTGGTGCTGCACCAGGAACCAATGAAGGAAACAAATATGAAAACCTCTAAAGAAGACACAGAGTGCAACTTCCTTCCTCACGAAATGTAAACAAAAATGGAGTGGTGTCAAATTTCAGAGGTTGTAAGCCCTTTCTCCTAGGCTCCTAGGCGCTAGGCTCTCTCCTTTGTTTAGGGTGTATTTACCCAGAATGCCCTGCGCAATAGTACTCTGTAGCGCCAAGCAGACTGGAGTGTTTTCCGGTCCGCATGGCGTTAACATATACATTCAAACTGCACAAGAGTTCACTTCAACCAAACCGAGACCTAAGCTTTTAGGCCAAAGCTAACCAAAGTTAGCATTATTTTGGTCTGCATCAGAGGTCAATTCCGCATTCACACCTCCCCAAACGAGCTGGACTTTCTAGGCACACAGACTGGAGTTTGATTAAAGCGGACTGAACGGGGCTGGTTGTTAGTTTAAACCGGTTCTGCTTAGGTATGTAAAGGTCACTGATTTGGAATAAAAGAAAAAAAGATTGTGTTATTATTGAGTTTCTGACTGGAAAATAACCTATTGATTTCAGAAAAGCTAATAGAAAAAGTCCTCTGGTCAGCAGCTGATTTCTGGGTGCATCTCTAGTTTTAACTTGAAATGTTGCCGATTTGGCTCGCTCACCCGATCAGTGTAACACAGTGATATTGTTTTTCATACTGTGTGTAACCATTTTATTCATGGTAATTAGAGTGAAAGTTTGTGGTGTGTGAGTAGAAATTCAGCTCTAATTCCATGTTTTCTTGTATATTGTTGTTTTTAATTTGAGGTGTTTGCTTAATAACAGAACCGTGGCTTCCCATAATTAAAATGTAAAGGACGAAAGAGCGCGCTGCTTGACACAGAGTTGTGACCGTTAACCGTGAGAGCGCAGCAGTTTGCAGAGCGTTTTAGTTTCACTTTGCTTTCCAAAAAAAGTTCAACTGCTGTGCTTTTTCTATGTCAATACATCCGATTTTACTCAGAAATATGTTTTTTTTTATGGTTATTTTTTAAAAAAGGTACCGTGAATGGAACATTAGCACAAGTGTCTTCATTGACCTAAATGCCCTACCCACAGGTTCTTACAGAGGAGACACAGCTGGACACTGTTTTTCAGTCTGGAAAGTGAAAATGCAGCTCAGAGCTCAGCCTTCTGTTTGGTTCCATCATCTTCATTTAGGAGTTCAGATTTTATTATTATTGTTATTATTATTATAATGATTTCTTCCTGTAAAGCAATGTGTTGAAGTGGTATTTCAACAAGGAAGTTGACTTTTTTTTCGTTCTCTGCCTCTCTCTCTCTGTCCACCTCCTCCTCAGTGAAGAGAAAGTGAAAATCTTGTTCTACTAGTTTTAAAGTCTTTGCGTGTGTAGGCCTGGAAACCCGATTCCCCTTGTAAATATCACTGAGTCATGGTGGTGTGTTATACAATCAATTACAAATGTCTTTATTTTTCCTGTTCTGTCTTTCTGCTCATTTTGACGCACCGTATTGATCAACAGACATATACTTTTTTTTCTTTTCATTTTTCCTGATCGCAGGTTGCCATGTGAACCAGTAGCATTTTCACTGACACTTGTAACCCGAGTGCTGTTTGTGTTTACTGACAAAGCTCTCTGTAGTCTGTGCTTATTTTGATGCAGCGTCCGCATTTAGTCGGTAACCATGCTATTTTCGGTGGCTCAGCGGTCTGTTAAAAGTGTGGTTGTTCCGCCCAGCAGGAGTCTTGCTTCAGACTGGCCTAAAATGGGCAGAAATGGTGCTGAACAAAAGCTGCTTGTCGCGCGTACAAAAGTACTTGAAGCGCTGCAGCCGGGACCGAGCTGCATTGCTATTGCCTGTGCCTCTCAACAGGAAAGGTATAGCAAACTTTTAAGAAAAACCCAAACCCAACCATTTACTTTTCACTGTAGTTCAGAGTTGCAGCTTTTCCCTTTTTTTTGCAGGTTATTTGTAATGTCACAACTGCGTTAAGCAGATTTCTTCCTGTCCACACAGATATTACTACACCACTCTAACCTCATTACATCTGTCACTAATTTGAGTAATTACATGACACTTACAGTACCTCATTAAAGTAATCACACCCCTTGAACTTTACAGGTCTTTCCCTTTTAAAGTATTTTATTGGGACTCAATGTGAAAGAGCAAGGCAAAGTAGGGCAAAATTGTAAAGAAGGATGACAATATTTTTTCAAATGAAAATTTCCAGTTTCAAGATTTTTGCAACTTCTAAAGGGTTGGTGACATGTAAAAATTTACAGTTTTTGAGTTTTACATCATGTTTTTTAATATTCCCTCATCAAAACATACTTAGTATGTTGCTTTGATTCTTTCATGCATGTTTGAGGAATTCTTGAATCTCCCACGGCAACCGTTTGGGGGAGCCTGAATACTCCCCCAAACATGGTAAAAAGCTCCTCCTTTTTACCCATAGCTCCGCCTTGACGCATCTACAGAGTTTGTTAGAGGAACTACTTATCTCCCTAAGGCGGAGTGTCGGAAGGAACAGGAGATTCTTAAAGGGACGCCAATTTTAAGGCGTCTAGTCACGAAGTCAGATTATTTTTAAGTTATGTTTGATATATTTATATAGCATTTCCATAACAATTGAAAGTAACATTTGCGATGTGCTGAGAAAAAATGCCACTATATTCCTGGAAAATCCATAACGCTGCCCCTTTAAGAGGGTTTTCTTCCTGACCAGTTTCCCTCTGGATGCTAAAGAAAATCGTCCCTGCTTCATGACTCTGCCACCACTATGTTTCACAGCAGGCGCGATGTGTTCAGGGTGGGATTTTCAACTTTTATCACAACATTTTAAGCTATTTATTGCAAGAATGATACAAGTGATGTTTTTTTCCCCACAATTATTGCTGCAAGCTGTCAAACACAAAAACTGACCCCATTATCAAATTGGATACTTCAGTTCACCAGTGACATTTAGTAGATCAGTTGTACAATAATGACATCCATTAATGCTGTCATGGAACCTGAAGTAGTTAAAATAGCTTAACTTATATCTAACAATCCCAGCCATACATAACTATAATTACCCGTCTCTAATTCAGCCTTCCCGCAAAATGGTTCATATGCAGAATAAACTCTGCACCCCCCACCCCCTTTTTTTTTAAGGTTTTATTGGCTCTTCTGGCCTTTATTTAACAGTTAATAGACAGGAATGAGGGAAACGAGAGAGGGGGAAGACATGTGGCAAAGGTCGCCAGGCCGGGACTCGAACCTGGGACGGCCGCGTCGAGGACCAAGGCCTCCGCACATGGATGTGCTAAACCCCTGCGCCAATACAGCACCCAACTCTGCACCCCCCTTGAAGCCGTCTTTACAGGGAGACATGGTGGCAGTGTGGTTAAGCTTCTTCAGCTGGGAGAGTGAAGGTGGGTGGAGCTACATGTAGGGCAATCCTGGAGGAAAGTCCGATGCGAAAAGCTTGAGACTGGACAACCGTAAACCTGGCAAGCTACAGCGGAAAAGTCTAGATCGAAGCATATGCTTGATTTAGAATGGCCTAGTCAAAGTCCACACCAAAATCTAAAGAAAGAAAGGTTTGAAAATTTTAGTTGAAATGCTCATTATCCAGTCTCCCTAAGGTTTGCGAAGAAGGAATGACGAAAACCTCAATCTCTAGATCAGGGATGCAATGATGTGCAATCTGGGCCAATATCAATATCCGATATCGATGCTGCCGTTATGCCCGATAACTGATATTTACACTTTAAATTTAGACTTCTCTGCCATTTTGACACCTTGACGGAAAAAAAACCCCAACCACAGTGCAGACTTCACCACTGCTTCAGTTAAACTCCCCACAATCCTTTGCTGCATCACTATCACTAATGCGACATCACCAACCTCAATCTCTCCAGACACAAACGGCAACAAATGGAATTAAATATCGGTGGTTAATATCGGTTCCGTTTTATTTATTGGTCCAATTCAAATATTTTAAATGGTTAATATCTGCAGATTGAGATGAAGATACATTAGAATAAACGACTATGATCCCCAGATTCATCCTATCAGGATGAATCTGGGGTTGATATCGTGCATCCCTCGTCTAGATGTTCAAAGTTGTTAGAGACGAACCACAAAAGACTTGCAGCTATATTTAGTGCTGAATACAAATGCAGAGTTTTTAACCTTTGCTACATTGGTTTCAGTTGAGTTCTGCTCTGCTCCCAATAAATCCCACTAAAACTCTGAGGTTTATGACAATAACGCGATAAAACGTGAAAAAGTTCAAGAGGTGTGACAATTCTTTTCAAAGCACAGCATTCTCCTCACTTATGTTAGCTAGTGCAACTCTGAAACACTTTGTGGTTGTGAATTTGTCCCTAATGAGTTCCTGTCGGTAGTTCTCACTCTGCGTTTTCTTCCCTCCCCTCCCGCAGCAGAGAGACATCATGTTCCCGAAGGGCACCAAGCGCAAGTTCTCTGACTCCGGAGAGGAGGCGGTGTGTGGCGGCAGTGATCAGGGCCCCTCGGCCGCCCCGGCCCCATCCCCCGCCGCGGCCCGGACGCTGTCGTCGTCCTACAGCCTGCAGCGGCAGTCGCTGCTCGACATGTCGCTGATCAAGCTGCAGCTCTGCCACATGCTGGTGGAGCCCAACCTGTGCCGCTCAGTGCTCATCGCCAACACGGTGCGGCAGATCCAGGAGGAGATGACCCAGGATGGCACCTGGCAGATCATGACCCAAGCCCTGGCGGCCGCCCAGTGCCCCGCCGACCGCCTGGTGGCCACCGAGGTGCTGTGCAGACAGACTGAGGCGGCGGCGCAGGCCGGCCAGAGCCCCAAGCCCTTCTCTGTGTCCGGGCTGGAGGAGGGCTACCACTCGGAGGAGGTGGTGATGGACGGGGATGCCGAGACCGAGGTCGCCATGTCGTCCTTGTCCCCCGTCTCACCTCAGCTCTCCTCGGCGTCCTACCTGGCGGGGCCATTCGGGATGGGGCCCTGCTGGGAGGACGACGAGGAGGACGGCGACTGCGATGAGGACGAGGAGGAGGACAGCGAGGAGTGCGCCTCGGAAGGCGAGGACGCCGAGCGGGACCACCTGAGAGCGGACTCCAGGACAGGGGAGCAGGTCTTCGGGACTTTTGAGATCAAGCACCCGGCGACGCCGCCCGACCCGGCGCTGGAGGAGCTGTTCTCTGACGTGGACCCGTCCTACTACGACCTGGACACGGTGCTGACTGGCATGCAGAGCACCCCCAAAATGGGGCCTTACGACCTGCTGGAGAGCCTGTCCTCTCACGGGCCGACGGCGCTCAGCTCCAGCGCCACCTGCAGGTCCGACCTCAACGAACTGGACCACATCATGGAGATCATCGTGGGCTCCTGAAAGCGATCCCGGACTATGCACGGCACAACGTGCGTGTCAGTGGTGACGTTACAGATCCTTCCAGGTTTTGGGAACAAGGTGGGGCAGCGAGAGGAGGGGGGGTAATCATAGAGAAGGTCCGCTTTCAGACTGTGGAGGAGTGAGTGACTTTTGGGTTTTTATTAACCCCCAGGGAGCAAGGTTCACGTCCCGCTTTGTCAAACCCACCCGCGGTCTTAAGAGACGGGACCATTTGGATGCCACAGGCTTTTTGACCTTGTGCGCGGTCACACACACACACAGCGTGTGCTTTTCACAAATTAATTTTTTTCTTTTTTTGCCCTTCCCCTCTCTCCAACCGCCAGCGTCCTCTTGAGCGTCGTGCTAAAGACCGCGCGCGGGAGGGTTAAGAAAAGTCCAAAACCTGCGACCGTCTGTGAGAAGGCAAAGATAATTACCTACACCGCGATGCATTCTGACTTCCTGTCATTTCCGTCTCATTCTAGCTCCTTCTGGTCCAACACTTGCCTTTTTACGTCCAGCTCTATTTATTGTTACATGGACCAAGGAACAACTCGCCACACTACATGCACCGAAACAGAACAAATTGTAAATCCAAATCTATGAATCAATGCATATTTTCCTAGAGATTTGAGCAGTTATGAATGGATTATATGTAATTGTACGTATGTGTATATAGAAATATATTTTTTTGCATTATATGGCTTGCTGGGGGGGCGGGGAGGAGATCGGGAGGTGGGATTTTGCGAGCATCATTTGATATCCTTATTTTCTGTCCCGAGCGGTTTTTAAAGGTTTTAATGTAGCCGGACCGGAGACCGGAGACGGCGTCTTCCCGTGGGCCGTCGACGCGCCGCTCTTTCATTTCTGCTGGAGCTTCACCACAGAGCAGGAACTCACTTTCAGCCACCAGAACCAGACGTGGCTCAGGAGTCTTTTCTTTTTTCTTTTTCTTTTTTCAGTTAACAGTATCCAAGTGACAAATGAAGTAGTTTGGCTGCTGCGCTTTTAATACAAACCCAATAATGATAATAAGCAGCTTTTTTCTCTCTTTTTCCTAAAGCATCTGGAGAAAAAACTGCATCGAGAAGCCATATTTCTTTGTTTCTTTTTTTTTTCTCATTTGTTATTACAAATGACGGATCCTCTGTGTTAACCCATCTAATTTATTGTTTATTTATTGTATTTATTTTATTTAGGTACAGACATGCCATATTGACGTTTCAATTCAACCACCAGGCCCGGTGAAATTGTATTTATCAAAGAAAAAAAAATAAAAATGCCCCGGTTTTAAATGCAGTACCTATTTATTCTTAATTTTTAATGACTATTAGTTAAAAAGAAACAAAACAATAATAACCGGGTTAATAATAAAGTTACTATGCAGCTCTGTCATATGTGTTTCATAATGACTGTATAACTACTCAAATGTCCTTAAGTTCCATTATGCAAACAGTTCCTTCTCCAAATCTGTAGAAAAATAAACAGTTTTTTTCTTTTCTTTTCTTTTCTTTTTTTTCCCAAATTGCTTCTTATGGTGAATAAAACATGAACTCAGGCAAATGAAATGTATTGATTAAGATACAGTATTACAACACGCTGAATACCTTACCACAACACTCCTGAAGGATGTCACTCTAGTCTGAATAGGAGCTAGAACTTCAAAGACGTAATTATCTTTGTAAAATGTATGCATTTTTATATCGAAAAAAACATTGTAGCATCTTTGTACATATTTTTTATAATAAAAGGTGCAACTATTAAAGTGCGTTGTTTGCTTTCTGACTTTTGTCCTTTGCGGCTCTGCAGCAGGTGCTTGTGCTGGATATTAAAGTCCCACTGAAAAGCAGGAAGTATGGAAAACGGTACGACGGCCATTGACGATGGGGGGAAAAAAAAGGAGCAAATTTCCACTGAAAAACACCCAAACATTTTGAAATGAGTCTCAGAAATGTTCTGGAAAAATTTCTGAGTTTGAAAAGTTGGAAATCTGCAAGAAAACCCTCCCTCAAATGTTGAGATTAATCTTAGAAATTCTTTAGAAAAAAACTTCAGAAATTTCAGGATTTACATTTTTTGAGGTTCAAAATGAAATGTGAACATTTTCAACTTTTGAAACTCAGAAACTTGTCCTTTAGCTTTACAAACCAATCCTGCTGTGAACGTCTAAAGAACTTCTCCCTTAAGGAACTTCTCCCCTAGTAACAATCAAGTGATTTCACTGGATTTTATTTAGTGGTAGCAGAGTAAAAGTAGCACAGCACATAGATTCACCTTCCTATAACAACTGCTTAAATCATGCTTTTTTTTTTTCTTCCTCCCCAAAAAATAAATCACCTATTGGGAAGGTGATGATATGCAAATTTTGTTTATAAAAAATCCAACTTAAAACTTCACAATTACATACTGCCTTACAAATGCATTCAATAGAATATTATTAGAAAATCCATTTATTTCAGGAACTTTATCACTAAGTGAGACACATAAATTACACGCGGACGGATGTTTGAAAGAATGTATTTCTGTATTGCAAAATGTATAAAAAAAAACAAAAGATCAAGTGTGAATACTCTGTCCAAGCCACTGAATGTGTAACATCTTGAGTCGGACAATCGCAGAACTTGCTATTCAAGAAATTACAGACAATTGATTTGACTGCAGCCACTTAAACTGAACTTGATGGTGAACGCTGCTCCGAGGTCCGAATGTTCTTTCTGCAAAGGTCTGGAGCAGAAAGCTCTAGACCTTTGCTCTCACGTGCCGTCACATGACGTCGGACTATGACATGCTGCACGAGATATGCAGAGGATCAACGGAGCAGACGGCTGACCTGCTCACTCACCGCTGCACACGTTCACGATACAGGTGAGCCTCGGCGTTCCTGAACCGGGAAGACGTCGGAAGGAGGTTACGCCAGCACCCCATGTGAAGAAGCACTTTTGTTCATAAAATTACAAGTGGCTTCTTTTTCTTGGATTTGCTGCCTGGGTGCAGAAACAGATAAAAAAAAAAAGGCCTCTTGATGAGTCAGCAAGTTAAAAAAAAGGCAGCATGAGGAAAAAAAACAAAATCAGAGCAGAACAAAAGCGCTGGGGATATCTGGAAGCATTCGGTCTTATCCCTAAAAATACGCAAGGTATGCAGTTGCATCCAGTTGTGCTCAAAATAACAGAATAAATAAATCTAAAGATCTTTTACGGCAGTCAGTTCCACGGGAGCAGACCTTGAAAAACAAAGAAATTTGATTCCACGCCTCAGAAAGTGGAGGAAAGGGATTACCAGGCTCTTCAATAAACGGCTGTGTCTGCAATTCTTTAAAGACAAAATTGCTCTTCTTTTTTTCCTTTAGTGTATCTAAAAGGCAAGTCTGAAAGTTGAGCTTTTTTTTTGTGTGTGTGTGTTCATGAGAAGGAGCCACTTCTGACAGCAGGCCAGAGGTTTTCCAGCTCAGGGTGCTTCCATGCAGTCCCACAGCTTCAACGTGAAAGCAAACCGCAATAAATGGAAAAAAAAACAGCCCAAAGTCCGCTTCTGGCTCGGCCCGAACAAGCAAACTGAATACACCCTTACACGTTACACACCAAGATTTGCGTAACCAAATACCAAACAGTAGGTCTTGCAACAAGACGCAATTAATAACTCCTCACAGACAGCTAGCAAATTTCCTAATCAGGAATGTTTAAACAAAGGGCCAACTATAAAAACACTCATTAAGTAAAACTTGGTTCTTACTCACGTGCAGAGCAAAAATAAAAGTACTTTTAATAGATGTTAAATGACAATCTTCTGCACATTTTTCAAAGGTGGAGAATTTTTGAAGCTAACTTACTTTTAGCTCGGTTTCATTAACTCAACATGTTATTATTCCAGTGGTCACTAACTTTAAACCTGCTCTGATCACCCAGCAGCTGATAACCCATCCAGTCTGTGGCACTACTTTCATCAATTGGAGTATTTTAAGTTTTCTCCCAAATCTTTTGGGTCTTTGCTGTCGTTTTGAGGCGTTTGAGGTCATTTTCTGTACTCATTTTGTCTCCTTTATCTCCAATTACATATATACACATATATAAAATGGCATCACTGATTGAATCCTTGTTATTATACTGAAATGTTCTGGTCTGGCGTCAGGAAAACGGCAGCTGACATCTCTGCAGACCCCACATATTCTGGACACATGCTGCTTACATACACTTTTACCTTGAGGTTGGTGCAGTTTGCTGGAACCGGCTGCCACAGAGACCGATTCTTCCCCCAGGCTGTCTCTCTGAACACAATGAACACCTCGCAGCCTGAGCAGTCAGCTACTCCACTGAAAGCAACATAAACACATCTGTAAAGTCACTGACTTTACTTTTACTTGAGGAATGATATGATAAAGAGTCTCTACTCTTACTTGAGTCAAATTTCTGGATTCGCTAAACCTTGAATGAAAAGCAGACATGTTTTAACCAACACAGATACACACCTGGAGGTTTTTTGTTAAAGTTTCATATGTTTTATATTTGAAGAAACTGATTATGAAAAAAACTGATTGTGCCTGATTTTGTCATTTTGTATTACTTATGTGAATTATTGTCATTTTGTCAAACTTTCCACTTCACTTTATATTTTGGTCCATCTGATGATGTAATTTCTAAATATTAAATGATTGATAATTGTGTCAGTTACTCAGTACTTGAATAGACTTTTTACCAAATACCTTTTTACTCTTGAGTAATTTCCTGGATGGCTACTTTTTGCTTTTACTTTAGTAAAAATATGTTGAAGTAGTGTTGCTTTTACTTGACTACATTTTTTTGCCCACCTCTGGTCACACATTTAGGTAAAATGTAGAAATTTGAATAAGCAAAAGATTGAAAAATATTTTTTTATTTATTTAATTTTATTTGTGCAATGAAATCCAACCAATATGTAATCACGTTCATGACCCTGAGAGAAATAAAAGTGAGATATATTTGTATTGTTTTTAAGCTTTCATTTCAGCCATACTAATAAATCGGAAAGAAAGACAAAATACCAGAGCTGCTGTGATATTGTGGCTTTCCAATGTCTGTATTCCCTTATAGAAGTAAAACATTCAACAGCTACATTCAAGAGATAGACCAGAGGACCTGACGAGGAGGGAATAGCAGAGGTGTAAATGTGATGAACCAGAATTGCCTTATTTGGTGAGTGCCTTTTCCTGTTATTCCGGTCACGTCCTTCCTCTTCCATTCTGAGTCATCTGTCTCTTTAAAATGTTGCGTTCAGGTGTTCACTGCAGCATTCTAGGCCTTCTAGATATTTCCGTCGCGATGATTTTGTAATGAACCGTTTTTGGACGCAATTGTTTGACTGTGTGTTTCTTAAATGAAATGTATAATTGAATTGCTCACTCGGTAAAACAAGTTTCTGACCTGAAGAGCAGTTATTTTAGTCTGAATAAGTCTACGGGTTGATAAAACCGGTGTAATGCTCCTGTAGCTTTTCTCCTTCACTGCAACTCTTCAGGCTTTCAAGTTCTTCCTACACAAATGAATGATTTGTTTGCACCTTTGTGCCTTGTTAAAGATGCCACCCAGTGTTGGAAGTTTTTCACAATGTACATACCTGTCAAGTCTGTTGTTTTGACCGAGAAACGACCTTTTTTTAAACGCCATACTCCCTTACCTCTTCATCTGGCCTCTTCAGATTCTATAGCGCTGATAGACGCGTAACTTATTCGCTTCAGGGGTAATAGGTAATGGGATTCGCACTGTTTTTTCCAAGTGCGCCTCTGTTGGCAACCGATATGGAGTTTGATTGACTTTACTTAACACTTCTAGCGCGTAGCATTACTAGAATAAAACGCCGGTAGGGATAAAATGAAATAAATATAAACAGGTCATAATAATAGTAATAATAACAACAATGTTATGTTTTTTTTTAGATTGTCTAGAGATCTAAAAAAAACGTATTTAACAATGTAAAGATAAAAAAAAAACATCTGATGAGGCCGCACACGTGTGCCCCAGCATGAATTATGTTATTTCCGAGCGGGCCCTGAAGGCATCGGCAGTCCTCCTAGCTTAATGAGCCGCCGCACATTCGCTGCCCCGTGAGTGGCGGAGGCGGAGGCTTGACAGACGTATGAGCGAGTCAATCTCCTCCGCCCGTGAGTCCCGGTGTCCCGCGGCCCACTCCCCGAAACTCCGCCCCCTCCCCCGCTACTGGGGATGGACTGCACATTCCTCACACTCCGGATCTCGGTAATACCGAAGCGCCGCGGCGGAACGAAAAGGAGCCGAGGAAACGACGGATTTGTCCGGCACATGAAGACTGTCAAGGGCACATAAGGTTTGGTTTAAAATTTCATTTTGCTACAATTATTTGTACATTTTGCTGCTTTTTTAAAAAAAAATAAATTTTTAACTTGATTTTCAAGGGGAGCCAGTGTGTTCTCAGTGAAGTGGGGAAGGGGTCAGCTGTGTTCTCACTGTGTTCTAGGCAGAAAGAAACTGGACTCATTTACAGGTGATACGTGTAAATAGTGTTTTAAAATACCAGGCTTCCTTTTATTTCGCTTTCGTTTTTTTTTTGTTTTGTTTTTGTAAAATTAATATTATTTTGAATCAAATAAGCCGTGAATCTTTGGGTTTCTGGGGCCCCAAAGTATCACTTACTTTGGGGGTGGGGGGATCTCGCGTAAAAGCAAAATGGAACCGTGAATAACTGAAGGATGAGTAAAGTCTGACAGCCTGCAGGGTGTCTGACAGTGAGTCACAACCTTTCAAATGTTCTCAGTAACACGTCCTGCATGGAGGAGACGCACCACGTCCAGCCCGGCCACTGGTACAGTTTGTTCACGGTTCATGTACAGTAAAAGCAGCAGCAGCAGCTCAGATGTTTGCACATTTGCAGAGCGCCTCCGATTTAAAAGACAAACTGCAATGTGTTTGGTTGGGACTCTTACGTAAGCTGGATGCAGAGCTCAAAGTTTGTGCCCACTGAAGCTCATCAGTGGAGCCTTCACATCCATTTATTCACACCAGTGGAACTTTTTTTTTCGCATGATAACTTCTTCTTTTGGGATTTTGTGTGACAGACCGACAGGACGTGATGCATAATTATGAAATGAAAGGAAAAGGATTAACTGCTTCTTTTGTTGTTGTTGTTGTTGTTGTTGGTAAATAATAACAAAACTGAAGAGTGTTGACATTATAACTGCACATTTAGAGTGCGGTTATAATCTCGGTCTTATCGTAGATTCTCAATTGGGTTCTAGACTTTGACTGGGCCATTTTAACACCTTGTAATGCTTTGATCTGAGCCGTCCTGCAAGCTGTATACCGATAAATTGGCTGATCGACGATCGGCCAATACTATGTGAAACCGATTTTATCCACCGGTCTGTAAAGGTCTGGAAATCGGTCACTGTACCGTTTTGTTCTGCCACCGACAGACCTGTCCAGCAGGTCACGTCTGCTCATGCGCAATTACTATGTTATGGAAAAAAGAAAAGAAAATCTGAATTAGGTGTGCACAGCTCAGAAAAATGGAAAGAGTTCTCCCCTCCAAGCTGGAGGTTTGGACTCTGAAATGTTTCCGAGGCCTTCGTGGATGGGAGCATCCCACCACTCCCAACCCAGCCTGGAGTACCTCCAGCCAGCCACTCCAGCCTCCAAGCTGGAAGTTTAGAGTTTCATGCCTCTGGTAAGGCAGTAACCCACCAGTAGATGAGTCAGTTTCCTGCATCAGAACTTATTTAGATAACCTGTTTCCATCTGCCCTTTGGCACATCAACTATTTTTGGCAAACAACCTCTGACGAGCGCATAAATGATTTTTATGGTTTGGAGGAAGTTATTTAGCAACACTTCAAAATTAGCATAAAAAAACATTGTTGGAAAACCGATGGATATTTTGCAGTTTCTGGGTGAAGTGGGAGCCTGTTTAGAGCAGTTGGTTGTATGGTTACATTACACAGACGTGAATTGTTTACTTCAGGTAAATGAGCATGTTTTTCTACTTTGTCAACGGAAAACGTGATAGGAATTGTGATTTGTTGTTACAATACTAATCACTGATTAGTATTACAAGATTACAAGAGTTTAGCACATGCTGTTGGTTGAGTACTCAGTCAAATGTAGTTGATTTGCTGAAGCGGCCTGTTGGATTCTAGGCAGGTTTTGTTTTTATAGCAGTACGCCTGTTGATGAATTGAGTGTATCATAAACGGACATGCTGTTTTAAAGGTACGGCGATCAAATTTGAAGTCCATTTCACCAATTTTAGAAGAACACTGACTAATGAAAGTGCCAATGAAGCAGATTTTTTGACAGGATGTTTTAAACTACTGAACATTTCACAGAGGAAATCCTCAGAAACCACAGCAGCCTGTCGCAACAGAAAAAACTAAACCTGTGCCATTTTATCTTCAATAACTCTTTGAGGAAATCTTGAATTAATATGAGTTATAACAATATGTAATTACCCTTTGGGACCAATGAAGTATTTTTGAATTTGAAATGAATTTGGCCTTGAGAAGATTGACATATTAATGTTTAGCTGTCTGGCTGCAGATGCTATCATGTGTTAGCATTAGAGGTGCACCGATTGCATTTTTCTGGCCGATTGCTGATCTTTAAAATGCCTGACTTGTCGATTCCGATTTTGGCAGAGACTGATTTTTGTGTCTGAAATGATGGTAAACACAGAAATAAAGTTGCTGAGTTAGCAACAGTGGGGTGACTATTGCTAACTGCAAACATGCAGCCCTGTTGGGTCGATCTGCCTGTCTGTCTCACAGCAGAGCTAAAGAGGTTGATTTTTAGACATTCACTGAGGTAGATCAGATCGGCTTCACATGTAAATATCGGCTGATCCCCCAAAGTTAAGGGAATCGAGGCTGATTTATCGGCGCCTCCGTAGTTAGCATGTTGTTTGAATGCTTTGCCCCTGATGAAGTCTCTATGAATCGCTGCAGGTCAATGTTGGGTCGAGGAGTGAAGCGGAAGTGGAGCAGCCTGGAGGACTCGGAGGCCGAGCAGTTTCCCAACGCCGCAGCGACGGAGGACAAGAGGCCGGACGCGGCGTTGGCGGACTCCAGGTCCGACGCCGGCCACCTGCAGCAGCGGCAGCTGGTGCTCAGCCTCTGCCTGGAGAAGCTGCAGCACTACCAGGCCGGGGTGGAGCTCAGCCTGCGGCGCTCCGTGCTCCTCATCAACACGCTCAGGCAGATCCAGGAGGAGATGCGGAGCGACGGGACGGACGTGCGGCTCGGCGGCGTGAGCCTCAGGGACGACTTCGGGAAGGACGAGTCGGTCACGTGCCCCAGCTGCGCGGAGGGAGACGCGGAAAGCCCGTCTCCCCCGCCGTTCCCTGAACCGACAAACACAGCGCCCACGGACCTGCAGAAACCCCCGCCCAATGCTGTCGGTCACACCTCTAGCGATGCGGGAAGCGCCATGGGCTACCTAAGTGACCTGGCCCTGGATGATATCTTCGAGGACATCGACACGTCCATGTACGAGACTTCGGAGTTGCCGTCCGCCTGGGCGGCCGGCTCCCTATGGCCGGTGAGCGTGTCCTTCTGGCCCGACGACGATGTGAAGCCGCGTTCGTCGGCGGGAAGCCTCCAGTCATGTCTGCTGGACCTGAACGAATTGGACCACATCATGGAGATTCTGGTGAAGTCCTGATCTCCATGACAACGTCAGGACGCAGCCGGTTGATCAGGGGTGTGAAGGTTCTGGATACTGGATATTTCACACTCTGAACACGTGTAGACCTGACGCTGAAAGACGCTCATCCCTCTTTTAACGAGGAACCAGATATGCACTTATTGCTCGTGCCTCAAAGTAGACAACAAATATTTATTACAACTTTAGTATAATTTGCATATGAATTATAGATGCACTGATCCACTTTTTTCACAACCGATAATATCAATATCGATACCGATACCGATACTGATATCTAAGGTTTAGATCCAATCCGATTCAGAAAAACAGCTGATTTGACTTAAAATGTTTTGTTTTTTTAACACAGACATAAATGTACTCAATTGCAAATGTATTTGCTAACTCTGCACCAGCATGTAAAAACAAACTGCAACAAACCTTCTTTAAAATTGTTCGGAAAGAGCAATTAGGAATTATAAGTAAAATTAATAATAAAGGAGAAAACATAGAATTTGACTGAATAGATCTGCCTTAATTGATTGGCCACATTGTCCCTGATAGCTGATCTAGAACTTCTTTCAATATTAGAACCGATACAGATATTAATGTGGGATCAGTGCATCTCCAGTATGAACATTTATGTACATATAGGCGTTGGCTTATGTGAGAGTCTCACCTCATGTTAGATCAGAAATACCAGTTTTATGCGGTTGTGATATTCCTTTATGTTTCCACATGCTAATTGTTCAAGTTTTCAAGTTTTACGTGACTGGAATTATTTTCAAAAATCTGAAAATGTTTTTTTTTATTTTTTTTTAAGCGAGGAAAAATGCAGCAGCCTTCTTTTAGCCAACAATAGGGTGGTGTTCATAAACAAGTTGGGGAGGGGTCAAGGCTCCGTTACGGTCTGCAGTACAGTTTTGACCAGAAACATTTGAACATTTTGGACTCTGTGTCAGTCTCGGAAAATGTTTACGGAGAGGTTTTTGATTTGAGATCGGCAGATTTATAAGTAATGCTATCCGTAAAGTCAAACTTCATGTAGCAACCGGTAAAATATATCTCCTACCGCTCTTAGAAGCGGGCCAGGAGCTCTTTACCTTGACAACAGATTGTTTTAGCAGTGAGGCGCACCAAAGCCATGTTTGTGTTCCTTCACTTCAGTCAAAGCGTAACCTTTCGGAGATCTGCTGTAGTGAAGCTCTGTGTGTCAAATGACAGCTGTGGACGAAGGAACCCGAGCGGCCGTGAAAGCTGCGTCACTCAGTCTGTCCGGTCAGGTCTGGGTTGATAATTAATTAAAGTCCCTTCAGTTGCTCAAGAGGCTGCACTTCAACCAGCCAGGAGGGCAAAGGCCTGACTTTTCTGTTAGTTGTGGGACTGAAAGCTTTGTTTTTATGGAATGCCAAAAGTGCCACTATTAATATTTCATTATTGTTTACTAATGTCATGTTAAAAATCACATTGAAAATAGAAACGTTCCATAAAGAAATGTGTATAGTTAACTGAATGTTTTTTTTTAAATATACAATGAACTCGAATAATTATATTAATATGTATTTTTAATTTATTTATGTCAGTGGTTGCAGTGCATCAAATGCACAATTTAATCTGTGATGCTAATCAAATCAACCTTTGCATCTGATTGCACACCAGCAATCAGATGCAAAACATGCCAACCTGCACACCAGCTAAACATGCCAACAATAGTAGAGTTTCTAAATTACTGCCGTGTAAAAGAATTCTGAAAATTAAAAATGGAAAATGAAAAAATTGTGCTTTCACAATTTTTTATTTATATTTCACAAATGATATATTAGTTTCTGAATTCATTACACTTGTCATTTAACAATTTATCTATTATTTTAGTTGTGGCACTTTTGGTCTTCCATATCCCTCACCAACTTGAGCCGTTTTTGGGAAAAAAAAGTTGCAGCTGTGTAGTTGAGTATTTTACTACAATCGTGGTCGAAACAAAATCCATATTTAATTTTTTTTAAATGTTAATTTTTTTGGCAGCAAAAATAAGAATTTTTCTTCTTTGGAATGTAAGAGGTGAAATATTGGGTCTGTTGGAATGTTTTAATCTAATGTTATTTTTTATTTATGACTGATAAACCGGCCTTAAACTGCAGTAGCGAGTTTATTGTGTGAGTGTAAGTTCAACTTATAATGTTAGTTTTTTTTTGTCTCTTGGTGGAATGGCTGCTGTTGACACAAATCTACCAGTTATTGTTATGGCAGCTTGTGTTTTGGGGAAATCCAGCATTACATACAAGCAGCAAAATCATGAACTGTCTAATTTTTTTTTTTTTTTTTAGGGATAAATGCAATCCCAGTTGTGATTGACAATAGGAAACTTTGCCATGTCCTAAAATTGTAAATGACAACATTTAAGCTTGTGTACTCTTTAGGCCTTGTACTTTTTGTATTCCAGCGGTGGGAGAGGGGTTTTTAACAGTTTTGTACTAGTTTCTACCTGAAGCTGCAACCTTGTGTCCAGGAAAGGGGGAGGCGGGAACCCAGAGAGCGAATCTCGATCTTCACTATTTGCAATTTGCTACTACTGCATATTAGCGCCTTTGCAAATACAGGGGAGAAAAAGTAGGAGTGGATTTCCAAGGAAGAAAACTCAGAAATTCTGAGATTACGCTCAGAGATTTTCTAGCAAAGAGTCAGACATATGAGTTTGAAATGTTGAAAATTTCAGGAAAAAAAAGTATTTTTAGAAAATTTTCTAAAAATTTCGAATTTTTTTTTTAGAACATCTAGAAATCTCTTGAGTTTAAAAAATAAAAAAATTCTGAGAAAAAACAGAAATTTGGTTTTCCTCCAGAAATGCACTTCTTTTCTTCTATCTACATTGGCCCTAATACGCCGCCGTAGTTTGCTCTTCTTCTACCTCGCGTTTGTTGCTACCTGGACACTCCCGCTTTACCTGCGCTTCGCTCCCCAGAGCCATAAGCCGTTTGGCAGAGTTTTTATTTTATTTTATTTTTGATTAATTAATGTTTTTTTTTTATAACTCAGCTCTATGCTCTCCGACCAAAGTAAACTCCTGCCCTCCCTCCTCGTCACTTGTGGAAAATGTGCCTTACTACTGAACCGAACATGTTTATTTGTGCGGAGCTTTTTGTTGTTGCGGTCTAAGCTTCTGCCTCGCCGTAGAGAAAAAGGAGACGTTGTTATGTAAAGCACTCAAAAGCAGGGACTGTTGTTGTTTTTGTTTTTTTTCCCACCCTCGTTCTCCTTGGCCATTTTCTGCGCTCGCTGAATACTACAGGCATATGAGCTTAATGTATCCTGACAGGCTGACAGCGAACTAGCTGAGGGAGGAGGAGGCGCTGAGGACCCGGAGGGAAAAACAAGAGGAGGAGGGAGGAGGAGGGAAGATGACGGCGGAAGCAGTGTTTACGTCAGCGGCTCGTCAGGAGGGGTTTGAAGCTTGTTTTTTTGCCCAGACTCAGACCAGCGACCAATCACATGAGATGGGTGAGGAGCTCCAAAAACTTGTTTTTGTTTTGCTCCCGACGTTCAGTGTGACACAGCTCGATTGTAGCTTGTGAGAAATAATAATAATAATAATAAGAATCTGCTTTCCGTCTATCTAATCTGAACACAATAAACCCCGAAGTTGTTCCATTATTTATTATAGCATCAAAGTACATGATGTCACATTAATCTGTTAAAAAAAAGAAGCTGTATTTTGATGCTGATCATGGTGTAAATGTCACAGAAGGAACTGTTTTCGCTTAATAATATTATAATTCTTTTATGTATTTCTGTGGAATGTTTTATAGATTTTTTCCCTCCAGTAATACAATAAAAATCCTCACAAAACTGCTTTTGTGTGTGAGCAAACGTGATTTATTAGTTCATTGTTAATTGAAAAGCAAAGTACGTTTTTATTTTCTGAATCCCTACTGATAAGAGCAAATTTTTCAATTATTTATTCATTTATTATTTATTTATTTTTTACAATTATTACCGTCAAATTAAGAGGTGCCTTCAAACAATTTGGGAAAGCTCAGAAGATGACGTCATGGCTTCGTAAGGATTTGATAGGTTCATTCACAATGCTCGAGCTGTGTGCAGGGACAGTTGTGGATGTACTGTAAGGCAACACTCTATTTTTGGCTACAATATGCATGAAGCTGCTGTTCATGCAAATATATGGAAGTATATGAAAATCATTAAGCTGATCAGGAAGGAAATCAGTTTAGTTACCGAGAGGTAAAGGTGTTTTGGTGCATATTTAACATGCACTGTAAAAATGCTAATAGAAGCAACTAAAGTGTTATGCTCAGTAAAAAACGAGACCTGTGCCTCCATTGGCCACTGGGGGGCGCTTGTGAGCCTTAGTACTTCATCTCAACTGTAGAAATAGGGGTGGCAGGATGTGTTGGTATTTTCACTGCACAACATGGATGGCAGCATGGGTAAAGAACTTTATCGAATTTATGGAATTATTGAAGCAATGTCTCAAGATGTTAGCTAAATAGTTATAGCTACAAACAATGAATTTTTAGCAGCACATCAATTTAATGTCTTGCACCACCTCAAAATGATAAGTTAGAAAAAGCTACAGGTTTTATTGTTATAAATGGAATCTCATCATTTCTTAGCACAAGTTTTAGTTTTCTCTTAACTAATTATAGTGAAGACATACTGATTCTTTAGAAAAATAAAACCTGCAAACTGCACAAGTTTCAGAACAGCAACAGTGGCTAACAAGTGCTTGGTTGGTAAATTATACAGCATGTGTAATAGAGCCCAGCTGCCTCTATTCACATTCAATATTTAAAATTCAGTTCATTACTCAAATAGGTAAAAAAGTTTTCTATCTACGCCAACCCAGCAGATTGCATCGAGTACCGACTTGCAGCTTTCACTCCTCCTAGACGATCACCTAGCGACAGTCACTGGCGCTGTGAAACACAACCCAGCTCAGCTGATGCACTTTTCAAGCCTTTGGTGGAAACTTTTAACTGCAGTTGTTGAATTTCCTGGCTGCAAAGAATTGCAATAATCCATCTTGTACGCTTTTATTTTCTGTGTATGGAAATTGAAGATCGTTGATATCGTATCGATCGTAAGCAACAAAGGACCAAGAATAGATCCTTGTGGAACTCCTGTAGACACAGCCTGATTATCTTCCTTCATTTCTGCTGACTATAAAGCGTTGTACTGTGTAGCCAGTCACGCATTAACAAGGAGTTTATTCTAAAATCATGTCTGCTTATAGACATGCTTCTCTTTCCCACCCACAGAGTTTTATTTGGTCTGACAGGCAGATGTTCCCCATCATTATCTGCCCCCAGACCGGCTAATGCTTCCACATTAATCTGAAGTATTTATAGGTGACATAACATAGAATTCCCCCCCCCCACCCCCACCCCCGATATCTCCCCAAAATAAAATAAAAAAAATTACAATACTTCGAAAAGTCACAGGTGGGGCTAGAATATTTCTCCTTTCTTTTTACCTAATCCTAATGTCGGGTATGAAATAGAAGCCAAGTGTGCCCTCTGGTGGTCACTTCACAACACGACACATTTCCATTTAGAGTCAGGATGACAGTGCACAGTCAAAAAAGGAAAAAAAATAAATAAATACAAAAAGATGCAGTTTTGCAGTGTTTGTAGTCTTTGTGGCTGTGTGTTTTCAGGCAAGCTGATCCCGGTGCAAAAAGAGTGTGACTGAAACATAGCTATAGCCTCACAGGTTTCCTTAAACTGCACTATGTAACACAAATAGTAACTCAGGTAGAAGGTGGAGGGGATCAAGATTTTCACAGATTATCTGCCTCATTCTGTCACAACATGATTGTTTTAACAAATAAGGAAAAAACATATATGTTTTGTAAAAGTTGCACACTGCAGCTTTACATAGGCCAGGATGGAAGAGTGACGGCCCTAATACACAGAATATAAGCTCTTAGTCTGCATTTCAGCAACAAAATGCTTTATTTCATAAAAACATCACACAGTTACTAATTTTGAAACAAGCAAACACCACCATCAGAATCATCAAATCACACCATGGAGGCATCATACCAGATGTGAAACTGGGGAATATAAACAGATTTCAGAAATGTGAGTTTAGCTTCATGTTCTATCTAGTTTTGTTTCTTTCTCAGGTTCAATGTTTCTCTGGATTCCTGCAAGCAGGCTTTGTGGGTGAAAGGCCTCTGCTGCTGCTGCTTCTGCTGCTACTGCAGGAATTCAGGGAGTGGCCACAGGCGAGGAGGAGCAACATGTGCACCACGGCATACAACCGCTACTAACACGAAGCCACACCTATCCTTCCATCTGTCCTTCCATCTATCGATGCAGTGCCTCAGTCTGGGTTTACCTTCCTTTGTTTTTTTTACCCCAGCCCACATCAGCCTGCTGTGGTGCAGTGAAGTACTCATGGTTCGGGCCCAGTAAACCTCAGTGTGTCAGGCTGACTCAGCACACTCAAAGCATAAACAAGCCGAGCTGCTGCTGCTGCAAAACAATGGGATGGATCGGATGGACTGATGTTCATACGGACCCAGCAGCACTTGGATAGATTTCTGCATGTTATATGTATTTATTTTGATGAACGAAGTCAACAGGACGAAACATTTCAGTGAAGCAAACGATGTGCCGTGTCGACAGAAACAGACGATAGTTTGACGTTTTAGAGTACTTTCTATCTTACTAAGATATACCCTATGTAGCAAATGTTCAGTATAAACATAATAAAAAGTATACTTTTGACTTCTTAAAAAAAATTTAGTTCATAGTCAAACATTAAAATGAATTTGTCATATTTACACTGATCAGACAAAACATGATTTAAAGCTGTACAACCAGTTCTAGTCAAGAATAGATTGACTCTCCAAAGCTAAATATGGTGTAACCCATCACATTCATATGTCACCAGCTTAGTCTTCTTCTGCTTACCTTAATCTCAGACTCAGATTAAATACGCATGGTTTCTGCAGGTTTCAGCAAGCCAAATGTAAGACATTTTAAGACCTTTTTAATACCACTTTGAATGAAATTTAAGATGAAAAAAAACCTATAAACAGATATGAGGGCAGGGCTGCACATTGGTGCAGTTGGTAGAGCTGTTGCCTTGCAGTGAGAAGGTTCTGGGTTTGATTCCCGGCCCGGGATCTTTCTGCATGGAGTTTGCATGTTCTCCCTGTGCATGAGTGGGTTCTCTCCGGGTACTCCGGCTTCCTCCCACAGTCCAAAAATATGATTGTCAGGTTAATTGGTCTCTCTAAATTCTCCCTAGGTGTGAGTGTCTGTGTGCATGGTTGTGTGTCCTGTCTGTCTCCGTGTTGCCCTGCGACAGACTGGCAACCTGTCCAGAGTGACCCCGCCTCTCGCCCAGAATGTTAGCTGGAGATAGGCACCAGCCCCTCCCGACCCCAGTAAGGGACGAGGGTACAGAAAATGGATGGATGGATAGATACAGGGGATAGTTGGGGAAACCCGCTACATTTCACTCAATCATAACAAAAACCGAAAAGCTTTTGGCAGCAGCTTTGTGCTTGTCCCTGAGCATATGGCTCTCTACAGCCTTAGCAACCAAACTTCAGTTTTTCTGCACTTCACCTCGTGTTGATTGGCAAAAGAAGTGACCCAGCGGGGAATTCGAGTAGCCAACTCGCATTCACCATTTTGCTGAAGGAAAAAAGGCTAGTTAGCCTTCACAACTAACTAGCGATAGCCTCATCAGCCAGCCACAAAACGACGTGAAGACGTTTGCATGTGACTCAAACCTTCGCCTGACAGAAACGTGCCACAATACATGAAACTACATTAACTAGTTCTGCCACAAAACACTTTAAGACCTGTAATTAATGCAATTAAGACCAACTTTAATAAAAAAAAAGAATTTAAAACATTTTAAGGTCTTAATGTTAGACACACAAAATTAAGACTTTTTAAGGATGCAGGTACACACTGATTCAGTTATTTTGTGAAGGTCTCTGATGTCCATAAGAGACCACACAATGTCATGAAGACCAAGAAAATGCAGCAGACTGGATGTTTACAGAAGGTGTAGGTCATGAAACAATATCCTGCGTTGTGGACGTCTTTCTGTTTGATCCAAAACGTAAAACGTATTGGACAAATTCAAACCTAAGACATCACAGGAGCAGCTTTAGCTTCAGTTTTCTTCCACTTTTGTTCGAATGTGATTGAATTTTTTTGTCCCTCCTTGTTTGCAAAATAGCTCAAACTTAACCATATTACTTATTCTAACACGTCTCAACCATTCTGCTGCAGATAACCTCTCAGCCTTATTCTTCGTCTGTCTTGGTCGTCACATTAAAACTCATTAAGATACTTTGCAGTAAAATTAACGATTGCAATGTGACAAAATGCGAAAAGGCTGGAGTGGGATTGAAACATTTGTACGTCACTTTAAGCACTCATTGAGTCGTGCATGTTGATGTGGAACATCCCCCCAGAAAAATGTGGAAGCCAAGTTAAGACCTTGAACATGGGTTACCGGAGCGACGTGGCAGGGCTGATTACCCTGCTGGAGAATGCCACAGTCAGGGAACGATGGGGCTGTGCTCTGTTAGCAACGCCATTTAGCTGGAACGACTCAAAGTAACATCCACATGACTATCAGGACTCAAGGTTTCCAAGGAAAACATGACCCACAGTACTTCACTGCCTCCGCCAGCTTTCTGCCTTCTCTGAAGAGAGGGAGAGAGAGGAAGAAAGAGAGGAATAAGTAAAAGAAAAGGCCAGAGGAAAAAGAGAGCTAAAGGTTGGAGGCTTTCCACAAACATTTCCTGTTTAGTTTCTGATCGTCTAAGCAAATGAAGAGCCTTTTAAATCTTACCTGCATATTGTGCTGCATTGCTCAGTGGGGCAGCACTATATGCATGTATTTTCCAGCATAAAGTGTCATTTATTGCACAGCACAGTCAAGTGTTACCTTGAGAAATTATAAAAATACTGTATGTGTCAATGTGACTTAAAAAAGAAACTTGGTTTTGCATCATAGCTCTACCTGAAATTAGCATCTGACTCTTTAAGAAGCTCCTACTGTTTTTTTACACGCCCCCTTCATGCATTTCTTTGGACTGTTGGACTGAGAAGCACAGACACATTCAACAAATTAGAAAAGTTATTGAAATGTCAATTTATGTCAGGAACTTTATCAAAATGTGAAACACGTGATTTATAGTAATAACACATAAGTAGATGTTTTATAGCTTTTATTTCTTTTAATTCTGGATATTTTCCACTTAGAGTTAATGAAAACATGACATTTAATTTTAGAATATTACATCAGACTAATAATGAAAAAGACTATCTTTAAAAACAGAAGTGTGCAGAAAGTATATTTAATACCTGTTTTACCTGTTCAATGGCTGTTTTTAAAAGGTAACTTTATGCTGCTGCCGCTAGTCTGGAGGAGCTGAATGGTTGCCAAGGATTTCTCAAACATGCATGAAATAATCAAAGCAACACTCCAGGTTTGATTTTAATGAGGTAACAACATGATAACACAACGCAAAGCTTTAAAACGTTGATCTAGCATAAAAGAATGACTGAAATCTTGCGGCTAATCATGTTTTGACTTCTTTCCAAATACAAAAAGATGTGGGGAAGTTTCTGAAAGGTCCATGACCCTAAGGATCAAATTCCTGTCTGGAAGGGACACATGAGGTTCACTTGCAAAGCGTGATGATTTAAATACAGTCTGTGAATTCTGACCTGAACTCCTGAGTTCACGGGGAAATGGATTTAAACCTGAATCCTCCGACCAAAGAGGGTCCTGTTCAGTTTTCACGATAGAACAAATTAGCTGCTGGTATGTTGTTTTTCTCCACAAAGTCCAATGACCGTCTGCTAGAGCGAGACAGACCCCGGTCAGTGGGGGATGTATGTCTAATTGAAACGGGAAATAAGGGGAAGTCACTGACCAGGGCAAACTGCAGGCAACCATTGGAAAGCAATAGTACAGTAGAGCTGGACCACTCTTCTGTTCTTTCTGGGGTTTTTTTGTTTCAGAGAAGGATAATATCAAATCAACCTGAGAATCATTTTTGAGAGAGGTTTTTCAGAGGTTATTGCTGACAGCACGTTTTCGAAAAAAGTTTAAATTTACTGTGTGTTTTCTCAAATATACAGAATCAAAGATACAAACACAGACTCAATGCTTATTTACACCCACTAAAACCATCACAATAAAGAGAGCAAGTTCAATGACTGCTTCCCCGCTGTCCAAAAAGCTTTGTGGTGAACTTACCATCCAGAAGCCACTTCTTGCATTCCTGTTGGTTGTGCAGGAGGCTCCACTTCTGCTTTTCATTTAAGCAACTTCTTATTCTAAGAGGTGAGATATACAGGACTGAGAAATTTGTATTTATTTTTTAAATTATTTTTATAGGCTGACACTGTTGATAAGACCAATAATAATAATGATGAAGGTGATGGAACAAGCTAAAATACTGAAAGACATGAGCTACTAACTGTACGGCCTACATGGCTCCACAAGTCAATCTAATTTTCACAAACTCATCACAAATGTCACTAATTAAGGCGTAGTACACGTTGTTAGTTGCGTGGATGAGTTCACGCATGCAGCAGATGTGCTTTCACCAGTGCAGTTCCGTCATGTGGCGACCGCATGAATCTTTGGGGTGGTGCACTGAACACGTACACGACTTGAGAGCCTCCCATGACCACCGCTAACCATCTGCTGTCTGTTGCTGTGGCAACCGTAAACAAATGAAGCCATGAAATGTGAAATTTTTCGCTGGTTGGAGTGTTTGTTAGAGTCTTTTTCCTGCACATTCCATCGATTTCACTGATAAGGACTATAGAACTGCGGCTCCCCCCACAATTACTTGATTGCATATTTTTGGATAAGAACTGAACCAGCCTTAACATGACATTAGTTGGGGATTAGCACTTTATAAATAAACAGAACTGAGCTGAACGAATCTTAAATTTGCACTTCCTTTCCTGGATACTCAACTAAAAGTGATTTAAACGATATGATTTTCACTTTTGTAAATTTTGTATTTACAAGAACAGAGTGGTTACCAAGGAAACTCTTCAATTTCATAGTCATGTTAGCGAGCTACAGACAGATCTTGAGCTAGCTAAGGCTTGAGTTATTGTTCTTACTGTACATATGAGCACGCTTAAATAATAACCAGCCCTATTCAATAAATTAAAGTATTATTGAAAGCTTCATTTATCTGAGTAACAAAATTTATTAAGTAAAACACATAACGTGGATGAACACAGACTGATGTTTTCAAGCCTTTATTTATTTATTTTTTTTTTTAAAGGATTTTTTTGGCTCTAGTCGCCTTTATTGAAAGTAGCTAGACAGGAAATGGGGAAATGAGAGAGGGGGAAGACATGCGGCAAATGTCACCAGACCGGGAATCGAACCTGCAACCGCCGGCATGAGGACCAAGGCCTCTAATGTGGGTTGTGCTTTGCCCCTGCGCCACCACAGCACCCCCAAGCCTTTAATTTTTTTTAAATGATGATTTTTCACATACTGCGAATGACAAGAAGTACATTTGAGAAAAGAATATGACATCAAACTAATAAAAAACATTTATAAATGTGTAGATTAAAAAGTAACTCAAAGGTTGTCATTTTCAAAAAGTACCTTTGCTCAGACAAACAAGGCTCATCGAAACAAATATTCAAATTGATTATGTATGAATGCATTTTGTTGTTGCTGTTGATTTTCTGTGGCTCTTGTCTTGTCCAGGTCTCTGATCTCAATTGGACTTTCTGGTTTGATAAATTTGCAATAATGGACCAATAAAGATCGACACAACTGATTTACTAAAATGTTCTCTCCTGAGGAAGTCGTCAGGCACTGCTAACGACTTTATATTTTGGTTATAACTATAAAATACAAATTCAACTACATCATACTGTATGAATGTACGCAAGAAATCATCAACACTGGGATTTTCAAAAATAATTTATTTTTAATTAACTGACAAACGGAACATTTTTTTCCAATGGTTGCTTCATTTCATTCAGTAACAATAGACACAACACTGGAAATAATGAAATAAGCTAATAAAATATAAATGTTTTCCTTTTGTAAGTTGTGATGCTGATTTGCAACAGTTAAGGCTAAATGAGAAAGAAAAGAGTTTCCAGTGAGGGAGTTCTTTGACCCAACTGGCTTTGAGTTTGTGCTAATGGTCCACAGTGATGAAGTCTATTAGAAAATGTTACATTTTTTTTATTCTTATACAATCATCACTTAAGTCAAAGTCGAGCAGAGGCTGATGGAGTGAAAAGTGAAATCCCTGCATGAAGCGGAACGGGAATCCATCCACTCCCATCCCGAAGTGAACTTGTTTGGTTCCGATCTGCTGAGCGTTACGTGTTAAGTGTGGCGTTTCTCTCAGTCAGATTCAGAATCAATGTGACACCAGAAATGAATCATTCACAGTTTTCAGTCGTACACAACATAACATGAACATGAAGGATAAAGCTGTGGACTAGAATCTGCTGTATGAAATCTGTGTGGCCGTGTCAGTATGCGCGCTATCTGCACAGATACGGCCACCGTCCCCTGTAACACTATCTGTGGAATCATCAGATTTGTGTTTCACACTGCATGCTGTGGAACTGAAGCACTCACCGGGTCGCATTTCTGGACTCACATGATGTCAGGCTTTCAAAAATTTAACTCCATGTTTTGCGACAGACTGGCGACCTGTCCAGGGTGACCCCGCTTCTCGCCCGGAATGTTAGTGGGGTCAGCACCAGTCCCGACCCCACTAAGGGTCAAAGGTGTTAGACAGTGGACAGATGGATGGAATTCCATGTTTTGACGTCTTTAAAGAAGTGCTGAGTAAAAGCAAGAGGTCTGAGGTGCTCTTGCTTGAAGTAGAAATGTCTGCTTTAATCCTGATCCTGACTTTACTTCAATCAATCAATCAATCAATCAATCAATCAATCAATCAATCAATCAATCAATCAATCAATCAATCAATCACAAAACAATTTTGAATTACAGAGCTTTGAAGTTGTCTTAGGAAATGCAACCCTTTTCACCAAATCTCCTCCTTAAACAAGCAGTTATATGTATGTTCAAGGCACATAGCACCATTAATATAGCACAATCAAGTATCTATGTTACTTTCAGTTTTTTTTTAAAAAAGCTAAATGTATCAAATATGACTGAAAAGAAATTTGACTTTGTAATTTAACGCCTTGAAATTGGGCCTCTGTCTCTTTAAGAAGCTCCTGCTTCTTTCTGAAACTCCACTTTCAGGAAGTCATCACAACATGGCTCCTCTATAAACCCTTTAAAAACTCCTTTAAAAATTTTTTTTAACCAGCATTGCTCTGAGAAGCAGCTCATATAATGAGCTCAGCAGATGCCCAGCTCCTCCACATGTTTACTAATTGCTGCTGGCTAGTATTGAGAGGATAATTATTAACACCTGTAGCTTGTTGTCTCCTCTCTGGTTCCCCGGGTCGAGGGTTCCTCGTGCGTAAGGGCAGTTCACACCATTAACGGTTCTACTTCAAACATATCCAAAGTTTATTCAGACAAACAAATGCATCAAATCACACCAGTAACATACCAGAATCATCAGAAACTCAAAACCACAAGACAGACATCAATCACCTGAAAGAAACAGAAAAATAGACAAATACAGAGACAAATACAGAGACCAATACGGAGACGCAGCGCGTCTCCGGAAAGCGCCGGTGCCGCCGCACCCCAACGATCTGATTAATTATTTTAGCTCCGAAACTTTTATAGGAAGGTGTGTCTCTTCTCTAATTTATGCAGTCTGGGAGGTTCCTGCTCTCTAATTAGAATAAGTTTCAAATTTCAAAGGGAAGATGCTCTAAATGTTTATGACTGTTGTTGCTGGGCTGGTGAGTCCTGAGACAAGCAGCATTTCACATCTCCATGTGAGATCCTACAATCTCTCCAGGTGTCCTCTCCCACAAACACATAACAAAAGGCCCCAATCCTTATATGGGTTCAGGAAACAGCCATCTCTACGCAGACCCCCTCCTGTTGTCCCACCAAGTGGCACATCAAGTAAAACTGACTTTTGGATCTTAGTATTAGCACATTTATCTTCCAAAACTCTTATCATATTCCTGAACAGTTTTAATACTACAACATTAATCTCCTTTTATTTTGATTATAATGCATTAACACACACCCAAGTTAGCATGACTTAGACACTAATTAGTACTATTAATATAAAACTACAAATTAGACTAATTTTATTAAGTCATGCACATTATGTCTAAGAAATTGTTCTACTGATCAGACTGTTGATTGAGCCAAATCTAACTAAATGTTAACTTAAATTTGAGGCCTACTCAAGATTATATTGATCTGTCTAATATTTAAACATGTGCTTAAAGTTAAAACTAGCATAATTGAATTATCATTTCCAACACTAGTCTGAAGAATCTGAGTGGGGATGTTGGGAGGGAGAGCTGCCCAGTGAGACAGAAGCTTGGAAGCTTAGAAAGTGCTTCTTTGAAGGCTCAGTACCACCAAGAATTTTGCAACTGTTACCATGGGAGATTAAACAATTTCTCAAACATTCATGAATTCACTTCCAGGATGGTTTTTGATGAAGGGACAACATTATAATGTCATGTCAAGGCCAAAAAGTTGATTTTACATAAGACTGCCCCTCGAATTCCAGTAGTCCTTCAGGGGTGACTGTGTGCCAACAGGAAGAGCAATATTCTGGTGACATTGATTTTCCTGAAGCCCATCTGCCTGTGAAGTTGTTTGAAATGTCATAAAGTTTATGAATCTGACCAGATATTCCACTGTGCAATGGAAAGTTAATTTAAGAAGCTGATATGTCATCAGTTCCAGTTCTGAAGTGTCAGGAAAAAAAACCCCAAAACATGCTCATAAGAGCTTACAAATAAAAATCTCAAACACATTTATGTTCAACACCCTTTAATGTGATGCCCTTAAATAAAACCACATGCAGCCACTTCCCAATAGAGCCCACATGCTGGCTTTATAATCTCCACCTTCCAGCAAAACCCACAGTCAGCACTTCATTTCAGTACAGCGCTCTAGAACAATTCTGAGTTTGTGGAAAATCTTTCACAAATTCAGTTTTTCAGCGTGCTGAACTGGAGGAGATTTCACCAACTTGCTTGTGGTAACCACAGTAAAAAGAAGGTTTAGAAATAGATGCAGATGTTTGTGGTGCCATTTGCAGAGTAACAGTAAAAAAAAAGAAGCAATATTTAGTTTATTTAGCCTGTCATTACTAAAAACAACGTGGGAGTTCATTTTTCAAAGTCACATGTTCACCACGTTATTCATACATTTATAAACATCAAGGTTCCAAACTAAACATTTAATTTGAAAACTAAATATTTAGTTTAAAAATTAAAAAGTTAGTTTTCAAATTAAATATTTAGGTAGCAAGCTAAATATTTAGTTTGCAGACTAAATATTTAGTTCCAAACCAGATGTTTAAGTCTGAGCTAAATATTTAAATGTCAAACTAAATAGTTAGTTTACAAACTAAATATCTAGACCCAAATTAAATGCTTATTTTGCTGAAGTCATATTGAAAGTAACATAAGTTGTAATGCAGGTTTTCCTCCAGCCAGCTTTACATTCAAAGTGTTTTTAACTGGAGCCAAGACTAAATGCTGTGTCATTTTATATCCTCATAACTGAGATGATGGAAATCGCCATTTTCCGATCATCTGATTGCAGATTCATAAATAACTGTAATAAAATCAGAATACACATGCTTGCCTTTAACAAAAATGAAACAAGAAAAAAATGGATGGTTGAGTCAGAAATGATCAAATTGGTTCAGTGGCTGAAGAAATAATGGACATGTACTTTTCTCCTAATCAAGTTGAAGAGTGGTTAGCTTGAAAATAATTTCCACTGGGGATTTAGCTTGATGCTGCACCTAAGAATACACCAGCAGACACCAGTAGATTTGCATTTGAAACATTTCCAGGTAAATGGGAAACGTGGAGGGAATCACGTTCCTCTCAATTGCTTTGACACACGTCTGGAAGGTTTAGACCTACAAACACAAGCGGCTTCATCTGCTTGTCCCACAATAATAATGCTGCCTTGCATTTCTCCTGTATTGATCTGAGTGCCGGTTCCTCCAGTACTAACACGCTTCCGGTGCAGCCTCAGTGACTGATCAAAGCATTTAGAGCGTCAGACAAGAAGGAAATGCAGCCATTACTTTCCCCCCCTGTTTTGTGAGGCAATCTGACGAATGAGCCTGAAAGATTTGGGAACGGAGCTAAGCTGCTGGTGGCAGACGTTAGCCTGTGAGCCTCCATAAGAGGGAAAATAAAGTTATTATCCCTCCCTGCTAAAGACAGAGCGTTTGGCCAGCGGCCACGCCCTCGCTCTTCTGAATGCAGTTATTTATTTCTTTAGCTGATCTGGGAGAAAGTATTTCCCTGTTTTCACCTGGACTCAAATGTCAGGGCAATTCTGGCTTTTTAATCGTAGTTTGGTTTTGTTTCGTTGTGACTTTTTGTTTGTGTAATTCAACTAGTGTTTTTGCTAGTTTGTAATAGTTATTGTTAGTCAGATGCTGGACAGTCCTGGTTTAACTTTTATTAGATATAGTAATAGCTTTAGTCTTTTTAACAGTTTGGTGAAATTTTTAGGTAAAGAATTCAAAAAGGTCAGAGTCTTGTATTCTGTTTATGTATTCAGTGATCGGGTAATGAATACCCAGCAGAAGATACTATTTTAAAAAAAAGATTTCCATCACTGTTGAACAATGACTCTTTCCTCCCAACGTTTGTTGTCTCTGTTTTGCGGTCGGCGCGCATCAGCACTGTCAGGAGGAATATGGAGCTGATGTAAACAAAATCTATTTCACATCAGTTTGAAAGGCTGAAAAAAAGATTCATAAACACAAAATATATTAGATTGATCCCTTCGGCATGTTTTTGTTAGCTTCATAAATACACGATACTGTTGCAGTTTGTCATAATTAGATTTCCTCCATTAATTGCAGTTTTTATTTATTTAAAAAATGTTTTCTCAATTTCAATTTTCTGTATTTGGTTACTTGCAGTTGACAATAACAACTCTGGTTCTGACCGTCTAGAATTGAATGATTTGGATGGGTTAGCAAATACCCTTAGCATTTTCTGTTGTGAATGCTAAGGCTAGTTAGCATGGATAAACAGTTTTCCAGTAAACGTAATTTGTTTCTGTGCCATTAAAGCATTTAACAGGTACATGAGGATGATTGACAGCGGTAAGACCCGCCTACTGGCTCTGACTGACTGTTTTTGACTGGGAGCGGTGCATTTCTTCACCGCTCCCATGCTAGTAGCAGCTCTGAATGGAGGCGTTTCATCTTTTCATAAAGCACGCTGTCACAACATGATGATAGTTTTAATAAATATGTTTAAAAAAACAGTATATACTTTAAAAAAATTTCCATGCTGCAGCTTTAAGAGAAAAGTGGAGCAAACAGATGTGAGAAAGCGATGAGTTCATCTTGACGGCTTTGTCAGGTTTGAACCGTGAGGCTCACACACTTTCAAATCTGGGTTTCAGACTTATTTTTGAAAAGTAAATAACGACACAAGGTCAAATGTCACCTGCTGTTGATCTCACTGATTCAATTTGGGAAACCAGAAAAAAAATCTAATAATCCTTATGCTACTATTATTTGAAAAATTAGAAATAAAAACTGTTTTAAAATGAGGAATGCATCTGAATAAACTCAAATCAGAACTTTCGGCCCATCAAAACTAACAATCGTGATCCTTTTTTTTTTTTTGCATATTTACCTCATTCGCCCCACTTTTCAACATTTACTAGCTTTCCCATCAGCCATAAATTATTTAAAAGAGGCCAAATTAAACCTGTCATCACTGTTTAAAACCTGCGTCCTCCGTACCTCATTGTGGGTAACGGAATAAAACCTTCCTGGCCTGAACTCAGGATGATCTGTCATGTAAATAAATTCCCTGATTGCTTAGGACAGCTTATAAACAAATGTTCATTTCCATAGTTTTCAGTCCACAATGAGGGGCTTCAGATCCAGAGTACACAGCAGCAGATTGAGTTAAAGTCTCCACGTGAAAGACGTGAATCGTCCCCAGACTCTGACATCGTGATCGTCCTTGTCGGATTAAGTAAATCAATCGGACTGAGTGGGAAAGAAGAGGGAGGACAAGAAGAAAGAGGACTCTGTTGGGGGTGGGAGGGGTGGTGGTGGTGATGGGAGGCAGCTCCACCCATAATTAAGTTACCCCCGCTGTGCGGAGGGTCCGTGTTTATGGCACAGAGGAGGGAGTTTCCTTCACTCTGTGGACAATCACAGCAGAGGAGAGAGTTCTGGAACTCTCCTCCGGCTCCGGCTCGTCCTGCAGCTCATCGCCCCTCACTCCGCCGTGACTGACCGACCCGCAGCACTCCGGCAGCCTGAAGGAGAGGTGGAAGGAAGAAGAAGAAGCATTTTGTAGTGGCACCTACCCAAACCTCCATCCCCGGTTCCTCTGCTACATCAGCTGCCGCCATGTGCGACTGTTTCCACCTGGCGTTTCCCAACTGGCACGCTGCCCCCTCTGGGACGGGTAGGCTCTTACCCCTTCCTGTTTCTTTACTTTATTCCTTTATTTTTTTTTTAAAATCCCACATGACATTGCCTCTCCTCTGAGGAGCGAAATGGCCGAGCAGGGCAGCAGGGAAAGGGAATGTCTGCGATGGCGGCGGATGAGTCGGAGGCAGCTGGTGCTGATGCTGTGTGTTGCTGATGGGTGTGTCTGCAGAGTGCAGCGGACTGTTTGGAGATGTCATCGTCAGCGAAAGTGTGTGTCTGCGTTTCTCCTCTCTGCCTTCCAGCACAGCGTCTGGAGCTCAGACACAAACACTCTGAGGCGCCGTTACAGCCGATTAGATCAGAAACCCGGCGGACGGCAACAGATCCCTCCTGGGGTTAGAGGCAAAAATGACAGCTGGAGACCGGAAATATAACATTCATGCCAAAAATAGAAAACGGCAAATGACATATTGAAATCATCATCGTCATCTCCTGGTTTTATGGTAGAATAGGAGTCAGCTTCCTAAAATAAATAAATAATCTTCACTTTTTATTAGATGATTTAGGTAAAAAAAATAATAAAATAATCACTGTTGACAAAAAAAATGACGTAGGCCATTATTTTAGGAAGGTGACAATAAGATTCCATGTTCCTTAAGAAAGTAGCAAAGCTAACCCAACTGTGTCTTACTTGAGTTCTATTGACTCTGCATCAACTGTATTAATTATATCATACACCAACATTTCCTAATGCAGCATGACTCAAGATAAACACAGCAGGATTCTACGAAATGATAAAACTGAGCAAAGTGTTGCAGAAAACAGCTGACTCCTGCAGTGACAACTTCCACACCGAAGAGCGGTGTTGTTTATAATCAGAAATCTATTTATTTATTTCCTCTGAACCAATCAAAGCTGGTCAAGCAAAAATAAAAAAATAAAAAATTGATCCTAGCTAGCAGCTGATTTCTTGGTGCATTTCTGTTCAGGATTATTTCTGCTACTTTCTCTGAATGTTTTCTAGGAGTTTTTGTTTCCCTTTAATAGGGAGATAAAAATGCATCCAGTCCAAATGTTATCAGGAATAATGTTCATATCACTGGATGCTGTTTGCAAAGTCATACAGTTAAAAATCAACAGCAAATTATTTCGGTCCACATGAAATATTTAGGTTTGAGTAAAATTTTAGATCTAAACTGCATTTTTTGTCTGCAAGCTAAATTTTTGGCTTGGACCTAAATGTTTAGTTTGGAGCCAAATATTTAGCTCCAAGCTATATGTTTAGTTTTCAAACTAAATTCTTGGTTCCATTCCTCAATGGAACCAATGTTCAGGTCCACACTATATATTTAGTTTGGAGCGAAATTTAGCTCCAAAATAGAAATTTAGTTTGAAAACTAAAAGTTGAGCTCCAAACTGAATATTAAGCACAAGCTAAACATTTAGGAATAAGCTAAAGCTTAGCTCCAAGCTACATATTTACTTTTCAAACTAAATTCTTCATTGTAACCTACAGCTACATAGTTAGGTTCACACTAAATATTAAGGTCCAAGTTAAATTGAACTCCAAACCATTTAGTTTGGAAACTAAAGTTTGAGCTAAAAACTAAACATTTAGCAGTGAACTAAATATTTAGGTCTGAGCTAAAATTTAGCTTTCTAAATAAATATTTAATTCAGAACTCTGACATTTAGAAGTGAATAACTAACATGGTGTAAATATGACTTTGAGAAACGAAGCCTATATTTATTTTGTTCTTAAGTTTTGACTGTTTTAAGAAACTGAAAAGATAAATGTTAAACAAAATGAAGTCAAATCCAAGGTCAAGTGAAGGGCATGGTTCAGTCAATCGTGGACTGTGGCGATAACAATGTATTTATGTATAAATATACACATTAAAAGCAGAAGTAAAATAGTTATTAATGCTAACCCCAGCATTAGCATCTGTGGTGACAATAATGTACAATTCTTTGTACCCATCGTCATAGCTACAGATGGATCTTGTGTCTTTTTTTCTCTCTCGTTTGTCTTCATCTTGATTTATTCCTGCTCATGAGCTGCAGAGTGCAGCTTTAAGACTGTCCTGAATTATTTATCCAGGCTTTCTGACAGGAATTATGCTTCCATCAGGTGTTCTTCTCTCCGATATAAAAAACCTTCAGCTGATACGGTTCTCTGTTCCTAGCTCTGTCTGTGTCTGTGCAGGGCAGCCGGTCCACCTTCCCGTCACGCAGTTCACAGGCCAATCATGACTCTGCACCTATTTTATTGTGTTTCCATTCAACAAGCTTTATGTGTTTCCCAATGTTTTACAGTGACTGAAATGAAACATGCCTTGCCGAGTCAGCATAAGTATAGATTCATCTAGATTAAGTTAGAGTTATTAACCTTTAAGTCACTAAGACCATTTCCATGATTAGATTGACTTTTTTATTATCATTAATATTTGATTTTTATGTGAACTATGCCCTCTAGTGTTCAATATGAGAAAAACATTTATTTTTAGAGATGAAACATTTTCTGCAGAAACGAAAACATTAAATAATGATAATAAAAAAATACTTTCAGCAACTTCCTTGTCCAGTTGCATAAAGTTTCTGACTGGATCTCCTCCTCCTGTCTGATTAAAGGGGGCGCTTGGTCTCTACTGCTGCTTTACTGTCGCTCAGGGATTATTGCAACTTCATTTAGAGGGGGATTCCTTAGATAACTTATAACCTAGTGTTGTTTTATTCTAAACTATTTTTGACTCTAGTTTATCATTATTATTTTTGCGTGCCGTTTGAGGCTATATTTGGATTGTGCATTTGAATGAACTGGGTTCATTTTGAATTGAACTGAATCTAAACTGAATCTAAACAGGTTAAGTAATACGCATTGGACTGGTTTGTCTTGTGAAGAATTTGGAGTTTGGTTCTGCTGAAATGAACTGATGTAAACTAGTGAAACATTCCTAGGTCAGTCAAGTCAGCATGCAGCTCCTCATCACTGCAAAGACAGAACTGTCTAACATTAATGTAAGGTTTTACATAAATGCTTTCAAATGGCAGAGATATATTGTAACTAGAAGGACGACATTTTAGTCTCTTTAATCGAATTCACTCTAATCTGTAACAATAATGACAAAAATACTGACATGATAAGAATTTATTCATAGTGATATGCTGAGTTTTTTGCAGTTCAAGCACAGAAATTTGCCTTTTATTTAGAAAAGTCCTGATGAGGATTTTTTTGTCCTTAACTCTGATTCAAGGCATTTAAAATTAGGCTTCAGCTAATGCGCGTGCCAATTTGATTAATTAAGTAAAAAAAAAAGAACTCAGTGTTTCAACTTGATGATTTAATAGTTTTAAAGAGCATTAAGGTACCATGTTACATTTTCATCAGTGCAGTAAACTCACCTATAATTTCAGGTCTTGCAGTATCTGTTTCCTTTTTTCTGATGGTGGTAGATTTTGTATCTTAAAGGAAAACTGAACAGGTCATACTTTCTTTTCGAAAGACAAGGAGCAGATGAGCCAACAGGATGGACTGGCGGTGCACCGGCGGAGACAGAGAAGGCTGCACTTCGGTCTGATGTGTTATCTGTTCTAACTGTGAAAATCCAAGGTCAAGTGAAAGTCTGTTCAGTGTTTTCTTCTGGCATCTGCCAGGGCAGCAGCTTCAGAAGGATGTTCTAATGTGCAACTTTTTATTTAATCCAGTGGTGTCCAAAGTGCGGCCCCGGGGTTCTACAAGGACAGATGCACAATGGCTCTTTTATCCCGTTTTCTGTTATTGCTGTTGAAATAAGAGACAAAATAAAAACAGTCTTCTTGCCCAAAAAGTGAACGATTGCACCTCTAAAATTTGAAACTAGAAACTATAGGCAGGTCTTATAAATGTATAACACCTTTTGCATCATAGAACCATCTTCTACTTAAAAATGTTATTTTTGTAACTTTACACTCAAATAAAAGCATAAAATATCAGTACAGTCAGCACTTCATGAGCAATATCCCAGCCAGCATACCTAGGTGGGCCCCATATGGGGAAAAGGAGGGCAGACAGTAGGGGCACCACCTACACGGGCCCTACATGTCAGTGGCCCTACATGGGCAAACCCGTGTGGGGCCACCATGGAAACCGCGGACAAACCCATGTTCTGCCCTCCTTTTCCCCATATGGGGCCCAGCTAGGTATGCTGGCTGGGTATGCTATAATAAACCTACAATATCTCAATCCAGAACATTTTAAACATACAAGCTCTATTTGGTCAATACAAAATACATTAGCTTAACTTTAAGTATACAATTTCGTAATAGAGTTTCACAGCCAATTTTTTGTGGATGTCATGACTGTTCCTTTCCTGATGTTATCTTATTTGTCCTCAATGTTAAAACGAAACAATGTAAAGCAAACAAAAAAGGTTCTTGATTAAGGGATGCTAAGATAATATTCTGACAAGGTTGCTTGGCGACCCTTTCCTTGATGGGCACCGTTACTAAGAGTCATTCGTGGCTAAACTAAACTAGCTAGCAAGTTTGATTCGGGCGTTAGCACTGAGGCTAACGTTGTTTAAAGCTGGATACAAACTACATTTCCTTCTTAACTACAAGTTACGTCTGTTTTTAAACTTTTATTAAGTTTGTTTATTCTTTATAATACAAACCATATAAATATACCAATCTTACTGTTTGCTGTTGGACACCGAAGATTATGAATAACAACTGAGGTACAGACTCAGCTGCTGAATTTTTCATTATTGTCATTAGAATTGAATCATTACTGAACTTTCTACTTGCAAAATTATTTACAAGATAATATACAATTATATTATTAAAAACAGAATAACATGATTCTATTTACAATAATATTTTATGTCCTGCAGTATGGTATCATGTAGGCTTTTAAGAAAATTCAAATACTGCAGGAACAATGAGAGATTATTGTGATGGCTAATAAAGAAACATGAGCTCAGAAAGGCTTTAGAATTCACAGACGTGCTGTTAATATTTTTTAAAATGTTGTAACTATTTGTTTTTCTCTATTTATTAATTATACTTCAATGAAAAGGAGCATCAGCCATTATACTTCAAAATGAACTAAAAGCAGTGATATGTAAGCCACCTGTCCACATGGAGGGGAACGTATGGTTTCTCTCACAAAGTCTTGTGCCTCTTTTATTCTCATATCCGTATGATTTTCTTTTCTGCTTTTATTTTCAAAAGCCGTTGTGGTTTATAGACATGGATTGCCTCTTGTCTCTGGTTGCTGTGCATCACATGTCACGGTAACCCTGACAAATTCGAACACAAATTCCAGAGCTGTGATGAAACTCACTGTACGTTTGCAGCAGATTAATAGATTGAAAGCATGTGCTTTCGCTGTCTCATGTCCCTGCAATTTATGCAGAGAATCAAATTTACTTCCCCCACTCTTCACTTGAATCTTGTTAAACTTTGGATCCAACCAAACTGTCCTCGAGTAAAAGCAGCTTGTGTGTCTCCGTTGCGCAAGAAATGAGCATAAATGATACACCATGTTGTGTTGCATGAGCTTATTGTCCAGGAAAGCTTCCTAGTACTTTTACATAAGAGACTCGACAAAGAAGAGATTTATTCTGTAAAGAACGAAATTTAGATTTTTGACATTAAGTAAGATTCAAATATTTGAATTATTATCCCCAAGATTCTAAACAGTCGTACGTACCATGCTGTGCTCCAACATGATGCTTGTGATGGATAATCCGTACCCAGCACAAAGGTCTGACAACAAAACAGAGCTCTGATTCAGACCAGGAAGGCCTTTCTCTTGATCACAGCCCTTAAAGTCATTTATCATTACCCAGATGGTCATTAAAGTTCCCAAGAGCACAACTGAGCAGTGTCCATTAGTCAATTGTCAAAAGTCTGTTTTTTCCACTGTTGGGCTCAGTTCCATGTTTATTGGGAGAGAAACAGTATTTTCATATTCATACATCTATCTTGGTCTACCTTTCAATGTACTGACGGTCTGGTTAGTGTGTACGCTGCCTCTCACCCAATGACCGCTGGAGACCGGCATCAGAAGACGAAAGTACATTGTTTCTCAATTCTAGTTTTTTTTTCTTTCATTTGAGGATGTTGAAAATATAATCCATCCATCCATCCATTTTCTATACTCCCTTGTCCCTAAGTGGGGTCGGGAGGTGCTGGTGCCTATCTCCAGCCAAAGTTCTGGGCAAGAGGCAGGGTCACCCTGGACAGGTCGCCAGTCTGTCGTAGGTCAACACAGAGACAGACAACCATCCACATACACACATGCACTTAGGGAGACTTTGGAAAGGCCAATTAACCTGACAGTCATGTTTTTGGACTGTGGGAGGAAGCCGGAGTACCCGGAGAGAATCCACCATGCACAGAGAGAACATGCAAACTCCATGCAGAAAGACCGGGGCTGGGAATCGAACCCAGAACCTTCTTGCTGCAAAGCAACAGCTCTGCTAGCTGCGCCACGGTGCCCAATCTAGCATTCATTAAGCCCTAAAATGATTTGAATCATTGAATCACTTAGCCTCAGGCTCCATAGTGTATCATTTCAATAAAGACGACTACTGCACTCAGTTCATCAATAACCGCCCATTGTGGCCACCTTTATACAAGCAGAAGTTTTGCTAATTTGCTGGTCAGAGACAATGCCAAAGATGGAAAGACATAAGCAGTGATATTAAAGAACAGCTGTGGACTGTATTGTTGGATGTTCAGAGAAAGCTGAAGGAGTTTTGATAATGTGAACAATCCAAAACAGGCATGTTTTAAAGACAGGCAAAATCCAAATGAAGCAGTTCAGGTCCACAACTATGCATCTGTATTTCTGCAGCAAACCCGGCTATATATACGATTTTCAGCCAATAATTATGATGTTTCAAGAGTTCTGTTTCTGGATCAGAATGAAATTGGAAACCGTTATGGGTGACAAATGAAATCAGGATGTGACACAAAACTTAGGACAAGGTACGACTGGAAGCTGAACGCTGTCCCGCCTCCCAGTGACTCAGGATGAGCAAAACACTTTAGCCGCTTTGGCAGTCACACTCTGAAGGGCTGCTTGGGGACAGATAGAGACAGCTTCTTGTAAACACTCGGCTCGCTTCCAGGCGCTCCACAACCAGCAACCCTGGGTAAGTGAGCTTTGATTTGGATGAAAGGATTCTGCTACTTGAACCTGGTCTAAAATGTAGATGTGATGAACGCATTTTTTCCTCTCTTAATGTTGTGGCGTGGGAAGCTGCATAAAAAACAAGAAGCTTTTTGAACTATTAAGGTTACTCTGAATTTGCAGTTTCAACAACGTCTGAAAAGTTCATTTTTATTAGAAGCCACAAATAAGTGGCTATTAGTAGCCGCTCTGCTGCAGTTTTCTTGTCTTTCTCATGGCAACAATGCAACCTGAAAAAGACACATAATTCTGACCTGCTAGCGTTTGGGCTTAGCTGTCTTCTGATGCACTTACACAAACTGAAAGACTTCTCCACATGACATACATTACCGTGAGGCGGAGGGCAGGGGAAAGGGGGGATAAACTGTGTAAAGGCACATCCACAAATACTGCAGCTTTGGAAGTAGATGCTTCAGATTAGTGCACATATTTATTATCTCTGACATTTTTTCTTGAAGGGCTGCACAGTGGCGCAGTTGGTAGAGCTGTTGCCTTGCAGCAAAAAGGTTCCAGGTTCGATTCCCGGCCCGGGGTCTTTCTGTATGGAGTTTGCATGTTCTCCCTGTGCATGCGTGGGTTCTCTCCGGGTACTCCGGCTTCCTCCCACAGTCCAAAAACATGACTTTCAGGTTAATTGGTCTCTCTAAATTGTCCCTAGGTGTGAGTGTGTGTGTGCATGGTTGTTTGTCCTGTTTGTCTTTGTGTTGCCCTGCGACAGACTGACCCCGCCTCTCGCCTGGAGCGTTGGGTGGAGAGGCACCAGCACTTCCTGACCCCACTAAGGGACAAGGATGCAGAAAATGGATGGATGGATTTTTTTCTTGAAGCCTGGAGATAAAGTTTTGAATTCAAAACTTACTCTTTTATGTCAAACAAAAAGGGCCAAATCTGGCCCACCAGAGCTTTTTATGTGGCCCTCTAGACCTTAAATTACATCAATAAGTCCCTCCAGTTTTTCAGAATTCCTCAAAATCAATAGATCCACACATTTTGTTTTTCTGACTTTACTGCAGATTTTTCTTTCTCAAAATTGCCCAAAAATCATTGGGTTTAATTGGCTGTTGCCTCAGGCTCACTTGATGTCAAGTTATAGTCCTTGATCGGTGCGGAGATTAATAAAGAGTCACGTTTGACATCACACATTATTATAAATATTCCTTACAAATGTTTCTAAACGTTTGATTACAAAAAAAAAACACAAAAGAAAAATCACAAAATCCTGGAGGGACAACTATTTATTAATATTTTAACAATTTATTGGGTTTTATCAATATATTCTGGCACAACTGGCCCTTTAGGAACATTCAGAGTTTTGATATGATCCAAAATGAAACGGAGTTTGACGCCCCTGTCTTATTGTATAAATGAAAAGCATCAGGCAAAGGAACTAGTACTTTTTTTTTATCAATAGTCAGAAATTATTGACTCAAAACAAGCTCTGATATCTTGCTGAAAAGTAAATTTTGCCCTATGTCAAACATATTGAGATATTATGGACTAGAAACTAGACCAAAAAAACTTGGTAAGATTTTGTGTGTTTTTTTTAATCATATTTAGTTTTGTGTTAAATATTTTTGAGGTTAGTATTAATCACAGCTCCTTTTGCCCGTGAGACCGCTTCAGAAACTTCAAAGTTTAATGTGAGAATCAATACAGTGGATCACTTAGCAGATACAGGAGGCCGCGGCTCCCTGAGGAAATCGTAGCCAGGAGAACTCTAAATAGTTTCACGGTCGGCTCCGGTGTCGGTCTGAACCTCGAGATGGATCCTGTGAGTTAGGCTGGGTGAAATTCCATCTTTTTAACTCAACGTTATTACATTACAATTTTCTGTGGATCAGGAGTAAATGTTTGGATTTGTGTCATATGTGGAACGACGTCAAATGTTCAACATTCCCGTACTTTCCTGTGTTTGTTTGGAAGCTCTGGTGATGGTGAGCCTCTGAGTTGTGTTGGTTCTAAACGCAGGTTGGAGGAAGGACCAATCAAAGTAAAGCAGAAGGTTATTAAAAAGACGCACTCACAAGACCAGGAGGAGCCAGTGACACATTAAAATGGCAATAGGGGATCTGACAATGAATGTGAGAGATCTGGGAGTTTACATACACAGTTAGAAGGTGATTACTGATGCAAGAGCAGGTGGGACTAATTATCGGAATGTGCAGCAGCCGTGGGAAGACATGATCTGAGGCAGTGAGGGAGAAAATTTAAAGAAAATGAAAAAAGATTAAAAGAATGACGACGAGAGTAAATGCAAAATCACATGAATCCACTGAACTAAAACAAAGTGACAGAAACATTGCATTGGCTTGTTCATTAAGCTTGAACATGATATTAGATTTCTTTTGGTAATATTTTGTCTTGTGATTTTTATTTTTAAGCAGGGAGAAGACTGCGAGCACCAGAACCCGCAACACAGGACGATTCAGTGAGTAACCGGAATCTGTTGGAAAAATCACACTATCATTTCCCTAATCTGTACCTTTATCTAAACTTACGCCACAAGCATGATGTATGCTGAGATGAATCATGATAGAAATAACTTTGTTTTCATGTTAACTGACTTTGTTCACACAGATATGTGAAGAGCCGACTCAGTTTGCAGAGGGGGAGCGACCCCGGCCACAAGGATCATCCCCGGTCCAGGAGTACCCTGAGGCGGCAAAATACGCTGACAAAGAGGTACGGAGAGCAAAAACCGTCCAGGAGAAGAAAGAGAAATGAGTCTGAGTTGATTTCTTGTCTCAGCTGAGTTCATTTGGGACTACTTTAACATTTTGATTCTGGATTTTATTTCTACTGAGTCCAAATTTCTACAATGATGGAAAAAGTAAACATGAAATCTGCCAAAGCTCAGAGTGGGAAAGCCAGTTGTTTTTTGTTGCACATGTGACAAAAATTGTGCTTAAACACAAGCGGGACTGGAAAAGGTGCAGTGTGGATTTCAGGCCAGTAGGAGGCGTGTTTATATAATACTTCTGTACGTCTTTGCTGCGTAGATTTTTCACAGTGAGCAGGTTTCACTTTTTAACTTATATAGAATATAGATATAGATTTTGCTTCAACACACCACATCATCTGTCGAGGTGCAGGAGAAAAGAAAGAACATGGAGATCCACCACTGTTGTAGATTTGTGCTGTGCGTGGGTCAAGATGGGGTGACTGATACCATTGTTTCCATAATATCTTCGCTTTGCATCTGGAAAGGATTTGATTCACATTTCATTTTCAAAAGGTTTCACACATCCCCCGTTGTCAAACCTTTGCGTCTTTGTCCAACCAAAATGCTGCTGCCATGGACACAAGAGGCCAAAACATTTGCATATTATTGTCCCGGTGTTGTTGTGTAAACAGGACCTTGTCCCAATTTAAAATCCAATATGGCTGCCAAGTGTTTGAAACTGTTACAGCTACTGTGACAAACTTGTTTAATTAGGTTTTTAGCTCTCCCACAGCTGCACAACTTTCTTCATAGAATATGTTTATTCTTGTTTTGCTAATAGTGGTTAGCTTGTCACTAGCAAATTCCAATGATTTTCCTGACTTATAACTGTTAACACTGTTAAGACTTTTCCAGAGCCACATTCCAACTTGAATGTTTTCTAAACATAGATCAATGTACTTATGCAGTCCCTTTAAAACACTTTTTAAGCTTTGCTTTTAAATTTGTACAAATTTAACACAGAGACAGCCCAAAAAACTAGCAGTGATACTAGGACACATTGTAAATAAATCTCAGAAGTATAATAGAAATGAACATCTGTCCTGTTTATATATTTGTATGTACAGTAGGCTAAATTGATGTTTCAGCATTTGAAAAAACACTGCTCTAACACTATTTTTCCTAGTGTGAAGAACATGACGCAGACCTCAAAGCTGGGAGTGGACACAAAGGTAAAAGGTCTGGCCTCGGTTCCATCTTCGAGAGGACCTCCACTCCAAAAATGAGTAAACTAAAGGTCTGACATTCACACCGTTCCCCCTTCACATGTAGGAATCCACATACATGCGCCTATATGGAGTTTAAGTAAGAATGTCTGCCCTCTTTGTTTTGTATGTGTCTGCAGGAAGTTCCCAGTCCTGAAGGTGGCGTTATAGTGAACACAGCCCAAGATGGATGTGCAGAGGGTCTGGTTTATGGCGGAGGAGGGAAGGAGGGAATCTTCATAAAGAAAGTAGTTCCAGAGTCACCAGCTTCAAAAAGCTTAAAAGTCAAAGAAGGTTATTTATTCCTTATATTGTGAACACTAATTAGATATACATGATTATTAATTTGTGCAACTTCAAAGTCACACAAATTAACAAAGAAGCTAATTTGTGCAACACATTAATCTGTTGCACAAGTTCAAAACAAGTTAAAAACTTCACTCATGTAATTAAAGTTAAATAATTGTAATTTCAATTATTTTCTCCATACTTTGTTCCATAAACACCACTTAATTCATTGCAATCAGTGGTCAAAGTCAATTCTTCTTTACAGGATCTGCTCATATTTTTTTTTTCCCTGCTGATTTTTTTTTTTTTTTGTAGGAGATCAGATTCTGAGCGCCACAGTGTATTTTGACAACATGTCATATGAGGATGCCATTCAGATTCTGGAGCATGCTCAGGCTTATAAGTTGAAGCTTTGCCTGAAACGCCAACCGGACATCACAGAGATGGAGTCCACCATCGATTCTGACGTTATTCCTGTAACTATTTTCAAGTTGCTTCTGCCAATGTTTTTTTCACGAATGTCATTTGACATCTAATGTTTCTGTTGCTCGACAGGAGGAAGAAGTCGTCTCCATGGATATGAGGGAGCAAGGAAAAACCAGAAGACGCGGCGAAGCTCGCATCTCGTGGCCAAAGTTTCCCTCCTTTGGAAAAGGACGTAAATCTCGTTTCACAAGGTCTCACAGTTCGTCAGAAGCAGATGAGCAGAGAAAACTTGAGCTTAGTCCTACGACAAGTGACACAGAGTCACCTATAAAATCTCAGGATGCCCTGAAAGGAAAGAAGAAGCATAAAATAAAGCTCTCTGGCCTAACAAGAAGAGGCCGCATAAGTTCATCTGAAGACCAGGACACGGATGCGCCAACATCTGGGCAGATGAGTAGTGACGTTCAGCAGAAGCAGGAATCAGACACACTTTCACCAGAGATCAATGAGCAGGCAGGGGAAGTGATGGAGTCTGACCCGGTTCAACACAACGTGGAACTGGTCAGTCTAGATGCTACTTTGAAAACAACCGATCAAACTGTAGCGCTGGGTGATCAAGATGGCCAGTCTGGAACTCCAAAATCCCCAGACGAGAAAAAAAAGAAGAAAGAGAGGTCAGAATTAAAATTGAAAATCCTGGGGAAGGACAAATCGCACAAAAAAGACGCAAAAGGAAAATCCTCTCCCAAAAGGCTGAAGACTCTTGGAGCCAGCGTTGACATGGAGGATCTTCCCGAAGCAGGAAAATCTGCTGCTATATCAAATTCTGAGTCAAAAACCAAACTGCTGGGAGATCAGTCTACGGTCGGCATAGATAACAAAAGCCAAGGTGGAGAGAGTTCAAAGCTAATCTCATCCAAATCTATTACATCGCAGATGAGTTTACCAAAGGTGGAACTTGATATATCAGTGAGGAAATCTCCCAAAAAGGCCGATGAAAAAACACAGAAAGGAAAAGAGACAAAACAGAAGCAACCCAAAAAGCCTAGCCCAAAACGCAAACACCCTGAATTAGACATGAGCAATGTTGCTAATGCAGAAGAGATGCAAAAGGTGAACAATCAAGAACCCACAACTGTAACTGGCTGCATTTCCACAACACAACTTCCCAAACGTGAAGACATCGAGATTCCAGGAATGGAGGACATGTCTTTGGAACCTAAAGCTGATTTTAAAGAGCGCAACAAAGAAAGCCAAGTTGAAACAGTGCAAATGTCAATTGATGTTGATAGTGTGAAAGAAGCCGTTTCTAAATTACCTGGATTTAGGCTGCCTCAACTGGATATATCTGGGGTGCCTATCCAGGAAGAAATAACTGTCATAGATGCTAACGCACAAAGAATATCTGTAAAAACACCCACCAAAGTCGCGAAACCAAAACAAGAAGACCATCTGACAAGGTCTGAAGCAAAGGCATCTTCAGAAATCTCCAAAACGATCTTTTTAACTGACAACAGGTTAGACTTTAAGAAATCTCAAATGGAAGACAATACAAGCCCAACAAAGTGCAAAAGTAAAGAGGAAGCTAAAGGAAAAGAATTTGGTACAACAAACGGAAAAGCAGCAACAACAGAAGAGCTGAAGACGTCCACTAGGCCAAAGATAACAATGCCTAGCTTTGGGATGTCAGCAAAAAGCAGGAGACTGCCTTATATTGGGATTGACATGCAGAAGACAAGCTTCATTCAGGAAAAAGAGCTGACAATGGAAACAAGGAAAGATGAAAGACAAACTGGAGAAGTCATATGTAAAGTCAAAATACCTGAACTTGATGGTATTGAGTATATTGACTCAACAGACGAGTCAGTCAAAAAGGATGGTGGCTTGACAAGTTTTAATGTAAGTACTGACGAAAAGACAATACCTGCTATTTCTTTAGGAAGTCAAGAAACATCTGATAAACCAGAAGATGAAAGGACTAAACTGTTCAAAGTTGGAATATCTCCTTCAGGCACACCCAGTGGAAAAGAGGATATCTCTGACGAAGGGATGACAAAACCTCTAGATAGAGATGGAAAGAGTACATTTAAATGGCCAAACCTGGACATCTCAGTGCCAAAAATAAAAGGAACAACAGTTGATATTAAGACATCTAAGAAAGACTCAGCTGACACAGGAGCACTGGCTAAAGGAGGGCGAATCCCAGGAGGCCCAGAAAGCGATACAGTCCTCAAAAGCCCCGACCTTAATGTTCCTAAAGAAATGGCGGAGGCACAAAAACTTCAAGTGGAAATAAAGCCAGCTGAAACTCAAGGGGAATTTGATTGGGAAGCCAGCAAATTTGCAAAGTTTGGAATTAAAACACCAAAAATCAAAGGCCCAGAATTTGACTTGAGTTCGTCAAAGAAAGAGGCACATGGCAAAGCTGCAGGTAAACTCCCAGAAGCATCTAAAACAGAAGTTACTCCTGGAAAGGGAAATGTACATTTTCTAAAGCAAAAGATGCAGTTAGAAAAACCTGGAGAAGCTAAACCTTCGCAGTCCAAGGGTGAACACGTACAAGGAGGCAAAATCAAAATCCCAAAGTTTGGAGTCAAAACAACAAAATTAACAGGTCCTGAGATAACTCTGTCAAAGACAGATGCAGAGGTCACCCTGCCGGGGGCTAAACCTGAGATCAAATTCGTTGAAAGTTCAGAAACAGATGTAAACAAAGATGGTTTTAGGCCAGAAGAAAAGAAAGGATTAGAAAAGTCTGATCTGAAAATCAAAACAGTGCAGAAGGAAGGACACAAGATCAAAATGCCCCAGTTGGGAATTGCACTGCCAAAAGTTACAATGCATGAGTCAGATTTAAGCCTATCGAAGAAAGGTAAAGATCTGACGCTTCCCGAAGTTAAAGGAGAAATCAAAGATCTTGAGGTTGAAGGAACTGGATCATCAATAAAGCTAGATGTTAGAGGTCCTGGAATGAAAGTTGAAACAAAGGATGTTGAAGGATCGTCATCAAAATTCAAAATGTCTCCTTTTAAAATTCCCAGATTTGGAGCTGCTACTCCAAACCTCAGTGGTGAGGTCAGTGAAGCTTCTTCTGAAACGCACACATTGGAAGATGGTCCTGGTATTGATGCTACCATACCAGAGAGTGATGTAAAAACTAAAGCATCTGAAATTGATGGAAGAGCAAGTAAGTTCAAAATTCCAAAATTTGGAATATCACTCCCAAAACTAAAAGGTCCTGAAATGGATACAACCCAATCCCAAAAGGTTGATGTAGACGTCACATTGTTTAAAGGTGACACTGAAGTAAAACTCATTGATGCTGAGCATGAAGAACCCGGTATCAGGCTAAAGAGCAAAATTCCTCAGATTGGAGTTCAGCAAGATGTTGAGTACTCAACATCAATACCTGAAATTACGGTGCCATTTTCTGCTGCTAAAGCAGAAGTCAAGCTGCCGCAAGTTGATGGAGAAAAAATCAACTTTTCATCTCCTGTAGTCCTTAATGAGACACCAGAGCTCGAAATCCCGACCATGAAGGCTGACAGTCAGCTTGATGGACAAGAAGAAAAGATGAAGCTGTCAAAAATTGGAATAAAAATGCCCAAAATGAAAGGACCGGACTTTCAACCTGGACTCTCAAGTAAAGACACAGATGTCATGGAGGCAGAAGGAAAAGTAGACAATAAAACTAAGGTAGAAGTCCCAGTCCCTACAGCAGATGTTAGTCTGGGAAAAGCAGAAATCTTGATACCGTCTGGAAAAGTGGAAGTTGGAAAACCAGAAGTGCAAACTCAACCTACAGTTGAAGGACAAGGAGGCAGGTTCAAAATGCCAAAGTTTGGAATCACAATGCCCAAAGTCAAAGGACCTGAAGCAAAGAAGGATGTAGAGGTGAAACTTACTGAGACCAAGACTGACATAAAAATACCTGATGCAGATTTTGAGGCACCAGATGTGGAGCAATCACCATCAAAATTTAATATGCCAACTTTCAAATTACCAAAATTAGGACTGGGCACCTTATCCAAAAATGTAGAAGAAGACATTGACAAAGACATTCCTGATGAGGTTCTTGCAGTTACCATTGTTGCACCTAGCACTGATCTCTCAAATATTGATGTTGATGCACATTTTCTTGAAAGTAAAACTGAAGTTGCACTTTCGGGTGATGATCTGAACAAATACTCCATTGAAGTGGAAGCTATACCTCCACAAATCAAAGTGTCAAAAAAAGAAAAAGAAGGGTCACCATCCAAGTTTATGATGCCGACATTCAAGATGCCAAAATTTGGGCTTTCTGTTCAGAGTTCCAAGGCAGAAGTACCTCCTTTGGACAAGGATCTCAAGACAGGAGAAGGTGAAATTACAACTTTTGGAGAGATTATTTCAACAAGTCAAGAAGCACCAAGAATTGACGTTAAGGCTCCATCAGTGGCTTTAAAAACTACAGAAACTGAGAGTGAAGGAAAAGGAAGAAAATTTAAACTGCCAAGTCTTGGTTTTTCGGCATCACAAACCAAAGGTCCTGACACTGACATTAGCTTACCCACAACAAATGTTGACATCAGCTTACCCACAACAAATGTTGACATTAGCTTACCCACAACAGATGTAGATGTTACAGGACCAGACGTCAAAGCAGAAATCAAACTCCCTGAAGAAAACCTTAGCAAATCTTTTGAAGTGGAAACTAAAACTCCAGAATTCAAAGGTACAAGAAAGGAAAGAGAGGGGTCACCATCCAAGTTTAAGATGCCGACACTCAAGATGCCAAAATTTGGGCTTTCTGTTCAGAGTTCCACGGCACAAGTGCCTCATTTGGACAAGGATCTCAAAACAGGAGAAGGTGAAATTACAACTTCTGGAGAGATTCTCGCAGGAAGTTTAGTCGCAACAGGAATTGACATTAAGGCTCCATCGGAAGCCGTAAAAACTACAGTAACTGAGAGTGAAGGAAAAGGAAGAAAATTTAAATTGCCAAGTCTTGGTTTTTCGGCATCACAAACCAAAGGTCCTGACACTGACATTAGCTTACCCACAACAGATGTTGACATTACCTTACCCACAACAGATGTTGACATTACCTTACCCAGGACAGATGTAGATGTTACAGGACCAGACGTCAAAGCAGAAATCAAACTCCCTGAAGAAAACCTTAGCAAATCTTTTGAAGTGGAAACTAAAGCTCCAGAATTCAAAGGTACAAGAAAGGAAAGAGAGGGTTCACCATCCAAGTTTAAGATGCCGACGTTCAAAATGCCAAAATTTGGGCTTTCTGTTCAGAGTTCCACTGCAGAAGTGCCTCCTTTGGACAAAGATCTCAAATTGGGAGAAGGTGAAATTACAACTTCTGGAGAGATTCTCGCAGAAAGTCTGGAAGCACCAAGAATGGACATTAAGGCTCCATCAGTAGATATAAAAACTACAGTAACTGAGAGTGAAGGAATAGGAAGAAAATTTAAATTGCCAAGTCTTGGTTTTTCGGCATCACAAACCAAAGGTCCTGACACTGACATTAGCTTACCCACAACAGATGTTGACATTAGCTTACCCACAACAAATGTTGACATTAGCTTACCCACAACAAATGTTGACATTACCTTACCCACAACAGATGTAGATGTTACAGGACCAGACGTCAAAGCAGAAATCAAACTCCCTGAAGAAAACCTTAGCAAATCTTTTGAAGTGGAAACTAAAGCTCCAGAATTCAAAGGTACAAGAAAGGAAAGAGAGGGTTCACCATCCAAGTTTAAGATGCCGACGTTCAAAATGCCAAAATTTGGGCTTTCTGTTCAGAGTTCCACTGCAGAAGTGCCTCCTTTGGACAAAGATCTCAAATTGGGAGAAGGTGAAATTACAACTTCTGGAGAGATTCTCGCAGAAAGTCTGGAAGCACCAAGAATTGACATTAAGGCTCCATCAGTAGATATAAAAACTACAGGAACTGATAATGAAGGAAGAGGAAGAAAGTTTAAGTTGCCAAGTCTTGGTTTTTCGGCATCACAAACCAAAGGTCCTGACACTGACATTACCTTACCCACAACAGATATTGAGATTGCCTTACCCAGGACAGATGTAGATGTTACAGCACCAGAAGTCAAAGCAGAAATCAAACTCCCTGAAGAAAAGTTTAACAAATCTTTTGAAGTGGAAACTAAATCTCCAGAATTCAAAGGTACAAGAAAGGAAAGAGAGGGGTCACCATCCAAGTTTAAGATGCCGACATTCAAGATGCCAAAATTTGGGCTTTCTGTTCAGAGTTCCACTGCAGAAGTGCCTCCTTTGGACAAAGATCTTAAGACAGGAGAAGGTGAAATTACAACTTCTGGAGAGATTCTCACAGCAAGTATAGAAGCACCAAAAACTGACATCAAAGTTCCATCAATAGATTTAAAAACTACAGGAACTGAGAAAGAAGGAAGAGAAAGAAAGTTTAAACTGCCAAGTCTTGGATTTTCAGCATCACAAACCAAAGGTCCTGATAGTGACATTATCTTACCCTTGACAGATGTTGACATTAGGTTACCCACAACAGATGTAGATGTTACAGCACCAGAAGTCAAAGCAGAAATCAAACCCCCTGAAGAAAAGTTTAACAAATCTTTTGAAGTGGAAACTAAAGCTCCAGAATTCAAAGGTACAACAAAAGAAACAGAAGGGTCACCATCCAAGTTTAAGATGCCAACATTCAAGATGCCAAAATTTGGGCTTTCTGTTCAGAGTTCCAAGGCAGAAGTGCCTCCTTTGGACAAGGATCTCAAAACAGGAGAAGGTGAAATTACAACTTCTGGAGAGATTATTTCAACAAGTCTGGAAGCACCAACCATTGATCTTAAGGCTCCATCAGTAGCTTTAAAAACTACAGGAACTGAGAGTGAAGGAATAGGAAGAAAGTTCAAACTGCCAAGTCTTGGATTTTCTACATCGCAAACCAAAGGTCCTGACACTGACATTACCTTACCCACAACAGATGTTGACATTACAGTGCCTGAAGTCAAAACAGAAATCAAACTCCCTGAAGAAAAGTTTAGCAAATCTTTTGAAGTGGAAACTATAGCTCCAGAATTCAAAGGTACAAGAAAGGAAAGAGAGGGGTCACCATCCAAGTTTAAAATGCCGACATTCAAGATGCCAAAATTTGGACTTTCTGGTGTAAGTTCCACAGCAGATGTGCCTCATTTGGACAAAGATTTGAAGATAGCTGGAGGGGAAATGTCAGAGGAAGTCATCGTAGTTAGCACAGAAGGACCCAGTGTTGAAATTGGGGATTTATCCATAGAATCCAAAAAAGAGGGAAGTGAACGTGAAGGAAAAGGAAAAAGGTTTAAGTTGCCAAGTCTTGGATTTTCTGCTACACAGGTCAAAGCGCCGGACACAGATTTAAGCTTGAAGACAGGCGTAGAAATTACACAACCAGAACTCAAAGTTGAAGTCAAATTTCCTGATGATGAACTGAAAAGAATAGAAACAGAAATAGAAACTAAAGGACCTGAATTTCAAGTCGGCGCAAAGGACATTGAAGGATCAACATCCAAGTTTAAAATGCCAACTTTTAAATTACCCAAATTTGGGCTTGCCACTCAAAGTTCCACTGAAGAAGTATCTTCTTTTGACAAAGATGTCAAAATCGGTGGAGGTGAAACCGCAGGCTTAGAGGAGGTACTTACAGTTACCACAGAAGGACCAAGCATTGAAATTAAGAGGACATCCGTAGATTTAAGCACTGAAGGAAGTGAACTTGAAGGAAGAGGAAAGACGTTCAAACTGCCAAGTCTGAGTTTTTCAGTACCTCAAGCCAAAGAGCCAGAGACTGATGTGACCTTAAGGACCAATGTAGATGTTAAAGTACCAGAGATAAAAGCTGAAGTCAAACTTCCAAGCAACAAATCTTCTGTTGAAGTGGAAACTAAAGCACTTGAAACCAAAGATACAAAAAAGACTACAGAAGGATCACCCTCCAAATTTAAAATGCCAAATTTCAAGTTACCAACATTTGGGCTTGCTACTCAAACTTCCACTGGCGAAGTACCTCCGTTAGACAAAGGTATAAAACCAGTGGAAGGTAAAATCACAACTTCAGAAGAGGTTATTGTAGTTACCACAGAAGCAGCAACCATTGAAATTAAGGGTCCATTATTAGAGCTAAAAACTGAAGGAATTGATCATGAAGAAAAAGGAAAAAAGTTTAAGTTGCCAAGTCTTGGATTTTCTGCGACAGAGGCCAAAGGGACCGGCATTGATTTAGGGTTGTCAAAGACAGAAGTAGATGTTACACTGCCAGAAGTAAAAGCTGAAGTCAAACTCCCTGATGATGAGAATCTGATAAAAACATCTGCAATAGAAATTAAAGGACCTGAAATCAAAACAGTGTCGAAGGACACTGATGGTTCACCATCCAAATTTAAAATGCCTGCATTCAAGTTACCAAAACTTGGGCTTACTACTCAAAGCTCTACCAAAGAAGGTCCTCCTTTAGAGAAAGAAGAAGATGGTAAACCTAAAAACACTGTCACCGCAACAGAAACTGAAATAACGGTTGTGTCAAAGGACACTGATGGATCGCCATCCAAATTTAAAATGCCAACATTCAAGTTGCCAAAATTTGGCCTTGCTACCCAAAGTTCAAACAAACAAGTACAAGATGTCAAAACAGTGAAAGGTGAAAGTACTACTTTGGAAGAAGTTCTCACAGTTACGACAGAAGAACCGAGCATTAAAATTCAGGGTCCAGCTGTGGACCTAAAGACTTCAGAAACTGATGATGAAAAGAAAGGAAGTAAATTTAAACTTCCAAGTCTTGGTTTTTCACTATCACAATCCACAGGACCGGATACCAACATAAATTTACCCAAGGCAGATGTAGATGTCACAGCACCAGAAGTCAAAGCTGAAGTTCAATTTTCCGATGCCAAAGTGAAACAACCTTCAGTGCAAATGGATGTTAAGTTTCCAGAGATCAAAGCTGATATCGATACTACATCAGAAGTTAAAATGCCTAAAATTACATTACCTACATTTGGAGCCATAACCCCACATGTCAGTATGGAAATACCTAAAATGAGCAAAGAGAAAAGGGGAGATGTGGATCTTCATGTTGATGTTGATCCAGTAGATGTGAATGTTAAAGAAGGGGAACTAAAGAAATATGAAGTGCAGCTACCTAGTGCTGAGGCAAAAGGCGAAGATATGCCTACAGTTGAACTTGAAGGTAAAGTAAAACGGATAAATTGGACTTTTCCTAGTATCTCATTTTCAAGAACTGGTGGTAAAGCCGCTGAAGTCGATGTCAAAATGGAAACTCCAAAAGTTGGTGTTACGTCAATGGAGACCAACTTCTCAGATGTTGATGTTCAAGAATCTTCAATGATCCCTGCACTGGAAGCAACCCCAACTCCAGAACTTGATTCAGGCTTAAAGAAAAGTAAGTTTTCACTTCCCAGGTTTTCATTTTCAAAGCCGAGCTTGAAAGAGCCTGAAGTAAAAGCTGAGCTCCCAGATCATGGAATAGAAGTCGAAAATTATGAAACCGACTTGACAACAGAGATCAAACTCTTTGCAGATGAAGACAAAAACATCTCAACTGCTTTTGAAATAACTCCTGAGGCTGAAGTCAAGTCTAAGAAATTCAAAATGCCAACTCTGAAAATGCCAAGATTTGGCAGTGCGTCTTATGAGGTAACAACAGAGACACACATCTCAGATAAAACAGCTGAAGACGATGGAGGTCAGCTGGGCGAGGGTGCAGCTGTTATCATCAAAGGCCCAAAGATTGATGTGAAATCAGATGCCCCCAAATCAGAACAACCAGATCAAGAAACCCTAAACACAGAAAGTGATAGTGCGGTACAAGGATCTCCAAGTAAATTCAAACTACCTACCTTTAAAATACCACGGCTGGGTCTTTCAAGGTCCAAACCTGGAGATGAATCCATTAACTTTGAGCATGAAATGAATGAAGGTCAACTGGAAATGAAGACTGAGCCAAAAGAAGAAAATCTATCACCAAAACTGGCTTTAACATCATTTGGTGACATTCTTAAGTCTATTGACGTTGACTTTGATGTTCGAAAAGCAGACAAAGTTGATCAAGACATTGAAACTTCAACGGAATCTCATGAACCAAGTGAACCCAAAACAATGCACACAGTGGCAAAAACCAAGCAAGATACCACCAAAAGTCCGGAGAGTTCGAGCTGGTTTAAATTCCCAAAGTTTGGCCTGTCTTCCCCAACAGAACCGCAAAAGATTCCTGACAAAGCAGAACAAGTAAAAGATAGCAGCCCAGTAGGGGAAACCAAGGAAGAGGAAGTAAGTCCCTCCCTTTCTGTCCAGTCATCAGATGCTTTTGCTGATGTAAGCTCTACGATCACAAGTGAGCCTGTTGGCCCATTCATACCTTCCCCAACCAAGGTGACGGTCAAATACTCCGATGAAACCGCTGGTGCTCGACTTGAAGAGACGCACAGTGACATCATGACTTCCACCACAAGGACTGAGCTGATCAGAGATGTGCCCACCTTGCCGGAGAAGATCACTATTCTGTCTTCTGGTGTTTCATCTTCTTCTGAAGATACAGTAAGACTAACGTCGGGAAAAATACACATCATTACATCAAACATACAGTCTACTCCTGAGTCACAGCATGCCAAGATTCTGTCTGCTGTCCAAGTCCAATCAGGCGAAGGCTTTGCTTTACAGTCGGAGGGAGATGAAGCTCCATCGTGGACGGTCCAAGATGCTCAAAGTGCCACAAGGACAGTCAAACACTTCGTCCAAGAAACATCAACTGAAAGAAGTGAGAACAAGGAGACCGTGGTTATAACCAAACAAATCACCCATATATTTGGCCCCACAGAACCCATCTCAGGGGAGACAGCGTCATCTATTCAACGTCTCAAAGACTCTGTGCACACTGAGAAGATGAGGTTCTTTGATGAGGCTGAGAAGTGAAAGAAGAATTAGAATTTGTGCTTAAAGATACAACTACTTGTTATGGTTCGCCATAAAAGAAGGGCATAGAATTTCACCGCCTGAAGTTAAAAACAAAATGGCAAGTGGATGAGGGACCAATCTAACATACCAATCACTGAAAGTTCTTTGTTAGCATCCAGGTGTCACCATGGCAATGTAATGTGGAGTTGCATGCTTATTGAGCTTCATAGAAATGCACTGCTGTAGCAAACTGCGACTGTTACATTTATATTGTGGTCAAGATGTTAATAAGCTGGTTAAATGATTCTCCTTATTGCATAATATATGTTTGGTTTTTAGTAAACAATGTCTGATTTATGCTAGCATACACAGTGCCTTGCAAAAGTATTGATACCCCATATATTATCACATTTCATCACCTTACAAATACAGCATTCATGAAGTTTCATGGGGATTTTGGATCTCAAAATGGTAAACAGGAGGAAAACAATGTATGGTATTTAAATGAAGTGAATATTACCAATATTCTTAAAGAAAAATCTGGAAAATGTGATATGTGCATTAACACACACACCTCTCTAAGTTTTCAATAGATACTAGAATTACTTTAGGCTGCAAATCCCAAGGGAGCCTTTCTGGAGGCTTTATCTAGACATAGGGAACTTTTCACATTGTTCTGTGAACCTTAACTTTCAACCCTTGAAACAAATTCCTTTTTGGACTGTCCTCCCTAAAGAATAGCATCCCCACAGCATGATTCTACTAGTACAACTAAAGGGTGCAGTATTATGTAAAATAAACTTTTTTGAGCTTTACATCACTTTATAATGTTATCCCCCATCAAAAGACATGCCTGGAGTGTTGCCTTGACAAATTAAGCTCGATGGCAACCATTCCTGGGGGAACCTAGTGCCAATTTCAAGATGCAGCTCCTCCCATGAGTTCAGCTCCTTCAGACTAGTCAGCAGCAATTAGCAAACACCTGATGGAATTGTACATCTGCTGAGCTCATAATAGTAACTACTTCTCAGTGAAACGCTGGTTAAAAAAAAAAAAAAAGTTAAAGGAGCCATGTTGTGATAGCTTCCTGTAGGTGGAGTTTCAGAAAGAGCAGGAGCTTTTAAAGAGAAAGAGGCCCAATTTCAAAGTGCTAAATTAGAAAGTCAAATTTCTTTTAGGGACATATATAGCATTTTTTTAATAACTGAATTTTACATAGTTGACTATGTTCAGTTGATTATGCTATAAAATGGCACATATGCCCCTTTAAGCAGAATTTAATTAGATTCCTATTACCATCACTTGAGTTTCAATACAGCTTTCCAGTTCTCTTAAATTTGAAATAATATGTGAAGCAATCTTTTAATTAATGTATTATGATGTCATCAAATCAAAACTGATAGGATTGTCCATCCATCCATTTTGTATACACCCTTGTCCCTTAGTGGGGTTTGGGAGGTGCTGGTGGATCTCCAGCTAACGTTCTGGGTGAGAGGCGGGGTCACCCTGGACAGGTCACCAGTCTGTCACATGGCTGATAGGATTGTCATTCTCAATGAAATCTAAAAGTTTTAGCCCTTTGGTGTGTGTTAAGATTGAGCCATTATGGGAGGCTTCTAAAGCCTAAGCAGTGGCTTCGTTTGCCTATACGTTAGGCTGCTCCTCTTTTTTATTTTTATTTAAAAAAAAAAAAACAAGTTATACAAATGCATTGTTTCCCTCCCACTTTTGTTCAGTCTGCTACTTTGTGTTAGTCACATCACAACCAAACAATACTTTGAGATTTTATGAAAAACTTTGAGGGTTATGAATTTTTGTTCTGAGACACTGTGTGAAATATTTCGAGTCAGTTTGTGCTTTTAAAATCTGTTCAAGTCACTTCACAGTTTACTTTGCAGGACAATGACTAGAACATTTAGTTAAAAAAAAAAGAAAAAAGAAGAGAGACAACGTTGCTAATATTCCAGAGCTAGCGCTTAAAGCAGAAAAATATTTACAGCAAAGAAAACTATATACAAGTAAAAAAGTAAATGTACATGTATGTACTGTGGCTACAGTGGATGTACAAAGAAACAATACCATTGCAAGGCTGAAGTGAAATGTTCATTGCAAAACTCTTAAAGTGCCCTGCTGCAATTACACCTGTAACATCTCACTGTGCAGAAGCTAATTTGCTGTGATGTACACTAAAACTGTTAGGTAAATCTTCCTTTAGTAGAAGAACTACTGACCCAGCCATGTAAATAGCTTTTGGAAACCATGTTATTTTTTTGGTCACTGCCCTTGTTTTTATCCTGATAGGCTATAATATAACTGAATGTATTTAAAAAATTACACGCAATAAATAATATAAAAATGAACATAAAACTTTTTACAAGTTTGCTGATTGATTGTCTTTCTTCGTTTCGTTCTTAACTCGAGGTTTAAATTTAAACATCAAGTTTAAATTTAAACATCAAGTTTAAATTTGAGGTTTGAACTTATATCTCAAGTTTAAATTTAAACTTTGAGTTTAAATCTTCCTCATCTAAAGAAAACTCTTGATCTTCTTTGGTATCGGAACATTAGAGGGGGAAGTTATTTAGCCGATTGTTGCTTTGGTGACCACTGTTATTTTGCATTTATACTATGCATAAAAACTCATGTTTGAAGGAGCGTCTCTTCCCCCTTGATGAATTAATGAATAAATGGATTTTTGTGACATTTATTTTGATAGATTATGCTACCTCAACAGGAGAGACATTTATCTGAAAGGGCCAGTTAATGTGGGAGGCGAAACACAAGTTCCACCTTTGGACTCAGCTTCAGGAAATGGAAATGTAACTTCAAAAATATTCCACTAGAGGGAGACAGAGTCCTTTTTTAGGTTTAGTTGGCTCTAGTGGCCTTTATTTGAAAGTAGTTAGACAGGAAAGAGGGCAATAAGAGAGGGGGAAGACGTGCGGCAAGTGTCGTCTGGCTGGGAATCGAACCTGCGACCACTGGTACGAGAACTAAGGCCTCAATACGTGGGTGTGCTTTTAATAAAAACTCGTTCATTTGTTACCTGGTGCAGTGCCATTAGACCAACTACTTTCCTTAACTACTTTCCTCATCATTACAGTTTTTGTAATGGTGAAATGATGTGTAACTCGTGTAGGTTTGTCAGTGACGTAGAAATCCAATCACATGGAAAAGCAGAAGATATGTTGACACATTCAGTTTTAAACATTTCAATTTAATCACAATTAGGAAAGTTATTACCTACCTGCTAGCAAAAACCGTAAAACCACCAAGTTAAACACTCAGCAAGAAAAATTCTGATCATTTTTAATCTTCAGACGAGCTGTGGGGATGGAGATGACTTGATTTAACAGAAGAAGTCATGTCTCGAATGCTACAGGTGGCAGAAATAGAGACAGTGGTAGGATCTTCAGGTCTGACAGTTAAAAGCATTTTCAGACCCTGATTGAGTTGGTATGGATTGTTCTGCTGGGTGTTTACCAGTTCTGAGTGGTTTTATTTTGCGTCTAAACGTGGTGTACAGTAGTAGACCAAAGTTTGACCAAGCTTACCCACGTATGTTGCATCATGGTTATGGCTTTTGCATGTTGGGTAATTACCCCAGTCCAACCACTTGGCCTTATTCACAGATCAACTTCTGCTGATGCTTTTTAATGGATCTATAAGAAATCCTCTCACTCACACAGTTGCTCATTTTTCACAGACTGTTGGATGTTACAGCAACTTCCTGTAATGCCATCTGCCCTGCACCCTCAATGATAACACATAACACTATCAGGTGCACCACAGCAACACCATCCGTTTGTTTTGGCCCCAATAGTTCCCGGAAGGAATACTTAGTGTCCCCAGCAAGCTGTAGGCCACCAGAGGGGTCTCTCCCTCGTATGATTTACCCACAAGCCCACCAAAAGCAAGAGGACAGGAAGTATTCAGATGTTCAAAATATCTCAGTTGACTCCTTCGATTCAGAGGAGCAGCAGCTCGACTTACAGCTCTGCCTGGATAATGAGGCAGTCCAAGAAATTGTTCTTATGTTACGTCATAATAATCTGGGATTTTCACAGGTGTGTTTTGACTTTTGAGATAATCTATTACAATTTATCAAAGTCCCATATTACAGAGTTATAAAAACTACTTCCCTTACAAATAAGGAATGACATGAAAAAAATGTATGCCAAAAAGTCTGTCTCAGCATAGTAACAGTGTGTAAATGTGTAAAGATTTTGTTCAATATGTATATATATATATATTATATATATAATAAATAAATGTATAATGTATGAACACATTTATATTTGTAATTTAAAATAGATAATTTATTTATTACATTTTTTATTAAATTAAAATGTAATAAGAAAAATAATCCCTGACATTTGATTGGTCAACCCCTGCCCATGACAGGGTTAGTTCCATTAATCTAAAATAGTTATATTTTAGATGGATGGCAATTTTCCAAATTAAAAGTACCATTTGGAAATAGCATTAAAAATAAGTGAATGTACCTTTTATTAAGGCCACATTTCTGTTTTAAATATGTTTTATTTAATGATTAAGACTCCATGTTTTCATTAACAGTGGAAAATCATCATAGTTAACAGAAATGTAGGCTTTCAACAATCCATCTGTGTGTAATAAATCTGTCTGATGTGTTTCATTTAGTGGTAACGCTTCAAAAATAGCATTATTTATTGAATGGACCTAAATGACTTCAAAATATGTAAACAAATAATTATAGAAAATATGGTGTCATAAACATTAACATTTGAATTAAGAATATCAAAATTTTATTACTTATGTAATTTCTCATCTTAAAGAAAATAGTTATGTAAAACAAACAAACAAACAAACAAACAAAAAAATTTATTTAACTTACATGTTTCGAATTCTATTTAATCGATTAAGTAAATTACTTTTTAATAAGTGAATTCTTGCCCTCAATTAGCAACTTGCGCGCGCGGGAGCAATGGATTTAAACTTGACTTTAAAATCCCCATCTTTCCGTGTTCAGTGAAGGCAGCACTAGCCACGCTCCACTGCGCAGACTCGAAACACTTTCGTACGAGCGGTAACTTCACAGAGAACCTTGCTCGCTCCTCCGCCTGTCGCCCACATCATTATCATCATCATCATCATCATCATCATCATCATCATCATCATCAGCCGCAGCAGCAGCAGCAGCTGAAGCATCATCCACAGCAGGATCAGTGTGATGAAGCAGCGAAGGAGGGAGACCTTTCTGCTCTGAGACTCTGGATCAGCCCGCGGACAGGTAGGAGCGTCTCTTCTTGCCATTAAGACAATCAATAAATAAAAATAATATTACTCTTCAAGCTCATTTTAATAGTTTATTAAAAAATAAAAACAAGAAAAAAAAAACATGAACATGTTTTTTAAGGGGGATTTGAGTGTTTCCGCATGTGGTGGGGCTCTTTTTAACAGCATCTACCTGTTGTGTTGAGAGTTAGTTTAAACTTGTGCTAAAAAGAACCAGTCCAGACATTTATGTAACATTTTTTTTCTTTTTTTCCCCCAAGTTACGTGCATGAATCAGAAATATAAGCTTCTGTGCCGCTGAAATATCAGGGGACTGCTGAACTGGGGCAACAAACTGAACTTGAGCTGGAAGACAGCAGTGAGGCAGCCAGGCGTCTCACAGCCTGAGGAAACCGCTCTGGCTCCTGAAGAAATTTTCTATTGGGCTCCAAATCTCACAGGGTTTAGGTGGAAAAGTGGCGTTTTGAGACAAGTTCTGCATTCTTGAAATTAGATTGCATCAAAAGGCTGCATGCAGTTAAAGCGCTAGTTCTGGTTGCCAGATTCTCTGGAGTTCTGTGGACTGTTTTTATTTGCATGCGTGTCTGTTGGATTATTCGTTTTTATGCATTTATTTTTTTTCAGTTCTCCTGCTCTCTCCATCCGTCTGGAAACACGACTGTTAGGTTGATAGGTCTCTTTAAATCTTTGTTAGTGTTGGGGGTGTCTGATGTGGACTACCTGGTACACTTTGGGAAACATTCAGGTGACTCATGCTAATTTTATTTTGTGAACCTTTTAAATGAGGGTCGCACTGATCTCACCCGTCAATTTCAATTTTTGGCCAATTTAGCCAATTTTTTTGACTGAAAAGTTGCAAAGTAAAGCAACAAAGTTACTATATCTAGTAAACGTGTTAACAGATGTGAGCTGGTTTGTCAGCCAGTCCCCTCGCGGCAAAGCAAAAGGAGACCTTGGTGGATTTTTAGACCTGTGTAGAGGAAGATGAGGTCGGTGGTAAGATCGATTTCTCATGGAAGTGTCAACCGTTTACCGAACTCCCGAAATAAAAAAAGAAGTAAATTTATCAGTACACCCTTATATTTGCAATGGGCTGTTTTATATGCAGAAGCATGTTATTATTTATAAAAGGAAGTGGAAACTGGAGGTAGTGCTCCAGCAGCGATCATCCTGTGTGTAACTGGCAACAGAACCAAACTTTTGCAGACAGAATAACTATTTTATGAAGATTTTCAAATAAAAAAAAATCCGTTTATATAATATTTCTCTTATTCTGTTCTTGCTGTTTAGTCCCACTTAAATGTTTCAAATGATCAAATTCAGTTCAACTCAGTTTATTCATAAGGGGCCAATTCACAACAAATATCTTGAGACGCTTTACAAAAAAAAAGTATTTCAATTCAATTACACATGCATTCCAACTGATCCCAGTTATCAAACAGTGCATTAAGCTCAGTTATGTATTCAAATGAGCTTAGTTCACAACGTATCCTGAGTAAATAGAAAATACAGTTTTTAAATAAGGATTTTAGTTGTTAACGGAAGAAAAGCCTGTAAAATAACAATTGTTGCTCATGTTACACCTGAGTTGGTTGTGATGAGCAACATTTCATTTTCTAGAAAGCTGTGAACTACAGGAAAGATAAATTATTTAAACTGATCTAGTGTAACAACAAGAAGGGAAGTGACAGTGAGCGCCTTCATGCGTTTTGCATTTTGAACCTTGCATAATTTTTTTTAGCAATATCTAAATGCTTCACTGGTGACAGACATAGTAAAACATCTCAGGCTAAAATACTCAGCACCTGTTCATACTGGAAGCTTGTCTTAATTCAAATAAACTACTAAAGTAAAATTCAGCAAATGAAAAAAGAAATAGATAAGAATTGGGATTCATGGGAGAGTTCGGCTAAAACCAATGCTGAGAAAAAAAAAAAAAAAAAAAAAATTCAGTGATCCAGAAGAGTTTTGACAAAATATCCTACAGACTGAGGAGACAAACGTTTTAACGTTTTGAAAGATGTGTGTCCTTCTTACACATGACAATAAAACCTTCACAGGATTTCAGACAAAGAACACTGTTGACAGTCCAGCAAGGCGGTGGTGGTGTTATGGTCTGGGAATGCTTTTCTGGTCAGGTCCTGCATAGTTTGTGTTAATTGTTTGAACCATGAATTGTTGCTCTCCAGCTAAACATTGATGCTCAGTCACAGTTGGCTTCTCAAAAACCCTCCAGTGTGACTGAATTAAAACAAAGGAGCAGAAGATTGAGCCAAAATTCCTCCTCGGCGATATGAAACACTCGTTGCCAGATATTTGAAACGCCTGATGGCAGTTGTTGTTGTCAAAGCTGGTACAATCAGATACTAGGCTGAGAGAGCAGTTACAGTTTCCAAACCAATGACCAAGTTGGTTTGGAAGGCTTTTCCCTTAATAAAAGAAATCAGAATATGAAATCTGGATTTTGTGTTTATTCAGGACGATTGCCGGTGGATCCATTTAAAAATAATAACCGGGTTTTGTGTAAAACCCAATGTGGCTATGTGAATGTCTTAAAGGTTTCATAAATAACGTTATCTATGGTTAAGTAACCTCACTTTAAAAATGAAGAACTTTCCCTTTAATTGCTAAGCTGAACATGTTCGAATGCGGCCCTGGTGATGTAAGAGAGAGTGGAGGAGTCGTTTTCATAGTATCCCCCCAACGCTCTGGATCTGCCAAAGAAAAGTTGTGAAATCAACTGGCTGCTGAAAAGCCCCGAAGGCTCTCTGCTTAAAAAGTCTTCACTGTGTTAAATCTGCTGATGGGTTTAGGAAAGAGGACAAACTGTGTGTTGTTTTTTTTTTTGAAAAGCAAAATGTGAGGATTAAGAGTAAGACTGTGGGTGATTTTCTGAAAAGCGTTATGCCGTGTGCTTCAGTTGAAAACTGCATATAAAATGGTTCATAATTCATTCATAGTTCAGAAGCTTCTGACTTCAACCTTAAATCTGTGACTGGTAGTTCTCTGCTATACGGATGAGTTTCAGAGATTTCTCTTGGTTCAATCATCTTGGCCTTATCGTTTACTCATCAAAAACACCAAATAAATCTGCCGTCACAGTAACATGTTCCAATAATACAACTAGCATATGGCTAGCAGTAACCTTTTCTCTTTTTAAGGTGACGCAGTTTTAAAACAGTTAGCATGCTACTCACCAGGTCTCTTTAGCAGGTGACCATGCACTCTCGGAAAATATCTTGTTCAATTAACAATCTGACGCAATTTTTTTTATATTTATGCTAATATATAAAAAGAAGAACAGCAAATGTGTTTCAAAAATACTAGGTTAGGAGCAACATGGTGGAAACCCTGCAAGGACATTCAGGAATAGACCCAGGATGGGTAGGAAATGTAGTAGGTGTTTATTATACAATTTTCTTTTCCTGTATGTTAAATTTGGGTGACATGAACAAATAAATATAATTTTTATGATGCGATTTCAGATTAAAAGAGGTAGTTTCCCACACAGAATCTGTTCACGCAAACTCAGATATCAAGTATTATTCTAGTCAAGTTTTTCATACTGTAACAATCTCATAATGATCTGGGGCAAAATATATCATGTTTGAATCCTGTCTTGATTGGATAAGCTGCAAGGTATGGCAGCTCCCCTCTAGAAGACGATTAGCTCCTTTGTTTCCATTGCTTTGCTCCGTTCTAGGTGCTGTGGTAGAAACTGCATAGATGAACTACGAAAGCAAAGCAATTCTCACGGTTCTTGGTAACCCAGCTCCTTTGTCACTTTGCATTTTTGGAGATTTTTGCCTCTTTGGCCCAGATACTTGTAGGCACGGCCCTTCCGCCCGATCTCAAGTATCAGACTGAAGTCATGTCCCAACCAAGGGTTTCTGATTCCCTGGTGTCTAACTTGGTGACTACACTTTTTGTCTTGTGCTCACCTGCAGGGCCATTGAAAGCACAAGAATTTTGAAGCAAATTCAAAAACCCCCCTGGGAGCCGGTGCAGTGCGGACAGAGCCTGGCGGATATGACTGTATTTGCTTGATTTGGTGAGAGGTTCGGCTGAAGAGTTCTGTAAGGCTGAGATATAACTGGAGACTAACAACTGGCTCATGCCTAGCGACTGCTAATGCCATCCATTTCATTGATCACTCATAATTTGAACACCTGGCTGAGTACAACTTATCTTATTAAGGCAGTTTTTTTCTTACAAGTCTGTGCTATGAGACATGCAAATACAGGATTGGTACTTGTGGTGAATGCACAGTTTTAAGAGGACTCTGATCTGAATCCTACATAAATCTGGATTATATTTTGCTACAGCAAACTTGGAGTGTGTTTCCTTAAAGTTGACATAAATACCCTTTATGGAGCTTGGAAAAGCCAAAGGGAACACACAAACACTAAATCTTATCTAGTACTTTTGGTCTTCTTTCTAAATAGACCAAAAGTCTATTTAAATATTTTTAAAGCATAAAGCATTAAAAGGTCTTCATGTAGACCTTTTAATGCTTTTTTTAAAAGAAGTGTTTATTAGTTTTACAAATTTACAAGATATTCACAAATGACTGTACTTACATGTATCTCCTCATCTATCTTTATTGTACAAACAAATGTAAGTATTGGTTAGCTTTAAAGCTAACCCAATAGCATTCGTTGTACAGCTCTACTGTATGTTTGTGCGGTTAAATATAATACGAACGCCACATTTAAAATGATATTATTACTTCTATTTAACCAGAAGAACTAGACACTGGAACACTGGAAGGATAACAAGCTAATATTAGCTAGCTAATTAGCCATACCATCCGCTCTTGTAGAAAACCTGGACTCAGTGCCTGAATAGACATGCTGCTGTTATGAATGTATGTTTGCCAACTGTATTTTGAAAACCACGCCTTATTTTGACACCATGATTGTTTTTGCTTTTGGAAATATTTCCAGACATTCGTTTTCTTTCTTTTTAAGCAAGAACAAAAGGTGTTAGCTTGTTTTTAGCCAGCTGGCAGCAGTGGGCTAGGTGAAGAGCTGCATTACTGTGTGTACTTAATGTGTATAGTGAATAGAAGAAGAGCCTCCTGACACACACTGAACTGTGTGAACTTGCTAGCAGACTAGCTGCCTTTTTTGCAGCGTGTTATTTCTTTGACCTCACAAACCTGTCGAGTTTTGGACTTGAGAATATGGGAAATGTTGGCATCTGGTGATGCTGTCACAGCGGAGGTGAGAGGGGGACTAACGTAAGAGGGCCAGATGGAGGGTCCAATATGGGATATATAAGGGAAAATTATAATACTGTAGCACAGCGGAAAAGATGCCCAGAACCGTTAGCATCCGGGCAAACAAACAAGTGCATCAGACATCACAACCCTTTTGCCAATTTAAGTTTTTTGAGAGTAGATTGATTTGCATAAAAAGGCCATACATCCATGAACTATCACTTTACACTTCTTTTCTTATGTTTACATTTTACATTAAATGTAAAGATGAAGTTTACATTTAATGTAAACGTCTTTTTACAGTGAAGTTTACATAAAATGGCTAAGAATAGGTTGTTGTTTTCTTTAGTTTATTGTTGTCTCATGTTTTAAATTCTAGATAGCCATGAAAGCGTTCCTGAACTCCGACATGTTACGCCTTAGTAATGGCTGATTGATTCACTCCTTTTGCCATTTTTAAAAAACATTTAGTTGTTTTGTTTCTGACATGTTTTTTTTTTAAAGATCCACCTCCCTCAAATCATTAATTCATGTCAAAACTCAAATGCAAAGGCAGCAAACTTCCTGTTTTATCCTTTTAAGCTGTAACCTCTAATGAAATATAATGAAAATGGAAATGCTAGCATTTTTTTTTAAATCTCAAAGTTAAGAGTCTACGTTAAGTAGGGAATACACACACAGAGACTAATACAGTCAGTAATGCTAGCTATTATAATTATACTAATTGCTAATAAAAGTCCCTCAACACAGTTGAAAATGTCAACTTTGTAACCAAATGTTGGTTTTCTCTCACATAATGTGACGTCTCTTCTGCTTCTAAGACAAATAATGCATAACTACTTACAGAAAATATTTTAGATGGTGTTTATACATACCTCCTAAAAGTAAAGTTAGCTGAAACCGGTACTGGCAAGTCATAGCTTTGTGAAAATGGTCTCTGATCAGTGCATCTGGGACACTAATTGAGTCTCTCTTTGTTTTTAGATATTTTCATCTCTACAGCCAGAACTGAAACTCCAAGATTTGGTGTTTCTTTGATTAAGCAACCCTTAGCTAGGTTCGCTTCAAGCTTTTAAGGTTTGTGTCAGATCCTTTGTCTGCCCTGATAGTTTTATACTTTAGTCATCAATTTGCCGTCTCAAAACAGAAAAATACAATAGAACAACTTGGTTCCAGCTCAACCATTCCAACAGTATCCAATAAGTGCATTCATTTACCCACATTTAAATTGAGTAAGCACTTAAAACACTGGCTGCCGGGATGTGACCCCATCAAAAAGGTGAGCAGAAAAGTGTTTTCACATTTCCCGTCTCTGCTGAGGCGCAACAGAAGTGGCTTCCTGTGAGCATGAAACCCCGAAAAAAAGGAAAGAAAGAAAGTCGTCTGCCGTGTCATGCTTGGCCTGAACATTTAAATTCTGGAGTCTGTTTCGCTCCGTACCACCGCAGAACCACGGCACTTTGCAGAAACATGATCGGCCTAAGCCTCTGCCCCAGCCTGTGTGTTTGCTGCCCCCCTGAGCGGCGGAGCAGAGAGCCGGCAGAGCGGCCACGCCGATTCCCTCGCCGGCAGAACAATACTGGCCTCTGATGAGGAATAAAAGCTGCATTGTTTCCCTCGCTGAGAGACGATGACGGAGATGAAGAGCAGAAGCAATTCCAGGTTTCACAAAGAAGTCTCAGAACAACACGGCCCCGTCCTGGCGGTGGTAATTGCAGCGTAGCGGCACACATGAATACCCCCAAATCGGCCCTCGGCCGAGCGCGTCCGAGCAAAGTGCACCACTCAGACAATCAGAGACATTAAATCTCAATCGCTCGTCCCCATGGCAACAGCAACTGCTTGTCTGATTGTCGCAAAGTGGGGTCTCTGATAACTTGTCACACGAAAGGTCACGCTGTTATTGTCTGCTGTTTTATGGAAGAATGGTAAGTGTTTTATTAATATCCGTTTAACAGCAGCGTTCATTAAACAGTGTGATGGGAAAGTAGATATGTCCTCCTTTTTTTCTTTTTTTTATACTTACTAACCAGAATGAGGTCACAGGGTCAAGATGATGCTGCAGCTGTCTGTGGGTATGAGAGGAATCCACCATGATTCGGATGTGGAGAAAATTGTTGGAAGAAATTCTTCAGGTTTAAAAAGCTGCAGTATGAAAAACCTGCGCTCAGTGGAATGCACTTTTACAATCAACTCAGATCGGCAGATCAATACAAACGTTTGCAACGACCCAGAACAGGAATCAAACATTGACAACCAACATTTAGCTTTATACTGTTAATAGTGGCGCCAGTCCTGACCCAGAGGAACTCCTGTTCGTTCACTGAGCCAAAACAACTGGAACCAAACATTTAGTTTTATACCTCTCCAAATTTTTGTCTTTCTTTTGGTTTTGTTGCTTTGTTTGTATTTATTCTAATTCATGCGAAGTGCTTTGAATGGCCTCTTTGGTTTAACAGAGCCACAAACTAGAGGTGCACCGATCGCGGTTTGACCTGCCGATTCCTATTTGGGCCAATTTTATTTTTACCTGAAAAGTCGTTAAATATTTCCGCTCAGCTGTTGTTACTTTGGAGTTTTTAAGAATCACTGGATCGCACTGGACGATTCAGATGGCTTGAAATTTCTCTTTCATCTTTCATTTAGAGTTTCGGGTCTCAATGCATCAAGTCGAGTTTATTTGTAGAGAAAGTTTCAGCAGTGAGGCAGATCAGAGCTCTACCGTAGAAACACAACAACATAGCAACCAGTTAGGAAACAAGCAATAAACATTACATTTCAAATGAAATGTAATGTAAAGCACGTACATGTCAAATATGTTGACTGATGCTGCATGCTTTATGAATCAGCTGTAAACAGGTGGCTCTATAGGCCTGATTTAAAGGAACTGGAAGTTTATTCCAGATGTGTGGAGCATAGAAAGCTGCTGCTTCATGTTTGGTTCTGGTTCATCTAAAATCTTGTGTTGTTTTTCATTAAACATCTACTTCCTTTTTTATTTTTAACTCATTCTTGGTCTCAGTGAAGGCATGTGGACGTTTCCCTCTGTGTTCAAAAACCGACTTCATTGCTTTTGAAAGCAACACGTTTTTCTATTCTTGTTTAATGTTAACTGACCAGCGCGTTGCTTTTTGTCTGAGGTATTTTTGGTGTGTGACGGGTCTGCACTGCAACCAAGCCAGTTATTGTTTTGTTCTCACATGGCAGAAATCCACAGGAGATTCATATTCTGCTCTTTATTTGCTAAAGTTCCCCGCCGGCAGCTGAGGTACCAAAACGGCAACAAAACACGCAGATTCAGATCCAACTCATTTTGTCTTTTACTGTGCTTCTCGTTCTTGGAGATGCTGCTTTTTTTTTTGGTCGTTCACTTTTTCAACATTTAAGCAGTGAGGCGCCGTGAAAAGCCTGGAGGGCGGGAGCTGAGGCGGCTACATGCTAATGCCCGCGCTCTTCAAGCTGGCACCCGGCTGCTGTTGCTCCACAATCCGGCGCCGCTGATTGACCACCTCCCGTCGCTTCTGTGGTGTGTGTGGGATCGTTGGCAATAATTGGCCATTGTTGTCGGCCAATCAACGCCAGGCCTTCCTGAGTAGGCTTGTGAATAACGATGTCAAAATGACTCCTGAGTAATGGCAGCGAATAAAATGAAAAGTATCCTCAACTCATTTACAAGCCTCGGACACACATCCTGTCACTTGAGACAGGCTGAGTACGAATACATGAATATGTGATTAGTCACTGACGCTATGCAATATGTTTTTGCTTCTCCCTTCAGGATGGCTGATGTTATGAACTCCTTGGAGCCTGGGACGGAGGACTTCAGCGGAGGAGGCGCAGCAGCAGATCAGGACTCAGTATCCTTCTTTGTGTGTCTGTTGGTTTGTGTTTTTCATTTCATTAGCGATAATAATAATAATAAGTTAGATTTGATGTATTAGAGTGAAATAAACACAGTGGACCTGATACATTTCCATTCTAGATTTAGTATTTGTGTCATTTCTATGTGATGTAACTCCAGATTTGACTTTTCATAAATTTATTTTTTTTGCCTAAAATATTCAAAAGAAAACGAGGCTTGGGAAGCTGAAACACCACGAGCGCAATGTCACTTCACACATCATTTGCTGGTGTTTGCAAAGCAGCCAATCCAGGAGCTCCTTCCATCGTGCCTGTCTGCATAGTAGGCTGCATGTAAATGCTACATGAGGTGATGAACATCCGGTTACTTTTCTTCAGTATGAGTGGGAAAACCTAGTAAGGTTGAAAGCATCTCTTAGGAGAGCTCCGTTAAACTGTATTCTGTCGACTAGAGCTGACATTAAACCGTCATTCAGTGAAGTCATTGTACGAAAATGAACCGGGGCCACGTACACAAGCAGCAGAAAATCTAGTAAAGATTTTAGACTTTCAGCTCTTCCAGCAGGTCCATCGCCGTAAGCATGCGGCTACAACAGTTGGGTTCAGACGGAAACATGTTCACACGGTCAATGGTTTCTGTGGTTGAAACTATTTGTCCCGCAGTTCTTTTGGTTGGGGAAGGAAGCGCTTGCTTTTGATTGCATTTGATTCTGTTTCCACCGGTCACGTGGTGGAGCTGGGCCAATCGTGGTTCCTCGTTCAGCCACTGCCTGCACCTTGTCACACTTGATTACTTTTATAATCAGTTTAATCGGCAGCTGCTGCTTAAAAAAGAAGCAATAATAAATTAGTCAAATGAATAAATAACCGAGGTCTTGTGTGGACGCCTTCTTACGGTGTTTTCTGTTGTTATTTTAAACGCCAAGAGAATCAGTCTTTTTCCAACTTTTATAACTTAAGCCTGACAAATAAAAGTCAGTCACAAAACACACATTTCCAACACCTAGTGTGTATTTATAATTGTTCATTATAAGAGGAGGGAAACTGGCTGATAGCAGGGAACCAACAATTAAGACTTCCTGAGAAGTAGAGACTGGAGACTTTCTAGTAAATCTCTTTCTAATGTAAAATATGACAGATTACTGGATTAAGGACATTTCTAGTATACTACATGCTATCACACATATCAATTTTTGAGAATTTGAAAACAGTTCCTCTTCATTTCCCAAAGTTATGGGGGAAGAGAGGAGAGAAAGGATATTTCAGCTGCCTAAACTGAGTTTATTCCTCTCATCATCCTCATCATTTTCCTACACCCTTGTCCCTTACTGGGGTCAGGAGGTGCTGGTGCCTATCTCCAGCTATCGTTTCGGGCGAGAGGCAGGGTCACACTGGACAGGTCGCCAGTCTGTCGCAGGGCAACACAGAGACACACAGGACAAACAATTAATGTCCAACTGTTAATTGGAAAGACCAATTAACAGTCATGTTTTTGGACTGTGGGAGGAAGCCAGAGTACCCGGAAAGAACCCACGCATGCACAGGGAGAACATGCAAGCTCCATGCAGAGAGACCGGGGCCGGGAATCGAACCCAGAACCTTCTTGCTGCAAGGCAACAGCTCTACCAACTGCGCCACTGGGCAGCCCCCCTCTCATCATCAACAACAAATTATGTAAGTATGGTAACATACATAAAATATATACATATAATCTAGTATATATATATATATATTTTTAATATAAAATATATAAATAAATATATTTTTATAATATTACAAAAAATTTATATATATATATACATAAATAAATGGGCTATATAATAGTACTAATATACTTATATTAGTATTAATATAACAATTATATTGGTGTATTAATACCAATATCATTATTATTTATTATTATTGTTATTATAAACGAGCTTTAATTTTCTTCTGTTGCCAATTTATTATCTAATTTGCTCAAACTCTTTTTGGACTGATGGAGGAAGCCTGAGCGAGAACCTGAAACAACCAAAGGAGATTATTGTTGATTTCAGGAGGAACAGGATTAGATCAAAGCCTGTTTCCATCATGGGAGAAGAAGTGGACGAGGTTGAGTGATATAAACACCTGGGTGTTCATCTGGACAGTAACTGGACTGGAGATGCAGCAGTGAAGCGTCTATGAGAAGGGACAGAGCAGACTGGACTTCTGGAGGAAGCTCCTTCAAGATGCTGCAGATCTTCTATAAGCCTGGAGAGGATCGTGAAGGATTTTTGATAGGATCAAGACAATTATGAACCCTCTTCATCAGATTGTCTTGGGAAGGTGGAGCATCCATGTTCAGTCAGAGCTTCTTCAGGTTCAGTGTGGTACATACAGGCTGTTTTAGGAGATCTTTCTTGCCGACAGCCATCTTCAATGGCTCTTGAAAGTGTCATGAAGAGGGTTTGGTGATGGTGAGAAATTGCAGGCGGGACCAGGACGAGTAGTGAAAAAGATGGATTTAATGAGGAAAAACACGATGAGACCAGGGAACACGACGAGATGACAGGGTAACACGAAGATGACAACGACAGCAACGACAACAACGACAAGGATCCGACACTAGACAAAGACAACAGGTGGACTTAAATACACAGGGAGGGCAATCAGGGAACAGGACACAGCTGGGATTAATCAGGACAACACAGAGACTCAGACACCGAAAACCTAAACTAAATACACAGAAAAACTCAAATCACGACAGTACCCCCCCCTTAAGGGCGGCTACTAGACGCCCAAAACACAAAGACCACACTAGGGAGGGTGGAGGGGAGCCGGACGGGGGGCCAGAGTCCAAACTAACAAAAAACAACCCAACTGGGTGGGCGGAGGGGCGCTAAGGCAGGCTAGAGTCCAAAATAACAAAACAACCCAACAGGGTGGGTTCGAGATGGACCCTCTCGGAAGGGGTCCGGCGGGCGTTTCCGGCGCTGAAGGCGGACCCCTCTGGGGAGGTCCGGCGGGCGTTTCCGGCGCTGAAGGCGGACCAGCCTCCAGGGGCCGGCAGAAAGCTCAGGAGGGAGCTCTGGAGGGCCGGCTGAAGGCTCTGGAGGGCCGGCTGAAGGCTCTGGAGGGAGCTCTGGAGGGCCGGCTGAAGGCTCTGGAGGGCGGGCAGGGAGCTGCGGAGCCACGTCCGCAAACTCCAGGGGCGGAGCCACGTCCGCAAACTCCAGGGGCGGAGCCACGTCCGCAAACTCCAGGGGCGGAGGACAGGGAAGCGGAGCCTCGGGCAGGACACAGAGGGGTTCTGGGGGCGGACTCGGGCAGGACACAGAGGGGTTCTGGGGCGGACTCGGGCAGGACACAGGGGGGCTCTGGGGGGACTCGGAAGGGGCACTGGGAAACTCTGGAGGGGACTCGGAAGGGGCACTGGGAAACTCTGGAGGGGACTCGGAAGGGGCACTGGGAAGGGTCCCAGAGACTCGTTGTCTGGGAGCGGGGACCGGCGGACCGGCGGCAGCTCCGGGATCCGCTGCCGAGGTGCGGGGACCGGCGGCAGCTCCGGGATCCGCTGCTGAGGTGCGGCGACCGGCCGCGTTCCCCACCACGGGTTCTGCTGCCCAGGGGCCGGGATCTCCGGCGGCTCAGGACAGCGCCGATGGCGGGGCTTCCACCCAGGGGCCGGGACCTCCGGCGGCTCAGGGCGGCGCCGACGGTGGGGCTTCCGCCCAGGGGCCGGGACCTCCGGCGGCTCAGGGCGGTCTTGCCGACGGCGATGGCGGCGGCTCCTCCTCACGGCCAAGTCATAGTCCGAATCAAGGCCCAGTTCCTCCAGCAGCAGCGGAGAAGGCAGGATCTCCACATCTCTGTAGAGATCCCTTTGCGCCAACTCCAACTGCTGCTGGATCCATCGCTCCTGGTCGAAAAACGCCATGCTTCTCACCTTGTTGGTCGGATCCTACTGTCATGAAGAGGGTTTGGTGATGGTGAGAAATTGCAGGCGGGACCAGGACGAGTAGTGAAAAAGATGGATTTAATGAGGAAAAACACGATGAGACCAGGGAACACGACGAGATGACAGGGTAACACGAAGACGACAACGACAGCAACGACAACAACGACACAACAACGACAAGGATCCGACACTAGACAAAGACAACAGGTGGACTTAAATACACAGGGAGGGCAATCAGGGAACAGGACACAGCTGGGATTAATCAGGACAACACAGAGACTCAGACACCGAAAACCTAAACTAAATACACAGAAAAACTCAAATCACGACAGAAAGAATCATGATGAACTACAACAACATTTAATTTCTATTTGGGATTAATAAAAGTATTTCTGAAACTGAACTGAAACGGGAAACTTTATTACAACTTGTAAATACATTTTACCAGTTGTAGTGGAGTTTCAACCTAAGCGTCCCACGCTTCTCTCCATGATGTTCCTAACAATTAAGCCAGAATGCAGACAATATGAAGAAAAAATAAAAATGCAAAAAAACCCCCACTAAAGTAAAGAGAAACTTTAACTAAAAATAAAAAACAAAAGAAACACAAACAACAAAATAACCAGAACAAAAGTTGTTCCGATGTACTGCCGGTCCCATTGGTACAGTCTTCTTTCGAAGCAAAACTAGTTTTTTTTACACTCAACTTTCTTCTTCGTACTTCGGCTAGTGGTCTGGAAAGGGCAGTCATCAAAGACCAGTCTTTAAGTTCAGTCCAGGACCAATGCTCTAGTTTTGCCTTCTTTGCGTTAAAAATGGAATCAAGCTGACTGGAATCCTTCTGTTGGACTGGGACACCTTTCTCTTCTTAGATCCAGTCTTCGATGATTGCATTTCTCCATTTTTCAATTGTCTCCGAGGACCAGCCTTCGAATGCTGCCAAGTCTTGTAGTTCCTCCAAGGTCCAGCCTTAGAATGTTGGTGGCGACCAGTCATCTGGTTCTGCCGGGGGGACGTTTCATTTTAATCCGGGCGAGGCTCTCCAAGCAGGTCCCCAGCCGGGGACGGCTCCCCATCCACCATCGCACCCGGGAAGGGACCAGACAGATATTCGTCGAAGTCTTCATCCTCGTCTGACAAATACATTTCCCCAGCGACGGCGGGATCGGCATCTACCTCCCCAGCCGGGGAGGGACCGAAAACAACCGACCCAGCTGGGAAGGTGCGATCGACCTCCAGCCGGAGGGACACATTGCCCAGCTGGGACTGCTGGGATCACCACCTCACCCGGAGGGACCGAAAACAACCGACCCAGCTGGGGAAGGCTGGCGATCGACCTCCCCAGCCGGGGAGGGACCGAAATGAAAGGCGTCAAACTCATTGTACAAGCACACTTCCCCAGGTGGGGAAGTGTGCTTGTCAGTGTGCTCGTCAGAAGATGAGTCCTCCTTGGAAAATAATCTGTTGCAAACTGTCCTGATTCCCGTCACCACTAAATATTCCAAACCCCAACTAAGTGGAAAAAACAGTGCAACCAAAGCTTGCTCCATTCTCAAAGTTTTTTCAAACACGAGCTGAATGGATATGAACTGATTTTTGAAATACAAGCATTCATAACCTCAGAAGTTCTTTGATCTTTTGACCACGTCACAGATGAGGTCACAGCAACAATGAGGTCACCGTAGTTCTGAGGCAATGTCTTGCTTCTGATCGTTGCTGTGGAAACGATCAGATCAGTTATGCATGACCCAAACTATTGATCCTTTGCAACGGCGTCACTTAATCATTCGAGACGCCATGACATGAAGTGAGGGATGGGAGTATTGAAATTGAGCGACAGAAATTGTTTTCCAAAGTTGTTTGGAGGCATTAATATATTAAAAAAATATATTAATAAACTTTTATTTATTTTTTTAGAATCAGGACTGCAAGTTTCTCTTCTGGCCTGCTAGGCCTGTAATGCACTGGGGGAAACCCTGCTGTATGTATCTGTATTTTCTCCAGTTTATTATTGTTATATAAAGTCTTACAGTTCGACCTCCTCCACCATAAAATCACCCATAAAGTACATTCTGAAGCCTTATCTGTGAATTCACTGCTGTGTGAGAAGCAGTGGGCCGAGCACACAACCTTGAGGTGTCCCAGTTATCCGTGCTGGGCTGACGGTGGTCTCTCAATCTAGAAATTTAAAATCCAGGTTAAATTCTTAAGTTATTTTTTTGTAATAGCTGTTGCGAAATATTAAATGTTAAACATTGAGCAGGAATATCTTTTTAAATGTCCTTTTTCACAATACACACATTGCGTACAGTCTTATTGTGATAACAATGAATTTTTCCCAGCCCTATTTACCAATAAGTCTTTAGCTGTTTAATCCTCCAATCATCAACAAGAAATCCTCTGATTTTGATAACATTTGCTCTTTGTTTGCCAAAGTTATGAGGGGGAACCAAATATTTTAGCTGTCTCAAATAACCTATTCTTTGTAGGGGAAACAGATTATTTCAGGTGGCTAAAATATTTGGTGCCCCCCTCATAACTTTGGCAAATAATGAGCAAATGTTTTCAAATTTGCATGATTTTTTGTTGATGATGAAAGAATAAACACAGTTAAAGACTTGCAGGTAAATTAATTTGTTTCCATTTTATGGAGGGTGACAGATTATTTCAGGCAGCTGAAATATCCATTCTCTCCTCTCTTCCCCCATAACTTTGGGAAATAAAGAGCAACTGTTTTCAAATTCTCAAAAACTGTTATGTGTGATAGCATGTAGTATACTAGAAATGTCCTTTATCCAGCAATCTGTCATATTTTATATTAGAAAGAGATTTACCAGAAAGTCTCCAGTCTCTTCTTCTCAGGAAGTCTTAATTGTTGGTTCCCTGCTATCAGCCAGTTTCCCTCCTCTTATATCAGGAATGAACAATTATAAATACACACTAGGTGTTGGAAATGTGTGTTTGGTGACTGACTTTTATTTGTCAGGCTTAAGTTATAAAAGTTGGAAAAAGACTGATTCTCTTGGCGTTTAAAATAACAACAGAAAACACCGTAAGAAGGCGTCCACACAAGACCTCGTTTATTTATTCATTTGACTAATTTATTATTGCTTTTTTTAAAAGCAGCAGCTACTGATTAAACTGAATGTTACAATCTTGACATGATTATATGAGCTGTTTTACCAAGAAATTGATCAGAAGTGCCTTGATTTTCACAGGGGGAACAGAATTTCGCACAAGACCAGCTGAAATCAGTGAAAACAGGAAGTCGGTAGGCACTTCTCTGTCTCCTATGACAGTCGTTGCGTCTTTATATGCCTGGGAGCAAAACAGGCAGTTTAAACAAGTTGAGCCAGAGCGACTGAAAAGTATAGCTTCAAACAGAACTTATGAAGAACATAAAAAATATAGAGGTGAAAAGTAATGCCAGGTATTGGAATGAGGAACAAAAAGGAAATTAGAGTTTCTTGAAGCAAAGTAGAGTTATGATCAGTAATAACTCCCTCACTCTGTTGTAGAAACATGTCGTATCGTGAGCTGCGTTTCCACTACAGATGCGTGCAAAACTTTGTCAGTATTCTGCCAATCTGTAAAAAACACAATTTTGCAATTGTGGGATTTCCATTAAATAAGAAACGCAATTAAAATCACGTGAATAAATTTCTAAGTCATTGAAAACATGCTGCACCATCATCCTCCATCTACTTCCTATCGTTTTCTTCTATTGGCAACATCCAGTTGTTGATCATGTGACTGCTGTGATGCAAAAAAGTGCTTTTGGTGCAGCTTTGTGCAATAACCAATTTCAATACACCCAAAAATCCCACCTTTTATTGAAATTTTTTTTTTTAATTGGCGCATTGCATTAAGCAAATCTATGTTCAAAATGTCAGTTTGCAGCATTATATGAATTTCAATGAAAACACAGCTTTAGTGACTTTGTACAAACGTAAAGAAAACGTCAGTGCTATAGCATGTTAGCGACTAAGCTAGCCATAACCTTTCCAAATCATTGTGAAACGATTTCAAATGCTGAGATAATCAGCGGCCTGCCTTTCTATGTTTGGTTTGCCAACAACGTGGCAAGCCAGATTTTTGCCATGTTGTTGGCCTCAAATTTGATGTTGCCCAAACTGTGACAAACCTGGCGGTAACCTTACATAAGTTTTGAACAGATCTTCCCAGAAACACACGAGAGGTTTCCAAAGCTGTCCAAGAGGCTTCCTTCCATTGTGGTGGAGCCGATGGATGCGGCCGAGGTGGAGAGCGGCGAGCTCCGCTGGCCGCCGGACGATCCCGGATCCCCAGACGCCCAAAGTGAGAGACGGAGAGCGGGCGATCAAACCGCAGGTGAGCAGGACACAGAGGCTGGTCTGGTGGCCATCTTGTATTTGACGCAGAGTTACTGTGGAAATCAAAGAATACAACAAATGGCTCATGTGTTCTCTGGTCTCAGGATTACTTAAACCCTCCTATACCAACATGTATAATATTTTTTGAGTACGGGTTAAGTTTGAAGTCTAGGGCCTGGTTGACACAGCAAGATTTTTGTGTTGATTTTTGTCCAGTTTTTTTCCTCCCGACAATCTTAAGTGTGTTGAATTTGAGGTGTAGCCAATCGGAAAGCGAGGTGATTGAAATACGAAGGAGAATTCTGAACGAAGGACACAAAGCAACTACAATGGCTCACCAGGATGTCTGGTGGACGTCAGCAATGTCTTTTTCTATTGCTTTTTTCGCTGTGAAATACAGTCCACTATCTTCTTTCCAATCGGCCATGTTTGTTTTGAACTCACGTTTCATCTCAAGAGATTTTCCAAGGTTTCCCATCTGTCATCTGAATGTTGCTCAGTGAAATTGATTACGGTGTGCTACTGCCGCATTTGTAGATGCCACACATTGTACGACCAAACTTTTCTTTACGTTTGGGTCTCAGGTTTTGGATATCGACAAATTTGAACTGGCAGCTTACACTGACTGTTAAGTTCTTGCAGTGTGAACTTGGAATATATTTAGTCCTAGAGTCTAAAGTTAACTTTTTTTTTTGTAACTTGTCAATGGCCTGTCATTTTGACCAGTCAAGGCCGGCAGCCCCTCCAGGAAGGTGACGCAGCTAAACACAGCGATCACAGCACTGAGTGAGAAAATGCACAAAGAACATGGAGGTTATGAAAGCAACAGTAAATAATGCATAAATGGAGAGCAGCACTAAGCAAGAGAATAAAGAAAAGTGGTCAGCTTGTCCTCCCCTATATCAGCATAACTACAGAGATAGCTCAGGATAATCTGATCCACTGCACCAGCTTTATCAGAACAGCGTTAAAAGTGTCAAAATACCTCCAGTAAACCTGGACACCGGCTGCGTTTCCTTTACAAATGAGCACCAAACTTTGTCTGCATTCAGCTAATGTGGAAAAAAGACATTTCCATTGAAACCACGTGGGTACGTTTGTTCATTAAAGAAATGCCACGTCAAATTCCTCCAACTACTTCCTGTCGTCGTCTTCTTCGTGATTTCCGCCAGTAGTAACGGGAGGTTGTTGATCATGTCACTCATGTGATGAGAACAAAATATTTCCGTTGAAGTCTTGAGAAATAAACCAACTTGATATGGCTAAAGAAAAAAAACCACCTCATCCTAGCACCAAAACGTTTTAGCGAAAGAATTTGAGGCTTTGCAAAATTGACGCATTTCCATTGAGGAACTTTAGTTTCAAAATGTCAAATTGCGCAATTCAATGGAAACACAGCGACTGAGAGCCAAGTGTTCTGGTGGAAACATACAGAACAATCAGCTTTCTTGTATATATGATGGAGCTTGATTATTCCTTAAGAGAAGAAAGACGTAAGAAGAAGAATTGTGAATCATTTTGAGGAAGCCGATGAAAGGCAGCCTAAAACCGCCCAGGTGGAAGGAGGATGTTTCTGCCTCATCTGAAACAAAATCCTCTCTGTGTTTGCTACAGGTGAGGAGAAGTCAAACGCCGGAGAGAATGAAGAGGCTTCAGGGGTAGAGATGCAGGAGTCCAACTGAACAAAACCTTATGAAATACACTGTTACTCTACGTCTGTCCTGAGCTGAATAGCAGAGGACAGAACCTAACCGGAAGGTCAGAAATAAGGCGGGACGGCCGACAAGCAGATTTCTAAACAACATCCTGTTGGGCTTGGAGCCAGAGTGGAGTCACTTTTTATTCTTATTTATGTTTTACAGGTTAAAAGATTTTATTTCTTGGGGAACTAATATTATGTTCACTTAGTTTCCATCACTCTGCTTAAAAACAAGGTAAACAGTAAAGTTGTTTGCTTCAAGATGATAATATATACATATATATGAAAAAATGCAATAACTCCAGGCAGCAATAAATACAAAGACTTTTCTTCTAATTAGACTCTTGCTATTCGTCCATATTTGTAGTTTAAATTTGAATCCCCTTTCCTCTGGCTCCAAGCCCTCTTCGTCCAGATGCCCATCATCATCATCAGCACATCTGGCGAGGGCAGATGTGTCTAAATGCTTCATGAAGTATTTAGCTCTTGTTTGCCATATTATTACTTATGGTAGCTGCTGTATTTTGTGCAGTTTTACACTCTTTAGATCAAACTGAAAGTCATTGTCATGTGCCGACTGCTGTGGTAAAAACGTGGTGGTTTTGGTCTCACTATTCACTTTGAATGATAGCTTTGAAGTTAAATATGTATCTTTTATTTGATGTTATGCCGTTCTGTAATAAATTATATATGTAAATCCTGTCTCCCCTTAGTGGTTGTTGAATGGATGTGTGTGTTGATCTGGTGAGATGAGGTGAGACGTTTTCCTGACCTGGTAGGTTCACAAGAGTTCAGTTTTATCTGACGGAGTCAGTGAAAGTGATGAAGGCTGACGAAGAGTTAAACTGAAATAAATCACAGATTTACTGAGGCTGATGCCAAAAACAACAGTTCATTACCTCAGTGTTTATGAAAAATAATAGTTGTTGATCTGCTTTTAAGCCTCATAGTGCATACATTCTGGAAGAAAAGCACATTATCAAAGAAATATCTAGCAATAATATAAATCTTGCAATGTATATATTCATATTTGTATAAATATATACAAATACATGAACATATATTCGTGTATATCGTAATGTACACAAATATATTTGTATCAATCGATACAAAAATGTACATATTGGTAAAAAAAAAAATTCTGCTTTTTTTATTTTTCTATTTTTTTTCCCTGTTTGCTTTTCAATTTCCAAGGACAAGTTTATTTTATTAAAATTGGTAAATTCTTAAAAAAACACCATGTGAATGTAAAGAAGTTCATTTAATGTTCTGTCAAATTTTGTCTCATTTATAAAATCAGTCAATCAGGCTATTTATCATAAAGTGAATTCTTTATTTTCCAATGGAATAATTCCTGATTTCAAAAGGAAAGTCGAGCACTTATTCATCAGAGACTGAGACGAGTCATCTAAAGAATATTTCTGAAAATGGATCTTTGGCCCATTGCCCTTAAAACTGGGTTACTCTGAAGATGGAGGCTCCTTCCCAGCCAGCATACCTTGGTGGGCCCCATATGGGGAAAAGGAGGGCAGACAGTATGGGTCCCACATGGGTTGTCTGCAGTTTCCATGGTGGCGGGGTCGTGTGACAGACTTGGATTCTTGAATCCGTTTGGGTTCCTCTTTTAAAGAGCTAAAACAGGCATTAATTATACAGAGTGACGAAATCATAAATAGCTAAAGCCTCAAAAAAAATCCTGAAATACTTAAAACTCAAAAAAAACAAACGTGAATGCATAACTCTAGGAACCTCTAGCTGCATGCGTCACAAAACAGCTAAAATCTGCAGGTTGACTTGCATTGAATGATGAATCTAGATTTTCTGCATGGCCTCAAATGAGCATAGAAGAAGTAATGTCACAATTGTGAGAGACATATGTGCTACACAAGAGAGAGTCAGTAAATCCACTCCAGTGTTGATGACAGCTCTCCGCGGTAGCATGCTGCGGCTACCGGCTCCACACACGGCTGCAAAATGCGACGTGTGGAGCCAGTAGCCGCAGCAGCTCTGAGGTTGAGCAACAATCAAACACTGTAGCGGCAGCTCGGTGCTGGTGGAAGCTGGAGCTGTGTGTTAAAGACAGCAGCGTGTCAGTTTGCAGCGCAGCTGTTCAAAGTTATGTAATAACTGGACTTGACAAGGAAGGGACTGTTAGGATAAAATCTGACAGCTGATTGGTCAGACAACCCTCCAGGTGAGGGCGTCCAAAACGACAGCCACCAAACGCTTCGTTGTTTCTGAAGGATTATTTAAGTGTGACTCAGCGTTTCGTTCAAACTGTGAGAGTATCACGAGTCTGTTGTGTGGAATTTAACAATGCTAAGAACGTTTGAAGAAAATACAAAAACACAAGGACGATGAGAAAACCGTAGTATTTTACAGTCCAGGCTGCCAAGCATTGTTTGACGCATGTGACCTTTGAGCCCTCAGGCGGTGCTGCTTAAGAAAATGTCACACGACTCTAATCAATAGCTACATGGGCCCGGGGGTGTTGGAAAATCATTGTCACTCAGAGCAGCAGAGCTGGGGGCTGAAGCTGCTTTTCTCAGGGGGCGAGCCGTCACAGCAGGTCTGACTGAAACTCATCTCAGACGGACGGGGAGACGGCGGACAGATGGCCTGTGTGCAGACCAGGCTCTATTGGGAAAATGGTTACTGTGATTATTTGTCTGGCTGCCCAGTGGCGCAGCTGGTAGAGCTGTTGCCTTGCAGCAAGAAGGTTCTGGGTTTGATTCCCGAGTGAGGGGCTGAGGTTGGCCATATCCTAAGAAGGCCATCAAAACACTTTTTTTTATTCCTCCAGAATACATTCAACAATAAATTTCTCTTTTTAGTAAACTGATTTTATTTATAGTCCTTTAAAAAAAATGCTTATTATACACTCCCCATGCAACACTCTCAAAGCACTTTGTTAAAAAATAGCTGCAGTTGCACATGATGATATTAATGATCACATAAGTTGGAAGAAGGACCATTTTCTCGTTGTGCTCCAGTGTAATAATCTCAGGTGTGTTTCTGCCTCCCCAGAAGACAAAGCTGCTCGCTGAGTCTTTGCTCTCATTTCAACTTGTGATTAATGTTCCTTACTCTTTTGTTTTCTTTTTGCGAGTTAGACTTCACATCTGCGAGTTGCGCTGTGCGTCACAGGTGAAGAAAACAACAACAACAGAACAAAACAGGCTTATCCAACAACAGCAAACTCACTTATCAAAATAAGCAGTAACGAGTTGATATGTGCAAAACGTGTTCAAAATGGAGAGTTCATTCCTCAAAAGAAAAGTGGCAGCATGTTTATGAACAAGACAGTCATGTGGCTCTGTCAGTTTTTAAAAGAACTACTCATTAAGCTCACCAAATATAATAAGTTACATATTTCTCTATTTAGTGCAGTAAATGAGTTCTGTACTTATTTGGTATCAGTTCGATTCCAAAATGGCCGATGCAGCTCAGGGAGGAGGTGGAGGACCGCCATCTCTTCACAGATTATCTAACCCTTAACAACAAACTGTCAAGACATGGTGATAGTTTAACAAATACGTAAAAAAACAAAACAAAACAAAAAAAACAAACATATTCTTATAAAAGTCACTTACTGCAGCTTTAAACTTTTAATTTCCCATTCAAACACAACCAGGAGTCCTGCAGTCGACATGCCAGCCTTTCAAAAACCGGAGCATCTGCAGTGAAGCCCATCTCAATCTAAAACTATTTTCATTGGAGATATTACAGGCATAAGCTTATTTTCAAAATTCAAAAACCTCTTATCGTAAAATGATCTTTCGACGGAATCCTGGAGGAAATGTTTTGAGTGAGCAGTTCCTGCAGAGGAACAGACCCAACCAGCATACCTAGGTGGGCCCCATATGGGAAAAAAGGAGTGCAGACAATATGGGTCCCACATGGGTTTGCCCATGTGGGACACCGCCTACATGGGCCCTACATGGCAGTGGCCCTACATGGGCCCTACATGGCAGTGGCCCTACATGGGCCCTACATGGCAGTGGCCCTACATGGGGCCTACATGGCAGTGGCCCTTCATGGCCAAACCTGTGTGGGACCACCATGGAAACGGACAAACCCATGAGGGGCCCATATTGTCTGCCCACCTCTTCCCCATATGGGGCCCACTTAGGTATGCTGGCTGGGATAAGCCCCAATGGTCTGGGTGGATGTGAGAAATCAGCAAAAGGCAGCAGAAGTGGACAATCCTTTCAAATCATTTCACAACATTCGGGCAATAAAGGACAAAAAAAACTTTCTATTGGGACTGGATTAATCTTTGCCAGCATTCCAAACTCTGCATTCACAAACATTTTGCCGCTACACGAATGTTAAGAAAGGGAACAAAGGCGCTTTGCCAACATTTCACAGAGTTTAACGGCCCTCCGCTCTCCTCTCTGCGTCGTACACACATGCAGATGAACAGTCAACACCGGCGCGGCTCCCACATGCTCTCTGATAGCTTGTTGTGGCTGATCCACTGCTAAAGGTCAGCCTGGTGTCTTGATCCAGACAGCGAGATGGATGGCCAGCTCTCCGTCTTGCCTCGTCCCCGCGCCCTGTTCGCTCTCGGAATCTGACCTTTTCCGATGACAACCCTGTGAAGTGCACTTCATCGGAGCGAGCGGGGTCACCGCCGGGAGAACGAGGAGCTGCGGGGAAGGAGGCAACGAGGGGAAAGGAAAACGCAGCGTCAATTATCTCTCAAATGTCACAAGCTGTTTTTCTGAGAAAAGGAGACTTGCTCTTTCCTCTCCTCTCCAGGCGGACAGGTCGAGTCGTATTTTACATATTCATAGCTTTTACGTTTGCTGGTGTGACTACAGTTAGAAAAATATTGCTACTGATAAGTGCAGGTGAGATTAAATTATGCTATTGTCAAGGTTCTGAGAGATCTTTTCTTTTTTACTTTTAGCCATTATTCCTCTTTTAGTCAGTTTATTACAATTTCCTAAGAATATTTTACAGTTTGAGGCCAGGAAATGTTGCAGCTGTTTTCTTACCTCCCATGCAGTCATGCACTCACCATGAACACAGACTGCACAACTTTCTGATGAGCCGTTTGGGGTTTTGACCCAGCAACATACACGGTTCAGAAAAGGCACAGAATGCTTGTCCATATTTACTTTATAAGCCAAATATAATAAAATATAAGAATGAGGAAAATCAATCATCTCAGAATGAATTATAAGATTTGTAAACTTCACGTGTTTCAATTTTATAGATCTAAAAAGATTTTTTAAAAAGTCAGGCTGCATTTAGACTATGTATATTATATATACATATATAATATGTATATTATTCACTTTTATCCCAAGGAAAAATATTAAATACAGTTTCTAAATTATGATTTATCAAGGGGATAAAAAACTATCCACTTGACTCATTTACTCAAGAGTTATTTTCACTTTGCTCTAATCGAAAACAAAAAAATAAAAAATGGATGTTCTCTCCTCCATTAGGCATAAAATAAAAATAAAATCACATGGATTAATGTGGGCTAGCAAGACTTGGAAGTGAAACTACTGACATCATTGAGGGCCTTGCATTAGGTCCTGTGAGGTGAATTTGAAAGCTGATTGGTTAAAAGAAAAAGTTGCCACTGGCAAAGCAGAGAGAGTGAAATCTGATTGGACAAAACACAGAAAATCCACATCGACATGTATGGGAAGCAACGCAGGCTGAGAAACACTGCAAAAAAATAAAAGAGACCACTGGATGTAAATTACTAACATAATGTAGTTAATATGTTAGGGATCCTGATAGTGTTTGGGCCTGGTGAGAAGACCCACCACGGTTGGAACCAGTCTACCGACTTAACAAGATATGGGCTTATGAAAGCTGATTTAATTACCCCTTGTTTGGTAGAACAAATCTGTCCTCACACAGTAAAGACATCCAGGACAGGAAGTGTGTAAAGAACAAGATGTGATGACGTTGCAATTTACCCCTTACTTTCCATCCATCCATCCGTCCATCCATTTTCCTGCACCCTTGTCCCTTACTGGGGTCAGGAGGGTTGCTGGTGCCTAACTCCAGCTATCGTTTCAGGCGAGAGGCGGGGTCACCCTGGACAGGTTGCCAGTCTGTTGCAGGGCAACACAGAGACACACAGGACAAACTAACATGCACACACTCACTCACACCGAGGGACAATTTAGAGAGACCAATTAACCTGACAGTCATGTTTTTGGACTGTGGGAGGAAGCCAGAGTACCTGGAGAGAAGCCACCATGCACAGAGAGAACATGCAAACTCCATGCAGAAAGACCGGGGCCGGGAATCGAACCCAGAACCTTCTTGCTGCAAGGCAACAGCTCTACCAACTGCACCACTGCGTCCCTACTTTCCAGAAAATCCATATTAATGGATGTCTGTCCATTTAACTTTATTCTAACAGTCTGTAAATTCCTACACTTGTGGAAGCTGAACTCTCCTACATTTTACAGGCCTCCTCTGACGGTTCAGTGTCATTTTTTTCTGCCCACTTGTGTTTAATTAACTGAAGGTAGTTTTGACAAAAGCTCAAAAAAAAAAAGAAAAACAAACGCATTAGCTTCCAGGGATGTTATCCACACGGCCCACCTTAAACGATCATCATCCTGCTTCCATGCATGTCCTTTGGCTGCTCTTCTGTTTCATTATGGGAAGTTCATTCATGCAGGCTTCTGCCACAAAGAACACTCAGACAATACTGCTGGCTGCTTGTAAATGCGTGTATTTAAAAGTACCTTTTAACACAACCATTAGAGCTGCCGAGCGCTGTGAGGGGAGTTGTGTTTTGATGATGTCAGAGTGTGCCATGCCAGGACTTTCATGTCCTACTCCTGCTGGCTTCAAACGCCTCTTTCAAAGAGGGTGAGGCACAACTTCCTCCTGCCCGACGCTGATCCAGTGGCGTTCCACAAGTCCAACCACAAGCGTTTCGGTTTGTTCAATATTCTCAACATTTAAAGCAGCAAATCCTGGTACAGATTTAATTTACAGAAAAAGAAATCAAAAACTGAGCACAAAGGAAAGATACAAAAATTGCTTACTATTGGAGAAGTAAATTGGAAAAATTTCAGACACCATTTGCAAAATAAGAAAAGCTCATGAGAATTGCAATGAGCATTGGAAGTTAAAAGAATCTAACATCCCATTTATCTGAAGCTGTACGGGGGGAAGTTCGAGATATTTATGTTTGTGAAAGTTGCTGAGCAAACTATTTAGATTCATTTGGTGACAGAAAACAGGACAACTATTGGTTATGCAATTCACTCATCTCGCCTAAAACCTTTAAGAAAAAAAAATGTTTTCTGCATATTTGTTAAAACTGTCACCATGTGATAATCTATATAAAGAACAATCGGCTCCACCTTCTCCCTGATGTAGTACTACCATTTGCAGAAACACACCTCTCCTGGTCAAAAACAGCCAATCAGAGACAGGAGGAGGGTCTTAGTGCTGTCAATCACCCTGAAGAACACTCCGCTAAGTGTGCTAATGTGCTAATTACCATCACAGGGAAACCCATTATCCACTATCATAGGTCGCCATGCTAACTTGCCATTAAAAAAAACAACAGATCCCCATTTTGTGGAAACATCCCCTAGCAGGATGTGGAAGATTTATAACAGGTTCCTGATACAGTTGCTTAAAGAAGAGGAAACTTGTATTAAGCAAGTACATTTTTCAAACTCAGTTTCTGAAATATATTTTCCCAAAGTCGACAATAGACGAGGCGACGCACGAAGGCGAAAGATTTCCTGAAAGTTTGGGCTGACGAACGACAACATGAACGGGATGAAACACTTGAATGCTAAGTTAAAGAGCGGTGAGATGCGGTGTGTTTGATTTTTATGAAGGGCTCTCACGCTGTGGACAGCCGCCAGGAAGGAGCTTGGTCTCCTGTGAGGCCTCTCAGCCTCCTAGTCGGACGCCCACACGGCAAAAACACCACTGTATTAGAATCCTAGCTGCCAAGCACGACACTGTGAGTGGAACTGTGGAGAGAAAAAACATCAAGTGAAGAGACATCTGCCAAGCTGTAATTGCTGCTGTTTCACTGGCTTAAGTAGGACATGTAATTATTTCAACTCAAACTGAGCTCATATTTTATGCTTAATATTTTTTTTTGCAAAAGATCTGCTTTTATAACGTTCTCTGTTTTCTGTTGAATAAAGTAAAGGAACTTTGTTTTTAATTACCAGGATTTTATATTTCTTTCTTCAAGAGTCATTTGGTTTATTTTAAACTAACTTAACCGAACTGAACTAGTCAGTTACGTACTAAAACATTTAGTCTGGTCAAAATTAAATGACGCAATTCTTACTTGAACAGATCAGTTAATAATTTACATTCTGCATTTTGTCTCTTGAACTGATCAAACCTATTTTGGATTTTTTTTAAAAATTTATTCTTGTTATGATCCAGATATTAACTTTGACATCATCCGACAAATGACAGATGATGCAGAGGAAGAAAACCCTGAGGAGCGTCGTTTGAGCAATTATTTCATTGTGAGTTTTGATTTCTCTTCTTCCAGAGCAAAAAAGAACCAGGATGGTTAAACGTAGAAAATGTAACAATCACAAGCAACGTGAAGAAGAAGAGTCACCTCAGCAGCGCTAGTTGTCAGCAGATCACTCTGAGCTGGAACCTCCTCTCTCTCCCCACAAACCAGGGAGTGGCGACACGTTGATAATCAAGGAACAGCCTGTGATTCTTAAAGAGTAAAATTATCATATCAGCAGCTTTAATTTAATTGCCCCTGTGGCACCTGAGACCTTATAGCCTGCTAACATGCCCCAGGTAAGAGAAATTAAATGTATGCGCATGTAAAAAGTTAGGACACCCAATGAGACATTCAGGTATCGATGTCTGATATTATTATTTTACTTTTCCATGAAGAAAGTCATCCATTTTCTATACTCCCTCGTCCCTTAGTGGGGTCAGGAGGTGCTGGTGTCTATCTCCAGCTGACGTTTCACGCGAGAGGCGGGGTCACCCTGGACAGGTCACCAGTCTGTCGCCGGGCAACACAGAGACACACAGGACAAACAACCATGCACACACACACTCACACCTAGGGACAATTTGGAGAGGCCAATTAACCTGACAGTCATGTTTTTGGACTGTGGGAGGAAGCTGGAGTACCCAGAGAGAACCCACGCATGCTCAGGGAGAACATGCAAACTCCATGCAGAAAGACCAGGGCCGGGAATCGAACCCAGAACCTTCTTGCTACAAGGCAAGAAGGTTCTACCTGCGTTACTGTACGTCATGTTTTCTGACAGGAATATCAACCATATCAAAAAATAGACGTATTTCTCAAAACTGCGCATTACAAGAGTAGAGTCACATGATCAACAGCTGGATGTTACTACTGGTGCGCAAACGTCAGGATGTCAGGAAGTAATAGAATGATGATGGTTAGTTTTTGTTTTTGTCATAGTGCTGCTGACTGAATTATTCTTCTGTAAAATCACCAACTAGAATTTTACCAAATTCTACATACGTAGCCGCTCGTAAGTGGGCGGGGCTTGTCGCTCCACCGCTTGCATGAGACGCCAACAGATAGACGATGAATGCTTGCACCGTGACTGAATTATTATGTTGTATGTAATTGTTGACATCCATTGCTGCCATGACTTTAATGACTTATAACGTGAACTAGCTTATTTATGCATAATTTTAATTTAATTTCTTATTTAATGTACACCTGATGATCTGCCTATGTGTGGGTCCAAATGTATTCCTCACCAAAAAGAGCAAAGTGTAAACTGAATTTGACCAAAAAAAGTAAAAAATTTAGTTTGTTTTCAGTATTTGCTTCTGATTTGTATTACTTTAACTTTCAGTGCTGATAAAGTTGATATTAAACACATGCAGCTGAAGTTTTAGCGGTTTTTCAGAGGAATAGTAGGCGCTCCAAAAATGAAAAGTGCAAATGAGTCTAATCTAAATGCAAACTGCTTAATTAGGGCTTTCATTCAGAAGTTTCTGCCTGTTTGTTTCGCTTGTGAAAAGTTATAATAGCAACACTGAAAACACTCATTAACATTCCAGGTAAATATATAACCAGTGAAAGAGACATGATAATAATCCCAGACAAATTCAAGACGAGTGCATTATTCCTCATTACACAACCAATTTGTCATTCAGCCGCCGGAACAATCTGGCAATTTGTTTGGGAGTAATTCTCCACTCAAACATGCAGCACAGCGCAGGGTTACCGTAGTAACCTTTCCTATGAATAGTAAATGTCACCATAATCAATTTTAGATGGGACGGCTCTGCAGGTGGAGCCTGGAAAGGGAGGGGTGGAGGAGGGTGGTGTTAGTGGCCTCCGCCTACTGAACCAGATGTCTTCATAAAGGCTTTGTGAGAACAACAATCCAATGAGCTAAAATATGAAAAAGATGATAAAACTGGCTGCAAAATGGAATATGCAGAAGAAATTATATTTTTTGGGGAAAAATCTATTCAAAAAATCCACTTAAAGTTTCTGTTAAAACTCCGTAATTTGTCTGTATAATAAACCTTTCAGAATATTTACTTTTTTTAGGAGTAGTTTATTTAACATGGACAAATGCAGGAGATATTTACTCATTATGTATTTTTCAGTAATATATCATTTTATAGCACAATCAAGCAACTTGATTGTGCTATAATTGTTATAAGATTGCAATTCATATATAAATGGGCCCTACATGGGTAAACCCGTGTGGGGTCACCATGGAAACCGCGGACAAACCCATGTGGGACCCATATTGTCTGTCCTCCTTTTCCCCATATGGGGCCCACCTGGGTATGCTGGCTGGGATGTAATCATTTTAATATGCTGCATGTGAGACTTTTGCTCAACAGTCTGGCACAGACTTCCCGTTCATACATCGGAGCGATTGCTGCGTTGCATTGAACGTCTCACCGTGTTCATCATTTATAATAAACGGGTCCCAAACATGCAAGAATTTCTCCGTTCTAATGCTAAAATATGAATTGGTGATAATAGTGTCAGATTTTGCTTTAAAGTTGAAATGTTCCCTCATCAGAGTCTCTGGTGACACAGAGCTGATCACATGTCATGTATTATTTAAAATCTATCCAGCTCCTACTGCTTTATACTTTAATTGGTTGCCTTTTAAAACCCTTTTGCAGAGTTTAGTTTGCGTCTGTGTGTTGATGCGGATCAGCAGGATGAGAAAGTACAATGATATCCTTTTTAGAAGTGTTTTTTTTATGCTTAGGAGTTTCTGTCTTGTCTGTTTTTGCTCTTCAGTCATAATCAAGGAACCCAGTAGGATTATATTTTTGGTTAAATAAAGACAAAAGAAATCCCAGATAAATGCCTGTAAAAAAGGAAGAATTTACATACAGAAATTTACATACACTGTATATGTAAATATATTGTTTAAATAGTTTTTATTTGGTGTGTAATGCACACTGTCTGAAGTTAAATCAGACCAAACATCTCTTGTTTTGGGTCAGCTAGAATTACCCAAATTATTTCTATTTGCTAAATGCCAGAAAAAAATGGTGAGAACATTTTTTGTTTTTAGAAGTTTTTTTTGTAACTTTCCTCAAATTCAAAAGTTTAAATACGTTTGGTTAGTGTCAGGGGAAATTGGCTTTTGAGATGTATGACTTGGGTCCAACCTTTTGGGTTTCCTTAAATACTTCTAGGTTAGGAAACAAACCTATTAGTAGGTGATTCCCTCTCAGCTCCTTCAGACTAGCCAGCAGCAATTAGCAAACACCAGGTGGGACTGCACCTCAGCTGAGCTGAGCTACTTATAATGAAAAGTAGCTCATTATAAGAGCTACTTTTCAGATTAACGCTGGTAAAAACATTGTTAATAAACCAGCAGTGTTGCAATGACTTCCTGAAGGCGGAGCTTCAGAAAGAGCAGGATTTCTTAAAGCAATAGAGTCCCGATTTCTAACTTTGCTAAATTTAGTAAATTACTAAATGACTTAGAATCCAGACAAACTTCTATATTAGTTTTCTAGAGAAACTACTCATTACCTTAGATCAACATTTAACATAATCTACTTTATAGAATTAAACATGGAGAACTAACACTTAGTTTTATGCTTCACAATGGAACCAACGTCTATTTTATACTTTCTTGTTTTTCTTTTTGCTCTTTCCTTCGGTTTATTGTTTTGTTTGTATTTATTCTAATTCATGTGAAGCACTTTGACCTGCCTTGTTGCTGAACATGTGCTATAGAAATAAATTTACCTTACCAAGTCAAATTTCTTTCAAGTTACATTTTTTATATACAGCATTTTTACAAGAACTGAAGTTACCATAGTTACCTGATTGTGCTATAAAATGGCACTGCATCCCCTTTAAGGCCGCACATGAAACACACTGTTTTCTTGTTTGACACAATGGAAAAGTCAAAGGAAATCAATTGAGTTATCAGGAAGAGAATGTGCAGCTGCTGCAGTCTGCTTCATCCTTGGGGAAAAATGTCCAAATGCATTTGCTCAAACTATTTTATGAGAGTATAAACATGATGTAAGTGTCCAACCACCATAATAATCTCAGGAAGGAGGTTGGTTCTGTCCGAGCTGAGCGTGTTTCAGTCCAGAAGGACCAGGCAGCCTATAGTTTCTCAGATGCTCTCGCAGCCGTGGCTCAGTAACAGAAACACATCATGGCACACCTTCCAACTCCGGTGTCGTGTCCATAACAGTTTGATGCAGTTGAACCGGACTGGGCTGCAGGATAAAAATGACCCAACATTCTCAATCTTACATCAGAAAAATGAAAAACGGTAAGTCAAAAAAAAAAAAGAAAGTCAAATGAAATAAGAGTCAGTGAGTGCATGTGGGTGTTTATGCTTATGACTCCACATAGCAAAGAGGATGTGTGTATGACTCTGACAGTTCATCTCACAGCTGGGATACCCTGTCCTCTGGAGTGCACCAATAAAGCCACGGGGGTGGCTGGTTATTTTTGGAACCCCCTGCTTCCCACCCCCCATAACACACACACACACACACACACACACCCCACACACGCCCCCCCCCACTTTCATTTCACACCTCCCACCCAATCCCACCCTCCTGTCTGCCCTCCCGTCTTCTGCCGTCTGACAGCTCCCTCGTTTAATTTGCACAACCTTAATTAGCCATCAGCGGGGAGAATAAAGGAAGTGGTCAGGCTGTGTTCTTAAAACGGGCCCATTCTTCACAGATGAGGAGACTGTGTGGGCTGGAAGGGGACGAGAGGCTGCAGAGGGGGATAAAAATACATCTGAGGCAGAATGTGTTTGATGTTTGGAGCACACAGCGAAGAGGCGGTGACTGCTCTTTAAAGGAAGCCCTGCAATGTGAAAAAAAACACACTTTCATTGAAGGGAAAAAAACACTTGACAGAATATTAATCTTTAAATCAACTTGTATCTGATACCGTCTATTCCTCGCAGACTCCGAGTTGTTGTTTTGCCGGTCGACAGATTAGTTTGATTTCACTTATTGAGGAGGTGCGAGATGTCAGGCTTAAAGTCTTTATTTATTTTTTCTATCTCTGCCACATACAGCTTTTAAAACTATTTAAACCCTTTGAACTTCTGTTTTGTCACTTCGCAGCAATCTACTGCATTGTATTTCACTGAGAATTGTTTTAGGCATCCAGCAGAAGGTGAGGTTGAATTGTGAAATGAAAGAAAAATCAAATCTATGTTTCAAGTTTCTTTCTTTTTTTCACAAGTTAAAATCTAAGTGTGGTAAAGAGGTGAAAGCTGCACCTCTTTACTCTAAGTTGAGTTTCCATAACAAATGTGCGCAGTGCAAATCTTTGTCAAAAAGTCGAAAAAATAATAATACCCTAATTACCCTAACCCCTAACCCTAAGGGTTATAATCCTAACCCTAACCCTTTCCATTCAGTGTATTTAATATCTTTGCGTTAAATGTAATATAAACAAAGAAAATGGGTGATCTAATAAAAAAAAAGTTAATTTGTATCAAGTAATCAAATTAAGTTTATCCACATAAAAATATGATGTTTATTAAACTGCCATAATAAACAAACATAAAACAAGTTTGATTAATTCAATTACATGTAACAAATTAAGTCAGTTGGCAATCCATTCTCCTTTCTTCAGGGTAAGAAATGAAATAAAAATCACGTGAAAAAGCTTCATCTGATATGTCAGGAACCAACATGGCAGCAACAGATGTAAACAGTTTCATGACAGTTACATTTCATGCACTTGTTCATCATCTATCAGCCAATCGGAGGAGACATTGGCGTCTCATTCAGGCATTGGACAAAACAAGCCCCGCCTACTTGAGAGCAGGGTCGGCTCAAGGCATAAGCAAACTAAGGGCCCCAACGCAACTAATCAGTGAAGCTGATTTTTTTTTTCTTTTTTTTTAGTAATAATTTCGATGTCATTATAATATCAAAAACACACAATTTTGAGAAATTATTATTTTATTAATAAGATAAAAAAAACAATTGCTCTTTGGGGCCCCTGGTGACCACGGTAGGTACCGCACCCTTCGCCGGTAACTTGAGCTGCCATGTAATGAGCAGAGCATCCAAACGTCCAAAGCTCCGGTCAGAAGTTAAACAAAACAATGTCTCAAAAAAGGACTTATCCTGCTTGAGAGTGGCTACACATCCACGTTTTGGGAAAATTGTAGTGGGTGATGTTACAGAAGAGTTATGGATTCAACATGTTAGGACAACGCTCAATGTTTTTCGAACTGTGTGAAGCTGTGACAGCTTTTGTCTAAAATAGCAAAAACAAATTATCGTCCTCCTTCTTCTACTTCTACGTCATTTTATTTGTCGTTTCTGCCAGTAGTAACATCTTACTGTTGATTTTTTTGTATTTCACAATTTTGAGAAATGCATCTGTTTCGATACGGCTGAAAAACCACCGCAACCCAGAGCTCGTTCTTTTGGTCGTGAAACATGAGTTCTGTTTTTAATTTTAAATTTGCGTCTCCATTAAAGCTAATTTATTCTCATAGTTTCAACTTGTGTAGTTCTACTGACAAAGTCAAATATAAACCAAAGGCTTGATTATAAAAGTTCTCATGATCTCTAAAAGGAGATCATGAGGCATAACGGATAAAATGTTTTGTAGATACATTCCTCAAAAGATTTCCATCTGTCGTTGAAAGTAGATTTACGAATTATTGACTCGGGGGGGCTGAACATAAACCCCTTATCAACATTTTCAGATTTCTTTTTTTTGTTTTTACAAAAAACATGAATCATTTTCTTTCCATTTCACAAAGAGGCCTGACTTTCAGTTGTTCTATATATCATACATAAAGCTGTCGAATCGTATAAAATGCAGTGAAAATATTTACATCCTGTGAAGACTTTCATAAAGCACTGTAAATGTTCAGAGAAATAATTCCCTGTTGTCGTTATATTCCAGATCCATTAACCTGCCACTACTCACTCTATTCTATTTCTCCTGTTCGACTTTCATCTCTCACCGTTTTTATCTTTCCCCTCTGCTGCCATATTCCTGTCAGATTCTCTCACTCCGATGCTCATCAGTTGTCTTCGTCTTCCTATCCTCTGTTTTTTCATATTTCCCCCTAAAACCATTTTCACAAAGCTTCTCAGAGCAAAGGCATAAAAGCCATCTCACCTCCTTTTGCCCCCGCCGCTCTCCCCAGTGTCATGAGAAGTGGAAACAGAATGAGTCATAAGGCAGAAATCCTAACGGAATTAAATTTAGAAGAACAAAAAGTTTATTTGAGTTTCTGTTGAGTTTGGTTGCTTTTGATTCACTAATAACCCACTTCATTTTGTTTCTCAACAAAACGGTTTGCAGGTGGTCTCATGTCAGTTGTTTTAGTAGGTCTTAGTAGAAGACCTGTTGTCTCTCTTTCACCTGAGTACAGGTGAGTTTTTTTTTTACAGTACATAAAAGCAGAACACTGGGCGATCAGAGAGAAGATGGCGCTCCACACATCTGGATGAGTTCATCTGGAAATCCCGAGCTAGAAAAAAGCATATTTCACCAAGATTTCTTTATTACTTATAAATGGGATAGATTTCTACTGATGATATGCAGACACATTTGTGCATAAATCCAGATGAAGCCAATCAGTTAGATATACTATAACACTGGTTGAAAACCAGTCCAATGAAGACCAGACTCCAGTCCATCTGGAGTTCTGCTAAACAGAAATTATTGTGATTTTGACTTTTTTTTTTAGCTTTACATCATGTTATAATGTTATCACCTCATCAAAAACATACCTGGAGTGTTGAACTGATTCTTTTATGCATATTGAAGGGGGTCCTTTAATTTCCATGGCAACCATGCAGCTGTGTAAAATGCTCTGTGAGCGCCGCCTCACAGAGCAGCCTTCCCCCATGACTCCTCCCCTTAATTCCTTCAGACTAGCTAGCAGCAATTAGCAAACACCTAGTGGAACTGAGCATCAGCTGAGCTCGTCATAGGAGATACTTTTCAAAATGTTTTTACAGGTTTTATAGAGGAGCCATGTTGTGATGACTGACTGGAGGCGGAGCTTCAGGAAGAGCAGGAGCTTCTTAAACAGACAGAGGAGGTCCGTTTATATATATATATGTGTGTGTGTGTGTGTGTGTGTGTGTGTGTATATTACAACCTTACAACCGAACATAACATAGTTACTTTATGGTGCTATAAAATGTCACTACATATGTAAAACTGCCCCTTAATGTAGAAAGTACTCCTAGATCAGTGTTTCGGTGTTTTTTTAAATTTTACATTTTTTATTTCATGTGCTCTTGTAAACCCCCCAGTATGTATACACACACACACACACACACACACACACACACCCCCACACCCCCACACATGCACACCCAATACACAGCTGGTCATCCCATTTTTCTGACAGGCTGTTGACAGACAGATGTAATTTCATTCAATGTTCAATATGTCTTTTAAACAATTTTTAATAAAGAAAAGAATATCAAGTACAGAAAAAAACATGTGTGTAATTGTAGTGTTTGCATTGTGACAGTTTGAGCTATATGAATGTTAAGGTTTTGGTGAGACGTACCAGTTCCAGCATCACAATTCCTGCTCTCTCCCGGGCTGCCTGTGGGTACAAGGTAACGCCATGGTGCACTCATGTGGGCGGTGTGTGTTTCTGTGTGGGAGGGTGTGTGAAACTTTCACTACAACACACAGACTAACAGCTAGAGAACTCTAAAACGGTGGACATCTAAGCGAAATTGACTCATTTACAGGAACAAAAGCTCTCAACGTTCAAGGATTCAATGTTTTTATTAGAAAACGTGACCTCACAAACTGAAATAGGGAAAAATGAATGCGTCCAATTTTAGAACACAAACAATTTGTAACATAGACTTTATATTTAGTTTAGTGAAAGCATTCTAAGTTCATTATTATCCATTTCTTTTTGCTATTGTGTCATATTAAAATGAGTTGAGTAACGGTTACAGTTTTTATTCCAATTCATTTAGCACAAATTAAAAAGTAGGGTTTTCATAACACTTCACACAATTAGCACAACACCTCAGATCATTGGTAAAATTAAACAGTAGAGTCAAAACTCTACAAAAGATCCAAACATCCATCAGATGGTCTGATTCAGTTAAACGCTCCAGAGCATTTACAAACACACACACACACACCCCCACACCCCGCACACACACACACACAAAAATATTTTTTATTTATTTATTTTTAAAATCACTAACATTAGAATTTCAAGTGATAACATTTACAAATTAATGTACTTTCTTGAAATGTAAGCCAAGATCCTATTCACATCAACTGACAACAAGAGATGGGAATAAATTTAATCCAAACTGATGTGGTCTACATCGCCATCCAGTGGTGCGAGAAGGTATCGCATGTAAGCTCTTGAAAAGAGTTTGACATATTATAGTTTATGTATCCTGCTTTATGTATGTGAGGGACCTGAATGGAAGAGTAGGATGTTTATATTATAATCTTGAGGCTCACAGATAACTCTTTGTGTTGGTCATAAATTATTACATCTATTGATTTATGAGACAAAATGCAAGTTTGTGCATTCAGTCTAAAGAGGGAGAAAGAAATTTCCCTATTAACTGATCTTTTTGTTCTTCCTTAAAACAGGAAACCACCCGCCTTTCTGTTTTCTTTTTTCTTTCTGCCATTCAAGCAGTAATCATCACTTCCTCGTTGTGTAAATGGTTAACTCAAAAACCTTGACTCTGCGAGCTCAGATTACGTCTAAGGACAAAGGTGACTGTGTCCTTAACAAGCTGCCTGCGCTCCTTGTTTGGCTTTTTTCAGCTTCGTGCGTCTTATTCTGTCCTGGTGCTCTGACAACATTTTTCTTTTTGTTAATACCTGCCTGAAAACTTTAAGAACATGAAATTAGCGAGTTGTGCTTATGGGAAAAAATGAAAGCAAAACTGAATTTTACCTGAGCTGTCGTTCAAAGGTGAGCCAACACTGTTCTTTTCTTTTCTTTCCTTTTTTTTGTTTATTTTTTTTATATAAATCTTTGTCTTTAGGTTTGGATTTGTGCCTGAAGGTAAACTCCGATACAAAACAGAATGACTTGCATGATTTTAATTTGTCTTATCTAGCAGCAGCACCTTAAGGTGGAAGTGACCTCACAATCCTTAGAAAATAAATACTGATTATTTGTATTTTTGATACTTTTAAGAGGAAAAGCATCAAAGTACTTAAATTTATCTGATACCCTTGTGAATTTTATGCACTATAATTGTAGAACACATTGTCATTGTGGTCTTAAGTTAATAATATTTGCCTAATCAATTAATTACTTTGTCTATTAACTACTTATAAGCAGCTGGCGTAGTAACAAGAGAAATCGAGTTGCAACAATGAGAGATTGATGTTCAGGGATCATTAACATTTAATAACCCATGAATATATTTTGTTTCACACTTTAAAAGATTTCAACCAGGTAACTTTTTCTCTTAAATAACAGTCCACTAATTAACATGTAATAACTGGCGAATGCTTAGTAAGTGACTAATGCGAAACAACAAATGACTTGACTGTAAAAGAAACCATTACCTCAGTACAACTGAGCAACACGCTGAAAAACCTTCAGCTTCATGTTGCCGGCTGCAGCAGTCTGAACGAATCAGCTTCATTTCTAGATGCTTTTGTTCTTCATTTGTAAACGTCTCTGGTTAGTCATTTTCCCTCAGTCATGGTTTTATCACAATAGCGTTGGTGTTTTTACCTGGTAGCTCTGCTTTGTGGTGGATTCACTAATTGGATCAAACTTCTGTTTCACTTTCACTCATTCACTCTCTCATGTTGGATTCATTTCAAAAACTTCTCTCATGATGTTATGTGGAATCCAAACTGCTGCTCTTGCAAAATAAAACTACCTGAAAAATAATAACTACTGTTGTTATTATTAGCCAAGTAGAATAAAATGTAGAACTGAGGAAGTGTAATGCTGTTATAATTTAGGAAACACTTCAGAGACATAAAAAATATAAAACAATTATTGACTTTTGAATTTATAAGGAACTAAGAAAATGAACAATTATGCTTTCTGAAGCTTAGCATAAATAAATTCAGGTAAACCATGAATTTACATTTAATTCACAATGAAAAAAAACATGGAATAGAGAACAAATGAAGGTTTTTCACTTATTTTAAACCATCCATATGTTTTAGGTTGAAGTGGATTAAGCTTAAAGTCGTTCCGCTCATTAATAAATTTCCCATAGCAACTCTAAAAATCAGTACGAATACTGCAAATATGTAAAGATTTTATAATATATAGTCCGATTTGGTTTGACTGATTAATCATTTGCTGCAAAACAAACACATTTTTGATTCACTCTCAGCATGTGATCACAGAAACATAAACACTGAAGAAAGTTCTACTGCCTTGTTTCTGATTGCTGGTTGTGTGTTTGCTCTCTGCTCTCAGGGCTTGGAGCGAAACTGGAGAAAATTTCAGTGGGAAGTCCATAACCCATAATCTGTGAAAAGTTCCATCTCTCTGCAGCTTTTAATTTGTGCTTTGACATTCCCCTCACAGTGAACTCTTGTTATCAGAACTGCACAGACTGGATCCCGTGTTATCTGTAAACAGAGCGCGCCTCTGCGAAGGGCCGAGAAAACCACAGAACATCCACTGTCTGTTGCCCTCAGAAGCAGAGAGCGGACCAACTTTTCAATTTTCCAGGGATTTTATTTTAAATTTCCCTCCTGACGATTGCGCCTTGCATGGCGTGAGAGCTCACCAACAATGGATAAGTCCAGCGAGAACCCAGAGGAGGACAGAGTATCCCTCCAGAGCAACGGAAAGATGCAAGCGAACGGCGTGGTGAAGGAGGCTCTGGGCGTGCTCCAGACGTTCAGGCAGAGCATTAGGAGGTCCGCCGAGAAGAGCCCCCGCTCACCCAAGAGGAAGGATTCAAAGGTCACATCCAGAGTAGAGTCAGAGTCGCCCTCCTCTCTACTGCCACCCTCACCCAGTGAGTAACGTTCAAACTCTACCGGGTTTTTGTGCTTCTAAGTTTTGGGGGCTCATAGCCTTTACCCCTAGAACAGCAGGTGTGATGCCACTGTAATGACCTTTTAACCCTCTGAATATTCTCAGAAGAAATATGAGCTTAAACATCAGAGTTCGTGGACTTGGCGGCTGTTAGGTAATCCTTTATACAGAGAGACTCTACTGAGAGCACAGCTAAAGAAATCTACGCTCAAGCACACAAAGTGGTGTAATGTAGATTTTCTTTTTCTGAACTACTAGAAATTTCCAAAAGAGAAAACTTGTGTAAGCTTGTCGTTCTGATGTTTGTATTGTAAGTAAGCTGGTGTACGGGTTCTGGAGGACCGGAGCGAAATCTGGCAGCAACAAAGCCAACAAAGTGGAATACCAGTTTTTCTTCATTCTCAGTGTCATTATTGGTCATTGACAGAACTATTTTAAAGATGTAGCATGTAACTTTTACACATTTAGATTTTTAATTTTTTTTACATATTTGCTGAAACTGTCACACACAAGCCTAGCAAAACATGGCTGCTCACCAAACTGATGGGTTGGGTAAGGAGAGCGTTGACAAGGAAGGCGACAAAGAGCCCAATGGCAACTCTGGAAGAGCTCAAATGGGAAAATATGTTGACAGGACAACTGTAAGGAGAAAGCTATCAGAATGCTTTAAGAGTTTATCATAAGCCACGTTTGGAACAAAGCTAATATGTGGAAGAAGTTACTTTAGTGAAAGGAGAAAAAAAACTGAACTGCTTGGCCCAAATGTCTGCCAGTCTACAGACGATCTCCATCCAGCCTGATTGTGCTTGAGCTGCATTGCAAAGACGAATGGACAAAAACCTCAGAGTATCTGCAGGTACAGTAGAGATGTATCCCCAATACATCCGTCCATCTATCCATCCAATTTATAACACCCTTGACCCTTAGTGGGATCAGGAGGTGATGGTGTCTATGTCCAGCTAACGTTCCGGGCGAGAGGCGGGGTCACCCTGGACAGGTCACCAGATGGAACGTTTTCCTTTGCTCTTCACAGTTATGGATTTTGTGTTTTGTTTATCACCCAAATACCCTGGTGAAATATACTGGAGTTTGTGGTTGTAACAAGACACTTGTGAAAAAGCGTAAGGGCAACGGATATCTATGCATGTATCAACAGCTGGCAAAATCAGACAGAAATACTTTAGATAGTGTGAAAGAACTGTGCTTCTACCGTCAAATGTTGAAGTCTTATTGGCCAACATGTTGAACTCTATGTTGCCACTGATCCGCTTGCTGGACTGTGGATGGTAGAAAAGCACCTTCAATATGTGGACTGTGCATACATAGAAACTGTGTTTCTGAACTGGAGAACACGGGTTGGAAGAGGTTCCAATAGTCACTGTTTCTCTATTAAACTTGCATGAATTTATTCTGCAAAATAGATAAGAGAGACCTCAAAGAAAAGGTCGAGCATTGTTGTGTTTGGGCGTAAATAGAAACCCGTTGTCACATCAACAGATAATCTCAGACCGTTGCTGATAATACGGTGAGTTCAGGTCTCTTCGCTCAAACCTATCAAGGAAAAGAAAGTAAAACTAAAGAGGACACATACGATTCAGGTGGAGTGATGTGACACAAACCAATATTTGTTTAGTTCAAGTTTGTTGAGAATTGAAGGCTTTTGTCGTTCCCACTCTGTTTTTCTGGTTGGTCCTGTTCATTTCCCCACTGATGCAGTAAACAGAGTTTACGCTCAGAGTGACATTATCTGCTGTACCTGGTAAAACAATCAGTTTGTTGCTGACACAAAACGGTTGCAATGTTCTGGCATGCTCTGATTGATGGAGTTACACCAGGGGCTTGTTCTCACCTATCAGGAAACAAGTTACTTCATATAGTGGTTGGTTAGTTTAATAGATGTTTGTGTATTTACAGTTATTACATTTCTGTCTCCACTGAAACTTACACGTTTCTGGACCCATGTAACTGTAGCTGTAACTATAGGTTAGGTTTAGTACTAAAAATATCAGCAAATATTTAAATATGGACCCCTACCCCTACCCAAATATTTAAATATAGAGTACTTCATTAACCATTTTTGACTCTTTTTCAGACAACCAATAACCAGGCCAATAATAGACATCACATTATGTCAAATGCCATCATCAAAAACATCAACACTCGTCAAATACGTCGGTCTATGTTCTGTTTGTTGTGGTTTCAAAAGCAGCTCTAATTAGTCTTGATCTAAACGAACTCAGTGTTTCAGCTGTTTTGTCGTTTTGCTGGCAGTTATTTTATAAGAAGTGTTCCAGACAGATGGGAATCATGTGAGAACCTTATCTTTACATTGCTCTTTTGCAGTGTTTGAATTCAGGTTTGAAATTCCCCACAGACATTCCCCTGCATGGGACGTCAGCAACCAGAGCCAATAAACACTAAAACTTTCTCAGATGCTTAAAAAGCATCACGAGTTGAAATGTTCTGTCCGGATTTGACCTGGAGGCCAGTGGTTGTGTGGTCACTCTTTCTTTCACCAGCTATTACGCCACGTCATGATGGAGAGTTTATCTTAATGCTTCAGTTTCATTGACTGTAAGTCGTGTGACTTTGTGTTAATAGTATTTACTGTCGGCTGGCATGCTGAGAAAACTTCCCGGATAAACCTGCTTCATTTGCCTTACCCAGCTGGTGACACACACACACACATGCAAATAAATATATAGGTACACCTGCTGATACACAAGGACATTTACTCAGCATGGGGCTGATATCGTCTCCTCTCCGTTTGTCTCCAGGTCTTAGTGCGGGCTCTCCAGCTGCGTCGCCCTTGAAGACCAGAGGGGGCTTCTTTCAAAAAAAGGACGAAGATCTGACAGACATGACACAACACAAACGAAAACCTTTAACTCGCTCAAAGACAGGTAGGTTTGTAGAACCAGTTTGCTTCCTTACTCTCAAAGCCAAACTTCTGTTTTTTTTTCCTGTTCTTTATGTTTGGGGTCAGTGGAGGTCATGGGTTACATTGTGATTGGACAGGTTTCAGCTGAGGGTGCAACTCTGGGACGGCCTAGAGAATTTGGGAACCGGTTGAGCGCTGCATGAGTAGTTTTTCAACAACTTGTTTTGAAATGAAAGTAGTTTTGCAGCAGTTGGCATGTAAATAAGCTGACGGCAGCCATATTCGCAGCTCAGGATTGGCTGGCTTGGACAGCTTTTTTTTTTCCTTTGCTTTTCTCAGGTTTTCTGATAGTTTAATTAATTTATATGTTTGTAAACTCCATTTCATAATTTATCAGTCATTAAATTGAAAGCAGTGCAGAAGTCGTGTTTTAGTATTTCAACACATTGATAAAATGATTACAAACCTGACATGTTTAAATATGTTTTAGCATCTTAAGTTAGCAGTTAGCATAGTTAGAGTGGCTAACTAGATAATCAAAAACCTTACTGTGACACTGAAATGTCTGAATGGATGCCAACACTTTAGAAATATAACCTGTAAAGATGTGAAAGCTGAAAATTATGAAGTAGTCATTCCATGTTCAACCTTCCTGTTATTTGCTGGAAGTTTCCCTCTCTCTTGCTCCCAGCACAGTTTCCTTTTAAGTGGCTTTTTACAGATTGGATGTTTCCTCTGACCTCACTGACACCAACACAGCTAACGGACTCTTCTTCACCAAGTGTCCCCTCATGAGGCGTATGCTGCTTTCTGTTTTCAGATCCCAACATGTCCAAGCTGACCGACTCCCTTCTGAAGAAAGGATCCTCAATTCGCAGAAGTCTGAGATTTCCCTCCAAGAAGGAGAACGACAAAGCGGCCAGGCAGGAACATCCGGCCGCTGAGGCCCTGCCAGAAATGAAAGAGGAGAAAGAAACAGAGAAGGAGGAGATGGAGGAGCTGTACACACTGCCTGAGATTCCACACACACCACTGTCAGGTACGCACCATCACGGTGTTATTTCATGTTTCTCAATCAGTTTATTAGGTTACAGCCAAAGCCGATATAAATGGAGAGAGTCTCTGCTTTCAGGCCTTTCGTCCACCCTCCACATTGCTACATCTAGACAGAAAATATGGACTTTTCCACCCATTTAGAAAGTAAAAGACGCCTTTGAAATGTCAGAGCACTCTGCTTGGTGGAAGGTTCTGCAAGAGGTGGAGCTGGGGCTCTAAAAGGAACCGAAAGCCATCATTACTGCCATTCTTTATAACTTTGTTTTTCATCATTTGACCGTTTAAATGATGTGCTGCAAATAAGAGGTACTGCATGTTGTTATAGTGTGCAAGCCAACAGAATATCACTAACTTACATAAAAATACATTCCCAACTTAAATGGCCAAAACGTAGAGTCAGTAGTGCTGATTTGCACAACAAACGATACAAGCTGACATTTCATATATTTAGAGAAATGCTCAGCCGTGAGTTTCACATATGCAAAAATATAAAATATCCTGACCTTTCACTATTCAACTTTTCACATTTTGTCACATTACAGCCACCAAACTTTATTGTAATTTAACAGGATTTCACGAGGCGGACTAGTAAAAGCAGGAAAGCGAAAAGGAAATAATAAATTTTCAGTATTGCAAATGAAAATCTGAAATGTGTGGCATGCATTTGTATTAGTCTCTTTACCACAAGACCTGCAGACTGAAATGAATGGGGGATGCTGTTCTGTGGCAGGAACAGCGATAGTGCTCAGAGTGCACTGAAGGATGGACGGATGAAAACCTGTTAGAGGCTGCTAAAGACTGGGGCAGCAACCTTAGCCTACAGCCAAAGGGAATAATGTAGATCAAAGCATGTCCATGTGTTAGAATGGCCCAGTCCAAGGCCAGATCTAAATCCAATTGAGAATCTGTGGCAAGACTTGGATATTGATTCTTACAGAATCTCTCTGTTCAGACTGACTGATCATGAGATGTTTTGGTAAAGTAGATGTGGCTTAGATAAAAGTGTGGTGCACAAGTACACCGCACTTTTCAGATTGTATTTATGTAAAAAAATTTAATTAAAGCCATGTTCAATATCATTTTCCTTTTACTTCACAATTATGTTGCCCCACAAAAACCACACTAAAATATATTGTTTCTTGAAAAAAATTTTTTAAAGAGTGGCACGATTATTTTACAAGTCACTGTGTTACTGCACATTACTCTGGATTAATTTATTGTTGGCTAAATTTGATTAAGTAGTCAACATGAAGTGAATAAAATGAGTGATCTCATAGTGTCCATTTATTTAAACAAAATCTAAATGAATAGGTCAAGTTTGACATTTACTGTCTGGAAAGTCACCAGATTTTGACATTTTATTATTTTTAAGAAGCAAAGTTTGTGGTGCTGTGGTGGCACAGGGGCAAAGCACAACCCACATATGGAGGCCTCAGTCCTCATGCCAGCGGTCGCAGGTTCGATTCCCGGCCTGGTGACATTTGCTGAATGTCTTCCCCCTCTCTTGTTTTCCCATTTCCTGTCTATTTACTTTCAAATAAAGGCCACTAGAGCCAAAAAATCCTTTGAAAAAAAAAAAAAAGAAGCAAAGTTTGTACCGTCCCACTGGTTCACTGTTCTTGTTCCTCACCGCTTGTAGGGAAACAAGTATTAAGAATTGAAAGATTGTCTCATGCAGCTCCGGTCATCCTCCTGTGTCTGTACATGCAGATCTCTTCTTTGTCTCTGTTTTTGCAACACAAGCAGCTAAAGATAATCTTGTTTCAGCTACAAACACACAACGTCACAGAAAACGTCTGCAGTGGAAACGTTCACAAGGGAAGATAATCCATTTCAATTAAAACTGCTATGGAAGATTTTGTTTAATTTGAAGAATTTGATTTTGGAGGAGGACGAGTTGAACCCATTTTGCTATTTCCATTAATATTCTTCAAAAGGCAAAAGGCAGGTTCTAACTACACAAATAATTTTAGGGACATTCGTTAATGGCAAAAATGTCAGATTATTGAGGTTTCAGTTGCTGCATTGCTGGACAGAAATAGAAACTGCCAAGTTCTTACATCTGTTCTGGCTTTTCTAAAAGATTTCTTTGGTCTAAAACTGCTTTTTAATTTATTTTTAAACATTATATTTATTGAATTTTTGTAACATAAAAAAAAAGACAAACAAGTGACAGTGATACATTGACATAACATTCACATTCAACAACTTAATCCCCAGAGCAAACAAAACTAAAAAAAAAAAAATAATAATAATAATAATAAAATAAAATAAAACTCAATATCAGGAAACACAAACAGAGAGAAAATAAATAAATGAATAAAAATTAAAAAAAAAACTCAAAAAAGAACTAAAAAAAAAACTAAAAAAAAACTCAGCAACATACACATACATCTAGTTTCCTTTGTAGTGTTTCAAGAACTCAGTCAATGGTGACCACATTTCTTCAAATTTCGCTCCCTTTCCTCTGACAATATAAGTGAGTCGCTCCAGAGCCATACATGATGCCATCTCCTTGACCCAAATATGATTTGACGGTATGTCCATTTCTTCCCAGTGTAGAGATATTAATCTCCTGGCCTGCAGGAGTCCAAAATCAATCAATTTTAACTGTCTGGAGCTACTTTTTAATTTATTTAATGATATTTCTAACAACGTAAAGTAGAAGTAATTTGAAAAAGGCTTGTGACTCCTTTTTGTGACTTGCTGCTGGTTTTAAAGACAAATTTTGTAATGCTGCTCCCTCATGTCTCCTGTTGGGTTTGGACTGTTTATATGAAAGCAGCAGATTAAAAACTGGATTATGAGTAGAAACGTCAAGGAATTCATTTGAAAACGAATCATTCAGCTTCCAGAAATTTAGAGTAAAAACTGACGTCTGAGTGACTCTATAGGCATGAAAAAAGCAAACATATTTGTAATTTTTTTAATTTATTTTTTTTACCTTCAGTTATGCAGATCAACAAGCTGATAGAGCTGGAGGTTCTGGAGGAAGCTTATCTGAACCTGCTTGCCATGCGACTGGAGTTTCAGAAGGACCAAGAGCAAACTGGTGACGACTCCCCCATGGAGATAGCCAAGAAGGAGAAAGATCTGGCCCTCCTCTATACGGACCTCAGGAAAAAGATTTGCACCATAGTCTGTGATTCCAACTCCTTTCCTGCCAGGAACAAGGCACTTCTGGTCCACGTGGCTCGCATCATCCAGGAGGAGGAGAAGAGGGCCGAGGAACCAGGCGGCCTACCAGATAGCTGGATGGAGGCCTGGAGGGAGGCGGTGTCCCAGGGCGTGCAGGTCAAGGTCAACGGTGTTCATCTGGACAAGCAGGAACAGAATCCATCCTGGTTGGCTGTCCATCTCGGGCTCCTGGGGAAAACTATTGTAGAGGATTTGGAAAATGTGAAGCAGGAGCTGCGATGGTCCTACCCACCCAGCTTCAAGGTCTTCAGCACCTATGTGAAGAGCTACCACAGAATCGTCGGGCAGCATTTGAGGAAGCTGGAGCCTCAGGTGGCCGAGCTAAAGGACCTGTACGCTCTGCTGGACTGGATCCTCAACACATACAAGAGGTGAGGGAATAAAGGAACATTTTATTACTGTATTTCTATTGGAAGGTTGTCAATCTGATGCTCTCAGTGTTTGAAAGACACTGGACTTAGAATGGTTGCACAGGCAGCTGTAAGGGTATTCCTTGTACCCCCTGGGATGGGCATACTTTTTAAAGCTGGGAAATGATCAGACTTCATGGAAATACATGGCAATAGAGGAAGAAAACCTTTAGGAGACTGCCACCAACTTAAGATTTGTCCAGAAAGCCCTAAGCTGGATGACAACCCTAGATAAACGGCAAGAGCTACAGTTAAATATTTAGATCTAGACACCATTTCATGATCTATGTTGCCAAAGGTATTTGATTATACCAGGAGTGAATGTGACTAAGGAGTCAGGAGCTTGTTCTGTAGCTTGTGAGGTTCGTATCTCCACTCCATCTGTTTAAGCCATTGTGTCCTTGGGCAAGAAACTTCATCCACCTTGTTTGCTGCTGGTGGTCAGAGGGGCTGGTGATGCTGATTGTCAGCAGCTTCACTACTGTCAGTTTGCCCTACGGCAGCGTACCACATGTGAATGTGTGTATGAATGACTGAAGCGGTTTTGAGTCCTCTGGACCAGCTAAAGTTCTATACAAGTGCAGCCCATCTACCATTTACATTGTCTGCATTCACACTCATACACTACTCTCAAAAAGTTAGGGCTAATTGGATTTCAGGTGAAAGTTGTGGAAAATGTAAGAGATTCACTCAACAATTATATTCTAACAATAAGGCATTGATGTAGAGTCCTGTAATGGAGAGTTCCTCATCTCAGGCAATGCATTGAAACAAACTCTAACATCAGTGCTGGGAATGCCCAACAAAAATGTCAGTGTCTCAGTAACGTCATGTGGCCTTGAGTATCAACAAAACATCTTATACTGTTCACAAGTCATTCACTCGACTCATTGTCTACTGAGGCATGGCATCCCAGTCTTCCTGAAGGACGGCCCTTGGGTCATCCAGGTTCTTCGGTACAGAGTTAAGAGACTCTACCTGACTACTCAGATGACACCAGGGGTACTTTTTAAATGAAATTCAGGTCTGGAGAAATTGCAGGCCACTCCATTGGAGGTGACTTAGTTTTCAGTAGCTGTTACCTACTGATTTAATGTTGAGTTCTAGCTCTGTTGTCCCTAAAGATGAAATCAGGCCTGTGTTGTTCAAGCAGAAGCACAATGACTGGAGTGATGATGTCATTCAGGTAGTATGGTCTTGACACTGTACTATTCACATGGTGTAGTACAGTTCCGAAACATCTTCTTACACTGCAACTCCACCACCACCAAAGGCTCATCTGGTGACAACTGTGGCTGGTGCGTAGCACTCTCCTTGATGCCTCCAACATCAATGGCTGCTATCATTTCTGCTCAACATCAGAGAAAAACTCTGAGACCTACTGGTCCCTTGTCTAGCATAAATGCTCCCTGGAGCAGGTGCCATACAACTTGATGGCACCTGTGACAGGTTGTGTGGTCAGGTACCCTTGCAGGTCCTCTAGCACACTGACACACAATGGTAAATGAATTTGGGTGGCATCCCATTGTTAATCCATCCTCTAGAGGTTTAGAGGTTTAGGAGTGTTTATTGAGATTTGTGGCCATTCTTCTGGATCGTCTGTGGCTTAGTGAAGTTCTTTATCAACAACACTGTGAATCAGTCTAGTTTTGTAATAGTTCTCCAGTTGTGTTGTCCTCACACAACTGGCAAACCCACACTTGTACATTGGGTTGCTAATGTAGTGTGCTAACCAGAAAGATAGATGAAGCTGCTTAATCTGTTGCAATTGGCCCTGCAGAAAGCTGGCAGCCTTTGCGTCCTCATTGTCTCAGCATCTATTGGCTCTGCTTCTATGTGGCCCAAGCATTTGAAGCTGAGTTGCTTCCACTTTGTCATAACACCAGGAACAGATTACTATCAGATTTTGTAAGGAGGAAATTTCACAACTGGACAAATTGCACAGTGTGTAACCTCCATGGTACCATGAAGGCATTCACAAAGTTCCTGATGTTCCTGATGCTTATGGATGTTTGCAGGAGCGGTCGACACACCTGAGTTGAATGACCTGTATGGATGCTTACATCAAAAATCACAACAGAAAACAAACCTGTCTGGGCAGTAAATAAGACATATTTGTGAACTGGAGTACCAGCAAAATGGAGGCACTGAGGAGGAAGTATTAAAAACAGCACTGATAATTTTGCTGACATTTTAACTTTGTTTTGCTGTTGAATCAGACCACACCAAACCAGCATGTTGAGCTTAAAACACACAGATGGAGTCTAAAAAAAAACAACCTTCCAGCTGATCTGATATAAAAAATACAAAATCTCATATGGGCGGAATGGAAACATTCAGTTCAGGTCATGGACACATTTCTCACAAATTAAGTAGAGTCATGAGTTCCACAGTGAAGTACACACAATCACTCCTTTTATTTAATTGAATCAAAGTCTGTATATTACAATAATCTAAACTGCAATGTGGTGATTGACCACTGAAATCTTACTAAATCTGATCATATTAATTAATTCCCAGACATACTGTGATAGGCTGCAGTTTCTGGATTTTGTAATATTTGACGGTTCTTCATGTCAGGAGTTCAGTCGTGTGATATAAGTCAACAGGTCTGTTCACATGAGGCCTTTCCTCAGTGGGATGTGTTGTTTTTCATTTGCTTTGGCGCCAGTCACCTGTCACAACAACAACATGTGACTGCTATTGTTTTTCACTCCGACAGTGAGAAGATCATGGCAAGCTTCTCCTTGCAGCTGGACATGGCGGAGGAAAGTGCTGATCTGGAACTACAGGAAGGATTCCTGAAGCAGCTTTCAGAGAAGTACTGCTGCAAAGTAAAGGTAAAGAAAAAGAAAGAAAGAAAAAAATTCCTATACCACCTTTCAAGATAAAAATCACTCAGTTCTTTACAATCAGAACAAGTAGGAACAAGCCTACTGAAAAAAGATGAGAAACTCAAGCCCTCAACCAGCAGCAGCACAACACCCACCTGCTGTGTTGTCTTAGAAAAAATAATATAAAGACCTCTGCTCTTTTTTCTTTTATTTTCTTTCTTTTCCACCGGCCTTTGCCTTGGTTTCATTATTGATTTTTTTTCCTATGTTTTATTTTACCTGTTGAGTAAAATCAAGAACAAATTCTTACTTACAGTAACAACCTGGTGGGGGGGGGGAGGAGAGAACGCAGAGGAAGGTCGAGCAGGACTCTACAATAAACAAACATTAGCAACACTGTTGAAATCATAAAACAGTAAAAATAAATAAATAAAACAACACAGAGACAAGCGCAAAGGGTAGAATTGACATTACATTGTTAGCTGAAGCATGTACAGGTTTCTTTAAAATACCTTTACAAGTTCTGAGTGATACAAACATGCTCAACTTGATCACTTTTTGAAGTTTGTTCCAGCATATTTCCATTATAATGGAAAGATAGTTCTTCATATTCAGATTTCATTTGGGGAACAGTGGGCATAATTTGAAGCGTGTGCTGTTACACTCTGTCCTTGAAGCTAAGATAATATAGTTATTGCCACTTATTATTATTATTATTATTATTATGCATCTTGTATTCTTTAAGCTTTGTAGTTGCAGGATTGTAAATGTGAAAGTTCAGTAAATTTGGAATTTTATTATATATTTTTTTACATCTGTCTTGTAACTGTTACTTTTGACTCAAATAGGAATCCCTCTACATGTTGACTGTGGTGTTATTTTTGCACACTGGACATTTTAAAACAGATAAATGAAAACGCCCTAAGATTAGACTGTTTGTCATTTACAAACAAGAAAATGTGATTTCAGCTCAAATCAAATTTCCAAATAATCAGCCTGAAATGATCAAACTCCTTCCTGCTGAGACTCGTGTTTTGACAGTGCTGGCCTGCTGTTTCTTTCGGTGTGTGTGTGGGTGTGTGTGTGGGGGTGTGTGTGTGTGTGTGTGTGTGTGTGCTGCAGGAAGAAATGAGGGCTGCGCTGGACAGAGTGATTGAACTGGAACATGGGAGTGTTTGGAAAGATAGGACGGAGCCCCGGAGGGAAGATGACCTGCTGCTCTCTCTGTTTCCTATGGACATTTGGACTGTAAGACCCTCATAGTGATCAATCATTCTGCTTCCATTCAAGTACATTTAAAAAAAAAACAATATTTGTGATAAGAAATTATGAAGATTTAACAGCTTAAATAAAAAAAAGTTACATTTTCATCCAGATTATTATCAGTCAGTGAGTTTATTAATAATCTAACCTACATGAACATATCATCTGTTGCCTTATCTTGCTAACTCTACATGAATAAGGACATGACTGAGTATCTTTAGATCTATTCTAATCAAAATGTTTAATTGGAACTTCCTATTAAAGCGAAGTAGTTAACGTTATCAGAGTTCATATTTACAAACTATTGAGCTTGTTTCAACTTTAACTTTCAATTTGAATTGTTATCACTTAATACTCTCCAAAATTCAGCCATATAGTGTCTTATTTCAGTGCTTTTCTCACATTTTGGTTTAATACAGACAGAACAGTCGCCCACTTCTGTTTCCCAGCTCTGTTGGAAGTGTCTTAGTTTTACAAATTATTTCCTTAATGTACCATATAAGAACTTTTTATATGATATGAATAATATTATGATATTTGGCTTTTGTACCTTTATATATATATATAAAACTATTCATGAACTATTAATGAAATTTGCACATAAAAGTATAAATATAGTTATCATCCAATGTAATGCAGGGTTGTATCCATGTGATGGCAGCAGAGAGCTTCACGTTCCTGTTTCTGCTTGCAGACGATTCAAGGGAAAGTGAGCCACTCCAGAAAACTGGACCCTGATCTGGTGAAGAACGTCACTGTTTCCTGCCTGGAGGAGTTGAAAAGTTTTCCCAGAAAGTATGATTACAAATAATATCAATTCCAGTGACATGCACATATTTCACATGCACAAAAAGTTAGAATCAATCTTAAATCATTGTGATCAAAAAGATTCATTGTAGAACAAAGGAAATGTCTCCATAAGAGACGTTCACTGAGTTGTGCTGGAAACCATCAAACTCGTCTCAGACCAAAACACTTCAAATGGAATAAAAACATGCAGATAACCAAGACTACTTTTCAGCTTCAAGTTTTTTATTCAATTTCAAATTGTTTTTCTTTTGAGGAAAGTTCATGACCCCGATTTAGCTCCATACTGTTTGTTAGATGCACCGAGGTCATCTACCCACAGGATGGCGCTAAGACATCTCTGAACCACAGGTTGGGATTTCATTTTCAAGTCCCAAAATACCATTGAATTCATGTAGCTAATTGGTCAAAAGGTCAAAGCCATTTCAAAAGTGTTCATATCATCTAAACCTTTTCACACTCATGTTTTCCTTTAGGTTTTTCTATCCATACTTGAATTTATGGCACGTATATATTTTTAACTGAATCTTATGAAAAAGACCAACATGTTGTCATTCATTCATTTTTACAAATACAAATCTGAAGAGTATGACGTACATTTGCATTGAGTCTCCTTTACTTTGGTCCCCTCGAATAATATCCAGTGTAAGCTCAAGTTCAATCTGTCATTACAAATCAACAAACAGACAGATGAGGCTAAAGCTGAACTGTTTTTATAGTAAATGCAAAATGTGGCCAAAAAGCAACATTATTCAGAAAACAAGGTCTAATCCCAATTTCTACATTTCTATTTGAGGAGACTCTGAAGCTGTGTGTCATTACCCTTTTCTCTCTATAATCATGTGCTACTTTGTGTTGGTCTGTCAGATATAACAACAATACTTCACATATTATTAATAAATACATGTATATATATATATATATATATCTACTTTCGCAATAGGTCATGTGGGTCATGTGGGTCAGGAATGGACGTTTGGTGTTTCCCTCCTCGGTTTTTCCTTATATGTGGTAACTTCCTCTTCTGGAGGCGCTGCGGGTCTGTCAGGGAGATCCCTGCACAACACTCACACTGACCCACTCATTGAGTCAAATCAGCAATAAATTATGAGATTCATTTCAAAAACATCATGGAGGTGGAAACAAGACTTGTTTGCCTGGAGTTAATTTGAACGCTTTAAGGAAAGCTAAACATGGTTTTTAAATCTACATCGTTGTCAGAATGTGCACTTCTTAAACTAAAAAGAATAATTAAGGCGATGCCCCTACATGGGCAAACCCGTGTGGGACCCATATTGTCTGCCCTCCTTTTTCCCATATGGGGCCCACCTAGGTACGCTGGCTTGGAATGTTGAGCCAATAGCCTGAAAAGCTTGAGGAGGAGTTTTGCAGGTTTGTCTCATTCAAAGAAAGGCATCCAGTTTGGAGATTCTGGGAATATATATATATATATATATATATATATATATATATATATATATATATATGTATGTATATAAGTGAGTCGTCTTGGCACAAGAACCAGATCTGGGTCGTTCTTTCTCTGAAAGCACCTGCTCCATTTGGTGTAAATTCAGTAAATGCACATTTGGTGGATTCAAATGAGAGGATAAATCTGCTTAGATTGACTATGAAATAAAAAAAAAATGCGAAAAGGCTTAAGAGTATGAATATTTTGTGTTGCACTAAATCTTTTTTCCTAATTTAAAAATTGACCAGGTTCTTTTACTCTGAAGGACTAAATATGTTACATTTAACATATTAAATTGCTTTTAGGGACCATAGAAGATCAGTCCAAGGTCCAGAAATGGGCCTCAGTCAACACTTTGGACACCCTAGTCTATTCTATGACATAAAATCATAGAAATCTGTGCTTCTAATTTCACATAAAATGAAAAAGTTCAAGAAAAAAAACCTTCAGTCTTGCAGCTGTGCCTCTCTTCTCCTCTAACTAAGAAGTCTTCTCTCCTCTCCAGATTTGAAACCCAGTTCAAGTGTCACTGCAGCGCCCTCCAGCCGCAGCCGCTGTGGACCGACTATCACATTACCTACATCAACAGCTTTCAGGCTTTACAGTAAGTCACGTGACTTCACATAGATACCCACAATGCACTGCAGGAGAACCAGATGCCAAACCCACAAACAAGCTGCCCCCATTCCTGCCCACAAAAAGATACAACGACTGAATGAAGTCGTATCTGGGGCTCGACTGCAGATGGAAAACTGTAGAACAGAAACTAAAAAAGCCTTAGACTTTACTTACTCAAGTGACATTATATAAAAGAGTTTAGAGGGCACTATGCCGTACACTTTGATGCCAATTTAACTTTGAGCTTCAGATTATAAAAAAAGCTCTTTGAGAACTCTGAAACTTAAGGAACTTCTACATGAGTACGGTAGAAGGCAGGATTCACAGGCTGCCTCTTCTGGAATGAGAAATCCAGGAGGGCTGTGATGTTTTCAATCTGGTATTTGAAGCAGCTCCTCTGCTCAGGCTCCGTTTTTTGGCAGAAAAACTTTTAAACACAAAGCTGTTTCTATTTCTGTGTTGCATTAATTATGTTTTTTTACTTGTTTTTACAAAATCATCATCTTTAGACAAGGTCCAATTCAGCCAGAGGGTTTCACCTCAGAGTGTTATAAGCCTGGCGGGCCTCCAGGCTTTACTTGTGTTAAGGTTAAGCATTGTTTGTTTGTTTGTTTGTTTATTATAGGTTTGGTTTTTCACCAGTACCAGTGAGAGCAAACCCAGCCAGCATACAGAGGTGGGCCCCAAATGGGGGAAAAGGAGGGCAGACAATATGGGTCCCACATGGGTTTGTCCGTAGTTTCCATGGTGGCTCCACACGGGTTTGCCCATGTAGGGAACCATGGAAACTGCGGACAAACCCACATGGGACCCATGCCCTCCTTCTCTCCCATATGGAGCCCACCTATGTATGCTGGCTGGGAAAGACGGGTTAAAGAGTTTCTTTGGTGAAATGGTTGGAAGCACAATGGTAACGTGGTCTGGTCAGTATGTGAACATGAAGAGAGACTGAGGTCAGGTGTTTCTTTTTATTTACTGGAACTCATATATATAGTTATATATATTTTTTTATTTTTTTGCAGTTTTGGTTAGATCCTCATATTCATCTGTGAGACGTTTGAGGAGTTTCCTTTATTTGCATCCAGATATTACTCTGCAGACCATTCAGCTTAAACCTGAGGTAATGCTGGATAGTCTTTCTAAAGTTTCGCAACTGCGTGTTGACACAAATTTAAAGGGATAGTTACGGACCTTTTCCTTTTGTTTGTTTAGTTTATCGTAAGAACTCATACTGAAGCTGATGATAACTGCGGTACATTCATGTCTTGGCATCTATATTTGGCGATTAGTTTGGACTCAGAAGCAACAGTCTAAAGAGAAACTGGGGGAATTTTCACTCTGTTAAAAAGATAAAAAATCTTTAAAAAGTTCATACGGGTTTCACCTGTACATTCTTGAACTTTCAAACCATTATCAGGTCGGCATCACCCGGATCTACACATTCTGTAACCCAGTCCATCAGTCTGTCCATCTGGGTCGCATGTGAAACACTTTGAACTGCATTGCGATGAGGATGCAGGTGGAACGTGTTGCATGTGGAGACGGAGTCGGTCCTGAACTCTGGTGAGAATTATTTGATCCCGTGGCGCTCTTCTTACAAGTTCTACAAAAAAGTGTTATTATTATACATATTATAATTTTAGTCCCCTTCAATTCCTCCCTTTTATTACTGGCCCAGCTTGTCTTTTAGCGAGCTTTCGTTTTGAAAGTAGTCTAAAACAACAGAAGTAAATTTTTTCAAATGGTTTTAGCAAAAACAGAATCTCACTCCCACATTTATTCTGGGAACTCCATTATGACTTGTTTCTGTGTGTTGACTTTGAGATGCGGAGAACAGACTTGAGCTCTTCCATCAGGAGAGATTGCTGCTTTCCAATCTCTTCTGACGGAAGAGTTTTGCATGAGTCATCCAGAGATATCCATCTGCTGGGAGTTTCCCGGCTGCCGTCCCGTCGGCAGCAGAACGTGGATCAGGCCGGAGTGGTAGAAGGACCTTTAAAAGCTTGGCTGGGAAAATGAAATTGTGAAAATGTTGCTTCCTCCAAAGACGGGCTTTAACAAAGACGTGAAAGGAATAATGATAGACTAGTGTGGGCCTTGGAAAGCGTGAGAGGTCACGTGATTTCACGGAAACAGAGCAGTGAGTGTGAAACGGCTGCTGTAAATGAGACAAAACAGGAAGCACTGGGAGCGTGCAGGCTTTCTACTCAACCCTTTCTGGCCCCAAACCATGACAACGACCCCAGAGAGCCGCATCCTGAGCCTCTGTGGTTCACTGCTCCACTCAGCAGGGATTATTTATCTGCACACTTTGTGTCTGCTGCTCTGATGTTTAAAGAAACATGTCTATCTGGTTCATTTCAGCCAGACTGAATATACAGAGGTAATTCAGCTCAGTATTATCCAGAGAAATTCCTTCTAGCTTATAAACTATGCAGTACTTACATATATAACAGGAGCATCTAGTTCATACATTGGAATTAGAACAAGCTTAGAATACAGAGAAACTCCTATTAGCTTATCTAGAGAAAATAGTCATTACCTTAGATCAATGTTATCAGAACAAGAATCCAGTGTATAAATGACAGACTACTTATTCTTAAACATGGGTTTATGCTTTTTTGTTTTCCTTTTTAACAAACCAAACTTTGGTTTGTTGTTTTGTTGTACATCCTACTAATTCATGAAAAGCTCTTTGGATTGCCTTGTTGCTGAAAATGTGCTGCATAAATAAAATGACCTCACCTGACCTTCAAGTCAGTTCCAACATACTTTTTTAATCCCAAACAGAAAGGACATGTTGTAACTCATACTATTGCTCTTCAAAGAGCTGTTGATGCTGAAAGCTCTGCTCTCCTGTAGCAGTTTGCATTACAGCAGCTTTGAAAAAGCCTCTGACTGAAGACTCTGTGTTGTTGCATAACAGTCTTGGGAAGACGACGCTCAGGGTCGCCTGTAATGTTTGTGGATTTTATGAAGGATCCTTTGGTGTGCCAGAACAGAACCAGTCGTCTTTTTTTAAATACTGGTTCTGCTGCTGCTGCTGAAGAAATAACGAGTAATCCCATAATAATCCCATCATTATAACTCTCACACGAATGGGTAAACATGTTTGTTCATCAAAGAAAAGTCTTTAAAGCTGCATATAACGCCACACGAGATTGACCCGCCTCCCAGTGCTAACTGCCTCCTCCAGTTAGCACTGGGAGAAGGCAGAAGGGCTTGTTTTTTTTATTTTTATTTTTCATAAATGATCTGTCTCATACCATACAACATAATGACAGTTTCAACTAATATGTTAAAAAAATTTTTTTATAAAAGTCACAAACTGCAGCTGTAGCATAAATCTGCCTGAAGAAGTTTGTGATTATAGTCCTCAGGTAAATAATTAAATCTCAGTGTGAACCCAGCTGCTCTGTGAAAGCCTGACATGTTTATGACCCAGGAACATCAGATCTTTTCTTGACCTTTACTCCACCAGGAAAATCTCTTGAGAATTCTTAAGATTACAGGAAAAATTACAGGAAAAATGAACACCGTCATTCATCAATCAAATAAAATATTCCTCAGTTAGACAGATGATTCCTTCTAAACAGTAAGAAAAAACTGTAAAAGTGTTTAGAGACAAACTTTAGATTCCTGTATTTCTGCAAAGGGTTCCAAGAAGATGCGGCACAGGAAACTGAAAAGGTTTCTTTCATAGTTCAGTTCGGACTTTAGGCACCAAAAGTACAAATAAATCCACACAGGGAGGAACTCAACTCACTTTGGAGACACTTTAACCAAGTTTAGGATCCAGAACAGTATTTCCAAGATTTAAGCATCTAACAGTTCCATCTGTTGTTAGAAAGTGGAAAGAGCAGCAGATAGAGACAAACTCCTAGAACCCTGCAGCTGGAATTACAATAAAATGTAATCTACCAAATATTGAATCCGAATAAATCCTGTTCCGTTCTGCACCTTTGAATCTGCTTTTTGCTTCTCTATTACAACAAATTCTGGTGAAATCTGTCGAGGTTTGCGGCTGCAGCGTGACAAAAACGTGAAAACTTTTGCAGAGAAGGAGCACGTTTTCAAAGCCACACCAAAGCCGATGTTTTCTTTCGTTTCTTATTGCTGTCTGTTGACAGGGAACACATGGCAGCATACCAGGAAAGCTGTCCACACGAGGTGGAAGGCTTCAAACGGGAGGTCAAAGGTCTCATCGTCAGGCTGATGGAAAGCCTGGAGGAACAGTTTAAAGACGATGTCAAGGTATTGCAATCTGGTGCTTTCAAATACTATAGAAGCTTTATGAGGCAAACTCCCAGTTCCTGTTTTCATCCGTTCATTTCCTCTTTTAGCCCAGCTGCTTCTGTTGTGGTTTTTTTAACATGAGGAACTGAAAATCTTTACCTCCTTGTCAGAGGAGGCTGCTTAGATGTCTAGAAATGAGGCGTTTAGGAGAAATGCACAAGTTGAGACACGGGAAAATTTCTTCAGAAGGGGAATATGTAAAAAAAAATGTAAAGATTATAAGTATCTTTACTGAAGGCAAATATTTTGTAATATTAAGCAAATTCTCCTGTCTTGTCAACCTTTTGTTCTGGAAATCCATCCATCCATTTTCTATACACCCTCGTCCGTTCCCGGGCCGGGAATTGAACCCAGAACCTTCTTGCTGCAAGGCAACAGCTCTACCAGCTGCGCCACTGTGCAGCCATGTTCTGGAAATATATACATAAAAAAAATGTAATACAGAATCCAATAAAGACATTTTCTTCTTTTTTTGTGATTTCTTTTCAGCCCTTCCTCAGGAGGATGATGACGAGGAAGTGGCTCACCAACGACGATGACTTCAAACAACTCGACGGCCGGATACAGCGGCTTTCCCATCACTGCGACTCCATGAGGCCTCCGCATGTAGAGGTGACGAGGATTTGACTAGACCCAAAAAATGTCAGATTTTATGGATCTGATTCCGTCCTGTGAACGTAGCACTGGAAGCTGGATCAAAATAAGTTGGAATTGTGCTCTGACACCACTGGTCAGAAAGATAATAACTAAATGATACTACTCAGCATTTTTGTTTACAATAGCTTAACTGACCTTATGTGTTTAACATAGAAGTAAAGTCTGACTTTTACTAATATTTACATGACCATTTCTCTCACTGTCTGACATTAAATTGCAAAGAGCCAGACTAATAAGAGAGAGAGAATGTTTTTGTTATTTTGGATCCAGTAGTTTACACACATTTCAAACCTTTGGAGTTTCTTTCAGTAGTTTGTTGGAATTTTGGTTCATTCCTCCACACAGGACTGGTTTAACGCTGCAAAAAACACGAGTTTTTTGCAAAAAAAACGAGTTTTTTGCAAAAAAAAGACGAGTTTATTGGCCGTTTTGTCATCACAAAACCGTTTTATCTTCCTTGTAGCTTTGTTTATACCAAACAAGGACCTCGTACTTTAAAGTTGCTGTTTGCAGGGTTGTGCCCCATATTCTTCTCTTAAATCTAATGATGGATATCATCATCCATCCCTATGAAGGTCTTTCTCTCTGAGTGCATTTGCAAACTGCAATCTTGTTTTTATCTTTGGTTTTCTTGTGAAAAAGTGGCTTGTCAGCCCATGTCCTGTCTGTCATGGACCTGTTTCGATGTGGAAAAGCTAGTCCCCAAATAGCTTTTAGCTCTATTTGGGGACTTTTGTCTTGGGAAGCTTGTGTAATGCATTTGATCGTAATCCCCCAGGATGAATAATGTCTTGTAATTTCCCTGAAAGGCGGAAAAGGAAACTCTGATTACCTTTCTCATTGGTCATCTTAGAAATTGCAGTGAATTGTTGTTTTGGTCTGGTGTGGCGGCCAGCAGACCAGCAGCAGAGACTAATGAATTGGTGGAAGCTTAGGTGTCCGGTCACATAAACTAATGGCTACGGATCATGCAATACAAACATACTTAGCGTCCTGCGTTTCCTTTTCTGGTTGTATCCTGTTATGATAATCCATCACTCTCTCTGTTGGACAGGAGTTTGCGAGTCGACTGCATTACTATGTGGTGAAGGAATACTTCGGGCAACTGATGAAGAATAACTACTCGTGCAAGAACCAGAAACACGAGAAGGCTGCAGCCAAGATCAACGAACAGTGGAACAAGCTCAGCTATCTGTTTGACGACATGGTAAAACAGAAACCTTAAATATTCTTGATAAGCACTAAACTTATTTAGAGAAACAGTAACACAAGCTAATGTGTGATGTGTACTTAGCTGCAGGTCTTTTAAGACAGCATTTGAACTCCACAGAGACAACAAAAGATGTTTTAACTCAAAATTTCGGCCCAAAGTCAAAACATTGCTGGTTCTTGTTGGAACCGAGCCATGACAAAGTTTGCCCATGTAGGCGATGGCCCTACATGGGCAAACTCGTGTGGAGCCACCATGAAAACTGCGAACAAACCCATGTGGGACCCATATCGTTCACCCTCCTTTTCCCCATATGGGGCCCACCTGGGTATGCTGGCTGGGCACCTTGTTCCTAACTTATAAACCACTGTGTAATACTAAGATAAAAATCAGTGATATTTACTGTTGTACTAGTAAAATGAGCTTAGCTAATGTAGCTTTTATCTGCAAGCTAATTCAGATATACAGCCTACTTGTCCATTACTACATGCTCTCACTCTGCCAGTCACCAGAACCTTGTTATTCACACGAAGAGTTTGTACGTCTTTTACCAAGCAATTTTGTTGATCTATACTTCTGTTGCACGCTGGTCAAGAGAGTCAATATACTTACTGACATGGTCACGGTCTCGAAGCCATGGTTCATCTGTGCCTTGTGCTGCACTTGCCAGTGAAGATGGCGCAGATCAGGCTTTTGGGAACGGGCAGCTCCAGCATTCTGGGAAATGTAGGCAGAGGGAAGGCTTTAGCTGCTCAACCTCTCACCACTAGCTGAACACAGTGGGTGGCATCAACTAACTCACTCGCTCTTTGGTTACCTAGCAACAACTTGTTGAGTAACTACAGTAGAGCAGCAGCAGTTTCAGTTTTCACCACTGTGCCTCATAGCTGCTTAAAAATGAAACAGCGACATGGAGTGAAAGGCATGCAGCCAGCTTGGCAGTACTCCAGATGTCTGAAACAAAAACTAGTCATAATAATGTTTACTGATATGAAACGCTTATATTATGATATCATTTTCAGCCGTATGGTCCTACATTATATTTGAACCTGCCAATAGCAGTAAAAAAAAAAAAGCCACATAACGACGTTGTTGTGTTTGTCTCTCCTGTAGAAGTCTAACCATGAGTGGCTCCACCATGTAGGACACGACCTGAGCGCCATCATCGGACAAAACAACAAGGCAGACATCAAGAGCCATCTGCAGCCTCTAGTGGAACATTACCCAGACTTCAGGTATGACCATGTGATGATATCATCACAACGCTTTGTTATTCACAGGCTCAGATTCTTGCAGCTTTGTCATGGTTAGTAGTTGCAAAGAGCCACGATGATGAAGATATAATGGAGTGGAGAAGTAGCTGTGCTGATGTGGTTCACTGTTAGTTGCTGCTTGCTCAATTTATTTGACAAATCTGTAAAAAAAAAAATTATATTAAAAAAAAATACAAATTCCAGATTGTTTTCAGAGGATGCAAAGCCTCTTAAGAGTTGGTTCTTGTTCTTTTGTTTTCTCTGTTTCTTTTTTTTTTCTTTTTTGTAGTTTTTCCCACATTGACATCCAGGTGGTTTTTCAGGGAAATTCCTTCTTGGAAAGATAAGGAACTGACATCATCTAAACGTGTTGGAACTCTTCTTGGATCGACGGTTAGCATCATGCTAACGGTCGTTCCTTATTTTAAAGTTTTTTTTGGCTCTAGTGGCCTTTATTTGAAAGTAGCTAGACAGGAAATGGGGAAACGAGAGAGGGGGAAGACATGCGGCAAATGTCACCAGGCCGGGAATTGAACCTGCAACCCCCAGCATGAGGTCTAAGGACTCCACATGTGGGTTGTGCTTTGCCACCACAGCACCCCATGCTAACGGTCATTCCTGATGTGTTCCCTATCTGTCATCATACTAACACTGGAACGCTCCAATGAGAGAACCCAGCTGCTGCTTTGACAGCGGTCGTCACATTATTACATGGCTGCTACTTTTCCTTTTAAGTCAGCCCTTTGAAGCATTTTTGCTTGAATTTGTTCAGGAATTAATAACAGTGAAAGAATAACAGTGTGGAGCCTGTTCAGTGTGTCTGTCAACCTGATTTTAGATTTAAATATTTGTTGTACTTTGGAAATACCAGATTCTTTTATTTGGCCCTGGCACAAAGCATCCAGACAGGAAGACGTGCTCTAAGTCCTGCAAGTGGGCAGAGTGAAGGTCTTCTAGAAATAAAAATGTCTTCCTTTATTTCCACAGGAAGAAAAACAAAGCGGGTACAAGATAAGCTGTAGTTAATCACAAAACAAAGCAAAAATAGAATAATAGCAATGTGGATTGATGGGAGGTTTGCATGCAGCCGCTCTGAGTCAGCTAGGGGTGGGGTTTTCTATCCACCCGGATCAGTTTGCAATAAACTGGACGACCAACTCAAAGTAAAACGTTCATAAAGGTTATTGCATCACTGCGCCATGTCTGTGTTGAAAATCTGTGGTTTTGCTGTCAAAAGAAGTGAAAAAAAAAATCAAAAATAACACCGAAGACATAACAGTGACAGTGACTTCCTCTTTATGGCCGTGGAAGAAGAGGTTAAAAATGTGATGTTTAGAGATAAGACTGCATACATAGACTGTATGCAGCCAAGGCTCGGAAAAATATGCTTCAAAAGCACAGTTATTTTACTGGGATAATTCAGAAAGATGATCATGTTATGGTGGAAAACGTCCATCTGGGTTTATCCTGGTTGATGAAAAACAGAGCAACACATAATAACCCCTCCATCACAAGTTGTTGGGCACTGAAAGTCAGCTGGTTGAAAGCAACCACTACTCTGTTCCTTCACTTATAAGGAATAAAGAAACTTGTAATTTGGGAATTAGCTAATAACTACTGCCATTAAAAAAATCAACTTTTTTTTTTTTATCTTTACGTCATGTTATAATACACAACTGGCGTGTTGCTTTGATTCTGTTATGCACGATTGAGAAATCCTTTAATCTCCCATGGCAACCATTCAGCTGTGTAACGTGTCTGGATGGACCAACTCAACTCCTTCAGACTAGCCAGCAGCAATTAGCAAACACTGCTCATCTGCTGAGCTGATTATAGCAGCCACTCTCAGTGCAGTGCTGGTAAAAACGCCGTTAAAGGGTTAATAAAGGAGCCATCTTATGACGATTTCATGAAGGCGGAGTTTCTTAAAGAGACAGAGACCCAATTTCGAGGCTTTCTTTTCTTTCTTTTAAGTCGTATTTGATATGTACAACATATCAAATATAACTCAGATTTGTTCAGACAGTAAAATTTGAACTGTTGTATAAGCTATTTTACATTGTATCAAATAGAGATAATATGAACAAAATATAAAGAGTGTGCTTACTTTTGCCATGCACTGGATGCGTTTATGCGTGGTTTAATGTACTTGTGTGTGTTTGTCATCCACCTGCAGCAAGAAACATCTGGTTGCGGTTCTTTACTTCAGGGGCCTCCACAGGGGCCGTGAGCGCCGCCTCATTCTGCAGAAACTCACCGCGCTCAAAAAGGAAGTGGGCAGCACCAGCGCTGACAGAGGCCAAGTTTTATTTGGGGACATGCAGGTTTCAGCCAACACCGACTGCCTGCCCAACACGCCTTTCTCTTGTCTCAGCTTCCTGCAAACTGACAGCTAAAAAAGAACTGCACATGAAATGTCCTGTTCAAGCTCAGCATGCTGACCTCTGACCTGTCGCAGGAAACGCCACGTTGCACTTTTTTTTTCAGGTTGAGTGATTCTGGTCTGTAAGTTATGGTACATGCACAACAGAACTTATCTGTTCCTGCCTCTGCATTACAGAGTTCAGGCATTTAATAGTGAGCATGTAAACAGTCGCATTCAGCAAAGCAACACTGCCTAGAAATGAACTAAAGCTCACAAAATGGATCCTGTTTTTAGCTAATACTAGATTATAGATGTGTCTGTACTGTAATATTTGATCTTTAAAAATTATATATTTCCTGCTCTGGAAAGCAACAGCGTGGGTTAGAGTCACATATTGGCCAAGTTCATAAAGAGTAGGATCAATTTACAAAGCAAAAAAAACACAAAAATATTCAATGAGTCGATTCAGCTAAAATCAAAATGAGCGAAAAGGTAAAACATGAAAACAAACAAAAAGAACAAGCAAATTATCAAATACATATTCTGGCGTAAAAAGTAAAAGCTGGCATTTCAAGTTTTTCTAAAAGTTTTGGGTAAAATTTAAAGGGGCAGTACCATGTAAAATCGATTTGTTTTTAGCTTTCCATCATGTTATGAGATTATTCTTTCATCAACCCATACTTGGAGTGTTGCCTTGATTCTTTCTTGCATGTTTGAGAAATTATTTGATCTCCATGGCAACCATTCAGCTGTGCAAAACGACTCGGTGGACCTAACCTAACTCCGCCTTCAAGACGAAGCTCCTCCTCAGAGCTGCAGTCACAGAGTGACTCCACCACTCAGCTCCTTCAGACTAGCCAGCAGTAATTAGCAACACCTGACTGATACCTTCATCCAATGGGATTGTTTTGATCCTTTTCCACTGTGAAAACTAAGGCTTTACCTAAATGATGACATCAGCACATTAACAAATTCTGCCAGAATTGCTGAACTTTAAGTAGTGTCAGGTGTGCATGCAAGAACTCCATGCTGAAATTAAGTCAAAGTGTTTCTAGAAAATATAAGCTCAACAGTCTGTATTAAATTTATGTCAACACAAACTTTTTATATTTGTATTTCAGTTGATAAGCACATAATTTGTCTCACATTGAAGGTGGAAAGTGTTTAAAATAGATTTATTGTGATCTAAGACTATTACAGTTGCAGAATTGCAACTGTACACTGTTATTACAGTAAAGACTACTGTTATTACAGTGTAATAACAGTGTAACAGTGTACAGATAGCTTTCTAAAGTCATAGAGTGATTGAAGAGTGAATGTTTTCTCTCATCATGATTTTGTCATAAAAATAATATTAGGAACTGGAAAAAAAAGCACAAAAAAAATGTGTTCAGAAGCACAGATCATCTTCTTTTAAATAAAGCATTTTCATATATTCTGTGGGGGTTTTTTTTGCCATGCTAGCTGACTGAGATTCTTCAGATTTGGCGTCGTCCCTTCGCCTACTTCCTCAGTGTGCTAGAATGTGTGCATCGGTGCATTGAACATGATGCTTAAGTGTAGAGGCATCAGAGGAAGCATCACTTTAATAAAGTATAAGATCATGTGAAAATGGTGATGTCTGAAACGTTGAACATTTTAACTTTAACTTTAAAACTTTGATGGAGTACACTGTATTGTCCTGTTCATTTGTTTGAATTAAAAATGGTTTTTTTTTTTTTTTTTTTTTATGTTTAGTTTCAAGCATAAGATCTTGGGAAAGTTTCATTTTGGGTTATTTATCTGTTTCTAATGTGTAACACGTCCTTTTCTACTGGATGCTGACAAACGGACCAAATGTAGTTTTTTTCTCATCGTCATGACAACGACATGCACTTTACTTTAGAGCCATATTCACCAGATCGCGCTGACTTATACAATCACGTTCAATAAGTTAGAATCAAAATCATGAGCAAATATAAAAGCTTGAAAACAGAAGTGTGTGTGGAATTCATCTACGTGTTTTGCTCAGTCAATTGGGGTGCTGGAAAAATATTTATATTTTTAATCAATTGTCTAATTTACTGAATATAACTGAATAATCACAGGCACACAAACAGTATTTATATCGGGAAGAAGATGAAGTCAAAGCCACACATTTTCATTGTACGACCCTCGGAGATCAGCAATACATTCTCACACATTAAAAATACATCCTTTATCTCATTTCTGGTGTTTTAAACCAGCAGGAGGAACTGAAACTTTAACAGGTCATAAAATCGGCGCTGATGCTTTTTTCTGTAAATATCAACCCAAATAAAATGAAGTCATTGACATCGAAAGAGAAAACAAAAGACATGCAAAAAATGCTTCCCATGTTAACAAAGTGGAACAGCAAAACCTGCCGTGACAATATCACAAGAGTAATATGAGCTTTGTGTTTTCAGGCAGCTGTTACAGAAACACACTGTGATGCTGACTGTGCTGGATGGAGGGGGCAGAGGTCAGAGATCAAATACCTACATAATAATCAAAGGAAGTTATTCTGTTTGAAAACAGAAACTCTGGTAATGCTATCTTGTAACTTATAACTTAATTATCGTATTTGTACGGAACATTTCCAGGTAGTTCAAAGGTCTTCACATGATAAAAACAATACAGTGATCAATTAGGAGACAAGCATTTTTTTAAAATCAAAATCATGAAGAACTGTCATCAAATATATATCAAATATTGATCCATGTTCCAATTATTGTAAATCAAAAGCAGTTGTGAACAAGTGGCTTTTAGCCCTGGTTTAAAGGAACTCAGAGGAAGGTTATCGGATCGCTAATCGTCTGGAGAAGAAATATCAGAATTTGTTTCTTTGCACATCTGAAAACCTCAAACCCCACTTTGTCATCATTTTGCAACGGACGTAAAAATCGAATCATTTATGTAGAGATAAGAACATTTTCTGCAACTGCGAAATATTCAACGTAGTGGAATGTCATGTTCTCTAAGAATGCCAAGCATCCTCCTTTCACTGCTTTCACTTCTGTGCAGATTTAGACGGTCATATGTTGAGACGTCATGAAAAAAAACCTTTTTTCTTAAAAATGTTACAAAAAGAGAACGGCCGCTTCCTCCTTTTATTGTAAGAAAGATTCCAGAAGGTCGGGTTAGCTCAGGTAAAAATGACTATTTAATGCAGGAGAAAAATAGCATGTTGATTAATTTACGTATATTTTACATCAATCAGGTTCTTGTTTAAACATCCACCTGCGTCTTCTAACATCATGAATAATTGTTAAATGAGAAATCAAAGAACATGAGATTTAATGTTAACAGCTTAGAATGAAACCAGAAAGAAAAACTAAGTTTGAAGAAACATGTAAAAATACATCTTGGTAATGAAAAACTCTTTTAATTTGGAGAATCGTCTTATTTTTCTTGCAGTCAAGGTTTTTCTGGCTTGTGAAGGCGAAGTGCCAGACTTGTGAATTTACCTGTTACTCAAAGAAGTGATCGAGGTTTCATTCATTTTTAAAGTTTTGTATTTCAGTTGTTATCAGCATCTTTCCTCGTTATTTAGAACCGTCAAAAAGATACATTCAAATCTTCATTTCTAAACTTGAACACTTTAAATGATTTTTTTTTTTACTTTTAGTAGTTTAGTCATTTTATGAGTAAGTGACATATCAGTTAAAGACCTCACTTTTTTCTTCTCTGTTTCTCTGTAATCACATCCTCTGTTGCAGCTTCATGCAATCATATGTTGAGACATTTTGGAAGGATTTTTGTGAAAAGCATATTTTTCCTACAGCTATTTCAGGACAACCACAATGTTTTTGCAAGAGTTGTGCTGGTAATTGACTCTTGCAAAAGCCTCTTACTTTTTGCATGAAAGTAAGTGGCTTTTCCTCTTTGTGTCAAAACTCTATTTAGTTTTTTAAAATGTGATGAGGTGCTTTAATTAGTGATTAGAAAAGTTTTGGTGGATGGAGTACAAATTTACAAATAAAGTTTTGTTTTATTTTTTTTTTAACACATTTTGATTTGGTTACTTACTGGTAGAAAAAAGAGGAAAAAATGATGTCAAATTGAGAGGAACAGATATAGAGGTTCCTTCCTAACCTATGAAAGATCATTTATCAGAACTGACTCAGGCATCATTGCAGTTTTAGACTATTTTCATGTTTCCTACTGAGATACCCCTAAAAAACTGTCCCTAAAACAAGATTTTGTGATGTAGATTTTTTTTTTCTTAAATGCAACAAATGACAACAAACCAAAATTAACATTTAAATCATGGCATGGGAAATTCCTTATCATTTTTGGTCAATATCAAAGCTAAATAGAAATGTTTTCAGCAAGAAAATTCAAATGTAATGTTTTTATTTGTAATTTAGGAATTGGCTAATAACTACTGCCATTAAAAATCAGCTTTTTTTTAGCTTTACATCATGTTATAATGTTATTCCTTCATTATAAACAAACCTGTAGTGTTACTTTGATTTGTTCATGCATGTTTGGGAAATCTTTAGCCGTGGAAATGTCTGGTTCCACCTAACTCCGCCTTCAAGGACAAAGCTCCTCCTCCTTTCCAACCTCTACAGATCACGACAAAGTAATCGCCCAACTGCATGGTTTTGTTACTGTAGGCACATGACTTTGAACCTGTCTGTGTGATTGGATTGACTTGTTTTTCAGTAAAGTGTCTTCAGATTATACTTATTGTGAATTTCCTCCAAAGAAATAAACTGAATTGAACATTTTCAAAAATGACCCTGGACTAAAACTACTCAGAGAGACTCAGGCACCATTTTAGTCCCAAAAACGATATGAAGACAAACAGACACCCCCACCCACACACACGCACACGCCCCCTACAACATTCTTTTCCAGACATCTGGTCCGTAAAAACCAGATGTCTGGTTTTTATGGACCAGATTGTTCTGACATATTTGAGATGAAAATGGAGCAACAGAAATCAACTTCTAGATCTCTAATAGAATCACTATCTTAGCAAAAAGCAAAAAGATATTAGCTATCTTTTTGCTAGCAAAAAAATAGCTAATATCTTTACGGTTGGACGGTTTTTAAGTCCAACCGTTTGTGTAATTACAATCAGAAGTGAACTTTTGGGAAAAAAGAAAAAAAAGTCATATTGGAGCTTAACTTTCTGGCCCTCACATAGAAACTATCTAGGAAAAAGTTCTTAAATGTAATTGCTTCATCAACAGGAAAATAAATTGTTTTTGTAAAGCATAAAGACCAGACTTACAGCAGAAATCAGATACTCATATGTACTGCATAAAAAGATAACTTTGTTTTTCTTACTAATACTAAATAAGACTAAACATTTCCTATTTTAGGTCATTTATAATGATCAAAAATGACTTTGATTTGCTGTCGCAATAATTGCTGAGAGATGTTTATACATGCAGTAAGATTGCTACACTTTGTAAAAGTTATTAAAGATGATGATGTCTGGCTTTTAGAAGCTTCTGTTGACATTCGAGCTAAATGGAGACTGAAAATGTATTTAAGGATGCATTTTAAGGCAACACCCAAAACAGATTTCTTCATGAACAAAAATAATCCAGTCAAATCAGGAAACACATCAGGAAGAGAAGTTTGGGTTCCTTGTGGGTCTCCTAAGAGCAGTTTCACAGATAACAGATAAATGATGACACGCAAACAGAACCAGCATAAAAATGCCATCACACGCGTTCACACGTCATATAGGACGGCGTGTGAACAGCATGAACTGCTGTTCACATGCAGCAGGAGGACGACTGCAGATGAACAGCTGCAGATGAACGGCTGCAGATGAACGGCTGCAGATGAACGGCTTCATTTGATAAAACAAAAATACATCTTTTTCTGAGCCGATGATTTATTTGTGCTTCTGTGTAAACAATAGTTACATTGAGAAGATGTATGGAAGTCTTTTCACTTTTTCGACCAAATCTATATTGCATTTATTATTAATAAAAGACAAATCTAAACAGCTGAGTTTTTAAAGGGGCTCAGTGTTTCGGCTGTTTTGTAGTTTTCTGGAAGTTTGTTCCAGACTAGTGGAGCATAAGAACTGAATCCACGTTTGGTTCTGGTTCTGTAAATGCAGAGCAGAGCAGAGCCAAAAGACCGGAGAGGTTCTGGACGGTTGATACGACAACAGCAGATGTTCAATGTATTTTGCTGGAAGGACATTCAGTGATTTATAAACCAAAATCAGTATTTTAAAGTATATTCTGTCAGTGAAAGGACTTTAGAACTGAGTGATGTAGAACAGGGTGATGTAGAACTGAGTGGTGTAGAACTGAGTGATGTAGAACTGAGTGGTGTAGAACTGAGTGGTGTAGAACTGGGTGATGTAGAACTGAGTGGTGTAGAACTGGGTGATGTAGAACTGGGTGAGGGAGGTGATGTAGAACTGGTGGTGTAGAACTGAGTGATGTAGACTGGTGTGAGAACTGAGTGATGCTCAGCTTCAGCAGCAGTCGGATCAGTCTGCTGGAGGATTGATTCTTCAGTCCAGACCTGAAAATCTTACTCAAATCAATGAAACTTTCTTGCTTGAAAGTCCTTTACCCGAACTTTACTATAATGAAATTTTTAAGTTCATTTTAGCAGTTTGAGTTACACGTCCCATAAGGACTATTGAGCTCATCTGGCCAGATGTTGTGTGTGTGAGCCCTGACCCTCTGACGCCTCAGACTCACACTGCAGCTGGACTTCATATTATTGGTTTTCTGTGTTGTGTTGTTTGCTTGTTAAGCTATTTTTATTTTTTCATTTTACTTCCTTTATTGCATTAACTATGTTTTATTCTGTTTTATTTAATCTTACCTTTTTCCTTCTGTTACTTATTGATCTTGCGCAGCACTTTAATCAGCTGCTTTTCAACATGCTCTGTTAATAAAATTGACGCTATTGTTGCTTTCCGTGATCAGAATGCCTCCTCAAATCAGTAATCAAGAAAGTGTCATTTGATTGTAAATCATCAATCTACTTAATTGTATTTATGTGTCAAAAGTTCTACTAGTAGTCTATCTGGAGGATTAAACATTACTTGTTGGTGAGGCTTAAATCATGTAAAGTAAAGACAAATATATACTCAAAATATATTTGATATTGATTTCATATTGATATGTTAAAGGGGCAGTATTATCTAACATCAACTTTATTGAGCTTTACACCATGCTAGGATGTTATTCCCTCATCCAAAACACACATGGAGTGTTGCTTTAATTTGAGAAACCCATTAATCTCCATCGCAACCTTTCTTGGGTGTAAACCGCCTGAGTGGACGTAGCTCCGTCTTCAAGGCGAAGCTCCTCCTCAGAGCTGCAGTTTCCAAGCTTCCCAACTTCCACCTCACAGAGCAGCCCTCCCCCGCTCAGCTCCTTCAGACTAGCCAGCAGAAATTAGCAAACAGTTCCTGGTGGAACTACACACCTGCTGAGCTTATTGTAGGAGATACCTCTCAGAGCAATGTTGGTTAAAAGCATTGTTAAAGGGTTAATGGAGGAGGCATGTTGAGATGACTCAATGAAGGTGAAGTTTCAAAAAGAGCAAGAATTTTTTTTTAAAGAGACCCAAATCACAGTGTTCAGTCATAAAGTCAAAATTCTTTTTTGTCATATTTGACATATTTGACATAGCATTTTTACAACAACTGAAGTGAATACAGTGACTTGATTGTGCTATATAATGGCACTATGTGCCTGGATAACACATAATGCTGCCTCTTTTAGGGTGGAACAAGAGTTTAGTTCAGAGAACTGTTTCCTTTCTCTGAATCTACTTGGCTTTCTGCTCCATGTTTTGGCCATTTGTCTCTCTGCTGCCTTCACAACTGCTCTGGCTGCACAGGAGGATCACTGTATGGTAGGAAGGCTGTTGTTTCTGTGCCACAGTCAGGACATCTCAGTGTTTTCTCCCTGCCGATCCAGAACATATTAAAGACCTGACTGAACAAGCTGCATTCTGTTCTCTGTCACAAGTACATAAAGGTAGAAATAAACAAGCTTTACTGGTAGAGCTGATTGGACAAAACCAAAAAGCTACAATAACGAAACGTTGACAAAAGGGATCAGGATCACACGTGTATGTCGACTTGCTTTAACTTCAACTGTTAACTTTCTGCTTTCTGTCAGTTTTCTGTCTCCATAAAAGCCACATCAGACGTGGCGCTCTGTTTTCACAGCTTAGACCCCCTGACCTGGCAGCAACTGATCCATCTCCCTCTCCTGCTGTTAACATTGTCCTTTTCATGAATGTGGAAATTTCTCCTGCGACAGTTCATTTGCTTATTTACTCAGTCTGCAACGGTGAAATTAGGAGTCATTAAGAAAAGACAAATATTGCGTTTCCTTCACTGTACAAGCAGGAAGTGACTCAACTTCTGAGGGCGTATCCATTAAAAATGTACAAGCTAAGTACAGTAACAAAGGAGGCATTACATTACTTTTTACATATTTATTTAAACTGTCACTACACAACAACATAATATGAGACAGACAAATCATAAAAAGATGGAAATCCTCCAGCTAGCCCTGAGCTATCTGAAGAAATGTTTCTGACTGGTTGTTTCCTGGTCAGAAACAACCAATCAGAGCCAGGAAGAAGGTTTTAGTGCTGTCAATCGGGCTTGTGGATGCACTGCTCAATGTGCTAATCACAGCTTACCGTTACAGGAAAACCGTTTATACGCTGTCATCTGTAGCCATCCTAACTAGTCCTAGCATCCTAGACAGGCTCGATCAAGAAGAAGCTATAGCTTAGCAGAGTGTAGCACTAAGACCCGCCTCTTGGCTCTGATTGGTTGTTTCTAGTTAGCTGTGGAAGAAGGCAGAGCAGAAGGTAAGCAGAAAAGGACATCATGATGGAACAGAGGAAAGGTGGAGATGAGATACCGTTCTTGTTTCCTCCAATCTGGACGGTTTTGTGTTGACAGTATTTCAGGGCCGAACCTCTCCTCTACTGGGAACCAACCCAGTGACAGACCTGAGCACACCGCACTTCTCAGTTTACAAAGCCACATTACTTTGTCTTTGGTCAACTTTTCCTCATTTTCACCAGCATATATAGTCTTTTTTTTTTTTTTTTTTTGCCTAACTTTAGTTTTCTTTTTGTGCCTAAATAATTTTTTGGCAATACAGAAGGGGGGATTATTGTTTTTTGGGTCAGAAATACTTTTGTCAAAAAAATGACATAGGCCATTACTTTAGGAAAGTAATGTTATTAAGTGTCGTCCATTTTTTTTCCTGATTCTACACCCAACAACATCAGAGCCAAAGTCCACTGTGTGTGTCTACACTAGAAAACCACCCGACCTTTACTTGTTGTTTTTGGGGATAACTTCTTGAACTGTGCGATTTGTGTTTATTGGAATAATGTAAGTGTAAAAAGCCAACTTAATCTGCATCCAGACGCCAGAGGAACATAAATATTAATCCGGAAAAAAAACAAGAGAGTCCAAAGTTAATCTGAAACTAAAGAGAGTCCTTTGAGCTGCCTTTAATGTTTGCCCTCATAGTTTTCCGTGATGTGACTCGCTTAGTTCTCCGGGAGACAAAACAGCTGCTGACAGTTTGGTGGCAAGTTTGGGGACTGAGGTTTTCAAAAGTCTGCAGGTATGTAAGGTCTGGAGTGGTAAATTATGCCACAGTGTCAGAAGCTGAGAACAATAAATGGTTAACAGACTGCAACAGGTAAGACTCACATTGAAAGAAGTGATTTTAAGCTGTAAGGTCAAGTTGTAACTATGGAGTTAAGTATTTTTGCAATCATTGTCTCGTAAATCATTCCTAGCGTCTGAGTGAGGCAACCTTTGCAGCTTGTGTTTTTATGATGTCATGCAGCTCAGTATTCAGGCTTAATGACCCAGCACTTTTATTTTGGTATCTAAAAGAAAACCTAATGTTACTTCAGATTTGAAACATTCTTCATCATAACCATGTAGAGAAGCATGACCAGCTGCTGGATTCGGTTTATCCCAACAGGATCCTGTAGAAGCTCATGCATGACGTCTCACCAAATAACTGTTTTTCTCTCTCCATGCTGTACTGCAAGATAAGATATTTATGATGATGAAAATTAGTCCAACAGTCTGGAGCATCGTGGGACGTGTACAGCTCTGCATGCATTGTTTTTCTTAAGGACGTTTTCCTAGATTCCCATTTCTACTTTTGTTTTTTTTTATTGTTTTTTGGGGGGTTTGTGTTCTGCAGTTCTTTCTTTTCCTTCACAGTGGCCTGGTTTGGCAACAAAATACAGAACAAACAGTAAAAGTGTAAATGTGAAGACTTCTACTACATTATCTCCCACAATTACAATTTACCACACTTTTTTTATCAAAACTTCAACCATAGTTTCCATCAAACGTCCTTCCAGGGAACGATTTGTCATGTTGGCAACATGACAAATCATTTGACTGTCTTGTCCCCTATGCAGTGAAACAAAGACAAGTCCTTCTGAGGCACTGACATGTTCACTGGCTCCGATATTTACTTTTGAGAGATGAACTGAGGATGCTGTTTGGCTGTTAGTATCAATGGATTTTGAGAATGCACCAAAATGACTGAGAAAAAGTGTCATTAGTTCAGCAGATCATCAGACAGACATCACATGATGAGCTCCAAATAAGTAACTTCGGCATCTAGTTTTGTGGCATTAAACAAAAAATAAAGGCTTGGGTCACCAAAGTTCGTTCAACAGCCGCAGCTTCAGGAAAGAGTTTCATAAGAGCCTGGGGAAGCTTTCTTCCCTGAAAGAGACCGGCATTGCCTCAGCGCTGGTGTTTATAAAAAGCCTGTGTGCGAGTTTGTGGGGCAGGCAGGGGCAAGTGAAGGGGTGGTTGGACTTTCCACAGAACATCACTTAGAAGTGGGAGGAGCAAGCTTAGCTAAAAGAAACCAGCTGAAGTCTTAGAGCGAGAGCAGCAGCTGCAGGACCAGGGTGAGTAACATCCTCTGAAGGAGGATTCATGCACATTAACTTTGTCACTCCATTCAAGTTCCTGCTGATGTCTAACTAAGTCTGTTTCCTAAAGCGTTAGAGATTTGATTTAACGTGGACTCTTAATTTTCTGGTGCTCTTGTTTGTATTGCAGGAGCCATTTAATGTCATTTGAGAAGCTGTTTAGATTTTTAACAACCAACATAACAAGCATATTAAAATCATTAGACATTAAACAGTATCAAAAACTGATTGAACGCAACCTTACACCGGATTTGAAGTCTTCTTCTCTTCTTCTGAGTTTATTTGCACTGACTGACATTCAGACTTTGACTTTTTTTTTTTTTTAGCTTCTGTGGTCATTTGGTCCTCTCTTTCTTCCCGGACGAGGATTTGGACCGAAACGGAGTTTAAAATGCGAGTTTGCGAGGCCCCAGAAGGCCTCCGGCTGAACAATGTCCTGCATCAAGGAGGCAGATGGATTAGGGGAAAATTAAAGAACATAAGGAGACCGACCAACCCCCAGGTGGGCGTTGACACTTCACCTGTCACAGAGGAACCCCAGTCATCTGAAGAGGAAGATTCCCTAGGTGGTAAGAGACAGTCCGAGATTTCACACTTCCCACTAACCGTCAGCCGACACGATCTTTATTCGACTAACAGAAATGTTTCGTCTCTCTTCATCGTCCTTAGAAACTCTAACCTTCGAGGAACTTCTTGAGCAAAGCTTGTACGATGCCAGCCTTGTGCTGATCAACAGGGAGAATCAACTGTTTGGGAAGGAAACGGGCGATGACGTGCAAAAACACCATGCAGAGGAGATAGAAAGACTTTCTGCAGATCGAAGAGCGCTGGAAAAAAAAATACAACAAACTCTGCAGCAGAGTCTGTCTCTGAGACTCGAAGAGGTCGCCAGCGAGACCACGGCCTTAAAATCTGCTCTGAAGGCCATCTACGAGGAAGAGGTGCAGGACCTGCAGAGGAAGCAGCTGAAGAGTTGGACTCCGAGCAGCTGGAAGGAGCTCCATGACTCAATTCTTCGTGGTTTGGTAGAGAGTCGAATGGACAACCCCTCGGTGGGCCCTGCAGGCCAACCCGGACAATCGTCCATCCAGCTGGACGTCCATGGCATGGGGAGGCAGCTGAAGGAGGACCTGCTCTTGGTGGTCAACGTGCTGAAGAGCTGCTACCCACCGGAGGAAAACATCTGTCAGTTTTACGCGCGGCTGTATCACCAAAACCTGAGCGCCAGACTCAGGAAGATTGTGGACTTTGTTCTGGATGACAAAGACTGTGCTTTCATCCTGCGCTGGGTCAATGAGTATTATCCAGGGTAAGGCATCATTTCCATTTCCCTTTAAAACAGTTATCCTGCACATATATGGTGTTGCAACTTCTTTGGGGATAGTTTATGAGGATTTGGGCTGGCTTTCTGAACAAAGACATTCAGTGTGTTGTGAGAATGACTGAATGTAGTGGGAGACAGTTGGAGGTCAGACAAGTTCAGACACTTCATGAAAAGTTCATTTATAGTAACTTTTATTCATATGAAGCACTTTGCTGTTCACTGCTGAGGATCTCTACTCACTGAGCCACCATTAAAAACACACACAACAGAACTCGTTCAAATATATGATTGATATAGCATATATATCAGTGAAAATGAAAAACTGTTCAAATAAAATGTTGACACATGTGTAAAATTTGCAATAATTAGTCATTCCAATTATGCGTGCTTTGCCTCTAAACAACTTTTAGCTTCTTTTTAAAATCTGACTTCTGCTCAACTTTTATAAGAGTTCATATATAAATGTGGGCTTAACAAAAAGCATGTTTAATACCTGCTTAAAAGTTATTTTCAAAAGGATCTGACAAATGAGGCTGATTGAAATGCATGTTCCAAATCATTAAATGTAAATCACAGCTGAGTAAGTCATGTGTCAAAGTTATGTAAAAAAAAAAAATGAAGCGCTGCTACTTTTAACTCATAATATTGCACAAAGGACTGAAGTTTAACGTTAGGATGATTTACTTTCTTACAACAAGAAAAACAATAATCCAGGACAAATACAAGAACACAAGAGACGCCAAACTAAGAGGACAAATATAAGGAACATAAAAACACAAAATGAACAGCAAACACAGATAACATTAGTGAAAGTAATGAGAATGGATAATAATAATAAGAAGAAGAAAACCAAAACACGGGTACAAGAACATGGCAGGAATAATCCAATCGGAAAACACAAATAATCAGATCAAAAGAATAAACTATGAAACTAGACTGGACCAAGGAGTAAAAGAAACTGACAGATATGGACAAATTATGACTAAAATAAGACAAAAAAGGAAATAAACTAACAACCAGGAGAAATTATTCAGAAAGGGATTAACTTCTAAAAAAAACCTAAAGTACCAATAATGCCAGAAAAACTATGAAGCATAATGCCAGTCCTGTTGTGTAGAGATCTGCACATTGGTTCTTTTGTTTAGCATGCAAGCTCAACACGCACACACACACACACACACACACACACACACACACCCTGCAGTTGTTTCAGAGAGTGTGTGCAATATGGCAGTTGGCATATTAATGCAGAACTGCAGCAGTGTGTGGCTGAACCAGCTCATGTCAGCTACTGTATGTGTTTGTTCTTGTTTCTGAAGGTCGGATTGACATGAAATAAAAAACTGAAGTTAATCATAATCTGATCAAAAAGTCTTGTGTTCCTTTCAATAAATGTCCTGGTTTGTTTCAGAATCCTTAAGAAGCCAGAACTGGCCAGTGAAATTGATGCAGCAGCTCTGGGGCAACTGCTGCCGAGAGATCTACTGGACAACCTGGAGGAGCAGTACCTGACCACACAGGAGGTAACATGGTCATACAAGTAATAATAATAATAATAAACTGTAATGGACAGAGTACAGCTCAAATATAAATGTCACTATTCAAGGCGTTAGTTGTGAAATGACGGTTAGATTATAGCAGATTATAGCACAGTTTCTTGACAACTTATAAAAATGAATAAGCAAGTCAAATAAGTACATTTTCTAAAAAAATTAATAAATAAAGGGTTAACAAGGCTGTTTGAAAATCTGTAAAATTATAATTTCTTCATTTGTTGGAGCCAATTAAAGCTGCAGTATGTATGAATATTTCTTATTTTTATAAGTCAAGCCCTTTTCTAAAACTAGAAAACACCTCAGATTTTGACATTTTTTTTTTGCTAATTATGATGCAACAGTAGTGGTGACATCATTGGTTGCTATCACTAATTTATTATCAAGTTTATTTAATGGTTTAAAACGTCACCTTCTTGTATGTGAAACAAAAATGTCAGCTCTGTGTGGAAAGCTGCACATGGTAACCATGTAACCTGTTTGTGTTTGTTCAGTCTGAGCTGTCAGTTTACTTGAACAATGCTCTGGAGGAAGAAAGAGCCAAATTGACAAAAAGAGAGCAACCGCCGATGGAGGACGGCTGCTTCACCAGTCCTCTGGCCCATGACGTCATTCCGGTAACTAAAGCAGCTAACCAAGTTAGCTTTACCATGTTACTAAGGAAAACCTTAACCAACAAGGAAGAAGCATGTTTCACTTATTAACAGATCTAACACTAATAACTCCTTCTTCCAAATGAGATGTCAAATATTTTTGGATTATGATGATAACACCAATAAGACATTGTGCAGAATAAGTAAAAAGTCAAATGTAATGTTTCTTGCTTGACTGTATGTTTTTATTGATAGAAGGACCTTTAAACTTCCTTGTTGCTGAAATGTTTTATGCAAATAAACCCGACTTGACTGTTATTGATAAATGTGTTCCCTCTGTTTCTGTTTTCAGATCATTAACGGCATGGTAACGATGACAGAAACAGTCACGGGAAGCCAGCAGAAAGCCCAGAGGATAACACGTCAACTCACCGACATGCTGCAGAGGTAACACAGCACCTTCTTACTCGCCCAAGCTGAAACGTTCACAACGCCAACAAAAAAACTCATCCGAACCGACTCCTGCAGGTTCAAAGCTTTCCAAGATGACATCATCAAACAGAACAGCAAACCGCACATCAAAGCTGCCATGGGCTGTGTGGAACAGTTCAGGTGTGTTTCTGACGCACCAAGAGACGAGATGAATTATCATTCAGAGCTTCATACCAGCAGATCACTGAGCTGCGGGTTTGCTTCTGTCTCTACAGGGACGTCCTCCAGAGGAAAAGCCATTTGTTCCCGGGTGATGTGCAGGAAAACTGTTTGTCTATCCTGTCCGACATGAGGCAATCCGCTCAGACCTGCTTATTAAGCTCTGTGCACAAGTCCCTCAAGGTAAGGGTTGTTTTAATAAAGACTGAAACGGCATTTGCATTTTGTCTGCGTCCTTTTATTTAAAGTTGTCTGTTTAAACTCAACCAGCCACAGTACCAGAAGCTGGGAACCGGAGACTGGCTGAAGAAGAAGAGTGTGTTTGAGAAGCTGCTGAGCAGCTTGGAAAACAGCATCCAGGACCTGGAGGGCTTGGCTCCATCCTGTTACCAGGTAACACCCTCCTGATTCCAGCACATAGTTTGTACTTGTCTATTTGTTTTTGCTGTTTGGCAATAGAAGGACTGAAATGTTCTTTTCTTGTTTTTAGGGGGTGATTGATGGTCTTCACCAGGAAGTGACACGAGAATATGTGAAGAGGCTCCTGAGAGGAGAAGTCAAGCTGAAGAACAGAGAGCAACAGCAGATGGCCTTTGACACGGTGATGGACAACGCTGAGAGTTTACACAAGCTCTTCACCAGCATGGTGAGATTTGGTCAACAGATCATACACACACACGCACACCCCCACCCCCCCACACACACACGCACGCACGCACACACACGCACTCGATTCTACTGAGTTACACACACAGAGCCAGAGGAGCAGGAAGCAGGAAGTATTAAATCTTTTCCTGAGAAAAACAGGAGAGGAAAAAAGTAGTAGAGTCAGGAAAAGCAGCTGCTTACTTAGTTCTTGGAAAAACAGAGGGGAGACGTTTAACTGAACCGTCAGCAGAGTTAATGTAGCACGCTAGCACGTTATCTTAAAAACACAGATTAATTATTGTCCTGAGTAATTAATCAATAACGTTCATCAGCACCAAAGTTACTGCCACCAGCCTTTTGACACTTAGACACTTTTCATCAATATTTTAGCCATTTTACCATAAGCAGCTATAAGGACATTTTTAGCATTAGCAAACTGAAATCTCAGGACTGTGAAGATGCCAATTTCAGCTCCAAAAACATCCGACAAACTAAATGCAACGAAACTTCAAACACTTTGATGCTGAATATTCTGACTCTAAGATCAAACTGAGCGATGAACAAGAATTTACTAATATAACTAACATAACTTACTAATGGTGCATTTGAGTTTTATAAAAGCTTGTAAAAAAAAAAAAAAGGAAAAAGTTCTTCTAATTAGAGTAAGTATGACATAAATATAATCTCACAGATTTCACTTATTGATATCACTTTGATTATCCTGGCAATTAGGCATTTAATCAACATAGAGGATTAAATGTAATCATCTTTATCTCATAGCAAGCCTGGGCCAATCGAAATGGTTTATCCTCACGGCTCAGAATCATCTCCTGTTTTTGTTTTTAGAAGAAATCCTGTTTCCATAGCTTATCCTGGAAAACTCATGCTTGTTTAAAACTTTCACAGCATGATTCTGATCCTTCAGTTGATTAAAATGATACCATAACACTGATTGTTTGCAGACTGCTTGCTTCGGAGCATCATGTGAATGTGAAATGATAAAACCAGTGTGAAACCTGCCACTTAACTTGGAAGTATAAATAAAAAAAAAACAAGTAGTGTGATTAATATGCATTTTCTCTCATTAATGCAGTGTCAGAATGAAATCCATTACCCAAAACCTCCAGCTTAACTTCTGCTTTGTGTTTTTCCAGGGATCCAAGGAGGAATGGCTGAAGGAAGTCCTGACCAACGTGGCAGAAGTGCTGAAACTCCAAGACGTCCCCGCCCTGCAGATGCAAATAGTGTCACTGGGACACGCTTACCCCGACCTGAGGTAAAATTCACACCAGTTTTTTTTTTTTTCCTTTTCTTTTTCAGTGGGTCCGGCCTAAGAGATAAAGGACGATATAATGTTGTTTACGTCAAACCACTTTGATGGGAGATAAATCTATTCTGAGAAGGACAGGAAGCGAGCTCTGCCAGACATCTCCGTATCTCAGATGTTTCCTGAGAGCAGCAGCCGTGTTTGGACCTCAGAGGATGCTCGGCGCTTTTAGGCGTAGACCTCACTTTATTGTGTAGCGCGACAGCAAGAAGTCAGTTTGTCTGGAGGATTGCAGAGTCTCTGGAAGCGAAAATTTCTGGATCTTGGAATTTCTGGACAAAAACTACTCTGATAATTTTTTTTACATTTTTGTTCCTTCCCCTTTGTCATCCGCAGTGAGAAACAAGTCTCAGCTTTGCTCAAGCTCAAGTCAAACCTCTCCAAGGAGGACAGGCACAAGGTCAAGGCGGCCCTGTCAGACACCCGCGAAGAATCCAACAAAGGCACAGAGTTTCGCCCATTTTTCTCTAAAGTTGTAGTCAAATAAACTGCCCTGCTTTCTTATGTTAGTTATTTAAATGTCGGTGGAGAACAGCGATGTACAGTATCATTGGTAGGTTTTGTAAATGCTCTTTTCAATAAGCTTGTGTGAGAGTACGTCACAATTTGGCCAGTTTGTACTCTGATGACAACAAAAAATGTGTGTGTGTGTGTGTGTGTGGGGGTGTGTGGGAGGGGGGGTGTGCTTGTTTTTGTAAATAAATAAAGCAAGAGTTTTATATAAAATCTGTGTTAAACATGTTTCTTCTTTTCTTTTTCAATTCAAAAGCACTTTATTTATTCAGAAGGGAAATTACATTTTGGTGTAACTCATATCATCAAAGTATCTTCAATGAGTCAGACTGGATGGTTTCGCTGTGGCTGGAAGGATCTGCTGTAGCAGTCAGCCTCGCAATAAATCTAAAGATGCCTCTGACTGATGACTGTCGCTGTTTGACGGTGTCATGACTGTCATCACATGCTAACGGCTAACTATCCACACAGCGGAGACGATGCTTCACAGTGACACGTCTGAGATGAAACCATCAGTTGTAAGAAAGCTCTGCTGATCCACATTATTTGATCTTGCTGCTCCTCTTGAAAACTCTGCCTGGTTAGAAAGCCGTGCAGAGAGACGTTGGAGTAGGGGATTTGATCCATGTCCAGAATGATTCATGATGGTTTGAACTTTCCTTTTCCTACTCTGCGTCCGTGAAGATTCCTTTGAAACATCTCTGGTAACTATTTGAGATTTTGAGATGCTTTTAATCAGCAGTTCCTGGTTGTAAAATCACATCTTGTTGCCATGGCTACACATCATAATTATCCAAAAGTTAAAAAAATGAGAAAGAGTAGCCACACAGCCTCCAAAGCCATATGGAATGGTACAAAACTGCAATGACTCAACTAAATAAATTATGAACAAAAATCTACAAAATGAAAACAAAAAAATAAATAAATAAATTGTTTCTGCTCATTTACTCACCCTATAAAAAGAGTAGCAAACCAGGTAACGCTTTCAATAAGGGAACAATTTGACTAACTAAAACCATTAAGCAAAATAAAAACTGAAAATGATTGATTAAGACACGATTTTCATTTCTCCTTGGGGATGTTCTGCTTGAACAGTTTCTGCTTTTCAAGCGAAAAGTTTTCTTAGAATCAGAGTAAAATATGTTCCAAGGATTTCATTTGCGAGCAGCAACACAACACGGTGTTGAGAGGATAATTATTAAACCTTTAGCTCGTTCTCTCCTCTCGTTCCCCGGGTCGAGGGTCTCCCGTGCGTAAGGGTGAAAACACATACACATCAATCTACTGTTCCACTGCAGACACATTCAGAGTTTATTCAGACAAGCAAATGCATTAAATCATACCAATAACACACCAGAATCATCAGAAACTCAAAACCACAAGACAGACATCAATCACCTGAAAGAAGCAGAAAAATGGACAAATACAGAGACAAATATGGCCAGTGCAGCCGCACCCCAACGATCTGATTAATTATTCTAGCTCTGAAACTTTTAAAGGAAGGTGTGTTCTCTTCTCTAATTTATGCAGTCTGGGAGGTTTTTCTGCTCCCCTGACTACAAGAAGTTTCAGATTTCAAAGGGAAGTTGCTCTAAATGATTTTATGACTTTTCTTGCGAGGCATGGAGGAGGTGTGACAATGTGCTTCTTTTCTCACGTCTCTGTGAGATCCTAAATTCTCCAGGTGTCCACACAAGACAGGACCCTAACTCTTATATGGGTTCAGAAAAAAGGTTATCTTAACACAGACCCTGTGAGAGACTCATCTGAATAAACAGATCTTTGCTGTAAACTAAAAGTGACAGGAGGCTGGCAGAGCTTCTCTCCCAACCAGAATATCCAACAGGCCGTTCTGGATACAAGAACTGGCACAATTATCTTCTACTTGTTGATTATCATAGACTAGCACATATCCAAATTAATAGCTAGAACTGTTAATATAAAACTACAGATTAGACTAATTTTATCAAGTCATGCACATTATGTCTAAGAAATTGTTCTACTGATCAGACTGTTGATTGAGCTAAATCTAACTAAATGTTAACTTAAATTTGAGGCCTACTCAAGATTATATTGATCTGTCTAATATTTAAACATGTGCTTAAAGTTAAAGCTAGCATAATTGGATTATCATTTCCAACAACGGACAGACCAGTTCAGTGTTAACAGGAGAAACCTGATTTTATTTAATGTTACACGATGCATTAATATCTAAATACATGTTAGAAAGTCAACAGGAAGTGACTCTCCCATGTGTCGTTGTGCGGAATCTTTTCAGCAGTTTGTGACTGCGATCCGATCGTTCACTTGAGAAAGGGAGGGACAAATCTTTGCACCACTCCATCTGTGCTGCAGTTCCTTTGACTAGATGAGACATTTCGCACTTTGCTACATTTTTTTCAATAAAAGTTACATACTGCAGCTTTAAGCAGAGGGATTTGAAATGAAGAAAATGTTGCAAATGCCTGGATTAGCATGTGCATACATGATTTATCAGTTAATTGAAGAATTGGCTTATAGAGTATTTGACAACAATGTTGGCAAGTGAGTCATTACTTACATGTGGCGTTTATGATTAAGAGTTTTTGCAGTCATTGTTGCTAAATCATTTTATTTTTGTCCCACTTCCTCCTAACGGCGGGGTTGTGTTGGCCTTTGGTCCTGGGAGTAAATAAAGCGGGGGAAGTTCCTTTCTTGTGCTGATGTAATGTTTGTGATGAAATTTGTTTGTGGTGTTTATGGCAACCGCTGCATGTCTGCCTGGTGTGTCTCTAACATCAAACAGACTGGTCTGAAAACCCGAGAACTGGAAGAAAAACAGACAATTATTTAAAAGATGCTTCCATCATGGTGCAGTGGGCTGCTGAATGATGTGATTGATATGAGACAGAATGGATCAGGAGAGGAACACTGCAGACCCGCTAGAACCTCAAGAACCAAACACCAGAGTCCCTTTATACCTCAATCATCTCCTGATACGATACAGAACTTTTTATTATTGATTCAGTTTCTTATTGCACTTTTAGAAGACTATTATGGTTTGATTATTTGCTTAGGATTTTGAGTTTGGATAATAATTTATTTAATATAAAATAGCATCAGCCAAAGTGATATGAATGGCAATTTAAAGAACAAATCATGCTAATAGTTTAACAGCACATACATAAATATTTCCTACTTTAAAACAGTCTGTTAGGACTTTCTGTATGTTTTATTCAGGAATGTTGATACATTTTATGAATAATTGTTTAGCTGTCATTTAACGTATTATTTAACTATTGTTTTATTAATGTGGTTTACCAGTTTGGATAACATGCTAACCAAAAATACCCCGACCCAGACCTTTTATATTTCGGGTGTCTGTGGACACATTTTGAATATAAATCAAAATAAATCAGGTGTTATGATCTATTACTCAGTACTTGAGTAGATTTAAGTAAATCTACGTCAGTATAAACGCGTTGAAGCTATGCTACTCTGACTGGAGTACAATTTTGTTTGGCGTCCCTTATTTTGATTTCTGAAAGGTTGCCACCCTATTTTCTCCAGTATTAACATCCGGCTGTGGATCAGGTGAGTCGTGTGATGTGAAACAAGTGTTTCCGTTGCAGTTTTGAGAAATAAATCTGCTTTGATACGATGATACGATACGATATTGGTTTTTTTTTTTATTGCCTTTTTTTCATTAAGTGAATTCATTTCCACAATTTCAGTTTGTGCAGTTATGTGGCTTCTCATATCTATAAATTATGTGTAAGAAAATAAATTTGCTTAATGGAAACATGTCAATTTTGTCATGTTTTTATCAATAGAAACACTACGATGATGTGTTTTTTTAGTTGTACCATAATTGACGTATTGTAGTTACATCCGTTGTTGCCATAATTTTTAATGATTACACGTGAACAAGCTTACACACCGATATAAATTACATTTCTTATTTAATGAAAATGAAGTAGTTGCAATTGTGTTTTTTTTTTCTACATTTGCAGAATATAGACAAAGATTTGCAAACATTTGTAATGAAAACACATCTTGTATAGCCTTCATTAAGGACTTCTATCCTGATCAAAGCAGCAGAACAATCAAACAGCAAAGTCCAGATTTAAATTACAAGCTGCTAGCTCATCATACAACAATAACGCAGCAGACTTCCAGGTTTCCCGTGAAAGTGTTGGACAAAAGAACTCTGCTGAACAATTCAGGGAAATCATTGACTCTTTGTAATGGGGATTTCAGCGGCCACTCGCCTCACTGAGGTGTTTCCAGCCAAGAATAATGAAGGTCTTGGAGTCATTTCAGAGGATCTGGGAAGAATATGAGTGTGCAGAGGGTATACATACACAAGAACAAGCTTTTTATGAAAGGAAGGCAGGAGGGAAGGATACGCTCATTAAGGAGGTAAAGGAAACTCCCTGGTGCCAGTAAGTTGATTCACTGGTTTAATTGCACTGGAAACTCCACAAGCTTTACTGGAGCCACATGGAAGACCTTCTCACATCTGGATAAAAGCTGAGGCTGGAGTTCAAGATGTGTCTTTCATAAGACTTTCATAAGACAGAGCATCCAGTTTGTATCAGCATCCCATCCCATGCCTATTGCCAAGAAGTGGAGGTATAATGATTTGCGGTTTGCTGCTCAATTAACTCCATACCTTGTAAGGCTTGAGCTCACCAAAGTATTCAAGAGTCAACCATGGGGGTAATATGTTCAGCAACTGAAGCTGGGCCCAAATTGGTCCACACAACAGAACAACTCCAGGACTGCTAAAAAAATCAAAGGTTGATGCAAATTCCCAGTGAAAGTCCAGAAATCAGCTTGATTGAAATGCCATGGTGGGACATGCAGAGAGGTGTTCAGAAACAGTCCCAAACCTTAAACTGAAGCATTAATGTAGAAAATGACTCACATTCTCCAAGCTACACAACATAGTTTATTAAATTAAGGTTGCAAATTAATTTAAGTAAAAATGTCCCATCCTTACAACCTTGGTAAGGACATTTTTTATCATCTCAGCATGCACTTTTCACCGGTTGAATTCATCTAAATTCAGATGTATTTGATTGATCAACGTTTTTTCAATGTTCTCCATGTGAGACATTAAACTAGAGAAGTTAAAAGAAAGAAAACACACATATAACACATGCTTTTCAAAGTAATTCATATATTCAGCAAAATATGAAATCATACAGAGATGATGTATGTATGTATGTATGTATGTATGTACAGAGCGAGAGGAAAAAACTCAGTGCAACAAAAAAGACAATAAAACACAAGAGAGGAGTTTCTTGTTATGGATGCATATTTGTGGCAGGAGTCTCGTTAGGAATTTTAACATCTGTTGCAACGCTGCTTCCAGGAAGTGATGTAGTTTTTACATTTCCCAAAGGAAAAGAGTCGTCACATGGAGCAGGTCGCCTATTGGGGAAGTGCGCCCTCTGGTGGTCTTTCTCATAGCACAAGGATTACGCCACAAACTGGTCATTTTGAATTCATTTTATTGACATTTGGTCAGTACAAGAAAATTCCTCCCTGAAGCTCTGTCAACATGATAAGAGAAACTATATCATTTAAAACAGTACCTGAAACTGAGTCAAAGAAAATGAGAAATGCAAAATAAAAACATTTCTAATTCAATACAGTAATACAATAATTCCCCTGCCCACATTTTCATTCAGCAAGTGGAAATTACAGTTGATTTATTCCCCATCTTCTTTTGCAGGAATTTACAGGTAAATTCAGGGAATTCGAGTACCAGGCAGAATACAAAACTGTTTTAAAAAATTATCTTTTATAAATAAAATGTAATAAATATTTATATATAAATATAGCATATAAAAGCTATCTAAAACACATTTTAAAAAACAAAAAAAAAAACAAAAGATGTGATCAGCAAGGGAAGGAGTTTGCCTGTACTTTATTATTGTTAAACTCTTTCTTTTGAATATTCTGGAAACTCCTTGGTACCTCAATTCATCTGAATCATCACAAACAAAATGTGACATGTGACGAAACCAGGGCAATCAAACTATTACTGTTAAACGGCTTGTTGCCTTTCCTGAAACACATTCTGAAGCAGAACGTTTAAAGAAAAGCACCAAACAGAGCGAGAGGAAAAAACTCAGTGCAACAAAAAAGACAATAAAACACAGAATGCCGATACCAAAATGCAGTGAAGACAGACTCCTATTGAATCACACACAAGTTGAAGAATATTGAGGAAGATGAGGAAGACAAAAACAACCCAAACACAACCTGAGAATGCGTGGCTCAGTTCTGATAAAAGTGCAGGAAGACGTACCTTGAATTTTTGCGTTTTTACAAAAAGGACTTTTTTTTTTGCTCAAAAATTCACACCTGAATGAAGGAGATTTACAGCAGACTTGGCTTAACGGAATGTGTTTCATCAATACATTTACAAAATGTACATATGTGAGGTTTGTGCAGTTGCTTCCAGCTCAGCAGCAACAGCAGAAACGCAAACATGAGGATTTAGACTCGGGTTTGGGTTTGGGTGGACTGCCAGGTAAAGCATCCAGAACTTCTCTGACCTCAGCATTTGAAAGACCCTTCCACTGCAGCAGTTTGGGTATGAACTCCGGGTCCTCACTGCGAACAATAAAATTGAAACCAGGTCATCAGTGACATAGAAGCTGCTTTTCCATTACAAACGTGCTCGAAACTTTGTTATACTGCGCTAAATAAAAAAAAAAACTGAGCTGTAAACACAAAACTAAAAAAAGTGATTAAAGTCGCACATAAATAAGGTAGTTCACGAGATAAATCATTTAAAAACAGGCAGCACCACGATTCTCCTCTTCCCTTTGGTTTATGTCAGTGACAACATCCAGTTGCTGATCATGTGGACTCGTGTGATGCAAAAGTAGCGTTTCCAAAACTTTTCATCAGTTTTTACAAATTGATGAATTTCCAATCAACAAATTTATTTTCGAAATGTCAATTTGCACAATCATACGGTCAATGGGAAGAGAGAGACTCCGTCTTTACAGGTCAAATGATCATCAGTCATGAGTCCCAAGTTTCTGTCTGTCTTTGACCGAGCATGAGAGACGGATTCAGTTTTAATGCAAATATGATGGTGTCCGCTGTAGAGATCTAGTTGGAGGTGAGATGGGCTTTCATTCATGTCAATATGTCAAAGAGTGAGTCTGAGGTTTAACTATAGCTCAGACTAGTAAAACTATATGAGGTTTTTTTTTGTGCTTGGGCTATTGATAGAGCCAGTAGAGATCCAAATGGAAGTGCAATACTTTGTAAAAAGTAAAGATGGATAAATGAAGGACTGGTACTGAAAAGGTTTCAGTCAGTGATGAACTCGGTTACCTAACAATCACCCAGTGTTTCTGAACTGGGAACCAGAGCGCCCGTAAACTCCCAAGATTATTTGCATTTCATTTTTTCTGTTTCCATATATTGAAAATAAAGAAAAACAGAGAACTTCTAATCGAATGTTGAACTCTAGACTAGTACAATCAAAAACTGGTTTACCTCTGCTTCTCATTGTCTTTCTGTTCCAATGTGATGATGAGCTTGAGTGTGTTGAGGTCTTTGCAGACTGACACCTCATGGATCATCAGTATCCGGCGATTCCACTGCTGGACACCAGGAGCCTGGCACAAATTGCACATGTAAGGAATGTATGACCAGAGAGATGGAACGCTGTCTGCAGTGACTGATCCTGAAACGGTGGACTCACCAGATCTGAGATGGTGGCGTGAAGCTCATCGGCATCCTCCTTGATTGTTTCACCAACATCAGAACTCCACTGCTTTCTCAGTATTGACTGATGTTTCTGGAGCAGATGTTTGATGTAGGAGTCAGCAACGACCTTATAAACCTCATTCATCACGATCTGCAGGGCGAAGAAGGAGAGAAGCAGTCAGATCTTGTACCAAACACAAATCTATTGAAAGCTGACTTTTTTTTCTTTAGTCTGAATGACTTATTAACAATAAACAAATAGCAATAGTATGCTTTTCTTTCGTCAGGAGGAACTGGACAAAAAGGATGGCTTACCGTTTGTTCGTCCAGAGCATAAGGCAGCCTGGGAAAATGGTTCCGCAGAGAGTCAAACAGCTCACAGTGCCTTTCACCAGGTTGGCGGAGTAAAAAGCTCCTATTCCGCTTGCTTGATTGAAGGCTTGCTGACCGATTCAGCTTGCTGACCAATTTGAAGTAATCCTGCAGGCAGCTCTACCAGGCAGAAAATGGGTTTGAAATGTCAAATAGTTATACAATGTTTTCCGTGCTTCCACTCTGTTTTTGTCAAACGTAAATGTGGTCAGCGCGAACAGGTACCTCAGCAAGTTCAGTTGCAATTTTCTTTACAAGCTCCAGAGTTGAAGCCTCCAACTTTTCAAGCGTTTTCTTCGTTTCGTCAACAGAGCCAGCTTTAGCACTTCCTTCAGCCTGGATGTGCTGCCTGAGGCCAAGCAAAGTAAATCATGTGAAGATCAGGGCATCCTCCTTCTCTTACACAGACAAACACAACCCGACCGATTCATGCATTCATTGTTTTTTCTGTGGGCAGGTACCTCTTTTATTGGAGTATAATTTTTGGGAACAATTGAGCCTTGATTCAACTTAAATATTATGAATAAACCTTATGAAGATTGGAGGCATGGTGTTGTTTTTGGGAATTTTGTAAATAGAAAACATTTTCAGTAATTTTCGCTGTCATACAACAGGAAAAAAAAAGTTTAGTTTGATTTAAAGTCAAAGGGTAAAAAAAATTACCAAATCCTGAAACACTCACCTTAGTTCTTTACACGTTTTCAGAGTCTTCAGGAAGTGTACGGCTGCTGGGTTTTCCCTCCATGCTTCAGCTTTCTCACGGAGTATCTCAACTTGCTCTGAGTTGTACCTGCAACAGAGACAATTACGCAACATTGACAATCCACTCAGTTTTCAAATGATAATAATTCTGAGTTCAGTACATTCATGGGATATGGCTTCTGAGGCAAACTGTTTTATTCCCAGGTACCATTGAATTAACAATCTGTTTTATAAAATTCAAAGCGTCTCACCTTTCCACAAAACTCTGCAGCTCCTGAAAGCAAACCTTCTTCACCTTGTTACTCAGTAATCCTTTCTCCTGCACTAATTTGGGCATTGCATTGGTACACTGAAAGAGAGAGAAAGAGAAAAGGAAAGCCCCATTATTTGAAAGATTATTGTCACATAAATTGCATTTACTTAGTACCTTGAAAAAGTATTCACTAGGGTTTATCGCAGTATCTTATTGCGATAAGATATTGTGTTATCGTGGCAGGCCTTGAATTCACACCCTCCAGTCATTTGTTATATTACAATCATGGAATCTATCTATCCATCATTCAGCCATCTGTCTATCCATCCATCCAGTATCTTCCTTTTATCTGACAATGGGTTGCCAGGGTAACATCTTGAGGAGGGAAACCCAGACACCTCTCTTCCAGCTTCTTTTGAGGGATTGCTGACTGCTCCCAAGAGTCTGTTTACAGTATGAAGGAAACTCATTTTGACAATTTGCGCCTGGGATATCATTCTATAATTACCTATTTGTCATGAATTCAGGTGAACCTGCAGGAATGAGCTGCCTTATAAATTCATGAATCACAAAACTGGTCTGTCGATGTGCAAAGGTCACAGAGAAATACCCCTAAAGACCTTCAGCTGTAGTGAAGGAGCACATATGCCTCCTAATGTCTTAGGAGGCATATGTGCCTGTTGCAGTTGCCAGATTTAAGTTTAGAAAACCAAATATCATTTCCTTGCCACATTAAATCCAATAAAATGAAGGTTTGTGGTAATAATGTAAGATAAATTGGAAAAAGTTCATGAAGCATGAATAGTTTTACAAGCATTGCGGCAGTTAAATACAACTACACACACATAAATACACAGGCTGGTCTTACCTGAATAACGTCCACATAAAGTTGAGCGTAGGTCTCCTCACTGTAATCCGTTTGTGTTCGATCAGCATCCAGGATTTTTTCCAGGGAATCCATGACTTCCACCTGCAGATGAGTACAATCATGAAACTAAGCGACTAGTAGGAGCTCCCACTTCCACTCTGCTGACTATGAGGTATTGATACAGTGTAAGGACCATTTTGTGTGTGTACATGTGTGTGTGTGTGTGTGTGTGATCCAGTTTTTATAAATGTGATGGTTACAAGTAGAGTAAGGATTTAGGTTGCAGAAAATGAATGGAAGTCAATGCAAAGTCCCCACAATACACGAAAACAAGACTGTGTGTATGCGTGTGTGTGTGTTGGTGTGTATGTGTGTGTGTGGGGGTGGGTGTGTGCGTGGGGGGGGGGGATTGGGCGTGTGTGGGGGTGTGTGGGTGCGTGTGTCGGGGTGTGTGTGTGTGGGGGGGTGGGTGGGGGGGGTGTAACATTCCCTACCTTTACTATCTCCAGCAGTTTCTCCTCTGCGTTTGATTCCCATTCATCCAGCAGATCATTGTCAGAGTCATCAAGTTGAGCCTTCCTATGAAAGAACCAAAACAATTGGCTTGCAACATGTCTGTATCTTAAAATGCTCCAGAAATACCTTTACATAAAAATAAAAAAGTGATTCACAAATGTCTTTAATATCTGTATGTTTACAATGTCCCTATAACCCTAACCCTAGCAAACAAATGCTCCAGGGTGTGTCCTAGAAACAGTAGTACAGATTCGGAAAATCCCTTTTTACCACCTTTAGCCAGGGATTTATTTTTACTGTGGAAAATTTCCTAGTTCTGTAGCAAAACTCTCGTATGAAGATGGACGCCTAAAGTCAAAGTGAATAGTCCAATTAAGCCCCAATCTGTTATTTCTACCCAGTCTGTTATTTCTAAAGAACGACACTGATCTTTAGATTTGATCTTTGTTTTATTAGCATTCAGAGGAATATCAGTCTCCATGAAGTCGTCGTAACTGCCTTTTTCTGCACAAACTTTTCGAGGTTTCATGCAACATTTTATTTTATTTCTACTTTTGAGCAAGTAAAAGTATGATCCATGTTAGGTCACTTATTTGTGTTCAAAAAAGTCCTAGGACAAAAAAAACAAACATAAGCAGTGGTTCATATTGCTGTCAAAACAAAAAGTGGAGGGAAAAAAATCAATGCCAAATAAGAAGCTGAAAATATTTTAGAAAGTTTTTTTTCCAACAACAGGTAGATTTGTTAATTTTGGAAGTTGCTTCCTGCTTCTTTTTTTTGTTTATTTGGGTTTTTTTTACTTGTAGCCCTTGTCAATTGAGGAATTGAAGCACGAGGTTTTATATTCCAGATTGTTTTAAACAAAGACTCTTTGTGCTGGGTGAGATATTTTTTGTCTGTGGAGAAGAGGGAGTGTCAGGCTCCAGTGTTGTTTGAGGTTTTTGGTGTTTGCATTTTGATCATTTGCTGATCATTTGTTTGTTTGCTAGTCATTCTTTGTTTTCTGTTTCTGCCTCCTTTGCTTTGTTGTCGCCGTTTACTTATGTCATATGTTACCGGGTTAGTTGGTTCTTTTGTATTTGGGTTATCCTTCATCGGTGCTAGATTTGTTTACTCCCTCTCCCGCTCATCTTGAGTCACAGTTTGTTTGACATAGTTATTTTTTTGCAGTGTAACGGTGCATGAGCATGCGGACACATACCTCTGTGAGACCCAGTTCGTCAGCTTTGCCCAGCTTTTGCTGGTGCTGATGTTCTGGAGCAGAGCATCGATGTGAGGACGTATCTCACAGAGGAAGTCAGGTCTGGCGTGATTATTTTTGACTATTTCATCTACAGCTTCCAGATGCTGATCCAGATGTTTCCCCAGGTCTGCTGGAGGATTTGGGAAGCTCAGGGGCTCGGAGCTATGTGTGTGCTGATCGCCGCTGCTCTGCGCTGAATTGCTCTGAGTGTGATGGGAGGAAATCTGCTCTCTGTCCGAAGCGTCATCAGAGCACATCCATCGAAGCTCCTGTGAGACCTGTCCTTCCTCAGATACAAGACCTGAAAGTTCAGAAAAAGATTCTTTAAAAAAAAGACAATTATTGTCAGCATGGCGTCTCTCTCTCTTGCTCTCTAACTCTCTTTCTGTGTCTTTTTGAATTTGTCTGAAAATATTCACATCTATTAGCTTTCAGCCATGTCACAGTAACACAGCTCTGTGTTTTATAGCTGCTGTGTGTCGTTCTGTCACATAACAGCCTCTGAAAAACAGTGCCTTCAGTCAGAGGCTTCGTCAAATGTGCGCAACACAGACAGCTGTAGGAAGGAGATCGTTCCTGCCCACATTCATCACCATCTACGATGGCTCTCTGAAGAATTTTGAATGAATATGAGTTACAGCAAGATTTAATTTTCCCTTTGGATCAGTAAAGTATTTTTTTATTTGAATTTGAAAATCCCAATAGAATACTTTAATGTTTGTGGTTGTAATGTGATGGGAAGTAAACAAAACAATCCTACAGGATCTTTGAACCCAGAAACCTTAGATGATCAGATGCAGCAGGAGAAACCTGCCGAACATTTGACAACAATTTTAGGGAGTGCTCATATGAAGCCAGTAATCTTCTGTTGTTGGTAGAGCTCCGTGTCATTTCCTGTTAGAAACTAGAAACTAACTTCTTGGTTGATTAAGAAGTATTTTAAAACTAAACCCTCCAATTGCGTGAATATTTTTAGACTTAATTATAGTACAATAAACAACGTTCTACATTCTAGAAGTTGTTGTGGAATGGTTCTACGTCATTCAAGTCTAGCAGGTTTTAAGGCAGTTGTCCACTTCACTTCAGTATTCCTTCTGAGTCTGATCATGCCATAGGAATTTCATCACCACTCAACAAGAATAATAAACCCTTACCTCCTCCAGTTTGCAAATCTACATTGCACAGTGGATCTCAACAATTTACTCTTTTTAATAGAATGTAATTTTTTTTCAAAATTAATTTCAAAACCTTTTCATCATAACATGCCACATTTATCTTTCCTAGTTTCACCTTTTAGCATAGCACTTTTGTAAATTATTCAAGGCTTTAAATGTGTATGTTTTATGTATGTATATATGTAACAGTGGAACTGAGATTTAGCTAAGAGACAAAGGTGCGTCTTAAACACTGTGGGCTTGTTAGAACATGCCCATTCTTTCTGCTAAGTTATTCGGGTCTCTCACCGACTGCAGGTTTCTGGCCGATCACCGATTGCCGATCTTTTGAAAAGCTCAATCTGCGATTTTGGTGATACCAATTTCTTTGTCTGAAATGTTGCGCAATATAGCGAGAAAGTTTTGAGTTGGGAACAGTGGGTTGACTATTGTTTACTGCAAACATGCAGACATATCTTGGTGTCTGTCAGTCAAACCTTTATTTTTCTCACTGGAGAGTAAAAGATGGTAAGATCGAATTGGCCGATCACCGATCTCCCAAAATGAAGGAAATCAGCACCGATAAATGGGCTGGCCGATAAATCGCTGCACCCATCGTTTATTATTATTCATTTATTTCGAACATGATAGAAGTATAAAATCAACTAGAAATGTGTATATTTTTGGACCACAATATTCTTAATATATATGCCTACATTTACACAATAAGATAATTTTGATCCAAGTTATTATCAAAGGATTCAAGAACGTCATGAAACACCAGCTGAGCTTCAGGGCTAATCAGATTCTCTATAATTTATGTTACTTTAAGATTATGTAGATCGTTGCAACCAAAGCACCTTTTTATCACGATCTCTCTTTACGTAACATAGATGAAATAAATAGATTTGAACTGATTTGACAAAGTCTTCTTTTACATTACAAGACGCTAAATAATGTGGCGTTCGGATAAAGAATGCGACCTGTCAGATATTACATCTTTTATCTACTCAAGTCAGTTCAATTCAGTTCATTTATATAGCGCCAAATCACAACAAATGCCTCAATTCGATTCAACCATGCATACATAATTAATTTTAAAACTCCAATGCATAACATATATTGAACACTTAAAGTTGAAGCCTGTGCGCCTTTCTTGCTGTTCTTCGTTTTTCCAAAGAAACCCTAACCGTGTCTAACTTGATCCTCAACCACAGCTTTTATTGCGTGCAGCGCTGCCATGGAGAGATGGCCACACATAGATAGAAATGACAGCAGTTCTCACTCACCGTCATAGTCATTGTTGTTCTCCATTAAAGGCTTGGTGCTGTCCATTCTTTGCACCTTTTTCGATATCTTGGTCCAAAGCTTGCTCATGTTTTCGGCTTAGACGGTCTCCCTGTTTCAGACTGAGGATGACTTCCTGTGTGCCCGTGCGCGGGGTGCCAGCCTTTATAAGCTCCCAGTGGGTTTTTCCACTGCAGGTTCAAACCGCACGTTTACTTTCGCTTTCTGCTTCTTTGAAGCTGCTACAGAGTGGAATAAGAGATTACACCACTGCTATTGGTAAAGTACCCACGAAGACTATTATCCACCTCTTTCCCTGCTTTGTGTTTGCCTGATGAAATAGTTTTTTACTACAATTGTTTTATTTTAGCATAAATTATTTATGCTCTTTTATGGACATAACAGGGCATAAAAAGCCCGCATCTGGGCCAGAACCTGCTGAGGTTCGGCGCCGGCATGTCATATCTTGCCTACAACAATCTTGTGGATCAAATCTGGATACTATGAATACCAGGAAAACATCTGGCCAGACAGTAACTATAATGTTGAAACGTCCCAGCCAATATACCTAGGTGGGCCCTATATGGGAAAAAGAAGAGCAGACAATATGGGTCCCACATGGGTTTGTTCATGGTTTCTATAGTGGCCCCACAGGGGTTTGCCCATGTAGGGCCACTGGACAAACCCATGTGGGACCTCCTTTTCCCCATATGGGGCCCACCTAGGTATGCTGGCCGAGGTGCTTCTGAGTTTTCGATTGGTGCTAAACTGAAAGGGTACTCCACAGTTTTAATGAGTTCAGACTGAATTTGATTGTCTTTAGTTCAATACATGTATATAAAAATCAGGTGTCTCATTTGTAAACTAGATCACTCTAATTAGATTTGTGAAAATAGAAAAAAATAAGCCGCTTGTTGTTTTTGCAGCAGCACAACTTCAGCTTTAGAAAAGCGTTTAGACCAGTCAAACCTGCACTGATTCCTTAAATCTATAATCAGGATAATTCTGGAGATGAATACCCAGTTTTATTTGCTCAGTCTCTGCAGGTTAAATAAATCATTCTACTGGATGTTTACTTTGCATCCAGGCTCAACCCGAAACTTCTGTTCTATTTGAACATGACAGACCGACAACCTCAACGGCAAAAAAATAAAGAAAAATGAAGTAAAAATCAAACGTCACAGCTTTGTTGTCTCCTTGCAGAGTGAAAAAAATGCACTTTTTTGCAAACTCAAACTCATGTAAGAGCTTCCTGGAAATCATCTGCAGGCTGATGTTTTTATTAGCCATGAGAGCAACGGTCTGATGTCATAGATTGAAATTGGAGAGGGGCTGGGACAGATCCTGACTGGAAAGTGAAAGTACAAATGTCTCACATGAAAAATACATCAATCAAGGCCACACTTGATAATCACTATGGTTACAGTAAAGATAGCTCATGAAATGGTAAACTGGTTCTCCCGTTTGCATTTGCAAGGTGGTGCGTGCAATTTGCTCTGAGTTTGACCAGAACATGTGACTTCTCTTAAGTCAAAACCAGAGTGAAAGAGACAGGCTAAAATATAAAGCTGTCCAATCCATAAGGATTTGGTCTTTTCTGTGTGTTTATTTTGGTTTCTGTGTCTAACCCTTGATTGCTCCCAGCTGTATCTCATTCCCCTGATTATCCTGTGTGTATTTGTGTTTATTCATCATTAAATCATCTTTCTCTCACCATAACCTGGATCCACTCATCCCACCTCACCACTCTACCACCACAAAACATGACACTATCCTAGTGAAACAACATAGAGAAGAAATAGAAAGTTTTAATCTTTTAATGTAATCCCTTCTGTTCACTTTTTTTATTACAAACTGAAATGTGAATTTGAAAACAACATGCTGGATCCTTGTATGTGTTTATTTCAAGCCCTGTGATAAAACATTTGCTTCCATATAATTTGTGTGGGTGTGTGTGTGTGTGGGGGGGGGGGCACTTAAAACTTTGGTATGTAATTTTTATTTTTTTAAAACACACAAAAAAATGTTTTCGCTTGTAACTGTCACTATGTCTTGACAGTAGGGTACGACAGAGAGCACCGGGTTGCAAAAAAATATTTTTTTTGGAATTTGTCTATGTTTTTTCAACTGAATTAGGATTATTTTGAACCACTGAATCCAAAAATTACATCCATTTTTCTCAATCTGGTCAGGTTTTTATTCTAATTTCCATCCATCCATCCATTTTCTATACTCCCTTTTTCCCTTAGTGGGGTCAGGAGGTGCTGGTTCCTATCCCCAGCTAACATTCCGGGTGAGAGGCGGGGTCACCCTGGACAGGTCGCCAGTCTGTCGCAGGCCAACACAGAGACAGACAGGACACACAACCATGCACACTCACACCTAGGGACAATTTAGAGAGGCCAATTAACCCAACAGTCATGTTTTTGGACTGTGGGAGGAAGCCGGAGTACCCGGAGAGAACCCATGCATGCACAGGGAGAACATGCAAACTCCATGCAGAAAGACCGGGGCCGGGAATCGAACCCAGAACCTTCTTGCTACAAGGCAACAGCTCTACCAGCTGCGCCACTGGGCAGCCCTTGTTCTAATTTGATTTAGAGAAATCTGATCTTCTGACTAAATTGATGACATTTTTCCGACATTATCAGTTCATTTCTGTTCATATTTCTCATCCAAAAAAAGGTTTTAGGAGAAAAAAGATTGTTTTCTAACAGTGTGTTAATTAAATGTTACAAACTTGGATTTCTGTAAATTGAATGATAAACACTAATAAAGGTAAGTACATATAAATTGAATATTACGTCTTCATTGTGTAAAATTCTCTGGCTCTTTTCTGTCCTGATGGAGGCTCTCCTCCTGCTCATCACCCATTGGTCAGATTCTCAGGAAACTGATCCAGATGTAAGAACAAGTCACACATTTTGATGCTGATGTTGCTGCATAGCTCAGAAAGTTGACCTGATTGAGCAAAACTAATGTGATTTTTGGATTCAGCTCATCAAAATGACCCTAAAACAGTTGAAAAACCCCAGACAATTTTTTTTGGCTGTTGACCAGTGCAACAAAAAAAATCGAGCTCCTCCTAGTGCTAACCAGAAATAACCGATCAGGGGGCGGGTCTTTGCACTGTCAAGAATGTTTAATTACAATAAAGTTCAAACTGAATCTGAACATTGTCAGTTGTTCAGTTGTTTGCCTTAAGACATGAAAATAATATTTCCACAAATTACACCCACACGCACACATACATAGACACGCGCACACACACAGCCCATAAATAAACAATCTGCTCTAATCTGGCTCAGTGTTCACGCCCTCCTGAAAGCCAATCAGATTTTATCAGTCTCTCTGAGCCAATCATTAATTTGCCAACAAAATTCAACACGGCAGTGTTTCTTCTTCTGCCCTCCTATTTCATTTCACTGACTGTCCTCCACACATTTCAGGTGTTTTCCCAAAGATAAGCTCCAGCTTACTTCATGCATCTCCTTTTATGTTTGCTCATTAAAATGGAGAGATCCAGATTTTACCTGATTGCGTAATGAACTTTCCCTGTTGAATAAAAGAGCACATTGTTCATCCCTTTCTTTCAAAGCCTCTCCCTGGGGTCAGGGCAGCCTTGTGTGGGACAATCAAAGATTACATGCAACATTTATGATCTCTTTGGAACAGAAATACCTGCTGGGTGAGGTTTGAAGAGTAAAAATAACAAGGGATATTCCCTTGTGGGAGGGAGGAATAGTCCTTTCAATTTCACCAGAATCAACAGAAATACTTTGTGTTGAGGCGGTAACCTGTTTTACAAATCGACTGCTTGAGGTAAACATTGAATGCTACGTGGCGGGCTTTATTTGAATTCAACATTAGATATTTGCAGTTTAATCATGGACGGTTGTAAGCACGGCCTCCAAGCTACTCAGGAAATAGACCTGAGTATTAAGAGCTCTGGAAAAACTTCTTCAAGGTTTATTCTTTCGACTGTTTCATTTTGAAGCTTCATTTCAGAGACAAATGGCAGCCATAACCCTGTTGACGTCACCTGAGTTTTGACCAATCAGACGTTTTCTATTAGGTAGTAGTTTTGGTATCTTCAGCTTTTGTTTAATTCAACATTAAAACAGATAAATGAGATTACCAATAAGTTATTTTAATTTGTTCCAATATACTCATTTAACTTCAAATAATGCATCAATATTGTGATTCTCTAAATTAAATGTCTTAATAAGACAAACTAATTATCCTATTTTTTTATGGCATGTACCTTTTCATATTTAATGTGAAGATAGATCTTCGTGAAAGGAAAATAATTTTCCTTTCATGCATTTAACAGATGTAACACCAACAACTTCTATTTGAGAGACAGCCACACAGCGCGCTCAAATCGTGGCAGCTACTGGAAGCTACTGCAGCTTAGTTGTGGCAGCCGTGAAGCTTAGTTGCAGGTGTAACCGACGCTGTGGCAGCTTCCACAAAAGCTGAAAGCTGACTCTACTAAGCCGTGTCTGCTTCTGGCTGCCACTAGTTCTAATCATGGCCTGGAGTTCATATGTTCTCCCTGTGGTTCTCTCCAGTTACTCAGGCTTCCTCTCACTATCCAAAAATGTGATCATGAAGTTCATCGGCCTCTCTCAATAGCCCTTGTATGTGTGTGTGTGTACGTGAGATTGTTGGTACTTTCTTTTATGCTGCCCTTTGAACTGGTGACCTATCCACTGTGTGCCTCTTGTCCAATGGTTGCATGTAACCGGCACAAACCCCTTCAAGGCTGAGCAGTTATAAACAGTGGAGAAGCATAATTCAATTGTCTGTTGTCCATTGCAACAAATAAATTCTTATGAAAAGTGCTTAAACTCGACAGTTTGGTACGTATTGCTAACCATAGTGGAAGTAGCTCACACTTTCAACAGACCTGGTGCGGACACGCCTCTGTATGCTAAGCCTCATAGCACAGAGTGTAGTGGTTTAAATAACTAATAATTAAAAGGCATTACAGCATTTGTAGCTGTTTGGAAATCCCTTCAACTCCAAAATACAACTATATCTTTTTTATATATGCCTAAATCCCATTGATGACAAATTACAAACAAAAGCGCTGCTTGGGAAACACCTGGATGAAAATCCCATCTTTATTGTGGAAGTGAATGAATAAGGCAGATCACAGAAAGCTAAAGGTGTGTTGGTCACATGGCCAGAAATTAAGAGTGAAAATAAAAATCACAAAAAAAAAAAAGCCACCAAATTCATTTTTCATAGCAAAACATGTGACATTATTGTATCCTCTAGTGACAGCTCGCTTACAAGTTAATGCCAATGACTTATAAACAATATAATACACAAGCATTTTAGAGTTAAGTTCATGAACAGTTTTGCTACAGCATTAACACTGCGGTGAACTGAGGGAGCTGCTGCCCCCTGGTGGACAGGAATGGAACATGACGCTGAGCTTCATTAACCTAACTCTTCTGCCTCCTCCTCCTCCTCCTTGCACATTCTTTAGGACTTCTTATACTCAATCCTCTCCACCTTAACGTCGTCTCCAATCAGCTGATAAACGTATGTCACCACTGTAGACGCTTGGATGTCCATTAGTACAAAGGAGGGGATAATGTTTCTGTAATAAAGACAAAATATAGAATGTTACAAGAGAATAAAGAATTAACAAAGAACCGGGAAAAAAAACAGGTAAATACAGGGTTTCCTATTGTTTTTCATTCAAAAGTTCTGGACTTTTCCAGACTTAAATTTTCCAATATCACAGTTTTCTAGATCTAAATATTTAAAGGGACAGTAATACCGTATTTTCCGGACTATAAGCCGCTACTTTTTTTTCCACGCTTTGAGGCTTATGTATGTACTTTTCCAGCTTTCAAAAAAAAACTTTGTAGATGCAGCTTATAGTAAGAGTAAGGTGTGCTCTGTAGTACACAAAATACTGTACGTGTTTTTCAGGCACATGGTGCCATTTTATAGCACAATAGGGTAACTATGTTACCTTCAGTTTAAAAAAAAAAAGACACATATTGTGAGTCTTTCTCTTTAAAAACCCTTGCTCTATCTTAAACTCCGCTTTCAGCTCCTCTATTAACTCTTTAACAGCGTTTTTACCAGCGTTGCTCTGCCATGGTGTACAGTTCCACCAGGTGTTTGCTAATTGCTGCTGGCTACTCTGAAGGAAGGAAGCTGCAGCTGCACCTTGAAGACGGGGCTACGTCCACTCAGGCATTTCATACAGCTGAATGGTTGCCATGGAGATTAAAGGATTCCTCAAACATGCACGAAAGAACCAAGGCAACACTCTGGGTATGTTTTCAATGAGGGAATAACATTATAACATGAGGTAAAGCTCAAAAAAGCTGATTTTACATTCTTTACATTTAGACATAAAGTCGCCTTTAAATTCAACGTTGTAAAATCTGAAACATTTTGGCTGGTTTCCTTTTTGTAGTAATAAGGATAAGAATAAGTGTTTTCTAAGCCAGGGATTTCAACACCAAATTGATCAAGATCCAATCCACAACGTATTGTTGCAGCACGCTTAGCTGGGTCTCACCTGACCTACACTGCGCAACTAAAGCTGAATAACAGCAACACTTGTTTTATGAAGGAAGACAACAACTCTTCCTATAACTTCTATCCACATATGCTTAACTGAAACAGTACAGAAAGCATGTTACAAGCCCAATTATTAAGTTATATCAAAAGAGAGAGAAAGCACGCTAAAGCTAGCCTCTGAGACGTGTATTTATTTACACAACTCTTTGTTACTGTATGTGAACTCCTCTAGAATGGTACCCAAACTAACAGAGTTGTTGCTCTGTCTCCAGTGGACATGTTCGTCCAGGAGGAGCGAATGCTGCAAGTTTCCTTCAACAGAAAACTTTTTTTTAATCAATTTTAATAATAAACTGAGCTTATCTGCATTGTTTAATAACTAGGATCAATATGGAATGTGTGTAATTGACTTGTAAACTTTCAGTATGATGAAAATTTATGATGAGATGACATGTTATGATGAAATATATTGCAAATCATTTTTACAATAGAGTGCCTAACAACAGCTCCAATATGCAATTGGGAAAAAGAAAATACATTTCCTAAGTACTTCTAATTCAATATATTCTCTTAATGCTACACAGGAAGTGAAGCTCAAACACGCCGACTGCGTTCTGTGCTGTAGTAAATCAGACTTTGGGTCTTTGTGTCGATATTTCCTGGTTTAAAATGGACGCAGCTTCTCATCACGGCTACCTTTCCAGTGCGTTGTAGGCCCCGGTAGCAGAGCCGGGGTTGATGTAAAACTTGTTTTCGTTCTCGAAAGCCTCAAACTTGTGTGTGTGTCCCGAGATGAGGATGTCGACGTCCAACTGTCTCTGGAGCAGCGCCAGGCTGGCCATGTCGCCCCACGGGATGACCTGGTGGCCGTGGATGAGGCCGATCTTGAACTGGCCCACCGTCACCACCTTCTGCTCGGGGTAGTTCAGGTTCTGAGAGGAGGGCAGAAACGGTTTCGGTTTTAGTGAGCACGTCAGCTGGAGCGATCTGCTTTAACCAGAGAGAAAACCCTGAATGCAGAGTCAAGAGCTGGTACACTACCTTGCAAAAGTATCCCTTCACTGTTTTAGCTTTTCTACTCTTCAACAACAAATCTCACTATGTTTTATTGTAAGTCAGTCTAGCACTAAGTAGCACATAATGCAGAGGGGAAAGAAGTTTTTTTCTATAAACGAATAAAAGTATTACTCTGGTACACCTAAATTAGGGATCACTTTATTAGTAAATAGAATTTGTTTGTGTGCAATTCAATTTCAGTCTAAATTATGTCTTGCTGTTAAAGCATCAGAGGTTTGTTACATAAAAAGAAGAGTTTAAATCACCCTGAACTCAACATCCTCAGTGAGACGTGGTGGTGGCAGCATCATGCTGTGGGGATTCTCTTATAGAGCAGGGACAGAGAAGTTGGCCAGATTCAAACTATGAAAGATGGATTTTGAACCAAGTAGCAGTGATTGCTTAGAATTTCCCAGATTAAAAAAAAAATTATAACTTCTGGTATGTCTGAAAAACTGATCTTTATAGAACCTCTACAATAGGACCAAGTTTTATGAAAAATAATGATCGGGAAAAAAAAAAGTCAAATGTTTCTTTTGATGTTCTGTCATAAAATCCCAATAAGTAGGAAGAAGTGTATATCTTTCGAAGGGAGGACATTAGCTAGGCACAGGGAACCTCAATTTGACAAATTCAGTGGTGAGGACACTTCTACTAATATGCTAATATGCTTCCATTTAGCACTTTAGCATTTTTGCTAACTTTGAAAACATTTTGCACTCTTAGCTTTCCCTTTCACAAATTACTATATTGGTATAGCAATTTAGCATTAACTTCCACTAATTACTACAATGACAGCACGTTAGCGTTAGTTCCACTAAAACATAGCGCCTTAGCATTAGATCCCATCAATTACAATCTTAGCATGGCGATTTAGCATTAGTTTCCACTGAATACTCTGTTGGCAGGGAGTTTTACCGTTAGTTTCCACTAACTGCAATGTTGCATAACATTTTAGCATTAGCTTCCACTAAGTACTACATAAGGTATAGCACTTTAGTAGATAGTAGAACTAATATTTATGATAAGTGATTTAGTTTAGTGCAACTAATGTTTTAGCTAGCAGTGGCCACCACTGGAAATATAGTTCCTCTTTCTCTAAATGCTATTTATTTTTCAACTTAAATACTTTTCCTCTGAAGGGTGTAATGATTACGGTGGGTTTTAAGAAGGAGTACAGACCTCATCAAAGTCTCCCCGCACTATGTGGACGTCCCCAGCGAGAGTTTTCAGGTAGTCGTAGCTCTCCTTGGTGCAGAGGTTGCCTGTGCACAGAATGTGCTGGATCTTCCCCGGGACCAGCAGCTTCTTGAACTTGGCTGGCAACGTGTTGCACCGGTGGGGAATGTGCAGGTCACCTAACACCAAAACCAACTAATGTCGCACAAACACACACAAAAACCAGTTAGTCACCCACGGCTGAACGAAGGCGTCCAAGGACCACAAAAGAACAAAGTCCAAGGACAGAGCCCTGCGGGATGCCGTAAGTCAACCTGTAGCAGAAACCAATAGACATAAACACCACAAGAACTCTCCTATACCCCTTTATTAGTTATTGTTATATTGTTTTGTTTTTTTACAATAGAATAACACAACCTTTTTTTTCTTGTACTCAAACACCCAGCAATCCATTAACACCTCCCTTAAGCCAATCAAATCAGCAACATTTGTAAGTACAATTCTGAAAATATAACGTGTCTGAATTCAAACTGGCTTCTCAATGTCATTTCATGAAGAGTTTTTAAAAAGCCAAAAGTTTAAAAAAGATTTTTTTAAAAAGCGAACTGATTACAAACAGCTGGACTTCAGACACTCAGCGACAGACTGGAGAGACGTCCATTGTTACCAAACACAGGAAGTGACACACAAGCAGACATGAGCAAACTGCATGATGAAGGGATAGTTCAAGATTTTCTTCTACGTGAGGTTTGGGTAAAAAGCTGTAAAAATGTCAATCTTACCTGCATTAGATAGCTTTTGAGATTTTCACTGAGCATGAATGCATATTTGTTCATGTTAGAGGTCTGACCAACGAGGATATCTACCGCTCTATCTACCAATTATTGTCCAATGTCAAAAAAGAACAGAGATGTAAAGGATTTATGATGCTTCTCTGTGCATAACTACCCAATATGGACAGTTTAAGCAGCATAAAATATCTTCATGAAATTACAAGTTGGTTTTTTTTTTGGATGGCGGAAGTCCACTTTGACTTTGGCTCCTCTAGCCACTGCCTTCCAGGACCAACTATCTAGTGAAGACCTCGAGAGAGTTACCTAGAACAGGTAAGACTTTAACTGTGCCACACGTGAACAATCCTAAAATACCCCTTCAACACTAACAAAATCCCGACGTCCCACTGTAACTGCAACAGCTGGAGAACCTCTGCACCGGGTGCAAACTCCTCCTAGGTTAGAGCTGGTTTTTTTTTTTTTTTTTTTTAAGAAAGTAAAAAGTGTACTTATCTAAGTTAAAAATCTTTTTATTTGGTTAACGGAAAATAAAATCCAGAAACTCTCAACGTGTCACAGAGGACAGTTTTGGGATGCACCAACAAACTCAATTTTCTAGAATCACTATGTTCTAGAAAACAACAAACACACACACACACACACACACACCCGCACACCCCCACACGCACACACACACAGTTGAGGATTATTCTATGGAACCTAACACATAAAATTGTCCAAATTTGTGTGAGTCCTTGTACCAGCAGAGTATCTAGAAACGAATCTGCGTCATCTATGCTTATACGATCTTTCAAACACCTTTACCAGGAGTGGCCACTAATTTGTCCACCTCTATATATTTGGAACACCAACACAGATTAAGCGTATGTCAGCATAAGTTCAATTCGCAGCAACTCTGGAAATATCAGCGGCTTGTTCAGCTAAAAAGGCAAAAAAAAAAAAAAAAGAATAAAAAAACGCCAGACCTGTGCAAATTTGCAATCCCATTTTCTTGTTAGTGCCAGGCAGAAGGGTGAGCAGAAAAACAAGGAAGCAGCACAAAGTGAGCACACTTACCCGGTGACCAGCCTGGTTGGTTGGAGACAGACAGGTATAGAGGGGTGGAGGGAGGGGAGAGGGTTGGAGGAAGAGGAAGAGGTGCATGTGTACATGACACAGGATGTGTTAGAAAGGGGAAAAAAAAAAAAAACAAGCAGAAAGAAGTTGGGAAAATTAAAAAATTAAGTTTATTAATTAATGAATCATTCTAAATCAAATGAAGAAAATAACAACAACAACAAAAAAAAGTGGCAAAGTGATCAAGACATTTGTTAATGGTTGATGGTTAGTGATCATGCTAAGCTGAAAACAAGAAATCAGGAACCTGAGTGTCAGCCAGGACAAAATCAGGTGTCAAAGCAAATCTGATTGCTTTATTTGTGTCATTTAGCACAAATAATTATACAGAGACAAATTAAGGGATTACATCTCATTGTTGTTAAACTCAACAAACCGTTGAAGTGCATGCTGCTGTTTGACGTACTTAGAAAAAGTTTAGATTTCTTCCTTTAAAATCAAGTCATAAACAAAACAATGTATATATGGTTTATTGATTTCTACTCACTATGTACTGCACCACTGAGTAAGAGTAATAACTAGTGCTTTTTAATAAATAAAGTGGACACAATCTGAGCATGCTCTGTAAAATCCATAACACTGAAAGCACAAGCGGAGCCACAAATCATGTTTTGCTCAGAGTTCCATACAATCTTGGGCCAGCTGTATATAGACTGACAACTACATCAACCTGAACAATTAGAAGGGAGAAATGAATGAATGAGTGAATAAATAAAAACATAATGACAGCAGCTTCCCTAGAAAATGTCTCTACTTTGCCAGTCTTAAAAAGAACTAATTAGCAAAGTGTAGCATGGGATAATATCCAGGAAGCATATTTCGTCAATGCAGTAGAAGAAAATGTATTACAAGATGAAGCTGCTAACCTTTAGCTGGTTAGCCGCTAATTTGATTGGTAAGTATAAAATATATGTTTTTAAAAACATGCTGTCATAACAAAATACTCCAAGAACGAGAATGGCGAACTAAGAAAGCACCGGGCAAAAATCATGACACAACAGGGGTGAGTGAAACTGTCAAGAGCGGTTTTCTGGGATACTAAAAACTCAAGGATGTCATGTGATCGTCGATCCATCTTTTGCTCAAGCTAAAGTAGAAGTAACCCTACAATTAAACCTCACTACGAGGCTGGGACGCAACGTCGCTTTCTTTACGTCGACAGCTAGTTTCCTAATAAACCAAGCGTAATTCAGGCTCACTACGTGCAGGGAATGGTTCTCCTTTCGACATTTCAGACTCACCATCTTGTCTGTTGCTGTTTGCTGCTAGTCCAGTTGAGGAAGCGCCTTCGAACGTAACGGAAGCTAATAGGGTAGACGAAACAAGAGCGTCCGGGAAGGCGATATGCCCGCCATATTGTGGGTGGCATTTCTACGACAGCGTATTAGGACCATCAAATAAAAACATATGAAAGAGAGAGAGATATATATATATATTTTTTTTAATAAATTTTTTTGGAAATGTCTCAGCTGGAATAGCTTTTAAATTTTTTATTTAAAATTTTAACGAGTTAAGGAGACTCGAGAAGACACATTTAATTTCTAAATACAAATATTTGACTAAATTATCAGTTACTGGACGGAAATAGTATTTATATTTCTATCCCAATCGAACCTGCCACTCATAAAATGACAGTTATACTCACGTAGCCCGTTTAGTGAGAAGCGAACGTCACAGATATAACCACATAGAAGTCGCCTTGATCGGTGCCATTCTTTGGAATATTGTGTGCCCACGCAGCCGCCATCTTTGTACGGGAGTCCCTCCATCTAGAACCGTAGACAACGTATAAGAACAATCACACGTTTTCAAACAATTTTACGTATCTTTTTTTTTTAACTTTATACACAAGGCTAAAAAAATGCAGAATGGTAAAAAGCAAAAGAGTTTTCCAATTTGAAATTAACTTGAGTATAGTATTTTCTTATAGAAATAAAAAAATGCTAACAAATGTTAAGTCCTCTTAAGTAATGCAGTCCACTATATTCTCAAACATGTGTAAGTATGCATAATATTTAGTACATGCTGATTAACCGTTTTTGTGGAAGATATCATTCTAAATATGAATTTAAAATATATGTTAAAAAAAAAACTACAAACATGATATATATATTTATTTATTTCTTTCCCAATCCTCTTGGGTCAATACTTCTACATTTGACAGTATTTCTCTGCTATAAGAGCAGTTAGGTTTTTTGTACTGTAGTAGTCTTCTGTTGTTCCCGTTAACTCTGTATTCTTTTTTTCCTTCACACTCAAGTCTGTACCAGTAGATGGTTGTTTATCTTAAACATGGTTGTGGTTTTGCTGACACATGGTTATACAGAGGCATAAAGAGCAGATTATCTAAACTGTACTTGCACTTGAAATAAATGGAGATTTCAAGTGCATCAAGTGACAGATGCATCTCAATAATACAAGACAAAATTAGGGATGTTTAAAATGAGAAACATATATTACACTGATTCACAATCATCGAATTTCTGCTAGTTTTGATGATTATGGCTTACAGCTGGAAAAAGCACAAAATCTGTTTTCTTGGTGTATTTGAATATTACATTGACAAACAACAACAAAAAATACAGAAATGTCATGCTATGACCATTGTATGGCATATGCAATCATTGCAAAAACATCACTGACATCCTCCACAACGAAAACGAGCCACAAACTGTAATTTAAAAAAAATACTGGCTGCTCACAGGCTCTTAAAAGTATGTTCTTGTCCACTTGTATAGCAGAAGAAAAGTGGCAATCTTGTATTATACATTTAAGATTACTTTCCTAAGCATTTATCACTTTCTAACCTGCCATGTCTCTTCACATATAATGATTATGTTTTAAAAACGACAGAAAACACCAATTTCAGCAGTAAAACGTTCAGAGTTTATTTGCTATTTATCTGTTTTTGTTCTAATACCTATAAGCAACACATTCAGCATCGAGTTTATGGAGCTGTCACCGTTTTAACTCCATACAAATTCAGCATCTTTCCTCTCTGTCGACCTTTTTCACACTGGTCAGGATTGCAGGGAGGAGCGCTCCCTCAACACAAAATGGCGACGGCACTGACGTATGCTTTAGGTTTCAGGCGATATCTACTTGTATAGGTCCATCTGCGAAGAAAAAACGTCATCAAGCTAGACACTGCTTCGTTCTATCCTTTCAAAATAAAACCCATGCAAATTAAATTTGTGCAGTTCAGATTACTAAAAACCTCAAATAATTATTTTGTTATTACGTTATTAATCTACAACATGATTCTCTTTGTTTAGCAATGTTCTAACGGTCCACCTCTTTGGTGCTATCAATAAAATACTAAATCCGCCGCAGTACATATTTCAGAAGACTTTTAATGTTAGACAACAGAGAGACCGGATGTTGCTAAATTTATTCAACTTTAACGCTTGTCAGAAAAAAATCGACACGAAAAGCTGCATTTCGCAGAACATTCGAGAGGTAGGTGATAAATAACGGCATCACGGCCCTTTCAGTTCGTCTTTTTTTATATTTCTACGGTGGACATAACACAGTAGAAAAACTGAAGCTATCTACGCGGTGTTGTGAACGTTACTTAATCGTAATATCTGAATGGCGTCGACTGCGTTTGGCTAAGCTTGTTAGCTTTAGCTGCGTGGCGTCAGTTGGCCTCGAGTTTGGGCACGGCGCTTTTTTTCTGTAAACGTCAGCGCTCTCAGTGGACATGATTAACGGTAAAACTGTAGTTTTGTTAGCTTCTTATCAGACGCATAATAGGTTAAATGTGTGTGTGTTTAATTGACTATTTGTTATTAAACGGTTTGTTACCAGAACGCGTAGTCATTAGCCAATCAGGGGACCCGTCTAATTATCTCCCCCTCTCAATTGGAGGTAATTAGTACAGGATTTAAATGAATAATGACGTGACGACAGTGTTAAAACGGACTGAACGCTGTCGCACCTGCTGATGCTGGCATTTCAGTCCCCCGTTAATGGCTCCTTTCCCCCCACCCCTCCTCCTATAAGGTTCCCGGACATCGAGGACGTTCCAGAAAGCTCTCCTCTGTCTCTGAACCTGGCACCGACACCATTTGGACGCCTCAGGGTGTTAAGCTTTGAGAAAACGTTTTAGACACCCTGCTGCCGCAATCGATACACCACCAGCTATCGACCACCGTTCACTGCGGCATTTGGACGATCAGCGTTGTGTTTATGTCTTTGTTTTGCAGAAACGGTAAGTTGTGGGAACCGAATTCCAATATACATTGTGTTTTCTTTTTCTTGTTGGCTACGTGTTACTTAGCTGCTTTATTCTCGTGTACGCTTTGCCGTTACTCTGCAGTATTTAGCGGTGCTCCCTGTCTTCTCAGACCATTCAAAATGGCTTCTCCCAGCCTCGTCACTCGTGTGCAGTGACTGTATGACGCACTCTGCACCAAGCCGCTATCTGAGCTAGTTTGTTAGCCTCCACTCGAGTAGCCCCCCGCCCCCCTCCTCTCTCTCTTGGTTTTCCAAAACGGATTTTCATGGTAGACCAACCACTTGTCATTCATTTTGTGACATTTTCCGTAATCCTGGCTTGTCAGGTTGTAAGCAGGTGTGATTTGTTGGGATTCCATCAGTCGGACCGCAGCTAAAGGGCCTCATGTTTGTGACCTATTAAAAAGAGCAGGCCTTATAGGTCAAAAAGCCAGAGGCCCCCCAGCATAAGACAAAAGGCTTAAACAAATCCATTATTGTGACCACAAAGAGGGGGTTAAGCTGAATGCTAAGAAGCTTGGTTTCCTTTTTCATTTAAAATCCATGCTGGCTGCCTGAAATGCAAAATTACTTTTTTTTATTTTCTTCAATGCATAAACAATGTTGATTTGATTATTTATTTATTTTTTAAATTCTAGCTACATTTTTGAATAGATTGGCTATAAGCTATTTTTTTTTGTAAGGAGTTCTTTTGTGTTAAAAATATTCAGTATCCAATTTCTCTTATTTTTCTAAATCTAAAAATGTTAACTTTTTTTGGTGTTTTGTTACCTTTTAAAGAGATCGTTTTGTGTATTTGTAGTGAGTTCCTGAATGGTATCTATGCCTGCATTAGACAATTTTCTTATTGGAGTGAATTTGTAGAAAAAGTAAAACCTCAGAATGGGCGGATGCTAACGGCTAATCAGAAGGATTTATCACTTCTAGCTGGTTTTGATCATTTATATGTGTTGGATTCAATGATATGAACGTCCTGTATTTTTATAATGTAATGTGAAGGTTGTTGCTGTTAAACAGCACCTATATTATGTGTAAAAATGATATTGCTTGAGGCTGCATCGGTCTGCTTTGACAGCTGTGGCTTGTCAGCCTCTGAGGATGAAGTGAAGATGTCCAATAACTGAGGTGGAATTATTCAGCCTCCAGCTGCTGCTAATGGGATGACGGCGCAGTGACATGGACTTTCTTCTGATTCAGATGACTGAGAAACTCAGCCGTGTTCTCTGACGCTGTAGAGGGCCAGTAATCTGTAGCTCAGTTTAAAAATAATCCCGAACTGAAACCTTCAGCTGTAAAGCTGCTTGAGGCTCTTCATCAGGACCCTCCACTTAACGGTCATCATCAATTAAAATTGAGAAACAACTGGACGACGTTCTTCAAGTAAACGTACAAATTCTCATTTTATACAGTCATTGGTTGCTTTCAATTCATTATCTGCACATCATTTGCATAATTAAAATGGTGCATTGAATTAAAAAAAAAAAAACTTTTCTCATCATTACGTTGCTAACTTCATGCCTTTTCTATAAATATGGAAGCTGAGATTTGAAAATTAGACTGAGATATGACTCATTCTTTGAATGAATCCATAAAATGTTGTTTTCCTAAAACTTAATTTCTTTTTATTTTTAAGAAGTCCAGGTCAGCAGGTATAAGTTGCTCTTTGCATTGTGACAGCCTGCAGTCTAGACACTCAAAACCTGCAGATGGTTATTAAGCTCGTGGATAAGAGCATCTTAAGTTTGAGATGTCTCCTTTTGCCTTCCTGCCCTGTAAGAATTTCATCACTTTATTACAAACTCGCTCCATTACGACATCCTTCTACAGGTAAGGCAGCCATTACTGACGAGAACAAACATCCAATCTACCAATTTATGTCTGCCTGGTCTAAATGGTAGCAACAGAGATGAAGGCCACTCAAACACTCTATGTTACACAGCACAGACTGAATAGAACGCAGCCTTTTTCCTCAGCTGCTGCTTCCTCCATGCAGTCCGTCCAGTGACGTTAGCTAGAGCAGCTCGTCTTTGTTTCTGAAATATTGATGGCTGTTCCTCTCCTCCTCTTTCAGAGCTGTTGCGCAGCCGTTGGAACCTGTGTGGTGGAAACCTAGCCTTCAAGCAAGGAGCTTGCGGCCACAGCGGCACGACGTTTTTCATGTCAGAGACCGAGCACGCTTGCAGTCGTTTATGTCATCCCCTCTTTTCCAGACAGAAGATCCCGAAAAATCCCCAACCAAGATCCTTTTATCTTACTGATAGTGCTAACATCCAGCCAAAATGTCTGTCAACGTCAACCGCAGCGTGTCAGACCAGTTCTATCGCTACAAAATGCCCCGTCTGATTGCCAAGGTAACCCCGGCAGGCTGACGTTGATCCCAGCCGTTTTTAAAAAAAGAAAACCGGCGCTGGAATTTATGTTTTCTGTTTTCTGTTCAGGTTGAAGGCAAAGGGAATGGAATCAAGACGGTTATTGTCAACATGGTTGATGTTGCAAAGGCTCTGAACAGGCCTCCAACATGTGAGTAAACTTTACCATTTGACCTCAGCTCATCTGGGCTGAATAATGTAATAAAAAAAAAAAGATATGAGACCTGCCATCTTTGTGTTATCAAAATAATGTTAGTTGCCATGGAGTTTTTATGCTGCATCCAGTAATAAATGACAACAAAAAAATCTCAATCTCATGCTAGCAGACTAAAGTGAAGAATAAAAGTTTGCTTTTTTTTTTTTTCAATGAATTATGATGGAAGTTAACTTTTAGTAGCAGCACAGAACACTGTTGACTTATTATTACTGAGGAACATTCAATGCCCCAATCTGACAGTAGAATAGAGCTAAAAAGAAATACGGAGACGTTAAACAATTCAACAGTAAGCTCCCAATGTCGAGGTTTTATTTTGTCGTTTGGTTATAAAAATAGGTGGCCTACTTCTCCAGATCAGAGATCTTATTATAGATACTTTTATATTTTAGATTTAGTAGCGGTCTTAAGTGTGGGGAAACTGTGCAACTTGTTCCTATTTCAAGTTGAGAGACGTATGAGAAATAAAACACAAGATGGGTAATGTTGAGATGGGAAAGATGAATCCAGAACTGGTCTGTTGATCCTCATGCCAGTCTGGACCTTTTACCACACCATCAAACCAGATGTTAGCCGTAGCATCACGTTTTATAATATATGCAACACACAGGTAACTGAAGACAGTTAAATGTTAACAAATGTACAGAGTAGCAGAAAAAATGTGAAATTTGAGGAAATGTTGAGGTGGGAATTCTGTGGATATCTTGAACAAAAAGCAATGAAAGACTGAATTTTTACAGCAACATTCAAACACAAATGAACCTTCACATTAACAGATTTAACATCAAACATTTCCGTCCGGATTGAATCTGTGTTGATTTTGGGTTTGTAAAGAACTGCCTACTTCCATGATCTTTATTTTTTCAGGCTGGAGTTTCAGATTCTGCAGTGATATTTTACTGTCATGTCATGTTTGTTTACTTTAATAAAGATGTCAGATCTGATTTTAGTAAATCAGAGAGATGTGATGAGAAGAAAACAATGAGAGTGCTGAGGGAAATGTGGGTCAAGCCTGATCATCTTGATACAGAATAATAATACTGCAATATGTGTTGCTGTAATAATTAGAAAAAACACAATCGGATTGTAAACGCAGTGAAACCAACCTGAAAGCTATAACTAGCATTTTACCAACATGCTCAAAATAAGACATAGATATCTTAACTGTGCTATTTTTATAATTAGAGCAGCTCTAACTGTCGGCCTCGTCTCTTCTCTGCAGACCCGACCAAGTTTTTTGGTTGTGAACTCGGTGCTCAGACCCAGTTTGATACCAAAAACGATCGTTACATCGTCAACGGATCCCACGAGGCGAACAAGTTGCAGGATATGCTTGATGGGTTCATCAGAAAATTTGTGCTGTGTCCCGAGTGCGACAACCCTGAAACTGACCTGGTAAATAGTTTTTCTGCTTCCTTGAAACGATATTTAGCCCAGCCGTCCAATGGGAAACGGGACAGAAGTCTTTCTGAACAAGAACTGCAGTTTGTCTTAAAAAGTTGAGCTTAAGGGTAACGCTTTGCGTGAAGGGGCCGGCATAGTAGTATTTATGGTTTGTTTCTGTCTTCCTCTGTAGCATGTCAATCCTAAGAAACAAACAATCGGCAATTCCTGTAAGGCCTGTGGATACCGCGGCATGCTAGACACCAGACACAAACTCTGCACGTTCATTCTCAAAAACCCACCTGGTAAGAAGCGAGGGTCACTGGCTCAACCACGAACTACTTCTCTCAAATTCATTCATTCATAACATGATTTATTTCGGTTTGCTTTGCTTGTTTCCTCCTATTAACAGAGAGCAATGATAGCGGTTCTGCATCTGTCAAGAAAGAGAAGGAAAAGAAGAACCGCAAGAAGGACAAGGAAAATGGCTCTGGCAGCGGCGAGACTGGCAGCCAGGACAACATCGATGCCCCTGAGGCTGTGGTGTGTTTGCTGTCATTCACATGATGGTTCAGTAGAGGAATGATCCCCAAACGCAGATGGAGTCGGCTGTCATCGTGTCAGTCACGTTAAAGGGGCAGCTTTACGTTATAATCAAAAACAAACCTAGTGTGCCAAGCATGTTGGAAATCCCTTACTCTCCATGGTAACCATTCAGCTGTGCAAAACGCCTTCGGGGACCGAGCTCCGCCTTTGCAGATGAAGCTCCTCAGCTGCAGCTTCTAAGCTTCTGCTTCACAGAGCTGCTCTCCCCCTCTCAGCTCCTACAGACTAGCCAGCACCAATTGGCAAACATACGAGCTACTTCTCAGTGCAGCTCAAGTAAAAACGTTCTGAAAGGGTTAACAGAGGAGCCATGTTGCCATGACTTGAGTTTCAGAAAGAGCAGGAGATTTTAAAGAGGCAGAGGCCCAGTTTCAAAGCAATAAATAACATTATTAAGACAAATTTCTTAAGTCATTTCTACAACAACTCCAGGTAACTTGTTGTGCTTTAAGATGGCACTAAAACACATAAAACTACTCCTTTTTAAATGAAAAAAAAAAATTCTAAAAACAGTTCATCACATTGATGAAACAAACCTCCAACTATCGGCTCCAAAAATACCTGCTGAGGCCCTGTCGGTTTGGTGCCCACATGTACTGAAGACATACATAGACTGTTTTATCCCTGAGTGTTTGTTCAGGTTTTCTGATTATTTACAGCAGCAGGTGCTTGATGCAGTTTCTTCTTCCGCCCGTTTCCAGGACAGAGACGATGATGACGAGGACTGGGCAGAGGAGACGACGGAGGAGGCACAGAGGCGCCGGATGGAAGAGATCAGCGACCACGCCAAGAACCTCACCCTGAGTGAGGACCTGGAGAAACCTCTGGAGGAGAGGGTCAACCTCTTCTACAGCTTTGTGAAAGTAAGACTGCCAAGGCCACATCAGAAGATGCTGTCTGATTGGCTGAGGGGGCGGAGTCAGTGGGCCAAAAAAATGCAGAAAGTTCATCCTTGTTTGTGTTGCTTACATTAAGGAAAACCAACCAAACCGTGTCGAGTCGAAGGAGCCAGTTATTGGATTCAACAGAAACAAATGTTCCCCGGGAGTTATTCACCTCTTTGTTTGATCCCGAACAGCAAAAGAAGGAGAGCAGAACCATCGACGGCGCCGACAAGGAGATCCTGGCCGAGGCGGAGCGTCTGGACGTGAAGGCCATGGGTCCGCTTATCCTCAGCGAGCTCCTCTTCAATGAGAACATCCGGGACCAGATCAAGAAGTACAAACGCCACTTCCTGAGAGTACGTTTCTGTCATAACAGTCATAACATAATTTGGGGTTCGATTGATGGCAGCATGCCAATTAATTCAATCTGATGTTTGGTCATTTATTGTGAACATTTGCCTTTTTTTTTTTTTATGTTTGGGCAGCACAGTGCTTTTGACGCACCCTGCTGTCTGTCACAGAGCTACAGTAAAAGGCCTGTGAGCTCATTTAACTACCAGTAAAAATGGCGATATTTATTATTGACCATTTATTTCCATCTCTTCAATGAGTTTCTAAGAACCCTTCGATAACAGGAAAATTGTCTGTAAAAATATCGTATCCTTTTGGGTGCAAATTGTCTTGGACTGAGCCAGAAGGTCTGTAAAGATGGGAAATAAAAAAAAAACGGCGTCTGCAGCCATTGGTGTCCTTGATCAAATTAAAAGAAGCACCAAAGGAAAAGGAAAACCAGCTCATGAGGCCTCAGGTTTCAGGTCAACACTCCAAACTTTCAGTTACAGGAATGAGTAGAAACAACACGGGTAAACAGCCACATTGAAGTGTAAGCATTGGCTATGGAAAAACCCTCATCTCCTGTCAAGTCTTTGGTACTTTAAACTGAGAATGATGACAAATTTACATGAGGCTGGCTCCGCCCCCAATCATTCAGGGCGTTTGACCAATCAGCGTTCCAAGTACATACTCCGACAGCATTGACAGTATCTATCATAGATAACACGCTGCAGTCAGAGAGATTTGGAGGACAATAATGGATCACGGTCTGAGGTGTCAGTCGGTAATATGCGACCCTGACAGCCATTACCCAGATTGTGTAGAGGGCGGAATACAATTTATTACGTTTCCAAAACCAGAAAGGAGTCTGAATAATGCAAGAAATTGGTTAATGCCTGTAGCCCACCTCACATCCAGTTGAATGAAACTGGATGGAGGGGAGCTACCATGTTAGTCGGTACAGCGAAGGTAACCGGCAATAAACATCCCAGTTTTTGTCATAGCACTTACTGATAGCTCTGTGCTAACGACTGACGGCTAAGCGTCAAATAAACACAACTCGGTTAAATGAAAATGCTAAACATCTAATCATTTCCAGATCAATAAGTATAGGTAGTCATGCTGGATTTTATGCGTGTAGATTCCAACGCTAGCTCTATGGCAGCATGAAAACAGACTGCGCTAACTGCTGTTCTGGCATTTAAACACAGATTCCTGCTACTGTTTCTTTCTAAACATCTTCCTGAAGGCAGATTTAAACAAGCTGGTATTATTTAAGTCATTACTCACCCATTTTGTACGTGCAAAGTGCGTCCCACAGCGTTCACACTCGCATCCAACCAGACTTTTTTATTTTTTCCTCATGGGCTTCATTGTTTTTCTCTGTTATTTCCCACTAATAACCCATGTTTATAGTCAATTATTTTTAATGGTTTGAATGCATATGAAACCAGCGCCTTGTGGTCACCAGTGGTACTGCAGTTGAAGGTTCTTCCATACGACTAAGAAAACATCACTTTTTGTTTCTTTTTTCCTTCTCCCTCATGTTGAATACAAGTTTTTCTGCTGGAAGTGGCTCCTAATTCTCTGCCATGTGTTTTTCGTATTCATATCCCAGTTCTGTCACAACAACAAGAAAGCCCAGAAGTATTTGCTGGGAGGCTTCGAGTGCGTGGTGAAGCTCCACCAGGTGCAGCTGCTGCCGCGCGTCGCCATCATTCTCAAAGACCTGTACGACGCCGACCTGCTGGAGGAGGACGTCATCTTCGCCTGGGCTGAGAGGGTCAGTGAGCCGGCAGCCGCCGTCACTTCAGTTCTTAATGTCTCCATAAAATACGAGCAAAGAGTCGAAACTATCCCAGTCGTACCACTTTGATTTTCATATTTTCACATCTCGTTTTTCTCGTATCCAACGTTTTCCCCCGTCTGCTCTCGTTTCCTGTTTTCCTCAGGTTTCTAAGAAGTATGTCTCCAAGGAACTTGCCAAAGAGATCCATGCCAAGGCCGCTCCTTTTGTCAAATGGCTGAAGGAGGCGGAGGAGGAGAGCGAGGGCAGTGAGGAGGAAGAGGAGGAGGAAGACGACGAAAACGTCGAGGTATGGCTTTTCTTTTTTTTTTTTTTTCTCGTTTGGACAAAAAGTTCCTGGAAATGCCCTCAACGCTCCAACCTGGCAATTGACTTTCCTTTTCTTTTTTTGCAATGCGATTTTTTTACAGTGGTAGTTTCCTATGCTAATTCATAGACACCTGTTTGGAAAATAAAATGTATTGATTCATGCAGCCAATAAGAATAAAGTAAAACAGCAGCACATGGGTTCAGACAGCTGGAGGGAATCGATGCTCACAGGCAACCCTTGAACTCTGCGTAATAAACACGCTTCCAGGAGCCTTCTGACAGCCGGCTAAAGGTTTTTGTGCTCTTCTTCCTACAGGTGGTGTACTCGTCCTCTGCCCGCGAGCTCAAAGTGGAGACCGTGAAACCAGACACACCAGAGAAAGAAGAGGACGATATCGACATCGACGCAATCTGAGATTCTGGATGCTGCTGCTGCTTTCCTCCTGTGTTGTGGCTTCAGCTGGCCGTGTACGACCGATGCAGCTCAGCTTTTCCCCTTCTTGACTCCCCTCTCCTCCGCCCTCCTCCTGTCCTACTGCCCCTCTGGCTCTACAGCATGATATAGTATTATAGCGCTTCACCTGCTACACAGTAACTCCATAATTCTGAGTTTATTAAGTGAAGTTGATTTGTGGGATTTTAATCAAGGGTGTTATGGGATCTTTTTCACTGCACTTTTTCCTTTTTCTTTCCTCTTTTGTTTTGAGGTCCCTGTATTTTTCCAGTCAATAAAGAATGTTTTGCTATCCATCACGCCTGACTGTTTTGGTTCAAATGTCGGGAATTATAAAGATGTTTTCAAGAATGGGCATGCTTTTGTTTTGAAAGTTGCCTAAACATTTAACAATTTAAAATCACATTGCAAAAAAAAAATCAATTGCCAGGTTGGGTTTTAAGATATGTGATGGCTAGAAATGTAAATAATTTCAGCTTCTTTTGTGATCGTATTTTTTTCCCACAGTTCAGACTTGTTTAAACACAAAATTCCATCTCCATATACCAGAGTACGCTTTAGTCACTGTAGTGGAGCATCAGTTGTATTTAGATTAAGTCTATATATTTGGAGTACTGGTTGCACTATAGTTGAATGTTGTGTCCTGTGTGCACAAATGCTTTTAATGGAGGAATTTAACTTCAAAACATGCAACAAAAAAAAGTAGATGGAAATATTCAAATGAGCTCTGATCAGAGTATGTAATAAAGGAATAAATCTTTAAAAGCTTGTTTTGGCTGGTTTAACTTGTTTTAATATTAGCTGAAATTAATCAACAGAATAAAAACGGTCTATCTCTTTAAGAACTCTCAGAAACTCAGTCAAGAGCACGCTCTCATCTGCTGTTCTAAATGTTTAATAACTAAATTGAATAATTCAATACATTTGACAATTATACATAAAAAAAATCCCAAACTAAAATGTTCATCTAAAATAATTGATGACCTTATTTTCTTTCTCTGCCTTCCTAACGCTGGAGTGTGAAGAGCAGCACGGACATTCTTTGAAGCGAACAACACAACCATTTCCTCCTGACTGTTGACAGTCCTCAGTACTTTGTAGTCCGGTGGGACCGGGGTCAGTCGGTTTCCGCCCGTTCAGCTAAACATGCTTGTGAGGCGTTCAGGTCCTGTCGGACACAAATGTGAATGAAACAAACCTCATAAAAACAAAAGCCATGGTATTTTTAACAGCATACAACAAAACGGATCAGTTTTATTCTTGGATTTGAATGTGAAAAATAACTTAAAGGGGAAGTATCAGGTTTTTTTCTTTAGCTTTATGTCATGTTACGTTAGTCCTTCATTAAAAACATACTGGGAGTGTTGCTTTGATTCTTTCATGCATGTTTTAGAAATTCTTGAATCTCCCATGGCAACCATTTAGGGGTGCAAAACACTTCCATCAGCAAACACATGGTGGAAGTGGGATTCTGCAGTGCTCAAACTATTTCTCAGTTCAGTGCTCTGAAGAAAGTCTGTAAAAGGCTGTGATGTCATGCTGAAGGTGGAGTGTCAGAAAGAGCAGACGCTTCTTAAAGAGACAGAGGCACAATTTCAAGCAGTCAAATCATGAAGTCAAATTTCTTTTAAATATGTTTAAATATTATGTTTGAAATAGGCACACTTTGGAGCCACAATGTCATGGGATCGATTAAATCTGGTTTAGGGATTAAGAATAATCTATATGAACAGCTTCCACTGAAGAGGCAGAGAACAATTTTGAGTTAATACCCACAGTAAAATTTTAATTAAGTCACCAAAAGAATTGTGATATTACACCTTAGATATGCATTTTACAGACATTAAAACAATTTGCACAATATTTTCTACATTTCATACATCCTTTTTATCTCTAAATAGTTTAACCGGGTATTTAAAGAAAAGATAAGACGGTAATATTCCAAGGTACACTTGGTATATTTGCAAACAGAATTAAAGGAAAATGTTTTAGAGACATTAATAAAACTTAAACACTTAATTTAAAGAACATTTATGGATAAATACATTTTAAATACAGGGTTATATCTGCAACTTTCACTATATTTTATGCTCTTTCTTTGTTTTTTCTTGCTTCATTTCTCTCTTTCTCTTCCTCTTCCTTCATTCTTTCTTTCCTTCCTTCCTTTCCCCCCCTCTAATATAACAAATGGAAAAGATCTAACACCTGGTATAAAATGCCTGGGATTATTTAAGAACCTTTTATGAGGCAGGACTTTTTTCATCTTCATTTGCATGTTTTTAATTACCTTCTCCTATCATCGGTGTTTTGCTTTTATTCTGTATGGATGCAGAAAATTCAGTGAAATGTGAGAACACTGCAAGTCTTTCAGAAATATTCAGCTCATTTAGATGTGATGTCATCTACCCAAATAATAACAGAACTTTTTTTCTGTGAACTTTTTACTGTGAAACCTAACTGTGGAAGTAAATATTCCCCTGGTCAGATGTTTTGTTTTTTAAAATCATGTATTTATTCATTAATTTTTCTATCCGTGCATATATATTGCCCCCGAATAGCAATTTTAAAAATGATTAAATGTAAGATTTGCTGATATCCGGACAAGCGAGGGGTCCGTGAATGCATCTTAATCCAGCCCAGCCGCTGAGTAGCCATTTTGGTCCCACCTAAAACAGACAGATCCGCTACACTTTGGGCCGCTGGAGATGGGGGAAACCGAGCCTATGGCGAGCGTTTCAGTCATCCGGACCTTTTAAAACCGTCTGCCAAACACCCACCTTTACCAACGAAGGGCATGTTGTTTTTTTAAAGCGAGTCATTTTTGGGGGGAAGAAAGAGAACTGTGGTGATTTTTGGAAGTGACGACCGACAAGCGCCTTCACGTTAGTTTAGTTAGCTTCACTGACTGAAAGCCAAACGGACTCCGGCGAGCCTGTCGAGTCAAACAAAGGTTACAGCAGGAACATGTTATCTGCGCAGCTCAAACACTAAATACAAGTTGATTGTAATTTTTTTTTATTTTAGTATATATTTTTTTACGCTCCGGAATATCTCAGGTGCTTGGCTCGAACACGTCCGGTCTGGGCTGAAAATTGTCACGATCCATGCTGAGCCTGTTTTTCCACAGAGGACTGCAAAGCAAAACAATAATAACCAGATTTCTTGGCTGCTGGATTTAAAACTGAGGATTATTTTTTCACCTCAAACGGCTCCTGGTTAACGAAGACCAAATAAATGATGTCAACAAAAACTCCTTTACCGACGGTCAACGAGAAGGTGACGGAAAGTGTGAGTAGAAGAGCTTGTTTATTGCAGGTTTCTTTGAATTCCACTGATTTGTTTTTATCGTTTGTGTGCATGATAACCCAAATGGTCCTCGGTGCGAGTTATACTTTAATTTGAAATCGTAAACAAGTACAACTTCCACGTCAAATCACGTCCAGTTCATCCTTGAGGTGGATGCATCGATTTATTCTAAGCTTAATGCTTTTCTTGACACCAAATTTGTATTCTGACAGATCATAAGGTGCTGTCGGGATGTTTAGGCCTAACCACGAACAAAACTAAAGTACTTTGCCTGCTGATTCTGGCAGGCAACAGTAAGTTTCAGTCTCTGCTTCCTATTGGCTGCCGCAGCTGTCACCAATGGGTTTCATCCAGTCACCTCCCAGATAGGAGATGATCTGGTCCCGCCCCTTAGTGGTAGCTTGAATCCCCTCTGAGAGAAACTAAAAGCTGTCAAGCCGCTTGTGATGCAACTATCTGTGCTTCCGGCTTAAAATTTTAGCAATAAAAGGACTCGTTCGGAATAATTTTACACCGGCTATTTTTAATCCTTCACGTGAATTGAAAATCATAATTAAAAAGAATAATATAGCTAACATTCATATACTTTATGCTGAATCAATTTGCTTAAATAAGAATATTAAACTTCTTATTTCATCCAAAATATGCAAATGCATGTTTTGCGTGGTTGTACTAATAAAAAGTAAAACAAACCTGACAATATATAAATGTATATTGAAAGTAGAAAACTCTTAAGAAGTCCAATTTGCAATTTGCAAAAAAAGAAAAAAAAAACTAAAATGTGATCAGTGCAAAATTGAGCCTTTTGGTCAATATGCAAAATTCCTGTATGTGACAATCTGAGCCCACTGTCGTCATGGTAGCAGCAGCATCATAGTGTGTGAATACCTGTCTTCAGGATGGATGGAGCTGGATAGACGTGAGAGTTTCTCTTTCCAGCACAACATCGACTCTGAAGATGCAGCCAGAGCTAATAAGTTGCATGAAAGCATGTTTATGTCTCATAATGGCCTGTTGTAAGAGAATCTAGGTCAAGACTTCAGAGCTGATGTTCACAAATATTCTCATCCAGTCTGACTGAGCTGGAGCTGCTCTGGAAGAGAAGAAAGAGATGGCAAACATTTCAGTCTTTAGGTGCACAGAGCAGGCAGACTGGCACCACAAGATGGTGGTTTGGTTGCCTCTAACTCTAAAAGTAACACTTTTCAGATTTTTCTGGGTAAATATGCTAGGACAGCATGATGATTTTCTTCTGTTTTTCAAATCCTAGTAATTTTTTTTCCTTTTTCAATTGCGCAGAATCCCAATAGAATACTTTGGTCGTAGCTTGAAATCTGTAATAGTTTACACTGCTCTCTCTTACCCTTCTGTGAGAAAGGACATTACTGATGGACACGTCCACCAGCTCACATCTACACATCCCCACTGTTGCCAGCTTATCGACTTTGTTGCTTAACTTTTCAGGGTAAAAAAATAATAAAAAAATTGGTATCGGTCAGAATCGAAAGGTCACAGTGATCGGCCAGAAAACTGCAATCAGTGCACCGCTAACAGAAGGTTCTGCTGCTTTCCCACAACACAATGAAGACAGACATTTTTGTAAGCCAGGCCATGTCAAACCCTATCATTTTTAAAACAAGTTGCTTGTTCCCCAATGAAACAAATATGAAAATTAGCTCAGAAAATGGAAGAAAATTATATTTTGGGGGAATTCTCAAATATATCAGTAGTTTTTTTTTTTGTTTTGTTTTTTTTTTTACTTTGCATTTATTTTCCTATTGAAAAACCCAACCAACTACTAAAAGAGTTCCCTAGCATTAGCCTGTCTTATTTCTTTCTCCTTTGCTGCGGCTGCAGCCCCAAACAGCTGCGCGTGACCTCCTCCATCTCATGACTCATCAGGGTAGCGGCACGCTCAGCTGGAGATAACACGCAGCGCAAACTGCGCAGAACTATTGATTCAGCGGGAGGAAGCGGCTAGCGTGCGGCGCCTGCTCTGCCTCTCTTCTGTGTCAACAAACCAACCAATAAGGAGTTTTAAATAGTACTTCTAGTTGATGGGAACACGGATAAGAAATGTAGGAGGACTCCATGTTCCCGACGCCGAACGAAGCGGCCTTTATTTTGAAAGCGTGTGGCTCCGGTTTCCGGTTTGGGCGTGTCAGCACTGGGCTTGACTAAACGGGAGCTTTCTCCTCCTGTGTGGTTACTGGAGCTCTGGAGTCGGGACGAACCGGCATTGTTGGAGCTTATCAGCGGGCTGAGACATGACAGGGTCCCAGCCAACCAGGAGACACCGCAGCTTTGTGAGTGACTTCTCCGAGAGAAACGAAGGACTTTCGTCAAGGAATGTTTTTTTTTTTCTTTTTCCAGTCTCCCAACAGGAAGCCAGGAGCTGGAAAATGAAACAAAATATTAGGACTAGATGTTGTTTTTGCCACAGTTAGGTTCTAATATTGAGTTATTTTATTCCGCCTTCAGTGACCTTATCCTAGTTTATGGTATTTTTGTCTGCAGCACTGCTTCAAGTCAGTAGCCCAAAAATATTCCTGTAGAGAATGAAAATCCGTCCGGCTGAGTTCAGGGTTAAACTGACCTTATTATGGTCTGCTGGTGTTTTTCACTTCTACTTCCTTCAAGCTTTGACGTTTTCAGGGTCGAGTGACTCGGATTGGAACTGTAGCTCCTCCACTGAGGTTTTTTGTAAAAGTTTGATTTCATGTTGTTTTGCTTTTCATATTTGATCCCTGTTTAAAAAAAAAAAAAAAAGTTGATTTGTGTGGAAGTTTTAACTGTAAAAGTATGACAGACCCTGAACATCCAGCTGGGGGACCTGGTCACACCCAGGTAGCTTTGCTGCAGGTGGGAATGGACTCGGAATGTTTTGAGGATATTTTCTCTGCACTTTGCGACGGCCTGAGATGTTTCATCTGTATTAGTTTGGCAGCTCTGAGCGCAGCCTGTCCAGAGATTTTCCTGGAAATCTCCCAGTTGGAGAGAAATAAATTCTATAAAAAAAAAATAAAATAAAATTATTAAACTGATATCTTAAAGACAAAAAAAAGTTCTGTCAATCAGGATAGTTTCGGGTTCTGTATGACATGCTGTGGATGAGGTCTGGTAGTGTGACGTCTGTCCCGATCAGTATTGGAACTGTTTGTACTAAAACGTCGTCCTTCAGTCAGGTAACTAAAGGTTTCGGTGAGGCATTGAATAGTCGTAAATTCAGTCATCCTAACTTTAGGCTTTAAATATTCATGAATATTTGCAGATTTCCTCTCATTGATCTTAAACATGAAGGTATCTAGTAAATCTGCAGACTCTTTGCTTGTCCCATAAAAGCTTTTGGACTTTTTCTTTTTGAGAAATGCAATGGATGAAAGTCAAGACATTTAGATTTTTTTTAATCATAAGTCTAAAATGTTGTTTGTCTTAAACTTTTCTGCTTTTTAAATGTGTTTATATTTCAGTCTGTCAGTTGTGTTTTTAATTATTACAGTTTTTCTTTAAGAGGCATATTTGACAGCATAGAGAAACATTCTTCACAGCTTTTCTGCTCCCCACAGTACCTTTCCTTTTGTTTTTTTAGTTTTTGCCAAATGTATTGTCTACAGTAGATCAACGTATTTATATGACTCCAGTAAGTAATCCCTACCAACTGGAGCTGACTTGGTTATTGTGGTTTGATCTAGAGTCACGTCTCATAAGTCGGTCAGACCGAATGCGGATCAGAGCAGAAATAATAGGATGTGAAACAATTTTTATGCAATTTCATGAAATGACATGTGTCAAAACTACAAAATGGTTAAAGTACATCGAAATGGTTTTACAGGTGCAAAAGGAAGAGATGAACTGTCTGCAGGAAAGAATGTAAACTTAAGGTGTGGCAATAAAAAAATAAAAAAAACAACTGGAGACAAAAAAGGCTTTTCTGTGACGACACAACCTAAAACTGTGACTCTGCTTAATTTTAGGTTGCATCGCAACAAAGCGTATCCACCATCATTTTGTTTCCTTTTTGCTTTTTAGTTTGACTGCATTCCATAAATGGTGTGAGCGATTTGACTTTTCCTGCTCCACTTCCAGCGAAGTTCTTGTTGCAGCTTTAATCAAAGTGGGACAGAAAAACACCGAGGCTGAAGCCAGAGCAGCCGTCAGGCGGGTTTTACGAAGACGACCAATTAGCAGGCCGCTTGACCAGCAACAATTCTTATTAATATTAATTATTAGAGATGTAACGTTTTCAAATGAGGTGTGTTGGGCCTGGTTGTTCTTTAGCATAAGTTGCGCGCTAGCAGCTTGTTTCCCCGGACAGATTGATTGATTGACCCTTTAGCTTGAATTCACACGCCTTTCCGTTAAAAGAGGTTTAACTGAACGGGCCTCAGGTGCTTTTCCGTAACATTTAGCAGAGTCAGTCTTGCAAGTGACGTAAACATTTAGCGATTCACATTTATGCAACCTCAGCAAAAATTAGAAAATGAACACAGATTATTTTACTTATTTATTTACTTTTAATCTACTGACAAAAAGTTGACATAAACCAACAGATGGATTTATCCTGATTCTATTAAACTCCATTTCGCTGACTTTCCCCCAAACATGATGTGAGCTAATTGAAACAATCCTGACCGTTCTGTCTGGGACTAAAGAAGAGATGTTGTCAACTTGGTCTGGGTCTTCAAGGTCGCAACAGCTAACAAACCGTGTCTGTTTTAACTGTTTGGTGAGAAACAGCACAAAAGCTCCAATTGCTCACCAATTTCCAATCTTGACCAATACCAATTTTCTTTCCTTTTTTTTCCCCCTGGAAAGTCACTAAATATTTCGACAAAGTTGCTAAGTTGGTAACAGTGGGGTGACGGTTGTTAAGCGCTAAAAGTTAAGGAATCTGGTGCGATTTATCGATGCACATTTGATCTAAAATGAAAAGATTCATCTTAGATCAAACACAAAAGTTCTGTTGCCTCGGAAGGCTTTGTGTGGTCATACATGATAACACCAAGCATTAATTTAGATGAACTTTTTGAGTGCAGTACTTTATGTGAAGCATATCGAAGGACGGTCAGGATTCTGCAGTGAAGTCCTGCTGCTGGTGTCCATTGTGCAGTAAAGAGGCTGAGATGTGGCGCTTTCAGGATGAGTCAGACTCCGAAAACAGAAATCTGTTTAGATGGATAGATAACGATAGTCATATTTCTCTGGTTGTGTTGATTACTAAAGAAATGACTATGACTTAATGTAGTGATATTTCGAGCAGCACAAGTCAGATTTGTGGTTTATTTCCAATCTCGATTTGTTTTTGTTTTTTCGTTTTTTTCTTTTCCTGGTTTTCTTTAAGAACCACAAACCGAATGAAACTAATTCCTCAGTTTTCCTGCTGTAAGCAGTGACTCATTGTTTACACCTTGTGTGTGCAAAACAAGATTTTACTCATTTAAAATTGTAACATCACAATTTCTTTTTCTGTTTTAAGCTGTCTTTTAGCATTCTGTATTAGCATTTAGCGTGACGAGCATTGTGTCTCTGAGCATTTCAATGCTACGCCGACTGTTAGCATTTCTCTGAGCCTTCCAGAAGGCTGTCAACATTTCTTATTCAGCATGTTCCATAACAAGTTGAAACTTTGAAAGAACAGGACAGATCGTGTTGGCTCCACTTCATTCAGTCTTCCTGTTTTCTGTTATCTGTCTTCTACAGCCTGAGTAAAACAGACGCAGCTTAACATTTTAGTTAGCTTTAGTAACAGTCTTGTTCACTCTGTAACAACTTCCACACCACAGGGTGTTGTGGTTCACATGAAATGTGAACGGTTGGGTGTGGTGTGTTCACTGATTGGAAATGTGTCAGATCTTGAAGTTCCCTACTGGCTGAGTAAACTGAAAACGGCCCAACTCTGGACAAAAAAAACAATTCTGTTAGTATGAAGAGAATGTCATGAGTTCAAGAACCGAGTCACACTGTGTGTGTGGGGTGTGTGTGTGTGTGTGTGTGTGTGTGTGTGTGTGTATATAAACAGAGGTGACTTACTGAATCGCTGTGGTTTAGATTGATTGAAGTTGCAGCCTTGATTAAATCAGCCTTGATTAGCAACTTTTCAGACACACACAAAAAAATAATGTGGTAACAGACAGAACCAAAATTGGCAGATCAGCTTTTTTAACCGGTAATCAACCAGAAAAGTGGATTTCTTTTAAATCCACGGTTTATGATACCTGAAGCACCGCAGCAGTTGTGTAACGGTATCGTTCTGTCCGCAGCACACATCTCACAACAACGGGCGCCAGGAGCTCAGCACACGCTCAGGTCGGACCGGCATGCGATCCCGCAGCTCGGACGAGTCGCAGCAACCCCATGTGGGCAACTACCGGCTGCTCAAGACCATCGGCAAAGGCAACTTCGCCAAAGTTAAACTTGCCCGGCACATCCTCACCGGCAGAGAGGTAAGCTGCAGAGATCACCGTCTCTTACTTTCAAAAGTAAGTTCTTTAAAGTCGGCTCCTTCAGACTAGCCAGGAGGAATCAGCAAACACCTGGAGGAACAGCTGAGCTCATTATAGGAGCTACTTCTCAGAGCTATGCTGGTAAAATGCTGCTAAATGTTAATAGAGGAGCCATGTTGTGACGAGTGTCAGAGAAAGGAGGAGAGACAGAGGCCCAATTTCAAGGCGTTAAGTTACACTCAGATTTCTTATATTTGAGTTGCATACAGCATTTTTATAACCACTGAAGTTACTTGAGTGTGCTATAAAATGGCACTATGTGCCTTGAAAACAGGTTTCTGCCCCTCTAAGTTGCAGCTCTAAAAATGAAAAATGTAGTTGCATAAAGTAAAATAGAAATGTAATTTAAAGTCTGTTTAGAAGTAAGCAAATGTAATCAAAAACACAATAAACATTTTGCAAAATTCAGAAATAAAAATAGATTTCCACATTTAAAAATTAAAGTAGTTTTGATGTTAGTTTGAAATCTAAAGAAAACTTGTAGCAAAATGTAGAAATTGACAAAACAGACATTAAGTTTGAAATATAAAAAATAAATGACAAACGAACAAACTAAAGCAATAACACGTGAAAGGTACATATTTTAGCTTTTAACTGTATAATTATAGATTGATTTTTAAATTGTGCAGGATCAAATTTTTGGAGTAAAGAATTGAAATCAGGTGGTTGAATCTGTAGTTCAGCCAGGCTGCTGCTGCTGCTGAGCGTTTGATTTCAATAATGATTGACATTCCACTGCGCTGTGCTTTCAGTCGGCCTCTAAACTCTGTGAATGGCAGCACTACAGTCACTTTGGTTCATAGAGCTCCAAATCCGGTGTTGTTTTTAATTACACAGGTGTTGGCTCCATCTTTTTTCACACTTTTTCACCTCTAGCTAAGTTATAATTTTTTTTCTTTTCCTCTCCACAGGTGGCAATTAAGATAATAGACAAGACGCAGCTGAACCCAAACAGCCTTCAGAAGGTAATTTGCTCTCTCCGCTCTGTTCTGTATAAATTGTACCTAGCAAGCAGCTTCTGCTGGGTCAGAGTAGAGATCTGACTGTAATCTTGTGGCTTTTCTGGCTCGTGAAGTTGAGATGACTCAGCGTTATCACGACCTTTGCATTCAATTCGAATCCAAAAAACATCTGATCATTCTCATTACATATAGAAGAGTTTTTTTCCCCAGTTTCTCCATCATCTTAACCTCCTTGATGAGTGTAATTGTCTTCTTCCTGGCTGGTGGTCGTAGCTGGGTTGGTTTTCATTTGCTCGTTGCAGCTCTTGGCAAAAGTCTTTGTACCGCTTGAACTTTTTTTCACATTTTGTCCTGTTCCAACCACAGACCTCAGTGTGTTCTGGTGTGTTTTTGTGCCGCGTGCCCACACAATCCGACTGTGAAGTGGAAGGAAAATCAAATTTTCCTTCGTTTTCTTTAACAAAAGTCTGAAAGGTGTGGCGTGCATTTATATTTAGATCACCACCAATCAGTACCAACTTCACACATTTGGAGATGAATGATGTTGACTTTTTTTTTTTTTACAAAATACCTTCAGCTCATTCAGACTCAATAGACACTGTCAGTTCAGGTGAATTATCAAGGTTTTCCAAGGATGCTTTCCATCTGGACTTCGACTGGACCTTTAGAATACATAAATGTACTTTTATGTAAATATTTGGGTTGCAGTCCTGATGGAAAGGAAACCTCTATTGCAGTCTAAGATAGGGCTGCACAATATATCAGAAATATATTACTGCAATATTAGTTTAGGGTTTAGGTTCTTCTTCTGCACCTGCGGGTCACCTTGGGTTATAAACTGTTCACACAGAAGTCTGCTTGTGGCTGCATGTCATTAGTAGCATTAATGACCAGACACAAAAATTGGATAACAGCAAAAAAGTAAAAAATTAATATTTATTGCCTGTTGCCTATAGCATACAAGGCCTGGTGCATTCTGTACAAAAAAATACCTGTTTTAACCTTGGCATTATGGGAATTTTTGATTCTTAATAATAAGGCAGCAGTATCCCCTAAAGCATCCCTACATTTATAGTTTTTTCGGTCTTCAATTTAATTCAAGGTGGGATTAAAAAGGTCTTAAAGAAAACTTAAATTACAAATAAAAGAAGGCAATCTGTAATTTCTCCAACTAACTGCTAAAAAACAAAAAAATAATTTTTTCAGTTTTAGTTTTTTGTCAGGCAACGGTTTGAGTTTGTGTCGATATCTTTATGTACTTCTGCTACTGGAGGTTTTTGAGGCTGCCGCTAACTAGCTGCTGACATTAAACTGCTTGCTAGCTTCTCTGTGTATAATGGATAAGTGCAAACATGGCTATAAAGTTTGTTTTGGCCTTTAATTTAAGGTGCCACTAAAAAAGGTCTTAAAAAGTCTTAAATTTGACGTCCTGACCCTGCAGGAACTTTGTTTTCTGCTCTTGGATTAGCAGTCTGCGAGTTAAACCTGAGCTCCGTGTCCTGCGTGTTTGATGCGGGTGTCCTCACTAACGAGGCAGACGAGTGTTTTGTCCCGTCGTGCCTCTGTGGCTCCCGGCCCCGGAGTTTTCAAGGAAATGAGAGCAGCATCGACTCGTTCTTCTGAAACGGTCGCACAGATGAGAGCCGAAGCCGGCCCCGCCTCCCGGCTCTCCTCTCTGCCCCTCGCCTCCCTCGGTGCTCGGCCAGTGGTTTTCCATCAGTTTTTCCAAAGCTCCATTGATTGTTGCCTTTGTAGCTCAGGGGCCCGGGCCCTTTGGCGTTTGCTGTGACACAAAGACACTGAGTCATGACGCCGCCGTTCACAGAAACACAAGGCGTGAAGCCTTTGTGTCGGTTCTTGTTGTTTTTAGTTTCCTGCTTTGTCACCGCCAAGAAAAACAAAAAAACCCATAGTTGTTAGATTATTCCTCATGCCGTTCCAGAAAGTATTTTGACTTCTTTTAATGTTTATTTTGAGGAAGCAGGGCAAAGAAAAAAAGTCTTTGAATACTTGAAGTCATGTTCATGTCACGTTTCCATTTATAGACAAACTGGCTGTTTTCTCTTTTCCTTTTCTCGTCGAGATGAAGGAAATCCAGTCACGCATTGTTTCAGCCAACAGAAGCTTTGTCAGCATTCACTCATTCCTTTAAAACTCTCTTTTACCCAACAGCTAATGAGCTAATTTACCAAACCAAAGGTACATTCCACTCAATGTGCTTGAACGATGGAATATTTCACTGGAATTCCCAACGGAGTCGCAGTTTTGACCTGGAAGGTCACAGACTTCTCGCCAGTCCGAACCTCAGAATCCATAACTGCTAAAGGTAGCGATGGACGGAGGTCACATTTTTATAGTCTGGCATCATAGAACATCACAAAAATCACAGAATAAAGGACTACAATAGCAACATAGCAGAAGAGGGATACAAGGCTATCTACAGCAAGGCCTAAAATATCAGCAATATGTTTCATTCATTTATTTTGTCGAACAAAGGGAGTTTGCACTGATATAAAGCATGAAATAAATGGAAATGTTGGTCATCCGTTTATTCATTTAACAATTAAAGGGTAAATTTGACCCAGATGTTTTTTAAGGAAGTTTCTGGTTCGGCATGCAGCGCTTCCATGAGAAGCCGATCTCATCCACTGACGGTCACCGTAGCAAATTTTACTGGATGATGAATTGTCCCAGAAATTATTTCGATGAACCATAATGTTGCTGTTCCGAGATCAGTTTCAAGTAACATATACACAATGTCATAATAACGTAAGTTTGTTTAATTTTGCACAGATTACTTTACACTGGAACTGGAAGGTACTTTAAAATGTCCAAATGGTAAATAAACCTAATTTCCAATCAAAACCACTAATAAAATGGATGATCAAGTCTGTAAGCAAATTTCCTGTCAGAAAAGATCAAGAATTGAAATTATGGAGCTAATTTATGATGCGATTGATTAGTTGCTTATTGCGACAGGCTTAAGTGCCGATATTATTTAAGAAGACTGAATGACAAGGAATTAATATTCACCCCACTGTCAACTTGGTGTCTTTCTGACTATCTATAGTGATTTTTTTCTGAGGAAAAAAAAAATTTGTATTTGTATCTGCTAAGATCGGAATCGGGAATTCAGCCTTTTTAAAAATCTCTGATCAGCCAGAAAACTGCGATCGGTGCTCCCCTACTTCTGTCCTGTCTGTGGTAATAATTCTGTTAATCTGTTGTGGAAAGTTTCTTTCCAGCTGATTTGCACCGTTTGGTCGGGATGATGCAGGATTGTCAGCCAGTGCTCCAGAGAAACAGCCAACCTGAATTTGACTGGACTTTTACGTAACCGTGCCAGTTGAGAGGCTGACGGCAGACAGGAGGGTGTTTTGTCTTTAGAGCCTAAAGATGCCTGTCCAGTAGTTAAATTGCTATGCGTGGTCGAGTTGACGCGTCTGAACCCGCTGTCAAAGGTCAAAGTGGGAGTTCGGCTCTTAAGCCTTGATGAAAGGTAAACACAGGAGGCTTAAAACTAAGTCTGTTAGCATGCACAATTTTCTTCTTATTAAATCACAACAAATCTTCATCCAAACCAAAAAAAACAAAACAAAACCCTGTCTTTATCGTCACACTGCATTGTTTAATCAGACATCAGGCTCTGCCATTAAGAAGTTTACCTGATTTTTAATTAACTAGCTGCTTTAAATCAGGATTATATAACTTCGGCCGGAGGCAGTCATCGTCGTTCGAAATGAATTTCCCAAGCTAAAGTTAGCATGTTGACCCATTAACGTCTGTGATGCCCCAGTATCTTGTGACGTAAGCTAACATTAGCCAATATTAGCACAACACTGAGCCCACTGAATCTGTGCTGCTGTTTTCTACATGGATGATTTTTTTTTTCTTTTATTCTTTTTAGGAGAAAAAAATAAGTTGGAGGTTGAAAATGTTTTTTTGTTCTTTTTTGGAAGATTTTGTTTTCATAACTGCTTTGCTTGGGTAATATGTTTGAACTCGGATCATTTTCATTCAGTGTGTCGGATTAAAAGGAAATGCGGAGCTTAGTAATTTAAGAAAACCTTCCCTTGCTTATTTGAGGCTCTCAAAGTAAAAGCTCCCCTATGCAAGGAATAACAAAGAGTTGATTAATCTTCAGCGCCTCCCTGTTTCAACCTGTGTGGGAGGCTGAACCTTTGAGGCTCATTTAAGTCGACGTGGTTTTATGGTTTCCTGATGTGAAGAGGACTGCGGACTTGCTGAGCCGCCTTCAATGTTTTTCGCAGTCTGATAACAGCAGTATTGGCACATAACATGAAAATGAAATTGATACTTTGATTCCATTTTTTTAAAAACAACAAAAAAAATCTGAAAAGTGTGGTGTACAAATATATCTAGTCTCCTCTTCATCTAGAACCCCTAGATTATATTCAGACCCAGTAACTGACTTTTAAACCTTTTGGCCTATATGCATTTTTCTATTGGTGGCAAACTAATGCTGCAGATCAGGCAGTGGCACGGTGGTGGCAGTATCATCATGTGGGGTAGCTTTTCTTTAGCAAGCCACCTCACATTATGATCCACTGTGTAAAACTGGATTAACATTAACAGCCAGAATATGTGTTTGTTTCAGGAGTGGGGAGGCAGAGTGATGGTCATGTGATATTTGTACAGTAAAGTGATGCAGAGTTCTGAGTAGGACGGGACAATAACTCAGTAACTATACATATCGCGATAGACGTGAACAATATTAGTAGACAATACGTCTGATTTTAAAAATTAAATATCTAGAATATTCACTGAACTCCAATCCAGAGCCATAGAGCATTCAGGGGGATGTAGGCAGAGGGGAGAGCTTAGCTGCTCAGCCTCTCATGGCAAGCTAAAAAAAAAATATTGGTTGCATTGATTAACTCACTCATGCTTTGGTTACCTAGCAACAACCTGTTGAGCAAAATGCGCAGCAGCAGTTTCGGGTTTCGTCACAGTGTCTCACAGCTGCTTACAAATAAAAACCGATGATGAAGAGACAAAACTGTGGATAAAACAATAACACAGGACAGGTCGCATCACCAGTTTGGTAATATAAATATACAAATAATAATAATAATACAAATATTCAAAACAAAAACTATTTGATTAATATATGATATCGACTGTTGAGAAATTCTTAAATCGATATGTTTTCCAGCTCTAACATATGGAGACATTTAACTAAATCAGAAAAGCAGAGTAGATGATGTGGTCTCTTTCACACAATGTTGAAAATGTAGGGAAATGTATATAATATCGGTTATCGGCCATAACAGCAGTATTGATATCGGTGCATCCCAACTTTTTGGGGTTTTTTTCTTTTTTTTGTGGATGAGTAAACCAATCTGTTTTGATTCCCTCTTTTACATCAGAGCTTCCCACACCATCAGGACGTCTCGTTCAGAACTTTCAGATTTCTTGTGCTGAAACGTTCTGGCTGGACGCAGACCCAGCCATGACATATCCAAGTGTCCTCAGCTGTTCGTTTAAGAGCATGTTCCTTCCGGCTGATTTGTTTGTCCAGACGAGAGCCGCGACGTTCAGGCTGAAGGATCCCAGTGACGGGCGGCGCTGAGCAGAACCTGTTCAGAGTTCCAGCTCAGATAAACAACGTGGCTTCGCTGCAATAAACAGCAAACGCACGACTTCGTCTTGGTTACAATTCCAGAGGCTGTAATTTGTTGTTGGTGACTCATCTCTCGGCCTGTAACCGGATGGAACGGAGGTTTCCAAAAGCACACAAATAAAAATAAAACCCAGGAAGTGATCTAATGTTTAGCCCACTCAGACTTTTTTGTACATCCCGCATCAGTTGTAGTGGATACAGGAAACGGGACGTGCAGACTCGGTTCCTCCTCCAGGTCTTCTAGCCTGTGAAAGCTAACGGCATGTGTGATTTTTAGCTTCGAGCCGCGTGTTGCTTCCCCTGAAGGCACCTGATATTGATGACAAAATGGATGTAGTCAGAGCATGCCGTGCATTGTTGCAGTGGCACGTTTTTGTCCTTGACCTAGTTTACAATGTGGTTACCTTATTTCACTCTGCCGTTCTTTTCCCAACCATTTATTTATAGTTTTTTTTTCTGTTTTAAATTCCATGCAAGTTGGCACTAAAAAGTCTTGAATTTGTCTTGCTGAAACCTGCCGATCAGGCCTGTCGCAATAAACAATAAATCCAATAATCACATGATAAATGAAAACGAGCTCAATGACTTTCATTTGCACGATTTCTGGTTTTCCTCTTCTCTCTTTCTACCAAATACCAGCTAAGTCTTCAGAATGGTGCTTTGGTCTCATCCAGGCCTTTTCTTGAAGGACAGTTTTGTCTACAAAGACTTTCTGATTCATTTTGTTTGTTTCTTTCTGTTATTTATTTTGGATATTTAAGACCTCTTTCAGTTCCAGTGTTAAATGTTCACTAGAATTTAAAGTTTATTAACCTACGAGAAAATAGTTTTGCATTGTTTTGTGATTCCCATTATTATTACTTGATAACAGTGTCAAAACAACAATATTGTTGTCAGAAATTATTGCAATAATTTCTGAGGCAATTTATCGTCCAGTAAAATGCGTTATCGTCATTGTTTCTGCCAATACACCAAAACAACCAAAGAACAGATTCCAGATTCCTGTTTATATTTGACCTGTGAAATTTACAGGTTTATTTATTCACCTGCATTAATTCTATCTCAGGCTGAATCTGTGCCGTGTGACAGACGCGGTGGGAGCTAATTGCTCTCTGCCTTCACACCGCTCGGTGCCAGCAGAACGAACCTGCAGGTTTTTACCTGTAGGACTCTGGCGCAGTGAAAGATGGGATGGCCCGCTGTCGGCTGTTTCAACATGACTGTGTTAAAAAAATAAATAGAGTAAAAACTTCTACGACAGTTCAGAGCAACCTGGGTAAACGCTGTTAACTTAGAGTTTGATTGAAACTGGCCTACGCAGAACTGATCAGATCTTCTAGTTGACTTTCTTTGCCCTTTTCATTTAGAAGGTTAACTGGACTTAAGCAACATTCACAAACAGCAGGTAAATTAGCTTGAACCTTAGCTTAGACAAGCCATTGAATAGCTGATATTTCCTAAATGATCATAAGTATCTCAGCTAAAAAGAAATCAATCCGAATTGGAGGTTTCCAAAAGCGCACAAATAAAAATAAAACCCAGGAAGTGATCTAATGTTTAGCCCACTCAGACTTGTTTATACATCCCGGATCAGCTGTAGTGGATACAGGAAACGGGTAGACTTGTTGAATGTTCTTAAGACGAGAGTCTAGATGATAAACCCGGTGACATTGTGTACTGTTTTATTTTCGTACGCAACGGGAGTCGATGTGCCGCCACGGAAAGCTGCTGGACTCGTTTTACCAGACTTCAGTCTGCCTCACTGAGCTGCGTCGCCTTGTAACATGAAAGATTTGCCCCGTCTGTTCACTCGGAGCTCACCTGTGATGAAATGATAAGCTTGTCGTTTTGCTGGTGGGAACCTTCTATGCATGGAAAACTCCCAGTCAGCAGCTGCGCATCTCGGACCATCTCAAAGCTTCAGGCCTCATTGATACGCCGGTCGAACTGAACTCCAAACACACTCTAGTGTCTGACTGATATGAATCAGCAGTTTGTCTGCTGGGGGTCGCTGTGAAGTGATCACATCAAGAACCAAACGTGGCTTTATTTCCCAAAAGAAACGTGGATCGGACCTGTGTGTATGTGTGTGTGTGTACCCGATGTTCGAAGTCTCGCTGAATTTGAAAACGACCCCCTGCTGTTTACCACCATCTGTTAGCCTTTTAGGCAGAGCAGAGCAGAACAGTGGAGGGTTCTGGACAGAAAGTGTCCCAGTACATCTACCAGCCTGAATCTGTCCACACACTCTGCCTGTTACTCACACACTCTGCCTGCTGCGGTGTCTTTATTTATACCGCTGGCCCAGGGCCAGCCGCTTCATGCATTCAGTCGTTTTGTCTTTAAATGACATTCACACCTAATTCAGCAGCTCACCGTGTTGGCATATGTCCAACAAAAAAATAAAAAAAGCTTTGGAAATGATTATTTTCATGGATCCTAATGAAAAGAATCCCAACTCGTCTGCACAACTCCATGTTTCTTTCTCCCTACAGGGATTATTTCCAGATACTAAGAAGAAGCAATTAATTCTAACTTAATAAAAAATTGGGTTTTTGACGTATGTCTCTTCCCCGTGATTTTGTAGGCTATTGCAAAACATCGTTATTGAAAATATAAATGTATAGAAAAAAACTTATTTTCTATATAATTTTGTAATTTTCAGAACTAAATTTGGGTTTTAACTAGAATTTGTAAAATGGACTACACAATGAACATGGCTGCAGCTGATGATGAGTTCAGTGATCAGTTATTCTGTTGATTAATTGGATTAAAAAATTCTGCACATTCTGCCGATTTTTCTGAAGCGCATTTTGCACAATATTAAAAATGCACAAAAAAAAAAAACGTATTTGCATTTTTAAAGTAGGAAGATAAATATTTCACTGATCTGTTGACTAGTTACTTTTACCTTATTATTATTTTTAAATAGCCACTTAATAATCTGATAGCAAATCGTGCTTACTAGGACATTTATTTATTTTTTTCATACTTTGAACCAGGCGAAGCTAAAACCGAGACCTGAAGAGTAGAACATGTCTACACACAAATAAAGTTTTTTATCTAAATTCATCTAAAACATGTATATTTTTTGTACAGTTTAGGCTTAATTAGTCTACACTCTTTGTACTCCAGTTAACGATTGATTGATTACTAAATTAGTTGACGATTATTTCTGTAATCCATCGATTCGATTGTTCAGCCTAAGCAGTGAACATACAAACTCCGTTTTTTAAATAAAATGCCTAAAATAAAAACGTTTTGAACAAAATGTGGATATGTTGCAAGTATTCGGAGTTACTGACACAATTATTGTGGTAAACAATCTAGTGATGTATTTTTACAATAGACACTGAATCATACAGTCAAGTGTTTATCACTTGAAAAATAAAATAAAAAAACCCCACAAATGACAATATTTGAAAACTCCCCCCCAAAAAAAAAATATATATATATATTTATTTTTTAAATGTTCTCTCTGACAATAATGCAGCAGAAGGTCTGTCGCATCATTTTTTTCGGTCGCATAAAGGAAGTCGTGGTTTGTTTTTGCGTTCCAGTTTCATCTGCAGCTTTTGGTTCATCAGCACGTCTGACCACGTCACGGCGGCCCCGCCGCTCATGAAAGATTGAATCCTTTTTAGTTTTTTATGGGATGGAAGAGCATGGTGTAGTGAACAGCTGGTTAATAATGCATTCCTCTCTGCACTGCTCTGGATGTGCAGCCAAACGGTGAGGCGGTTTTTGGCTGCAGCTGCTCTCCCAGCTCCTTTGATTCTATATGAATAATAATATTAATAATCAACTTTACTCATGTAGAAACCATACAATAAAATTACATGGATTATAACAAAATTGGGATATAAATGGTGCAAATTATAAATTTGGTATTTTACTGTGTTTCAGCCTCTTTTTGGTAGATTTAGCAAAAATATGATGTATTTAATCTAACTCTATGTTTGTCTGTCATTTACAGCTTTTCAGAGAAGTCAGAATAATGAAGATCTTAAATCATCCCAATATTGGTAAGTGGATCTTTCATAACTTCCACACAGAGAGACTGAAAGGTTTCAGGTTGCGAGACGCTTGTGTCCACATGTGAAAAGCTAAAATGATGAATTTGAAAGTTAAGATCATTGCTCAAATTACGGTTTGGTAGCTTTGTGTTTTTCTAACGCACACATTGTCAGATATTTAATGAAACATTTCATAAGGTAATCCTGGAAAAGTGACGCCGCTCTTTTAAGTTAATCTTTGCTTCAGCCTCTCGTCTTGTTTTCCAATGGCTCAGCTGACCAATAGTTGTAGCTTCTGAGCTTTGACTTCACAGAGCAGCTGAACTCCTTCAGACTAGCCAGCAGCAATTAGCAAACAGCTGGTGGGACTGCTGCGCTCATTATAGGAGCTACTTCTCAGATCAGTGCTGGTTAAAAACATTAAAGGGTTAATAGAGGAGCCATGTTGTGATGACTTCCTTAATGCAGGCCTTAATGACTTCCTTTAAAGAGACAGAGACTCAATTTCAAGGCTTTAAGCTACAAAATAACATTTCTTTTATGTAATGTTTGATATGTACAGCATTTTTCTGACATTTGAAGTTAATAAAGTTACTTGACTGTGCTATAAAATGTCACTTTTTGCCAGGAAAACACCTAGTGCTGCCCTTTTTGAATTAATAAACCTTAATAGGTGTATTTTATTGATATGGGATGTTAAAAAGGTTAAAGAATCATTACCAATGCAGCTCATTATTCTTTATAACCTAATAGGAATGTTTTGTTTTTTTATTAAACATTTGTTGATCGATTAGTTTTATATCTTGCTTCCAAAATACCTCAGTTGTTTTAGTCTTTTTTTTTTCGTCCTTTCAATATAAAACATTTAACTTGATCTTAAGCATCCGCATTTTTTTCCCCCTCCTTTGTTTTTAACGAATCACTTAACCTGCTGAATTGTGCGGCTTAGTCACAGTTTTTAACATTTGCAAGATTTGATTTGACGATGATTCATTTTTCATTTCCTTTCTGCTCGCCCCATAATTTCCTCTGCAGGAAATGCGATTAGAATAATGAGAGAGATTCATCTCTTCTCCTCTGTTTACTCTCTCACCTTTCCCACATGTAGCAGGACGAGTCTGAGCTGGTATCAGCAAAAAGAAACAAAAAAAAAAAAAAGCACTCCATTTTGTTGTGCAGCACTTACTGAGGTTTGATATGCTTCACCATGCAATGCTTACATTACACACACAGGTCCATTTCTATTCCACGTGGCTCTTGTTCGTGTCCATGAATTCGTTTTTTTTCTTCCCTCCCGGTTTTTTCAGTCTAATTGAATTCATGCTTTTCCCTCTGTCTGTCTGTCTGTCTGTCCTTCCTTTCTGCAGTCAAGCTGTTTGAGGTGATTGAGACGGAGAGGACGCTCTACCTTGTGATGGAGTACGCCAGTGGAGGTGAGCTGAAATTATTACGTCTCATGTTGCTCTGCTCGGTCCGCCACATTTCACCAATATTTCCTCCGATGGATGAAGGGATGACATGAAGCCACGTAGTTTTACGCCCGGCGGCAAAGCGAAAGTTTTTCTGACGATGTTGAAGCAAAACGAACGAGAAGAAGGGGTGCACTGATACGCTGATAAATCTGTCCCAATTTCCTTCATTTTCTGAGATCTGCAATTAGTTGATGCCTTTTAACTTAAACTGATATTATCTGTCTCCGCAAAAGATCTGAGAATCAACTTTTCAGACAAAAAACATAATAAAATCAATATTGACCAAAGTCGGCAATAATCCAGAAAACTGCAGTCGGTGCAAACCCAAAAGAAAACTGCTTAGTTGTTTGTGTTTTTTTCCTCTCTACACTATAAATCTGCTGTAGTTGCTGCTGCTTTGCTCCAGCAGGTCACATTCTGTAGTCTAAAAGGAAAACTATAGTGCTCACACAACAGGGGGAAAAAAATCAGATTTACACAATGTTGAATGTAAAAATAAGGTAACAGAACTTGACTTTAGGGACACGTGCATGCAGTGTTCTGAACTTTTAAGATCTGAAGTATAATTCCTCAACATCAAATGTTATGAAAGCTTTGTATAAGCTTTGTAATTTGTAAGGTTGCATTAAAAGTCCATTAGAAGTTTTGCATTATTTTGTAAATATTGACATTTTAATGCAAAGTTGGCACTTTTAATGGTCTTACAATGCAACTTTTAGAGCAACTTTGCATTTAAAGAGACACTTCATGACAATAGTCATAAACATTTATAAAGGCGCCTTGATGTTCAGAACAGATGTTCCATCACGTTTATGACAATGTCATGTCAGTCTTATCCACACCCCGTCAAATAAAGTGTTACCTTTTTTTTTTGTCAAATGAGTTTGATTAGTTTTAGCTTTACAAATGTTATAAAAGTAAATGTCAAAAATAAAAAAGGTTTTTAATTCTGTGGTTGTAAAACCCGATTCAGATTTTGGGTGCTTTAATTCTTCCAATTTCATGACCGTCTTGTGCTGATTCAGCAACATTTCCAAATGAAGATGAAATAAACTTTCTATAATCCTGTTGGCTTCACTCACACAATCAACATCATGGGCATTTTTGATTAGCTGGAAGATTAGATGTATTATCAATATACAGAACAGAAATCGGAGGGGCTAGAAAATTATAATCTACCACTGCATTACTAATAACCACAGTTCAATAAACTGTTTAGCTTGTAGCAATAAATCCTGTACGTTTAAATGATGCACCAGCATTTTTTCCTATTTTTAGTTGATGTTTATAACCTTGCGTCTGATTTCGGTTCAGCTCAAACTCCAGGCCCAGTTCTAACAGTGTTTCGCTTTAGTTCTTTTTCTCTGCTAACTTTTTGTCCTTGAATGTTTTCCTGTGTTCAGAGCTCAGCTGGCCTGCTTTTTGGGTGTCAGCTCCCTCTCTCTCATTGGCTCCTGAGTCTGAGCTCACAGATGATTAAGCTTTCACGTCCACACACACACACACACATGCACACCCCCCCCCCCCCCACACACACACACACCCCGAGCTGGCCTCTGCAGGTAAACTCTGGGTGAAGAGTGGGGCTTCATTCATGTTTTCAGGATACACGGGGATGGCTTTTTGCTGGTTTTGTCTTTTTTTTCACCTTTACGCGGTTGTTCCCAGCCAGCCTGATTCAGAACACAACCGGTTGTAGCTGTGCGGCGGCCTGGCGGTGTGTAGACGTGCTAACCAGGGAAGCGTCTGCTCCTGGAACGCTGCTGCAGAAGGAGCAGCTTTGTGCCTCCAGGAGGGGCTCAGTTTGGAGTTAGCACACGTCAGTGTGCTCAAGAAATGCCCTCAAACCATGCACATGGGGGGCGCAGCGCGCCAGCTGCATGGGAATGTTATTTTTATCTGCTGAACTGTAGAAGTCATGATTCGCTCAGTTTCAGCACGTCTCTCTCCCACTTGGAGTCCCAACCTCTCCCTGGTCGCCACCAGGCGTTTCTGACTCCCTGTCTGTGTTTGCAGGTGAGGTGTTCGACTACCTGGTTGCACACGGAAGAATGAAGGAAAAGGAGGCCAGGGCTAAATTTAGACAGGTACCTAACTTTCTCCCCCTGCAGTGTTCTGGTTTCACACCTCTGCTCCTGACTCCACCCCCTTCTGCTGCCTGTCTGAAGACCGAACAGAGAAGTTTAATCGGTTCTCCGAACCAATAACACACAACACTCAGCCAGGAGAAGAAGATGGGCCAGTGCTGAACTATTTAAGCCTGGCGACATCATCAGTGTAACCTGGCAATACATTCAATAAGATGTGGCTGTCACCTTAACAAATTTTGCTGGACGATAAATTGTCCCAAAAGTCATTTTGAGACTATTTTCAACTAACATAATATTAATGATGGTCATATTAATGTAGAATCCTCTCAAAGTATCGGTATACGTTTGTTTCTAGCAAACATTTAACAGTACAACTGGAAGACATTTAAAATTTCTCAAATAAATAAAAAGAACCAAAAACGACAAATAAAATTAATTCTGAGTCTCTGTAAACAGAACTGTCCTTCAATCGAACTGAGACCAAAGCACCAGACTGAAGACTTTTATCATCCAGTTTTTGGTAGAAAAAGACATACACAAAGAAAACCAATCAGTCATGCAAATGGAAATTACTGAGCTCATTTTAATTTATCGTGCGATGAATTGATTTATTGCTGATTGGAAATTTCTTGGTTGCATCAACCTTCCAGACCTTCCAGGTCTTCAGGTTCTGGTCTGCTCTGCATCCCCAGAACCTGAACCAGCAGTATTTAGCTGCTGTGCTCCTCCAGTCTGCTGAAATGCTGATGTCCTTTAAATTGAGGCTTAAAATCTATTTTATTAGAGCTGCCTTTGATTTATAATAGCTGCAATATCATGAGCTACAGTCTATTTTTGCTTTCCTTTATTTTGCCACTAAAAAAGCAATGCATCGCTTGTTTTCTTCTTTTCTCTCTCTCTCTCTCTCTTAATCGTGTAAAACATTTTAAAATGCCTTGATTGTGAAATATGCTTTCCAAATCATGTTGCCTTTCCTGGTCATTGTAAAGGAAAGCCATAAGAAGTCCTGAAGTTTTCATGGTCCATTTAAATTATACAGCAAACATGCAGAAGGAGGTTCTCTGGTCAGACCAACATTTAGATTCAAAACACAAATTCAGGCAAATTCCCAAAGGATTTATGTGTTAATAAAGCCTGAAACCCATGTACACTTACAGCACTATTTCATGTTTGCCACATAAAAGTTTGCTTTTGTATTGTGCCACAAAAAGCTGAAGGGGTTTGAATAAGTGTTGTCCGGCGCAGCAGGTCTTGGCCTTTCTTGGCGATGAGAATCCTCTGCTTGTACACCCCCACCTCCCTTCTGTCTTTAGCACCACCTTCACAGAGTATTGTCTTTCCTGTTGGCGCCGACCGCATCGCGCTCTCCACCACATCCTTTATCGCAGTTTGACAAGTCAACAGCAGACACTGTGCTGAACTCTTGCTCGTCTCCCCCTCCCCTGTGCAGATCGTATCGGCGGTGCAGTACTGCCACCAGAAGCACATTGTTCACAGAGACCTCAAGGTGAGTTCAGCAACAAACCTGAAAACACACACACACACACACAGGATGTTTTCACACTTCTCAATACAAAGTTAAAGTATTGAATATTAGAAATCTGCAGTGAGTCTTGGAGATCAAACTTTACACTCTCTGGAAAAATTGTTTTTTTTTTTGTTTTCACTACAACAAAACAATAAATAGGTTTATTTGCTTGATTTAACAGATTTACATTTTCTTACAACCCTGAACTATACATGAGTGAAAAGGGAACTGGAAGAATCATCATCTTGTGTTAATCTGTCGCTTTCTCCATAATTATTTTCTACATTTTCAGGGCTGTAGTCATCAAGTTAACAATATAAGTTGCAAACTGTAAATTATTCTCCTCAGTGTGTGACCTAACCTTTTTTTTTTCCAAAGTGTTTTGAATTGATTTTTAGTCGATCATTTCTTTAACTCCTCATCCAAGCTATTGCGTAATTTTACTCCATGCACCAAAATGCACATTGTTTTAAAGCGGTATGCGCAGTTTTACTTTTGAAATGGTGCTTTTGAAAATATTAATTTCAATAGCAGCAGGGCTTAATGTTGCCGCCACCTGCAAAGCCAGTCATGTCTGACTTATTTGGTAGAAAAGGTCAGAGCTTAGTTTCCTAACTCGGCCTCGCCGCGCCTTCAGCGGCTGACGGCACTTGTCTTGAATTGGATCGCTGCGTCTCGGTGGCGTGTGTCTATACACACACTCCACTGGAAACGCCTCGGACCGTTTTCACGTGGCTCCTGCTACATCCGCTGCCGTGCCGCTCCCTTTGTGCCTTCCTTGTGTAAATATTCACGTTTCGGTGAATTTTGTTTTGTTTTTTAAAGCCGTGGAGCAGAGAAGGTCGTTCAGCCAACAGGAGCTGCTGAGTCGTTTCCTCTGCGGATCATCAATGATCCATGAAGAGGCTAATGAGACAGGAGCTCCTCTGCCTGCTCTACATGTGCAATCATGTAGCAACATTAGCATCTCCTGCTAATGATTCAGTCCTTTAAAAAAAAAAAAAAAACAGCTCACGAATTAACCTATGCTGGAAAAAATGAAGTTAACTTTAGTTAAATACCGAAAAATGTCAATTAAAGATCAACAAAAATCAGTTTTTTAACTCTGGATGAAGGTCAACCGACGCCTCGGCCCTGTGTGCCGGTTTAATGCTTTGATTACTGGAAAAATAAACATTTTCTCAGGATTTTCCTTTGTCTTCTAAACATCATGCCACCAGCATTGTTCCCTTTAAAGTTGTTTTTTTTGTTAGTTTTTTTTGATAACCTTTGCCACTCATCTACAGTTTTTTGTGATACTCTGACCTGCCAGTGCAGCTTTTACAGATTCCCATTTCTTTTTGAAAACTTGCAACTTGTATATCTCCGCTTTATTCTGAAATGGAACATTTTCTGCTGTAGGTTGAGGATGCTGAGATTAATAATGTTTTTTCATTGATTTCTTACTGATCAGATATATTACAGAGTCGGTCCTTTTCAGTAGCGTAACCACAACCTGAGTGAGAGTTTTACCTCTAAGCTGAAAGAACACTAAAGTGAAGTGAAAGTAGCAAACATAATAGAGCTTTTGGTTATTACTAAATGGTATTAATTGCTCAGCCTTGCTTCCTTGTTCGGTGGTTTGTGATGGAAGCTGTACCTCTGGTTACAGGAGCAGCCCTGCATGTACGACGCACATCAGGTGTTATTTCAAACAAACAGAGGTACTTCATGTCATGTTATCCCCCTTTCTTTTATTCAAAGGCGGAGAACTTGTTACTAGACGCCGACATGAACATAAAGATTGCCGATTTCGGCTTCAGCAACGAGTTCACTTTAGGCAACAAGCTGGATACGTTCTGCGGCTCCCCGCCGTACGCAGCCCCGGAGCTTTTCCAGGGCAAGAAGTACGACGGGCCTGAGGTGGACGTCTGGAGTCTGGGGGTCATCCTGTACACCCTGGTCAGCGGCTCCCTGCCCTTTGATGGACAGAACCTAAAGGTAGGATCATAGTGCGTGTGACTTCAGGCTCCAATTACCGGCCAGGTTTTAATGGTTTTCTGACTTGTTCACAGGAGTATTTTCTCCTGTTGTCTCTCTGCAAAGTTCTGAGGCTGAGTGAGCAGCTTAACGAAATATTTTTCCTAATCTATGCTTTCTGTTTTAATGAATGGGGTGTGATTCAAATGTGTCAACCTGTTGGGAATATTGATGCCTGCTAATTGGATGATCTCAGTGAGTAAACAGATGCTTGGCTGACTCAGATGGTAGTGGATTTTGATTTGTTCTTACTGGCCTGAAAGAAAAACCAGCACATCATCATCAGCATATACACTCATTTTTGGGTGGTTTGCTGTTTCAATTCAATAAGTGTTTTTCTTTTGCTGAATCACAGTTGCCAGTGGTTTCATTAGAAAAACAGTGATGTCAGGGTGGCGGCGCTGTATGGCACTAAAGCTCTTCACACAGACTTTGATTGAGCTGCACAATATTCTGATCCACAAGAAATTCCAAGTACAAATTTATCTACAATAGGAATCTCCAATTCACCCTCTCAAATGCCTTTCCGACACCTAATGAAATTATTAAATCGGTTTTGTTTTGGTTGGTTGTTGTGGTAGTCCCTCCAGTTTTACGCAATGGCAGAAATTCATGCAAAATCTTCATCTTTTTTTTTTTTTTATCTCATGCATAAATGTGAGTTTATTGCAAAAATAGTCAAAGGATTGTGTCAAACTCCCTCCTATTTCTTATCTCTACCATTCTGTGCTGCAGAGTTACAGTCTGTGATCTATATTTAGAGCAACAAATAGTGAACTATCCAAGTTATTTAAAGAAAAATGTCTACGTGTCCAAGTTTTCTGCTTGTTTTCTTTGCTGTCATTTTTATCTTCTTTATGTAGATTCTGTATGATGGAGGATGTAGCATATAAAAAAAAGGTTTTTTTCTCAATATGTATTAGAACTGTCACCGTGCTGTGACAGATAATCTGTGAATACATCAAGCTCCTTCTGCTCCTCCTTCAACTAGAACTAGAATGATCTGAAGGAATGCAACTCTCTTGGCCAAAGCCAACCAATCAGAACCGGGAGGAGGGTCTTAGCGCTGTCAATCATCCTCATTTACATCCTGCTAACTGACTTTCTGTTCCAAAAAAAAATGTATCCGCCATCATTGTGCTAGTTTGTGCTAGTTAGTTCGCACATACTTAACAAGTAAGTATACTTACTTGTTAGCAAGTATACTTGTATGTATACTTGCTAGCACAAATGCTAACTAGCCTTAGAATTTGTGGCAGTCTATGTTGTGTTGTACTAGCTGGTAGTAGAGAACAAGAAAGGGGTAAGCATGAGTGTGATTGACAGCATTAAGCCCCTCCTCCTGGCTCTGATCGACTGTTTCTGACTGAGCAGTGTATAGCACTGGGTGAAGACAGAGGAGCTGTTCTTTTTCTTTTTTTTTGTTTTTTTTTCCCCACAGAATTTCCATCTCATGCTGTTCTATAACAACATAATGTTAACAAATGTAAATAAATAAAACATTTTAACATACCGGAGCTTTAATGAGAAAACAAAATTTGGAAAACTCTTTGCAAATATCAAAATTTTGATTGCAAGAAATCCTGGAGACTGATGAGCCGAGTCTTCTAGTGTTATATATAGCATATCTATTTTTAATATATCCAATCTGGTCTGGGTGCACAATGTGAGCGTTTTTTTTTTTCTTTCTAATGTCTTGCATAATGGCTTTAAGATCTGCGTTCTTTTTTTTTTTTTTTGAGCATCCTCCCTTTATTCTCTGCAGGAGTTGCGTGAGCGTGTTCTAAGAGGAAAGTACCGCATTCCTTTCTACATGTCCACGGACTGCGAGAACCTCCTGAAACGCTTCCTGGTCCTGAACCCGGCCAAGCGTGGTACTCTCGAGGTGAGGGAGGACACCGAAAATGTAAATATGCTGCTTGGTTCTTAATCCCCTCCCTGCAGCACGTTGGAGAATGACCCCCTCCTCACTGCCCCCTCTGCCCATGCATCATCTCCTCTAACGCCCACAGTGTCCTGTTTTCTGTCTGTATCTGGCCCACACTCCTCCTCCTCCTCTTTTTGGATGTTGTAACTATGAATAATACATTTGAGTTGTTTTTCTCTGTGTTTTTTCATCAGATTTTAGTGCAGTCAGCTCTCTCCTTTCATATCATATTATAAAACAAGTAAAAACAATTGTGAAAAAATTACTTAATTTTATTTACAATCAGCTTTTAGTTCAGATACCGAATATACTTCCATGTGCATTATTGCGAAAATGTGGAAAACATTTTCTCAGAAGCGAACGTTGACCTTCTTTATCCCTACACTTGAGGGTTCAACCAATCAGCACCATGGAAGATAAATGGTGCTCCAGGATTGGCTGTTTTTCAAGCACCTAGTAGCACTGCACTGCATTGTGTTTTTTTTTCAGAATATTTTAGATATGCTATGTGGAAAAAGTCACCACATAGGTGAATTTTGTTTGCGAATAATTGCAAAATACGGAAACTTTCATTCTTGATCTGGATAAGATTTAGGTTTTCACATATTGTTGTTGCACAATATCTGAAAGGCAGCAGAGTTATCCCAGGCAGACTTCAGCTTGATCATCTGACAAATGAAACTACAGATAGTTTTGAGATATGAGCTAGGACATTTTACTTGCTGGCTTTTAAAGAAATAAGCTAAAATGGTAATTTTAGTTTATTTGTAGCACGTCTTTTGTGGATTTTGAGTGAAATATAAAAGTAACATTGCAAAACTACAACAGCGTAATGGAGCCATTATAGATTTTTAAAAAAAAAGACATTTCCACCAAAATTCTCGGAGATTTTGAGATTAATTTCAGAAATGTTCAACTTTGGAAATGCAGGAATAATTTTTTTTTCCCCGCAAATTTTTGACACAAAACAGCGTAAAAGAATGCATAAGGATTATAGTTCTGAAAGTAAAATGTGATATTTGAACATAAACCTATTTTTTTTTTAGTGTTAAAAACATAAAGCCTTATAAACAAGCTCATAACTTCACTGATTTGTTAAAAAATAAAAGCCAGTCTAACAGAAGCACACGATGCTGTAATGATTGTGGATGATGGTCGGTCTGCTGCAGATGTGACACATTGGACCTAAAACTGTGACAGTTACATCAGAGCTGTGGTAATTAGTTTGGACAGGCCTTCATCAGAACCGCACACAGTCATTGATCTGCTGCATATTAAAAGCAACACTTCCTCCAGACGGGATGCAGCCGAGTTCAGTACGAATGTTAACTGATCTAATCTAAATGTGACCAGATCACATTCAATCTGTACTTTCTGCAACACTTTTATAGCTGTTTACCTGTGTTGTAAAAAGAACAAAATAATAAGAAAACAAAAACATCAATTTCATGAATCTGGCTTATATTGTCTGCCTTCATCTTTTTTTATTTTTAGCAAATTATGAAGGATCGGTGGATCAATGCGGGATTCGAGGAGGACGAGCTGAAGCCTTACACCGAACCAGAACTGGACATCACGGATCAGAAAAGAATAGGTAACCGACGGCGACGGCTGCCCTCAGAACTGCTCAGCTCATTGGCTCTCGTTTCCAGTCTGGCGTGAAAACGTGTGAAGCAGAGTCATTATGTTGGTGCAGAGGAGCTTAGGAAAGGAGGAAACGTGACGATGAATAAATGAACATGAGACGTGCGGCTGCATGCACAGGACGGCAGAAGCCTTCCCCATTACACAAGCTGGAAATAGAAGGGGGAGCAGTTGCGTAACAGCAGCTGAGGCTGGCAGGATGTGAACATGTGTCGTTCACATCGCCATCACCCAGAGAAGAAAGCTAAGATTTAAGGAATGTCTGAATTCTGACCATATATCGAACTTTTTTACAGGTAGAAATATCCTCCATTTTAGGTAGGGGTGATCGGCTTAGCAACATGTCACTTTTATTCTTTGCTAATGCCAAGATCGCAATTGTGATTATACATATCATAATGACCCTCTATAATAAAAACATGTTTAACAATAAGGACCTGACTTGGACCCTGTCAGACCTGTCAGAGCTGGGGTCCGTTGTGGGGCGATTAGGACGTGTGAGGAAAAGTTCATCTCAGTGTTTGGGCCGTTGGAGCTTGATGATCCAAACAAGTTCCAAAAGATGCCGCGCGAGTTGTTCTGGTCACTTTCATCCACTGCTGAAAAATGACAGAGGAGACGAGTCAAGGCTGCAGAGCAGGTGTTAGAAAGATGAAACCTGAGGCCATTTCCTCCGTTTAGTGTTGGATCCAAGGCTTCTTTCACTCCTCACTCAACTGACCATTCAATGTTGGACAAGAACACTTTCTGTTCGAATCTGCGCCAAGCAACGAGAGACGTTTACGTAAACGACTCAAAGTCTTCGCCCGGTTCCGACTTTAGCGCAAAAGTACGGCGTCTGCTGGCTGATTTATTCTACTCTTTGAAAATCATGTCCATTCTTTAGTCGCACCAAATTTGTTGGATAGTTTTCACAAGCACCTTTTCTCTTGGAAGTCAGCAATTCGCAGTTCTACGGCGGAGCTGAACTGTGAAGCTGAGAAAGAAGCTGAAGTGTTGGAGGAGCAGCAGGAGGAAAGTGAGAAAGATGAGATCAGGCTGAGGAAGATGACGGGTCCAGTTCTGCCTGGCGAGAGAAGCACAGCTTGTTTGTTTTCTTCTTCTTCTTCTCTCTGATGCATAGGAAGTCGGCCACCGTTTCTCTCCAGGTGGAGGTCGCCTGCACTTTTAACATTTAATAACCAGAGTATTAATATGATATCACTGCTGAATGCTCACAGCCTGCTCTGACAGGACGTCTGAACACATCAGGTTCTAGTTTTACCACCAGCAGCTTCTCTTCAACCAGCATGAACTCTACACACATCTCCTAATTTATGTCCCAAGCCAACAAGTGCATCAAAAATAAGTTGGATTATTCAATTATTCATTTCCAGTGTTTCACTTTAGCTGAAGATGTGTGTATTTATTTACTTATTTTTAAAACCTTTGCTTTAAGCCTTTTGTCCTCCGGTGCATGTGTTCATCTTAAATGAGTGTTGTTCATGCAGATGTGATGGTGGGGATGGGCTACAACCTGGAGGAGATCCAGGACTCCCTGGCCAAGATGAAGTACGATGAGATCACAGCCACCTACCTGTTGCTGGGCAGGAAAGCCTCGGAGGTACAGATGCACTCTTTGCTCCGTTTCTCTGTTGGCAAACATATTTTCTGTCCTGCGTGTTTTGACCTATTGTGCATATTTCCATGTCAGCTGGAGCCCAGCGACTCGGCCTCCAGCAGCAACCTGTCCCTGGCCAAGCCCAGACCAAGCAGTGAGCTCAACGGCCAGTCGCCTTCCCACCTCAAAGTGCACAGGAGCGTCTCCTCCAACCACAAACAAAGGCGTTACAGTGAGCAAGGTGAGCAGACGGCAGGTCATTCACTTTATCATCGCTGTAGTCTTCCTTATGCAAAATTAAGGAAATTGCCGTTGCACCCTTGATTGCAACCTAAATATTTGATGATCAATGCGTTTTGAGTAGTTGTTCAACGTAGTTTAGATGAAACCTTTTATAATGATCCTCTTGCTGTCCGTTAGCCGGTCAGAACGTTCCTCCAGGGATGGCTCATCCAAAGAGAAGCCAGACCACCACAGCGGACAACAGCACGAAGGACGAAAGTGGAGCTCAGATCCGGAAACCCGGCACCCCCGGTGGCCGAGGCGTCCCGCCCTCCAGCCCCCTGCTGGGCAACGCCAACAACCCCAACAAGGCCGACATCCCTGACCGGAAGAAAGGAGCCACGACTGGCCCGAGCGTGAGTAACCCACGGCCCCAGTCTGTAGAGCCGAGTTCATAAAGGGCCGTCTCCTCCTGAGAGAGGCTTCCTCTGTTGGATTCTTCTCCTGAGGTGTTTTTCGGTTTTGCAGGTGTCGCCCAGTCACATCGTTTCATTTCTTCCCCCTAAAGAGAAACTGCAGTAATTTTCTTCCTCGTTATATCAACTTAAAAGAATGAATCTGATTGAGAAGGAAATCGTTTCAGTCTGCTGTTTTATTTGTACGGTGATTTAAAGTCAGCTTCACAACAGAAGTGGAGCAACAGGAACATACTGTTAAAGTTTCCAGTGTTGTTTCCAGTCTGGAGATGAGGAAATGTTTTCACCTCTGGATGCTTTTCATGCCCTTTCGGTGATGTAGGAAACAACAGCGCGACTGTTGCTTTCTATTGAATGCATTTCTTTTGTTGGAGAAATTCATTGTCAATGACGTTACTGGAACTGAGCCCCTAAGTTTAAAATGAATTGGGCTCGTACAGTACAGTGTATCTGCAGCCACAAAAAAATCTTACATTTAATAATACAAGTTAGCCTCGCATAAATTATTCACAGTTCATAAATGTTGTTGCGGCAGGACTGTTTAATCTCATATCCTAGGATTTTTGTCAGGCAAAACGTTGAGTTGGGCTCATCGCGTTTTGTGACTCAAGGCGGTTAAGTGTACTGGTAATAAGCTGCTAATACTTTCTAGCTAGTTAGCACTGACTAGAACCACTAGCAGCTAACATTTGGCTCATTAGCAGCTGAGATATGGGTCTCTAGTTTGAGTCACTTGAGTGAAGATGCGCAGACATCTTCACTCAAGTTGTCTGTGACTCAAAGTAGTTGAGGCTAGTGGTAACAAGCTACCTGCTAGCTAAGATAACTAGCAACAAGGTCATATGCCATGTGAGAAGCTCAAAGCTGCTGCCAAAAGCCCAGAAGTTTTACAGTTTTGATCCCCTGCATGACTCTTGTACATCTCTGTTGTGATATTAGTTATAAATCTGATTTATAACAGTCTTAAACGGTTCTTAAAAAGTCTTAAATTTGAGTTGACGCAACGTGCATAACCTCTGTATGTGCATACTTCTACCTAAAGCTTGAGATCTTGAATGATGGAGTTCTGACCTGGAGCCTCTGTCCTCCCTTCTTGCTCTGCAGAATAACTCTGCTTCAGCAGGCATGACCAGGAGGAACACGTACGTCTGCAGCGACAGGAACAACGCCGACCGCCTCTCGGTCATCCCCAACGGGAAGGAAAACAGGTGAGATGTTGATCAGCCGCAATCTCGCATCTTGGCCAGAACAGCAAAGTTTCAGTTTGAACCGCTCATTAAGAATGTCCACTTTATTCCTTGATTACTACTTTTTTTTTTTTTTCTTTCTTCTTCTGTTCCTCCTTTTCTTATTTCCACCTTGTCTCATGTTTTTTTTTCCCCCGCCTGTTTGTGATGTGGGGTGTGTATTTTTCCCCCCCTTCCTCGTTTTGGCATGCCCAGCATGACTGAGATGGCTTGTGCCACTAGCCCCTCTTCTTCTGCCTCGGCGGCCGTCGCTTTCGGCGCCTCGTCCACTTCGGTACAGCAGGGGTATCAAACCGTCAGCCCTCTGTATGCTTGTCAGGCTGACTGGGCCACCCTGCCCCACTCCTACTACGCTCTGGACCGCTGCTTGGCCAAGTAAGACAGCAGGGCTTCCAGTCCACCCCCCCGTCTGTCTCCTGTCATGCATCAGCCCCGTTTTCCCTGCTAACCCAGACATGCAGTCAGCTTCACGCTGTAACCCTGCAACTAAAGCACGGAATACATTTAAACTTGTGAAAACACATGTAAAAAGATCTTCAACATGTCGGCATGTTTGAGGATAATTTACACTTTTCAGTTAGTTGGTCCATTCTCACTGCTGTAAAGGTGGTTCTGATTCACCTCTGCTGCCCATATAATCCATGTCTTTTTGTCCCGTTGATTTGTGGTTGTAGATCAGACCCGTTTCTCTCTAACATTTACGCCGTCGCATGTGACAGATGCCCCATTTTGCACCAACGAAAGCAAGAAGAGTCCAGATTGAATGTAAAAAATGTTTGAAACAATCAGAGTTTCTCTATTTTAAGGGAAGGCATGTTGTAGAATTTACTTTTTTTGAGCTTTACATTACGTTATTCCCAAAAAAAACATGGCCCACGAACACCACTGATCGGAGTTGCAAGCATCCACTTAGTCTCTTTTAGACACCATCGCCTCAAGCTAACCACATTGACATGTCACTTCCTGTTACTAGTCATCGTTTTGTTGCTCGGCTCCAGAACTGATCAATACATGACGACATGTGCAGCATCAGTCTTGACCTTGGTGAACAGAGTGTGCTGTGTGAGGAGGGGCCTCCCTGGTCGCCACGGACCGTCCAGCCTGGAATCTGATGGCGGCAGCGTTCAGAACGTGAACAGCCATGCAGAAACAGTCGGATCCCAGCAAAAACTATCTGAAGGAAAGGAAAGAAGGAAAAAAAGAAGATTGGCTGAAATTGGAGAGACCAGTGACTGGCTGGTTGGAAACTTAAAATCCAATTGAGTGCTATATTAGTGAACATTAAAGCTACAGTGTATAACTTAAAAAAAGTAATTGACACAGAAATAAGTTATTTTCCCTTTGGGATTACTAAAGTATTTTTCAATTTAGTTGAATATGACGTTAACGAAAAGTATGTTTGATAGCTGACGGTATTAAACTGATTGTCAGTTTTCAAAAGTTACTTCCAATATGACGAATGAGCTTCATTGGAAGCCATCTTTTACTTTATTAAATATGACTGCATCGTCGCGTCAAAATTTTTGTGGTTTTTTGTGGTTTATTTCCAACAAAATTCTGATCAGCGAATCTCTGGGATTAAGCAAAGAATATTGTCATGTTCCATATTTCCATCCTTTCCCTGATGTGATGCGCTGCTGCTGCAGTGAACATCAACAATCTGCTCCTGATCTTACCTCAGTTTTCTGCTGTGAACTCTGACCCCGGAGGACTCATCTGCTCACCTCCTATTGGACGTCAGAGGTCTCTGCTCATCGTCTGTCTGTCCTCTGTTTCTGTCCGGACTTTAATCTCTCCCTTCACTCTGCACCTCCATGCGTTCATGTCTGGGGTGGAAAGCTGCTCTGGGTTTCATTTTTCTGTTATAGTTTGAAGTGAAGTGAATTTACACGAGACGGTTTGACCCAGGTTTATGGATGCCTGGCTTTAACTTGATGATTTACAGTTCAAACTGGGTTAGTTCTAGTAATTCACGCTGTTGAAGGAAAATAGGAAGAACTCAAGTTCTATTAGCTTGTTTTTAACAGATAAATGATTTTAAAAAAAATTACTTTTTAGCTAGGGCTGGGTGATGAGTTTATTATATCAATTCATCAAATTTTTGGCTTCTGAAAATTACATTTCTAGGAAATCTGGATTTTCCTTTTTTTTGCCAATAAACTCTTGAGACTCCATGGTTCAAAGTGACGTCAGATTTCGGTTTCCATCTCATTTGGAAAACCTGCTTTGCAGCGTTTATTTATTTGGACGTTGAATTCAACTCTACAACTAAACATTAAGGCCAGGCTTAACAGTTTTCTTTTATTTATGACAAGAATAAAGTCGTACAACAGTAGAATCAAAATCATACAACAGTAAAGACATAATACAACCAGAATTGGGTCATTCATCTGTGTGCACAAAGGAGTCATTTTATAAGAGTTCCTACACAAAAATAATAATATAACAATAATCATATAAATGGATCTGGTGTGAAAAATATCACCCAGTCCTATGCTTAATGTTTTTATATTTGTGATTCAGATTTCTCTGGTTTTCCAGCCATGTGCTGAAATGTGCCATCGTTTTAAATCCTCCTGCAAACACAAATACATTTTCTCTGTTTATGTCTGACGTCTCAAATCCAAATTCAGTCGTTTGAAAATCTCGTTGTGCACACCGATAAAATTATTTTAGATATATTCAATATATCCTTCCTGCCTCGACAGTGTTGCCGTGTCGCCCGGCGGCCAGAGGAACCCGGTGGCGTCCACCCACAGCATCAGCAACGCCACCACGCCCGACCGCCTCCGCTTCCCGCGCGGCACGGCCAGCCGCAGCACCTTCCACGGCGGCCAGCTGAGAGACCGCCGCACCGCCACGTACAACGGGCCGCCGGCGTCCCCCACCCTGTCCCACGACGCCACGCCCTTGTCTCAAACCCGCAGCCGCGGAACCAGCAACCTGTTCTCTAAGCTCACGTCCAAACTCACCCGCAGGTAGGCATCCTCAGCTCCTCGGCAGGGTCATCAGACTGGGCTGGATTTCAGCTCGCAACTGTTCTGACTCGAACATTTAGGATGATCCCAGCCCTCATGTGGTCATTGAATACAGAGCCGTATCCTACATGTGTCCATGCTGGGGGGGACGGCCCATGGGGGAATAGGAAAAAAAGAGGAGTAAATTTCTGCCAAAAAAACTCAGAATTTTTCTAGGAAAAAATTTTGAAATTTCTGAGTTTAAATGTTGACATTTTGTAAGAAAAAAATCTCTATTTTATTTATTTTCTTGGGTGGAAACTTACTCCCTTTTTTTCTTTCTACAATAGCCCTAATTCACCAACATAAACGGGAGCACTTCAGTGTTTGGATCATAATTTTTATCATTTTTATTAATTTAATTAGATCTTAGCAGTTCATGATCTTCAGATGGAATAATTGGACTCCAGCTGTAGGAACAGGAAACGATGAGAAATGAATCAGAGCAACTAACCCTGACCAGATAAATATTCAATACATCAATACGCAGCGGTGTTTTGGTAACAGTTGTTTTTGATGTAACACACGGTGTTTTGCAAATCTATTCACACCTCTTGACATTTCTCAAATCACAACCACGACCATCGGTGTATTTTATTGGGATTTCATATTGTGGAACTTTTTTTTTGTGAGCATTAGTTTTCAAGTCTTCCTACTTGTTTTCAAAAGGAGCTAGGTCTGGACTTGAACTGGACCATTTTGTAACAAAGAAATCCTTTGATCCAAAACTTTCCATTGCGGCTAGGGTTATGGTCTGCTCTAACAATCTCTAAAGCCTTGAAATGACACGAGGACTGAAGCAATTAATCGTATTAATCGTAATAAATCAATTATTGAGTTAACCGTCAACTAATTCAGCAATCGATTAATTGTTACACGGACTCAAAAAAAGCAGCGCAGTCATCAGTAATTAAGCCAAAACTATACAAAAATATTTACATCTTTCTCTGCAAGTATCTTTTACCCATAATTCCCCACAGTTTTAGCTTCACCAGATTAAAAATGTATTATTTAAAATTAATTGAATTATTTATTCTTTTTTTTTTGTATAAAAAAGACTTATTGGTTAAATGAAAACGTCGAAGAATATATCAATTTAATTATACAATTAATTGTCAGAATAATTGGTATTTTGAGTAGATGTCAGACTGCAGATCAATCTGATTAATCATCAGAATAATGATCTGCATTGATGATTTACTAACACCAGGGGAGATCTGAAGGGTTTGCTGTAGCCATTGTTTTTTTAAGAGTCCTTATTTGGTAAGATTTTTTTTTTCCCACTCCAAATTCAGGAGAACTAAGACGAGCACTTAGTTGTGCTCTTCTCTTAGTCACATGAAATCCTAATAAAATACATTGAAGTTTCTTTTTACAAAGAGAATGTGACGAGCCTGAAAGGGGTGTTTGTATTTTGCACACTAACACACATACGCTCCAACTAGTTTCTGCTCCTTTTTTCCTTCAGTTTGTAAGACAGAAACCCAACATTAGCTTAGCGTTTAGCTTCTTCACCGGTGTGTACTCCTGTTGCTTAAAAACCCAGCCTACATGTGTGTGAAGCAGCAGCCAGGTCAGTGACATCCAATGACGACTGACCTAAAAACCAAGAGTCGCAATCATCATTCCATGATGAATCAGAGAAGGAGAAACGACGATTCCAACCACCGCCATTTTGTTTTGTTCATGCACTCAGCCCTCTCATGCCCCTCCCCACTCCCTTCCCTTATTCCTCCCACTTTCTCTTTCACCATTCTCACTGTTTCTTTGTCTGCCTCTGTTGTAGAAACATGTCATTCAGGTTTACCAAAAGGTAGGACTCCTGCTCTGTTCTCCGCTCTGTACCAACTATAACCAGACGGGCCTCACTGAGAAGCTGCGACTTTGTTTCTGAGCCGAGTGGGGCTGCTGGCACCAAACTAACACCCTGCTCTGTTTGGGGTGCATCTACACACACAGCTTCCAAACAGACCGACGTTGCCAAGTCTTCCAAACGGACGGTGTTGAAAGGTCATTTAACGCTGATGGAACGAAGTAAAACTTTGTCCTGCGTTTTGCTCAGAGAACCGTGTGTGTAAATGCTCTCCGTGTGGCTGCGGTTGGTCTGAGTGGCTGAAAGCTGATTGGTTGAGCCGACCAATCAGCCGATAAACCAACAGCAACAACGAAGCAGCTTGTCACTAATCAGTCGTCAGCGCATGCATGGGGTCGCTTCTTCCAGCCGCCATCGACCGTGGGTCATTTTCACCCCACAGTCGTCGTCGTGCGTAACACAGCTGCCATTACACAGCACTTTAGACATCGGTCTTATTATTCTAGGTGCGCAGATGTACGCTACTCCTGGTTTGCGTTCTTCTTGATTTCGACTAATGAGTAATAATAAAAAGACCAAACGACAGATGAGTTTGCTCATTCTTAAACACCTTTTCTGATTAAACACAACCTGGTTTTTTGTCCCTTTCCTGTAAAAGCTCAGTGGACGTTTCATTACCGTGTTCGTCTTGCATTCTTCATTCTTTGGTTAAAATGCTGCCATCAGGGCCAGATTTACAAGAACGTGGCCCCTGGGTTGAAGCTCGCGTTGGTGCCTTGCACACGTAAAATCAATCTTTCATTACTGCAAATGACAGTATATTTATACATAAAGATGTATATTGGCAGGTATGAATTGATGCATTGTCGGTTTAATAATTCCCTGGCCAGTAGCTGCATGTTGTTCCCCAAAAACATAGAGCATCACAATTATATTCATAGAATTCCCAAATTCTAATTTCATCTGATATGGGCCGATGAGTTTTACATGGGCATTTATCATATCATTTATTGTGATAAATCTAAGAATTTTAATTTATTGTTATGATAAATTCCAATTAATGCTGTTTAAAATCCCCGAACTCTTATGTATTGTCAAGATTGTTAGCATGACTTCTTGAACAAATCGAGAAAACAGTAAAACTGTCAGTCGCATGGTTACCTTAAAAAAAAAATCTATTTCATTGTCACTTTTATAGTTATTACAATAGTATATCACTCACCTCTAAAGTACAATATTTTTGAAACGCATTCATAATTTAAGAAAGATGTCAAGTTTTTGTGGTCCCCAAAACAATCTGCGCCCTGGGCTACTGCCCTTAAGCCTCTAAGCCCAAGTTTGAAAAGTCAAACATTTTCAGCTTTTCAAAACTTCCATGTTTTTTCTGGATATTTCAGAGATAAATCTCAAAATTTGAGCCACAAAACAAATGAAGAAATTTGACACAATTAGATAAGCTCATAAAAATATGAGCTAAAAATCAGTGTAAGTTTCATAAGAAGTGTGTTTAAATATAATTTCATCAATCAAAGCAAAGCAGAAACTCGCATACAATCATCATATCACGCATTTATTGCGGTAATGCGTGATTGTGAGTTTGTTGCAAATATTCCGCAAAAACGGTCAAGGACATCGGATTGCAGTTCTCGTCCACGATCGAGACGGCGAGTAATAACAAGTCACATTTATCAATCATACATAAGCGCAAATGTCACAATTTCTCTTGCAAATATTTCTAAAGTAGCACCACAAAAATCAGTGATTTTGATTGATTGGGACTGACTGTATTTAATATTAAGAAGGGACACAGAGAAAGCTACTGCTATTTACAGTTTAATCTGGTTTGGGAACATTCAGGATCTTAATGAAATAGTTGACACCCCTGCTGTAGAGGCGAGGAAACCCCTCCATTCCCTCGTGAAGGTTTTAAACATAATCTGTCAAGACTTAAAGGAACGGCGGACAGGTTCCTTCAGAAAAGACATGAAAGACGAGGTGTAGCGAAGGCTTTGGGTTGATAAAAACAGCTATGGATCATTTCATTCTGTAGACTGTAGTATGTTTGGCACAAAGTGAAGCACAGCCCCTGGTGAGCTCTTGGAGAGCTGACCTGAGGACAACAGCGGCCTCCGGTGGCTGCTCTGGGAACCTCCATCTCCATGACGATGCAGGGCTTCCTGTCGCTCTGTTCCAGTCTCACTCAAACATCTTTCACTTTTTTCTGTTCTCATGTCTGCGGAGGTGAAAAAATTTAGTAAAAGGCTGTTTATCCCCCCCCCTCCGTAGTTTTTGACCTGTGTGATAACCTTTTACTAAATTTTGTCAGCTCCGAGTCTCCATACTTCTCTTCGCATCTTGGGACTTGATGAGTGAGTTTTCATCTTCTTTTTTTTTTGTTTTTTTGTTTTTTTTTCCCTCCTCAGGATATTTTAAGCTGAGTCACCTCCTTTCCTCTCCTCACAGCTTCGGTGTTTTTGTCTTCCTTACCTTCTCGTGTCCTTAACTTTTCCCTCTTGCTGCTCTTCCTCTCTGCCCAGGGTCAGTATTGACCCGGCCAAACGGCAGATAGCCAAAACAGGGCCTGCCAACCCTTCTACCCAGGGAGGAAAGACCCTTAGTAAGTCTTCTGCCCTTTGCTTTCTTTCTCTCCTCATTTCTTTTCTCTTTTTATTTCCTTCCTTTTTCGTCATCCTGCCATGGTTTTTTCCCCCGCCTCTTTTCTTCTTTTTTTTTTTTTTTGCCCTGTCCTCATGCCATTCATTTTAATATTCTCTCCTTCATTTTTTTTTTGTTTTTTTTTCCCCTGTTGTTTCAGTTTCCTCAGATTCCCATCTCTTTCTTTCAGATTCTCGAGCGGAAGATATAGAGAGTTGTAGGAAGATGAAGATCTAGAGTAAGGGTTGTTTCGATCTCCTAATTTGTCCCTGAGGACGTTTCTAAAGAAACGGTCTGGTTTTCAGACGTTGCTCCTCCTCATGTAGTGTTTTTTTTGTCGTTGATGTTTTCTGCGCCATTTTGGCTGGCCTACGACCTGCTGTCAGTCCCGTCTGTTCACTTGTCCTTTGTCCTCTTTTAGATGTTAAAATGTTGACCACACGTCTTGTTTCCTCTGCGCTGCAGTGCATGATGGGAGCCTGTCCACAACACCCGTCCTGTCGGAGGAGAGTTTCAATGTTACATTATTTAGATGTTATTTCTGTATCGAAATGCTTTTAGCAACATAAATGCCATCAGAAAGATGTTCTTGATCAACTTTCAGTAGAAGTCTGTAAAATGATCTCCGAGTTCTCTCTATTCATTTAGGTTGCCACGGTGACATGACACTGCCGTGAGAGACTGTAACATATGATTTTACAGTGCTAAAACAAAGGCAGAATGATTTGGACTTGACGTTTTCAGCTGTTTTAGTGTATTGGATGTCGGCATGTTTACGGTTGCAGTAAAGAGTGATCTCTGCAGCTTCTTCTAGAAAAGGTCAATCATTATTTCACCTCAGATTTTCAGAAAGCTGCCAAGTTTTTCCAAATCCATCGTGTTTAATGACAGCCAGAGCTAAAAGCTCAAAATCGTACAATAGAGATACGGCTATTGTTAGGGGGCGAATCGATAAATTAGCCCAGATTTCCTTTGTTTTGGGAGTTCTGCAATCGGCCAATGTGTACACGTGAAGCCGATCTTATCTCCCTCTACAAAGGTCAGCAACTGTCCTCTTTTACTCTGCTGTGAGAGGTTTGATGGAGAGGTAACCCACCAGGGTTACAGTCAGCCCACTGTTGCTAACTGAGCAACTTTGTTGCTATATTTAGCAACTTTTCAGTAAAAAAAAAAAAAAAAGGAGTTTGTCCAAAGTCAAAGTAGGCCGCGCAAGCTTTTTAAAGATCTGCGATCTGCCTGAAAACTGCAGTCAGTTCACATCTATCTGTGATGATGAGCCTTCCTGTTATCTGCTGAAGTCAGCTCGCCTCTCTGCCAGTACAACCAGCCACACTAAAGCAGAACACGACTTGATCTCCTGCAACGGACTGGAACTTTCTGAAACCAAGAAAAGTTGTGTGCGAATCATCAAAGACGTAAAGTGATGAACCACCAGAGTGAAGCATCTGGAATGAAATTTGTTTCCTTTTTATTAAATGCCCTCTTACATGTTCTGTGCCTGAAAATGGCTAAAGTTTAATCTGGACACCACAGGGGGCTCCTGTCTGTCAGTGGAGCTGAAAATCAGCAGCTGCACTGATTTCTGGCATGTCTTTAGTAAACATGGGAGGTGGGGGCAAACAATTGGAGAAAATAGTTTTAGGGAGGAAAAACTGTATTTCTCTGCATCTCTTCACATAAGCAAACAAAATCATCTCACATTAAATCAACTAACATTTCAGTAAAGCGGTCCCGCTCATTAATGGACAGATTTGATCCACATTAACACATGGATCGGTCTTGATATTGAAGAAAATTCAGATCGGGAATCGGCGACGATGTTCCCGATCCATAAGGGCAGATCTATTCAGTCTAATTCTACACTGAGCAACATCATGCTTTATTTATTTTTACATTAGATTTCGAATTCCTGATTTCACTTTTTGAACTATTTGAAAGGTTTGTTGGTTTATTTTTGTCAGTTTCCTTATTTATTTTTCTATTGGCTGTTCTACGCCATAAAAAAATGAAAGTTGTTTTTCCATGTTTGACTAGCTGGTGCCACTGTTGGTGTATTTCAGTGAGCTGTCCTGGTGCAGAGTTGACAAATACATTTGTAATTCAGTACATTTAGGTCTCTGCTTAAAAGTAAAAGAATAAATGATTAAGGGCAATTCAGCTGATACTAAACCTCAGATTTCATTATCGGTAGTGGAAAAAGTGAATCGGTGCATCCCTAGATCGAATATTTTTTGCTTCAATCTTGCAGTCTGCAGCAGATTATTTTTTAATTCTGCAAAGTAGACGCTTACAGCTACTGGTGTTTAACGTGACTCTCGTGGTTTTTTTGTTTTGTTTTCGTAAGGACAGTGGAAAGTCCGGCGTGTCGTTCTCAAGCTGTTCAATCAGAAACTGAGCCCATTTTGAAAGTCCCCTTTAACACACACGAGTTGGAACACGATGCTGAAGCCCAGGACGTCTTCCTCACCTCGCGGTGGAGTAGACGTTGGGTCATTAGCGTTCTGCAGTCACAGGAACGCGTCGCCTGGACCGTGAACTTCACGTCTCGCTGACTGCAAACCCGGCCGCTTCATCTGCTCACTGACGTTTCCCAACTTGGCGAATGAAAACCGATTAATCTCTTTCCAAATTATCCTGATAACGTTTAGCAAATTGACACGTGAGATCTTCAGTCTCTTAACCTTTTCAATCAGGCATGGACTCAATCTTTCCTGAGAACTTTTTCGCAGCTTCGCCGTCTTCCTTTTCCATCTCATCCCACCTGCTTGGTCGCTGCCGTTTTGGGTTGAAACTCCGCCTCTGTGTTTTTCTGTTCTGTCGTCGCTTCCAGACGAACAACCCTCACCGTTCTGGTTTCGTTCATCACCTCTTCTTCTTCTTCTTCCTCACTGACATTAATGGAAGCCAGCTCTTCCATCTTTCTTTGTGTTTCTAATTTATTTTTTTGTTGTTATTTTGGTGGTGGCTCACACCGTCGCTCACGTATTCCGTCACACACACTTTATTTTTTTTCCTTTTAAATTTTCTTTTCCATTCACTGAAATTGATCAGAAATGATTTCTGTTGTGCACAATCCGCAATCTGTTTTGTTGTGTTCTTCTCTCCTGACTCCCCCACGCCTCCCTGTGTGAATCTTCTCACGACGCCTCAGAGTCTCAACCGAGTTTGAGAGAAACGGGAGACTTGAGGGCTCAAGGTGAGCTTATACCTGTCCCACCCTAAGCCCCGCCCCCAGCCCCCCACTCTGCTTCCCATGTAGCGTCAGGCCCCGCGCTGCTTTGGCCCGAGCGTGTAGGAGGTGCAGCGGTGTGTTGTTGAAGCTTTGTTGCCGTGGTTGCATGGCTGTGTGCCGCTCTGCTAACGCTGCATGCTAGCTCTTCTGTCAACCTGAGGATTCAAAGTCCGCCTTTAATTCTGCTGAAACGTCTCCAGTTTCTATGGAGATTCTCCAAAAATCCTCATTTACATAATCTATGAAAAACCCAGAGAGGAAGTGTTTCTTCTTCTCTGGTTTGTAAAGCCAGAGAAGAAGAAACAACCAGACTTTCATTGTATTATTTACTAAATAAGTAGATTTAAATTATGTTAAGCCAAGAGTTTTAAAAAAAACCCAACAAAAAGACAAAAGAAAAGACAAACAAAATAGATTTGTTTCAAATAAAACTAATATAAGTTAGAATATTCAAATTTTAAAAAGAGGGAGATTTTATACTATTATGTGAAATACTCCTTTAATTTTACTAACATGTTTTGAAGGAATCCCTTCTTGCCTTCACCCTGATCAGATCTAATCAGAAGTAAAAATAGATTTTTAAAAAGTTTGACTGCTTCAAAGCCAGTCAATATTTTTTTTATTGGTTATTGATTAATGCTACAAATAGTTTAAAATGACTTCTTTGACATTCTTACATTATCTTTTGAGAGATGCTGTTCTCATTTCCTATCGGAAATAAGCTTTTAATCCACATCTGTCAGAGGTATGACAACGTTTACGTTTCAAACATCTTAACAGTGAAATAACTTTATTTTAAATTTATTTAAAATGAATCTAATCTTAATGTTGCAGTGATATTCTGGGTTTTTCAGAGATGGCTTCAGTCCGTTTTACTTTTTTACTTTCCCTTTCTCAGTTTGGAAGTCTCAGACAAAATGTAGTAAAAGTAACGACGAAAGAGTAAATATGGTCTTGATTACTTAAAAAAATATATATATATATTTTTTTTTTTTATTAAAATAAGATTTAACTTTACCTTTAAACTGGAATAAAAAGTTAGTTTCACAATAAAAAAAAAAAAAAAAAAAGATTTCATAACTGTTCACTACATTTTGTCTAGTCAAAGGCTCCACAGCTTTGTGAGCTCAGAGCGGCTCAGGTCACAATAAGACAAGCTTCAGCTTTATTAGACTCACCCTCTCCCCTAAGAAAAGTCACTTCTGTGAAGGATTTGTTGCAAACAATCACAGCAGGATTTTTATTTATTTATTTATATTTGCTAATCTAAGCAAAGCTCTCCTCCATGTCTTTCTCCTCACAGTCGCCATGTACCTGGGGATCAAAAAGGGGAAATTAAAGACAGTAAGCCCCGCTCCCTCCGATTCACTTGGAATATGAGAACCACCAGCTCCATGGAGCCCTGCGACATCATGAGGGAGATCCGCAAGGTGCTCGACGCCAACAACTGCGACTACGAACAGCAAGAGAGTTTCCTGCTCCTCTGCGTCCATGGCGACGGGCGGGCCGAAAACCTGGTCCAGTGGGAGATGGAGGTCTGCAAGCTGCCCCGTCTCTCCCTGAACGGCGTCCGCTTCAAAAGGATATCCGGGTCATCCATCGCTTTCAAAAACATTGCTTCCAAAATTGCCAACGACTTAAAACTATGAACAAAAGGACTTAAAAGTATAAGTAAAAATGAAATCTATATTCAGAGGTATTTAAGCTGTACAATCATCCAAGTAGCAGTTTCCAAATGTCTCCTTTTTTTAAACAAAACACAGTATGTATTGAACATTATAATGTATAGATACAGGCTTTTGGCAATAATTACTGAGTTATCTACTAATGTCTGTTCTGACCACCAGGGGTCGCCATTTAACAAGTTGAAAATGATTTGTCATGCTGTGAATGTGGAGAAAAAAAAAAGCATTTCTGGTTTTATTTTTTCACCTTTTTTTTTTTTTTTAACAAAAAGGGTTAAAAAAAAAAAATTTTTTTTTTTCCGTGTAAAATAATGTATCTTCCTTTCAAGATGGCTTCACTGCTACACTTTAAAAATTTTTTTTTTTTTTGTATTTTGTCAAAAGTTGGAGATAATGGGAAGTCCATGTTAATGCCCACATGGTTAATAAGGTTCACTCATGTCTCCATTAAAGCGTCTGTCAACCTGAACGTCCCGTCTCGTCACTGGCAGGTGGACCAGAACCAGCAGGAATAGTTACACCGTTAAAGTTCAGACATTTTGGGATTAATAAATGTATGTTTTAAATGCTCACATTCAGATGAAAGTGAGCATTTAAAACCATACATGAAATCAGTTTATGTATCTATTGTACAATGCTGTGGAGAAAAATAGATGTATATATATTTGGTCATTTTTGACTGCAAGGCCCAAAATGATTCAAACACCTAGCATATTTAGGTTTAGATATGACTTGGTGGATGAAAAATAATGATTAGGGTTGTTGTAAGGAGGCCCTCCAACCTCGAAGAGAAATCAAATTATCAGGGAAACTTTCCGAAATCTGGTCAATCACAAACACGGTTGATTGATGTAATGCTAAAAAATGTTTTCCATTTATTTATGAATGAAATGTCAGCATGCTTTATATAAAATGTATGCAATTTATTCATTTTTTTCAAAACCATGTGTAGATAGATGCCTGCTGATTCCTATGAGAAAAAGGCTTGAATAATTTATTAAAATGACCATTTGCCAGTGGTGTGGATTTCCACCTAAAATGGGCACAATTATGAATTTTCCAGGTGCATAGTACAATCAAGTAACTTCCTTCAGATATAAAAATGTATGTACATTAAATAACTTAATTTGACTCATTTAACACCTTGAAATTTTGCCTGTGTCTTTTTAAAACTTCCTGCTCTGTGTAACTTCGCCTTCATGAAGTCATAACAACAATGGCTCCTTTAACAATGGTCTCTACCAGTTGAACAGAGAAGCAGCTTGTGAGCTCAGCAGACGTGCAGCGCCACCAGGTGTTTGCTAATTGCTGCTGGTTGATGCCGGCTCCATGAGGTGCACAGCCGAATGGTTGCCAGGAGTTATTGATGGATTTTTTTCAAACGTGCATGAAAAAAAAAATCAAGACAATGCAGGTATGTTTCTAATGGAATAATGATGTAGAGCTGGGGGAAAAAAAGAAAAGTAGATTTTTTTTTTTCCATAGTACTGCCCTTTTAACTGTACATGCTTAGTTTTAAAAATAGGATTTCGTATTTATCACTGTAAGACAAATCAGGTGTTCTAACAAACCCTGGCCATATATGAAAACATAGAGTTCAGTTTTAGCCACAACCAAAGCTGCAGAATCAAGACAGAAAGTAGGCTAAAAGATCGCAGAAGCAACATATCATGCTCTATATTAAAATAATTCAGATGGAGAAAATATGGCAGTTATTTTTTTTTCCACATAGGGTCATTTGTAACTTGTAACTTTTGAAACTCATCTTTCATATTAAAACAGGAACATTCCACATCTCAACTTGAACCAAACCATTTTTATTGCATTTCAGATCTTAAATACACAAGTCAACGACTGAAACTGGGAGTGCAGCCAATCATTCAGAGTGCAGGGCTTTGAGGGAACATAGTGGAGGATAGAAAGGAACAGGAAAGGAGAAACGGGAGTATTCTGTCTTTTTTTTTCTTCTTCTTCTTTTTAGTACAGGTTTACTTCTGGGAAGGCATCAGGCTGTCAATGGGCTGGCCTTTCTCCAGCCTCTTCTCCATCTCCACCAGCAGCTTGACTCCATCCACCACCATCTGGACCAGCTCCACCTCAGAGAAGCCCAGTCGGTCAGCATTGGAGATGTCAAACACCCCACCGACCGCAGCGGTGTCCACGCCGCCTGAGAGAGGACAAGAGCGAGTCTAACTTTGACGAGCAACAGCTGCAACACAAACCTGCACAGGATGAGGAGAACCGGCGGGGGGATGGGTTTATGGAGGTCGGAGGTCGTCCTTACCAGTGCCCCGTTTCTGGAGCCTCAGTTTGGTAAGGATCTCTTCAAACTTGGCGTGCTTGCTCATGTTTGGCAGCTTCACATGCACTCCTGCGCGCAGCCCGGTGCCCAGGTTGGAGGGGCAGGTCAGAACGTAACCCAGGTGCTCGTTCCACATGAAGGCGTGGCCCCTGTCCCTGAACAGGGTCTCGATCTGCCGGAGGTCAGAAGTCAGATCGGCGGACGGCTTTCAACGAGACAACGGTTCTGAAATGGCAGCATCCCGACTGACCTTGGTGAGGCCGGTGCAGAAGCGAGTGAACACTTCCTTCATTTTTCCTCCTTTCTGCATGGAGATCACACGCAGGTGGTCTTCCTCATTCACCCACACCAGGAAGGTCTTGTTGTCGTTGTGCCTGTTGAAGATGAGACGGACTGTCAGAAGAAAACTTTAAAAAGATTGAAGGGAGGGAAAAAAAACAACTCCCTTGCTAAATGTTACCTTGCTAAAATAATGACCCAAGTCTTTTTGAAATCCTCTTTTGGAATAAAAAAAATGACAATTATTTTTAGCAAGCTGACTGTATGAGACACATTTGAAATATTCAATAATTTAAACATTTTTTATTGAATTCAAAATTACTTTGATACCCAAAAGGAAATGAAATGTTCAAACTCATTTAATTCAGTTTTTGTGGATGATGATGGATGTGGACAGAGAGGGAAACATTTGATTTTTCTCCCAAAAAGGCAGAAATGAAAGATTGAATAAAGAAAAAAAGAATCTCAATATATAGCTTGTAGGTCTAAACAAACCGAGGTGTTTTGGTCCAGTGATCAGATCAATCGGTCGGAGTTCTGTCTCTAAAGATAAACCCAACCAGAGGTGATGGTGTCAGATGCAGACATGAACTTTGACCAATAATTGTACAGACATCCCAACATTACATTGAGCTGCAAATTGTTAAATGAATTAAATAAACAAACTGGCTCCACTTGCTTTAGAACTTGGTTGCATTTAGTTTTTTTTTTGGTATATTCTTTAAAGTTGACAGGGCTTTGTTTGGTTTTGCCTCTGTGCCTTTAAACAAACGTAGAAGATTAATTATCAGACCAAAAATAACCAGGTTGTCTTGTCTGAGCCTGCCCTTTAGTTCGTTTCACTAAAGCAGTCGGTTACCATGGTGACTTTTGGAGAGTCAGCCAGCAATGGAGTGTGTTTACATTCCCAGTCACTTTAAACACGAGTTACGTTTTCCATTCATCGAGTCTTCGTGTGTTGTACTTTACTGAACTGAACAGAATAAACTGACTTATTGAAAAAAATTCTAAATAAGTTGCGTTTCTTTTTTTTTCCTCTCTCTGCTTTTTGCTGGATGTTCTTGGTGCTAATTGGTGAATGCAGGAACCTGAAATTTCACCCCCAAAAAAGTGTGCCTAATTTTATTGTATTTTAGGATTTCACTTCATCTGTGAAAAGTTGCCTTAAATTTAAGTTAAGTGTCCATCTGCATCAACCTACATTCGGTTGATGCAGAAGCCATTTACTGATGGAACTTGATACAGTATGGAGCTACAGATGTACCAATTGCAGTTTTCTGTCCGATCACCAATCTTTAAAAAGCCTGACCTGCCTGTCCTGAACCTTATTGAAGGGTTTAAAATAAATGTTGCATTTGTTGTCGAGGTCTTTTCCTCTCAGTCACAAAACTGGTGTGTGAATCGAATCGTTAGACGCTGGCAGATTCGCATTTCTGCCTGGAACGTCGACTGATCCTGACATCTGGAATAACAGGAATCCTCACCAGATTCCTCTAGCATCCGGCCAATCACGAGCCATTCCTGAGGCCAGCAGCAGAGGAGACACGGGCTTATCAAAGAGGAAGTGGTCGTCAATGAGCTGCTGCTGCTCTGCCTCGGTCATGTTCTTCAGAGCGTAGTATTTCCCCTTCAGGTCTCCACTCAGAGCGCCCAGAGCTGCAGGGACAGAGGACAAATGTCAGCTGAAACACAGGGCTGAGTTTGTTCAAGCCCGTTGGTATACAAATAATGGATCAATCTGTCAACCTGGCAGACGAGAAGAAAAGAGGTTAGGAATTCATCATTCATAAGACGTCAATTAAACGCAAAGGCAGGACTGGCAGAAACACTAAATTTAGCTCAGAACAATAAACTCATGTAAAATAAATTAGAATATAGTCACCTTCCTGAAATAATGATGTGTCACTTTTTGCCAAAAGTGATTAATTAATTTTTTTTGCCAGAAAGACATCTGCCTTTATTTTAGGAGAACATATGACAATATGTGCTCTGACGAGACTCATTTTTCAAATTAAGAGTACTTTTGCATCTTAATCAGATACTAAATAATGCCACATTTCTATATAAAAAGTTTTTTTGTCTGATGTAATATTCTATTTTGAGTCTCATTTTTTTCTTAACAGTTTACATAAAACCGTTAAATAAATAAAGGCTTTCAAATAGTCGAGTTTATGTTATTCTACATTTTATATAATATGTTTCACTCTGTGGTAAAGTTCTTGAAATAAAAGCCCTTTTCAATTATATTCTCATTTATTGAACGGGTCTGTATTTTTCAGGCTGCTACCACTAGAGGGCATCCTCCCTTCAACAATAGGTTCCAGTCAGGTTTGCCTTCAGAAAACGGATCCATTGTTGTTTTGCATAATAATCACACTAAATAATACAAGTCCCTGTGGAAGGAGTTCTCCCTACCTTCCACAGAGAGCTTCTCCACGGCCCGCCGCTCTCCACGGCTGCAGTGTGGCGGCAGACAGAAGCCACGTATGCTGCGTCCTGTTCTGACCCGGGAGCTCAGGACATACTTGGGGTCAAGGTCGTCGCCGCCCTGAGAGGATGCACAGAGCGTTTAGAAATTGTAACCCCCTCATTGTGAACCCCAACCGTCACTCAGAAAGCAGCCGCAGTACCTTCAGGTTGTCCGGGTTCAGGTCGGTCTTGTGCTTGTCTGTGGGTTTGTAACCTCCGTGTCTGTCCTCGATCACAGGATCCAGCAGCTCTTTGAAAACTTCATACGTCTCCTCATCCCCGGCCACACAACCCACGGTCATAATAAATGGGTGGCCTGCAGGGAAACGTCACGTCGCAAGAAAGAGAAAAAAAAAATGATACAATACACAGTTCTTCATTCTCGTCAATTCAATGTGTGAACTTTGGTCGGGCTCAAAGGTGGAACCGTTACTGTACCCGGATTATCAACCCCTGTCTGAATGACACCCTCTATGGTGAAGCCGTTGGGTGTCACCCGCTCTCTCAACTTCTTGTACATGGGCAGAGTTAAGATCTTAGCCATGTGGTTGTTGTGCTTAGAGAGATCTGGAAACTCATCCTCAGCTGACAGCCACTTCATTGACATCTTGGCCATGCTCTCAGAGCTAAACAGAAACACGGTCTACAGGGTGAGGCTGCACTTCACTTAGCACATAACGGACAAAACGCTACACTGACAAGAGAATGGAGCACCAGCTTGATTCAATTCAGCTAATGCTGGAGTATGTAACTTTTATGAAAATATGATTTTTACATTTAATAAAACCATCACAGTGTCATGACAGTATGAGAGAGAATCTGTAAAAAGATCAGCTCCCGGTCTAAAACAACCAATCAAAGCCAGGAGGAGGGTTTTAGCGCTGTCAATCAATCTCCTGTACATGAGCTACATGTGCTAATGGTGGAAAAACAACTTACAGTTACACAAAACTGTTCATCCACTGTCATCGGTGGCAATGCTAACTAGCCTTAGCGTTAGTGGCAGACTATGTTGAGGTAAACCAGCTGTAGCTTAGCAAAGGCCAAACAGGAAGGGGCGAGCACCAGAGTAACTGTAGTGTCGTTAGTACTGGGACGAGGCAGAGGAGCTCCATTTTTTTCAGAGATACCAACATTGACATTTTAACAAATATGTCAAAAGTTGTTTTTTTTTTCTCACAAAAAGTCACATACTGCAGCTTTAATTTGTTGCATGTAATCAAATTAAGTTCGCCAAATTTACTACAATTCGTTTAAAATGACAATTTAATTGAAATGAAACTTAGATGAACTTCATTTTATTACTTGTAACTACTTTTTGTTTGTTTGTTAGTTTTTTTGATCACCCGTTTTCTTTTCTCAGTGTAGGAATATGATCAGCTTTCTCACGCTGTAAGGTTATTACACAAGAAATGGATGACATCACAAACCTTAGAGCAGCTGGGGATTATCAGCGGCAGTTTTTCATAAACTATGTAATCTGCTTGGAATTTACTGCAAAAAAATTTGCACATTTTCTGAGATAAGTACATTTATGGCAAGATGGCAGTTTGCAACACATAAAGCCTTTATTAAAAAATTTTGGCCCTAGTTTATCTCGTAGAGGTCGAAGTCCGAAAAGCTGGTATCAGGAGCTCCGAGTTGGCTTGATTGTCAAGCAAAATTTGTTTTAATTTTGTTGTTTGATTTCTAATCCGTTTACCTGGGTTATCAACCCCAGTCTGAATAACATCATCCAGAGTAAATCCACTGGGCGTCTCTTTGCTGCGCAGCCGCTCGTACATGGCCGCGGTCAGGATCTTGGCCATGTAATTGTTGTGTTTACTGAGGTCCGGGTACTCCTGCTCAGAGGAGTATTTCAGCTTCGCCTGGTTGTGCGTGTTTCCGAAAGGCATGGCTGATCCCTGGGCGGTGATGGAGGGGAGAGGCGGTGAGAAGCAGCAGCACAAACCCCGCAGCTCAGATTTTAAACGGCAGATTTAAAATCATCTAAAACATTTTTTTTAAGTATTATTATCATTTTTTGAACCATTAGAAAGCTAGATATTAGCTCTATGAAAAGCGTATAATGTTAAAAAAAATAAAAATAAACATCCAAACAGTTAAAAAGAGCCCCATACCTGTTGTGTTGTGGCTTGGGGGGAACTACTGCTACTGTTACTAGTTGATACAAAGATCCCTATGTTTCCGACCGAAGAGCGCATACACACACACACACACACACCACCGGCGGCGTCCTAACTGCTCTCAGACCAGCCTTCACTGCGGATGGGATTTATAGATGACCGTCTCTGCTCCCATTGGACGCTATTTGTAGTCCATTCAGTCAATTGGAGGCGTGAATGCGATCACTTCCGCTCCCCTCGACTCACGTTCTCCTCCAGTAATGTGCAGCAGCAGAACTACAACTAGCAGTCTGAATATTACCAACACTTCCAAAATAACAGGAGAAAAACATTTCCTGCAACTAATTCTACGTTTTTAAAATGAATAAATAAATCAATCAATAAATAAATAAACTCACTTTAAAAATTGTTTGCACCTATTTGCCCATTTATATGTTGACGTGTTATGTATTCAAAATCAAGTCCCTCTTTCCAAAAAACATGGTTCCACATGCAGATCCTCTCCTCTGCTGCATCAGCTGCCGCTTTCCTGGAATAAACCTCCAGACATATAATGAGCCACACTACACCAGGTAGTTCCACCTGCAGTGCAGCCTACGCCTTCAGCAACACTACATCATTACCAAGGTTAACAAAAACTATATTAAAATCTTTGTTTACAAATCCTTGTGCCTCCTATGATGTCATTCAATGCAAAGCAGAATGAGCTGATTCTTTAATTCAGCTCATTTCTTTTTTGGTGATTAAAAAAATATATATATTGTGCAAGGCTGCAATTCAAAGTAAATACACACAAATACACAAATAGTGTATTGAATGAGAAACAGAAGCTAGAAAAAGCCTGTAAACTTCACAAAACAATTATTCACCACTATTTAACATAAGGAGACTTTCTACCTTAAAGGTACTGTCTTGTGTATTTACCAGGCATATATGTCATTTTACAGCACAATTAAGTGACTATGTTACCTTCATTTGTTATAAAACCACTCCATATGTCAAATATGACTTAAAACAAATTTGACTTGACGCCTTGAAATTGGGCCTTTGCCTCTTTAGCTCTGTATCAAGTCTTTAATGTTCTTACCAGTGTTGCACTGAGAAGTAGTTCCTATGATAAGCTCAGCAGATGAACAACTCCTACAGGTGTTTGCTAATTCCTGCTGCCGCTGGTCTGGAGGAGCTAAGTGGGCCAGTCTTGGGAGACCGAAGCTTCAAGGAGGAGCTCTGTGGAAAAGGCGGGCTTGGCGAGAGTAAGCACTTTGCCTCCATCCAGTGTAATGGTTGCCATGGGAGATCAAAGGATTTCTGCAAGGGGTGATGTGTTGGCGCAGGGGAAAAGCACAACCCATGTAAGGAGGTCTCAAGACCGACGGAAGTTTGAGTCCTGGTCTGGTGACATGTATGTCTTCCCACTTTCCTGTCTGACCCCTTTCAAATAAAGGCCACTAGGGCCATTAAAACCTTCAAAAATAAAAGGTTTTATCAAATCGTGCATATTTTTCAAATCATGCACGATTATTCAAAGACAAATGAATAAGTTTAGCTTTTTTGTTTGTTTATTAATTTTGCCGGAGAAAGAAACAGCAAAGCTCCAATTTGCTGTTTGTCCACGGACAAACTCCTTAACAGTCACCCCGCAAAAGACTGAGAAGTAGATTCTGTGGGAGGAGTTTCCCTTTTCGACAGCAAAGCGCTTATTGGCGAGTCAAAGCATCTGAATCAAAGCATCGTCTCAATGGTGAGTAAAATAAATGTACAATCATAAACTATAAATGTACAATCATAAACTATAAATGTACGATCATAAATATGCGTAAAATCATAATATATGATTGTACTGTGTGACGTGACCGCCCTTCTCGGCTGTGGATGTTTGAAAAGCATCCGGGGTCTTTTCTCGCCGGGTGATCATCATCCGGGCCTTTTCACATTACTTCCGTTGAAAACAACACCACGTGTGTTGCCAATGAATGCAGGAGCTGTCACTTACTTCACGCGCTTACGGCGGCATTAAAAGCAGCATTTATTTGACGTATAAATACAGACTGGTGGAAGCTAGTTTTAACCAAAAAAGGGCAAGCTTCGGAGAAGGTGGGGACTGAGTTTGTAACGGCTATTTTGCTTGGCAAACGGTACCAGCGGCCAAGGAAACCGGCGTCGCTTGAATTAGCTCATATTCTAAAATCTCTAAACACGTTCAACGTTCACCTTTTAACGGTTTTGTGAAAATAACGCATGCTAGCAAACGCTTTGCACCTCTTTTTGCTCCTGAAGTAATCTCAGAAATGCAATTAAATGACATTAAATTGCAAGCAACTGTGGCTTGGAAGCTAACGTTAACTTCAAGTAGCAAACGGCTATCAGACGCTTACTTTTTCTGCTTAGCCACCGGCTAACCGACAACTTTGTGTCTTTTTCAAACTGCCATCTTTCACTGCTCAGCTGTATCCCCAGATATTTTAAGGTTTACAATAATTTAATTACTAATAAAATTTGCTATACCTAGTGAGCCAACTATTACGAAGCTAAACCATTGAATAAACCGTTAGATTTAATTTAACTGGTAGTAACAATATCTGAAATACTACGGGTTGACTGTACTTTGACATCTAAATGGCAGTTTTAACTTGACACTCTGTAGCGATCTTACTCACATTCTCTCTATGTTGTCTGACATCTTGACGTCTTTTCTTTTTTCCTTCCAGACGACAGAAAAAAAAAGTTTTTTTTAATCTAAACTCCGATCGACTAATTTCAAACTTAAGAGAACTGCCTCGATTAGTATCCTAACTGTCAGAGCGCGCGGTATAAAAAGAATGGTTACTATGGTAACTGTGGGAAATTGAAGTTCTATTTTTGTTTGAAAATTTGCAGTTAATCGAATGTCCTCAACATGTTGTGAAAAAAGCTATATATTCTTATCAAGAGTATATAGAAAATGGATGGGTGGATGGATGTTGTGAAAAATAATAGGGCAATTATGTGGAAGCACCAACATATGACTGAATGTGTCAATATGACATGATGCTAAAAATTTTTAATATTCACAAAAAAACTTAAAAAGTTATTATTCACTGTAAAATGCATTTAATTAAATTTTAATCAAAGTATCACTAAATTGGGATGAAAAATATACATAGTGGACAAACGCCACATCAACGTTACAAGACTAAAATAGGATATGCCGTCCCCTTGTATTTTGTGCTATTCAGTTAAGAACCCCCCCTTACTGTGATGTTTTTATTTTGTTTTTTGGTTGTTCTGTGTTTTCTGCTTATTATCATTTCTATGTTTTATTTTGCTTTCTTCTGTGAGTCTATTCTAAAAATGTTAACAAAAATAAAGTGGGGAAAAAAAAAAAGAAAAATATACATAGTTTAGTATTTTAACAGTCACTAGTGTAATTTCGGGATAGGAGATGAGGTGGAGTCCCTCAAATAAACCAACAACAATTCTAAAGTCCATACATTTGTGAACAGAAGTTGTATGCTCAATATTCATTTTAGGCCAGTATTTATTTATTTATGTTGTACCCAATGTGCATAAATCAAGTCTATATGTTAAGTTTCATTCCCAGTCTGAATGCACAGCCATATTGATTCTTCTCTTTTTAATATAACATACTTCGCCTCTGTTTTCCAGACTGACTGCCAACCATGAGTTTCACTGAATATTCCAATCTAATCCAAGATGGGGATGTTGCCATTGTACACCTGGGCCACAACTCGGTAACGCCTGTCAAAATACAGCACGGTGCTCAGACACAGACTCGTTTCGGAGTCATTCGCCATTCCACAGACCTTATCGGTCAGCGCTACGGCTCCAAAGTAACCTGCAGTAAAGGCGGGTGGGTACATGTGCTCCACCCCACACCCGAGCTGTGGACCGTTGCGCTGCCTCACCGCACCCAGATTCTCTACACCACAGACATCGCCATGGTGACAATGATGCTGGAACTCAAGCCAGGATCGGTGGTCTGTGAGTCAGGTGAGAACTGTGTGTCTTTGGCATATGTGTTCACATGCCATGAATCAACTAGGCTGGTCATCCACTTTATTAGAGACATACTTTTTTCTTTAAAGAAAATGTCTGACAACATATCTGTAAGCGATATGTTGTCAATCACACACAACTGTTGTTGTGTGTGGTTGACGTTACAAGCATGTTGGGTTGTGTTAGTAGATTTTGATAGTTCTGGTCATTTGTAGCCACATCTGGCTTGTGTCTTTAACACTCAGCTGCCCTCAGGTAAGGGCTATGTATATGTGGCTGTTTGTTCTGTGTGTCTCTGTGTTGGACTGGCGACCCACACAGGTTGTACCCCTCCTCTCATTCCGTTTCAGTCAGATTGTTGACAATCCCAGTCATCCGTTTGGGATTTGGACTTGGGGATGTGTGGTCAGTTGGTGCTGTGGAGTACTAACAATCCAGATTCAAGCCACTTGTCTTCAAACTGGGACTAGATTATTCAACACTAAAATCGGAATATTTGAAACCCAGTTTGTAGTTTCTGAAACCTTTATTTAACATTAAATACAATTCCCACAAAAATCTTTCTCAGAATCAGAAGCTTCAATTGGAAGCCAGCTTCAGCTCCATATTAGTATCAGTACTGTGTACGGATGCTTATGCTTGGTGTCACGTTGGATTACTGTAAATTCTATCAAGACATGGACTCGTCAATGAATCGAGTACAATGTCGCTTACAGATATGCTGTCAGACATTTTCTTTCAAGAAAAAAGTATGTCTCTAATAAAGTGGATGACCAGCCTAGTCTCTTATGCTGACAACTAGCATAAAAAGTTGCCAATCCAATGTTTGGTATACTAGTTGTTAGCTTCTCCAAAGCTAATGCTAGTGAGCAGCCTCCGTCTCATTTGCCAGGAGATGCTCAGTTAGCGGGGCTGGGCTAAGATAAATCAGATCAGTAGCTGGTTTTGGATATACATATAGCCTCCTGTAACAAGCCACCGCTGGGTGTCCAATAGTCTTAATTTTGGCCCAATACTGCACTGTACTACTAATATCCACCTCTGCAGATATCATTATACTGCTTCTCTCAAAGCTGTAAAACAGTATTATTTGTCTCATATGAATAAACATTTAAATGACCCTTAAAGTTACTGCAACCATCTTTCTCCTTCTCCTATTCATGACTTAATCACACCTTCTGTTTCCCAGCTTCCCATCCATGATGTTTCCAAAGCTCTGAAGAGTTTAGATTATGAATCAGTAGACCCTAGCAACCCATTACTACTTAAATTTGTGTTTATAAAAAAAAAATATGAAGACTTGCATTAGTTTTTATATTGATATTGAAAAAAGTTAAAGAGACTTTTTGAATCTCCAAAGAGCTACTTTCAGCTCTGGAGCTTCCGGTTGCATATTCCCTAGGCTAGGCTGTTTTTAAGTACAGTATATTCCCAGCAACAACTGTATTTACCTAGATCTAATTATTGGGTGTACCCTAGTGGTGTAATGGTACACAACAAAAGTGATGGTTTGATGCAATTTCATCACTCTTCAATCAAGAAAATAAATAGCAATGCAGAATTTTGATTGTTTTTACTTTAGTCAGCAGTAAACAAAGACTCCTTTTCAGTTTCTAAAATGATTTTTGATTTGATGTTCAAAAGCTTTAAGTGGAAATTTTTTATTTTATTTTATTTTTTCTCCAATCAATAACCAGGAATTCAGAAATACATGATTAGATAGTGCTATAACTCATATTATCCAATTTTCTTCAGAGCTCTTGTAGCTGCTGCTCAGTGCTGTTATGAGTCTTTTATTTATTTGGCAACTAGTAGCTAATTTGGACATTCACACTTCTGATTCAGCGCCAGATGGTTTCACCCAGAGAAGCTCAGCTGTGAATGTCAACCTCAGGTGTTTCAGTAACACATATGCACACACACACACACACACACACACACCTACACACACATTCTGTGAAGTGTTTTGTTTGTACTCTCTTGTCTTTTTCCCCCAGAGTGGCTGCAGCGCATGTTGTTGTCCAGTTTACAGACCGTTTCTTCATTCGGTTTTCCGCTCTAGTTCCATCACTAAGATTGAATGACCCAAATGGTTTTGAGTGTTGGACTTTCTTTCAGCCAGTGGGAAGTGAAAGATGTGTATGTGTGTGTATGCTGACGGTGCACAATGCCACATTATTGATTGTGCCTAGGTAATAAATGGTGTGTACGTGAGCTGAGATGGGAAGTTTCTCAATAATATAAATGACTTCCACATACATTCTGTTTACTCAGCATTTAGTACAACTGCTGCAGCTGGAATGGGATTACCTCACTGTTTTATTCAGCAAACATGAGTTCCAACAATGAAGCTCTCAGAGTTTACATTTGCAGCTGGGAATAAACAAAGTTATTAAATCATTTTATGATTGCATTAGTGACACATGTTACTGAGGAGGTCACTAACCAGTGTGAGCTTGTGTTCTGCATAAACAAGGTGAGATTAGAGATGTTTGTGCTGTTTGACGTTCTCACACTCCGGTGCCCACCACAGTTGCTCAGCCGTCTCTTTATCAGCTGTTGCTAAAAGTGGAGGATCTAATACACTGAATCGTTTACTGTTGCTGTGCATTTAGTCACGCCTGCGTTAGCTTGGTTAATGTTCTTTTAAGCATTCATGTCCAATGATTAACTTGGCAACAGGCAAGATCTGGAAAATATGGGAAAATATCAGTTTTCAATAAAAAATATAAAATGTCTTAAGAATCAGGAATCATTCAAACTAGGGATAGGTGATAAATTGTTTTTTATTAATGGATCAGACTTTTTGGATTTTGAACATTTCATTTTGAAAAATGAAAATAAACGGCCATCAATGCAGTCCTTTTGTTTCCATGGTTCAGATGGATGTCAGCACACCCAGAGCTGCAATCCTGTTTGACAAGAATGTTTTACAGAATATTTGATTTGGACTTAGAGGATCACAATAAAATATTAGTCAGGCGAGAATTTTATTTATTTATTCAATTATGAGAATTAGTCATTAAAAGAATGAGGCAGTATTTATAAGAAACAAAAACGTCATTGTTAGGTCTAGAAATACTTAATCTTTTGACTCCTCAGCAATAAATTATCAGTAGCAGGACTTTGAAAAGACTTTGTAAGCAACTGTCTGTTTCAAAAAATCATTCATTTAATTTTTTTTATTAAAACTTTTTTTCCTCATAATTTTAAGACATATTTTTCTGGTAAAGGTGTGTTTATTCTGCTAATATTATAACTATATTTTCATAATCAGCCTGGTGCTACTACGCTTGTGCACAAATCACAGCATTGATGATTGAAATAAAAGATTAAAATCAGATTTGGTATGAAAAAATAAGAGATTTTCTTCTTAAACCACAACACCCAGTCCCTAATTCAGACTTTGATGTCTTTATCTGTAAGTTGCTACAAATGGTTAATCAATTCTAGTTTTCAACTGATGTACTGACTCAAAGCAGCGCTAAGCGCGGCTTTGGTTCTGGTCCAGTATTGTCTCATGACGCCACGTACGCTCAGCATCAACCAGAATAGCTGCCGCCACGTGGCGTTGGCATCAAGTCGCTGCTCTACAACATGTGGGATTAGACTCTCAGCTCAGGCGATCAGCAGTGGGTTAAGGATGAGAACACATTATTGTGTTGCTTTCGCTTTCCAAATCGACTGCTGGGAAGTTATGTCATTTGACTTGTGTCCTGGTTTTCCGTCATGTTTTACTCTGCAAAGTAGAGGTCTACCTACCTGTAGACCTCTGAGTTGCTGCTCAGAATTTGCTGCTTTACTGGTTTTGGACCAGTGTGGCAAGACGTTCACTGCTCTAAATGTTTGAACATAGCAGATAAAATGTCTTGTATTTCCTACGTCTCAGCATAAAATCTCTCCTATAAGCCTGGCAGCAGAGCTCTCAGTCTGCAACCAGTAGACGGTCATATCACTAGAGGTGCTGGGCTGGTGTATCAGTGTATTAGGTGTTCGTATCAGTATGTAGTGTTGCTACATCAAATCCTACGTTTTTAATTTTTTTTCATTACGGAGTACCTCAGGGTTCTGTTTTGGGGCTTTTGTTATTTCTGGCGTAGATGCACCCTCTTCAGCACATAAAATTACATATTTTTATTGATTGGTCATTATTTTATAAAATAATTATACTTTTTCGTGCAAAAAATAAATAGCGTCAAAAAGCCATATTTTGTTGATCATGATTGATTTGCAATAAATAGGTAAAACTTCCAAGGAAGTGAAATCCTTTTCTAGGCACTGGATGTTCCATGTTTATCCTGTTACTTAGGTGTTTTTGATAACTTTATTGACTGAGATTTTCACAGAACTGACTGTATTGGTATTTCAGATTCATATAGAACCACTTGTAAACCATGTATCATTTTTTATGCGCTACCTTATCTTGATTTGTCCAAACAAAACCTGTGGCAGTTTCTGTCTGTGCAGGATCCACCAACCGGCTGAGGCTGAGCCTCGACTGCTTGAATTTTTCTATCCTTTTTTTAACTACATCCTCTGTTTAGCGCTGTCACACTGGAAATTTTAGTCACTGTTTCCAGTGGATTCTTTCTGCCTGTAAAATCTTTCCAGTCAGCTGATGATTTTCATCCGGCTGCATCTGCTTCTCACATGTTCCTCGTCCTGAAGCTGGACTTTATGTTTCAGTTGGACTCAGTTGGTTGTTAAAACACGTTTTTTTGCCGATACTCTCATGTCTTCATTGAAAAACATACTTTCTAATTGCAATTTTTGTTTTACTCCATTTAATTTTTTTTTGTTTTTATTTAAGAACAATGTTGTAAAATGATGGTAGAATTTGATAGAAAATGGCGTCAAAAGTCCTCTATGCAGTTTTCTCTTCTCTCTCTGCCTTTCTTCCTGCCTATTTACTGTTGAATAAACACCACTAAAGATAGAAAAAGCTTTTTGGGGGGGAAGAAAAAAGAAAATCCCCCATCTAATTTCAAAGCAAAGCTGCTAATGTTTCATTTTTCTCTGAGGTCTGGCTGTTGTCCATCGTTTCTCTTCACGTAACTTTAAAAAAAAAAATCAGAAACCATCAGCATCCTGACTTTGTAACCTTTTCATTTATGACCAATGTCTCAGTGTACACCTCTGTTTATATAAGTTTGCAGAAGGATTTTTGTTGGGTCCTACGGGACACAAGTAGCCATGCTGCTGTAACACAGTACACGGCTGAAATCCCTAGGCTTCATTTGTTACTTGTAAAATTAGCTTAGAAACAATGTATTAATTAGGCGTAGTGGATGACACCACTTTGTAAGTGGGAAAAAGTTGATGATAAAACAATATAGGAGCAAAATGACCTGCTGCATAAGTGACATTGTAAAACATAAAAGCATTCAGTTTATTTTGTGTGGCAACATATTTGATTCAAGTTCACCAATTGTGAAATAAAAACATTACATTTTGTCATGTGCATCAAAATCCTCAATGCACATCAAATATGTTGAATATTGTTCCTTTTATTATGAGTCAGAAGCTATTTTAAACAGGAGGGTATTTAGCCTTGTTTTAAAGGAACTCAATGTTTTAGCAGTTTTGCAGTTTTCTGGATGTTTGTTCCAGATTTATGGTGTGAAGAAGTTGAATATTTTGACCAAAATTTCAAGAACTTTCCATTACCACGCAGACAAAGATCAGAGTGACTGTAGATCCTGTATTGAGCAAAGGCTAAGGCCTGGAAACTAACACCCCTTTACTGAGAAGTTAGTTGCTCTGGAGAAAAAATAAAATCTCTCATATTGTCCAAGGAATATAATTGTTGTCTTTACCAGCCTCTTGTTTTCACCATATTCATATGGAACTTAAACCAAACATGAAAATCATTTTCCATAGCTAATAAACTTGAATGTTAGTTTCCATCCAGTGTGAGCTGTGGGATGATGGGAGTGCTGATGTAATCAGATGTGGTTTCAATGCGTTACTGACTGAATGTCGTGAACAGGGAATTCTTCATCGTTTCTTAGACACTTGTTATGCGATAATGAACAGGGTTATAGAACAGAACCGTCTCTTTTGCTTTTCACCACCCATCCAACAAACTTCCAAGTTTTTATCTCCTTTTTTTCAAGCGCCACCGTGAACCTTAATTGTTGTTTGTTAGCGGCGACTCTCCATCCGGTCCAGCAGTGTGAAGGTTCTAGGTCTCAGAACACTGGCTTCTTTGTGGCTTCCACAACGAAGGCGGCGGTGACATCACTTCATGGGTTAAAGTGAAAAGTCTGGGTGGAGGATGGGATCTGCTAGCCTCGCCCTCTGGTTCGGACTCTTGCTTGGTTGCCCTCCCCTTGCTGTAAGTCACATGAACAGGCCTGCTCTCCCTGGGTCACCCATCACGTACATTAGCAAGCATTGTTTACGGCACCAAAAGCACTGCTACATGGAAATGAATGGCTCTTTGGAAGTCGAGCATCCTCTTATTGGTAAAGCACTCTGGAAGTATGCAGAGTAAGCAGCTATAAGCTGCTTGGAGCCACCAGCTCTTTGTGAGAGATGGCAACATCTCAGTCAGGGTCTTGCATAAAGATTTGATCTGAACATTTGGGCAAAATATTTTATCTTTACATAAAATATGTTGATAATGTTTTGTTTATGCAGAGATAAAACGGCTTCACTAATAAAATTTTTGTGGGAGTTTGTTCCAGAAAGCTGCGCTCTGATCCAGAACTGCACAGCATTCTGGGGGATGTAGGCAGAGACGGCTGTAAAACCTTCTGTATACCTTTAGACTCATAAACATCTCTCGCTATCCTCTTTATGGTTCTATAGGTACCGGCAGTGGATCCCTCTCCCACGCCATCCTGCGCACCATTGCCCCCACTGGCCACCTGCACACAGTGGAGTTCCACCAGCAGCGGGCAGAGAAGGTGGCGGAGGAGTTCAAGGAGCACCGCGTGGATCACTTGGTGACCGTCAGGAACCAGGACGTGTGCAAGGATGGGTTTGGAGTGACGGGGGTCGCAGACGCGGTCTTCCTGGACATCCCCAGCCCCTGGGAGGCAGTGGGACATGCCAAGGCTGCTATGAAGAAGCACGGTAAGATGAACTCCGTGAGGGAATTATAACTTCAAATTGTTTGTTGAGTAGCAACAAAATAGTTTAATCGCTCAAAGGGGCAGTGTTGTGTTTTCCAGACACATAGTTCCATTTCATAGCACAATGAAATGACTATGCTACCTTCAATAGTTATAAAAGTGTTATATATATATTTAACTTCGTGAAATTGGGCCTCTTTCTCCTTAAAAACTCCTGCTTTATGTGAAGCTCCGCCTTCAGTATCTCATCACAACATGGCTCCTCTAACAACGGTTTTGCCTGTTCTACACTGAGAAGTAGCTTCTATAACGAGCTCGACAGATCCGCAGTTTGCTAATTGCTGCTGGCTAGTCTGAAGGAGCTGAGTGGGTGAGTCGTGGGGGAGGCTTCCTCTGTGAGGCGGAAACTTAGAAACCACAGCTTAAAGGAGGAGCTTTGCCTCAAAGGCGAGCTTGGTCCACCCAGGCATTTTGCACAGCTGAATAGTTGCCATGGAGATTAAAGGGTTTCTCAACATACATGAAAGAATCAAGGCAGCACTCCAGGTATGTTTTTGACGAGGGAATAACAACATGGTGTAAAGTTCAAAAAGGTCAATTTAAGTAATACTGCCCCTTTAATGTAGCAGAAAGGCGAACAAATGGTGTTGGATTATTGAACTAACTACTATTGATATGAAGTACAGAACTCTGCTCTTCGGTCCAGAGCTCACCCAGCCTGCAGCTCCACCTGCGACTCTCAGCAGCACATGATGCACCGCAGCTGTTATATAAACGATGGATCTGCTCACTCACCATGCACTTTGCCTCTCTGTAATATAATAATTTATCCTTTCCACTCACTCTCCCAATCAATCCTTCTCCACTATATTGCTGTAAAAGTTTCCAGTGAGTGCTAAAGCTACAGATGGAACGTTGTATTATCTCAGGCAGACCTGTTGTTTGGCCATGGCTCCCAAACATTTTAGAACAAGTCCCACCAGGTACCTAAATGCAGAGCAGCACATTTCTCTCAAGACGTTTAGTTTCCCAATACCACTTTTTTTCCCCCCAGACAGAGTACAGATACAAGTTCTTAAGATTAAGTATTTGCCAGGACCAAGTACTGATGCACTTTAGTTTCTAACTTTTCTTTTACTTCTACATCACACAATAACTTTTGAAAACACATATCATTTATTCAGAACAGGGCGGCTCTTCGTTCCTCTGGCTGCATTAGCAAATCAAAACTACAGCATGACATACGTTGTTGCCTACGTTTGAAATAAAAATAATAAATATGATCAAATAAACAATAAAGTTAATATTTTTCAATGCCCTCCATGTTTACAATCCATACTTACTATTTCACCCCTCCGGTTTTTTTTATTTCTACCAGTAAACAAACCGTTCTGTCCGAACACTTAAACCAACGGACATTAGTTTTGTTGTTTTTCTATTTAGATCACAGTTCCATACCAAACATGAAACCACAAACTTCCCGTCTCACATCACTTTGCCTCTCTCATTACATGAGTAAGATCAGCTGAGATCCCGGGTTCTGTATGCTCACACGGGAGGTTACAGAACCCAAGCAGCAAGGCTGACCCTGTCCCACATCCACCTGAGCACTGCAAACCAGGAGTGGGGAAATTCCACAAGATTTCTTTCAACCCTCGTCAATGCTTTTCAAATCCATTCATTAAAGGAAAAATAGTTGTGGACAAATCCTTAAGTTTTTTTTAATTAATCTGTACCCCCCCTCTGCTGAACCACATATTTCTCATGATTTGATAGAGCCTGGTAGATAATTCTTCCACTGCACACATCGTATCACTAAGTCCCTCATTCTGCCCTCCTGTTTTCCCCCTGGCAGTTTATAGTAGAAACAACCTGCTGAAGTGAACCAGGGGGTGTAATGTTGGTGGGACGACTTCAGTCCCCGATTCCATGGTGCGACATTTCAATCAATGCTAAATTTATTATTACACAGTTTATTGAAGGGTCAAAATGTGGAATTACATTGTTTGTTTTTAGATTTTCTTTTTTAAATTTTTTTTTATTTTGTATTTGACCTTTTTCACTACCGTGAATCCTGCTTGCAGTCACACTGAGGTCACCATACCCAGTAGTACACCTTGCCAGGATATTTTTGTGTTTTTTGCTGTTTTTCCCCAAACTCTCGTTCTTGTTGCTCAGCATTAAAGGGAAATTCCCTATATCACAAGGGACATCAATAGCATCATTACAAGCATTAAGCCTCAATATGAAGATAAATCTGAAGGAGGAGCCAGTTTGCTGCAGAGCAACTCTCCTACCTCCTCCCTTTTATGGTGCCACTGCTGCATATTCCTTCCATAAGCTAGCCTCTCTCATTTGCGCACACACACACACACACGGATCCAGATAAATAACATGCTGCCACATCTCTGTTAGAGCGATCCCATGACCATACTGGGTATTGCTATGAGCAGAGGGCTGCTGAATGTAACTCCGCATGGAAACGCTCTGCTTTCTTCCCACTGCAGAGCAAGATGGGTTTTTTCCCTGTTTGTTGCTGTCCTGAAATGATCCAGCCAAAGTCTGATATGTTTATGCCTGGGTTAAAAATGTAAAGCTAAGAAAGCCTGTAGAAAAGTGTTCCTCTTTTTACCAACCCAAGTCAGTGAAATGAAAAAATAACTCTTGACTTCCTCTATTATTGCATTTTGTGGTTTCTGTGAGTTGACGCTGAAAAAGCTGCAGGAAGTTCTTCTCCTCCAGTGGATCGCGTAGGAAAGCATAGTTTTTTTTCCCCCAACTGCGAGTTGTAATTTTCCTGATGTTCTGGCCTGCAGCCCAGACCTCTGAGACGGACTGTAAATCGTAACCAGCATCTCCAGCCTCTCTCTCTCTCTCTCTCACCGCTTCACTTTCTCTCTCTCTCTCTCTTTTGCACTCGGTGTTTCTCATGAAGATAAACACTTGTAAACCGTGAACTTTACCAGGAGGAATCAGAGGATTATGTCAGAATTCCTTTCCGTTAAACACTTTCAGTCCACACTTGACAGCATTAACGGCCGCTTGGAGACGTCCTTGTTGAATGATCAACCCGGCCCCTCCCAGTGTGTTCGCCTTGTTACCAGGAGACACTAAACTGTGTGACCGTTTCGAGGGGAACACTGGTCTTGTTTGCCAAAGGAACGACTGCTATCTGAAGTATGCTGCGGTGTAATTTAATGGTTACCAGATACAATGCACTCCTCCTCTGTAGACTTGATCTTTTTTTTGTGCTTTTTATTAGGACTTCATATAGTATGCACCTTTTCTTCACATTCCTCATAAAAGCTAAACTGCATTAAAACCTTCGAATGTACAGTGAGTCACCGAAAGGATCGTGTGCCAGGCTGAAGTTATTAAAAGGCCTGAGAGGGAACATGAAAACTGCTAAAGCAAAGAATGTTTGGTCTGGTGAATGTTGCTCTGAATAAGAGACTCTGTGTGATATAGCCGAGCTAGAAAAACTGAAAATGCAGAGGTAAGTATAGATCAGCTAACACGTTTAAAGCTAAGTGTTGAGCTTCTGCGGTCATAACGCAGAAACACGACGTGACTTTCTGCACAGCTACAGCCCATGAGGAAGTAATGCATCGGATGCTTATGAAATATATTTTCCTTGCATTGGTGAAGTCACTTTAGAAATCCATTAACTCCACCTTCGTGTCTGAATTTAAAAGCCGAGTGCAACCATGCTCTCTTAAAATAATTCTGATGTTTATTTGTCAAAACCAAAGATGTCACATAATATTGACACTAATTTTCTCCTCATATATTTGCGGTGGGGAATTTGTTTTAGTAGTAAAATCTTTGTTGTTTTAAGTTTTCAAGATTTTTGTGTAGGAAAAAAGTAGTGGGTTTTGTCTCATACTTAGCTTGATTGTTGTGAATCACCATCCAGTAAAGTGAAATTGTTATTTATGTGCACTTTGTCCTAACGTCTACCTGTAACCTTCAAACACAAGAGCAGGAAATGATAGATATCAAATAAAACATGAACTTTGATAGAATCTTTAATCTTGAGCTGCTTTAGCTGTGATCAGGATTTCCATATTGCCACCTACTGGTACAGCAGTGCAATTGCCTTTTTTGGAATTTTTGGAAGCTATGTCAACAAAAATGTGTTTTATGAATGGATGGAAACAAATCTGGTAAAAAAAACCTAAGTATTTAAATGCACCCTCACTCTGCAGCAGGCTTTTTCTCGACACTACTCTGATAAACTCTAAACCAAACCAACAATGAGGTTCATGCAGGCCAGGGTTGACAAATTGGTAACTTTGTATTTTTGTATTCCATGAACTACAAATCCAGTGATTTGGAAGTTTTGGAGTGAAAGCCCATGATTTTTTTTTAACAAGACAGCAGGTAGGTGTTACCATGAGTTACTCCCCATCCTAAAACGCATACAGACAGTTGAGTCCTTAAGTCACCGTCACAGACTGCACATGAATTGTAGATCCTCGAAGCCAAAGTTGGAGCAGAATTTAACTGGACTGACACTTAAAGGTTTGCGCAGAGAGCAAGCATGAGTTGAGCAAGCAGTGTGACTTTAATGTGTGGCGTGTAGGTTGGTACCATATTCCCCAAAAATTAATCCTCATACAGGGATCATCTCCATATTAGTGCAGGTGAACCTGCTATGGAAGATCACCTTCCAAGTTGTCCAGTTTGAGCGATCCACACTAAGATGCAAAACTCAGAGGTACATGACCAGGAACTCTGAATTCTGATTAGCTTGCACACGCGAATGATTCAAGTATAAACCTAGCTTGAGAAAGGGCTAATGGTAGATGAGCGATCACTTAGATACAAAAAGAGCTCTCAACATGATCTGGCATTATTTAGACAGTCTGATAAAGTTGACTGTGAACACATACAATTACCACACGCCATGATCAGCTTGATGGGCGGGGCTGGGTGGGTAATGGAAGAGACACTTTTGCCTCTCCTGAGGCAACATTGACCCATTTTTTTTAACCCAATTTTTGTCTTTTACCAAAAATTTATTTTCTTTCCAGTAGTATAGATTATAATAACATATAGGTGACCAGTTAAACAAATTACGCAATGTCATTTAATAACTGCAGTGAGTTTTAGGACAGCCAATAGCTAGTTTAATTATTGAGTAGTTTGCAACACTGCCAAGATCAACGTCAGAGACGATATCAGTTGCCTACAGAGCACGTTCTGAAAACAACACTGGGCATCATGGGATTAATGGTGGGATTTTCGGTGGGATTATTGGTCAGCCTCGCCAGTCTCTGGATTGGTTAGGAATCCTGGGAGTCCTGTCAGTTGACCTCTTCCTGGCCAAGTTTACACAAACCGTTCTAAAGGTTCCAGTTAACCAGCTTTCTTGGGACTACGGCACACTTCTGTAAGTTCCTTAAACTCCTGTCATCTAGTATTTTGTTGGGAAAGTTCGAGCTAAGGTCAATGCTGGCCATGCACTCTTTACCACTAAACTGACCTAATTGTTGGTTGAGGGGAAGCTGTTGAAACTCTCACCACCTCGTCTTATTTTTTAAGGTGAGCCAAAGAGCTAGCAGTGGCCTCAGACATGGAAGTTTCTATTTGCTTCCTTTGGCAGATTTCTTCTTAAGTCATTTTTGCCATTCGACTTGGTCAAAAACAGTTGAGCATTGTAACACCACGTCTTTTCATTTCCATGGCCTATCAAAGTCCGGCTATAAATATTCTATCTATATGTGTGAGCCTTTTTAGTGCTAAGCTGAAGCTTTCACAGTAAAACTATCAATAAAACGATGGCTTTAGCCCAATTTTCAGTCATAAAGGTTTCTTGTTGGTGGTTGCTATGGAGAGAACCAGGTTTTACATATGAACTTGCCAGCTGACTCGACACGTCTCCATGTCTTTATAAAGTGTTTTATTGAGTCTTAACTCATTTTATAGTCTCCGTTGTGAATTATTACTTCTTTTTTAGGTCTTCAGCCGTTCCTAGAGACGAGGCACATAAAGCCTTGTGTTCACAACCTGTTCAACTCCAGCCAACCTGTTTGTTTTTAGAACCTTGGAAACACTAGTTGAGTTAACAATTGGGTTTTCCATTAAAACCCGTTGGAGTTGGGAGAGGAAAGAGTGTGAAACTGTTCATCCAGTAAATAAATCTCATCAAAGACCTATAATTAGAAGGTCACACCTCCATGTGACTTTCATGAATTATTCTTCAACCTTTACTGCCGGGCTCAAATGTGTTTCTTGCTAAGTTTCACTTTTTAAAACTCCTCCCTGGTTCAGATTTGAACTCGAAAACTCAGCTTATTTTCCTGACCCAGAGCTGGTCTCTGCAGCTGCACCGCTCCGTGGCAGTGTGTGTCCTTTAGGTCAGCCATGAATGGCTTGTTGGCGTGTTTCTCCGACCTCCCGCCGAGCCGACCTCAGGGCTCAGCGTGGAGGCGAGGCCGCGGCCAGTAGGTGATCCTCTGATGATTGGCGCGCTGCAGCCTGGAGCCAACAATCTGCATGGATGGTTTTGTTTTTAACATCCCTTTTTGTGGGAAACAAATGCATGTGCAGAAGTTGTGTTATTAAAGGAGGGAGGGTTTTCTCTGAGTAATTTGCCCAGGAATCCTGTCTGAAACGTTTACGTGAGGGATGTTTTGTTCTTTCAAAGAAAACATCTACTTTCACACATTCTCTTTTCTATAAACATGGAGTCATGTGTCTCCCAGCCAATGAAGAATTTTATTTTTTTATATTCTTTCTTCATATCTCCTCTCTTTGGTGAAAAACAGTGCCTTTAAATGTATTCATGCACATTTTATGTGTCACATTGTTCAGTGAAAGAATTTTTTTATGTTTGTTGCAAAAGAAATCAGTTTTTTTTAACATAAAATTCTGTTCAACCAGTTACTTATGTTTGATTTTATCCCAGTAAAACTTCAGTTGTTTTTTTTTTCCGTTTCTGTATTGCAAGATACAGAAACAAAACAATGGGTTTATGAATCGACCCCTTCATAAACGGGTTAGTTCCAAGTGTTTTACAAGAAAACAAAGGATCAGACCTAAGACGGCTTTAAAAACACAGAACGTCCAATAAAAACGCAAGAAGAGGTTAATTACACGTTTAGAGCAAATGGAAAACCAGAGCTGCAGTGGAATGGCGTGCATTAAAAAATATCCATGCGTTGGTCCAGTTAAAGTAGCAGTACTACGCAAAATTGACTTTTTGAGCTTTACATCGTGTTATAATTTTATTCTGTCTTCAAAAACATACCTGGAGTGTTGCTTTGATTCTTTCATGCATATTTGAGAAATTCTTTCATCTCCATGACAACCGTTCAGTTGTGTAAAACGCCTGAGTGGGCGTAGCCCGCCTTTGAGGACAAAGCTCCTCCTCAGAGCTGCAGTCTCCAAGCTTCTGACCCCTCAGGCTTCCCTACTAGCCTTTAGTAAACACCTGGAGGATCTGCACATTACAGGAGCTACTTCTCAGAGTAACACTGGTAAAAATGTTAGTTTAATAGAGGAGCCATGTTGTGCTGACTTCCTGAAGGCGGAGCTTCAGAAAGAGCAGGAGTTTTTAAAGAGACAGAGGCCCAATTTCAAGGCGTTAAATTACAAAATCAAATATCTTGTAAGTCATATTAGATATATAGCATTTTTATCAAAACTGAAGGTAACATTGATACTTAATGTGCCTGGAAAATCTATAATACTGTCCTCTTATATTGAGAATGGGTGGAACATTCCTTGGTTTGGAATTGTAACGCTTGTAAAAACTTACCTGAAAACACCTGCATGTCTTACATGGAAATCTGCAAAGTGTTGACTCGCATGCATGCCACACTACTCGGATTGCTAGTTTTTTATTTTTATTCTTATACATAAAATCAAAGCAATAATATATTTATGAAAATAAATTCGAAATGTAGGGCTTCCCAGTGGCGCAGCTGGTAGAGCTGTTGCCTTGCAGCAAGAAGGTTCTGGGTTTGATTCCCGGCCCCGGTCTTTCTGCATGGAGTTTGCATGTTCTCCCTGGGCATGCGTGGGTTCTCTCCGGGTACTCCGGCTTCCTCCCACAGTCCAAAAACATGACTGTCAGGTGTGAGTGTGTTTGCATGGTTGTTTGTCCTGTTTGTCTCTGTGTTGCCCTGCAACAGACTGGTGACCTGTCCAGGGTGACCTCACCTCTCGCCCAGAACAGAACTTTGGCTGGAGATAGGCACCAGCACCTCCCAACCCCACTAAGGGACGAGGGAGTATAGAAAATGGATGGATGGATGGAAATTCGAAATGTATGGAAATGTGTGTATATCATGACTTGCTGGTGGCACTAACCAGTTTCTCTGGCTGTGCTTTCCCACGTCGTCCTGCAGGGGGCCGGCTGTGCTCCTTCTCTCCCTGCATAGAGCAGGTCCAGAGGACGTGCCAGGTGCTGACGGAGCAGGGCTTTGAGGAGGTCAGGACCCTGGAGGTTCTGCTCAGAGTCCACAATGTCCGGCCCGTCACCCTGCAGCTGCCCGACTTCGGCCCCGACGCCTCCTCTTCCTCTTCCTCCTCTCAGGGCACGGAGAAGGCTCCTCCCTCTGTCGCTCCAAACCCCGACTCCTTAAAAATCAAGACCACCACTACGCCCAGAGAAATGCCGGGGCACACGGGGTACCTGACCTTCGCCACCAAACCCAGAACTTGAAGGCTGGAAGCTGCCGTTTGCTGCTTGCATCAGGCAGAAGGTCAAACCAGGAGCTTCTGTCATATTCAGGATGTTTTTCTTTATGAGTTCTGATTTCATAAGGTTAACCCTTTATACCTGATTTTAGGTTTGCTGAGCATTTATTTTTTATTTTTTCATTATACATTTTTCACTCTACAGCCTGTTGAACTGAAGCATGTATGGAAGAAAACTAAACATGGAAAACAATAAATGAACTGAAAGGATTTTGTGGCTGTTACACGGTGCTTTACCAGCTATTTCACATTTTCCCTCATCATCTGAACAGTTTTATTGGTATTTCATATCATAAACTAATGCAGAGTAGAGTATAATTGGGAAATGGACCAAGAGATCCAGGATTTTAAAATGTATTTTACTATTAAATATCTAAAACATCTGTCAAAGCATTGGTGTTCTAGAACTTTGGAAGTTTTAATGCTTCATATTCTCGGTTCTCAGGGAGAACATTGGTACCATGCTGTCTCCTCCCTCTATTTTTCCATATACATAACTGATTTCTGTGTAAACAACCACACAATGCGAATGTGCCGCCGCTGTAAATCTGCATAACTACCGTTTGGGTGATCAGCAGTGTCTTTAAGATTTGAGCTGTTTGAGTCTCAGGCTGTATCCAACAGAGTCGCCCTCTGAAAGCAGCTAACTGGATTTATATGAAGAACATGAGTTAACACAACTTCACTTCAGAAATTCTCAACTGTCCCTTTTATTAAATTGGCAAGCAGAGTTTAGGTGGAAACCTTTAGTTTTCCTTTCTGCTCTCAACTAGAACTCGTCCTCAGTGCATGAATTAGCATGCTAATCATGTTCGAAAAGTAAATAGGACCACTTGCCAAAAATAAAGTTCCTGCTTATTCGACTGATATTGAGGTGTGTTTATTGCGTTTTCAGCTCAGAAATCTGTCCAGCTAATGGTTAGTGAAGGGAGAGACTTGTTCAGCTGCTGAAAGGCTTCTTTATATCAGGGGTTGCAGATATACAGAGGCATGAAGAACTGTTAATACCAGACAAATCTTTAATTACATTACATTTTATGTGGGGGAAGCACAGTGGCGCAAGTGGTAGAGCTGCAGAAAGAAGGTTCTGGGTTTGATTCCCGGCCCCGGTCTTTCTGCATGGAGTTTGCATGTTCTCCCTGGGCATGCGTGGGTTCTCTCCTGGTACTCCAGCTTCCTCCCACAGTCCAAAAACATGACTGTCAGGTTAATTGGCCTCTCTAAACTGTCCCTAGGTGTGAGTGTGTGTGTGTGCATGGTTGTTTGTCCTGTGTGTCTCTGTGTTGCCCTGCAACAGACTGGTGACCTGTCCAGGGTGACCCCGCCTCTCGCCCGGAACGTTAGCTAGAGACCAGCAACCCTCCTGACCCCACTAAGAGACGAGGGTGTTCTGAAAATGGAGGGATGGATGGATTTTATATGATGACTACTAAGTAATGCATAATTAAGTAGAAAGAAAAAGATGTAATATGTGTATATATATATTTTTTTTTACAATTTGAACAGAAAAATGAATATGAAAAGTGTGGAATGTATTTGACTGGAGTCGTTGCTCTTTACAGCTCCTCCAGAGTTAAAAATTAATTTAGCTTAAATGTCAGAATATTGTTGTAGAACTCAACCCTGTTACTTCTCTGCAACGTTTCTCCCAAACTGTCTGCTGCACTAATTGAGTTTCATATCCTGTATATAAATGCTGCCAAGTTAAATAAACTTAGCTGAGGCCTTCATAAAACATCTGGATTTAATATGGGGATGGGGATGCAACGTGAAAAAGGTAGAGGGGTGTAAATACTTTTTATGTCGCAGTCCTGGAGACGACATGACTCTAAACTGCTCCCTGAACGGAGGAGGTAATCCTGGTGGACCAGGCTGGGAATAGCAGCTCTGATCTGCTGGTAAATCCCGCCACCTAATCAGCTTGTCCTGTGAACAGCTGAGCCGCGCGCTGAGGCCTCGCTGGGACCAGTCTGGAACTCCCAGACCTGACCGCCTCGCAGGAGGAGTAAGGAAGTAAATTAGAGCCAAATGTTTTATTAATTAAAAAAACTAAATTGTAATAGAAAAACTAAAAGTCAAATTTAGATGCTCAATTTTTTGGTGGAAAACTTGAAAAACACAATTATGTATTCAAATTAAAAATTATTGTGCTTTTTGTTCTCTCAGTTCAAATAAGATATTGATTTAATTCTGGAACGTTTTTGAAGAAATTGTTAATTTTCATTTTTCACTTCGACTAAGATAATCGTCTTATTTTTATTTTTTTTTCCCCATAATCACTTTTGGCAGAAGAAAATTGATGTAGCCCATTATTGAATGAAGGTGACAATATATTTATTTTTTTTCCAGTTCCACATTTTATGGTTACAATTTATTTTTTCACTTTCAGATGAGTTTTTTTGTTTGTTTGTTTTTTCAGTTTCTGATTTTTGGCCTTGATTTTGTGTAACTTTTCAATTTCAAGCTTTAGTTTTTCTATTACAACTTGACCAAAACATTTGGTGCTAATTTGACTCCATAAAGGAAGAGCTGTTCAGGACAGCCAGTATGCAGCTGGACCATATGAGGAAGAGGAGGAGTGTCAGCCCTGTGCAGGTCCACCCAGCTATGAAGGAAGATCTTATGGATCTTATGGTGATGCAACAATTTAGTTATTAGTATTTTTTCAGACCCTTTTTGACATTTAAAGTTGTTTGAGCTGAAATAGATGAAAGTGTGATTAAGTGAGATTTAAAAAAAAAAAAACCTTCATTTGAACTGATGCAGAAAAGCTTTTAGTTGCTGTTTCTCTCCACCCATCACAATTATTCCACCCCTACAAAATGACCACTGCTCCATATTAGACCTGAGTAAACTGTCTGTTACTGCAGAGTGTGTGGCACTCTGCTTTCCTTTTACCCTATGCACTCTACACAGGCCTCCTTAGGTTCATGCAGCTCTGTAATCCCAGGGAGGAGAGAAAGGAAAATTGTCCGTGATCAGATTAGAGGCTGAGAGCGCTAAAGCTGTGAGCATGTTAAGTTGCTTGTGTAAAGCTCTTACCGAAGCATCAGATTCTGCCACAGCACACAAACACATCAGACCAGAAGTTGTTTCCGAGTGAAACCGAGAGGTTTTTGCTTTAGGGAAAGCTGTGGGGCGGCACAGCTGCTTCTCTGCTGCAGCTGTTTGGAAGCATCAACACTCACAGAACACAATTCCACAGACGTATATGTCAGATTTCATTTTTCATGACATGGACTTACAGATGTGAAAGCTCCAAGAGACAACACAATGTTTGAAACTCCTGCACCTCCTCCAGAGTTACTCCTGGCCTCCTCATTGCTACTTTATTTAAATAATCTATCTAAGATCCTGAGATACTTAAACTCCTCCACTTGGGGCAGAACTGCCCCCCCCCCCCCACCCTTCTCTGTTAAAAGTTCAGTAGAGAAACAAATAATAAGGGCCAGGAGTCAGTCACTTTAATGGAAGTACTTTTAAGTAAAAATGCTTAAATTTTTAAGTTTAAGTATTTACTTAAATAAGTGCTTCAGGTGTTTAAGTAATTACTGCATTCTCAGATTTATGAAGTTAATATAAGTTATGCTCATGAAAACTGCACAAGTCAATGTTACTCACTTAATTGAATATATGAGACAAAACACTTTGTGACAACAAGTTTGCATCTGAGTTTTACAGTGAACAGGATAAAATATTTGAGGTGTGAACAGAGGCTGTGACATCAGCTTGAATTCAGGAATGTAGGATGGTTGGATGTCCATCCATCCATCCATTTTCCTACACCCTTGTCCCTTACTGGGGTCAGGAGGTGCTGGTGTCTATCTTCAGCTATTGTTTCGGGCGAGAGGCGGGGTCACCCTGGACAGGTTGCCAGTCTGTCTCAGGGCAACACAGAGACAAACAACCATGCATGCACACACTCACACCTATGGACAATTTAGAGAGGCCAATTAATAGTCATGTTTTTGGACTGTGGGAGGAAGCCGGAGTACCCGGAGAGAAACCCACCATGCACAGAGAGAACATGCAAACTCCATGCAGAAAGACCGGGGCCGGGAATCGAACCCAGAACCTTCTTGCTGCAAGGCAACAGCTCTACCAGTTGCTCCACTGGGCAGCCCATGGTTGAATGTTTGCTTCTGAAATCTTCCTATTGACTCATCTGTTCAGTTAATAGGAAACGTCACACCCCAAGCTCAGAATCAGTTAAACGCAGCAGATCTTCAGTTTTAACAACAACAACAAAACAAAATAAAAAACAAACCAAGCAGCTTCAGGGTTTCTCCACCTGCCAGTCTCTGTTCTCCTGGGAACTAAGCTCATTAACACCCACTCACCTCATCTCGCTGTGGAACTTCACTGGCGTTCCTGCGGCTCGTTCTGGATCCCTGCCAGGCCTTTAAATGTGTGTGGTCACACTCTGGACGGAACAACGGAGGAGGCTTAATCAGTGGTTTGGGTCAGCTGATGAGAGCGCTGCTGCTCAGATTGCCTGCAACCAGTGGCACACGTAGCTGGCCGTGCTCCATCAGTGGAAACTAGAACAAAAACTAGGGGCCTGGAAAGTCCATCGTTTGCATAATTAGGGCCTCATTTTGGTAGAGCTGGATTATGTATTTGTGTAAATTCCTTGTCCTTCATGTCGTCTATGAACGCACACGGATGGAGGCGTTGTCTGGTTGTGGGGTGTGTGTTGTACTGTGATTCTTTGTATCAGGCAGGCCAGAGCTGAGGGTGCGTACGTGTGTGTGGGTGTGTGTGTGTGTGTGTGTGTGTTTTATCAGCGGTGAACTCTCTGAGGTCGGAGGCGAGGCTTTGTACTGCCTCGCTCTGACGTCACGGAGCTGTCAGCTGAGTCTTTGTCACATTCTGCAGCCCTGAAACCTCCTCCTGTGTCCTGCAGACGCTCTGCACAGCTGCACAGCTGCTCAGAGGACAAATACAGTTCACATCAACATTCAATAAATCGACTGCTTTGACTTTACGTCACAGTAATCAGCCCCGAGCCCCAACTTACTACAGCTGATTTAAATTGTTGCAGCACTTCAGTGTTGGCATAAATGGATCATTCAAAATATTCAGTTGAGTTTGATTTTAATTAAATACTTGCAGTTCAGCCATCCTGTCTATTTGCTACTGATCTGAGTTAGTTTACATGACAGGATTCTTCGAGGTTTTCATATCAGCTGGTGATGATGACGTGTCTAAATGAGGAAATATGGTGATATATGCATTCTATGTGAGACTTGGTGACCTTCCTGTTGGCCTGGAGTCCGTCTAATCTCTGTTGGACACCAAACACACCGAGACAAGTTGGGCGGCCAGCATTTAACCTTGTGATAACTGCCAGATAACAACACAGAGCAGCAACCTGGACTGTGATAAGAATGACTGGACTTCAGAAGGAAAACACAAGGGACTACAGCAGACTCAACAGAACTGATTCAATGTTTGTAGATTACATTGATTTAGCATCCGAAGTCAACCAGAGTGACGTTTCCAGGCTTTTGTTTGGGTTGCTCATCCTCCTTAAAGAGGTTCATTTGAACTCTAGTTTCTCCAGAACATCTCAAAGACTCTCAGGTCAATGTTTAACTGTTTTTTTCGTGAGGACTCCTTTGTCTGAACTCGTTGTTGGTCAACCTAAGTGTCTCTCACTTTCAGCCCAATTAGTCTTGGCATTGTCATCTTGGAGCATCCCTGCGTCATCAGGGAAGAACCCATCCATCAATCGACTAACCTGGTCATTCAGTATTCAGACAGTTGACCTTGTAATGTTACTGAACTTTGACCTGAACACCTGGAGCAACCCCAGATCACAGCACTGCCCCAACAAGAGGCCATGATGGATCATCACTTTGTCTGCCTCTCTTACCCTGAAGCGGCCATCTCTCTGGAAGAGAGTAACTCTGGAGCCATCAGATCACATGACCTTCTTCCATCACTTCTATTCTTTTGCAGTTTGCAGCATCACTGATTGGATTCTCCAGGCCACTCAGCTGTTCAGTCCCAGTTGCTTTGAGTTCCCGTCACATTGTGGTGTGGAAATGTTCTTCACTAAAATCTTAAGCACATCCCTGAGATGTTGTCACAAATATGATGTCACCAAACGTTTAGAGAAAGATTATTCAGGGGTTTTTTTTCCAACCACATTTCTTCTTGAAAGATGATGTCCCCCCCACCCCAGTCCTTCCAGTTTGTAATAACACTGGGTTAAAAAAAAATGTTTTTGGAAGTTTTTCAGCTGAATTGGGACAATTTTACACTGCGGGATCCAAAAATTACATCGATTTTTCTCAATCTGGTCAGATTTTTATTCTAACTTGAATGTGAATCTAGTTTATTGTAGCATCATTCACCAGGTTTTGTTCCAGAGCCCAAACTGTGTGGAGGTGACATTAAGGCTGAATATTCTACTCTCGTATTAAGAGAAAATCTTTTCCCCAGTATTTGAGGGAACATTGTTGGGTTTTGATATGGGCACACACCAAACATTTATCCTTGTGTGACACTATAAAAAACAACTTAAAGGGGCGGTATCATGAAAAATAAACTTTCTAGCTTTACATCATGTTATATTGTTGTTCCCTTAAAATCATACCTGGAATGCTATCCCCCACTCAGCTCCTTCAGACTAACCAGCAGCAATTAGCAAACTGCATGTCTGCCAAGCTCATTATGGGAGCTACTTGTCAGTGTAACGCTGATAACAATGTTTTTAAGGGTTAACAGAGAAGAAATGTATTGATGACTTCCTGAAGCTTTCAGAAAGAGCAGGAGTTCTTAAAGTAAGCAAAAGGAGCAAGTAAGACAATGATGTTGCTACAAGATACTTAGAAACGTGAAGTGTGGAGTTTCAGTCCAGACAATGTGACCAATAAGTGTTTTGTCCTGTTTTCTGCTTCAGGGTAGCAACACACTCCTGTGTTGGCAGCAAAGTGTCACTGCGAGAGTCAAATGAAGCATGACTCTGAAATATTGATGAGCTGCTCGACCAGGTTCACAGTCACAGTGAACAGTCAGAGAGGCGGTGAGCGACCCAGACACTGGGACATGACTCAGGCATGAACAGTCACAGCCCATCAACCATCTGCAGTTGGTTCATGGTTACATTCCATAATAAACACCATCTGAATTTAACTGAGCAAACAGGCTTCCAGTGGACAGCGGACAACTGTCTTAAGTTATCTAACCCCAGTGGCTTCTCATTTTTTAAACAACCATGTGGGAGGATGCCTCCTGTCATCATAGAAAACATGTTAGCCTGTTTAAAAGGGTCAGATCGTTAGCATCAAGTAGAGAAAACATCTGAGGAGATTCAGAAATGTCTGAAAAGGTTGAGAACTGTTCAATGCCTAACACTGGTCAATAGTCCAAAAACTGTCTGGATCAGCTGTTTTAGGATCATTTTGATGAAGCTGAATCCAAACTTTCTGAACTATGGAGCAACTTGACTTGTTTTCACATCTGGATCCTGAGAATCTGGGATCAATGAGTGATGAGCAGGAGGAGACATTAAATCAGGACAGAAAGATGGTGAATTTAGCACAATGAATATTCAATTTATACTTATTTACCCTTATCAGTGTTTATTATTCAATTTATAGAAATCCTAGTTTGTAACATTTAATTAATACACTCTGACAGAAAACAACTTTTTTCTCCTAAAATTTGTTTTGGATTAGAAATATGAACGGAAATGAACTGATAATGTCACCAAAATGTGTTAGTCTGACAATCAGATTTCTCTAAATGAAGTTAGTCAGTGGGGATCTGCTTCCACTCAGTGACTCTCCCTAATCTAATTCACACTCTAAGTTGCCTTGCCTTGTCTATGACTTCAAAATATTCTGGTTAAACATTAAGACAGGACCTTAACATGGCTGGTAAGAAGTCCTGCAGTTTTTCAAAGAATGTAGCTTCCAACAACTCGGGCCTACATGTGGGATTCTGTAGGTCCTCTACTCACTGGTTTGGTTTATTTAAATAATTTGTAAACAGAGCTTTGGCGCAGAGATCATGGTTTGTTTCATATTTTCCATGTGTCTGAGTCCAGGCAGCGTTCCTGTGAGTCACTGTGTCATGGGACTTCTCGGAGAAAATAGGAAACAGAGAATAGAAACACAGAGAAACACAGTGCTCCGACTGAGGAACCTCAATAAGAGACAGATTAAAACAGACAACAATAGAAACTTCTGTTTTTACCTCTGCACGGGGAGCCGGTGTCTCCCCCTTGTGGCAGAGATTTGATCTACAGCAACATGTTTGAGTCCATTTTAAAAAAAATTATTTGTACGGAATGATTTGTCTGTCATGTAGTAAAAAAAAAAATTAAAACAGAAATTAGTTTTTTTATGTAAAATATTAAAAAGTATTCAGCATTTCCTCTGATTGATCAGCTGTCACCAGAAACATTGTTTGCAAGGTTAAGCTGCACAAATGCAAGTTTACAGTCACTGAAAAATCTGAATTACTGATGAGAAAAATCTGAATTACTGTAGGTTTTCTCATTTGAAACATAAATAAAATCATCTGTGCTCATACACGGATTGGATGATCAGTTTTCTAGATGGTAATTTTTTTTTAATTAACCAACTCAAATGCATCTTCCTTTGGATTAGACTCCACTGTGTGTTTTTATATATATAACTACACTGTATTTATGTTGATATGTTACCCTTACAGTACAATATTTTTTATCTATTTTATATTCTATATTTGAATCTGTTGGAAAGCTTGTGCGTTTGTGGCTTGGTGCACGAGACTCCTCTGCGGACAGAGTGCTGCCCTCTGGTGGTAGCATGTAACTTTTTTTTCCAACTTTAATAGTTGGTTAATTTTTATTGAACAAAATCTCTGAGACAAAATTTAATATTTGAATATTTTTATTGGATTTTCAGAAAAATAGATTCCCAACCAATACATTCAAATCCACACAAACAAAGAAACAAAGCAAAAAAAAACCATCAATCTTAGTTGATTTTATGCTGAATTGACTGGGAGTCTCTCAATACGGGAGAAGAATGGTTGCCACACTTTGTAAAATGTGTTGGCAGAACCATGCACAACATGCTTCTGTTGTTTAACTTTGAGATTTGAGAGCAAGACCTCAGTCCGTCGCTTATGGGAAGGGGGTGTCTCTATACAAGTCGACGGGCAATCAATGTGGAAAAGGCTGCAGCTGAAGCTTTCCAGGCGGACACCGAATATCATAGGAACAATCCCAAATATTACTGAGAGTTTGGGGGAATCTTAATAACCCACGACTCAGACAGGGTCTTAAAGACAGTCCCTCCAGAAGTTTCTGGCATTCCCAGAACATGTGACCAAGTTCCTTTCTCACTTTTACATCTTGGGCAAGCCTCGTCTGATCCTGGAAACAACTTTGCAAGTTCACTGTTTGACAAATGGAGCCTGTGAACAACCTTAAATTGTATTAAGCCATGTCTGATACATATCAATGATGTGTGGATAAGCTTAGTTGTCTGCTGCCACTGTGACTCAGTTATTCTCAGTCCCGTCTCCAGCTGCCGCTGTTCTTTAATTTTCTCTAATGAGGGCGCTGCTGCTGTATGGATTAATGTGTCCACTGTGGGTATGGCCCCTCTCTGTATGGGATCCACTTCCAGGTGTTCATCAATCCAACTGTATGCTGGAGTCTGGGGCGTTGATGAGAAGTGTTTTTTAACAAAGCTGCAGATATCTAAAACAGTTGGGAGGAGTTTGGCCAAATGATTGCTGCAGCTGTTGAAAAGACATGGGATGACCATCTTTGGACAGGTCTCCCACAGTAGTTATCCCTTTATTTGCCCAGGCATGGAAAGTGGAGTCAATTCAAGAAGGTGGGAACAAGGCATTAGCCGATATGGGAGCCGCTAGGAAGGCAGCTATGCTGACCACTTTACCACCATCACTGTGCTGGGAGCTGCAAGGAGCCTCTGTTTTTGTTCTATAACAAAGATCTATAACCTCTGTGACAAAGTTAACAAAATCCTCTCCGCTTCTCCTGGTGAGAAACTAAAACTTTAATACGAATACATCTCACTGAACGCTGTGTGCAGAAGGAATCTTAAATAGTCTGAAGTTTTCCGAGGTTCTTGCAGCATGATGCAACAGCACGGTTTGGGAAAAGAATGACGAATCGTCCAGAATAAGACCATCTTTATTTTGGAATTTGGGAATTACACATTTGAAACACAGCCATTCATGGAGCATTCACACCACACGTTCAGTCCGGTAACAGTGTGCTTTTTGTACAAGCGCAGCTTTTGGAAAAACAAAAAGCAAAACAAAGAAACAGCAAACAGCTCAGTGCAGTTAAAGGCAACTTACCATCCGGTATCTGGAGGAATAAACCAGCTGGACTCCTGCAGCCTCTTAAGGGAGTCATGGTGTTTGCAGACAGACGCAAGGCTGTTAGAAACTGGCTTCATTAGGAAAATAGATTCCTGCTTTTTCATTTTTAATTTTATTATTCCCCACCCAGAAATAAATAGACAATAAAATAATCGGACTGGAACAATAAGCAGCAATGCACCAAAGTCCCATTTAAATTTGACCTCGCCATAAAAATACAAATGTTGTCTCCTTCAGATGAAATGTTTAAGCATCCATTATTAAACCATGTTTGACATTTCAAATGGTCTTTTCAAACATTGTTCTTCTAAGGCTCATAAAAGAGAAAGTAATGAATGTTGGACTCAACTTTTATGGTCAGATAAATCCAGTCATCCCATCCTGAGGCATTTCCTGTCATTCTTTAATAACACGTTGCTACTGCAATGCATTGCTAAAGTATTCACACCCTCCCACGGTTCATGATGTGACACCCACAGACTTTGTCCTATTTGATGCGCTCAGTGGAAAGTGGAAAGAAAATTGAGACGTTTTTCTCCTTGTTTTTTTTGTTAATCTGTAAAGTGTGGCATGCTTTTGGACGCAGCAGCCCCCTTTAGTCAGAACCTTGTAGAACAATACACACAGATGGACTTTGCTAAATACTTAGTCTTCTTAGGAAAATCACTTGCACTGAAATTCACTTATGAATATCAGAATACAACTGCATGGAGCACCTTTCAGTTTTGTATTTAATGGGACGTAAAACGTATTTGTTTATTTTTACTCAGATTTGTACATTGTGTCGCCCCATTTAATGAAATACTAAAACACTACATTGAAATTTGAGGCTGCAAATGTGACAAAATAAAAAAGTTCATAAGACATGAGTAGTTCTTGCAAGGCAAAAAAAAAAAAAGACCCGACATTAAAGACCACACTGAGCTGAGCAGAGTCAAATCTGACCTTTAAACTGTTTTGCTCCGAGTAAATAAGTGAACTGAAGGCCTGGCTTTGTATCCCATCTGGATCGAGGGTTTTAACTACATTTTAATGGACTCCCACTGCCAAGTTCAGACTCCTAACAAGCAGGAAGCTGTTAGTGGGTGGAAAGAAAAAAAAAAAAAACTCCCCAAATAAATAACACACCAGTGTTTTGATGTGGTAAACACTGGGCTTTTATATTCATATAAAATCTTTGGGATAAATGTTTGAATACTGGCTCAGGTCGATTCGGTTATAATGCAAAGTTGATCATTGATGATTTTCAGGTACGTCTCAGTAAATCAGCATCTGTGATCTGATGAGACACATTATAAAACATTCTCATTAAGCCCACATTTAAAAATGTCTCTTTAGTGAATCTTATGTAATACTTTAATAATCTAGGCAGATAAATGTCATGTTTTCTATAGCAGTAAGCAGGAAATTGAAATATTTTACTTGAAAATGTAAAAAAAAAAAAAAGAAGTGTGTAATTAATCTAAACACTTTTTAAATTGGCTTTTTAATAATATTCTAAGATATTGATATAAACCTGTTTGTCTATTCCACACTTTAAAATCTCTGTTATTGATAATGATTAACATTTTTACTTGTAGGTAATCCTGGCAGTAAATAAAAGACTGTAAACATGGCTTCCAGCATGAAAATGATCTCAACTACATCCCTCACTTTATGTTGTTTCTTCTTCTTCACCTTCCATCCTGGCTTTAAACGCTCCAGGAAGCACAGTGTATCAATCTGCTTTGCTGCGTTGTTTGAAAATGCTAAATTAGAACACAAGTGACGCACACAAGCAGGCAGCAAGACGAAGTAAACAGGACATTTTTGCGAAGCCGCGAGTAAAAGGAAAGCAGGCCGTCTTTTCCTTCAGGAGGAGAATCGCTCACGTCGCTTCCTGATTGTTGTAGAGGAAGAATTTTGTCTCGTTCTTTATTGAGGTTTTCAGATGTCGGAATTTTGAGAATAACTGACAGAAAGTCAGAATTCTGAAAAAAACAAAACAAAAAAACCCATCAGAATTCTGAGTAAAAAATCTGAATAATTTTTTATTAGTGGCATTAATCCTTTTCCCAAACCGGTTACTAAATTTCTACACAATTTGTGAAGCTGTTGATTTTTTTTTACTTCTCTGAGCAGAGTAGGAATTTTGATATACATGAAGTTTCTCTCTTATAAACAATATTTCTCACTCCTAAATGATGGATGCTTTGGAAATGACCTCATGACCTCTTCCAGGCAACAATAGTTGCTTCTTTAAAGTTATTCCTGTTGCCTTCAATACACACCAGTGTCTCCCAGACCAGCAACTGGACACAAATTTCTATTTTCTAAGAGTCAGTTATACTTCTGAGAAAAAAGTCAGAATTCTGATCATCCAATCAAAGTCTTTGATCAGTAATAGCGGCTTCCTTTCTAAAGTCTCGTTCAATCAAAGCAGGAACTTCGATTTTCATTCATAGTTTTGACATCATTTGCTGAACCAGGGTGAGGATGCAGTCCAACCTGAGGCCTGAAAGGTAAAAACGTTGAATAAAAGAGGGTGTACTTTCTTTTCCCCAAGACTGTTTTGTGAATTAGGTAGAACAAAGTGTGTGTAGGCTGTGTGGGAGTTTGTCTTGTGTGACTAGCAAAAATCACGGCTTGCAAACAATGCAATGTTCGTCTAGACACACAGGAAACCTGGAGGCTTTTTGTGCCAAAACAGTGGCTGCAGCAGATAAAAGGTGATGTGAAGAAATATGATTTTACTATGCATTAGGACACAGTCAGTTCGCAGCAGTTTTGGGAAAACCGTCAGGAAATACGACCCTCTAATGCACATTAGCAACCACACCAAGGAAAACAACAACCACTAGTTCATGAAGTCTGCTCACCCAAAACACTGTGGGACAATCTGACAGGCTGAATTTCTTTCACCTGTTGAAATCTTTTAAAGTTGCTTTTAACCAATCCCCAGTACTTAAGTTTTGTCTTGTAAATACAATTTGGTCTTGTCTTGTAAATATTTAATCAAGCTCAGAGTGGAACTAAATCAAACTGGAGAACGAGGAAGGCTGCAGAGGCGGACGCTGCGCACATTTAAATTACACGAGTGTTGCAGTGAAAAACTCAGGAACTCGAGGCAGAAAAAAAAATCAAATTAATGTGAAGATGCATAAATAAATATGACTTAAGGGGGTAATAAATGCCAAAATGTAACAAACAGCTGCATTAATTATACAGAATAATTTATCTAAAAAATGGCCGACTTTTGTAACAAAACAAACAAACAGAAAAGACCAATGATGGATTATTTCAGTACTCTCTCAAATTAATTTTTGCACTGTTCAATTTAAGAGTAAGTCTAAATATTCAGAACTTGACACATTCTGCTTCCATGCATCTGTGCAGACTATCACACTAATACTTCCTTCCATCTGAAGTGTTAGCATACGGGGTGTGCACACTCCTGGAAGCAGATTATGACTTTTTATTTTTATTAAATACTTTTCTCTTAACCAAATTTGTTTTTCAGTGCAATAACGTGACATTTATTTTTAAGAGGAGATTAGATGTTTTTAAAAAGCATTTTTTATGCTCTACTTTTGTCCCGTTTTATTAACACTGTTGTGACGAATTCTGACCTTCACATCATTTGAAGCAAAAAACACCAACACTGTGTCTGCTGGATGGCCTGCTGTACATTTCAAAGCCCAGGCTGGAGTTTAGTTTTTCTGAAGCTGCAGCCCATCACATGGTGGGCCTCATGTATACAATTGCAGTTTTTTCTGCATATTTGCATAAACCTCTAATTTACATTTTGCATAAATAAACTGAACCTGCACTGGATGTTAGTTTGGTGTGTAAACAGCAGGCTCCACTGCGTTTCCCGTCAATTCAGTGACCTAAATACGAAACTCGGCTGTAAACAGTCATGTCAAAAAAAAGAAAGAAAGAAAAGAAAACAGAAAAACCACTTCAATGTAGGCAGTGCAGACATCACATTTATGTAAAGAGGCTGGATTTGTCCTATATGTTTATACAGAAGGTTGGGAAAGGATTCAAATCACTTGAGCTTTTTCACATTCCTTGAAACTGAAGCAAACTGTTATTTGCAAAATAGCTGAAGTTTAGTAATATTGGATGGAGAACAGCTTTCAAGTGCTGCCACAAACTCATCTAATTAATAATTAAATATATCAACAAGAAATGAGATTATAATCTAAACCAACTTTTGCATTTTTGAATTTAAATTCAATTTGTAACTGAACAGATTCTAAATGGCTACTGAAGAAGATCCCCACAGAATGATGCTGCCACTAACATGCTTCAACATAGGGATGGTGTTTCCATGGTGACGAGCAGTGCCACTCCGTCAGATTTGGAAAGTGCATTGTCTTGTTGTCATAAGCAGTACGCAAGTTTTAATTTAGGGGTATCCGAGTGAAAAAAAACAAAACAAAAAATTCATTAAAATGCTTTTGAAACTTTCATTTGTCAGGAAAAAAAAATTACTTAATGCATTGATGAGCAAATTTGGGCGGATATTGATATCCAACATTAATATTGCTGTTTTGGCCGATAAGCGCAGATATAATGTGTTATTTCGTCACATTTTCAGCACTGCCTGCATGTCTTCTCTGCTTTGGTTAAACGCCCCACAGTCCTTCACTGCATCGCTATCACTTAAATACCAAACGACCAAATCCATCCTCCCCCCTCCTGAAACACAGAAACAAAACGGAACTTCACATCAGCCTGTAACATTGGCCCAGGTTTACTTGTCGGACCGATACCGATATGTTAACAATATCGACACCCTGTGATACCCATATTAGCAAACTGGGAACATGCCTATCCACATCGGCTATTGTGGATGCCGATTATAGATTAGGGATATATTCTCCCTAATATATAAATTATAAAGATACATCTAAATATTGTGTTGCTCTCCATCTTAAAATCCCAATAAAATACATTGAAGTTTGTGGCTGCTTGTGAAAAAAGTCTAGGAGGTGTGAATATTTTTACAGAACGCTGCATCTTTTTTGCGGCGCTCCGGCTAATGATAATTTGTTGTCAGTAGATTATGGAGCTGCAGTTTATGCTGTGGGTGAAGGCGACTCCTACAGTTGCCTGATTAAAATGTCTGTCTAATTGGAACTTTGTTGGTAAATAAAATACACATTTAGAAAAAAAGAAAGACTCCAACCAGTGCACACATGTCGTGATACTGGCCAAGATGCTCGCTCAATAAAACACATTCAGTACTTGGTGTCCTCCTCCAGTGCATTGATGCATACCGTGAACGTCCCGTTCTATTTTTGCTGCACTTAAACACAAACTGATGGGTAAAAAGGCTGAAAAGTAAAAAGGCACAGAGCTTCAGACTTCTCTACCCGTGCTTTCTCTCTCTCTCCCTCCTTCTCCAGCAGCTCGGAGAAGTTTCTAGAAGGTTCTGTCGACTGTGATCTCCGTCAGTGCCTCCCTGCCGAGGCCCCTCCAGCGGGGCCCCCAAGCTTCCAGTCCCGCGGAAATTGTTGGCTCGGCCTCTTTCTGTCCAATTTCCTCAAAAGGCTTCAGTCTCGCTCCTCCGTCAATAGAAAGCAGTGGGTAGAAACAGACAGACAGACGAGAAGCCACAGAAGCAGCAACACCGAAACATCGCCTCGCTTCTCCTGAAAGGATTCATATCTGATCTATTTCCAGACTTGTGTGATCATGACACGGTCAGGACAAACATCTGAGAACAGACAAGAGACGCAGCTAAAACTGAAGTTTTCTATCTCTTCAATAAAAACAAACATTCTTCCATGACTTCCAAGTAATCTTAAAATAGATTTTTAGAGCTTCTTTGTCAACTGTTAGTCCTTTTTTTTTCCAGGGGGAGCTTTTGGCGCTACGGCAGGACTGGGCCCAAAACCCAGAGGCTTAGAAAATAAACTCAGAGAGAGAGCAGGACCTGGGCTGATAACATGAAGGCTTAGCAACAAAGTCGCTCTGTTTGCTCCTTTTGTGCTCGTAACCTCCCTCTCCCTGCCATAACACTGGAATCTATTTGAGCTACTAGTTTGCTAGCGGTAGCTTGTCATGCTAATTGCTAACATAAGATGCTAAAGGTGGTTTTCAATGAGTGTCTTTTCTTCAAATGTTCTCAAAGGGCCAGCTGTCCAGAATATATTGATAAAACGCATCAACTCCTGTTAAAAATATTAATAACTAGCTGCCTCTGCATTTGATAAGTTCTACTTAAACTTTACTTCTGGAGCTCTTTTCACATTCAGCAGTCCCTCCACATTATGATTGACTTTGTGACTTTGTTTTTTTGCTGTCAGAGGCAGTATTGTATTAAAAGAAATACTGCCCCCTATATGTAGGAATTGGCATCACTTCAACCAAATGTTTTCGACCATTTGCAGTAAACTCAAAATTCTGCGTTGGTGCCAGAAAATGTGGACATCTGTTGATTTTGTGTGAATTTCTGCCATCGATAAATCTAAAAAAAACTGGAGGGACTGATTGATGTTATTTGGCTGGTTACTGATAAAAACAGCTTCGATTTGATTGATAGAATTACATTCAAGCACAAAGCTGTTCTCCTGGGGGTTCTGTTTATGTGCCCCTCTGGAACAGGGGTATGCAAACATTTTGTCTCGAGGGGCAAAATGTCAAGTCTGCTGAATAGATGTAGTTCTCACAAGAGACTACAGAAAGCTTCGTCGTTAAATACTTTTTACCATAGCCAACATTTTAAAGATTTTTATTTGTCTGTCATAGTTTTTCCCTGGCTACAAATAAAAAGGCTCCATTTGGCCCTCTGGAGACACTTTGGATACCTCTGCTCTGGAGTCTGGAGGGCCACATTAAAACTATGGGAGCCACATTTGGCCCCCACATCTTAACGTTTGACTTTGCTTTGAATGATCAAAACTGTGTTTTACAGCAACTGCTGTGGTCTGATGCCGCCTCTCCTCCTCATAGATAACCTCATTTTTCTGGCCTTCTTCCTGTGAAGGAGAAATTATTCTGAATGCTGTAATTAGACTTGGCTATATTAAAACTCAAGGGGAGAAATCGGATCTGATCTAAATCTACAGCATTATATTAAAAAAAAAATCAGAGATCAGAAGTTGGCCCCAAAATTCAGAAGCTTTCTTTTTAGTGAACAGCCATAGATCAGCAGTCGAATCTCCTTCTGTCTAATTCCATCTAGTAGAACTCAGATTTGATTAGATCCATGTGCATTTCTGCAATCTGACCCTCAAAGATGTAATAAAGTAGAAAATGCAGTAAAATCAGCCTAAAGTAGCTGGGTTTTCATTATAAATGTGCGCAAAACATCATCAATATTCTGGTAATGTAAAAAAAACAACACAATTTTGCAATTGCTGTGTTTCCACTAAATAAGAAACCAAGTTAAAATCACACGTGAATAATTTGTTGACATGATATTAAAAATATGCAGCGCATGATGCCATGATTCTTCTGTTTTTACTGTTTTTTACGTGGTTGTTGTTGATCATGTGATGCAAAAAAAGTATTTCCATTGCAGTTTTGTGAAATACACCAATTTCTATCATAGAGCCGAAACATTATCAAAAAAGAGTTGTATTTTAAATCGCTCTGTTTCCTGTAAGGAAATTTATTTTCAAAATGTCAAACTGGCAAATAGTTGTGTTTTCATTGACCATGTAATTACATAATATGATATTTTGAAAATAAATTTGCTTACTGGAAACACGCCCATTTCGAAAAAACTCTTCCTATAAAAAGGTTTTGATGCTAGGATGAGGTAAACATTTTCTTTGATTCACATGATCAGCAACCGGACATTATTGAACCACGTGTTTTTTTGCCACTGGAGAAAACCACAAAGACGACAACAGGAAGAAGTTGGAAGCGTGGCGTGGATCTTAATGACTTATCGCGTGAATTTACTTATTCAAGTGTGATTTTAATTGCGTCTCTTACGCAGAATAGACAAAGTTTTGCGCACATTTGGAACGGAAACACAACTGCCCAGGACTGCCTGGTTTCTCTAGTCATACAGAATGATCCACCCCTGCCTCTGGTAGCGCATCACCAGCTGTCTCCATTAGCAACCGACCATCAAGTTAATTAAAGAGGCCACTGCTTTACAATAACTCCAACTGAACGTTTTATCAATATGAAGTGCAGTCTGGAGAAGACAACGAGCGTTACTCGGTGCTTTGGCTGCAGGCTTCTACCACCATACACCAAACACAATGACAGCAACAAGCAAATCACACACACACACAAAATGGTCGAAGAGCACACAGAAAAATACGTGTCAAAATGTGTTTCACAAAAGGAGTTTCAGATGGGTTGGCCTTGACTACCACAAAGAGACAAAAAAAAAGCTCTGCTGCAGTGGATTCTGGGTATTTCAGGCAATATTTACAGCTGACGGAATGATGACGCTCCATTTTCAAGCTCCTTTAATTCCTGCAGCCGTGTTCAATGTGGATTAATCAATACTCCCACTCGTCCGTCTTCATGTCTAGATAGTTGAGAATGTTCTGGGCGAATTTCACCGCTTGCTTCCGTGCCACCTTGGTGGAGGTGTCGCCCTGCGGATCCACAGCGTCCAGCGCCAGCAGCTGTTTGGTCAGCAGTTCCTCCAGCATCATGTAGCTCTTGTCGGCCCGCTTGCCGTCAAAGCCCAGAACTTGGGCCTGCAGGTCAGAGAGGCTGCCCAGGACCAGCCACACGGCCCGGTGCGACGGGTGCTCCTCGGGGCCCGGCTGGCGGCACAGCAGCGCCTCGCGGAGGTCCAGGAAGGTGACGATGGCCTGGACCTCGACCACGGCTCGGCGGCGGGCCTCTCTGATGCACGGGTTTTTGGCTGTGTCCACCTGGTCCAGGTGGGTGAGGAGGCTCTGGAGTTCGGCCTTGGGCCGGAAGCTGAGGTCACCCATCAGGCAGTGTCGCAGGACGCCCTCTCGTAAGTGGGAGACGTGGGCTCGCACGGCCTCGATCTCACGGATGGAGTTGTTCTGCGCCAAATCGTACCTACGGATACAGACACAGATTCAACATAGTGAGCGCTCTCTCCGATCATCGCTGGGTAATGGAAACCAGAAGGAAAACAGAACAGGGTTCCAAACTTTCTTAGTATGATTTGTTAAACAACTTGTTCTTGGCAAGACTTAAAAATGTGAAATTTGGTCTCTCTGTGACTGTTGCAACAATGACGACGATCCTGACAAGCCTCAGATGGTAGAACAGGACTTTAAAGACAACTGGCATATTTAATTCATGTCTTTTTTTTTTACTTGTATGGGACAGCTGCTGCAGCTTTGTCACAAATTTTACCCCAACTACAACATATTCAAAGTGTTTATACCAGCAGTGCCTGTTGATACACATTTTATGCCGAATCAAGCAAATTTATATTTTAAATACCAAAACATTAATTTACAATCTGATGGGCATCAAAAACAGAATTATTTTGTTATAAATTCAGACAGTTAAAAATTAATATTACTATTATTATGACATTATAATTAGACCTGTAACAAATGCTGCTGGACGACAGTAATTATTGCAATAAATGACAATATTGTTGTTGAGACCATTTTCAAGGAGTTTACTGGTAATTACATATTAATGCTGAATACGACAACCAGAAAGGGAATAAAAATAAAAAACAAAACTATAAATACAATGTATGATGAGGTCTCTGTAAACCAAATCGCCCCTTAATCATCAGAATGAAAAATATTGAGCTCATTTATGGTGCGATTAATTAATTGCTTATTGCTACAGTCTTGGTTGTAGTAAACAGACGTACCTGCGAGTGTCGTCCCCCTCTCCCTCCAGGTCCAGGTGTTTTAGCAGGCCATTTATCTCCTCCACCACCTGTTTCCTGTAATTGCGGATCGCCGCGTTCCCGGAGACGTCCAGGGCATCCAGCTCCACCTGCAGCTCGGTTAGGATGCGAGACAGGTGCGCGCAGCTGTCCCTCCCGCTCAGCCCCATCAGCAAAGCCAGCAGCTGGCTGCGAGCCATGCTCACCTTCACCATGACCTGGTTGATGCGGTTCACTGCCTCGTGAGTGTCCCCCGACAGGGGCAGAGAGAGGGTCTGCTGCGGTGTGCGGCTCTCCAGCACGTCCTGCACGGCGCAGAGCCGGGTGAGCGCTCGGTAGCGCGCCTTGCGGAGTGGCACTCGGCCTTCAGTCTTGATCTGGGTGAGCCGGAGGACGATCTCCTGAAGGGCGTCCACCAGCTCGTCGTTTATCTCCGCCACCCCGCCAGCCCGCTGCGGCGCCACCACCCGCTCATCCACCAGCTCCCGTGCCGCGGTGCTCAGCTCTTCGATGGCCAGGCGGGACGGGTGGGAGGCGTTCTCCTCCAGGTACCGCAGGAGGCCCTCCACCTCTTGCGCAGCTCTCTTGCGCGCTCCTTGCAGCTCCAGCTTGCCCTCTGTGTCCACCTGGTCCACCTGCAGCAGCAGCTGGGTCAGCTCGCGCTCCATGCGTTTGTATTCTCGGTCGTTCTGCAGGCCGCTGAAGGTGCAGACCTGCGGCCCCAGAGTCGAGACCTCTTTCTGGACCTCATAGAGTCTCATCATGGCAGGATGCTGCGGATGGTAAGGCTGCTGCTCCGCTGGATGCTGCTGCTGGTCCTGTGGACCGCCATGGTCCATCCTTTTTCCACCATCAAAAGGTTTCCCAAAGAGACTGGAGAGGAAAAGGAGCACAATGAAAGCAGATTGATTAGCAACCAGCACCGGAAGTCTGGGAAAACAAATACATTTTTATGGGGTTTGGCTTTTTATGAAAACTCCATTACTAAAAATTATTATTTAGGAAAAGTCAGACTAAACAAGAAATGTGAGAAAACTGTAAATTTGTGTTTGCATGTGTACATAAAGCGGTAATATATCCACATACTTGATATGAGGACATTCCCAATCGACATCATCTTGTGTTTTAACAACTTTTATTTCTAATACGCTGCTTAAAAGTATTTCAACCTATATATCTGTCCATACTAAATGCACCTCCTGTCGCCATGTTTAATTCCCAACAGGAAGTTGGGAATGTTTTCAAGCAATCTGATTGTCCTTTCAGCTTTGCTATACATGCGTTTGGCATGTTTAAAACAACACAGTGGCAGATTTGTGTGGGTTCGTGTGGATCAAAACTTTTCTGGAAACAGTCCCATGTGTATAATAATTTTTTAAAACAATGTGGGAGAGATATTCATTTTTATAAATTCCAAATCTGATTGGAGACAGGATTATATTGTACCCTTGATATAGTCATTGGACTTACCTGCTGAATTAGGCCACTGGCTAATAAAAATACTAAATATCCTCAACTAAGCATTGAATTAGAGTGGCAAGTTTAATCGGACAGTTACAAGAACACTTCTCTGTCTTAGTCCAGTTCTATTGCTATAATACTTACTTAGCTGGCAAACACAGAGGTTTACATGTTTAATGTCTAACTGGGGTTTAGCTAGCAACCATTGTCTATCACAGCGACAAGGATCCACAGTAAATCCACAGGAAATAAGAACAAAAAAAGTGGCAAAATAGTGACAGAAAATAGTGAAAGAAAAAACTTAATGTAATATAATCTGTCCTCCAAAACAGTAAAAGAGATACCTGAGATACCTTTCGGCTGGGTTTAGCTCCAGGAACACCTCGGTGCCATGACCTAAAGGATTTGAATCTTGAAGCAGAGCGGCAGCTATTTAACTGCTGCCGCTCTGCTATTTAACTTTTAAACTATTTAAAAGTTGTCTTTTAAATAAGTTTTAAAAGAAAACTATTTCTTCTAAACGAAAACTATTTCTAAAATAAATAGTTTTCTTTTTAAAGTTTTTTAATGAGATGGTTACATTTTCAACTTAGAAAAAGTATTTTGTCGTTGTTCCTAATTCTTAGAGAGAAATTTGGAATCAGCAGGTCAGAGCTTTACAAATTCTCTGATTAGTGTCTCTGCAGATGCATTTACAGACTCCTGATGAAATTTTAAATCACACCCTGGGCTCTTTGGTGCAGCTAAATAATATAGTATTGCACAAATCACAATAACTGACTCTTGTTAACTACAGCCTCTGTAGTTGTTCTGTGTGTAAGCGCTCTGTTGTGATTGGTCATTGTTGTGTGTGTTTGAGCTCTGTTGTGATTGGTCATTGTTCTGTGTGTTTGAGCTCTGTTGTGATTGGTCATTGTTGTGTGTGTTTGAGCTCTGTTGTGATTTGCCATGGATGCTTTCTGTGCCTTTTAGCTTCATTGTAGGAGTTCTGTCTTTAGCTTGATTTCTTTGAAGCTTTGAAGCTATATTTATATAATATTTTGTCATTTTGGATATTCATCTTTTGATGTAATTTCTGAAGCCATATGTGTCACTTTTCAGCTAAATATTTAGTGAGCAAACTTAATGTGCAGCTCCAAGCCAAATGTATACACACTAAATGTTTACAAACATTTACTTTGTAAACTAAATATTTTTTAGGTATGACATTTAAAAATGAATTAATACAATTATTTCAGCTTTTTTTTTTTTTACTGTAATTTTACCAAAGACAGCCTTTACTAGTGTACTCCGTGAATCCGGGCTCTATGTTAGTGTTGCCAAAGTGAAGTTTTTGATAAAAGAAAGTAATTCTGTTTTAAATCCCTCAAGTCTTGAAGGGCAGAGGTCTCCAGCCCTGATCCTCTGGACCCTCTGCCCTGCATACTAAAGAGAACAGTTTCATGGTTCTAAAACACAGGTGCTGTTCCACAATATATCGGTAATGTATTATTTTTTTTATCTACAGCATGATGACTGCTCGAATAAATGTTGTTTGGAATCAACATTCCATTATGTAAGAGGGCGAAGGGATGTGCATTTGCAGAATAGTGGATGATCACATGCCAGACGAAAGCTTCCAAATCCGAATATTTAGTAGGACAAGCTCAGGAAAAACAAATCCAGCATGGAAAGCCACTCCTCTCCTGCTTCCGTCAAGGCATTCAAGATTAGGAAAATAACTAATGGGAAGATGCGAACGATAACGTCCGCAGCTAGTAGCAAGCAGTCACCCAGCATGAAGGCTAACAGGGCTACAGGTAACATGCAATCCACCACCAAGCACCATCCCCAACTCCAGGCTGCCTGAACACCGGCATTGCGCATTCTGTCACCACGGAATACCCCGATCGTCCGGCTGGTTGCTAAGGGATCAGGGACCATGGCGCGCGCACACACACACACACCCACCCCCCTACACACCCCCCCCCACACACACACCTCGAAGCATCTCCAGATGCTGACAGCTGCATCCCCGCTCACACACACACCGACACATCATCGTTAGGTCTCACCTTTTCAAAACGCCGAACACATTCGCGCACATTTTGGCCGAGCTCTGTTTCCATCAGCCAGATCGGCCTGTGAAAGAAAAAGGCTTCCGAGCGTGGTGAGACGAAGGCAGGAATTTCGGTTATGCTCCGGGTCAGCTTCACTACCTCACCACCGAATCTTCTTCTGTCACTGACTGAATGACTGCGGTCGGAATGGTGTCGCCCCTCCCACGATAGAAACCACGGTCTTAATTTACTAGCATTTAAAGCTACTTAGTTTAGAAATAAATGCGTAAATAAAGCGTACACACAGATACAATGAATGATTTCAACCCTAAAAAGCACCGAACAAAAAAACAGCTTACATACACTGTTAAAACCATTGTGTTCTTATGCCGATGATCACCTGACTGCCCCACCTGCTGAATCAAAAACGGGGTTTTACACCTAAAATAACCCCTTATTTAAAAAATATACCAGCTCCTCCTTACCTGCATAACCAGCGTACAGCCATCTGAACTGCGGCGGGATGGAACTCTCCTTCGCTGATTAAAGCTTAACATTAGCCTACCTAGCTACCTTCTAGCAGTTACTTTCCAGCTCAACTGTGTAAACTTACACGGAGTTGGATTTTTCCCAATTAGTACACGGTAATCTTCTTAAGTTGTCTATGTAATTAAAAAGCACACCATGTATAAATGTTTGCATAACGCAGGCAAATTATTTTTATATAGTGAGAAAAATACAATGAAGTGCCGGATAAGCGACTTTACAATTTTCTAACTCAGTGCAAGTTTTTGTTGTCCAACATTTGGTGCGCTCATTTTACTATCTCAGTCTCAAGTGGTCAGATGAGAGGCAAGTACGTCCAAAAGCACCTGGGATGAAAGGCGGAGTTTCGAAGAACTGTGTGCGCGCTGGAGTAGTTTTCGAGCGCACCTACACACCCCTTTGCATTAACTTGAATGTAAAAAGGAACCGAGGTATACGACGAAAATAAAACGAAATACTCTCCGCTTGTTTATGCGCTCTGGCTTTAATACACTATTTGTTTTGACTTTTGACTATTTGTTTGTTTTTAATCGATCTTCAACCTTTGACGGTGAAAATGATTACATTTGGGGCTTTTATTTTAAAAAAAGGATTTCTGATTAATTACATTTCATTGTTTTGTTTTTCGTTCACAGATACATATTTTAATAAATAAACCCACATGTAGGAAAAATAATTAAAATTTATTTGGGAATTACCTGAAGCTGAAGAATCAGAAAAGGAGTTTTATTAATCATGATGCAAAATTCTGTTTGTTAAATTTCTGTGTAGCACAAAGTCGTTTTCATTAGGATGACACCGACCGGTAGGTGGAGCTGTTGGCAGAAACATTTGTTGAAGTAGAAGAGTTTGAACAAGAGTAGAAGCAGAAGGGCGCTAGCAAAGGGCACAATGTTTTTCTCCTTTATCGCCATCACAAATACGGATTAATTAAAATGGCAAACAAAGCAGCAGCGACATGGAGGAGCGCCAGTGGCTTCTTGCTGCCCCGGATGTCAGGAGCGAGCAGTCGACTATGTAGTTCCGAGCAGGAAAAACCTCTAAAGGTCCGTATCAGAGCTTTTATTTTGTGTAGACTACTCGTCTAAAGTGTTTACTGTCCACTGTTACTGTCTAGATTATTCTAAAAGCATGGTTTGACTCAATGTGAAAGAGAGCGGGTACATTTTTAAAGATTATTCAAGCTTTTGTATGTTGCTTTCTCCTTAAGCCATTCCCATATTTGCATGCAGTCGCCTCTAACCGTCATAATCTGAATTTTAGTAACCAACTTTAATCCCCACTTTCATCTGAACAAACACAAGACTCCTACATTATCTCAACACAAACCAACGCTGTATGTACAAAACACGGTGGTGGGGTGGTGATGATGTGGGCTTGTGCTGCAGTCAGTCATAAGTTTGACCCTGAACTTCTCTGTTTACTAAAAGATTCTGGAGTAATATGTGAGGCTGTCTGCACATATGCAACAGAACATTAAATCTAAATAAACGACTGAACGATGAGGAAAAAAAATAAAATAGGTATAAGTCATTTTGTTGCTAAAAAGCTGTGTGTTTTAGGTGTGTGTACCTTTTTCCTGGCCCCCGACTCCTGGATCATGTTTTTCTTCTCGCTTTTCCCATGACGATGGCTGCTCAGAAATGATAAGCACAGCATTTTATCACCTCAGTTAAAGACTTGTGACGTCCGTCTGTGCACAGGACAACTGCAGTGCCTTGCAAAAAGTATTCACACCCTTTATTTAGAGGTTAAACCACAAACAATGAGTTAAAAAAAAAATCCTGTTTGAATCATTTAATCTAGTTGGACTTTAGACTCAATGCATCCTTTGCTCAAATCGTGATTATTACCATTATTACCATTGAAGGAGAGAGGATCAAAAGCATTGTGTTCACCCTCACTGGTGGAGAAAACAGATGTTTTCATTGAAGAAAAATTATTTCCAGAGTGTTTGTTCAAACTAAAAGAGAAGTGATTATAAACAACTTGCATCACGCGTATTTTTTTTAAAATTCAGTACTTCTTTGTCTTCTAACCATGAATTATTCTACTTTTTGATATATGTAGACATCTGCATCAAGGCCAGAGCCCAGCTCCACACATGACTGGATCGGTCCCCCAAACCCTCTGTCAAATCTGCGACCCATTGTCTACCGCATCAGTGAGAACGAGTCTGATCTGGAAAAGCGGCTGAGGAAACTGAGGCAGGAGTCTGAGGACTGGAACCATGTATTCTGGACCAGGCAGAACATCAGTTTCAGCCAGGTTTGAATTCACGTTTTCCAACTCATTTTGCTTGATTCATTTATTGGGTTATGTAAGCACAAAGTATCTCCAGTTACATTGTTTACAGGTAAAATCCCCAAAAGATTTCAGTTTCTTTAATTCATAGCTCATGGCTGTGTAGAGCCTGATTTCTACCAGCAGAGGGCAGCAATGTACAGCAGTCTGTAGAAAATATACTAAAATAAATAAGCTTTCAGTGTTCCTACACCTACATCTGAAAATAATAATAATAACAATAATAATTTTTCCTAAAAGTTTACATATTATTTTCACTCATTTCAGAAGGTGAAATTCATATATAGATTTATGTCTTGAAGCCAGATGGTAACAGGTTCGAATCCCAGCGAACCTTCCTGCTGGGTAACAGCGATGGTAACAGAAAAGCCATCGCTTTTCTGAAAAGACTCCAGGCAGTAAAGCCTGGGGTCTTTTCTGCATGGAGCTTACGTGTTCTCTCTCTGTGCGTGTGTTGTTTCTCTCCAGTTACTCTGGCTTCCGCTTCAATGTAAGGTTAACTGCTCTGTGTGTGTGTACATGGTTCTTGATCCCCAGCAGGAATAATGGATGGATATGGATTTATTACACATATATTTCATACCTTGTTTTTTTGTCATTTTGATGATTTTGGCTTAAAGATGATGACGACCTTAAATTCTGAGTCTCAGAAAATTGTTGAACTGGGAAAAAGTTCAATACTGAAAACTCAGACTAATCAGTTTATTAACTCAAACCACCAAGCCACAAAAGGTCATTGCTGAAAAAAATTGGCTGTTTAGAGAGTTCTGCTGTTGAAGAATAGTGAAAGAAAGTTGAGTGGAAGGAAGTTAGAACTGCAGACTTAAGTAGATTTCCAAACAAAATTCATCCAGAAATTTGGAGAAGCTTCAGAAAGGATCGGCCTGAATCCTACACACCAAGAACTGGACTATTGCTCAGTGGTCCAACATTCTCTTTTCAGATGAAGGTTTAGTTTCCATTTCATCTAGAAATCAAGATCCCATCCTGGTTACCTGCTGCTGTTGGTCCACTCGGTTTTCTTTTGTCCGTCTACCAGGACATTCTGGAGAGCATCGTGCTGCTGACAAGCTGGATGAAGATGCTGTTGTCATTTTCCAGCAAAACTTGGTACCTGCCAACAATACCCAACAATACCAAAAGCTGCTTCAGTGACAGTGGTGGTACTGTGCTTGATTGTCCAGCAAACTGACCTTTAACCCTATAGAAAGTATACAGAGGGTTTTCAAGAGGAAGAGGAAAGACACCAGAACCAACAAGGCAGACGACCTAAAGGCAGCTACCAAAGCAGCCTGGGCTCCTATTGCACTTCATCTGAACCAATGGCTGATCTCCACGTCACGCCGCACTGATGCAGTAATTCATTAAGCAGGAACCACAACCAAAAACTCAGAGAATAGAAATGAATATATATATTTCAGAAGTCTGTCATTATCTTTAAAAAATGACATAATTCAACAGCTGACAACTTTTGGTTGGTGTATGTTTTTACGATTTCAATAAAAGCTTTTTCAAAGTCCTGTTTTTTTTGTTTTTCTAAACCACTTTAAGCAAAAAAAACAACTTTGTTTTCCTCTTCTCTACAGGAAAAAGATGCTTTCATCGACTCACAGCTGAAGGCAAAAGGCTTGACTTTGCATGGAGAAAATGGTGAGGAAATATATATATATATTTTTTTTTGCACACTTAACAGGATTCAAGATATGAAGTAGACCAGAGGAATAGTTGATGAGAATCAAAATTCCTTTAAAAGCTGCTCTGGGAACACTCTGGTGAATTAACGTGAAGCATCTTGGTCTCTCCTTCAGGAAGACGCCATTCCCTAAGCAGTGAAGAGATGGCTGTGTTTTACAAAAGCTTCTTGGACAAAAACAGAATGCGGCATGCAGATTACAACAAGTGAGTTGTTTTTGTGCGCTTGATGTTTCCCATGACGATGCTGGTGCGTGTCCCTGTGCCCCAGCAGCGCAGTACCACCCTGTGTGCAGAGAACAATCACGACAGGCTCTAGAGAGAGTTTTGTGAATAAACATGCTAACGTAGCAAACTTGTTTTCTGCCTAAATGCATCAACTCTTCAGATGATTTTGTTGTTTTCCTTTCTGCTCATTTTTTATTATTATTGTCATTATTTTTATAATTAGAATTATAAAAATTCTCCTTATAAATTCTCAGTTGCCAGCTGGTAATCAACTAGCTACCAATGTTTTTATGCAAATGAATAGCAAAAGCAGCAATTTGGTATTTTAACAGCACACTGCATGACTGACTGCATAAAATATTTTTGCATGACTGACTTTTTTTCTGCCCTTCCTCCCACACACCCAGAGAGTGGTACAGACGTAACTTCACCATCACTTTGCTCATGGCTCGAATTGCCCTCAATGACTTTTGGAGGACTGTAATCGAAAAACACCGCAAGAAGAAAAGCAGCACTCCAACAATTTAATAATAAATTACATATTTACATACAGTCCATGTGTCTGACTGTGTTTTGATTTCATTTGCATTATGTAATGAAATGTTTGAATGTTTGCAAAATTAATGGGGCATGCAGATAGAAGAGTAATCACCAATCAATTGACTGGGGCATAGATGGCAGCTGCTGACTCACTGACAGTAACATAGCATACCTGGTGACACTCAGAGAATAATAGATCCTGATCCTAAATCAGATCCTGATTTTAATAGTTTTATAATTCTCTTATCATTTGGGAGTGATAAGTAATGATCACTCAAAATTGTCAGGCTGTGGAAGAATAAATGTACAGGCATACATAAATTAATATTTTTAATTTCATTAAAACTTCCCTCATAAATTGGCAAGAAATAGTATGCGTTTAAGACTATATGGTAAGGATGTGCACCAAATTTGTAGGGGTGCCCATTGCCTCCCATGCTTTCCCCCCCTTGGTGGCGCCACAGTCTTCGTGAACTAAACTTATTTATTTTTGTTTTGTTTTAATATAATTTGGGTCGATCATTGTAAGATTCCCATTCGATAATATTACTATAATATACTCTGAAGCATACATTGAGAGCTCCCTTTTTTTTCCGCTGAAGATTGTATCACAAATCTGGCTCATTACTGTCACCGCAACTTCCTCTTTAATCCTGTCAAGATGACATCAGTGTTACCCGGGGAGGGCTCAGGGGGCGCCGGTTAACGCCATTTTCACGCTCGGAGCAGTCACTCATCGTCTCGCGGAGCTGTCATCTGCAGCACGGATTCATTTGTTCAGTCGGTCACGTGACGCCTCGGTCTGGGCAGTGACTCGGAGCTGCTGTTGGTATGGAACAGGACAGGATATTCACCTGAGCGGCTCCGGTTGGACTCAGTGTTTTGACGTAAGGCTGCTAGGTGCTAGCATGTAGCTAACCGGACTGTAGCATTTGATGCAGTGAGGTCCGGCTAACCAAAACACACCCAGACACTGGACGAGCCACGGGGTTGGAATTTCTTTTTCTTGGTTCTTCATATTCTTCACGTCCATAAGTTGTCGGCGACAGGGAAAAGGGGACAGCTTGGGGGAAACGAGAAGGGTAAATAAGAACGACGCAGTGGAGCTCCACTGGCAACGAATGTCCCACAGAACGGTAAGAATGGCTCCGAGTATTTATTGGGCGGCTAATTAACACATCTCCTTTACATACAACATTCAAAATGTGCTTTTTAAACCATTTTCTCGGCGAGCACATCTTTGGAATTGAAGCGTGTAAATAAACTCAACAGCGGTGTTTCAGGGAATCTGCTGGCTGTTATGTGTCCAGTGTTTACGTTGATGCCAGGAATTAGACGCCACGAGCAACTGTCAATGAACGCTAGCTCATTTTGATCTGTGGTTCGACAGGAAAGTACTGGCTAACTAGTTATTCCGGTTAATCCACTTGGAAGTGACATGGCTTGAACAAATAATGACACAGGCGGGATAGAAGTATGCCTGTCGGCTTCTGAAAACGCCTGAAAAAAAAAGTGTCTGTCTTTTGCATCTCATTGATATTCAGAAGAGATTGAAAAGTGTCGGGTAGTCCCCTTTCTAAGAGACAGTGGATCTCAGTGTGCAGCTCAGCTGGGAGACCGGGAAGACCTGAAGGTGTCTGCTGTGGATGTTGGACATTTCAGGGCTCGTGCTGATGCACAGGGAAGTTGAATTGTTTTCACGGGGATACTCCCACTCCCACAGGTCCACTGCCACACCTGGACAATTATACCGTCTGAGTCAATGTCTATTGACGAACAGAGGAATGATGACGCTCAGGATGTACTGCAAGATTTTTAGTGCAGTAATTTAAGTGTCATTTTGTTAGCGGAGTAGCAAACAAAGTCATATATTTTGATTAAATTAGGCAATTATGCTGTTAGGCTAACGGTTTAATGACGTGGCACATGTGATCATGTTAATAGTTTATTTTTAATGCAAATGTACAGAGAACCTCTGTAAATAAAACACGGGCTGGTATGAGATTCTGCATTGACCACAAAGTTAAATGTATAACATGGCTTACGTGTAAATATTTTAATCAGTAAAGAATTGTAAACATTTTCTGCTGAAATGATGTCACATTGATTAGGACTGTCTGCACAGTGGCGCAGAGCTGTTGCCTTACAGTGAGAAGGTTCTGTGTTCGATTCCCGGCCCTGGTCTTTCTGCATGGAGTTTGCATGTTCTCCCTGTGCATGCATGGGTTCTCTACGGGTACTCCAGCTTCCTCCCACAGTCCAAAAACATGACTGTCGGGTTAATTGGTCTCTCCAAACTGTCCCTAGGTGTGAGTGTGTGTGTTTGCATGGTTATTTGTTCTGTCTGTCTCTGTATTGCCCTGCGACAGACTGGCGACCTGTCCAGGGTGACCTCACCTCTCGCCCAAAAGGTTAGCTGGAGAGGCACCAGCACCTCCTGACCTCCTGGGACAAGGGAGTATAGAGAATGGATGGATGATTTATTGATTTAGAAATAATTTGAACATGTTGCTCAAAATGGCATGGAAATATAAATGAATGTGTTGTACCAGTTATAGATATGGTTATAGAGAATCCTACCTAAGACCATTAACACAGTTAACATGAACAGTAATTTATCGAGTGATGCTGTAGATGTGAGAGGGGTGGGTGAAATAATAATTTTATACTTCTACCAAGTCCTTTGACTGTGTAAAAGTAATTTACGACTGTTTTTAAGTTTCTTTTACTTTTTATCCTTTTATTATACTAATTCAATGAGGTCAAACTCAGTGTTTGCATCACATAATATTCCTGCTGTGATTTGTAATATGCAAAAGCCCGCCTTCTGAACTGACGGAAAAACTTTCTAATTAAATAGAAGATTAAAATAATAGTTCTACGTTGCATTTTCTCATTTAACTACGCAGACATTTCTGAAACCCTTTCAGTTCTTAAAAAAAAAAAAAAATAAAAATCTTGGGGGTTTCTCCTCTCTTCACAAACCTCGTTTGTCACCGGCTGCTCTTGCGCCCAGCAGTACGCATGCAGCGTCAGCTTCCAACTTCCTGTGCATCCGATAGGCTGCGGGCCGGTTGCCGTGTCACATGGAGCGATCGGAGCCGCAGACTTTCCTCGCTCCGTCTGCCTGGATTTGGTTTGCGGTTCGCCGTCTCCTCTGTGGTGCGTTCGCTGACATCTGAAATGTGTGTGGCGGTTCAGGCAGAACTCGACGTCTCCACCCGGACCTGTAGAAGCGCTTACACAAAGGTGGGCTGGCTGCTTCGTTTCGCTGTCGAACAATGACTCACACACACAGGAGTCTAATTTCTGTATTTTTAGCGACTCAGCCGCATGGTGCTTTTCTAATCATTCAGCTGAAATCAGTGACGTTTGTCTGCTGAGCTTAAAGAGGTTTATTTAGTAGCTCTTTATAAGTTCTACAAAGCACTCCACTATAATCCTCTTACGTGTGGGTGTGTGTGTGCGTGTGTGTGTGTGCAGAAAGAATAGAAAGTAAAGAAGCAGCAGAATGTGGAGAAGTCTAAAGTATGTGAGGAGAGGTTATTGAAAACTGTCACTAATTAAATCTGCATGATAAGAGCAGATATGAACCGATTGCTGTAGAACTGTATCGTATCATTATGAGGCGTTGCTTATTCCAGGAGATGTTTAAGGAGGCAGCACATTTGCCTCGCTATTTGCGTCAGATGTTTGGAGGTTTTTATGTGCAACAGTTCATCCTTTGTATCACTTATCTGTAAATCAAACCCAGATCACGGCCCTCAGAACAGTCTGGTTTGAACCGGGTCCTCCAACGGCACCAGAAACACCAGCAAACGGTGAACTGCTCCATGCGTTTTGCTGGATAATGTCTCACAGACCAAGACGATGCAAAGCGATGCGAAGCGTACGGACGAGGATTCACGACGTTCAAATAACCATATAAATCATTCCTGAAAGTTGTGCGATTCTCATCAAACTGAGTCAATGCCTTGCAGAGCAACTGTTTGTTGAAATTACAGCTGCAGTAACTCTGCCAGTAGAGACCGAATGGTTGCCCATTCCTTGCAACGTTGCTCAAGCTTAGCCAGATACAATAGTTCGTGTGTGAACTATTTTCAAAGCTTTGCCTCACTTTTTTTCCTTTTTCTTTTGTAAAGTCTGACTGACTTCTGTCATATCATATGTTTTTATGAAGTGTTTCATATCAGACAGCATCAATAATGATTATTTTTAAGCAATTATCAGGCCCAGTGGTGAAACCTGAACCTGCTGCTGCACAGGTTGCTCAACAGGTTGTTGCTAGGGAACCAAGGACTGATGAAGTTGATGCCACCCACTTTTCTTATCTAGACTCGAGAGGTTGAGCGGATAAACTCTTTCCTCTGCCTGCATCACCCAGAAGGGAGTGCGGTTCTGGATCGGAGTTCAGTGACTATTCTATCAGATGTGTTGTCTATTAATACTGATAATGTGTTTATCGCCATGCATTGTTATTGATTTATTGTACAGCTCCAGCTGATATAACACTGTTATGTTGAGCATTGCTACAGAAAAGTTACTTTTCTCTTTAACAACTTCCCCACTGAAGAGTGTAGGCAACCTGTATGTGCTCACATACATTTTCAGTGCATCTCTGTTAATCTAGACCACACCTGGTTCTTTAGTAAGCTATATGTTACACACTATTATTATTATAATACAATGTTTTGTGCTAAATTGCTGTTTTTCTGTTGGAATGATGCAGTTTCGCAAGTCATTTTTCAGTTTTTTTTATTCTTTTGTTGTCTTTGAAATGTGCAGGATGCGTGAGGACATGTCCACCATGGTGTGCGTGAAGGAGGAGGAGGACCCGGGGGAGAAACTGTCTCAGGATGAGATCATCTCCCGGACCAAGCAGGTGATGCAGGGCCTGGAAGCCCTGAAGCAGGAGCACCATTCCATCCTGGAGGGCCTGCTGGGCACGCTGCGCTGCCTGAAGCAGGACGAAGAGGGAGTCCTGGTGGAGGAGAAGTCGCACATGATCCGGAAGTCCCTGGAGATGCTGGAGCTGGGTCTGAGCGAAGCTCAGGTAGGCCACGGTCAGCGCTTTGGCCGCTGATGAATGAGGAACGTTTAGAGGTCAGGAGGATTGGATTTTTTTCAGGACTGGTGGAAATATTACAGCTTGGATGGGTAAATCTGCCAACATATATTATGTAGTGATTTTCTCACGGGACCAACATTGGAATAAATGACACAATGAAATCCCTCATTTTGGGAGCTTGTCGAGTTGATCATATCGTTTATCATTATTTGGATGATAATTAGTTTAGATCAGTGGTGTCCAAACGTTTTGCAACATGAGCAAGAAACCCAAAGTTGAAAGCATTGAGGGGCTTCTCCAACTTAAAGCACAAATCATTTCATTGTAATTTTTATTTCTTTTTTTTAATCTGTTCTCCTAAAAATAAACGATGCAAAGTGGCATTTTTAGTCTTAATTACATTTTAAATACTTCTTTTAACTTTCTTTGGTCTAGAAAGTATTTTCAAACAACAAAAAATAACATGTCGCAGTTGGTGTTTTAACTACTATGTAATTACAATAAAAAAAACCTAACAAACACAAGTATTAAAAAAGTCTTTGTGTCTAACATTTTCCGTTAAGCAAGAATTAAACTTTTCAGTTGGCGGCGATGTTAAATAGTTTCAAGGGTCACAAATGGCCCCGCACCGCACTTTGGACATCTCAGCCCCTCCATGGTATACGGTAGTGGCAGCATAATGCTGCGGTAAAGCTATTCTTCCGCACATATTCTTCTTGTGGTAATATGTCTACTTTTGGAAATGTTTATACGTATGAATATTAGACGCTGAGCGTGTGGCGATGATACGGGAATGTTGTGTGTTTGGACCCGGCAGACTGCAGCCATCTGCTTGTGTGTCGCGGATCAAACGGAGACATTCTTAGACCAAACTGAATGAAAACGAGAAGTGAAGAACAAAAGCAGAACTGCTCTTGATTTTCTTTTAAATCGCAACTTTCCTGCACCAGTGTGAGTCATAAATAAGTTGTTATTCATGTTGCTGCCTCTCTGCAAGCCGTCAGATAAAACCACGCAGCATGAACAATCTGCAGACTCTAATTTATAACCTTGTAAGTTTTCTATTTAAGTGGTAAAGCTTTAAGTCCAGAACCCCGACACAAAATGTGTTGCTTCTTACTCCCAATTTCTTCCACACGTCATGCACCACCTTGAGTTCATGTCACCTGATTTGTGCTGGAACGTGTCTCTGCTCAGGTGATGATGGCGCTGTCCAGCCACCTCAGCTCCGTTGAGTCAGAGAAGCAGAAGCTGCGGGCTCAGGTACGCAGGCTGTGCCAGGAGAACCAGTGGCTGAGGGACGAGCTGGCAGGAACGCAGCAGAAGCTGCAGAAGAGCGAGCAGAGCGTAGCGCAGCTGGAGGAAGAGAAGAAGCACTTGGAGTTCATGAACCAGCTGAAAAAGTATGATGAGGACCTCTCCCCCTCGGTGAGTCCTCAGCTCCTCCTGCCTGAGAGTTCAGAGCATCAGCTGCAAAAAAATTGATCCATTGTATGGGTTAGAAAACTTCAATCAAGCCACATTTAATGGATCAGTGTTCAACTAGTCACATCGAGTCTGACTGTATGAAAACCTTGGTTACAAATAATTACACCAAAATTTTAAAATGTTTGAGTTGGTTTTGTTCAAAGGGGCAGTGGTATGTAAAATGGACTTTTTAAGCTTTGCATCATGTTATAATGTTATTCCCTTATCAAAAACAAAACTGGAGTGTTGCTTAGATTTCTTTTCTTCACGCATATTTGAGAAATCCTCTAATCTCCATGGCAACCATTCAACTCTGCAAAACACCTGGGTGGACGAGTTTGTAGGCTTCAGAGCTTCCTCCTCACAGAGCAGCCTGCAGCAGTTCTCAAATACAACCCATTAAATTACAAAGTACAATTTATTTTAAGTCGTATTTGATACATAAGGTTAGTTGATTGTGCTATAAAATGGCGACATGTGACTGGAAAATGCATAAAACTACATAAATCCTCTCCTTGTGAAGAAGATTTTCAAATGTTGATGCTCCAGTTATCAGTTTGATATGAACTTTTTTTCAGAATATTTTGCTTTTCTAATCAGTTGTGTTGTGTGTGCGAATCCCGAGTGCAGAATGGATGCTTTGAAACTTAACCTGTTCCTGTTTTTGGATAAAAACTTGCTGTTCTCTTCTCTTTTTTTTTAAAATAAAGATCTGTCAATTTTTTTTCTCCTTTGAACAATCAGGAGGAGAAGGAGAGCGACTCCAGTAAAGAGACCTTGGACGACCTCTTCCCAGATGATCAGGACGACCAAGCTCCAGGCAGTAAGTTGTTGCATACTCTTCCATCTGCTCCCTACATGTTAACATAGAACTATGCAAAAGTATAGCATAGCACAAATACATTTTTATTTTTACAGGTTAAAATCTGAAAATCTCTGATAACTTTTAATGACACCCAGAGCAATTTTTTTTTACTTTAAACATCACTTAATTTGTAAATTGCGAAAGCAACATTATTTGGATAAGCAGCCAGAAGCCCCTCAGTTGAGACGGGAAACTGGTTGGAGTTGATGGAGTGATGAGCTCAACAAAGATATTTATTACTTTTAATGTCCTATTAACATTTTTATGCAAAAAGGACAAATTTCCCCCCTCTTGTTTGTAATGCTTCAATATCTTGTGTGTTAATGTTGATTCATTAATTCCATAAAGTCCTCACCCTATTTTATACATAAAATGTATTTATTTGACTGAAAGTGATTGTAGGCGGTGAGTGGAGTTCTCATTTTTAACAAAGAAAAGGAATTAGACTAGTCACTCTTTAGTTTATTCTTTCAGAAACTGTAGAGTATTTCAGAGACCAGAAGCCCAGAGGACACTTTTGGATCAATTGTTAGACGACTTTTCAGACTCCTGTCCCCCCAACCCAGAGATGGAATTAGACCAGAGGACACATAGCAACCCTGAACAGGAGCAGCTAGCTTACATACTTTAGATCAACATTAGATTATTTTTCTTCTTTTTCTCTTTCCTTTGATTTGTTGCTTTGTTTGTATTTCCTTTTAATTCCTGTAAAGCACTTTGTATTGCCTTGTTGCTAAAAATGTGCTATATAAATAAAATGACCTTAACCTTTAAACACATGTCAATTTTACATTGAAACGTTCATCATTTTCAAAATGATAAGGACAGAAACCTGTCAATGTGATACTGGTGATGTAGAGCAGGTGGGGAGAAACACAGTTAAAGTAAAAATAAATCAAGCTAGATAAGATGGAGACGACTGTGGAGGCATTACATAAGCCTGCTTATGCAAAAACATCCACCGCTTCAATAATATCAGTTAAAATGCTACTGCTTGTGTCTGGTACAAACAGACTTTGGATTCAAACAACACCTGCAGAGGCTCCTGGTTATTTATTACATCTATGTACATGAAGTCGACCAGCGCAGTGTCTGTTCACTTCACTGCCTTCTAATAGTGGAGAGAGGACTAGAAAAATAAATTGGTGTCATGAATTTGAAATCAAATCTGTAGAATGTATGAAGAGACGGGATGTGTTGTGAAGAAAGCGGGCCTCATTATTCTTCCTCTTTCAGTGACTGAGGCGCCAGAGGCTCTCAGCGACGGTAGGCGGTGGAACAGGGCGAGTTGTGGAGAAGAGTCGATTTAGCTGAGCTCTGAGCTTGTTCAGACGGCCTGACTTGCTGTTGAGTATTTTTTTTTTATTGCGCAGCAGTCACCAGGACTGGGACAATGGGGATGACAGCCACGCATTCACTGAAGTCAGCTCACCGCTTAAAGGCCAATTTTTAGCCTGCAATTCCAATAAAACGCACCACAGTTTCCATTGCAACTTGAATAAAACAATGGAGAAGTGTTAAAAGCACTGCAATGCAACTGCAAGTAATGCAGCTGATGATTTTCTTGTTCACCTTTAAATGTGATTGATTTTATTAAATGATGCAAAGAGCGATGCATAACGGTATACCGAAGCATTTTACTGCGAGAGCTTGGAAATAAACCAAAGAGCAGTTTCTGATTTTAACGGGATTTAAAAAAACTTGTTATAGCTAGATTTATATCTCATTAAAACCAAAATTTATACACTTTTAAACAAGAAAGGTGGTAACGGTGAAACAGCAACAGCTCCTGGGATTTTTACAAGTAGAGGACACTGGGTGAGGAGAAGGAGGAGAGTCGTAGCGAGCCCTTTTATGGCTTTTTAACAAGTCATAATGTCAGAGCAGCGCATCTTTCTCATTATAATGAGATACGAATATATAAAACTCATCTTGTTAAAATGAGAAACTTTCTTGTTTAAGGAGATCCATCCATCCATTGTCTTTTCTAGTGGGGCTATGAGGGGTTCTGGTGGCCATCTCCAGTGGCAAAAGGGAGAAGGCGGGGTCACCCTGGACAGGTCGTCGCACACAGCAACACAGAGACAGGACAAACAATCATGCATACACACACACACAACACTTTTGTTTCTGAAGTATGGGAGGAAGCCAGAGTACCCAGAGAAAACCAACCAATGCACGGGGGGAACATTTTTTTAACAAGATGAGTTTTGTGTCTCACCGAAACTGGACTTTTTGGTTAAAACTCTTATTTTAACGAGTTCTGTGTCTGCTTTAACACAGGAAAGTTTCCTCATTTTAACAAGAAACACTCTCGTCATAACAAGATATTTCTCCTGAGTTTATTAATGAGGTCTAGCAGTTAAACTCATCCATAACGATACCAGTGAAAAAATCTAGAGGTTTTTGTTGTCATCTTGTATTTCAGCAATGTGTTTGTGTGTATGTGTGTGTGTGCGTGTGCAGTGCAGCCAGCTCACGGTAGCGCAGCGGCAGCAGCTGCCCAGCAGGGCGGCTATGAGATTCCGGCCCGCCTCAGGACCCTCCACAACCTGGTGATCCAGTACGCGTCCCAGGGCAGGTACGAGGTGGCCGTGCCTCTCTGCAAGCAGGCCCTGGAAGACCTGGAGAAGACCTCTGGACATGACCACCCAGACGTAGCCACCATGCTTAACATCCTGGCGCTTGTTTATAGGTAAAGGAGTTCAGCTTTCACTACATGTCAGTGGTGTTTGGAGTTTTTCATTCATTTTCTCTTGTCTTCACATGTTTTCAATAAGTAGCAGAGTTGAGCATCTTATCTTAAAATATGTTTTAAAATAAGTTTTGTGTGAAGGCTGCAGAGGTTTATAGACCAGCGTAACAAATCCTTTTCTCCTTTTAAGAGAGAGAAAATAACCAAACAGTAAGCAGTTAATCAATTAAAACATGCTCAATAATTTCCATTAGCGTGATTTATCGTTTTCTCTTTTCTCTCTTTCTGACCAAAATCCAGTTGATAAAAGTCTTCAGTTTGGTGCTCAGGTCTCAACTAGCCCTTTGTTTGAAGGACCGTTTTGTTTAGAGATCTCATCATTTTATTTGTCGTTTCTGTTTTGGATATTTAAGATGTCTTCCAGTTCCAGTGTTAAAGGTTCATTAGAACTTCATGTGTTTTTGCATTAGCATTATATTACTTAAAAATGGTCTCAGAACAGCAATAATATCGTTTATCGCAATAACTTCTGGGACAATTGTTCGTCCAGAAAAATGTGTTATTGTTACAGGCTGACCAATGGGCTGCAAGCCCTGCTGGATAGAAATTCTGGGGTGGACTAAATGCTGGAGTGGAGCACCTCAGCACTTGTATCAGAGATTTTAGATGCTGGCCACTATAATCATTTTTTTCCCTGATATTGGACTGATTTCCGATATTCATATCGACTCACCTACTTGTAACATTACTATTCTTTGAAACGTTTAGCCTGGATTCTCAGACTTTTCGTGCTCGTTGCCTCGTGTTCAGATGAAACCAAAGATAACTTGGAAGTGCGCTTCCACCAGATGGGTGGAAATGAACACTAATAACACTTTTCATTTTTCACGTTTTTCTAACCACTCAAATACAAACTACATTCCCAACATACCAGGAGCAAGAATGGCACAGAATAATTGCACAACCAATTTTCCTGGGTTGTTGTTGGTTGATTTCTTGCTTGAATAACAACTTGTACATCACAGCAGAAAGCAAAGTATTACCTTGCTTTGTTGTATTCATGTCCCACTCTTTATTTCTGTCCTTAAGGGATCAGAACAAATACAAGGAAGCAGCCAACCTGCTAAACGATGCTCTGGCCATCAGAGAGAAGACTCTTGGCAGAGACCATCCAGCTGTAAGTACATCTGCCGGCATAGATGGCACATTGAAGCAGGAAAACCTCTAAAACATGTAGGACAGTGAGCCTTGAGAACCAGGGTTGGGAAACACTGGACCAGGGGACTTGCGTAATCAAGTTGTGAAATACACTGTCATATACACTTGTGTAATCACTTCTCGTAGTCAAGCTAAAGAAGTAGCGATAAAAAAAGTCCCTAATATCATTTCATTGTCTTATTATATAAAAGACCCAAAGCTTTCAGTGTCTGCTTTTGCTGAATACATAAATGTAACAGTTAGAGATTTACTTTGTCAAACACATAGATGCATTTTATGTTGTCACTCAAAACACAATGCATTTATTGTCATGCACAGTATGACTGCACTATGTCTTGACCTGCTCCCAGTGGAAAAGCACAAAGAACCACCAACAGATGAACAACGCTGCCATTACCCTCACTTTTCACAATAGATGTTAAAACACCTTCACCCATATAAAATGTGTATCTTTCTGGTTATAACTCTTTAAGATGGTAGTTCAAATTAGCGATTTACGCATCGACTTCCTTCTGTTTGTACATTTCCAAGTGAGCGTTAGCAGGTTGACTAACTATGTTAACCCCAGCAGGACAGTGTATTTCCTGTTTGGAGCCTCATCACTCTTCAGTTTGTCAAACTGAGTAAGCCCTCCTCTCCTCTCCTCCAATCTGCCACTAGGCCCTGATTATTTGTTTTCTCATTGTTAGTGTTTTTCTATAATTTATGGTTTTCCTTTTACATCTCAAACGAGCTAAATGTGACTCATCTGTGATCAATTTTTTTTTGTTTTTTTAGAACTCCGCCTTTCTTTTTGCCAAGATTTTAATGCTTATACATTTAGACTTAATTAGATGGCCTCACATTAAATCAGTCAAGCTAATTATCCAGCTCACCAGAATTAAAAGTCGAGAAAAACAACTTAGTTCTTAGAAGAGCTTTAAAATCGGCCAAGCTCCTGGCAGATCTTTGGTAATGGGAGACTGGAGAACTCAGTCTCCTTTACTCACCAGTCTGGTCCGTGAATAAATGTAAAGCTTTTGGTTTTCACATCTTAACATCCTAAAATGGAAGTGTTTATGTAAAAAAAAAATCTGATTTAAAGGCAGAGAAACCAATTTCATTCACCAGTTTTTATAAAATGTGACCTGCTGGAGCAGATTTTTAATAATGATAATTAAATGTTTTTATTTGTATAGCGCTTTTCTAAAGACTGGAAGGAGATCACATAAATATAAAGCATAGAAAAAAACTGAATAAGCAAAAAAAGGCTGATTAGCTCATTTGATTTTCTTTTTGATGTTCATAACATAAAAAGATATAAAGACTGAATTAATGTTGTTTTTTTTCTTGAAGCACATTGACGTTTATGATATTGTTTAACGCCACTTTCTGGGAAATCGTTAAATGATCATGGTGGAAACCATTTTGCTGGTTGTGATAAGTTTAGATTGTTTTTTTTCCCGACTTATAGGAAAAATAAAGAACCGTTTACTAAAGTTAAGATAAGATAAACCAAAGGAGTTTTAATAATACATTTTATTTGTAGGGGCCTTTCTTGACACTCGAGGTCACCTTACATAATAAAAATTTTAAGTTATAGGAATCTTTAATATATTTGATTTTTCTATCATTTTCTCCCACCCATCATTGCTGCTCTGTATTTTGTATCAGCTCCTGCAGCCACATCACACCTTTTCTTTTCCTCACGTCTTTCCTCTTTTTGTCTAATTGTCCTCACAACGGAGACTAAATTGAGTTGCAACAACACACCTCCAGGAGCTTCCCTTTTTCTGAGTGAATACAAGTTCAATCAACTTGATTTGGATCATAATACAGGTCACCACAATCACTTCCTGATTGTATGATGTCATTTATGAGGCGCCTCACTTTTCCCCTTCTCAATTACTCGTGTTGAATCAGTTGCACTACACGGTGGTGATTGAATTGTTCATGGAGAAATTGGATCAAACATTTAAAAACACTATAAGATAATGGATGTTTTCTGTGTGCTTGGTAGGTGGCGGCTACCCTCAATAACCTGGCTGTCTTATATGGGAAGAGAGGGAAGTACAAGGAGGCAGAACCTCTCTGCAAGAGGGCGCTGGAGATCAGAGAAAAGGTATGTCCGCCGTTAGTGGGATTAGTTTCACATCGTGTGCTAACGAACCACATGTCATTGAAAAGGGGGACTTGTCCTTGGACCAGGGAATGAGTTCACGGAATATTTTCCGTCTTTGTCTGTGTTGTTTTAAACGGTGATGGAAAAATCTGAAGACCATCCTTCATTTTTGCAGGTTACGGTTCACCCCTCTAACCACTTGGTGCACATGCGCAGACATTTTGAACTTTACATTGTGTACATTGCTGTGGTAACTATGTAGATTGATTAAAAACTAGTTTCTGACATGGACACTAATCTCAATTCATCTCGCTTTTTGGGAGCTGACAGCGCGTTGAAGAGTTACAGACAGGACGCTTTGGAGCGTATCGAGTGCAGGAGGTATCCTTCGGGATTTGGTACCGCTACTTCTCGTTCAGAGAGTTATGTCGACTTTTGATCACTTCAACTGGAGAATTGTTCCCTGATTTCAAAACTTTGGCTGAGTCGGCACTTGTAATTTCAGTCACTAGATCAACATCAAAGTCTTGAGACATTTGATGCAATTCGTGTCCATGCTTATGTTTAAATTTACACTTCTGTATGTTTTTGTTTTGCTTCTATCTATCTAGAAACAATTTTACTTTGCTGTGCAGTAAACAAAGAATTTTTCAAGTTTGTGAAAATAGTTACATTTGACTAATTTTTGAAAACTTTGAAGTGTGGCTGATCAAGATGTCTCTACAGATTTGGTTTGAATTATTTCTAATCAACTGAGTATCCTTAGTTAAGATATAACCAATGACTGGATAAATTATGCGACAATAAAACATGATAATATTTGTACGAGTTGTCCCTGAATGCACCTTGGAGGTTTGGCTGTTGCATTCAAGAGAGACCGTCTCTCTGGACGGTTGAATGCTACTGGACGCAGCAAGTCTTGTATGTTTTTTTTATTTTCAGCCTGATTTATAATCTATTTACTCAGAATATATTTGAAGATTCGTTAACTTGTTAAAACTTGAGAGAAAATGTTGATGCATCATGTAGTATTTTCTTTTACTAAAAAATCACCCAGATTTATATTGACTCATTGGATGTCAGTTTAGTGCATTATCTTTGTAGTTTTGTTTTATATCAATAAAGTGAGCTGTAAGTGGATAACTGCTTCTGCAACACTTCCAGGCACATTAAGTCACATCTGTTTATGGAAGTGAGAACTGTTCTTACCTCTTGAAAACGTTTCCTATTTTTCATTGGAACATTTGAACCTCTTCCTGAATGAGCTGCCAAGGGATGTGGTGAAAGGAGAGCGCTAGTGGTTGGGCTAAATAACATGAGGATACGGGGGTCCAACGCTTCTGTGTCACAGGAGGAAGTGTTAGCGGTCGGGACTAAGTTAATGGTGATAATAAATTTTCTTTGATACATCAGAGAAACCATGTGGATTACACACGCTGAAGTTTGTCTGCAGTGGGTTGCAAAGCAATCCTGTAGGGTCGAGGCTTTCCACAGACTGACTCTGTGAGCTAATGGCGAACAACAAAGAGGAAAAATAAGTTGCTAGCGTGACGGTTTATTGCCTATCTCATCTCTGTTTTTATGAGCGACGCCACTCTGAGGATTGCTGTTTCCTTTCACAAACAGCCGTGTGACACATCCTTCCTCTTTCCTTTATAATTCCTCTGCTTGGTGACCCTTTTGACCCGGCCAGCTATGCTGGTCAGCCAGACTCGGAACACACCTTCTGCTGCCTCCAAAGATCCCAACAGAGATTCACTGATCAGGATCTTGTAGCCAGTTTCAGGATTTCCTTGTGCTTTGTACCTGCTGAAAGTAGGCCAGTCGCAATAACAAATTTTGTCAGACGACAAATTGTCCCAAAAGTTAGCGCGATAAACGATAATATTGTTGTTTTGAGACCTGTTTCCAGTAATAAGACGGTGATGGCATAATAATGCAAAAACACATTTTCAAAGATCAAGAAACTTTCAATTCCAACACTGGAACTGGAAGACATTGTAATAAAATAAACTAAAGAACAGAAACAACAAATAAACTGAATTATGAAGTTACTCTCACTTCATAAAAAGGGCTAATTGAGACCAAACTCCAGACTGAAGAACAGTTTTTGTAGGAAGAGAAATCTGTAATAAAATAAAATCATGCAAATGGAAAATATTGATCTCATTTTAATTTATCGTTCAATTAATTGGTTGTGACAGGCCTAGCGGAGAGAGTTTTAAACCAACTCTGAGAATAACCAAAATATTTTTCTTTCATCCCTCATCAGTTGCTTATAATGGGAGCCATAGCGACGTCTATCAGCGTCTCAATGCTGTTAGCATTCTTTACCTTGCTCAGACAACGAGCAAAATGTTTCCACCTCCATCTTTCAAAAGCCTCCCAAACACTAAAAAAAAAAACTAATCAGGCTTCTGATTGGCTGCAAGACAGGAAAACAGCATGAACCCCGCCAAAATAAAACATTAAATGATTCTGTTCCAGCTACAAATATAGATAAAGTTGGACACTAAGAACAGGAATCAAAGTGGATAAAAAGTGAAATGTCTGGAACAAACCCTTCCAGACATTTCTGGTTATCCTTTCTTATATTCTGACCAGGACCATGGCCCGTTTGGACTGGACAGGACTTGACTCTTTGAACACAATGAGATTTGTGGGGGCTTTTGTAATTTTTTTGTCCTTCACCTTCAACAACTCTTCAGTACCGCCCATGCAGATGGCTCAAGATTTTTGATTGGTATTCTATCTTTTTTTTTAAAGACAGACTGAAAACCCTTGATGCTGTTTTTTTTCCCCCAGGTGTTGGGCAAGGACCACCCAGACGTGGCCAAGCAGCTGAACAACCTCGCCCTGCTGTGCCAGAACCAGGGCAAGTATGAGGAGGTGGAGTATTACTACATGAGAGCTCTGGAGATCTACCAAACCAAACTGGGACCAGACGACCCCAACGTGGCCAAAACCAAGAACAACCTGGTGAGGAAGGCTGGAGCTTTTAGGAGGGAAAACATTCCAAAGCATAAAACACTCCCATGTCAAGGCTGAGGCTTTGGCCTCGTTGGATCTCTTTTCACTGTAATTCTGATCACAGTGGCTGGTTCTCTGTGTTCGTTAGGCTTCCTGTTACCTGAAGCAGGGCAAATTCAAGCAGGCTGAGACTCTGTATAAAGAAATCCTCACCCGCGCTCATGAGAGGGAGTTTGGCTCTGTTGATGGTAAGATTATATAGGATTATCAATTAAATAATAATGTATATAGTTATCACAAGCAAGTTGAAAGCATTCAACAATCCTTGATCTATCTAAAGAAAATAATTTTCTGTGTTCAGACTTCTATTGCAGTGATTGGGGAGAAAAAAAAAACAGCATTTTTTGCTTCCTGGGTATCAACTGATCAGAGCTGGTCAAGTGTAGAGACGCACCAATTGGATATCATCATCCGCATCGTCCCAATATTGAAGAAAATAAAAATTCTACATCAGATATTGGTGATCATGTGCTCGATCCATAAAGGCAGATCTAGTCAGTCTAATTCTACGCTTTGTTCTCTGAGCGGCATTAGGTTTTATTTATTTTACATCATATTTAGAATTACTAATTGCACTTTATGAGCCATTTGAAAGAAGGTTTGTCCAAGTTTATTCTTGCATGTTTCACAAAGGGAGTCATGGTTTGATCAGCTTCTTAATTAGAAAGAAACATTTTAAATAAATTTAGCGATGTTATTCTGCATCAGCCGATGCTAACCCTCAGAAGTGGAAAAAAGTGGTCGCTTTATCCCTTGTCAGGTGTAAAATGAACCGGTTCTGGTGGCCAGTCAGAGGTCATCCTTAGTTCTGACTGAATTGCAGCTGACACAGAGACAAAAATAATCAAACACTACTGATTTTTTTTTTAATGCATCTGCTGTCAAAAGGAAGACAGCTGTAAACAAAAACAACTTTTTAGTTTACATGTTCTAGATGCCACAGCTGATTTTTTTAAATTTTTCTCCTTCAGATGAGAACAAACCCATCTGGATGCATGCTGAAGAGAGAGAGGAACAAAGCAAGGTGAGTTTGCAACACACTGATTTTTAAATGTCTGTTTAAAATAATTTTATTGTTAACTCCAAGGTATTGTAGTGCGCGAGATGACGATTTCAGGTTCAGTCTTGCCAGTCAAAGGCTTTAACCTGCCTATGTTATTGGAATACGGCACAGAGTAAATGCTGCATGTTCAGGCTTCTCTTACTAAAGAACAGTTCTGTATGTTATTTCACAGGGGAAGCTGAAGGACGGTTCACAATTTGGAGAGTATGGAGGCTGGTACAAAGCATGTAAAGTCGACAGGTCAGTTTTTCCTCCTACATCAGCCTGAGATACTGTTTATCATCAAGGTTGTTTTTGATATTCCAGGTTCATCCAAGTTATTCCCACTTCCGAATGACCACAGAACACCACCTGAATGGATTTGCGCATTTTCTTTGAAAGATTTGTAATTTGTATTGTGCAGATGGCTAAAATGAGCACGCAGTAAATCAGTAAACAATCTGCAGTTCTTATTTTATTGATCCACAAAGTGACTCACAGACATTCTATTCCTCTCACCTGCTGTCCAGCCCCACGGTGACCACAACCCTGAAGAACCTGGGAGCTCTCTACAGGCGGCAGGGCAAGTTTGAGGCAGCTGAGACTCTGGAGGAGGCAGCCATGCGCTCCAGAAAGCAGGTGGGCTGTTTCACTTCTGCTGGGTGAAGCGAGACGAATGGCACAAGTGTTTGACAATTGATCATTTTTGTTCCTAAACTTTCAAAAACAACTTTTTTTTTTCATATATAAAATATTGAAATTGGGTAAAAAATGAAACGTTATAAAAGTGCTCATTTTGATTTAAACAATCTAACGATATTGAGGCTTCTTTCTTTGAGACGACTTGAATAGAGTCTGGACCAGAAATTGACAGAGGACAGAGCAGGACAGCTGAAACTGTAAGAGTCACATGGCAGAAACCTTTGGTCTGTCAAAAACGGCATGAGATAAAAACTTGCTGATTTAGTTGCGCCTGGTCAGCAAATGACATAACGCATTAATGCCTAGATGCTATAAAGTACCTATATGTTATCAATTTGATTACTTTGTTGCAATTTCTAAAATAGTTGCAGTGAAATCACGTTAACTTGTTGCAACCCATTCCATTGTTTTAAAGCAACCTACCGAGCTCTGTTGCGTTTCAGGGTCTGGACAACGTGCACAAGCAACGCGTTGCCGAGGTCCTCAGTGAACCAGAGGTCGGCGACAAGCACCGCAGCCGAGAGAGTCTGACTTCAGACACGGTGAAGTACGAGAGCGGGCCAGACGGTGGCGAGGAAGTGAGTATGAGCGTGGAGTGGAACGGGGTAAGTACAGTACACAGCCCTCTGCGCTTTATGCCAGCAGCCTGTCAGCTGGAACAACAGCTACGATGCTATGATACTCGGCCTCCATCTTTATAGACCAAAGCCACAGTCGCAAATGAGTCAAGGGAGTGAGGATAAAAGCAGAGTACTATAACCATCTGACAGTTTGTGTTTGTTTTTCGTTCGATCAGCGTTGGAAACTTAACACCTGTTTCTTTTATTAGATTACACTCAATGTCTGTTTGGACGTTTGGGGGAAAAAGCATTGTTCAGTGGCTTCTCTCAGTAAAGATACATACAAAGTATATGAACAGCATTATCTAAAATGGAAACAATTTTACTGTTCGATCAGCTACATGTGGATTATTTAAATAGGATCTTACTGATGATGCTAATTGACTGTGACAGCTGTTTCCATGCTGCTGTTGTAGTTGGTGGGGGTTGCTTATTGTAGATTTTTCTCTTACAGAAACAAAACAGGCACAAAAACATACATTTTAAAAATATGAAAAAAGTATCGCTGTATAGGTCCGACGTTGTTGAAAAGATTTAATACAGCAAAATTGGAAAAAATGAACATTGAATTTTTATTTAAGTTTTACATGTTGTGTCAAGTGGGGTTAAAAAGTGAATCGACAATTTAAAGGTGCCTCAAGGGTTAAAACTCAAGTCACACAAGTTGAATTAATTTAATTAGACATCAAAGATGTTTAATTTTTTGTATGATTTCTGATCTACAATTTTGTAAATCTCAAATGTTGCTCTTTTAATGTTACAGTCACATCCAGAGGTTATAGGACATGGATTTTAATTATAAAGGCGTTTAAAAAGAATTAGAGTATATTTGAGAGGAAAGGCTGTTAATTACTGAATTATTGTAGCCACACAAAGCTTTTCTCTTATGATACATTAACTATTTATATTTGTGTGTATTTATACAAAGACACAAGGACAACAAATGTTTAGCATCTTATATTAGCAGTTACTAGCATTAGCATGGCTAGCCACCTGAATGAACAGCGTATACACAGTTTCCTTTCTAGAAGCTTCTTGTGTCTCTGCGCTTCTTCTGACTTCATTCACTAATACGGAAATTGTGGAACTTTCAGGCATCTTTCTGAAATCACTTCCATACTGAAGTGTTAGCGCAAGCTGGTAGCATTCAATGGTTTTCTTTATGGCAATCGAGACTTTGGCCTTTTTCTACACATGGCCAGGTTCTTATAAAAACTAATAACTCCACCACATCATTTAAAAAGACAAAAATTGTACACGAAAAGTTTTCATCCGGATGAACACCCCCAAATCCACCTCTGAGTTTGGTTTTAAACATGCCAAACCCAAAGGGGGCAGTGTAACGCAAAGCTGAAATCTATGTCAGCCAATCAGAATCCTTCAAAACAACTTGGACATCCTGTTAGGAATTAAACTTCATTTATGTGGACAGACGTGCAGGTTGAACTGTTTTTAAATAGCTTATTAGAAAACATAGTTATTAAAACATGAGACAATGTTGACTGGGATTCTTGTAAAAGCAAGTATGTTGCTATATTGGTGCATTTGTTGCAGACCCTAAAACTCAGTTTTTCCATGTACACATGCAAACAGAAATACTGTTTTCTCAAATCTCCACTTCTGTTGGAGTTTTCATAAATAATTATTTTTGTTGATTTTAAACTGAGCGTTTTTTGGATGAAAGGCCAAAATGCATGAAAATATATTTCATGCATTTTCCCCAGAAATCCGGCTATGTCTGGACTAGGCCCAACAGTATGTTCAGTTTAAAGTGGGCCAATCAATGATCTGGTCCAGTCAAGCATAAAATCATTAGATCTCAGATATCTGCTTGTTTTCTTGAGCATTCCTAGCTTAACATGTTCTCTGTTCCACTTTCTAACCCACTAAAACTTTTTTCTACAGTAAATGTAGTACATGTAAAAACCCATCCAGTCTGGCTCTCTGCAGCACAGCCACGTTTCTAACCTTCTGGCGACTCTGCAGTGTTCTGCTTCTAGTCGCTGCAGTGACACTACATGTAGATGTAGACTCGGCTGTAAATTGCTGCTGCTTTTGCTGAACTAGTCCTCTTGCATAGCAACGGTTGCCATAGCACCCTGAACAATCAATGAGCATCCGAGCCACCCCTAGTCATGACTGTGGGAGTGTTTCTAGAGAGGATGCAGCCGAAACAAACACCTGAACCCAAAGGAGCTTCAGAAGGGATCGTTTTGGTCTTCATTTAGACTTGGCAGCAAATATATTCAGATGAATTTATATTACTAATAGATGATAAACTGCTGCTTTGCAATACATTATTGTCAAACTTGTTACATTTTTATACAGATAGATACTTCACCATCTATCTGCGATTTCAAAGCCATATTTTGGTTTTCAACATGTCCAAGAAATCGTTTCCTGTTCAGCGCCCTGTACAGGCAACCGTGAAACTACTTCTCTTCCCTCTAATTAATTAATCCAACTTAAAAAATATTTTCTGACTTAACCAGGGCTCTGTACTGTACTCCTGCTTGATGTTCTCTATCTGTGTGCATTGTGTTGCATGTGTCCATGAATCTGTTTGAGTTCTGAAACTGACTTTTCTCCTCATTTTTTTTCCTTCACCTTTTTCTTTTTTTTACCTTGTCACTAAACATTTTTCCAGCCAGAGAGGAAAAAAGAAATTGCATAACATAGATGATCTCTTTTTAGCTCTATTTTAAATACAGTACAAGAAAAAAAATTGGAATTGGAAAGAATATGTTAATAGCTTAAAAAGTTCTATATGTGTCAGCTCAGCAGAGCTCTGGCTGCTCTCATGTGTTTTCTTTATTCCTCTCCTGTTGCTTTGCTGTGCTTTAACAAAGTTCCACCTCCTTAATAAGAGCCTGTCAGCTGTTTTCCAGATTCAGACACAGGATTAAACCAACACAGTGAACTGTTAAACAGCTCTACCTAGTGGCCAAATCTAAACATTTCGTCATAAAGTAATGGTGGAAGAAGGAACTCCAGACCTCGAGAAAAGGCTTTCTAGCCAATTGAGGAACCTTAGACCCATTTGTGGAAAGCAGACCTGCTGTACTTGCACAAGTTGTTTGCCATATTGAATGACATAGATATATATGTAGATTTGTGCCTTTTCTTTTGCTAATTCTTTAGTTTTTTCTGATGTGTGTACGGATCTGGTGATTCCTTCCACTATTTGGTGAACAGAGATTGTGTCTGATTAGTGGAGACCCTGTCTGCTGCTGTTTTTCTTTCCCTCCATCTGCCTAACTTAGCTTTGCTTTTGCACCGTTTGCTCCATGTCTCATGTGCCTTTGTTCCTCTGCCTGTCACTGTTTATATTTCTCTCTCTCTCTCTCTCTCTCTTGTCTTTCTGCTCTGTATGGATGGCAGGCTTAACTCCAGATGCCTTGTAATGGTTCTAAAAACTTGTCTTCTGCATGACGGATGGCTGGCCTCACCTCGCCTCCACCCCGCCAGCTTTGCAGTTTTCTTCGATTTCTGGCTCCAACCCCCTCCAACCTCTCACTCTTTTTTTTCCCTGGAGGGATTCTTCACACCACACTGATACCACTCTGAAGCCCCCTGTAACCCCACTGAACCGTTCATCTGCTGTGGGTGGTGGGCGACCGCTGTGATAGTATGTCCATAAACATAATAGCTGTTCTGCCCAGGAATCCTCTTCATTTTGGCCTGAACTCCCAAAACGATGAGCTTTATTGCTCAGTTTCTGCTCCTCGCAAAAGTTTTCATATTTCTGGAACTTTTTCTCTTTCTGTCAGGATACAATCACAAAATTCAGTGTTGTGATTTTTGGAGGATCTTATGGGAGAGACTAACACAAAATAGTGCATAAATGTGAAATGGAAGGAAAAGATGCAGCTTTCAAAACCATTTACAAATGAAAATCTGAAAAGTGTGGCAATGTTGTTGTTTTTTTTTTTATTCAGCACCTTTTACTTTGATACACAAAAAAATATATATCATAGCAACGAACTGCCTTCAGAAGTCACCTGGTTAGTCAGTTCATCTGCTGCACAACATCCACAATGAAACATGGTGGCAGCATTATTCTGTGTAGATGGAAAACAAATGGCTGGTCGGAGTAAATGGACAATAACTTGTAAACATGTGGCCAAAAATCAAAACACACTCATATGTATGACTACAGCTAACAATTATTTTAGTAATTGAGTATTTTATGAAGCATTCTGACAATTATTCGGATGAAGAAATTGGAACATTATGCAGATTTTCCATTTATCCTTTTATCCTATTCTATACTAGAAATATGTAAAAAAAAAAAATTTAAATTGCTTTCTCAAAATAAGAAAATGAAAATGTCATTCCCTAAAATATAACAGTTCACTAAAGTGTTCATTCCTTTAGTGAACACTTGATCATTTTGAACAAATTGACTATTTTACTAATTGACTATTTTGCGAAGTTTGTAGGAAAAGCTGGTTTGATGATGTCTGAAGAGAGAGGGATACAGGAAGTTCACAGTTAGGTGCTGCTACTTTGTGTTGGTTTATTGCCTAAAACCTCTAAAAGAAAGAGAAAAAAAGTTTGTGGTTGTAACTTGAACAAGTTAGAAGGGGGAATTAATTATTTTACATCAGATTTAAATGCGAATCGCTAAAGCTGTTAGCTGTTTCGAGCTCAGCACAGCTTTCAGATGGCTGTTCTAATTCTTACACGTTGTTTTTTGTGACACCTGTGTGTGTATATGCAGTATTATGGAAGCATGGATCTCATTCATCAGAAATTAGTTTGGACATTAAAAGAAATGTTGTTTTTTGTTCAAAAAGAATGGTTTTCGCCTACATTAAAAATAATCAGGATCAAGCATCGGATCAGCCCCTCTGTCGTTGGTTGTGTTTGTAAAAACGGAGCCGACCTGAACGCTTCACGTCCAACAAACCGTAACAAAGTGGCAAGGACGAAGATAAATGACCAGAGCGACCATAAAAACACTAGGGGAATTTAGATGACGATGGAAACATTATGGCTGATGGTGATTTTCCTTTGGGTCAGAATGAAAGGGAAACGTTTGGATGTTCAAACATACCAGCTCCGATTAAAACCCACCACAATAATCTTCATAACTCATAGTAACATAACCTGCAGGTGGCATGATGACATGACCAAATATTCCAGTCAGAGAACACACAGTAGATGTTGTTCAAACTTTGTCAAATGCATTTAAAGCATGTCACCAGGTCATGGCATCCTGCAGCTCTAATGAACTGGATCATCTATTTTCAGTTGACAGAAACAATCCGAATAGTGACTAAACACATTGTAAATAACATCAGCATGATCAGGAGCAGCGTAGCTTGTAGCTCTGCACATGTAGGTCTCACTTCCTGCCACAGTAGCCAGTAGTTTGTCACTTTGTGCTCATCTGTTTACTGGGAGGTCAGGGGTCAATAGAGCATGTGAATGGCAGCTGGTTTTCATGCAGGAGGAATTAAAATGTGGATTTAATAAAAGCTGTAAGTTTTTTTTTATTATTATTTATTTAATTTAAAACCTCATTCGGATAAATTCAACCGAAAAAAAAGTCTCATCTTTACCATCTGTGTATCTGTCTTAGGGTTGGTAGTGAGAAAGTGACGGCATTTGGTGTAAACAAGCATTTATTGTTGCATTTCCTGAAACTTTGGGATAAAAGTATCCTTTTCCTCAGCCTGTCCTCAACTTCTGCTACTAATATTCTGTGTCCTCCGTCTCGTCTGTGCATCTCTCAGTTTGTCTTTAACTTCTAATAAAACCTAATCTCTCTGCTTTACCTGAACCTGTGCCTCTTGCCTCTTTGTGCGTTTCTTCTCTGCTTCTGTGTGCCTTCGTGACTGAATGGGAGGGAAGTTTCTGCGCCATACACCAGCAATAACTCATGTTCCTGTGTCATTTTCATTCCACATTTTTATAAATGAAATTTCAAATCGTCAGTCTTCATGTTCCAGAGGTTTACTGGGTAGCTTGGTGTCCAGGAGTTCACTAACCTCAGTCGGGTTTGTCGAAGCTATCGTCTAGACAGACTGAGATCAAAGTTAGCTGTAGTTGATCAAACTGTTTTAGGCTAAAGCAGAAAAGCCTTTATGCTTCAGAAATAATGCAGCATTATTATCACAGTATAACTAGTCATTATTTCCCAATATTGACAGACAGACTCAAGGAGTTACCAAGGTAGCCACTAGATTTAGTGCTAGATTTCAACTGCTTGGAGCAAAGAATAATATGCAGTCTAGAAAAAAAAATGTAACACCCTACAATAATGTATATTGCAATAACACAGGACCTAGAAACTGATGTTGGATGGTTTATTGGTAGGGGTGCACCGATAAATTGACTGATTGAAAAATTGGCCCCGATTTCCGTAACTTTGGGTGACAGACGATTGACCGATTTGAAAGGCGGGGAATTGAACCCTGGACAGCAACCTCCACACTGCGCCACCCAATGGTGCTGATAGATAAATGGATAGAAGGATATTGTTTTTTAGATTTCCCTAAATCTAGTGTATGAATAATTTTGCACTGCCAATTTATTTGTGGTTAAGGGCAACATGCTGTGTGCACATTTTTTGCGTTATGAGTGGGGAAAAAACTCTGTGTGTGACATTTTAGAGACCTCTACTCCTATAAAAGTAGCCATAGCAGATTTCCAGAGTCGAAGTTAAACCCACACTCTAAAGTTCCAGCTCTGCCTTGTCAATAAGTGTCCAAATATGTCGATCAACATCAGTTTGTGCTTGTTTTGATCTCATGCAACCCTTGTTTGTCTGGAGTGAAATATTGTAAAACTGTTTTGCATAAAGTTGTAATAGGTGATAAAAATCTTGACGTGGAGTCTCCAACTCAAGACCTTATGAGCCATTTGTACCAACAAACCTGACTCAAATGACACAATTACCTCCCCAACATGTTCTTGTGTGCTGCAGAAGTCTGGTTATAAGCCATTCATTTTATTCAGCTGTGTTGGAACATTAATTCATCTAAAAGTTGCTGGGCTGTCACTTCCCGTCTGGCACTTGAGCCCGCTGATCTGGGCCATGGGAATGTGTAATTAATTCTATTGGTGTTTGACCAGTTCATCGTATTCGTGCACCAACCTTTGATCGTCCGCTTCTTGGACACTAGAGATGCATCATTCGAGGAACGATGCATCTCATTGAGCCCTAAACACAACCAGAGCCAGTTGGTAGGCCTTAGTTACTGAACATCATCCGATTCCAGTCACAAGCCAGTTTTTCTTGTCGCACCTCAATCGCAAACTAAATGCTGGTCAAATATGAACGTCTTTAACATCTGTGCACATCTTGGAAAGTGGTGTGGGTAAGGGTAAGCCTGTGATGTGTCCCACCAGGACGGATCGGGGTCCCTGAAGAGAAGCGGCTCCTTCAGTAAACTACGGGCGTCGCTCCGTCGAAGCAGCGAGAAACTGGTCCGCAAGCTAAAAGGCGGCAGTTCGTCACGAGACGGCGAGCACAAAAACCCCGGGTAACTATCAGCAGCTCTAGAGTCCTGCAGTAACTGCTACAGGTGGCTCCTGTCACACACTGGAAGCCTGGAGGAGCGAGCTGTCCGGTGCACTAAGCAGAGCCAAAACAAGTGAACTCTTCTACTTCACCGGTGGTGAAGTGGTGTAACCCTGAAGCTGTGTTTGCACATAAGTGTTTTAGGGACTCTTGTCCCATATGCAATTATTACGTCTCCCCCTACATTTCTTTATAGGTGTCTTATCTATAGGTGAATCAAATTGTGCAACAGAAGCAAACTGACTTCTGCAAAACTGCCTTGGTTTTTGGTAAAAATGGTTTTTTTTTTAGGTGACAGTGGAGTGACAAAGTACTTTTAAAAGTATTGTAACTTTTATAACGTTTATAGAAATGTGCAGTATTGTAAAGAAAAAATTGAGTGGTATTTACATCTGGGGTCATTTTGTAACGTTAAAAAAAAACTTTAAAACAGCTACTTCTCCAGATGAGAAATATAATTTTAGGGAAAAGTGTAATTTAAAAAGGGTGCTGTCCTAATGGAAAAACGCATATCTTGAGGAATTTACCACATTTCCAAAAGATTATGTTTAAAAAAAAAAAATCAAATCCTTATATTTTATTTAAGGAACATTAGCTATTCTCTTTTTGTTTTATGTTTGAGTTCTTGCATTTCTTTTAGCACTTGCACTGACGGATACGCAGCCCTTAAAGTGCCGATGGTAAGAAATCTTTAACGTCTGTGCCGTAAGATAATTTTTTTTTTTTTTATTGAATTGAATGATGGAGATTTGAAAGCGTGCAAGTCGGACTTTAAGGGCTCCGTAAACCAGACCTGAACATCTTCTCGGTGAAAAACCAAAGACTAACAGATAAATGGAGGGAATGTTTTCCTACTCGAGGCGTAGCGGGCCGTGTTTAACTACTAATGCCTCCCAGTGATTTTCCATCGCACTTGTTGTGCCCATGGAAATCATTTCCAACTAATCGTTCCATCTATTCACTGCATTTTGTGGCCGAACTGTAACTGTTCCGGGCTTTTATAAGTCCATCTTTTTGTTATTAAATGTCTGCATGTCTGTCTTGTGTAGAATAAAAATGTATTTTTTCATTGTTTTTTTCTTTTTTATTTATGAATAAATTTTTATTTCTTCTGAGTGTCGACTTGCATGCCTCATCTTTGTTCTTGCTGGTCTCTTGTGTTCCTTGGTGCTGCTCTTCACTGCGCCTCATCATGATGATGGACAGGATGTTGGTGTTCATCATCATCATCATCATCATCATCATCATGACGGACTCACTGATCTGTAACGTCACTGCAGAAACATCTTTGACCCAAAAAAAAACCTCCCCTTTGATTTTTGAATGTGCGTATCAACTTTTTTTCTCATATTAAAACCAAAAAGTAATTACAGACTTGCCATTTTAAACCGTATTTAGCATTTCTACGTTAGCGATTAGCCCAGTTAGCTTATAGAGAACACGCGTAATTCCCTCGACTCTAATTTTTTTAAAACGCGTCCAATATTTATAACTCCATGTTCTTAAATAACAAAGGCTTAAATAAACAGGAATAAAAAGAGCAACTTTGCTGCACTTCAGTTAGCCTGCCTGCTAGCTGCTGACGCGTTGGAAAATATCGGTTCCACCTGTTAGCATTTGTCACTGGTTAGGGCTGCTCAGTAAGATTCAAAAGATTCTGGTCACCAGGCAATTTGTCCGTTTTTCTATATTTGACTCCAATATTTAAAAGTGGAGTAATTAGATTTCTGAAAGAGAAATTCAAGTATGGTCATTACAGTGCTAATGTAGAAATTGGAAAAACTGGTTGACTATTTCTATTGTCAGGCCTCATTCAGACATAACATTTTGTGTTTCAGGCTATTTAAGAAGGAATGTGCATAGTAAATTATTTTCAAAATAAAACTACAAAACGTTTGGAGCATTGAATGCACTTTAAGATGGATGTTTGCTGCAGTGACATTCACATGCTTTATGTTCTATGTTTTGAGTTTGCATGTGTTGAACTTGTAGTGTAACATGTCTTGGTGCTCAACAGTAAAATTGTGTTTCTTAAATCTTCATATTCACTGGAAAAACATTAAATGTTACCAACTATTTTTGGTCTATTTTGTAGAGCAAATGTTTTAGTTCACTTGAAATAAGACCAAACTAACTTAAAACTAACTTTCTATGTTTTCCTTAATATATTCCTTAAAGTTGATAACAAGTACTTGTTCCATTGACGGATTATTTCACTTTTCACATAACATTTTTCCCAATGAAACTAGTACTTTTTAAAATCAATATAAGGACTTGTTTATTATTTTAAAAAGCGTAGTTTTGTCTTATTTCAAGTGAACTCGGCCAAAAATACTTGGACAGATTTAGTGTTTTTCAGTGTTGGTAACTAAGCACAGATCAGCAGCTGGTTTCACATTTTGGTCTGCCAGACACAACTCAATCTGATTGGTCCGTCACTAACTACTACACCATCAGTAAAGGCAGAATAATCTGACTTTTTGTCTTTACAAGCAGCCCAAAATGTCATAACTGATGTCTAACAACAAAAACACATTGCTGAATTTTCCATCAACCTAACAAACTAAATGTATAAAAGAAAAATTGTGGATTTGCGTCAAGCAGTGTAAAATGCTAACATACAAAAGATGAGATATATTATTGTGGAACTAACCTTTTTGTGACGTTATCATTAACCCTCATGTAACTCCACCGAGTTTAAAAGCTCACCGCTGACTCTCCACCCCTCACCTCTGACCCCTGACCCCTTACCCTGCCTCTCTGCATGTGGGAGCAGCATGAAGCGGGCCAGCTCTCTGGGGGTTCTTAACTTGCCGGACAAGCCTGCCAGAGACCACTACCAAGTAAGGAAGTTCTCCGGTTTGTTTCTAACTGCTGTTTTGCAAAAAGCTTTCACGGCCATTAAAGTTTATCACAATTATTCATGTTCCAACCACATGTTCCATTAGTGATACTATATGTGCTGTTAAGCACAAAGTAGTGCTTGACAGCACTGGAACTTAACTGGAAGAAAGACGATGCATGGAGTTTTGCCTTTTTAATAAAAAATATCCAAGAAATGTGGAATGCATTTGTATTCACCCCCCTTTAGTAAGATGCCCCTAAACAAAATCCAGTGTTACCAGTCTTTAAAGTAGTAAACAATGTTTAATTTAATGTTGGTACAAATTCTTGTGATGTATGAAGCAGGGTTGTAATAATTTTGGGTTTTTCATCGTAGTTCAGTTTTATTTTTTTGTTTGTTTGTTTGTTTTGGTCTAATTCAGTTAGATTTAATTCATTTTTAGAGTATTTTTGCTAGTTTTTCTTCATTATTGTAACTTACAGTTTTCTATTAGTTAATTACAGTTTTTATTTATTCAAGTTAACAAAAAATGTTTTCTCAGTTTCAGCTGTCGTTAGTTGTGGTGAACATTAAAGGCCATGGTGGGAAGGCATCAGAGGACATAAGGGAACAAAGAGCAGACGGGTGGGGGATTTTAAAGCATGACTAGGTTTTATATTAACAACCTATATTAACTTTGAACATCTCACCACGTACTCTTCAGGCCATCATCTGGCTGCTCACCTGTAAAACTACCCAAATATGGCTATACATCTAAACAGGCAGGCTACCTTCGCCCCTCGTTTGGGACATTTCTGTTAACCGGGTGCTAATGGGAAAATGGCAAGAAGACGACTTGAAAAAAACACAATGATAATGCCGTTTAATTGTTATTAATCAGATATGCGAAAGTTTGTTTTTTTTCTTGCGGTGCATTTAATGAACTGAGGAAAACAAAGGAATTTGAAGAATCTGATTCCTTTTTGTCCTCCACCCTGATTTGATCAAAGCTAAACTGTAGAGTTAGACTGGAGCTTCTGTTCCTCTTAACCTGCAGAACCATTTGAATAAACCTGAGCCAAATATGAAATAATTTTCCTCCATTGTGATGACAAAATTCATTTAAAGTTAGTTTTATTAGCTTCAGCTGACATAGAGCTTTATGCTTGTATTTATGAATTTGCTTGAACAATAAAATATCATATCAAACAATATCAAACAGTTAGTCCAACTTTCTGGTAATTATGTGAAAGTATAATTACACCTGGGTGTTAGGAAAAAAAATTTTCAGGACAAAATTCTTATTTTACACTTCTGTATAAGTTGTAAATTACAGTCTGTGATTGGAGCAAGCTGACCCGGATGCTGCAAGAAAAGGGAAGACAGAAAATTAAGATTTGAAGCAAACTATTGTGAGGTGATCAGTTGCTTACCGTGATGGAAAAACCCACACCTTGTTTTCAACTCTTAAAAAATGTAAAATAACTGATCCTCCTTTTTCTCCTGTATGCCTCTCTCTTGGTATATATGTATGATATGTCATCATTTCAGTAATATCACTGATCTGCCACTGATCTCTGACCTGTCTCTGTTTCCGTCAGGAACGAAATCATCGTTTAAGAAAACACCACGACCTGAGTGCCAGCCAAACCGATCTGGCGCATTGAAGGAAGTGAACTGCCACCTCTGACCGCCGGACTGCCTTCGCTGTAAATTTCTGTCTGTAGAAAAGCTTCATGTGTTCGTCGTTCTTCAGCATCGCAATGCAAAGTGCTCACTGGACGGCCTCTGAACTCTGACCTCTCTGCTGCAGGTTTGAGCTCCCGGCAGGAAGCCTGCGTGTCAGGAGTGTGAATGTACAGTGGCCTGCCGCATGTGTGTGTCTGTGAGAAAGCTCGTGTTACGTCGAACTAGTTTTAGTGATAGGATAATATGAATTATGCTGGAGTTAGTTTGCAGGCAGACCCAGGTGCAGGTTTTACTTCTCCAAACCACGGCTCAAAACCAACTCCCCTGTTTCACCGAGAGACTGAATGTCTCGTTAATAAGACCGAAAGCTCAGTCTTATTAAATTATGACGTTGTTATAGAAACAGCAAAGCAACTCTGTGGTTTAGCAGCCATTTTCTACAAAATACTATCTGAAGTGAGTCACCTGTCATCAAAAGGAACAACTTTTATCTTGAAAAACTGTGTTCAGATTATAATAATTATTATTATTCTTATGCACTGTTCTGTTCTAAAAATATTCCTAAATTAAATAATTAATAAACTTTACAAGGGCAGTAATATATGTTTTCCAGGCACATAGCGCTATATGTATCAAATATAACGAGAGAAACTTGATTATATTCAACATCTTGAAATTGGGCCTCTGTCTCTTTAAATACTCCTGCTCTTTCTGAAACTCCGCCTTCAGGAAAGCATCACAACATGGCTCCTTCAGCAACATTTTTTACCAGCATTGCACTGAGAAGTAACTCCTATAACAACCTCACCAGATATTCCACCAGGTGGTTGCTAATTATTTCTGGCTAGTCTGAAGGAGCTGAATGGGGGGCTGGAAGCTCGAAGGCTTCACAACTGCTGAGGAGGAGCTCTGTCCTTGAAGGAGACGGACCAACCAACTAGGTTGGTCCACCACCTAGTTGGTGGTCCAACTAGGTGGTGGACCAATAGGTCCACCAAGTTGGTTTGCACAGCTGCATGGTTGCCATGGAGATTAAAGGATTTCCTAAGCAGGCATAAAAGAATCAAAGCAACACTCCAGAAATGTTATTGATGAGGGAATAACATATCATAATATAAAGCTTAAAAAAGTCTATTTTACATAATATTGCGCCTTTAAAGGAATATATTGAGGGTTTTTTTTTAAAGTAAGGTTTTGTTAAATGTTATAGCATTTGTTTTCTTTTACGGGTCAGTCTTGAGGCTGGTTGCCTCTTGCTCTACAAAAAGCAGATATAACGAGCGAATCCTAATAGCGTTTATTAAATCAAGACTCCATCTTGTAACAAGGCAGGCAGAGCACACTGAGGTAATAGTAACCTGTTTGTTTGACCTGAAAGCGTTTCATTTGTGTCAGTGCGTGGTTGTTTGGCGGGGGTGGTGATCAGAGGTAAGTGGTTCGTGTTGGAGTGGATTTGACCCCTGGAGGTGCACAGATGTTAGTTAGACCCCAAGTCATCCTCCACACCGCCACTCCCTCAAAACAGTCTTAATATAATGTCTGCTTTGGTGTTTGGTGTAGCTGTTAGCTTCAGTCTGTGGGATCTAATCTGGGTTTATGCTAAATCAAAACAGCAACAGAGTTATGCTTGAGCCCGAAATTATTCACACTCCTTTCCGGTTTAGTTTTGAAGTAATCTTTATATTTTCCCATCATGTTTCTTCTGATTGGAAGAAATATTGACATTATGGAATCCCAGCTTGAATTTGCAGGGAGCTTTAGGTTGGGGTGACCCATCAGTCTCAAACACCTGGAGCTCACTATAGAGAGCTGGTTAGCATAGTAACGGTTGCTAACCTTTACAGATTGCTGTTATGTCAATCCAGGTTTTTCCATTCATTGTTGAAATGGGTTTAATATTTTCTTACAAACACAATTTTAAATAAAATATGTCAATATATATACATACATATTTTTTTTTTCAGAATCAATACCGATTTTAAATAGTTCCATCTATTGGGAGATTCTGATCTCATTTCACATCAGGAAAAAAAATCTTTTCAGATAAATAAAAACAGCTTTAGCTCAGAATCTGCCATTGACGACTTTGGGCTTAATTATATCTACCGCAGGTAAGATATAAACTACTTACAAGCTTTTAGTGGAACCCTTTTGAAAAAGAAAAAAAAAGCAAGTATTTGTTCAGTTTGGATTTTAATGTTACTCCAGTGTTCATAGAAACACAATCGCTCCAGAAAACTGAAGATTTTTATCACTGACTGGAGAACTTAAAACATTAAAATTCCAACAAACCAGTTAAGTGACCCAAAACCAGCTGTGCTCCCAGTCTGCACATGAAACCTAACAAATGTCCAAAGTTTGTATGACAAGATGTCTGCATTAGAACATGTCTGCTTTCCCTGTGCAAAAAGGAGAAAAGCGACAAAGGAGAGTGTGATCTTCTTGTTCCGAGTGTCTAAAGTTTAATGCTCCTCAGCTAGCTCCTCAGCTAGCTCCTCAGGTCTGATTTGAGTTCATGAAGGGACAGAAAATCCACTTATTTTTGAATAAGAAGTTGAAATTTGACTGGTCTCATCTCAGCTGCTTCCTCTTTAAAACGTTTTGTTCTGTGTTGATTGAAGTTTTAGCTTCTGATGTATGAAGTCCTGTGTTTACATTTTTGTCAATGCTGTTTTATGTGTATATTTATCCATGCTGTGTTATGGAAAATCCTTATGTTTATGCAAAAAAAAAAAAAATTGTTCACACTGTCACCTGGAACTTGATCAACTGGAACGCGACAGTTGAGGTTAATTTTACACAATTTAAAATTATTCATCAGTTTTTCCAGCAGCATCAGTAGAAGGATCTCTAGTCGTTCTCAATGTTTGATCCGGACAAGACTTTACTTGAGTGAAGTGCAATTTTTGAATAAGATTTAAAGATGATTTAAATTGTAAACGCGAGATTTCAGCATGTATTCTGATGCTCTTATTCCAAGAAAAAAAAGCTCCAGTGATGTGTGTCATGCTAGTCCGCTCTGCTTTAATCGATTCAAGCTACCTGTACAATTCTAATTTAATGTGTAAAGATAATTTTGAACCAAAGCTGTAAGATTTAACCTTTGATTAAACGTTCCAGCCTTCCTGAGCTTTTCTCTCTGCTTTCGTTTTCCGCGAATAAACTCCTGCAGTGGACACCAGGTCGATAATCGCACCGTCCCTTTAAACGACATCCAGCAATTAAAAACCTTGCTGCACAACCCTGTTAGATGCTCTGAATTATTAATTCATAGTCACAAAAACGTGTATTAAACTGAGGTTTAGCTAAAACATAAAAAAAATACGAAAATCATTGGCTGTCAAAGTGAAAGCAAATATGTTGTTTACAGGTAGGAGCTGGTCCAGATAAACTCATTTTTGAGGGAAAATATGAAGTTTTCAACAACAAAAACCGATATAAAAAAATCAAAAAAAGAACTTAAAGTACTCTGGTTTCAGCTTTTGCAACTAAAGATGCTTATTATCGGAATTTTGCAAGAAAACTGAATGTAATGGAAAAAAAAAAGATCTCAACTCCTTTGCATAGAACACTTTAGAGTTTACATGAGACACAGACCTGGACTGCAGGGAGGTTAGTCAAGCAAACGCTTTGTAAAATTAAACGGATTCTTGTCATGCATGATGTGGTTTCTCATTTAAGGTTTTAAACTTATTTTGTAAAACTAGTATCAAGCTAATCTGGGAAAACAGGTTAGCTTGATGCACATAGTACATATAGCAAAAATGCACATAATGTGTATATGTTAATATAAGAAAAGCTCTGGCTCATCTGCAAACACAACCATTGATTGAACAGATTGGATTTCATCGCTGATGAAACTATTTGCTGGAAAATCTGGTCTTAAGACAAACAGCGATGCTGTTCTGTATTTAGCGGCAACATCTTCCAACAGCATGATGCTGTCACCACTTTGATGAGGTGGTTTGTTTTAAATAAGATGTTTATGAGTAACTTTTAGATTAAATGAATTGTGTAAAGGACTTTTAAGAAGAAAATGAAGTGCTAGAGATAAAATTGGTTTAATATTTACTATAAAAACAAAACTGAATTGAAGGATATCGCACAACTTTAAGTAAATCTAACAATAACAGTATCAAAGCTTTAGACACTTCTCTGAATGGAGGTAATTCATTTTGGTGTCGTTATTATTTACTTTGTTCCTTGAAGTGAAAGACTGGGAGGAACATACAGCAAACAGCAGCATCAGTGTGAATTTATTGCAGAGTTTCTCTAAACCACACTGGATCAACTTTGTACGTACAAATCCAAACAAACAAGTAGCAATGAAATCCTAGATTACTTTTGATAACAAATGAAAACATGTGACATGAAATTGTGGCTTGATGTATTTCACATTTCCTCTTAGTAGGGACTAAGCTTTAAGACATACTCCACAAATTTTCATTAAATGTTGCCGAAGTCTGTTTGATACTATCTGTCTGCTGGAGGAACAACCAGCCATGTTCACATGTCAGGCTACCTGCTGAGTCAAACAGAAGATGGGGAACTTGAACCAGACATTGCTAATTATTAACAAGTATTAACAAACTGACAAGCAAAGTCAATATGACTTTTGGCTGTCACTAATATAACTTTAATTGAAAAATAAATGTTTATTAATTGCTTTGCAATTTATCTTAATTTACATTGTGAATAAACTAATTCGTTCACTTAGCAAACACTCCGAAACAAATGCTTTTTGTTGTTTCTCTCGAGCAGGTTACAGTTTGTTTTGACATAGTGGACACAAACAGCCTACTCGTTAACACGTGTCACATGACTTCAGATTTGTGCTCTGATTGGTTGAATGCTCCTGGCGGGTGTGGCTTGATTGGAGTTTGTGATAGAAGAAGACGACTCCGGAGAAGAGAGCGGAAACGCTTTAAAGAAAATGTCCTCGGTACCAGACGGGAAGAAGCTGGTCCGCAGCCCCAGCGGCCTCCGAATGGTTCCGGAGAACGGCGCCTTCAACAGCCCGTTCTCCCTGGACGAACCGCAGTGGGTCCCGGATAAAGAGGTGAGACGTTTGACGGCCAAATGCTATCTGAAGTGGTTACACATCAGCTCGAAGCTATCTTATACAGTAAACATTGCGCTTCCGGTTCGTATTTTCAGACTAAATGTAGAAAATTTGAAGTTTGTCAAAACCAAATAAATTGTGACAACTGACGCTTTAGAGTAGAAAGTATATATCCTTTATTCTACCTTAGTGGGGAAAATAAAGTGTACCAGCAAAGTGTTTAGCTAAATGGAAACATATAGATTCCCTAGAAAATAAATGTATTGAAAAATAAGGATACAAAAACTACAGTAAGGGGAAAATTTATTTTATTTATTCATTTAATGGCAGAACCTTTTACAGGGAAAAGTTTTTAAAAAAACAAACATTGCAGCCCACAACACAGAAGTACTTAAAAAAAAAACCTTTTTGGTAAAAGTTGACAGTGCTCTATGGAGCAGTCAGTGCTACTCCTCCCCTAGCATATTGCTCATGGTGCTTAGCACACTGCTAGCATAAGAAGGCTTATGCTTTTTCCTTTACTTGCAGGAAAAAATAATTTAGCAGCTTGGAAATATTTCCAGTTTGTGAAAATGCAGATTGCTGTCACTATCTGTTTATGTTTACACAAAATATTAAGGTGTACCCGGGACAAATTACCTTCCCACCAGACCAGAGAGGCAAGACAGAGACACATAACACAACCACACACTCACACCTATGAGACCAGTTAACCTAAAACTCAGAGAAAACTGCATGCAGGAGGAGAACCTGGGATCTTCTTGTTAAGTACTGCTGTGCCTGTGTCACCACTGTAATATGTAATGAGCAGGCATTTATTTGTTTTTTTAATTGTGGCAGTTTTGATCAGTGATTTATTAAAAATGGTGACGCAAACACGTGCTTTGTAGTGTAATAATACAGCAAAAAAAAGCATCAGTATATTTTTAGGTGTTAAATTGAAACATTTTTTGCCCTTAACTTTTCTAATGACTCATGATACATCTCCATAACTGTTGAGAGCAAAGTTAGCTTTTCATAATTGGGTAAGCTCTAAAATGCCATGCTTTTTCTTTTTTTTTTTTTTTTTTTTTTTTTTATCCCTGAAGTATTTTTATAATGTTAACAGACAAGAAGCGGGCAAAGGAACCGAGGACGGGACTCGAACTCGGGACGGCCGCTCTAACTGCGCCACTCGACGCTTCGAAGCCAGCTTTTATTTTTGTGGGGACATGTTGCCGTATCCGGTTTCCTGCTCCGAGCTGCCGCGAGCTTGACGTGTTTGTGGACATCGCACTTGGCTCCTGGACTGGGCGTTGCAGGCTGTCATGGCCAGTCTGGTAACAGAAGTTTGCGAGCCAAGCCTCTCCCGTCCCACTAAAACCAGAGCAGAGCTGGTTAGCGTCAGTGGAGGAGCCGGTTACAGTGACGTTCTGCCTATGTGTTGTGTTAGCCAGCTGTCACGCCCGCACATAGATGATAATATTTAGCTAAATTGTTGCGAAAGGAACACTGCTAGCTCCTCAAAAAAAAGAAAGTCAGTCTCCTTTTAGTAAAGCGTAAGAATCACAGACAGAGCCCAGAACTGTTTGTTGAAGAGCAGATTGCACACAAATAAAGTTAATCATTTATTCTTTAATCTCTGTTCAGACGCTTCTGTTTATTTTTCTCTGACCTTTTAAGTTATAAAAAATGTTGCAATGCCTCCACTGTGTCTCACTCTTGTCTTGCAACTCTGTGTCCAGACCAGAGTGAGACAGGAGAAAAACAATGGAGGAATTTTGTAGTGGAAAAGTGACAGTCCAGCAGAGCGTACGTGTTGTGTGGTGCGATGTGTGGCTGAAGCAGAGCAGAAGCCAGGCTGCTGTTTTAGCTGGAATCTGCTCAGCTCAGCATGTTGTGTAACATCCTGTTTTTCCTCTTTCCCTGTCACCCAGTGTCCGAGATGCATGCAGTGCGACACCAAGTTTGACTTCATCAGACGAAAGGTTTGTTTGGTCTTTATTCTGCATAGCCACGGTGTGAAATCACAGCTTTCTCTGACTGAAAAGAGAAAATCAGTCTCTGTCTGATCAGGCCACTTACATGTCCAGAGCCTTCGTCATGTGGGCCGAAACGGTCAGGTCAAAAGCACTCGCAATCCAGAAAAAAAAAAAAGTATCCTCTTTCTTTTTTTTTACTGATCAACAATTAAATAAGCATACAATAATTTTAATTATTCATGTAAAAAATTTTTTTTTTTTTGATTAATTTTTTTTGTGGGAAAGGGGAAAATCCTTGAAGTTCCAACACTTGAGTTTTTCACATTGTTAAAAGACAGACATCTAGTTTGCATGTTCTTTTGCGCTCGAATGAAACGAGTTAAATAAAACATTCCGCTTCTTCTCAGCAATAAGAGCAGGATTTGAGTCACTGTCGCTTCAGAAATCAAGTCAAGCAAGGTTTAATAAATGAAATGAAAGCAGATTATCTGAAGTCTGTTTCTCACTGAGATCACATTCATCCACTGACTTCTCCAAGAACTTTCTCAGCAGAAGTCAGATGATAAATGTGATCCTCTTTATGAAAGTACAGAGAAAACAAAAAGCATGGTTGTTGATACAAATGCTTTGTTTTTAATTGTTTTCTTGTTTTTTACGTGTGTTTGGAAATGTTCAAAAATAACCAGAATAAATAAATAAAATCATCAATATTTTCCATTGTACAAATTTTTATTTGTCACTGACAGTTTTGCTCTAATTAAAGAATAACATTCTCAGTCTGCGTTAACCACCTGTTGTGGTGGGTCACATAGAATCAGAGGGCCATAAATGGCCCCTGAGCCACACTTTGGACACACCTGCCTTAGACTTTAATCTTTAATTTTTTTATCATTTGCATTATCCTCTTCTTTTCATTTTTGATTCTTTGCTCTATTAGTAGTGACTGCTGAGATTCAGCTGCATTGCTGACTTCTTTGCTCATTTGTTTCCTTTTTTTTAATGAAACTTCTTAAAATAAGAACCTGTTTCTAAGGAAGCAAAGAAAACTTTGCTAGTAATGATTTCCATTCACTACCAAAACTCTGGCTTGAAGTTTTTCCCAGTTTATAATCTTCTAAATTCAAACTGTATTTCCATTTGCTGAGTTAACACTTTACCACAAGCTTTATGAACTTTCCACGTGTAGGACACCCAACATTTGATCACTTCTAGATGAAAATGGCTCCGGCTCTTTCAGAATGCATGGCGAGAGAGCTGGTCTGTTTGCAACAATTCTGCCACTTCTGACCTACTAAGCATCAGCCTCGGTCTGATTTCACGTGTGTCCTGCAGCACCACTGCCGGCGCTGCGGCCGCTGTTTCTGCGATAAATGCTGCAGCAAGAAGGTGGCGCTGCCCCGGATGTGCTTCGTTGACCCGGTGAGGCAGTGTGCAGAGTGCAGCCTGGTCTCACAGAAGGAGGTGGAGTTCTACGACAAGCAGCTCAAAGTGCTGCTGGGAGGTAAACTGGCTCTCTGCTCGCCTTGGCTTGGCTCTGCTGACTCTCATGACATCACCAGTAGCTGTGCATACAGTATAGTCAGCACTTTAAATGCACTTAGTGTTGCCAGGAATGTAATATTAATATTTATCTTTTAATGATAAAATCAGAGTGGAGTTGGGACTGTCATGGTAATAGATTTTGCTGGACAATGAGTTTTCCTAGAAGTTATTGCGATAAACGATAATATTGTTGTTTTGAGATAATTTTCAAGTCATTTAATTCTAATGGCATAAAAATGAAGGAACGCATTCTCAAAGATCAATAAACCTTCAACTCTAATAAACATTTAACACTGGAACTGGAAAACATTTTAAATATCCAAGATAAACGAGCAAAACAGAAACGACAAACAAAATGAATTATGAAATCTCAATGATGCTTCAAAAGAGGAACTTTGAACCGTCTTACTGCTGGGATGTTCTTTACACTTAAACTCGACCTAATTCCTGATTTCAATATGTAGTTTTTTAACTTGGAATTAAATCAAGTCTTTTTCTTTTTATCCCAAAGAAAGTATCACCATGCTAATATTTGAAAAAAGAAAAGAAAAACAGAAATATTTAATTTCGTCCCATGACAGAGTTAAAGATGTTTCTGTTTTGTTTTTCCAGGAGGGACGTTCGTCGTCACTTTGGGAACTTCAGATAAATCTGAAACCATGGCATGCCGCCTCTCCAACAATCACAGGTCAGCCTGGAATGGTCCGACCAGCCAAAGCCGGCCCTAATGTTGGTTCCCTTTAAAAGAGAAGGGAAACCGAGTCTCGTCTTCTTCTTTTTTTTTTTTTTACCTTCTCATCAGATACCTGTTCCTGGACGGTGAGAGTCACTTTGAGGTGGAGCTGTCCCGCATCTCCAGCATGCAGATACTGACGGACGGGACGAGTCCAGGAGGTGAAATGCTGCAAACATCACAGTTTCAGCTCCGTGGGGTTTTCCTCATTTCTGCAGCTGTGGGAATAAATAGTTTTTTTGCTTCCTTTGGTTTTTCTAGCTCTTCTTAAATGAGATGTTTTGAATGTCACTAGAAGATGACTCCAGAATGTCTTTGTTCTCTAATGCTGCTGCGCTGATGCCTCTGCTCTTCCTCTGGACTCAGAGGAAGACATTCACACTTACACCAGCCTGCTGGACAGCCTGTGTGTCTCTGAAGGTTGGCTGCTGCTCGCCCCTCAACGTCTGCATCCCCCCCCCCTCACTTACCCACCCTCCCATCTGACCTGACCTGATGTCACCCCATTACCCTGTCCTGGAGATTGCATGGAAGCAACACCTGAATTACTTTACTTTACATCCTTTGGAGTCTGAGGGGAAAGTCGTCCTCCCATTTTCCATTTCAGTCAATTTCAGTTACTTTTCATATCTCATCTCACCCAGTTACTCTATTTAATGTTGAGTTTTCTCTGGTGTTTGAGTCCAGACGGACAAAAGATACTTTTCCAAAAAGGGGTGAGTTGGTGTGTGTGTGTGTGTGTGTGTAGGAGGGACGTCGCGGGCCAGTGGGATGCTCCTCCATTACAAACCGATGGGCTCCCAGGATGCCCAGCAGCTACAGATGGAGGCTGCAGAAGACAAGAAGGTGGCGTCGCTGTGGCTCGCTGCAATGCACAAGGTACAGGAAAACCTCACACTGAATCTGGAGTTATTATTTAACTAACTCTGCACCAGTTCAGTCACTTAAATACACAAACCGCCTCACCAGCTGGTCAAAAGAAACAACTTCAATTTGTTCAGACTGTGCAGTTAGGAGTAGAACAGCCAATCAACAATAAATAAGAAACTGACGAAAACAATAGGTTGATTACCTTTGGTAAACATGTAAAAATAAACTATAACAAACGTCTTTTAAATGGTGTAAAAAGTGCAAGTAGGAATTCTAAATACAACGTAAAATAAATAACAGTGTTTTAGATCAACAAGTATCAGACAGAGAGACATAATGAGGACATAACATGTAGAGTTTAAAGGCTTATTCAGAATGGAGGAAAAATCCAAACCTATGTGACTTTGTGAAAAAGTAATTGCCCCCCTACAACTAATAACTGGTGGGGCAATTGTTGTTGTCATCAACAACGGCAAAAGTGTTTGAGATAAATGGCAAGTTGACTAAATGGAAATCTTCTGCAGCGCTGTGCAGGAATACTGAGTCACATTTTGAGTATGAACCAATCCTGTAAGGTCATGCCACAGTATCTAAATGAGATTCAGGTCAAGACTTTAACTAGGCCACTAGGAAGTCTTTGTTTTGTTTTTCTGTAGCCGTTCAGAGATGAAACCCATTTAGCTTGTTTTTTTGTTGGCAACGGCTTCTTTGCACAGGTCCATGTCTGTTTGGATTTTTTTTACCCTTTGGGCTGCATTTTGTGTTTTTTATATTTATGATATATCCACATCATTTATTTTTTGTCGTTGTACATGCTGCGGTAATAAATCAGCCAACAATGTGCACGGAGTGCTTCAAAAGCACAAAGGTCTCAACTTTATCAAGAAACACCGATGTGATTACAAATGTCAGAAACGGAAAGCGTAAAGACTCCGTCATTAAAGGGAAGGTGTTGTCTTGACGACAGGCAGCCAAGCTGCTTCACGAAGCTCGAGACCAGTGACGACCAGGAGGGAACGGAGGCAGCACACACACCCAAGTGTTTTCCAGCCGAGTCGGATTCAGATCGGGTTTGCTCTCATCACCGCAGATTCTTATCCGTTCTTTATGCCAGCTTGTCATTGCCTTTTTTTTTTTTTTTTTTTTGCTAGAAATCTTTCTAAAAGGACAAAAAGAGCACTTCACTCGCCTCTATACGCAGTACTTTGTACATGTGCAGGTCTATTGTGCGTTTTCTGTCCGTTCAACGCTCCAGTCTGGTTTCACTCACTAACTGGGATGTTTTTGCAGAACATTGAGGCCTGCTAATGTTGGAGGCTTTAACATTAATTCAGAAATGTTACTCTGTATTCTTATGAAGGTTGTACAGCACAGTTTTTACTCTCAGTTCAGTGCACTGGGATTTTAGATGCTGCTGTTTGTGCAGGCATGACAGAACCAAGTCGTATGTTCAGGAGATCTTCCAGTTCCAAGCTCTTTCTAAGCACATTAAAGGAAACATGCAGATTAACTTGAGGCACAAGGTTGAGGAACAGATGTTTTCATCTCTCCTTGGCATTAAGAAGCTGTAGTTGTTGTCTGAATTCCTTTGAAAACCAAGTAAGAACTGGATCTTCTGTTCTACTTTGCATTAGCTCTTTTAAACTATTTTTAAAATCTTTTGAAAATAACAATTGTCTCTCCTAGAGCTGTTTTTCTATTATGCCACTTTGCTATGTTGTCCAGTAAAATGCATGGATCTGAATCTTCTTGGCGGTCCGTTTCCAGCCTCAGCATTTTGTAAATCTTTCACCTGCCCAAACAATTTTTTTTCTAAAGAACAACGGCAGAGTATAGAAAAACATGTGAACAGAATTCCAATTTTCTTTGTCTCCTTCCTGTCGAGAAAACCTGTCGGTTTTTTTTTTCTTCCATCTGTGCTTCCTGTGGCTTCAGTTTGGAATGCCTCGCTGATGGTGAAAATGATTAACAGTCAGTCTTCACTCGGTAACGACTTCCACACCGAAAGCTGTCGCTAGTGCGACCCATCTCTCCGTCTGTAGAACGTCTGACCCACCTGTCAACCTTAAAGTCCCCGACGCGGGGCAGCAGCTGTCTCTAATTTGAACATGCTAACTCGCTAACGTTCAACTCTGAAGGATTTCTTGAACTGATTTTGCTAATTACAGTAGAAAACCGCTTCTGAGGCACAACTGAGAAATGCTAAGTGCTATGGAGGACAGAGAACAAACAAAATGTTGCTACATTTTCTCAGTCAGCTGCTAAATATGCACATAAAGAAATGATGAGAAGAAGGTCATCGGCTTTAGAGGCAACAACCAAGAAAGAAGGCACAGAAACGGACTGAAAGGTTTTCTAGGGGTTTGATTTTCTGGATGAGGCCAAACCCAGAAGACACACCCGTCTGTCCAGTTTCTAATAGGCTGATGTTACTTGGTCCTTTTTTTGTTTTGTTTTGTTTCCACTGATGGGACAAACTTTTGACTAACTTGCACTCCTGTCTGCTTCTGTGTCTAATTGGCTTCACACTATTCACTGACCAAAGGGAGGAATAAACACAGAGGAACTTTAATTATAGTTTCATGTACAAAGGTTTTCTATGAGCTATTTTGTTAACTGTTCCTGCTTTGAATAACAGCCTGTCTGTTCCATAGTTTGTTTTTTTTAAATGAAACTATATTGAAGTATTGTAGTCACTTTATGGATTTTTATTTTGGTTTGTCACCTTGGTGTGATGTGGAGCATTTTAGCAGACAACACACTACAGTAACCTGGCAAAAGACCTAGCATGTGCTAATATAAAAACCAGATAATTTTAAAAGGCTGCTGATGTTTTTAGAGTTCAATTTCAAATAGGTTTGTGGGTATTTGTGTAATCTTGGGAAAAATTCATTGATTCATTGATGTATTTGGGGGGAAAAAAAGACAACTTACAATTTGAGATAAATGTCTACTATAGGAAATTTACTTGAAAAAACAATTTAATTTCCATTTCTAGGATTTAATGACAAACATAAAATTTGCACAAAAAATTATATATACATTTTTTTCTGTGGGGCAAAAAAATTATGAATAATAACATTTAAAAAAGCACAGAGTCCAACTTAATGATAAAACATTCAGCTCTGGAAAAAAAACATTTTGCTGGTACTTGTAGTAAAAATTAAACGCAAAGACGGGAATAAACTGAAAAACTTTTTTTTTTAAACCCTCTTTGTTATTGTATCTAAGTTTAAAAATATTAGCTTATTGTTTAATTTTTAGCCACAGTTATTGAGAGCTATTGTTGAAGATCTAAAGGGCCTCTTGTGGCTCTGGAGCCACAGGCTGCAGGCCCCTGGTGTAGATGAATGTGGTGAGTTTTCCACTGTGCTTCTAGGGTTTTATGATCCTGGCTCTATTGAGGTGGACGTGTTGACATAAATAATTTGAAAGCACGCGGTGATTTATGATGAGCATTCGTGGAAATATGGTTTTAAAGGAGCTTCTGATTTAACGGTACATTTCTTGAGAACTTTTCAAAAGCTTCTTAAGTGCCAACTTTGACAGGAGGTGGGGAAAACAGATCGCCTCTGATTCTGTGGAGCTAAAAATCTGCTGATTCTGGTCAGTACCCGACTTCTTCGATCTCTAGTCATTTAATAAGGAGAGGCTTTAGTAAATCTGCCCGGTAACAATTCAGACACCAATATTTGTTACTGTAGTGTCGCTGACTCCCCAAAAACGCTCCACATGATCGACATCAGGAGGCTGCTTACAGCGCAAAATTGATCAGCAAAATGTCTGCTGGCATTCTGCCTTCACCTCACGGATAAAAACACATTTCTTCAGCTTAATTCCAGCTTAATTGTTTTTTGATCACGATTAGAATGTTTAGAAGAAGGAGAAAGGCAAGCCCTAACAAAACTGTACTTTAGATAAATAAAGAAGTGACAGACTGTGCAGCCCCTTCATTCTAATTATTTCTCTATATTTTTTAACCAAATGTAAACTGCCATCGTGTACAATCTGTTCTGCTGAGTACACTACCCGGTTTCTCTTTGTTTATGTTGCTGACGGTGCCACATGTTGTTGGACCTTTCTGTTCAGAATAAAATCAGATGTTTATACATAATGCCTCTTTGTCTTTGTCTTAATTTTGTTTATTGTGGCCTGTATAGCATTTTTGGCCTTTGGGCATCAATCAGCAAGAGACACTTAAACATGGGAGTAATGAATGTCTTGTCTATTATATGAAATCAGTCATCAGTGCATTAAATGCAACGTACAGCTACAAATATAACCAGTTTATATACCAGAGTTTAGTAATGTGAAGCAATTTGAACTGTAAACAAAAATACTGTACAATAACCTGACTATATGTTTACCATGGTAACAGCAACATTATGTACGGGGGTTACTTTTTTCAAAGGGGCTTTGGTTTTGCTTTTAGTTAGGCCCGAGCAGCTAAGCGCTGCGAAGGCCTATTGTTTTTCAAATGTTTATTATTATTATTATTATTTTTATTTTTCTCCCTACAAAAGAAGTGGCTTTTTGGGGGCTTTATCATATTCAAAAAGTCCCCAAAATTGGTGGACACATAGGGACTGCAAAAAATTTACGTATTTTAAGGTCGACGCGAAAGTCACAAAAGAAATGGCTCAATGGCGCCCCCTAGAAAATTTCAAAAGACCCTCCCCATTGACCTTAGTTTATCGTAGAGACATGAAATTTGGTACACTTGTACATCTCCCCAAGATGCATAGAAAAATGAATTATTGTCATAGTGCAACTCAAACCGGAAGTCGGCCATTTTGGATTGAAAATTTGATTTTGACCCCATTTTGGCCGTTTACAGCCTCCACATTTGATTGAACTCCTCCTAGGGATTTCGATTGATTGGCTTGAAACTTGGTCAGATTGTCCATAAGGCATGTCCCATTCAAAGTTATCAACGTTTTGCGTTTTCGAGCTTGCTGAAGGGGTGTTACCAGGGGTCAAAGTTCACATACTCACCATGAAAAATAAAACTGTTGTAGATCCTACACAGAAATTCATAGAAGTACCAAACCTTCAGTGATTAATCATCTCTGGGTACCCTACAATACCCAATTGTCAAATTATGACGTCACTTAGGCCACGCCCCCTGAGAACAGGAAATGTCATGTTTCACTGTGAACGGTCGCTATCTGAACCCTTTGACTTAATCAACCTGAAACTGTATCCATAGACAGAAGACATGCTGGTGTATTGTGGATTCCAACCTCAACCAGCTGCAATACAGCAGGTGGGCGTGGCAGCGTGACGAAGTGACCTGTAATATCGTTGCAATACGTTTGGCTCTAGATTCCACAATTTCAAGCCAAGCTCCACCAAACTCACTGGGATGGTTCATAATTCACCCCCGGACAGGAATCCATAACAATAGTTGGTGGGCGTGGCCTAAATTTTAAACAGCGCCCCCTAGAATTTTTAAAATGATCAGCCCCAAGCCATGCTTTATCCCACAATTATGAAACTTGGTACACATGTGTATCTTGTCAGGACCTACAAAAAGGTCTCTTGGAGCCATGGTCCAAACCCAACAGGAAGTCGGCCATTTTGGATCAAAGCCGCCACCATGTCCATTTTATTGACGTCGTATCTGATCGAACTCCTCCTACACCGTTTGACCTACAGACTTCAAAATCGCTCTGGACACACTTGAGACATAGTAGATCTAAAGGATCTAAAGTTATCCTACAATTTTTTCTACATCAAAGCATTTGGGCGTGGCTAAGTGTCAGAATTTGGCTATACGCCATGAAACATCAAGGTGCAATAACTTCCACAGGCAAGGTCAGAACTGCATCAGACTTTCCATGTCTCATTATAGACCAGCCATGATCACATTCACGTGGTCAAGTGATGACATCACCTTAGCCCCGCCCCCCTCCAACAGGAAGTTACCTGTTTTTACTGCTGGATGTCTTGCTTTTACTCTATGATTCACATGGGTTTAATCCTGTGACAACTGACATGAAATGCAATGATGATGAACTCTGTCAATGCTCTCTGCTGACTGAACAATATGGGCGTGGCCAAACGGCGACATTAAATCCCTCGCCGTTTGCATACGATCATCTCTAGATCACAAATGCATCATCCCATTTGCACCAAACTTGTTACAGTTGACGCTTGTGACTCTCTGCAGAGCCCAATAGCACAAAGTTCGGATTTGACTCCACTGCGCCCCCTAGGTTAATCCAACAGCCATATCTCCTCTCTGCATTGGCCGATCTGCACCAGATTTTGGGTGCTTCGTCGGGGAGCGCTCGTGGACGCGTATCGCGCGGCGGACAGGCGGGGAAACTTCGCGAGAGCGTCCGCGGTGCGGGAACCCAGGCGGTGGCCGGTAGGCCGGAGCGGCGCTTGGCTGCGAGGGCCGTTCGAGGCCGCTCGCGGCTTTAATTTTATTTATTTTTTTATCAAGGTCAATGCAATTATTTCAGTCAGATTTGACCCATTATTTGCATATATCCACACATTTACAACAAAATAACTTTGTGGGAGGAAGAAAGCAGGTGTTGGAATGAACTTTCAAGTGTCCGGAATTCAATTAGTCAGAAAATCTTTGGAGCTATCTAATGAAGATAACAGAAGTCCAAAGAGAGAGTTTGGGAGACAGATTTGTGAAAACTAAAATGGATCAAAACAATGGCTACATTTTATTCCTTGTGAAAAATTATTTTTGAAAAAATCCCAAAACCTCTTGAGTTTCCAACCTAATGACAAAAAAAACAACAAAAAACTGTCAAAGATTTTTGTTCTACTTTTAGCATCAATTTGTTGTGGAATTTAAATGCTAATATTTCCGGTGTAAATGTTTTAAGAGCGCTAAAACAGTTATTCTTCGATCTACATTTAAAAAACATTTGTGTCTCGATGATTTTTAGCTAAAGTTATTAATAGCCATTGTACATAGTCCAAAGAGCTACTGGAAGTTCTGGAACCTCAGGTTATTTTTTTTTCTTTTCATCTATATCGGAGGTTTTTGATATAGACATTTTCCTCATCTCCTCGCAGCCTCTCCGTGTTTTTAGTGAACTTTACCCACAAACACATTTTCCTTACAGACGTGGCGTCGTTTCAAGGAAAATGTTTAGCATTCATTCCAATGAAATGTCTACAATTTTATTTGATTTTGTTGTAAATGTAACAAAAGTTTGGGACGTAAAAATAGCAAAGAAATAACTTAGTATTTTTAAAATATTTAAACGTGGAGGCGGAAGTTGGAAAGCTCCTAAACAACATAGGTGGAACTATGATTATCGTAAATTGTTTGTATTTATTTATAGTTTTGCAGCAGTTGTTTTTATATTACACTACGTAGTACGGAGTAAATTGGTCTTACAATGGATTTAACAGCAGTGTTTGGACCCAGTATTTGGCCCCTCCCCGCCCCCCCGCTAACACCCCTCTGCAGTTGGTCTCGTCTGGGTCTCCCCAACGCAGCAGGCGCACGTGCTCGGTGTTGTGCTGGGAATTGCGCCGGTGTTGCAGATATGAGGCTCACGTAAAGTGTCATCACGCGGCTAGCTTCGCTTACGCTCCCAGGTCCTTTCACAGAAGTGTGGAAGTGAATACGACGCCTTTGCGTTACAGACTTTACGTGGGAAAGACTTATTTTCACCAAGGGTGGCGTCGTCACGGCGTGACCTGACGCTGCTCCTGTCGGAGTTCACCGGACTGAAGGTATGGAGTCTCTGTCGGCCACACGGTGTTGACATGGTGTCCGCAGACACGTCTTGTAGAGTTCAACTGTTTGCTGGTGTCTTTCAGACATCTGTTAGCTTGTCCCACCCGGCTCTCACCAGCTCCATGTGGCTCCCAAATATTCCACAATGGCCACTGAAAAAAGCAAAACAACCAGCTTACTGCATCTAAAGCACATTTTTATTCTCTAATTTCTCCCAAAAGCCTGTTTCATGGTGTGTAAAGGTGGGGGTTTGGGGGTCGCGAGACGTGTGCCACGTCGCTGACCGAGGGATGGGAGCAGAGGACTGGGAGCAGAGGACTGGGGGATGTTCTGCACAATCACTGCTGAGGCGCTCATTTCTGCGTACAGTCCAGCAGCAGGTTAGAATGTGCTGGGAAACCATACTGTAACCGGAATAAGTCACTGGAAATTCCGCAGCATCGATTTAGACACTCTAGTATGGGCGCATCCATTGCTCGGAGGCCCCGGGCTTTAAAGACGCTGATGGGCACCATGATGCAGCACTACCAGCTGCACAGAGTCAAGTACATCAGTGTTGCAAGACAGAATTTTAGTTTTCAAAGTTTCATTATTTTTCATTACAAAAGCGTAGTTTCTTGTACTAAAAGACCAACTTGTGAAAGAAAGTTGACTTTTTAAATAGTTTATTTCTACCACTCACGATTACAAATGTTGATTTGTATGAAGCCCCTAAGGGGACATGGAGAAAGAAAAAAGGAAAGAAATCCCAGCTTACTTTCTCGAGATCCCAAGAAACTAAGTCGTGATCTCGAGATACTGACTTCTTATCTTGAGATCCCGACTTTTTATCTCGAGATCCCGACTTTTTTTTTTTCCTTTTCGCGGGATCTCAAGATAAAAAGTCGGGATCTCGAGATCTCGACTTAATTTCTCGGGATCTCGAGAAAGTAAGTCGGGATTTCTTTCCTTTTTTTTTTTTTTTTTTTCTCCATGTCCCCTGAGAGGCTCCGTAGATTTGCAACAACCTTTAAGACATTTTCAAATAGAAGCTAAGTGGGGGGAATTTGAAACTTGCAAACTATAAACTTCCTATTTGTATTATGTGAATTAATCAGAATTTATGGGAACTCACTGGAAATTGGGGTACAATGTGTATATATCTTCCATTAGAGAATTACCCCAGAATTGATGTGTTTAAACACTATAGCTGTCTTTATGGCAGCCCAGAAGGGTCAACAAAATAGAAAGCCATCCAGCAAGAGTAAGAAGTCGCCTCCTGCTCCAGAAAAACAAATGACAACAAGCTGGAATTTGAAATAAATGCTAGTTGTTAATATCGGCACAGTTTTATGTATTGGACCAGTACCATGTGTTTAAAAAAAAAAAAAGACATCGGCTTATACCGATGTTGATGCAGATATATATCGTGCATTCCTAATGAGGTTCATCCTAAAAATAATAAAAAAATGTACTTGACCCAATACGTTTGTTCCCAGTGCAATTCTCCAAATTCTTTTCTGTTGCACAATTTTTTTCTGTATTTTTGTTCTTATTTTATCAAGGAATTAAAATTTGACATGTTGTCATGTTTTGATTCAGGGTTTAGAGGTCTGCAGAGCAAAACCATGAGCTCCAGGGTGTGTAAGCACTGCGGCAGCTCAGACATCGACGTTGACCAGGCGCGGGGCGATGCGGTCTGCATGGGCTGTGGCTCCGTTCTGGAGGACAGCATCATCGTCTCAGAGGTTGAGTTTGTGGAGACGGGCGGCGGAGGCTCTCTGGCTGTTGGACAGTTTGTGTCTTCAGAAGGTGAGACTGATGGGACGCCTCTCAGAGGGTATGGATGTGTTTGTTTCTGGTTTGTTAGGGTGTGAGTTGTTTTCTTTTTTCCACTTTTATTTTGTACAGCTAAGCATTGTTCAGATCCACAACTTAATTTTGGAACAAGAAGGACTTGTTCGCACAAGTTATAAAAAACAGAGAGATGTCTCATTGATACTAAAAGAGCGTCAATGAGTTGATTATGGCACTGAAAGCTGGAATTAATGAACAATAAAATGTCTGTGTAACCTCAAAGTAGGGAGCATTCACACCAGCCCTGTTTAGTTTGCTTTAATAAAGCTCTGGTTTGCTTGTCTAGAAAGTCTGTTTCGTTTGGATAGATGTGAATGCTAATCAAACTCTGATCCATCCACAAACCTCGGTCACGGTTTGGTTGGAGTGAACTCCGGTGCGGTTCGAATGCATAGGTGAACGCCAAGAGTGCGCTCCAGAAGCAGGTAGTGGACTACAGTGCACGGTTGCATTTGGTTTTGGTTGCATTTGGTTGCATTCTGGGTAAATGCAACCAAAACAAACGTGCTAGCCTAACTTGTGGGAGAAATGGCTCGTATGAGATGATAAAGGAAACCTACAGTCGCGAAAATCTAACACCACTCCATTTTGTTTTATTATTATTGTTATTACTATTAAGATTTGGTCAAGCTTTCTATAGTAGTTATTTATTTATTTTTTAGCGTTAGAGGATCAACACACATCTCCCTTATTTAAATGCGATTCTGTCTTTCTTTGCTGTATAGAAGAGCTGCTAGGAGAAATGAGTCTCTGTGTTGTCGTATTTATACTCCACAAACACACACATTAGTAAAATTAAAACTTTTAATTTTACTAATTAAAAGTTCCCAAAAAATCAAAAGTATACTAAATGAAATATTACTTTAACTCGCTTGGCTTTTTTAGGAAGTGTTAATGGAGCTTGCAGATGATTCCACGCCAATGAATAAATGCATTTAAATTAAAAGTTGTATTTTTCTAAATTTTCCAGAGTGAGCTTATGCTACTGCAATAAAAAATACATTGTGAATAATTGTGAGGCTAAAGACATTTAAATCTGTCAGTCAATATTTCAATTCTGTCTAATCAGACTGCCCAGTTTTCAATCTTATTTATGTAGATGCGCATTTTGACCACTAGAGTGCGCAGTATAATCACACAGTGGGGTTTCTTTAGATCATCTTGTCGGTTTCTGATGGCAATGTTATCTTCACCTTTTTTAAAAAAAAAATTCAGCCGATTTATAACTTATGTTTGTGCTTTGGAATCTGTTTAAGGTGTAAAATGGTCTTAACGGTGTGAATATTAATAGAAATAAATGTTATATTTCAGCACTTTGTGCTTTGAGTTACTTACAGCTTTTTATTTGTTTTTTTTAAGGTGGTCTTAAAAATCCAACTTTTGGGGATGGACACTTCTCAGGGATGGGGTCCGAGTCCCGAGCTCAGACGTTGCAGAGAGGTGAGTGACCAGCAGAGGGAGCCACATTGCTTTAGCTAAACTTCAATATGTTATGAAATATGAAATAGAGAAACATAAAGAGTGATGTTGATTCTGCTGAACAACATCAGCATGGAGTTTTTAACATGACTCAACATAAATGTTATGAAAATGAGTAATTTAACGTCTCCCTGTTGGACAGAAGAGGTTTAGACTGGGGACACATTCTTCGACTTTTGATCTTCACTAATTCTGAAAGGACTTTTTACTTCATTTTTTTGTTCCACAACTAAAAGACCAAAGATCACTCACTTAAACATTATCTATGCTGAGGGAAGTCGGGCTACAGGATTCGTCAAACAAACTTGAGCCAAACCGAACTCAACAAACTCTTGTGGAATCTCTTGAAAAGGCAACAGAAGGTGCAAACCTACCATTAGGTGGCAGCAGTGGTAGATATTATCAGATTACGACTGCCAATGACTATCAAGTTTTTTTCTTTGGTTGTTTTCAATCACTATGGGATTATAATTAGCTAGTTTATGGTATATATGATCGCTCATAATGTTTCTAGGGGTTCCGTTTATTTGGGTTAGTCATAGATGTGTGTTTAAATCTTGAAGTCTATGTTGAGTCGTTTGAGTCGCATGTTTAAAGTTCTGCTACATACATACTGTTATAGGGATTAAAGTACATTCCTTCACTGATGTTACTTTACATATCATGTCAAATTAATAAAATCAATAGAGTTGACCTTGTGTTAACAGGTTGTAAAATGACCTAATTCTAACCTTTACTGTATAAACTCACATCAGATTCCACACTGACAGCAGTAACTCAGTATCTTCCACCAGAGTGCAGGAGTTTCAGCAAACTCTTTATTCAGACATTTTGCAGATGTTTCTTTCTGCACAGCTCTGTTCATTTCAGTCAGGTTGAGGTCCAGACATTGACTAGACCCTTGGAACATCTTGATTCATTTCTGTCAGTCCCTCTGACAGAAGGTCCGCAGGTTTGCTGCTGCATTTGGGATCATTCATTGTCCTGCTGACGGCCCATTGAGAACAAAGCTTCAGCTGTCAAACAGAACCCCTCTGAATTTGCAGTAGAATGCATTATGAACAGATTTACATCATGATCTGGTCTTAGTGGAAGGCTAATTGTTTGGTCTTGCTTCACCAGCATGTCGGTGCAGCATAGTATTTGCATGAACATACTGCGTTTTGTTCTCTCCATACATGACACTGCCTAATAGGGCCAAGCCCGTCTGCCCTGGGTCTCCTCTGACAAAAAGCCATTCAACCAAAAGTCATATAAACTCAGCTCTCTGCACACCGTACCTGTGCTGCCTTTCTTTTTCGTGAGAAACGAGCTTTAGAGTCTGAAATGGAGCCGCAGTAGAAATGCCTGAAGTGACTCAGATATATTGTCTAGCTTGTGTATATCTGCGGTTCTCCTCCTACCCAACTCCTCAGAGTTCTTTGGTATTCTTCATTGTTGAGTCTCACTTCCCGAGTCCCTGAGTTCAGTAAAGCTAGACTCTTTTACAGGGCAAAGAGGAGCTCTTTGCTCTGGGCTTCTCCCACCGTCTGCTCAGTCTGACTCATTAACCGAGTCACAGAGCTATCAGTCTGCTGCGGGCGCTGAGCAACAGCAAAACATTCAAGGATCCAGGGGATTACTTTAGACAGTGTGGGTGTGTGTTGCAAAGACTGGGTTTCTATGGGGAAAAGTTGTTGCAATGCGACGACCAACTTTCAACTACAGATGTGGTCCGGATTCCTTTAGAAGAGCAGAAGAGAAAGGCGTGTTCCTTTTATTGTGAAATTAGGATTTTAAATCCCAACCTCCTCTGAACATCTAAAAAGTGAAAAAACATTCAAAACAAACATCTCAGTATTTAACAGAATAAAACTCTATCCGTCCGTCTATATCTTCTTTCTGGCTCAGGTCTCTCTACAACAGAATAGAGCGGGTTGTGCAGATGCAGATCCAATCTGCTTATTGATCTCCCATCACTCCTTTTTTCCTACATTTGTGAACAAAACCCTAAGATCATTAAACTCCTGCACTTGATGTAGAACCTCATCTCATGAAGCATGACTAATTTACAGGCGATAGGTGGCGCTGTAAGCTGTACTGGCACCATACATCTGCTGCCCATACAAGATCAAGCATCCTTGAGCTCCCAACATATCAAACTACCCATCCCAGGTCCAAACTCTGCATGTGCTGTTTATTTTACTTGCTTTCATTGGCTTCCCCAAAACCTGTTTGTTTTTTTTAGCTCATCTGTGTGTTTGTTCCCAGGCTGACTTGGTCAGATAGATGAGTAAATGTCAGACCATCACAGTGTCCTACTTCCTCTTCATGTAAATGTCATCAGATGATGATGGTTCATCTCTGGGCTTTGATAAAGCCTTTAGCTCAGGGGTGTCCAAAGTGGGTCCTCGAGGGCCAGCATCCTGCATGTCTTAGTGTTGCTAGTGGTAGCAACAACCTCCTCAGCAAGTCAGTGTTCTCCTTAGGCCTTCTAATGAGCCATCATTTGATGCAGGTGTGCTAAACCAGGGAGAGAACTAAAACATGCTGGATGCCGGCCCTTGAGGTCCCACTTTGGACACCCCTGCTTTAGCTCCTCAGTTAGGTGGTTAGTTTGAAGCTGTGACCAGGAGCTCCAATTAAAGCTGCAGGCTGATTTCACTTCTTTCTTATTATCTCTGACATGAGGAGCCATCTTTGCCATTAGCGTTGGATCTACAGCCGCTGGTTCAGTGTGGAGCCTTTTTACATTACATTGTACCATTTGTAGACTTGCTAGTTTTGCTTGACGTTTATTTGCTTTAATAAAAATCAATAAATGACAGGACTGCAGGTTTTTGAAGATTGATAGTCACCTACTTACATTTCTGTTCTTCCTCTGACTTGTTTTTTTAGACACTTCACACACTGAAAATGATTAACTTTGCGTCTTTTCTCAATAGCATCCACACTGAAGAGTGTTGTCAACATTACCCATTAGTTTGTCTAAGGTGCCTTCACTGATTGGACAAAGAGTTTTCCAACCTACTTGTGTAAACATCAAGAAACCACACGCTCTTTAGTAAAAATCAGATAAGTCTGGTATGCATAAATGATTGGAATCTTCTAATCTCATCAAGCTTGTTTGATTTGACGTTTATCTCGTTCAGGAAATATGTGGTTTACACAAATGGGTTGAGATGTTTGCAGACAGATGTTTGGAATTAACAATTCAGACTAACTAAAGCTTTAAGACTTGAATGGTTATCAATAGCGACCAAAAAAAAACCTTATCTGTGTAAATCTAATGTCTAATTAAGTTTTACACAAAAAAATAGACTTTACAACATATTAAATCAGTCTTTCTCTGTCAGGAAAATGTCATTTATTTGATCTCTATTTCCACACCAAGCTGTTGTAGTTGATTTGTTACAGCAAAAAATGCTAATCCACTTAACGATACTGATTTTTATTGCAGATGCAAGTTATCAATTAATGACTTAATCCAAAGTTGATTGATCTGATCGACGTAGATTCACTAATAGGCGGCCATTTTCTTCAAAAGTTTTGATTGGTATCGTGGGGTTGACATGTTTTTTTTCATGTGCTGTATTTTAACAAAATCAATTAAAAAAAAAAAATGTCAGCTGTGGTATATACTGGCTGAATTAACAAAAAAAATTGTGGTCTTGCATTATTAAACTTAAACATATTTATAATCTCCCAGAAACCGCTAAAATCAACCATCCTCACTGGCATCATGAAGTTTTTAATCATGTTAAAATGTTGCTGCATCTTGCTTTCCGCTTTTCTAGCATTACATCCTCGCCTTCATGTTACATCAGTAGCTTTTGAATAAAAGGTTGAAGCTGCGCCAGCTCGGCTGAATGAGCGCTGATGAGGTGAAACTTGAGGAGTTTGTCGAGTGTTTATATTTCTAAACAGAAACGCAAAAAGAGTATTTTGCCAGACTGGTTTCTCTTGGGAAAGGACGCCCTCTATGCCGTCTTTCTCTTACAACTGGCTTCTTCCGAATGACCAGCGGCGCCCTCTTCTGGATGGCGGCCAAACTACAACACTGAAAGAAGGTCGAGCAGACGTTATCGGTTAATCGATTGGAACCAATTCTAATATAACCATTAATCAACAGTCAAATGTAACTCGATTAAATGTTTGCGTCCCTACTTTTTATTATTTTTTTTGACAGTTTTGATTACATTGATGAAAAAGGTGCAACAACATAAAACAAGCATTTCCATTGGGACTCCAAGGAGATACGATGTTCCAGTAGAGATGTATTTTATTGCAACCCAGGATGGATTAATTGACGTGAAAAAGATGAGGAGCTCTGAAGGACTGTTTAGACGTGGTTTTGAGTAGGCTGTGATAACGTGCGTGTTTGTCTGACGCAGAGTACACACTTTGTGATTCCATATCCACTCAGCATGATGAGACCAGTCCCTCACATTCCCAGACAACCCACTCAGTAAGGTCACACATCTGGCTTTTGTGTGTTAACTTTCGGCGACCTGTTTAGCACATATGAGGTCATGAACTACAGACACACACACCACAGCTTACTGGCAGCACTTAGTGCAATCATCTTTGACCTGGCTCTCCATCTGTTGTACCTGCATCTGTGTGTGTCTGCAGATGGGGAACATGTGTTTGAGTGAGAGAGTCTGCTGCTTGTTAGAGTCTTGAGTATTTACTCATAATAAAACACATGTAATCTTTGCAGTTGTGCAATAACAGTACCACTGTAATGATGGATGGAACATGACAGAATACTGTATAATTGACCGAGCAGAGCGGCTCTTATGGAGTGTTAGACTATTCTCTTGGGTTATGAATCATTTCTGCTTATGGTGGTTTATGTTTTACCAGCTGGAACCACCATTACAGACCATGCTGTCAATTTTCAACACGACATAAAATGCATAAATCAGAGCCTATTTTTTAAGCAGCACTATTTAATTTAAGCAATTAGATCTATATTGACTTCATAAAAGAAATCATTCAACTTAAACTTATCGCATTGGGTCATATGTTATGTATCAGCACAACTGATCACATCGTTGTAAAATGATGTGATAAGTGAAAGGAAATTGATACATTACTGTGAACACTTTTGTTTTTTGTTACAAACAAAACCTGAATATTTTGGTATGTCTTTTTAATCACCTTGTACTTTGGTATACTGAAATAAAATCTAGTGAAGCTGCTTTCCTCCAAAAGTTACTTAATTCATAAAAACTGCTGAATTGAATGGTTTTCCAGCTACATCTAAAAATTGGACTAGCAAAAAAAAAAAGTTTAAATATATTTTATAGTTTCAAAAAATGTCCTCTTTGTCCAACTAGCTAAATTTATGTTAGCATGAAAAATGCGAGTTCATAACACATGGAATATAGCCAACAGTAACTACACTCCAAGCAGTCCTTTACAATATTAATATTTCACTGATGTTGCTATGGTGATGTAATTCAGGTATTTTGCGGCTCCAAATCCTACAGCGTAGAACAACTTCTTCCTGTGTAATTATTCTGAATGTGTGGTTTTGTGTTTCCAGCTAAACAACACATCAACACCCTGGGCCGCCAGCTTCAGATGAACCAGCACTGCCTGGACACGGCCTTCAACTTCTACAAGATGGCCCTCAATAAAAGCCTGACACGCGGCCGCAAGTCTGATCACATCATGGCCGCCTGCATCTACCTGGTCTGCCGCACCGAGGGAACGCCTCGTATCCTTTCTGTACCCAAGTGTGTTATGTGTCGGGGAGTATATTCTTGGATCTGAAGAAAAAAATCAGTCTTGTCTCATGGCAAAACAAAAAGGGGACAGTGGCTAAGATCATTTTTACCCGCAAGTTAAAAATGAAGGAAATTGAGGCTAATTTAAATATTCTTTTTTAAAAATGTTCACATTGATGCAAACTAGATTTTTTTAAAATTTCCGATAAAATAAAGTGACTTGTTTACAACCGAATACCAAAAAGCCACCTTTTTTTTACTTATTTATCAGAACATATGATCAAAAACATTTCTAAATGTCTCTGCGTTCAATCTGAGGAATGTGTGCAACACTCCCCACTCCTAACTGTGATAAGATGTTCTTGCATGTATCCATCCATCCGTTTTCTGTACACCCTTAGTGGGGTCGGGAGGTACTGGTGCCTTTGTAAAAGATTAAATTTTTTCCCAAAAGATGCTACCTTAATGAAAGCCTAAATGTTACAGCAGAGCATTATTATTATTATTCAAAGAACAGGAAGAGCTTTGGGACTCCTCCTTCCTGATGAACATAGAACCTCTTTACATTAGAGCTCAGCGTGTCTTTGCCGTGCCGTTCCCGACGCGCCTGGCCTGCGAGGATGATTGGGTTACGCAACCGCTGGCGGGTTTGTTATTCTGATGAAAGAGAGGGGAGCAGGCACTGTGAGGCCTTTGCTGCTGCGTTGTTGACTCAGCTTCTGTTTGTGTCTGTGTTTCTGTGTGGGTTCGTTTCCACAGGCCTATCTGTTCACGCATGTTTGGAGAGGTAAGGCTGTGGTTAAAAATAGTCTCTTCCCCTCCTCCCTTTTCCACAGCTGGGTGAAGTCGTGGAGATGATCAGGGCATAAACAAAAGGAGGAGGAGGAGGAGGGCTGAGTCTTACCTGAGGTTGAATTTAATGAGCACCAACAGCATAGAGATGCTCAACAGTCTGGAACACGGATCCATTTTTAGACCTCAGACAGATTATGCACACAGAGCCAGGTCTGCTTTCATTTTTGTTCTTCCGGCCTTCGTTGTGTTTCCTTTTAACTTCATAGCACTAACTTTTTACCACTTCCCCTGTTATCCAGTAGAAATAACTTGTCAAGCACTTTGAACTTCTTGCCAATCTGACTCGACGATTAAGCAGAGCATTCTTATGGAAGGTCAGCAGCATCTCCATTAGCTATTTTTAAATTCCGTCAATGAGGGAGGTCAGCCCAGTTACTGAAAGAGGCTAAGCAACGCAGCATCTCTGAAGTGGGATGCTACTGGGCTTTCTCTTGGGGGAGGAAAGAGCTGCTTAACGTCAGCAGGTTGCTGTGGCCTTGTTCTAAATCTGAACATTTTGTTCCTCCTTAGGATTGCTTTAGCAATCAGAGCAGCGAGTCTCTTGAATCTTAAGGACTTCTGTTTACAGAGTCCCACACAGTGTTGGTATGTTTGAGAAGTAGCTCTGGATGAAAATCTGGAGCTTGGACAAAGAAAGATTGTCGGTCACAGAGGGCTGTTGTAAACGAATATTTTAGTAATCGAGTAATCTATCGATTATTCTTACAATTAATCGAGTAATCGGATAAAAATAAATCATAAAAACATATTGATAAATATGGCGTAACACCAGTGTTGCTGTCGGATACCAATATCAGTCCTGTGTTTCATATATGAGCTTCCCTAATAATTAAGTTTTTGTAGTTTAGAAAATTAATTTGTAAAAATAAAAGCTCATTTTCTAAGTTAACCTGAAGAAAAGTTATACAAACATCTGAAATTATTTTCAGTTTAATAATAAAGAGCTAAGCTCAAAAATACTCTTATAAAAAATGTCTATAGCTTTTAGTTTATGTTTTCATCGTCAGTGAGTTTAATAGATTAACTCTGACCTTGCCCACTTATAGCTTTGTGTTCATTAGCGACGGGATTTGACATCTTTGTTTGTCACACAGAAACACATCTATCAGATATGTAAGGTCATGATGAGCTTCGCTTTGTTGCGTCCGGGACGATATGAAATTTATTTTCCACTTCGTCCATAAAGTTACTCATCTAAAGCTCAGACGCCCGCCATGTTCAGTCTATCCGCTCACCTATAAATACTCCTGCAGTGCTCGTCCCGCCATTCGCTTTGAACCAGCTGCTCCTGCCGTACTCCAGGCATGGCGCCAGTCATTTTAAGGACGCCTATTGGTCCCCCAAAAACGATGAGAACCCAGGCATTATCATCAATTAATAAAATCCACGCAACACAGATAATGTTCCAGCCGGAACACGGTGCGCTAAATAATAAAACATAACTTAATGAAGCTTCAAGGCAGGTAAATTTTCCCTGAGGAATTTTAACAATCGAGGTACTCGAATCACTCGAGGAATCGTTTCAACCACAATCAAACATTTTCCAAATAGTTGTTTTTGTTTAAGCTTGTAGCATAATAGATGCTCTTAGAGAACTACTGAGTGTTTGTTGGACTTCCTCAGACTTCTAAGTTAGTGTCAACAGTGATGGTTATTCCTTTGATGTCCCCAAATATTACGTTTGGTACATGCCAGGCCAGAGAGGATAATACCTTGAACCACTGAGGAGGTTTTGAGGATCCTCCAGGTTCCTCAAAATTCTGAAGTTTGGAAACTGTGTAGGTCCACCCAGGCGTTTTGCACAGATGAATGGTTGCTAAGGGAGATTATAGGATTTCTCAAACATGCACGAAACAATCAAAGCAGCACTCCAGGTATGTCTTTGTTGAGGGAACAGCGTGTTATGATCCATCCATCCATCCATCCATCTTCTACCGCTTATCCGGGGTCGGGTCGCGGGGGCAGCAGCTTAAGGAGGGAGGCCCAGACTTCCCTCTCCCCAGCCACTTGGGCCAGCTCCTCCGGGGGAATCCCGAGGCGTTCCCAGGCCAGCCAAGAGACATAGTCTCTCCAGCGTGTCCTGGGTCTTCCTCGGGGCCTCCTCCCGGTGGGACGTGCCCGGAACACCTCACCAGGGAGGCGTCCAGGAGGCATCCTGACCAGATGCCCGAGCCACCTCAACTGGCTCCTCTCGATGCGGAGAAGCAGCGGCTCTACTCTGAGTCCCTCCCGGATGGCCGAGCTTCTCACCCTATCTCTAAGGGAGAGCCCAGCCACCCTGCGGAGAAAACCCATTTCGGCCGCTTGTATCCGGGACCTCGTTCTTTCGGTCATGACCCAAAGCTCATGACCATAGATGAGGGTAGGGACGGGTAGGGCGTGTTATGATGTAAAGCTCAAATAAGTTGTTTATGTCCTTTATCCAGGAAAATCCAATTGGGATTAAAAACCTGGAATTCTGGCCAGGAGGCTGCAAAGATTACACAACAATTACAAATAGTTACCACACAAATAATAACTATTAAAAACTGTCACAATTTTAAGAATTTATCTCTAATGCTCTGTCTGGACTTAAAAGTGTTCAATGAAATAAGTTCAGTTTATTTCCAGACTTTTTGCCAGATGTTCAGTGTAGATGGAGCAGAGTAAACAAAGGCTGTTGTTCCCAGTTCTGTGTGGAGAAATGGGGCAGAGAGCAAGAGATGGTCATTTACACACAGAGTGACAATCAATGTTTCTCTGTGTGATTAAATCACAGATGTACAAGTACAGCAGCCCAAGCAAGGCCTCAGAAATAAAAGTGTTCCAACCTCCTGGTGGACCAAGAAGGTCAATTCACTTGAATGGCATGATGGGTCAAGGCTTTACAGTTTGTAACAAACCCCCAGAGAAACATGATGGATAGATAGTATCAACGTTTTGGTAGAAATTGTGCTGAGGTGTTCATGTATAACAAGTCTTTGTAATCTAAAGCAGATAAAAATGTTGCTGTGACCAGCAGCTTTCTCACCTATAAAAGAACAATGATATTTGTTTCAAAGGAAGAATCTCAATTTGGGTTTAATGTGCTGCGTGGAGGAATGGCGTGATGCTGTGATGCATTGTTGTCTGGTGACGGCAGTAAACCAGCAGGCCCTGCAGTGAACCAGAGCCAGGCCTCGCTCTGGTTCACTGGCAGCCCGGTCATTCAGTTTTACTTCAGCTTGAGGTGTTGCTTTTTTTCATTGTCACCATTGGCTTTTGAGGGAAATTCAGTACGTAAATAATTGTACAGTTGTGGTTTGTCTCATAAATTTTTACCTCTAAACATTCGCATTTTATTCAGATGATGGGTCTGCAAAGCTCCATAAAACACTTGTCGTTTTATAGCACAGTCAAGTAACTGTTTCCATCAGTTTCTATGAAATACAGTATACATCAAAGATAACTTAAAAGAAAATTGAATTTGCCATTTTAACGCCTTGAAATTGGCCCTCTGTCTCTTTAAGAAGCTCCTACTCTCTGACTACGCCTTTGGCATGTCATCACAACAATGCTGCTCCATTATGATATTTACAACCGCTCTTTGGAGAGTTGGACTGAGAAGTAGTTTCTATGATGAGCTCAGCAGACTCCCATTTCCAGCTCCAGCTAATTGCTGCTACTAGTCTGGAGGAGCTGGAGGCTATACCTCAGAGGGAGGAGCTGTGTGGAAATAGGCGGAGCTTTGTGAGAGCGAGCATTTAGCCATGTCCGAATGGTTGCCATGGCAGATTCAAGGATTGCTGAAACATGCATGAAAGAATCAAGGCAACACTCCAGGTATGTTTTTGGTGAGGAAATAACATGATATAAAGCTGAAAAATTTACATTTTCCATAATACCTCTCCTTGTGTGCACAAAAGAGCTTTTCAAGCTTCAAGATCACAAGATGCTTTGCAGTCCTTTAAGAGCCAGGCTTTGCTAAATTGTGTTGTCTGTAATGTGTTTGCAGAAACATTCAAACTTGACGGATAAATGATCTCATCTACCTGAAAGGTTTTCATTGCTCATATGAACAGCTGTGCTTTTTGTTTTACATCTTAGAACAATGTGTTCTAAGACAAACATTTGTAAGCTCACCACCCATCAAACTGCACCTGGGTGCTCAGGAGCAGAACCCAGATGTGTGCGAAAGGTTCTCCTGGTTTTGGTTCTCCTGATCGGTTGCAGGTTGTCCGTTAATCTCCAGGTGGCGCGTGCCGGGATTATGTTCTCCATCTCATCTGCACGCCTGCTAATTCTATTGTGAGGCCCGTTTCAGAGGAGCCTCGTTAATCCAGCCTGACACCCTGGAGACAGGTGCACCTGTCGCCACGGAGACACTGTAACCACGGCAACCAAATGTCTGCGCCAGCTGAGCACTAGGAGGAAGAGACATCCAGAGGCTGATGTTGCAGAAGCTGTGTGTTTTTGAGTTTTGATTTTTGTGAAACACTTTTTGGACCTTTATGCAATTTGCCTTTTTTTTTTTTTTTTTTTTTAAAAGACGTTGGAAATTCAAATTAATCCCAATTTGTACAGGACAGCCAGACAGTCACACCAAAAGCAACAATTTGAGTGGGTTCATGAAACTCTGCCTTATGTTCTCCATGTCAGCTACTCAACTTCCTTCTTGGTTTGTTTTCGGGTGATTTCACTTTGATTCTTTTCATTTTCAACCGTTATGTTGTGGATATTTTATCCTGAAATTCTTTGGGTTTACAACAGTATTTCTGGGTTGGTTGTAATGAATCCGGATGAGTTCAAATGTGTTCCTCCTTTCATCTTGATTGCCTTGACCTTTTTTCCTCAGACATGCTGCTGGATCTCAGTGACATTTTGCAGGTATGTTATCGGTGCAGCGCTGTGAAAAATGACTTCATGTTTTAATATTAGATGGTAACCGGAGTAGGTACCCAAACATAATTTCATCTACTAACTTTGGTGAAAAACTATCATTTCCAAAAAAAATCTGCCATTGGAAATTGGTACGTTTCACAGATTTTCCAGAATTGTTGACCTAAAACATGTGGCAATATCATGCTGAAACATTTTGATTAAGATATTTGACAAGATTAGATTAGATAAAAAAAAACTTGGTCAGATTTTGTGCTTTTGAAATCAGTTTGATTTGAAAACGTTTGTCACATTTTAAACGGCACAGTTATGACTGTGCCGTTTAAAAAAACAACAAAAAAATTTTGTTTTGCTCTAAAGTATATTTAAACTGCTAATGTTTTCCTCTTCTGGCTTTCACAAGGGTGACTAACCAATATGGGGGTAATTCCATTATGATTTACTGAAACAATCGTAGCGTGCATAGTTTTAAAAATAAACGTGCGCTTCCTCTATGTTGTTTTTTTCCCATTTAATTGCCAACAAATGTTCATAAAGTGCAGAAAACGGCTCCTAGCCGCTCACTAGGTTGTGCCTAAAAGCAGCTCTTCCTCACCGCTCGGCCACACGTCTGTTCTGTGCAATAAAACCTGAGGTGTGTGTGTGTAAATTTAGAAACCTCCATTAGTCTACATATTTAATGGCAGCCGATTTGCAGTGAGTGGAGGGTGTGGTGGTCATGGTGGGACATTTCTTTGAGTCACAGCTGGTCAGGAGCTTTTATTTTTATGCTCCCAGCTGTCCTGCAGTAGCTGGCGGCCCCTCCCCCACCACGTCTTCCCATACACCCTGGTATTTGGAGGCTGAGGGTAGGTCTTTTTGTGGTGAGGGGCTGTGAGGGGGGTGATTAATGCTGGGTGTTCGGGCAGCTGTGGGCCAGTTCCATTCCACTACTTGTGTTTTTTAGTGGATCCACGCCCAAGCCACTTGATCTTTCTTGCATTATCTGAATGACTGTGCCACATCTAAAAAAATTTCCTTGAAATATCAGCTGTCCTCTGCAGCTTTCGTGAGGCGTTTTCTGCGTTTGTGCCTGTTGCTGTGCAAAAGAAATCTCCGGACGGTGGGATGTGTCGGTGGATGTACTCAAGCTCTGTGTCTCTCACAACAAATGACAGCATCATCACTGCTAATTTATGTGATTGAGATCAACTTAAAGTGGCTCAGAATTGCAAAAATGGAAAAATGATTCAGGTTCTTACAAATAATATGAAACCATTCCGGCGTTTTCATCCCAATCCACTCAGTCAGTAGCTGATGTTCCCATTGACCATTGAGTTGCACACTTTCACATTTGGCCATATGGAAATTGGTTTATTTGGCACAACTGCAACGGAATCTGTTTTTTCACATCACAGTCACATGATCAGCAGCTGGACGCTGCCACTGGTCCAAACCACAAAGAAGAGGACAGGAAGTAGTAGGAGGATCATGGCGTGAAAGGTTTAATTTTTAATGACACTGATCACGTGAACAAGCTTATTCATGTGTGATTTTAATCATTTAATGGAAACATCGCAAGTGCAACTGTTTTTTCGATATTAGTGGAATGTTAGCAGTTCTCCACAGGTGCTGCGGAAACGCAGCTACTACCACTTTTCAGTTGCAACCGCTTTTATTTCTTTTTTTTTTTTTTTTTTTGCTGCTTTTGCATGGTCAGACTGAATGTTTTCCTGGTTCTTTGTTGCACAATGACTCAATGACTGTCTGATATGTGTTTCACCTTCTAAGACTTCCCGAAAATGATCAAAACCGTTTTATGCCTGGGCTCCTCCAACACATGATTGCTCATTGCTCTTTTATCTAAACCATTCCACATGTAAGTTACCTCCCTAGGTTGTTCTGTCTTCTTCAGGGTCAACACAGATCAAACATTTGATTAAAAAAGAAAAAAAAAGTTCTAAAAGTTCTGGCTCACGATATTTCCTGAAACCTCTCTCGGTTTTAGGGGTTTTGGGACGTCTTTACTGTATGATTGCCTCTTAAGTGCACCTTTGTTTATTTATTTAGCATAATACTGACCTTATTCTTGTGATTATGTTACCGTACAATTACCATGTTGTCATTTTAAAAAGCATTGAAACCAAAGAGGCTTAGTTTTAGGGTTTAATAGATTCAACTGTTCCACTGTGCAGCCCTTTTTTTTAACTGTTTTGTTTTTAAACGAAGAAGTAATAAAATAGGATCTGTACTTTCACATTGCCAAATGGCCATTAATAACTAAAACAACCTGTTGAACTAAATCTGTAAATATTTACAATCCATAAAACATTTAAAAGCCTTTTCTTTTTCACTGATTACTTGGACTCAAAATGTTTATCTGTGCTCCTTCATTCACTGGATTGGTTTAATTTTCCAACCTGCTGATCTCTGATCAGGGCTAATTTTTGTTCACTTGAATAACATTAAGAACAGATTTTAGTTGTTACTGCAAATGTTTTTTTTTAATTCTTTGTACTTTAAAGGTTGCTACTCGCCACAGGCTTTATTTTTTTGTTTTTTTTTATAAAGATCAGTTTTTTATGCTGACATTTTTCTGTTGGCATATGTCTCTACTTCCATGTTTGAGTCTAAATTCCTTGCTGGAATCCGGGGTCCCTGCTGACTCCCAAGGGTGCTGCAGTGAGACTCCATCCATCCATCTGTCTGGCCTGGACGCCTGGCCCTCCTTAAGCACCATGGGGTCCGGGCAGACTGTCTGAAGGAATGACAGAGCTTTCACTGGAGGTCATGACCTTATTCTCTAGCCTTTGCTGCCTTCTGCTCCAGATTTCAGCACTGAAGCCCCCCTCCTCCTGCCCCAGGTCTTAATTTTGGACTAACTCTGTTACCTCTGGAGGAAGACGACAGAAAGTGGCTCTGTCCCTTTGTTATTCCACAGTATCCATCAGTATGTCCTTTCAGTGGGTGGGTTGGGGGGTTGAATTTACCGCAGGGCCTTCTGGACGGCCAGTGGGCTGAAATACAATGAAACATCTGTGATGGGCGGTTCCGACGTAGACGATTGTACCGCCCTGCTAGGCTTCACCCGGCTCCACCCACACAGCTCCTGCTGCCTCCATCAGCTCCACGGAGTTTCAAAGAAACTCTTTGATCCCCTAATTTATTCATGATCAGTGAGAATAATGTTTGAAGTTTTTAATAATGCCACAAACAAAATGGCACGGCAGAGATTAATTTAACAGAATGTGGATGTATTTATCAGACCAAATAACTTAAGGGAACGTTGTTGTTTTTTTGTGTCCCATTTGGAAGTTGATTTTATTTGACATGATTGGTGTTGGTATGGAAAAAGATGGCTCTGGAAAAACGAAATGGCTTGGAAAATATGAGTATTTTCAGACTTCATTGTCTAAACGTTGTGCTTCCTTCCTTCCTCCCTCAACATGTTTAGTGGGGTCAGAGTTCAGTCGTCACAGATTCACCTTCTCACTGATTCTTAAAGGGGCAGTATTATTTGTTTTCCATCCACATTGTGTCATTTGTTGCACGATCAAGTAATTATCACCTCAGCTTACAAAGTGATCAGTGACAGGAAACTGAAAGCATATAACTTTTTTGGGGCATGTTTAAAAGCTGGGATGAAAACATAAGAAAAACTCCAAATAATAAATTATGGAGGGTTGGGTTTCCTGCCAACCAACCGATTTACCCAGGCCAGGTTTGAGGGAGTTCAACCCATTTCTCTGTCAGCTGGTATATTGTTATGGATTCTCACAGAATTGCTCCATACTTCACTTTCATTGTGGCTTTATGAAGAAATAGGTGTTTTTTTTATGCTGTGATTTAAACTGACAAAATAAGCCCGATCTGGGTGTCTAACAAACTGCAAACGTGTTTTAAATGTTGCCGTTTTATAGAAAAACTTTTTGAAAAAGTACATTCAGCTCAGATGGACACCAGTTAACAATGTTGCATCTATTTGAATTGTTACACTCTGCATTTCGGGAAAATTCTGCCCCAGAAATGAAAATGAAATTTCCAATGATGTTTGCTCATTTACTGGCTGTTGTTGCTGGATCTCACCGTTGCTTTTGATACAGTAGATATCTGTACTTTGCTTGACAGAATTATTTTAGTATCTCCGGACTCCAGTGGTAAAGATGTCACTAATCATATAAGTTTTCCTGTATTTTGCACCATTTGGTCTGATTCTACCATCATGTGGGGTAACCTTTCACCTGTATGCGCATTACAAAATGCATCTGAAACATCTAGACCACTCAATGCCTTGGATTTATTTTTTTGACACTGCTTAATGAAAGCCGTGGACAGCTCTTTTAACCTTACAGTGGAGTTCACTCTCAGTTCAACAGTCAAGAACACAATCTAAATACATGACTGAGATTTAAGCAGACCTCTCAATGCTAACTGACCATGTATCTAAATGTCATATTTGACAGTATTGTTAAAGTTGATATTTAATTTCTTTACGTCGGTGGTCAGCAGTGACTCGAGTGGTCGAGGCGGTCCTGGAGGTTCCTGGTTCATACCTTGTTCCTTCCTGCGATAATTATGGGTGGGATCAGGAATGGCATCCAGCATAAAACGTCCGCCAAGTTTGTGTTGCGCACAGCTGTGGAGTGAGGCTGCTTAGCTGTGGCATTCCTGGTGCACGAGGTGCCAAAAGGATGTAATATTCTTATTGTTCACCTTTGGGCCCTTTAAAATACAAATATAAAATCTTTACTCTAGGAAATGCTTGTTGCCACCTTAGTAGTATACACTTTCCACTGACAGACTGCCATATTCTGTACTCACTCTCAAATAGTCCAGTGCAAAGTGGCAGATTGATACATTAGCTTGCTTGCATTTCTTCCAAAACTTGCTTTTCTTAAGTTTTTTTTTTTATTCTGGTTTTGGATATTGTGGAGCTGATTAACCTCTCCAGAACTTGCATACCTGCCAGAGTACTGGAATTGCAGTATTTTGCAGATATGTGTACATTTTTAGCTACTGGTTCTTAAACATAATATAGACTGAGGTAATTCAACCAGTATTGCCAATAGCGTACATTCCACCATAAGCCGATGATATAACATGCAGTATCATGTCATGCCATCGGCTCAGTTGTTGCTAAACTACCATCATAACACCCCATTACATTTGCAGATTTTAACCACACCTCATACCCTGCTACATCTCCAACCTTTCAACTCTTGTAAGCTGCATTGCCAGAAAACACGAGATGTTAATTTGTTTCATGTGAAAATGCCAGACCTGCTCTTGGCGAAAAAGCTCAATCTCTTATTTGTCTGCTTTGTGTATTAGCCCTTTGTTGAAAGGTGACTTGTTCTTAGAAGAACCATGAGAAGATGAACCTGAAGAAGCTCTATTAAGGTGTTGATCACCTATTTGGGATTCTGCTTCACCTCTTCAGCCTTTGCCTGGAGAAGACCCTAGAGACATTTCTATCACTGTGGATGACAACCTGCCCTATTCCAGAGTCGAATATAGCTCATCAATCAGATTGTGACTGCTAAAGAACTGTTGCTCTAACCTCACATCCTGAAGGTCTTAGAGACTCCTTTTGGTCCACGTGAGTAGCAAGCAACTGTATGTCAGGACCCTTTGCAATTTGCATATCGCAGGGGAGGTTGAGTTGAAGACACTATACTACACCTGCTTCAAAAAACCCAATATTATCTGGACAAAACAGGGACCACTTTGAGGAGAATATTCTTCAAATTATCCAGAAAAAGTAATGAAATAAAATCCAGTTCACTGTTCAAGAAATGCCAGCAGAAGTTGGTAGAGATCCCAACAAGGCATGGGTCAATGATTGGCGCTAGTTTGGGACTGAAGGACTGTGTGTCTTAACCAGGTCAGAAGTACCACAGGGGACTGTACTCTCACCATTTATTTTCACTATATAGTCCTCAGACTTTAAATGCATCAGGCCTGTCATCAGCTGGAGATTCTCTGAAGACTGCTGTTTTCAGGCATGAGAGAGATAGACAAGAGACTGTGTCCAAAGTTAAAGTCGATCACATGGAAGACTAACAATGCCTCACTGATTTTTACTCTTATTATTTTTAAGAGTAAAAATAATATTATGAACCTTTATTTTTACTCTTAAACTAAATGAACTCTGTGATGTCCCAGATCACATCAATGATGTGACACACATCCACTGTGTCCACCTAAACTGGACACTATCCTAGTGTCCAGTTTAGGGCTGTTGTAAATGAGTATTTTAGTAATCGAGTACTCCATAGAATATTTCAACGATTATCCGAGGAATCAGATCTCTCTCTGCCGCCTCGGCTCCATTCTTACAGTTCGCCCGCTCTGCTGGGGGGAAACGGTGCAGTAACAGAGTGCAGCTCAAATTCTGTAAGAGCTCAGTTTTTAATCTGTCATATTCATGTGAACTGTTTCACACCTTGGTTCATTTGCATAATCTGATTGCGAAACCAGTCTAGGAAGCAAAGGGTGTATCAGATGCTTCCAGTCTGCTTCACACAAACACTGCAACTTGTGGACCAAATGGTGTGAAGCCAGATTAGAAGTCTGTGTGTGGCTTTGGGTGGGTTCAGTGGCTTAGTCGAAACTGTACAAATGCCTGTTACAGATGTAGGAGGATCTAACGGCACCAAGTTTTCACATGTCTAGTCAGTTTTGTAACAACTTTTTCATGTGTTTGTTTTCACAGGTGAATGTCTATGTGCTGGGAAAAACCTTCCTCGCTCTGGCCAAAGAACTTTGCATCAACGCTCCAGCTATAGGTATTGATTTTCACTTCATCCTCTTCATTTAGCATTCGTTGAGTCTTTTTACAAGGGACTGTAGCTTCAAACTGATTGATGTAGTCACAACCACAAACATCAGCCTATACAGAATAGGTAGCCCAAATTAGACCAGAAATGGGAAGTGGAGGGAAAAAGCCAGTAAGAAACTTGTGATGTGTTCAGGGACTACATTTTTTGTTAATTTGGATAATTTAATGTGTTTATTAAATGTATAAAAAGTAGAGCTGTTACTCTAAAAGGTTTAACACGTTAATATTACATAACGCAGATTGTCCTTCATTACAATAATATTCTACCACCGTTTCAATAAAATAACTGAGGACTGAACATTTCATCAATATTCTAATCAGAGATGCACAGGTGTTCTGATGGAGTGATTAAAATAAGCTGCAGTTCATTCCTCCTTAACCAGGGGGCACCATAACTGTAACTTCCTCCCCACAACACAAATATTTGCATCTGTTTACGTTATAACTTTAACATTTTATTATGAGGAGTGTAAGCATTCTTGGACAGAACACATCCGGTTTTTAACAGCATCAAGCTGCTAACAGTTGAATTGTATTTTACAAAAGACAAAAACGTTTGTGAGGTCGTCCTCTGAAGTGCAAAGCCACTGTTAGTGAAGAGCTTTTCGTCTCTTCCTGCACGTCTACTCAGAACCCTACATTAAAGTCACTCCCTGTGGAGTATTGCTGCTGTAACCGTAAGAACAACATTGTCTTAAACTACGTCTTAAAGCAGTCTCTACTCACTCCAGGTCTGATTACATAAGCACAGTATGAGTGTTGATTTCCACAGCAGATGCAGCCCTCCAACACAAGCAGCAGAGTAAATAACCTTTTAATTAGCACTTAAATAAAATAATAATAATAACCTTAAATTAAATAGAATAAAACGACTCCTGTTGCTTTTAAAATAGTCTCTGGAGGAACTACACAGGCTAGTTAATGTGACGTTAACAGAGTGTCTGAATGCTACATTAGCTTGAAGGCTAGAAGGCGGCGACAGAAGCTCAGGCGTAGAACACCAACTCTGGGATCTGCCCTCCCTGCACCCCCGTCCCGTTGGTGCTGTCCGAGGAGCACTGGAACTGAAAAGTCACCTTCCCACATTGCACCTCCGTCATTCCCTCCTGACCAAAGTAGCTCAGCTCGTTCCCGTCTAGCACGGCGCTCACCGTGTAGAACGTGTCCTGCTCCACCTGTACGGGATGCTCGAACCACACGGGGAACGTGCTGCTGGAACCGTCCGACACAAACTTGGTGCGGTTCTGAGCCAGGGTCACCCCCTGCCTCTTGAGCTCGATCTTCACGGCGTACTCGGCCTTGCCGCCGCTCGACCCATACAGCCCCAGCCCGGCAATGAAGATCCTCTTGTCCACGGCGAACTGGATGCTGTCGCATCGGCCCCGGTAGCGCCACTGGTTGCTGCGGTAGGCGGACGACTGGAAGCGGTGGCACTTCTGCGGGGACAGGCCTTTCCTCGGCGTCAGGGGGAAGTCCAGCGTGGGCTTCTTGGCCGCCGTGTACCACAGGAAGACGTTGTGCGTCTCCTCCAGGGTCAGGATGTCGGACTGTGCCGCTCCGTTGGCAAACTCCTCCACGCTCATGGTGGGAATCCGCACCAGGAACAGCGCCTTGCCCAGGACGTCTCTCTTGTTGCGTGTGCTGGGCCCCAGACCCAGCCTTTTGCATTCCGCTGCAGCCCAGTTCATGACCGCGTCGAACACCACCACCTCGTCCGTGTTGAGCGTCTCCCTCTGCAGGATGATTTCCAGCGTCTGCAGGTCGATCTCGCAGAATCCCTCCGAGCGCAGCGCCAGCTCGGCCTGAGTGTCGATGACCTCCCAGCAGCGCTGCGTCAGCTCCGGCTCCTCAAACAGCCGGCTCTGGGAGAGCAGTATGCAGGCGTTCTTGGCCTCCAAACTCGTCTCCAGGAAGGTGACGCAGGCCTTGGCCAACGCCGGGACGATGTACTTTTTGGCGGCATACAGAGTGGCCAGCACTGTGTCTGCCTCCAGGTCAATCTCGTCGCTGTACAGGTATCTGAGAGCAGAAAAAATGTCACGAAATTAGGATTATATAAGTGCTGAAAGATGCAAATCTTTCAATGTCTCGTGATTCAATTCCGTCTTTCAACGTCACAATTCGATTCGCAAATGATTTTTATTCGGAAAACATATTTTCTATTCAAACAGTATTTAAATTTCTGTTTACATTATATGACTGAGAGGAAAATAATGTAAACTGGAGATACATGATATATCAGCACTAACATCAGTATCTGCTTCATAAATAAAACTGCACCGATATTAAGCAATTTCCTCTTGGGGTTCAATTGTATTTTATTAACAACTGATATTTTTTTCCATCTTGTTGCTGTCTTTTTCTGGTCATTTTTTTCTCCAAGACTGTCAAAGCGGTAGAGAAATATATATAATGTCAGTAAATATCGGTTATTGGCCATAACAACAATATTATCATGTGTATCGATATTGATCCCAATTTCCATATTGGTGCATCCCTGCTGTAAACAAAAGTAACATTTATTTCAAATGACTGTGTGAGGTTCCATACTGTATTAAACTTCATCAGTGTATGTTTAAAAAAAAATAGGCCTGTGCATCAAATTCTGTAACTTATATGACCAGTATTTGGTTAGCTTAGCTACCTGACCATTTCTTAAATAAATGAATTATAATAGAATAGCAAAGTTTATTCAAATAATCATGAACTCATTCAGTATAAACAAAGTGAAATATTTCAAGCTGTTATTGTTGGTAATTTTGATAATTATTGAAAACCAAAATTCTGTTGTTTTTTCTTATCTAAATATTACAGTACATCAAATGAGCGAAAAATTATTAATAGAGAAATAAAGTGACGGTTTACACTAACATGAAGAGGACTGCTGACTTGGCAGTTGTAGAGCCTCTCATCCCCCCCCTCCCCGCACACAGAGGGTCAGACAGACAAGATCAAACAAGAAAAAAACGCTGATTGTTCAGAGTCCTGTAAAAGGGATGCTAGAAAATGGTGGCCTGACTGAACTTCCTTAGAGAACGTACGGTGTGTTGTTAAGAGGAAGATGAGACATCTGAGCCAACAACACAGGCAAGTTGAAAGCCGCCATTAGAGCTACTTGGGCTTCCTTACAGCCTCACCAGTGTCATATTACCTCCATGGCAAACTGATGCAATTATTCATAACTAATAAACCAGAATATACAGAGTATATTCACATGATGTCTGGCCTGAATGTTTTTTTTTGTTATGAATAATGACACACTGAACTTTAGGCCAGATTGTCATGATGATCCTAAGTGACTAAGTTAAAGGAAACTGGACTACTTCTCTTTTTCCTGTAAGACATTTTGTCTCTTTTCCAAAATGCCTTTGCCTCTCTTTTGGATGAGAGGTGAAATGTCTTAAAAAGACAAATAAAAAAGTCCAGTTTCCTTTTACTTGAGCAATTATCAAAATGAGCAAAAATAGTAAATTCAAAATTACTTTAACTATGTAAAAAAAAAAAAAAAAGGATCAGCAGTAGCAGTCAGTACGACAATTGATCCAAACAGGCCTCTAACTGAAGAGTGTTGCTGAATGGCAGTCTCATGACAGTAATGCATGTTTCTGTGCCCCGGTCTGCTAATCCACCGCATTTGCTTTTGCTACTTCTCTTTAAATATCCGTCTGACCGTATGTTAGAAAGCCGGGAACAGAGAGACGTTGTAGTCGAGTAGATGATCCTTACCTAGATGTTTGAAATATGTCACTGTGTCAACTGACTTTATAAAATGAGTTTACATAACAAAAATCCATTTAAAAGGGCAGTCAATTTTACATGAGACTGCCCTTTGAAATGCGTCAAATTTAAATGACTTTTTCTCAAATTTTTTTGTTATTGTTATTCAAAGCCAAGTGCAAAAAAAAGCTATGTTAGATTAAATTATGTAACTTCTGCTAATATGTGTCTGAAGATGAGAAAAGATGTTTGAGGATTTCTAAGGAGTGAAGAGGAGCCCCGCATTTCCAGAGCACAATCGCCGCCGCTCTCCCCTCCCAGACCTCTGGCGTTTTGCCTCCGCCCAGCCTCGCTCGGATGAGTAATGACGCGCTTTGAAGTGACGCTGACTGCGCTTTGTGATGTGGGCCTCTGCTCGGTCATGTGTGGCTTACTTCAGCAGAATTAGAAAAGCAGCAGGTTCCACATCTGGGATATGGATTTCCGACTCCTCCTCGGCCAAATCGCCGTAAAACATGGCGCAGAAGACGGAGCTTCCCACGGCCAGGACGTACTGGGAGGAAAACAGGAGACGCGTTCATCACACCTGGCTTTTTATTGTTATTAAAGGCAACAAAGGAACAGAAAGCAGCTGTGAACCATACAGCTGGTTTTACCTTGTGAGCAGGTATTTTCTGTGACTCCCCCAGGGGCCCCACAATGAAGTGAACATCAGCCATCAGCTCATTGTTAAACATCAAGGCATTCCTGAAAGACCAAGTTTCACAAGTGAGGCCCAGGATTGTAGAACATCAGTTGCTGTCATGTTAGATACAGATGCTAGTTAGCCTCATTGTTAAAAAAGTATGCTCATACTTAGAGCAAAGATGCACCAATCGGATCATTTGTCTTTTAAATAGCCAATCAGTGATTGAAGGTACCAGTACTAAAAAAATCTGATCATTTTTTAATTTATTCAATGCATCAAAACTAAGAACTCCCTGTTTTTTTGTCTTTAAATGTAAATCTTTAAATACCAGAAGTATTTCACATTGTTTGGAGAAACCCCACCACTTCCCCACCTGTTGCTCCTGAAAAAGAACAATGTTACAGTATTATTGTTTCAGCAGTAGTTGGATTAATTGTTGCTTTGTTTTACACAAATGCATGTAAAAAAAAAAGTAGGGATGCACCACTCTGAAAATTTGGACCAATTTCAACATATGAAATTGTATGCCGATATGTCATGTATATTTTTCTATTCTTTCAACGTGTTAAAGCAACCGCACTGCCTACATTGACTCTCTGTTTTAAATAAACATCCCACAAACCTGTGCTGCTTCACTGTCACATGACCAAACAAACATCACCAGGCGAACCCTCCCGACACAGAATCTGATCCGACTGCGATCCAAAACAAACTTTCCATAGACGCTTCCAAGTCGCTCTGACAGCAACGATCTTCAGCTAGATTGTTGAACGTTGGCAACCTTCAAAAGTTCAGGCAAGGAGGAATACATTCAGACTGCTGAATTACAGGCCTCTGACTGAAGAATGTATTCCTGTATTCCTCAGCACAGTTGACGCTAAGATAGAATTCAAAACTATAATTTTGTCTTTGCTTTAACATACGAGCAAAGCCTTGTTTTAAAACCTTCTCTCTTGTAGACATCACCACATCACCTCTAATCACCCTAATAAGTAAATCTAACATAATTATTAGAGCATAATAAAAATGGGAGTCCTGCTGTCATCTATTTTTAAATACTTCAGGCTTCTGCAACCTTTACAATCTAAAGAACCATTTTTACCCTCAGTCCACGTGAATAAAAGATTTAGATCCACAATTATTACCTGACCTGTTGAATTTGTGGTAAATGTTTATACAGGAAAGCTGTTATTTTTAAAGGGCAACCATTTTATTCCTATTTTTAGGTTTTAATACATAGAAAAACATAAGGATTATGGCTACAATTAAGATGACTTTTGCACATCAATAAGAAAAATAGATGCACATTTAAAAAAAAAAGACTGTCATTCTGTTGTGAAAATGAAAAGTGAATATTCATGAAAAAAATGCATTTATTTTTAAAAGTTGCCTATCATCTTTTTTTTTTTTGTCAAAAGTTTTTAGGGGCCGTTGTGGACAGACCAAAGAGCCACTTGGCGGGTTGCAGACCTCTGGAGTGGCTCTTAAAAGAGAAACTTGAATGGTGTTATTATTCTTACACTGCTTTAAAACTGTAATACTGTTTCAAGAGTAAGGATCCCAGAGCTCGGCCCGGAGCCCGGGTTTAGCAGCGGGATCTACCTCTCTCTGAGTGTGGGGTGGCTGCATTGCCAGCTGGGTGGATCGACGTTGTTATTGTTGATGTTCTGCTGGCTGGTCGGAGTGCTGGCCGCGCTGCCGCTGCTCAGGCCGCCGGTGTTGCCGCCGCTGTTCGCCAGGCACACCGCCTCCTTCGCCTTCTCCGCATCCGCCACCGTGGTGCCGTTGGCCAGGTTGGTGCTGTTGGGACCGGCGGCAGAGCACAACTCCGCAGCCATCTTCGTCGTCTTGTCCTCCTTCTGCTGCTTCTTCTTGGTGCTCGATAGGGATAAAGTCAGGATCTCATAACATGCCGGCAGCCTCCCCGGGAGCTTCTTGGACTTTTTCAGTGTTTCTGGAAGCAGTAGCAGATAAGTCAAACACCTCATGATCCGGCCATGATGGAACAAGCTACAGTCTGCCGTGGGCATCGGCACGAACGGCGGATCTCCGTGTTGATGCCCGGTGTGCTGGCTCGGTTTTCCGGGACGTGCTGTACGAGTATGTCCTGAGTGGAGAAATTAGGGATTTTTTTTATGCATTTAAAACGTCATCCAGGAATATAAACATCCGTCCAGGTCCAGACTAATGTTCCCCATCCGCTTCTACACAAACACTTTAGCTCCTCTTTTTTTTGGCGTTCAGCTCATCTTCACTTCCCTGGAAATTGCCCTCATTTGTTTTCCCTTTCCCAGCGAGAGTAATCCGGACAGTCCTGCTTCTTTCCCCGCCTTTCCTTTGCAGTAATCCTCTCGGATTGCCCTCCGTGTTTTTCCTCGCAGCCGAACATCCAGCCTGCCGGGACGTTACGCCACATCCACGGCCATCCCAATAAATGGGTATTAGTCGTGAGTTTTGGGGCTCTGCTCTATTTTTACTGCGTTTTTTTCTCTGACGCCCCAGGCTCGATGAGAACCAATCATATCGAGGCCTGGCGCTGACGTAAGAACTGCAGAAGTCCCTCCCCCTGCTTCCTCCGCAGAGTGCGTCACTGGTGGCGGGCGGGGTGGGAGGGTTCGGGGCGGTCGGGTTCTCCTCTGGCGCCTCAGCGAGCTGAAGGACCAGGGGCGGAGGAAGAGCCAGCGCCATCCTCCAAGCCCGACCAGAATTAGGTTGTTTCCACTGGTCCTCTCTTTCAGCGGCGGTAATTTACCACAGTAGGGGGGCCCGGGTGGGGTTATTTTTTTTCACAAAAGAATGGAAAAAAAAATAAAAATAAAAAGAATTTCCCCCCATGTAACTTCAGAAGCATTTTAATCCTACAACCAGTGTTGTAGTTAAAGACCACCTAACCTGAGACCAAGACCAGAGCCCCGCAATACATGACACAATAAAATGTGAAATATGATCAAAATTGCTTCTCAAATTGATCTGAAAGATCAAGTTGTAGTACTCCAGTCCAAGATCCATCTTGAGTACTACAATACTGCCTACAACCCCCAGCATTTTTCTTTCCCTTTCTTTTTTTTAATAGTTCAGATAGTTTTGTTGCTGTCTTCACTTATTGTACTCTAAATCTTTTCTTTTAAAAAAAGGTTAATTAATTGACCACTTGATAGCCCTGCCCTGAATACTAACAGATGTGCTAGCAAAACATAATTAATTAATAATTAAAACAAGGAATAATACAATTTAGAATGGGAATAAACAGAATGGGGAAATATTCAAATTCTTTATTAAATTTGTTAACTGCAAACATGCAGATATAAACTGGTGGGCGGGTCTCACGTGGGAATCTAACAGAGCGAACCTCCGACCAGCAAACCGGTTCTATTGGTCCAGGTAGTAAAGCATTCAGTGAGACATTTGGTGAGGTATTTTTTGCCTCATCAGTCAACATTAAGACAAAGAAGATGGGGAAATATATTGAACAAGTCACACATCAGGTCCATGAAGTTATTTGCAGGAAACATCCAGTACACCATGGGTTGCAGTTTTACAGATTGTTAATTTTGATTTAAGGGCACAACGTTGCCCTGACAACATCGCAAGTTTTATGCTCATCTTGGGTTGAGCATAAACCCAGGATTAAGCATAAAGACGTTAAATTCAAACATATTGAAAGGAGCAATTCAAGTTCTCTTTCTTAGAGGCGTCAAGATAATGTCTGGGTAAAATCTGGTCCAGAGGAAGGCTTGTGCATTAGAAAACTGGTGATAAACTGGCGTCTTTTTTTTAATCTGCCTGGTTTTTAAGTTAGACTTTCCAGTAAAACTTGGAGCAGTGCTGCAGATGGAGCATTATTACATAATTATGAGGAGGAGGAAGGAATCAGCCTCAATCTTATTACCAGCTGACTTGCACAGCTTTCCACTCCACTCCTTTGTGAGAAAAGACGTTAAATTCAAACATATTTATGTCAGCTGTCATAGCTCCGCGAGATAAACTACTACTTCTTCTGGCCAGAAAAAAAAGATTGCTTCTCATTTTAGTTTCTCATTAAAATTGTGATTGCTGCATAACTTTCACAGGCAGGAGGTAAAAAGAGGCCGCAAGCAAATTAACCAGCAGCCATGCTATTGGTTGTAAAAGTAGAAAGTTACGATTTTTATTAATCTTGTATTTTTCTTCTTTGACATGGCACAGTTGATATCCACATTAAAGATTACTTTATCCAGAGCAGCTGCCTTTGAGCATCTGTTCTCAAATTCCCCTTTAGATTTCTTCTGCTTTTACTGTATCACACTTGCGTAATTCATTTATATATTCATATATATAACTGTAAAGTCAGACATAACCTGAGTACACCTGTAGTTTTTCACATTAACAGATTTATGTAACGTATGCGATATCTTGAGGCAGAAGTAAAAGGACCTAAATGTCCTTAAGAGGACTGAAGCGATTAATTGGGTTAATAAATCGATCAAGTTTATTTGTATTGCACTCTTCAGCAACAAGGCAGTTCAAAGTGCTTTACATCATGAAACATAAAAATGTCATACAGTTACCAATTATGAAATCAGTAACAAACATCACATTTTGTCAAGTGCCATCGTCACAATCAATACACATCAGATAAATTGGTCAATGTTCCAGTGATGGTTCGAAGGCGACTCTAAAGAGGTCAGTTTTTAGCCTTTGAGGTTGTTTTTTTTTTGTGGTCCATAGAAGCTGGATGCTGCTTCTCCATGTTTGGTTCTGGGGATGCAGAGTAGATTACTAATCGTCATAAATCGAATATTGAAATAATTGTCAACTAATTTAGTAATCGATTAATTAGCTGGAGTAAACAGACTCAAAAGAATGTCATTTTCTGAAAGAACAATATACCCAGAGCACTAATTAATTAGTTTATTTGCATCTTTTGATGTATTTCTAATGCTGTAGGGAAAAGGCTTAAATGTGCCGTTTTATTTGATTAGTCGTCAAAATAATCGATTATTCAGTAACTAAAATAATGGTTAGTTGTAGTCCTTAAGCTCTACATATGTATACCCACTTCACCGCCATTTGCTCTGGGCCACCCACTATGCAGCAGTTAAAGGAGGACGTCCGATAGAGAAACGCCATCTTATCACACCAGTCAGTTTACGACAAAAACCTGGACATTTTCATCAGTCAATGAAACCCCAGAAAGAACATGACAAGTGAACCTGTCCAGGGAAAAGAGGACATTTGGTTAGCCTATGTTATGCTAATAGCACTTATCAGTCGTAAACAGCTCATTGGTGGAAGTGAGAGCTTGCGCAACACAACAGAGTGCACTGAACAGTAAATGTAACGAAGCCTCTGGGAATTTCCTCAAGGCAAATTCTTTGAATTTCCTCTAGATGAAATTTAATAATGGAGGCTCTCCAATAATTCACTAAAATTAATTTGAATCATGATATGTCAAGAGTGGCAAACTATACACCAATTTTGTGTGCAAGAACTGCAGAAATATTTACGAGGGTATTAGAATCTTTCAAAGTAAAATGTTTTTTTTCTTCCCCTACCCAGACCCGTGCCTTTATATACCCCGTTTCACCCAAATGCTGGAATTTGGCGAGAAGAGCCGCGACGTCTCCATGACGGCACTGCGACTGGTTCAGCGGATGAAGAGGGACTGGATGCACACGGGAAGGCGGCCATCTGGACTCTGTGGAGCAGGTAACCACAGCATGAGGCAGCGATGGAGGAGTACGCTCTTTGCTCTGGAAAACGGGTTTATTTCCCCCCTCCAGCAGAGCGCTTTATGTAGTAGCAGAAGCTGGAACATTTAAGGGATGAAAGTAATTACTGCTGTGCTCTTAGTTCTCCAACAACAAAGTTGTCTTAAATGAGCTGCTTAAACCACAGGTCACCAGACGGCTTTGCAGAGGCCAGCAGTGCTCCTGAGAGAAGAGACTGTCTCACTCCAACAGAGATTTATTTGTTAGGCTTTTTTATTACTGCGGATTTGATCCATTAAACACCTCTTAGTGGCATTGTCAGGATTAACACACACTGTTTGTGCCAGCATAAGATGCTACCGGTTTGAGCAGCGTTTTCCTGAAGTAAACAGCTCTTCTGAAACCAGGGTTATTGTTTGGTCTGCAAAGGCAATGAAACTAGATTTTTCAGAGTAATTAGTAAATGTATTCATCTCTCTGTCCACCCATTCATCCTTTTGTCAACCTTCCATCCACCTTTCTATTCAGCATCCATCTATTTACTCTTTGTTCATCTATTATTCTGCCATTTTTCATCTTCCATTTGTCCATTTTTCATCTGTTTATCAGTTTCTGATTCAGGTTCCATATTCGATTGTGATTATATTGGATAGAATTGTGTGGTAGTATTTTGTATTCAACTGTATTTATGGCTAAGAAAGGTCTAAAAATTCTAAAGTTTTCAGACTGATAAAGTGAAATTCTGTCATGAAAAATGTCTGGAAATCTCCATGTTCCTTTGCATCCCAAAGCTGCTGTCGCGTGGTTTCCTGTGTCATGTTTGTCGACGGGTTCAAAAGCAACTGTTGCATTGATGTGAACGTGAGGAAATGAAGAAAATTTTTGTGGATTCCACATGTCAGGAACATAAAATCCTGACATGCCTCGGTTTTGTGTGTTGGTTTTGAAAAGCTGCTACAGTAAAACTAAACGGAAAAACAAAACAGTTTGCCTCCAAGTAGTCCAATAAATGTTAGCTGAAGTCAAACAGTAAATTAAGAAGATTGTTTCACTTTCACTCTTAGCCATTCCTCGAGGTCAGTTGTGTATGTTGAGGTTTGTAAGACAATGTGACAGCAGCAAATCACTCTGCATGTTTTTAGTTTTGTCATATTATACTCTGAGCAAAGAAAATATTTGTCGCTGAAATGAAAAAAATACATACTTGATCATCGTTATTGGTGCAGAGGCTAGGATTCATATAAAATCATTGTGAATTGGGGGACTGGGCCATCTTCAGAGGCTATTATTTCTTAAAGGGGTAGTATCATGTAAAATTGACTTTTTCTGGGCTTTACATCATGTTATACACTGTTATTCCCTCATCAGAAACATACCTTGAGTGTTGCTTTGTGTTGCAGATGGATCTCTCATCCATCTGTGAGAAACCCTTTAATCTCCCGTGGCAACTATTCAGCTGGTCAAAATTCACCTTCGAGGTGCAGCTCCTCCTCTGACCTGCAGTTTCCAAGCCTCCACCCCACAGCCCCACCGCGACTACCCTGATCAGCTCCTTCAGACTAGCCAGCAGCAATTAGCACCCGGTAGAACTGCAAATCCACTGAGCTCACTTCTCAGCTACTTCTCAGTGGAATGCATATAAAACATGGTTAAAGGGTTAACAGATGAGCCATGTTGTGATAACTTCCTGAAGGCAGGAGATTCTTGAAAGAGACAGAGGCCCAATTTTAAGGCGTAATATAAAGATGTTTTTACAGTGTTTATTTAAATATATAGCATTTTTACAATAACTGAAGTTAACATAGTTCAATGGAAAACATCTAATACTGTCCCTTTAAGGCTTACTGCAGCCTGAGTCTCCTGTGCTGCAGACCTTTACTGGATGGATAGCTGAAGTTTAGGGTCCTTATCTGGAAATCTTTTTTGTTTTTACAAGGACAAGTTAATAACTTTCATGTGACTCGGGAGGCAGAGTGGAGTCTCCAGGTTGTTTGTCACCATCAGTAGTAAATAATATGTGCTGCTGAAACATTGTAGCTTACTATAAGAGAAACCTGCTCTTCTTAGTTCCTCCCTTCTTGCTGAGTCAGAGCGACTCTCCACCACCTTCTTTCTGTAGGCGCTCTCTCGCAATGTCCTCCCTCGTCAGGTTTCCATAGTGGGGCAACTCCTCACCTCCTTGCCTCAAACTCTCTCATCTGCCTAATTGTCTCTCTGTGTGGCTCTTTCAAACAGTCACCCCTGCCCCCTTCACCCAGTGGTGACTGGTGAATAAACTTCCTGGTGAGCTGATGTACCAGTAGATTTTCCTTCCCAGTTTAAGGAGTCAAATGAACAGCAGGAAACTACAATTTCACAACTAATAATAGATTTTTCAAACAGCACAACAACATGAAGGGGTAAATTAGTTAAAAGTACAAGGTCTGTTTAGTAACTTACTTTGTCAACAGCTGAATTGGACTCAAAACTGTGAAAAATAGCGCTAGGTTTTTAGGACAAGGGGGGCTTATGTGAGAAAATGTAGCTGACGAGTAGAAAATGTTTCGAACAGCAACAAAAATGGGCAAGTTCCACTTTTAAAAATGTGTTAATGATTATAGAAACTTCATGTACTTCAAAATATGACTGTAAACAAGTTAATCATTAAAAGATAAATGGTTTTTTGCAAGCGTTGCTGAGGTAATTATCATTTTCTGTGGCTCTACATCTGAAAATGCTGAAGAGCATTTGTGCTGCTGTCACCTTCTGACAGATTTAGGATCACATTCGAGTTAAAAAATGATAGTTTGTATAATTATTTATTTAAGCTAATATTCTAGCAACATTACATGAATTTTTTTGCCAGATTTTTGTAAAAAAAAAATGATGAGAGAAAAATAACCAAATTATTTAAGGGAGTTTGGAAATATTTTATGGAAGCTTCACCCCCTGTAAATATCCCTATTATCGCCACTTATGATTACCTAGATCTATAACTCTGAACAAAATGAATTCTATTAAAACTGAAGAGAATAAACTAATGATACCAGGAATAACTGAAACACTCTGGAAACAATCACAGCTACGAACATAAACGTAACCAAGGAATTGAAAAGACAAGAAAGCGCTCAGCAAAATCACAAAATTTATCAGAGGGGCTTTAGCATTATGCTAACCAGAGCAACAGAAGCATCAAATAAACCACAGCAACTTTCATAACTGATTATCGTCACAGAACTGATGCTAGCTGATGAACTGAAAAAGTAAGCAGTGGAAAAGAGCAGATCAATATAGAAGCTAAAATTAATAAAACACATAAGCTGTAGCTCACCGGCCATCTGTAAAATCGCCTGCATTGTCATTCAAGGAGGAGAATTCGGTGCAGCTTTCCCTAGACTGCCGATTTGGCATATGAACTTTATCACCATAGTGACGCAAAACGTACCATAATTCATAAGCCAAAATTCTGAGCGCCCCAAAAACATAAAATTAAACGATGCTGATTGGCTACATGGTTATTTTCACTATCGCAACCACACGTGATTGGCTATTTAGCTTCATTCCTTAGCATACCAGAACAGAACTGTCAGACCGTTGAATTAGACTTCATTTATGGAGTGAATGTCAGTTGTTGGAAATCCTGTGTAAATAACACACACACACACTTGTAATCATGTTTATAGATCATTTTTAGATCCCCGACTCCTTCCACATCAGGGAGGACGACGCCACAGTGCCCCCTATGGACCAACCACTGCTGCAGTCGCCACCCCTCACTTTTAAGTAATAATCCACCGGCCTACAATTTATCTGTCTTAGCTTATTTCTGCTGGACCTCAAATCAGATCTCCTCCTTTCCAGTCCTCCTGGGAACCCGCTCATAAATCATTGTTTATTCAACAAATCTCGTGAACCGTTTTTTAAATTTTTTTTTTAACTGGACCACAAATCCCCCCCCAAACTGGAGCCTGCCTCTTCCCCTCCAAGCTTTAGGTGTGGACTTAGAAATTTTTTAAAGGCACAAATGCACCAATGGACAGGAGCATTCCACCATTCCCATCCCAGCCGAGAATGGGCGCTCCAAGCCGACAGCCCGAGGACTGTCGGAGGTTTGGACTTTGAAATTCTCCAAGCAGAAAAACATTTTTGCAAAATTGAGGAAGTTACTTCAAATTTTCTGTCCATCAGAATTTTTTTAATGCGATATTTAAAAATGAAACTGACCTGGCTGGAAACTCACTATGAAAACATTCATATTGAGTTTTTAGCTGCTGAGATTCTGACAATATTCTAGGAAACCCATTTTAAAACTGTCGTACACAGGAAAGACATCATGCAAAGTCATGCGCAAACTGCTGTTACCAGCCGTGGTTTTAGTATTACAGGAAAAATATAGCAAAAGATGCAGCGCAAAGTGTTTAATGACTGAGAGGATTTTCTGGCTCATGATGACGATTGGCTCTAGGTTTTAGCGGTAATGGTTTTAGAACTGTACTGGGAAATAAAGATGGATTTGAAGCACCATATGATGAGCTGTGCTGGGTTTCAAGTAACGGAGGGAACTGGGAGACAGAGCACATTTTTACTGACTCACCACAAGATGAATACTTTTATGGTACCAAAACCATCTTCATTCTGTAATTGCGGCACTTATATGGGGTTCATAAATGCAGCTGACATTGTGGCGAGATGACCGGTTTTAACAAGAGATTCTGTCTTACTGCTAGACAGTCTGGGACAGGGCCGGCCCAAGGCATAAGCAAACTAAGCAGCCGCTTGGGGCCCCAGGGCTACTAAGGGGCCCCTCAGTGGAGCAATTTTTTTTTTTTAGTAATAATTTCTATGTCATTATAATATCAAAAACACACATTTTCAATTTGAAGTGATGTGATTTTATAATAATATATATTTGATGATGTAAGTAGAAATTATTATTTTTATGGATAAAAAGAAAAAAAGGAATTGCTCCTGGGGGCCTCTGGCTCAGAATCAGTCCAGCATTGATCCTCATTCTCAGGGGAGAAAGACTCACCTGGACTAAATCCAAAATTAAGGAAATCGGCGGCCAGAAATCAACTGGTGGATAAATCAGTTGGCCAATAAATGTATCCTATATTATGCATGTATATAATATAAACAGCACTGCCAGAGATACAGTAGGTTTATATCAGGTGTGTGAATGATCTAATGATTGGACTGCTGATTACAGGCAGTCCACAATGTTAGCAGAACTAGAGGGCCCCAAAACCAAATTTCTCTTAAGGCCCCATGGAGGCTTGGGCCGGCCCTGGTCTGGGAACAAACTGCAAGCTGGCACAAATTAAGATGGGTGGCCTTCCCCTGAAGCATATTGAGCCAATGCCCTCCAAAGTATCACCTTGAACTGGAACAGAATAGAAAAGAAATACTTTTATTGCCCCACATTGGGGAAATCTGAGTGCAAAGGCAGCAAAGTGACGAGACATGAAGGCATATTAAGACAAAGTGTTAAAAACAAACAAAAGTAAGAATAATATGGAAAGGGCAGAGTTACAACATAATGCACTGTGCAGTTATCAAAAGAAATTCTTTTTAAATGTAAAAATGAGTATTTTTCAATTTTAAAGAGTATTTACTGTACATAAGCTTTCCACCAGCTTACAGTGATACAACACCTATTGTGTTACAGTGATGTCTTCTTAGGACATCACCTCAAAAATCCAAACTAATGCCATAACTCTGAAGTTTCCTAAGGACTGTCCACATTTTCAAATGGAGGATAAAAACATAAAAGAAGAGGGGAAATAATAAAACATTGTAACTTTGCTTTACTTTCTTCAGCATTCTTTCTGCTGGAAGTCCTGCTGTCCTGCAGTGCTGCTTAAAATAGCTAGCTTTAATTCTTTCTCCTTCACTGCAGAGTTCAAATGGGGGTTATTGTTACTGCAGTGCTGGCAGTGCTTATTGCATTTTCTGATTTGGGTAGAAAAAAAATTCTGATTAATCAATCAAAAAGCTGAAAATCATCTGATTCAATACCAGTTTCTTGTATGTGTACTTCATATTTGCTGGGTAAACTACAGTTTTAGATTTTTTTTTTCAAGTCTCTGTTCACACTCAATCAAGGAAGACATATGTAAAGTTTTAAGCACCTAAGCTTCAATTATTCCCCTATGTACTACTTCATTCACCTACAGTCATAGTCCCTGTGATGTATAACAACTGCTGACTCAGATTTGGCACTTCAAATATTTCTGCAGATAATTTCAGCAGCATCTAAATCTCTCTTGTGTAGAAGTTCCTCCTCTTGCGTTGTGTTGACAGGACTTTTAATCATGTGTAGATAACTGCAGGCATTTTGACATATTTTTCTTATTTATATAGAGGAATGTCAAGTAGGGAGTCTAGCTTTCCCTAATAGGGATGTACATGAACAATGTCCACAGATTCATATGTGTGCACATTTTTATATATGGAGCTTGTTTTTGCTGTTTTCTTCTAAGCGTCCATGTTGAAGTTGGACTCCATGTAACTCTACATTAGCTCTGCTACTCCCTCTGTGTGCTGAGCTTCGACCATCCTAACCTGTGACATGTTAAAATCACAATTTTTCCTTTCTTTCTCCACTTCCTGCATGTTTACACACAAGTTTAAACGTTCTGCCTCTTCTGTTCCTCGCCTGCGCTGCCTTAATAATTAATTGGTTATCATAAATCATTGAGGGAAAAACACTGAGGCTCAAAGAGCAGTAATCTGTTTCTAAAATGACTGACAGAAGCATTCCTGTGCTCCTTTTGCTCACAGATGAGTCCTCAAATCACCAAATCCGTCTCTAACGACAAGTCGTAGGATAACGGCTTGAGAGAAGGAACAGAGCAGCGGAGAGTCTCGGAAAGAAAAGGAAACGTCTTTGCCTGTGTGTAGTTTCTAACTCAAGCCGTCCTTTCACTGCTAAAAGCTGCGAGAAGCGCGCTGCATATGGAAGAAGATTGGTGCATGCATCTTTTAACAGCCTCTTGAGCGCTGTAAGCCTAATGACAGTTATGTAACTGTTCCCCCTCAAGCCTCGCATGGCCGCTCGTTGCATAATGTTAGTGTTATTTCTTTTATGCAGCAGTGATTTTGTGTGGGGGCTGACTGTTGGTTCAGTGCCATTAAGGTGCCTCCCATCTTGTTGGTTCTTTTTAAGGTGTACAAAAAGAATCGCTGCTCTACTACTACTACTGCTGCTCAGTGTCTGCAATATTCATTTGCTGGTACGCAGCAAACGAATATTTTGCTTCGAATCTAGTCGACAAGATTCTGTTCTGGCACCTTCTCTTTCTGGTACCCAGCAAACGAATATTTGTGGTAAGACAAAGCTTTTTAGGCTTCTTGTTAATATGTTTCATCTTGTACAACGCCTTTCAGAAGTTTTCCCTCCTCAAAGTTTGTGACTTTTTAAATAAGAATATATAAAAATATTTGTCACCATGTTGTGATAGTATAATATGAGACGGATGATCTGTGAACAATTTAGCATCTCCAGCTTCTCCCAGAGGTCCTACTGCCATCCGCAGAAATACATCACTTGGTCAAAAACAACCAATCAGATCCAGGGGGCGGGTCTTAGCTTTGCTCACATCCCCCCCCCCCCCTTGCTCTCTGCTGCAGCTTCCTCACAATAGTATATTAAAAATGTACTTAAACCATTTATTTACATTTTTTTTCTTTTATTTTGTTCTCATCTTCTCTCCTGCTTTCTGTGAAGCTCTGCCACATAAAGTCCTGTGGCTATAATGTCATAAAATGTAAAGATGCACACGATTGGACCGTACTTTGCACACACTAGTAAAAACTGTAATTTATTTATTTTTTTGCTTGTTTCTCCAGCTCTTCTTGTTGCTGCTCGTTTGCACGACTTTTGTCGCACCACCAAAGAAATCGTGAACGTGGTGAAAGTCTGCGAAAACACGCTGAAGAAGAGGTGAGTCGACAAGATTCTGTTCTGGCACCTCCTCTTTCTAGAAATCCCCACAGTTTTCTCGATCCCTCCAGATTTCTCTGTAGTTTCTCGCCACCTGTAGTGAACTGCATTGGTGTCGCCCAGTGAGTGAGTGTGGGGGTTTTCTATTCCCTCTAACAGGCTGACAGAGTTTGAGGACACGCCCACCAGTCAGCTGACCATCGAGGAGTTTATGAGGGTAGATCTGGACAAGGAGTGTGACCCACCCTGTTTTACAGCCGGGCTGAGGAAGAAAAAAGACCAGCAGGTATCTGTTAGGGTTCCTGCCTGACACACAAAGTTTTTTTTAAGTTTGATAAGTGAAGAAAAAGAAAACGGTGTGGAGAAACGGCTGAATTGCCAGAATGTTTTCCGTATTCCATGATTATTCTGGTCCTCTCTTAACCCCTGATGTCCAAACTTCCCCTCTGTCCCTCTGTCCTTCTTCTATCCCTTTACTTTCATGTCCTCCATTTATTGTTTCCTTCTTTCTGTGTCCTTCCTGCCTTTCTTCCTAATCATATTCCAGTCTGGTCTTGTTCTACCTGCCTTTGTTTGTCATCCTTACTTTCTTTCTTCTTTGTCTCCTCTCTTCCTTTTCTTCTTCTTGCCATGTTCTGTGCTTCTTTTTCCTGGTGTCAGTCCTTCATTCCATCACTTCATCTCCTCCTTTCATGCATCCCTTCCATGTGTCCCATCTTCCTTCTTCCAGTATTTTGTTTTTGCAATTAATAATTTAAAGCCTGACCCCTGAAAAATGAATAACTTTAGTAAAACCATAGACAGTTCATCCGTTTGTATATTAAAATAAACATGAGGGACAGAATCCAGAGCCGTTCTTCCATGGACTTGTGGAGTTCCCCTGACCGATGTGGGCACATGCTTTCAGAAAAACAACAGATTCCAAATGAAAAATCTAATATTTGTTACTTTTAATAAACATAATTGCTGCTCATGTCGCACAAAAACTCCAGAACATCCATCCTGTTCCACTCCACCTTTTTAAGAAGTTTCTCCGCTTCCGGTTTTTGTTTGGTATTAAAATGTCTGATCAAAAAGAAAAAGCAGAAAACAAACAAAATAAAAGTGGCAAATTATTTTTCACACATGTTTTTGACTCAGTTTTTAAGTGTTATGTGAAATGATGTTTTTCTGGCTCCATCTCTCTACTTCAGAATTAAATCGTGTTCATTTCTTTGACAACGTAACCAGAGGTTTAAATCTTAGTTAGCCCTCTGGAGAAATGCACTGAGCATTTTTCCAGAGCCGCGTCTTGTATCGGCATTGACATCAGACTCCTGTTCTTCTCTCGCCCTGCATTACTGGTCAGATTTATAACAGGCTTTCATTGTTTAATTTGGTATTTTGTCCCCCCCACCCCCTCTAGCTGAAACTGGAGCTCCAGAAGAAGATAGGTGACTTTGAAGGTATGAAAATAATATTTTTGCTCCAAATGGAATTCTGATTCTCAAGGTCAAATCAAATTCTGTTCGCCTGCTGTGGTAGTCTGTAACTTTGCCTTCTACTAGCATGTGTCACAACAAACCTGTTTTCACATGTAGAAATTAAAAACCATCCATCACGTCTCTCCCCTTCATCATTGCCCACTGCTTTATCTCGGCTTAGCACAAATCCCATTAAATACGCTGAAGTTTGCGGTTCCAAAGTCAACCAAGCTTCCCAAGAATCCAGCGTGTTTATCTGGTCTATAGATCTGAAATGTTTCACCGCTTCGCTTCTCCCTGAACCAGATGAAATCCAGGAGTTCCAGGATGAAATAGACGCAGAGCTGGAGAGCTGCAGGCCCAAGCTGAGAGGCGTTTACGCTGCCTACACCAAGGAAGGTGGGTGAGATCACACCAGGATCCAGAGGTGGGAAGGAACTTAGTTGCATTGTCTGATTCAGATGTGAAAGTTAGTTTGTGCAAAGAAGCCCAAGTCATTTTTAAGTCAGTATTTTGTACTTATTGCTTGTGCTCAAACAGTCGTTAAAATTGTCAAAATTATCTTTTTTTTTTTGCATAATTAACTCATCCAGATTCATAGCTAATAACAGAATACAGTTTTCTGACCAATCACCGATCTTTCAAAAGCCTGACCTGCTGATTCTACTTTTGGCTGGTCCCAACTCTTCTAAACCCACTATGAGGATTGTTCTGTACATTTAGCTGCAGTAGATTTAAATGACTTGGTGTCACATGTTAATGATTTGTCTTTACGTCACGTTTTCTCCCCTCAGTTATCTTAAGTGATGATGGCGGCTCCTCGTCGTCTAAGGAGGAACCAAGCGAAGGCGACGAGCTTCATGCCGTGGCGAAGTACTTCGGCAGAGAACTGGAAGAGCTCACCCTCGAGGCTCTCATCAAACTGGAGGGGGGAGAGTTAGAGGAGGGGAGTGTCCCCCAGCGGAAAGGGCCCTCGCTGGCTTCCATACTGGGAAGAATGTCCTCCTCGTCCCCCTCGCCTTCTCTGGACCTCTCAGAGACCTTCAGCCCCTCTGTCAGCGACGATGTGGACAACGGTAGGGTTGCCAACAGAAACTCAGTCAGTCACTTTTATGCAGTTTTTCTTATTTCTTGGGATTTTTTAAATTCCATTTTCTTCTATTCTTATGATGTTGCACAGTTATGTACCAACAGAATTACCCCAGTTATTTTAATTAAACCCTAATTACTAGGGATGCACTTCTCTGAATCTTGTGGCTGGTTTCTCTTGCATTTGGACCCATTCCATCAGCAGCCTGCTGTGATTGGCTCTTTAACTCTAACGCTCCGACTGTCTCCTCTTCACACATGAACGACTCGCTCCAAACATTTCTGCTTATGCAGTATCTCAGTGTTTATACATCATAAAAACATAAAAATACTGAAAAACAAGGATCAGAATGATGATACACTCGCCTTTGCTATCGATCTTGTAAATTGGATAATTACTGCTGAACCAATTGCCTTTCAGCAAGTCAACACTTTATTTAACCCTAACCGACGTAACGAGTAACTCCTCATTTCATAGTGTAAATGTTGTTACTGTGTTAAATTAGAATACATCCAGGAGACAAGACATGTAAGGAGACTGCAGAACCGTCCAATGCCTTATTAAAAATTGAATAGTCTTGATTGGCGATCCCTTCAAGTTGCAACGGATAACTTTTATAAAAAAGTTACAAATTACAAACTTTTATAAAAAAAAGATACAAATACGTATCTTGTTACGTATTTGTCCTGACAGTTTATGAGACGGATAATCTGTGAAAACATTGAGGTTTTCCACCTCCTGTCAGTGCTACTATTGCTGTCACAGCGCTCTGTCAAAAACAACCAATCAGAGCAAGGAGGATCACAGCGCTGTCAATTATCCTTGTGTACATGCTGCAGCTCTGCTAATGGCGGAGAAACAACTTAATTTTGCAGCAAAACCATTCATCCACAGTCATCAGTAACCATGCTAATTGGCCTTAGCATCCATGACAGGCTATGCTGTGGGGAACTAGCTAACAGTTGTAGACAGAGCCTAGCCTAGCCTAGCATAGAGCAAAGCAGAGGGTTTGAGCAACCTATACATCACTTGTGACTCCATTTTTGTTTGTGATTAAATCTTACTCTGACTTATAGAGGTGCAGAAAAAATGTCATTCTATAATGAATCTCAGTTTCTAGTCCTGGGAACTCCGAGTCAATTCAAAACTCTCAAAAATAGATTTTGCATTGAAGTTGTTCGTCTTTGCCGCTCCTATTTCTGAGTAAACAGGCTGTGGCATTATTTGTCCGCTCAGCCACCGTGCGGATTTTGAAAAATTCTTTGAGACTTTTTTGTATTTAACAAAAGTTCAGGTAGCTAAGCTAACTGGTCATTTAACTTAAAGAATGACTAGTGCTGATGTGCAAACCCATTTTTGTTTAAATATAAACTTTTGGAATTTGATACAGCATGGATTGTAGAATTGTTTTAAATAAATGTTCTACTTGTTTAGTCTGGTCTTTGTTCTTTTCCTCTCGTCAGTCGCGCAATTTAAACAGAATCGCCAAACTGTTTGAATAGAAAAATTTGTTTCTGAATCCAAAGTCTTTTCTTAATCTAGTCATGACCCTAAAAAGCAAACCGAGTCGCTAGACACTGAAAAATGGACATCTCTCATTTCAAAATTGGATTTTGAAATAAATCCCCCCACCGTCTAGTGCAGCTGTGAGAAATGCAACAAAAACAGCTTTTGGTTCAGCAATGAACACTTTTGTGACACTTAGATCCACATATTCAGACTTGAGAGCCATAGTTTCCTAACATGTTTTCCATACATTAGACAGCCCTTCCTCTCCCATCAGAACACATTCACCTCCCACCCTATCCTCCCACTGAGAGCCATAAAAACACGTTTCCTGAGAACTAATGCAGCAGCACGGCACCATTACATCACATCCATCAGCGCCTCTGCACACCCAGATAAGGAAGGTTAGGTATACAGAGCCTCCTACTCTTGTAATGAGGTAATTATGGGTTACATATGACGGATCCCTGCAGTGGCTTTATTTGTGCAACTGTTTGTGGGCCACAGTGACAAAGGCTGCAATTACGTGGCACTCTGTTATTTCCTGCCAGCAGAAAAGTTGAGTTGGCTTTGTGTTTAGGTGTCAGTTAGGTAAATGTATATCCGAGCCGTGCTTCGCTATTTATGTACTTATCACAACAGTTTGCTTCCAGCGGGGAGAGGCTGTGGTTCTTTCACCCTTATGAAAACGAAATACAAGGTGTGAAGAAAAGGAGAGACAGAGGTTTCTGTCTGACGTGAAAAGTGAAAAAACAAGCTAACGATGAAAGATTGCTAACAGATTGTTGCACGTTAAACCGTCAAACCTCACTACATTTTGTCTTAAAGGGTCAGTATTATGTAAAATGAACTTTTTTGAGCTTTAAAATATGTTATAATGTTATTCCCTCATGAAAAACAGACAAATATTTGCTTTGCTTTGTTCATGCATGTTGGAGAAATCCTTTAATCTACGTGGCAACCATTCAGCTGTGCAAAACGCCTGGTTGAAGGTGTAGCTCCTCCTCAGAGCTGCAGTTTCCAAGCTTCTGCCTCACAGAGCAGCCGACCTCCATGACGTCCCCACTATGCTCCTTCTGACTAGCCAGCAGCAATTAGCAAACATTGCTGGTGGACCTGCTTTTCAGTTACTTCTCAGTGCAATCCTGGTAAAAATGTTGATAATAGCGGAACCGTGATGAAGGCAGAAAGAACAGGAGCTTTTAAAGAGACAGAGGCCCAATTTCAAGGCGTTAAATTACAAAGTTAATTTTCTTATTCACAAATGAATCTTATCAAGATTCATTTGTGAATCTTGATAAGATGTGAATCTTATCATTTAGTTTGTTTCAAAATAAAGATCAACATTTTTCTGAATCCTTTCTTTCAGGATGTAACATCATATGTACCTAAAATGTACTGGAATAGTCAAACATAAAGGTGTGAACAGGGATGCATACCGTATGTTTTTCTTAGATTAAAATACAATACATGAAAACTTTTTTGTTATGACTATATCCAGAATAGAAAAACATAAAAATGGTCCTTTAGGAAAAATGAGGGGATTAAAAAGCATTTAGCTAATTATAAATCTTAGTAATGATGGGAACAGATATGATGAAAGTGGTTTGAATAAACGTCTTTAAAAAACATCCTCATTGCAGGTCAAACCAAGCAGTACCTCCATGTAAAATGTCCCCAGACAGATAGCCTCCCTGACCTAATATCGCTATGGAAATATGTGTGCTGGGTGACATCCTGAGTGAAAAGAGCCACAGCTACATTGAGTAAGTGCTCTTCTACTCCACAAGTCCTTCAGTTAATTGTAAGCGTCTCCCTTTTTATTGGTTTTGGGACAGAATGACGTTCGCTCGAGTCATCCTTCTTGATTCATGGACCGTAGCACTCATTGGACGTAGCCACAAATGGCAAAATTTCCTTTCAAATGACAAATGGCTGTGACAGAAGGGTTAAAGGCTGCTGGTGGAATTAGAGGTTGACCTCAGTGGTGTAATTAGAGGAGAGTCATTCTTTTCTCAGAAGCCCTCTGTATGCTCAGCCCCCTTCTGCCATTATAAAACATAAACTAGAATAATAATAGTGTTTTTAGGGCTCATTAATAGCAGACCTCTGCTCAAATTATTGTTCTTAATGTTCTTTTGTCTGGCTTCCTGCTGTGCGTGTGTTAGTGAATTATGTGAACGGGGTTTACCGTTCTGAAAGACAGACCAACAGACGACGGAGCCGAGCCGTTGAGCTGCCTTTACATTAAGAAGCGGCTCAGTGAGCAATGCCTAATGAAATGGCCAAATCTGGTATGATCATAACGGGGGTTAACAGTTTCAGTGTAAAACAATGTGTTTAGCCTCAGCTACAGAAAAATCTCTCCATCGCAGCCTGAATTAACTGATCATTCCCTCAAACTGCACAGCTTTTACACGGCTTCTTAAATCTCCATTATTTCTAATTTCCTCCTTAAAAGCCTCAAGTGTTAGCCACTGCTAACTAAAAAGTTAGTTGCGGTAACTCTGTAGCACTAATCATAAATGTTACTTAAGGTCAGCAGTACACAAACAGTTCTTAGCAGAAGCTAAGTTCTAACTTCAATTGTTTATTCCTTGTTCCCGACTGTCTTGTTTTATTTTGTTTTTGATTCTTTTTTTTTTTGGTTGAACTAAAAGAACGAGAAAGAAAAAAACAAGCTGAATGCTGCAAAAAGTCTTCACTCACTTTAAAATAAGAGCATGAATATAAAAGTATAGCTACGTAAAGAGATGATCATCAAAACCTCATCAGAATTCAAACTTTATTCTCCATAAAGTTTACAAAGCAGCCACTTAATTTAGTATTTTACAATTTGTCTGGGGAAAATTAGTTTGAGGGAAGATGTTTTCAAAGTTAGCATTAGCGTTAAACAGAAAATTAGATATGCTATTAGTGGATTAGCATAAGTGTGCCACACCGACAGCAGAAAGCAGCTAGATTGAAGTTCTCTGTCATTCCACATAGAATGATCCTGTGGCATTTAGCATGTTGTATTCCCTGTTAAACAAAACAGGGGATACAACATTTATTTCATAAAATAAATGTTGCTTTGTTTTGAAGCAAGGTGGAAAGTGTTTGCATTTAGTCACTAGCTAATGTTTCATCTGTTAGGTAATTATTTTCACATCTGCGTTTCGAGAGAAAGAAACGAGCCTAATGGTTCCTCCAACTGTGACTTATAAAAAATTGATGGCATCTTTCTTTCTTAAACACCCTTCACTGTATTTGTGCCTTCTCTACTGCCAGGACAGCTGCGCAGCCCGACTTCGGATCTGGTACAGTTGAAGTTGACAGCCATATGGCTGAATGGGCACAGCCTCTCAGGGGAACGCTTCACATGATTGGGTGGCAGACAAACGGGCTTTGGCAGTTTGAGGAGACAGGTGCCACTGATACAGAGCCGGTCTGATGTTTCCTTCAGACTCGTGGTGTCCTCGAAGGACAGCTTGTTGTGCGGCGAACTCCAGCAGCATCACGCTGTGCATCTGCAGGGCCTGCAGCAGCCGGCGCAGTAGCTGCCTATCACAACACTTTGCCTTGATTGGGGATGATGCGCGTCTTCTGGCCTAAGGAGATGAAGGGAAACCGTCCTGTTTGGTACAGCTGACAGGAAATGACAGCTACCACTTAGCAGGCGGTGCCAACGCAGAAAGCTACTCCCCTTTTTGCTGCTGTCACAACGGATTTGACTGTCACCCCCTGTAACAAGGCGGCCTTTTGCAGCTGGATTTACAGTGGAGACGAAAGTCGAGGCAGAGCAAAGGTTTATTCTTGGAGAACATGGCATCAAGAACAATATTGCAGGTGCAGCTGCAGCCTTAAATAGTCCCAGCTATGAAGGACCAAACCACCTCCAAATCACAGGGGATCTCAATTTACCAATTTCCACCTATTTGATCAAAATACCTTTTAACCCCCAAACATTTCTATTTACTTTTTCTAAATATTTTATGTTTTATCCTTGCACCATAAGCACCATTATGAAACACCACAAAAACTCACAAACAGTTCTCTCCCCACACACTTTTCTGTGGCCTCTCCCAGAACCTGTAAACGGTGTCTGGACCCCCGGGGGAAGTATTTGTCCAAACACCCTGGAGAGGTCACAGAAAAAACAGGTGAGTCACTCCATCGTAGCACCTTCACATCGTAGCACAAACATTGGCTCAAGTTTTACAAACCAGTAGCTCCTCACTCTGAGTAACAATTATCCTCCCTTCACAGGAAACCAGCTCACATCTCAATGAGGAGCAGCTGTGCAGAGTCCAGAACAAGAGGCTCAACCACTAAAAATACTCAAATACAGTTAAAACTTCTTGTGTGCAAATGTTTATTGATGTGCAAATCGATGCTTGAAGTGCAGTGCTAAATGAAGTGCCAAAAATGCTATTATAGTGCCACACAGTGACTTAAGTAAAAAATAGTTCTAGTAATAAAAATCTCTTCATTTCACCCCTTTTATCATCTCTTATCCTTCTTATCAGCAGAAAGAAGATGACTTCTTCTTTCTACTGATTAGAGATAGCTTCATTTTTTGGATGTCATGTCTTTGGCCAAAATATTTAAAGTATGCAAAATACCTTTTGTATAAACAATTATCCAGTTTATGCCAGGGTACACAGATGTGGCAGCAGCAAAGCGGTAGCAACAATGACGGCTGCTTTCCTTGTTTCATAGTGACGATGGAAGTGTCTGTCAACATAGTTTGCCTTCTCATGCTCATTGGACTTTAACTTTTAGAAACCTTCTTTTTTTTACATATTTGCTAAAACTGTCACTATGTCCTGACCTTACAACGAGACAGATAATCTGTGAAAAATCAAGCTCTGCCTTCTCCCTGTGGTCCTACTGCCATCTGCAGAAAAACAACGCTCAGTCAGAAACAACCAATCAGAGCCAGGGGGCGGATCTTAGCACTGCCAATGCTCACACCCTTCTTCTGGTCCCTTGCTGCCCCCTACAGGTCCTCCCCCAGCAGAGCCTGCAGTGAATGCTATAGTTAGCTAGCAACAGTTTTTCTGTAAGTTTAGGTTGTTTCCTCCACCATTAGCACAGATGCAGCAATCTTGAGTTTGTTCGTGCATATGCAAGCCTGATTGACAGTGCAAAAAAAAACAACCGCTAATCACAAGAAAATGATGCAAAATAATTTCTTGACCCAAGAAAATAAAAATTTTAATAATTTTAGAATATAATAACTATAAAAGTCTTATATGAAATCAAGTGTTTCATTTGGAGAAAATCTACAAAGGAGGCAGTGTGTTTTTTTTTTTACAATCCAGAGCAGAGTCATTGTTAGAAACATATGTTCTGGTTATTTTCCTCTGTTGGTAAACCCTGGGATGGGAACGCTGCAGTAACAATGTGCTCTACAGAATATCGTCTCAACTTGTCCGTTCTGCTTATTGTTTCCATGACAGATGGCACTGCTGACAGCGGAGAGCTGGACCTGAGTGGCATAGATGACAGTGAGATCAATTTGGTATGTCGAACCTCTTCATGGATCCTCACTCAGTAGCCAAACATCTACACACATCACCGCATATAGAAGAAAACACTTGACGATTATTGCAAAATAAAAACAAAAATCAAATGTTTAAAGTGCATGAAAGCTAGTCAGGGTGACTGTTGCGGGGTTCATTTCTGAGTTCTGTGGAACATTGTTAGAGACCTTTTATTTCACACAGTTCAGCCAAATGAAAAGTGGGAACACTCTAATTTTTTCATGATGGCCAGATTGAATTTCTGATGTCTTTACAAGGATGTGGATTTGGGACAATACGAAACCTTTGATTCGCATGCTCTCCATATTAGATTTCAGCACTGAACCAAAAACAAATCCAGACATCAGCTTTTATTATCAAACATGTGAGTCTTTATGGGGAGTTGGAAGATGAACTGGGCTGACACGGATCAGCCGGAGGAGCTCTGCTCTCTACTGCTCAGAATGTGTGACATTATTCTGACCCGGTCACTTCTGCTCAATGTTGCTCTGGACAGGCATTTATATGATGCTGTGCAGCGTGATCAACTTACTGAGATCTAGGAATACATTAAAACATGCAAATACACAATTTAGTTCTTTTTCTCTTTTTTTGGTTTAAATGAAAAAATACAAATTTAGTTTAAAAAGCAATAACAGCATTTCTTTAGTGAATGTTTGATTATTTATAGCACAGGATGAATGTTCAGCTAAGCTAATATTTCCAACACCAACATGTGAAAAAGCTCAGCCATTTCTTTAGTAAGAAAGGGCACTTGAGGAGTTTGATGTAGAACATACTTAGACAAAAGTTTTTTTTGTTTTTTTCCTAAATGCAAAATGTGTATATTTTTTGTACAGTTGTGGCTTAAAACATATGGCCTTTTATTTGCGTAACTCCAGTTAATGATTAATCGATTACTAAATTATTTGACAATCATTTTAGTCATTGGCTCATCACAGCTAATCTGATTAATCGCTTCAATCCTAAGCACAAGATTAGAGTATAAAGATTAAAATGTGAGTCGTAGGTATGACTTGTGTCAGAATTGGCTTATTTGTGATCACTTGTTGTAAACTTATGTTAGTCACTGACTTGAGTGTGAAAGGATATGAAGCATAAAGCAGTTGGTTTGTGTGGTAACATTGTGTGATCTTTATGGAGTCCCATGTGAATTGAGCACTGGAGAATCTTCAAGGTCTTCTGCTATCAGTAGGTCTTGGAACATGCCTGAAACAACACACACACACACTCACCCCCTCACCCCCACACGTGATACAAAGGCACACACACTTTTGTATCACATTCCAACAGCTTGACATGTGCAGACACTGACCGGTCCACAGTATTGGCGTCCATTGCTTTGTGTCCCTAAGTCCAGCCTATTGTCCCAAGAAGATAAATATGTAATATAATCTGTTTACTTTGCATAAAGGGCCCCGCACATTACAACTTTACATGTGGTCAAGAGTAAATTCGACTTTGACTTGTGAAGACTGGCACTAACTTTCTTTGGGCTGCTAACAAAAGAAGCCAACAAGTGAATGAAAGGGCTGCCAAAATGAATTGTCTCTTTCCTAAACAGAATGTGGCTGCAGTGTTTTGGTTTGCAAGGTTTAGTCCTGGAAAACCACAAGCCGTCAGTTTTTTTTTTTGACAGATGGATCTTAAAGGGCTTTGGATGGGTGACGATTCGGGTTGTTTTGCAGCCACAAAAGCCGAGCGCCCTGCAGTGATTGAGCCACTCTTTAACTTCTCTTTATACAAACGTGTTTCGCAGCCAAATGTGAAAAACATGTCCTATACTTCATTTCTGTAATTGCTCACCTTTTTTCCTTCTTCTTGAATTTAACCGCTCTATTTTCTTTTGTGTCTCTGCAGTATCTGCTGAGTGACAAAGAAGTCCAAATCAAAACTGCACTCTGGATGGCAGAAAATGCAGACTACCTAAAAGCGCTAAAAGGTACTGGAGGCCGCAAGACGGGTCAGCCTAGGGCAATCCAGGGCTGGTGTCCTGCAACTCTTAGATTTCCCCCAGGTTCAACATGCTTCAATCAAATAGTTGAATCACATCCTAAGTGCAGTCAGGTTCTCCAGAGTCCTGCTAAAGACCTCATTATGTGACTCAGGTGTGTTGAAGCAGGGACACATCTAAAGGTTGCAGGCCGGTTTGCCCTCGAGGCCTGGAGTTGTCCACCCCTGGTCTAGGATATGCTTCAGTGCTTAATTTTCTTTTTATTTAAAGATAATGACTGATTTCATACCTTGATGTACCTTTCACTTTTTAAGTCGGCTCCATAGACACGCTATTGAGAGTTATTGTTTACATTTGGAAATTTTGCACATGCGCCCAACTCTGGAGGGCAAACAGACTATTCTTTTACTACCCTTCCTGGGCTGTGATGCTGCGGTAGAACAATTTAATTGTAAAAATGAAGCCTGGATATGTAAGGTGTTATTAATTTAATGCAGTGCGCCACCGCAAAAGGAAAATAATGGAGAAAAACTGGTGACCAAAAAAAAAAACTGGATATCACTCATATTTTTTTTTTCACCCTCTGTTGGCTTTTATGCTACTCACAGACCTGTTTCCATAGCAACTGACAACATCGCTTTTTAAAAATTTTTTAACTGAACCAAAAAGCACAGAATTCTGCAGTATATCTACATGTTAAGGTTTTCAAAGTCAAGCTAGCATAACTGACCTACTTCCCTCTCCCTCTCTATGTTTAATTTATTCAACTTTTTTACTGACCTGGAAAATGTGATGCCATTGGAGCTCTTCATCTAGCTGTCATTGTGTTGACAATTAACAGCAGAAATTTTTCTTTTGTATATTGCATACATTTGTGATTTAGAGCGACATTTAGCGCGTTGCAAGGTGTCTACAGGGGCACAGATCGTGGTGATTGGTTTTTATGCTTGTCATTGTTCTTGTTTGCAGAAAAGGAAGCAAAGATCCAAAAAGAGAAGGAGCTTGGGATCTATAAAGAAAAAAAGGTAAAGCCAATCAGCCTGGAAATGTTGATTGTTGGAATTTCAACAAAAACACAAATAGCTGATCAGTGAAAAAAATATGAAGTAAAAAAAATTTGACAGTTTGAAAGTAAAAGTCAAACAAAAGGGCAAAGATGGGCTTTTATTAAAGGCTTAATTTGTGCTGTACCTTAGATATGTCTTTAATATTTAAAGTAAATCTGCACTCAAACATTCTGAAAAGAACATGCCATTTACCTCGCAAAAGTAGAATAAAATAATAATAAAAATTTCCAAGTTGGATCATGAAATCCAGAGTTGACCAGTTGGTTTTCATTTCTACTTTAGACCGGCCAGTAAGAAGCCCAAAAATCTGACCTTTTCCTGATTGAAGAATGCACAACTGTGCAGCAAATGACTTGTTGTTAATGTCATAATAAAAGTCTGTTTTACAGCAACTCGTCTCTCGCATCACAGCAATAAAGTTTGATATTTTTCATATCTGCTAATATAGTATTTCTTTAAAACATTGCATACTGTAAGTGGGCATTCTTTGCTCAAACCTTTAAAACAAAACAGAAAATATTTGAATGAAGCTTTAAAATATATAAATGAGTTGAGAATGAGAAGATCACTCACCTCAGAGAATTGGGGACTAAATAAATCATTTTTAAAAACGCACCTCAACTTGTCTGTTTTTGGCTTGTGAACCATTTTGATAATATTGCATTAAGTCCCAGTAAAATACATTATTTGCGGTTATGTGCCAAGCTGTAGAAATGTTTATTATGTCTGTCTGCTTTTAGATGAACAACTTTGTCTTTTGCTATTTAAATTCATGTTTGATTGGGGGAGTGGTCACTGACAGACATTTCAAATAACGTCACATTTTCTACACTTTAGTTAGTGAAGCTTCTCTTTCCTTTTGAACAGCCCAGACGGCCCTCAAAAAAGCGCCCCGGCATCAGAGCCAGCACTGCTGACGAGGCCATTGAGAAGATGTTGGAGCAGAAGAAGATATCCACCAAGATCAACTACGACGTGTTGAAGGACCTCGTTGTGAAGCCTGGCAGCAGCCCGGCTAGTGTGGCGGAGCCACCGAAGGCAGAGCGGCCGGCATCCAGGACGCCAACCTGCACACGCAGGCCTGCACCCACCAGAACACCGCTGAGCCTCAGCATGCCGCTCAGCACTCTGGGAAAACGGTAGATCGTCCTGTTAGCTTAAACATGTTAGAACATTTACTAGAAAACATTCCCAACAAAACAGCAGGTATGTACATTTGGCAAAATCAGAACTGGAAAAGTTAAGGTTGGTGTAGGATATATCCAGGACACAGTATCCAATTGATGATGTTGGATCTTCGAGGAAAAGCAAGAAACCTGAGTATTCATAGGTTAGGTCTGTCCTTCCACAAAAGCAACAAGTAGCACTAACCTGCAGAAGAGGCATCATGTAGCCATTACCTGTCATGGAAACATTCAAACAGCTGAGATGTAGAGCAGTGCTTCCCAACCAGTTTTTCACCTGAGAGTCGCAGTATTAGTATTCCTGATAGTCCAGTAGACCCGGTTTTATTGGGAACAAAAGTTGCAACATTGTCAAACTAACCAAAACCTTTGAAAAACCTGTTCCCCTCCTCACCTGTGGGGGCGCTGCACCAAGAACCACTGAAGGAAATTACATAAAAATCTCTGAGAAACCTCTGTCTTTCGACAAAAATGCCATCTTTACTGTTTACTCTGTTTCTGCCAATGCTATAAGATTTTGTTGAATTGGTAGGTTATGTCAAAGGTCAGTTTATCTCATAATTACCACCTTAGGTATATAAATCTGCCTGTAATTACGTTAGCTTAGCGATCCTTCAGCACCTCAAGCTATTAAATAATCTCTGTCCCTAAAAGATATCCAATTAAATCAAGATCAGATAGATGCCAGCTGTTTCTTTACTGCCACACCAGACATTCCTCCTCTTCTCAGACTTAGATATTTAATTTTTTTCCCTGGCTTCAATCTGTAAACACTAGAAGGCCCCGCCTCGTCTCCTTCCGCCTGACTAAGATAATCAGCTGCGACAGAAGGACAGATGCTCGGTTTGCCTCTCCTCTCCTGGGGGATATTCCTTTTTTCTTTTTTTTTTAACCATCTCCTCTGTCAGGATTTGTCTGTGGGTGTTGCTTTGACAACAAGCAATCACGGAAAAGATCCGTTCTGTTCCTTTCGAATCATTCTCTGTTTGCCGTACAGGAAAGACTAAATGGTTTTCACTGTATTTGGGTTTAGGGGGAATTGGTTTTCCTACATGGCTTTGTTTTCTAAAGCCCTTTGACTTGACGCTGGTTTTGGGTGCCATTTTTGAGCTTTAGTGGACCCCTGTAGGGGCAGCTGTTTGGTGATTAAGGGGATGTAAAGCCCCACTGTTGGCTCCGTCTCTCATCTCTTGGTTGGTTCGTCTCTATTCATTGTTTGCCGTTTGCCAGGCCTTTGTAAAGCCGGTTCTGAATCACGATGTAGTGTGCCGTTTGGTCTCAGAGACGCCGGAGGATTTTGATAAGTCTGTTACGTCTGCTGCAGTTTATCATGCTCTTTTTAGCACAAGCTACTTTTGTTGTTAGATTAAACACATTTATAAACCCTCTAGCAGACTTGGTTTATTATTTGCCTCTCCACAATGAATTCAGAAATTCCAGTAGATATGTTTTAAAATTTAGAACCACTTTATACTGTCAATACTTTGACAGATCACTATTGTATTGGATGAGTTTTAGATTTATTTCCACTTTGATCAGCCATGGTTCTGTAACATGAAAGAATCCCTCAAAGGCAAGTTCACATTAGTGGACATGAATGCTATATCTACTGTCAGCTGGTAGTTGCTGCTTGGTTATCAGCTTCTCTGTTCTGTGTCTCTGTTCAGTGCAGTGAGTGAACACTGTATTAGTGATGAATGGAAAGGTTTGTGGATTGTTAAATTAGAGGAAAATGCGTAAATAAAGAAAATAGGCTCTCCTGTCCATGTAGAAACAGACTTCAGCTCTCAACAAAGCACTGAAATATGAAGAACCCTGAACCAGTTCATGAACGAAAGATGCATCTAAGTGCTGATCTGGAAACACGTTGACCTCTTCCAGGATGATCTGGAGAGTCTCAGTGTTTAGGGTTTCCTCCTGACATGTTGGATGTCAACCTGACATGTTGGATAAGCGGAGGCGGACAGACGGAAATCAAAAAAGCTTGTATGTTTGTGTCACTTTTCCATGGCAAGTTGAGATCCTGGATTCGTTTCTTAACTCCCCAAATCCAGGAGTTAAGAAACATTTCATTCAAGTCTTATTTTATTTTTCACAGTTTGCTCATTCTGAGTTTAGCTTTCAAATTCAGAAGAGATCTCTTGGTTAGTTATCTGAGGATGTAGCTATGAGAGTTCGTAAGTATCTTTAAGTTTAATTAATTTAGATTTGTACTCTTTAAAGATGAGCCTTTTTCTAATAAAGACCAGAGTCGTGACTGCATTTGTCTGATTCTAAATGTTTGACTTGGCCAAGTTGAGTGACAGCAGCTCATCCTCTGCCGTCCAGACATCCTTCGACGGCCGCCACCCATCTATCTCTGTGATGAACACAGACAAATAATGACAGAAACTATGGGGTCAAAAAATCTGGGCCATTTGGATAAGATCCCTGTTTTATCTGCCAAATAAAACAAAACGCAGCCTAACTAACAATTAACAGCGTTCACATTAAGTTGAAGCTAACATGATAGATGGCTTCCTGAGGCCGCCACCCAGCTTATGGCTCCTGAACAAGGCGTTATGTTATCTTTCCTACCATGTTAGTCTTCACTCCCAAAAACCTTGCATTGTATTCACTCTTCTCTGCTCTGTTTTGTGGAACCCCCACCAGCACCACCTCCTCCACCTTACCGAGCTATTACCAGTTTTCAGCCATTGGCTAAGCTACTTCCCTCAATCATCTTTTCAGCTCAGGCTGAGTGTCATTGGCAGTAAGCTGATTAGGAACGCACAGCTAAACCCGGCAGAGACTGAAAGCCCAACATAGCGTCTTGCCTGAGTGGATGGATAAAGCCGGCGACGGAGGAGAGGAAAGGGAGGGAAAGAGAATGTGCAGACGGAGTCAAATGGGGTGGACAGCATGGAAGGCTGATTAATAGTTTGGGTATCATTCTGTGTCACGGTGCATCTCTTTGGGTAATTAATCTATGGTACATATTTTAACTGCAGCTTAAAGATGGGTTAATGAGATGCTGTTTGACTGCTATGTATAAGGAAGAACTCAAGTAACACATTGTGCAGTGATAAGAAAGACAAACCTGAATAGCAGGCACAATGGATCCGTGTGTTTTACTCTAATGAATGCTAAGTGTCTTGCAGTATAGCCTGAATGCATCTGAGTTAATATAATAGCTACATTAGAGTCATATTTAAATGTGCCTTAGGATGCATAAAGGAAACAATTCCAGCTGTCAGGGAGCAAATGGTTTCTGCCTTTTAATTATTACCATGGTGAAGTTAGACAGTGTTAGGCATGGACTGGTAGGACGTTCCTATTGTATGATAACCAGGAAAGGCTGCTGGAATTCATACTGCTGCTGGAAAGATGACTAACTGATTATTCCAGTTGCAATGATAATAATATTACAGAATAAGCTCTGGACTTGAACAACGGAACGTTTGACAGAATTATTTACTTATTTTTTTCCTTGGTTTTAAAAAATGAACTTTTAAAAACCTTAATAGCATACGTTTGATAAGTACAACAGGGCTATGGGTCTATTGTAGATAGAAGAAAAGGAGTACATTTCCATCAGAAAATTTAAATTTTAGATTAAACTCAGAAATTTTCCAGACAAAAAAAACCATTTAAATTTCTGAGTTTCAAAAGTCGAAAAAGTTTTTTTTTCCAAGAAAATTTCTGATATCACAAATTTTTTTAGTATTTTTGTGTGTGTTGTGTATTTATACTACATAGTGCATATACGTACTTATGGTTAGAATGGGCCTGAATGTGAGAAGGGCTACAGGGTGTGTAAACTTTCACAAAGCACTGTAAATAAACACACATTGTTGCAAGCGGCATTGCTTGTTCAACGGCATCCAGCACCAACAGATCAGACTAATACATTACAACATACACCAACAGATCAATGTGATTTTAAAAGGTAAGAGATTAGTTCTATTGCATGTGAGCCACAATTTTCTTCTCCACTTTTTAAGAAACAATCTCTGAGTGAAGCGTGTTGTATTTCCATTGAGCAGCCCTGGTCTCCCATGTTTAAGCTTCAGTGTTTTGGACATTGTCAACATTTGGACCTGGTCTACCCTGGACAGACCGGGTTGTACTAATGTTTCTCCACATGCTGAGATCAAGAGGTAGGAAAGACCTCAGTGAGAACACTGCTCTCTATTGTACTCTGCTGGAGGGATTGATTTATTTGTACTCACTGTGTCGCCTGCTCCTGCTATTGTGAATAGTCGCCATGGTGATAAAAGGCTGCCAAGAAGTCTGCCACGGCAAGCTTGACAACACTGCTGATGGCCTTTTGATCTTTGACCTCCTCAATAGACCGTAGGGAGCTGATATTAATGACTGCCATCACACAGAAAGCAGTTAGCTTCACTGCGAATAAATATTATGACAGAAAGTGGAAAATCTTTGCCAGCATATCTGTGTGGTTGACGACTGCTGCTCCAAAGTATGGAACATAAACCCAGGAACTGGGATCTGACACAACTTCACTGACTCCAAAGGTGCATGGAGAGGACTAAAAATATGTAAAAGATGAACCAGTGGATTACTAAACCCACAACTTTTACCACCCTCACAAATTTCCTTAAAATATACTACTGCTGTTTTTTTACTCCCACTAAGATCATTTTTAATTTAAAATGGTAATAGTGTAAAGTTGGCTGGTCAACTTGAAACAAGGTAGTACAGATGATACTACCTTCAAGTTCTAGATAACAACCTTATTGAAAGACCAGCGCAGTTCAGAAGGTGACCTTCATGGAGGCCACAAGTCAAAATGCGTATTTGGTCTTTCAGTAGAGTTGTGTGCACCATGTTTAAAAGTCCAGAGGTTTGTTTGTGATCAAACCCATGGATCCATCACTTTTATTTTCTTGACCTATATGTGACCTTTACCTGCATTTTGCAGATTTGCGTTTTTGCTTTTCTGCTCGTACAAGTCACATAGAGTCCCTCACCATTCCCCTGCTTGATGATGTCCAGCTCAGACCGCAGGGGAGCTGCTCTTGTCTAACACATGTGACCTGAATATTTCTCTCCGTAGTGAGTGGTCCACCACCTTGTCTGGGATATTATAATAAGGTTTGAGAATGAGGGGGTGGAGTAGCGTTGGGGGTGAAGATGAAACATTCCCCGCTCTCCGGTCCCCTTACCCCGGTTACAGCAGATTAATTAAAAGCTCACTCGCGCTCTCCGCCTTATCAGCGAGAGTCGAGCTCGGCACCCGGCTGGGTGGGCATGAAAGAAGGTGGGGAGCCCCTGGGAGTTATGTTAATATCAGCCAGCGTGGTGGGATTTCTACTTAGGAATTACCGCCAGTGGTAAATTCATTGCTGATTATCTCTTGGGCTGTCTAAGAAAAGATTTCCTTCTCGGAGAGACATGTCACTCAAAGTTGGGCCTGAGCTCCTTCTCATTCACACCATTTCACTGTCATTCCGGGGACATGAGCTGGTGCTTGGAGCCAATAGAGATTTAGAGAATGTAGGAATCTAACAAAGTTATTTGCTGGTATTACCTTGCAAATCGTGTGTGAGTTTCTGTAGATTATGAATGTAAAAGAATCCATTTATAACTAGCCATAGCACAGGCCAAGATTTGTGGCCAAGACACAAACATTTGGACCAATCAGTGCCTGAAACCAAAATCTATGTTTGGTTTTCAGTCAACATGAAGCTCATATTCAGCATAGTGAATAGCCTTGTTGAGCTACTTGTTTGGAGTTCCCTCGAAACTGTCGTCTACATCTGGGTTTCCAAAGACTTTTATAGATGAGAGGTTGAGGCTGCAGAGCCTCGCATACATTTTCCTGTTTCTCATAATACAACCAAAAACTTATGTATATTTCATTGGGACTTTATATAATAAACCAAGAGAAAGGAAAGTAAGTGCAAGGAAAGGGAAAATAAATCATTAATTTCAGGGACAACACACACACCCACATGTGAGTGTGTGTGTTGGCTGGAATTCATATTTTTAGCTATTACATTATTTACCTGTGTAAAGATTAAAATTGTAATTCCATTTAAATATTTCTGATACTATGTCTTTAATCCTCATTGTGTTGCAGATTGCAGCAGTTCATCAGCAGACAACCCAGCAAGAAGCTGGCTGTGGAGAAGGTGAGCTTCCTGTTCATTTGCCCTACAGCTAATGTGTCACTTTCTGTAATACTTCATTCTGAGTCTCCAGAAGGCCGACAATATTTTGGCACAGAGCGCATCATCAACCGCATCAACTCCACCCCCAAAAAATAACACGGCATCTGTATAAACTGACCAAAAGAAAAACTAGGAACAAGTTTTAGGTCAGATAAATGTTTTATGTAAATAATATTCATACAATAAAGATGTAATATTCAATTTATATGTACTTACCCTTATTAGTGTTTATTATTCAATTTATAGAAATCCAAGTTTGTAACAGTTAATTAATATACTTTGTTGGAAAACATTTTTTTTTCTCCTAAAATCTTTTTTGGAGGAGAAATATGAATAGAAATGAACTGATAATGTCACAAAAATGTCACAACTTCCAAAAAAATTATTTTTGTCACCCAGCGTAATTAACCCTTTGGTGTGAACATTTGCTAACTTGTTAGCTAATGGGAAGACCTTGAAATACAAAGAAAAACTCACTTTTTGAACCATGAAGAAAATTAATATTCCCAACGCTACATTTAGCACATCCAGTATCTCCTCTGCTGTAGTGCCATGTCTTTATTTGACTTAATCATATGAGTCACTAAACTGGTGAAATTAATCGCCGTATCTTCCTGATCGTTTGGTCAGACTGAAGCCCCTCCCTCCCCGGCAGCGACTGCAGAGGCCCCCTCCAGTGCAGTTGTTGTCGAGAGTGGACCCGTCCTGTATGACGACGTGGACGAGGAAGAGGATGAAGAAGAGGAGACCTGTGTCAGCGCCTTGGAGCTGCTGGGCGGCGACGGTCAGTTTAAACACACAGCTGATGCAAATCCACATTTGACCTGTATTCACTATTTATTTAAAGATCCAGTTCCAATCTTTTCACCCACAAAAATAATTCTGTGCCACTTCCATATGTGGTACAGATATCGCAGTTGATATTTTTCTTTCTGTCATTTAAATGCCTTTAACAAGACAAATGGGTCCAATTCATACATTTTGAATTTGAGATTCCAATTAATAAAATGTAACCTAAGGCAGTCCAGCTCATTGCATTGAGTCACCGCAGCAGTTCCTCATACTGAGAAAGCATGTTGTGAAAATGGAAAGGAAGATTTCCCTTTTAGCAGGAGGAAACCTCCAGCAGGAATCTGATTCAGGACCACATGTGGAAGTGACTCAAACCAATCCGATCTGAACCAGACGGGCGATAAACTCAACCCTGAATCAGCCAATCACTACATGGTCATTCTTTTTTTTTCCCCTCTTTCTCTTGCTCCCTCCAGGTTATGGATGTGACGGGGATTATGATGATGGATACTAGCCGCATCGTCCACCTGGCTCATCATTCCCAGCCGGCCCTGGAATCTGAAAGGAACCGAAATTCACTAACAGGAACCCAAACAAGCTGCTAAGGATTGGACACAGGAGTGGAAGTTTACAGAACGCCATGCTGCTTTGGCCTGGTGGTGGAACGCTGGTGGAGCATGGTTCTAATGCTGCTCTTTGAACAGGATCGTTTGCAGGCTTGACCTTTTGGGGGTTTTTAACCTGTGGAAACAACCTTTGAGGAAGATCCCACTCCAGTGAGAATGAAGCTGAGGCTGTTCTGGACTTGTTGCTCCGGTACTACTCACTCCTGAGACCTTCCATCCAGATCTGTGTTGGTTTTGTTTTGTGGTTAGTCGTTCTCATTACCTTTTGGATAGAAGTTAAACGAACTCTCAGGTTGAATAAAATGTTCTCCAGGGCCATCAGGGCACAGATATGAGAAAGTTTACAATTTAGTTTTCTAATTATTTGGCAGCGGCCTTCCCCTGTTTACTTTTTGCTGAAGCCTTACCATAAGGTCTTTATATGGAAGCAACATCTGATTTAGGTTCTATGTTTCTTCCAATATCCTCTGGATGGCTCAGAAAGCTTTCAAATTAGAAGTTGGAAATACATTTTTGTTAATATATTTTGCATTATGGAGTTTTATCAGTTTTTGAATGATTGCATGTTACGGTGAGGATTTTTTTTGCTTTATTGACAGAGCAGTATTCTTAAAGTGATGAATGTGATTATGTATTGATGTAGTACATTAAATATATCACTAACTGGGGAAAAATGTGCTTGTTTGATTTTTATTTCTTGTCATCTCTTAATGAAAGAAGTATGAAGAAGTGACGCAAACACAAGTACATTTCTATTCATTAGAAAATTGCTAAAAAGGGAATATATTTCTGCAAATTAAATCAAAAAGTAGAACTTGTATAGATTAATTAGAAACTAGTGATCAGGTCTAAAATATGGATTTAGTGATAGTGATGGACTCAGACCTGAATGTTTAGAATCAAATAAAGACAGTTACAAAGTCGGCCTTCTATCACCTGAAGAGCATTTCTAGGATTAAAGGACTGATGTCTCAGGGAGATCTAGGGAAACTGAACAGTTTTCCTGCAGCAATAAGTTGTTTCTACGCCATTAGCATGTTTAGCAGCTCTGGTTGGTTGCTTTTGATTGAGGGCCGTGCCGTTCTAAAAACGACAACACTAGCGAAATTTTCCCAGATTTCCTGTCTCATGGCATACTGCCACAACATGGTGATCGTTTGAACAAATATTTAAAAAATGTTATTGAAAAGCTACTTATTGTAGCTGTCAATTATCTGAGTCAACTAAAGAAAATCCATATTTTGTCAAATTGTGGTTAGTTACAATGACATTAAATTGAATACCCATGGTTCACATTAACTGGGCTCAGATGAAATATTCTAAAAATGTAAGCGCTTTTTTTAAATCGGAAACATAACTACCAAACTGTGGAGGAAACTAAATATAAAAATCTAGATTGTCTCAGTCACTAAATCCCACCCAGAAAATCCTCCTTATTTCCAGTCAAAGCCGAATTGACAGGAATTTGCTGAAAAAAGCCGATAGTTTCTCCAGAAGAAACACTGTTTGGGAGGAGGAATACTTAAAATATAGCAATTTCCTTTTCCTACTTCTGTTTGGGAACCTGAGAATGTTTTGTCTGTGCAGTTAGGATAATATGTCTAAAGCTGTTGATTATCATCCACAAATGTAGGTCCAAAATAGCAGCAAACATCTGGAAAACGTGAACCAAACCACAAACTCTTTGTTCCATTCTTTAGCTGACGTGGAGGGTTCCTAGAGGTCCTGAGACTTTACCTCTGTCTCTGTGTTCTTTCAGATCAACCTGCTGTTCCTTCCCCTGCCAACAGAGGGCAGTGGATGAATAATTCACACTGAGGATTTGCTGTTGACTGTGCTTTGTCATCAGAACATCTAAAACACTTAGGTTTAATATGCTGACATTACTTTTCTCATGCTCTTTTCGCATACTCTTAAAAACATAACGTTAACTTGACCTTGTAAATAAACAGCCAATGATTTTATTGTTTCCACATCCCATTGTTTCAACATGAGGCATTGCCTGCCTCATGTTGTTCAGTTCAACACCACCCAGATGGAGGACGGAGGTGGTGTTGAAAGCAGCTCTGCTCTCCGGTGGAGCAGGTAAAACAGAAACCGGAGGCTCGGCCCGCAGCAGCTCTCCAGTGGCTGCATTCCCTCTCATCTCTGTTTTTTGCTCTTTCATCTCAAATTCCTTTTCTCCTGCAAATGAGACAGGGACACGGAGGTGTAGTAAAAGAACGGGTCCGATTTTAATCAGACAAGTGTCGTTTTTGTCTTCTATTTCTTTATATTGACTGTTTTGTAATAGTGTTTCTAATTGATTTAAACTCTTGTTTGCATTTTCACAGAAAGATCAAAAAGCAAGTTAAAAATGAAATTGATATTTTTCTTCCATACTAATTAAAATCTAGAAAACGCTGTAATTGAATTCCACACTTTTCAAAACTACAAACAAAACAAACTTTGGAAGACATTTAGAAAATTCAGTTTCTCCTCCAGGTGTAATGATGATTATTATAGCCAAACATTTTCATCAGAACATCTCTCCAAAAAGATCTTTATCCCTGCATCTCCAAGCTGCAATCTGGCCTTTTAGGTTTCTTTTGAAGTAAAGGCGTCTTTCTCACTGAGCGGCCTTTCAGCCCACCGTTAGTCCAGGAGAGTTTGACTGTGGATAATGAATCTGTTTTACCAGCTTCAGCAGCATTTTCACAAAGTGTTTGGCTTTTCTGTGGTTTATTTGGATACAAATCAATTTAACACACAAGACCAATCAAATGGCATATCAGAAGTTCTCTTCTGAATTTGAAGAAAGTTGCAAAAAAAAATAATTTAGAAAAGTTATTGCTAAGCTTTCTGATAGTCAATAGGAATAATTCTGTTAATTATAACTGACCAAAAACAAGAGACGTTCTGATTTGACTTCAGATAGAAAGAAATGTTTGTTTCTTTTGATTCTGTGGATGTGAACTTCTGGTTTCAACTGTATCTGCAGAAAGAAGGATAAACAAAGTTTGGTGTGATATTTGTGTTCCGTAGCTACATCTCCTCTGTACAAGGACTTACAAGTCCAGTTTACTGTCAACACAGGATGGACAATACGTAGGCGACTGAAGGTCAACCAGCAAAGTGAGTTCCTAATGAAACAGATTGTTGCCTACATAAACACACACGCACACACACAATCATAAGTCCAAAAATAAAAAAAGACTTTTACTTTCTAAAAATATAGCAGCGCTTCTTAACTAGTCCTAATCTCTTACCTTTCAAAAGCGCAGTGATCTGGTATCAGTCTGATCTGTTGGTGCTTCTCTACTTTTTGTGTATTTTCTTATTTTTTCACCTTTTAAAAAATTCTTCTTTAGAGGTCTATCATCTCATAGCTAACGTCCGGACGGATGGACGGATGGATGGATGGATGGATGGATGGATGGATGGATGGATGGATGGATGGATGGATGGATGATGCCAACAAGCATTAATTACACAGAAAATGTAAGAAAATATTTAATAGAATAAAAAACATGCAAATTAATACCTATATAATAAAATGACTAAACTAAAGAGAAAGGAAATGTAGACAATAAAATGAGCATAAAAATACAGGCTTAGCTATAATGTAAATATTCAAAGTGTTAAATGTAATTAATTCAACTTTTACATTTTTGTATTTAATTTATTTTTATTGCGTATTTATTCTGAATACATTTTCATCTCTAAAAAAATAAATGCAGTTTGAATGTAGTTTTAAACATGATTTGCTTGTAACTATAAGAAGCAAAAAGTATGGTCAAGCAAAGTCTTTGGCGAAAACACCAGCAGTGTTGTCAAAGACTTATTTTCGGTTACCAAGGTAACCCTGTAACCCCGCTCATTCCAACCAATGTTTGAATGGAGGTTACATTGTCCAATCAGGAATCGTTTACAATTTAAGTGAAACCCTTCTCATCCAATGGCGTGTAGTAACCGTTAAGCTAAGTTCCCACCCTCCTCCTAGGTTTATCATCCCCTGCGTGGAGTAGCGCACCAACTTTGTCTGTTTGTGAAGGGTCACAAAGTCTGTATTTCGACAAAATGAGGGAAATTGTTCATCTTCAAGCTGGCCAATGCGGGAACCAGATTGGAGCCAAGGTTAGAAAGTATTCATGCTTGGAACTTCAGCCTAAATTTGTTGGGATACCGACTGAAAAACGATTTAGTTTGTGCGCGCTGCTAAATAACCAACAGCTTGCTCAGCAGGAAAAAAACTAGCGTGGCTGTTAGCTGAAAGGCTATTCATAACTGTTGGCTTGCGTTGTTTTCAGGAACTCTCTCTGCTCAATTAGTTGATTTAATATTTTTCTTCTTTTTGGTTGTAGTTTTGGGAGGTAATAAGCGACGAACACGGCATTGACCCAACCGGGGTATACCACGGGGACAGCGACCTTCAGCTGGACCGTATCAACGTGTATTACAACGAGGCGTCAGGTGGGTTCATAGTTTGCTTCATAGTTGTATACTATTACTTCAGTGGAGGTCCAAGTAATTCAATATCTCAAAGAAACATTTTAGTACCGCTACCGTCCACCAGAGGGTCTGGCCTTCAAGTCACCGGATTTCAATTCAATGGTTGCTAGTTATCTGTTGCTAACGGGGACTGTTAACTTTAGGAAGAGTTGTTGCTAACGGTTAGTTGTTAGCAACAGGTAACCGGTCGCTATAAATTTTCTCCCACATGTTGCGCACATTGGCTTTTATAATTATAGAAAATAAATTGTTATTGCAGTTAATGTAGAAAATGTTTTTGTTTCTATTTTTTTATAATTTTGTCTCCTCCAGGTGGAAAGTATGTTCCTCGTGCTGTTCTGGTGGACTTGGAGCCCGGCACTATGGACTCTGTCAGGTCTGGTCCTTTTGGACAGGTGTTTAGGCCTGACAACTTTGTTTTTGGTGAGTGTATTGCTTTAACATATTACATTTTTTTTAACATAGAGCAGCCACACAAAACTTGAAGATTGTCTAATTTTTGTATTTAAAAAATCCACAGAGAAATATAAGCCTTAATGTTAAATATGATACAGGTGACGTGGAAACAAACTAATATTATTTCTGTTTTGAAAGAGACAGGAAAGGAAACATGAAGCAGTCTGAAGGGAAACCACTCAATTGAGTTCAAGTTTAAGAAATCTAGGTTGAAGATGAAGTCATAAAAATAGTCAAATCTTTACAGTGAACTTTGACAACTACGTCTTTATTCTCTGAATATTCTGTGCTTGGGTCTGTTCCAGGTCAGAGCGGTGCTGGTAATAACTGGGCTAAAGGCCACTACACTGAAGGAGCGGAGCTGGTGGACTCGGTGCTGGATGTGGTGAGGAAGGAGGCGGAGAGCTGTGACTGCCTGCAGGGCTTCCAGCTCACCCACTCCCTGGGAGGAGGCACCGGCTCTGGGATGGGCACGCTCCTCATCAGCAAGATCCGGGAGGAGTACCCGGACCGCATCATGAACACGTTCAGCGTGGTGCCGTCGCCCAAGGTTTACATCCAGCATTCAAATCAGTTGAGATAAGGTGCTCTGCCTCACGGCTGCTTCCTCTGGGTCTTTAACTAGCCTCCATTGTTCTTTGTGACCCTGCCCCCTCCTGACAGGTGTCAGACACCGTGGTGGAACCCTATAACGCCACCCTGTCCGTCCACCAGCTGGTGGAGAACACTGATGAGACCTACTGCATTGACAACGAGGCGCTGTACGACATCTGCTTCCGTACCTTAAAACTGACCACGCCCACCTACGGCGATCTGAACCACCTGGTGTCGGCCACCATGAGCGGCGTCACCACCTGCCTGCGCTTCCCCGGCCAGCTGAACGCCGACCTGAGGAAGCTGGCCGTCAACATGGTGCCGTTCCCCAGACTGCACTTCTTCATGCCGGGCTTCGCCCCGCTGACGAGCCGCGGCAGCCAGCAGTACCGGTGAAGACGCTCAGTACAGTCTGAGATTAGGATGGACCCCACGGCTTTAGAAACTTCCTTTTAACTGGATGTCTGTCTCTTCCAGGGCCCTGACGGTCCCTGAACTCACCATGCAGATGTTCGACGCCAAGAACATGATGGCGGCGTGCGACCCGCGCCACGGCCGCTACCTGACGGTGGCGGCCATCTTCCGCGGCCGCATGTCCATGAAGGAGGTGGATGAGCAGATGCTGAACGTTCAGAACAAGAACAGCAGCTACTTCGTCGAGTGGATCCCCAACAATGTGAAGACGGCCGTCTGCGACATCCCGCCGCGCGGCCTCAAGATGGCCGCCACCTTCATCGGAAACAGCACGGCCATCCAGGAGCTGTTCAAGCGCATCTCGGAGCAGTTCACCGCCATGTTCCGCCGCAAGGCCTTCCTGCACTGGTGAGTCCAATGCAGTGATTCACAGCGCCATGCTGTACATCACGTAGACGCTGATGTTGTGACATCACAGGTACACCGGCGAGGGCATGGACGAGATGGAGTTCACCGAGGCTGAGAGCAACATGAACGACCTGGTGTCAGAGTACCAGCAGTACCAGGAGGCCACGGCTGAGGAGGAGGGAGAGTTTGAAGAGGAGGGAGAAGAAGACCTGGCCTAAGCAGCCGCCATATTGCTTTTCCTCCTGATCTGCAGTTACAATCAGGAAGCATTTAGGTCAAAACACTGAGGGTGTGCTAAACAGCAGCAGCTTTGCTGCTTCTGAGGTTGAAGGATTTTCTCAGGCTCGGCTTGAAACATGTTAGATTTTACATTAGAGCTATATCTGGAATATGCATATTTTAAATGTGTAAAACTGACACTACTTGTGGTGATAAAGTGTAACTGACCCCCCTTAGAAAGCATCAAACCAGGCAGAGGCAAGAGATGGTCAAGTGTTGGGCTATGGGGTAATGATAATAATAATGAAGTCACTCAGAGCACAAAGTGTAGAATTAGACTGAATAGATCTGCCCTTATGGACTGGGTACATTGTCACTGATACCTGATGTCTGTATTCTGCTGGGTGATAAATTGTCCCAGAAGTTATTGCGATAAACAATTATGTTCTTGTTTTGAGACCATTTTCTATTAATATGAGACTGGCATAATGATATAAGAACATCCTCAAATTTCAATAAACTTTCATTCCCTTAACACAGGAACTGGAAGACATTTTAAATATTCAAAATAAATAGAACAACCAGAACTTGAGATAAAATGGATACTGAAAATTCTGTGAACAAAATGACCCTTAAAGAAAAAAATCAGGCTGGTTGAGCCAAAGCACCAGACTGAATAGTTTTGTAGAAAGAGACTTGAAAAACAATCATGTAAATGCAGATTATTTGAGCTTGTTTTAATCTACGTGACGAATTAATTTCTTTCGACAGGCTTGGTGAGCGGCGCTGTGGTCAGGATGACAGAAGTTCTGTTGACTTGTCCAGTTTCTTCCTATTAATTGTTTTGGATTTTCCCTTCAACTCCCCAAAAATAGTGACAAAGGTAGGGAGGTGTATTTCACCATTCGATCGGAGGCCCGACCACCGACACTGTTTTACACATTGCAGAACTAAACAAACTTACATGAAGATATAACCCTAAATATCCTGTGTAAGACAAGAAAGTTGATTTGGGGTTAGTTACACTTTAAACCTCTGAGTTCTCTGCTGGGAGCTGGTTGGGTTTTGCTCCGCCGGTGGGACTGTGTAGAACAGTTCCGTTAGAAGTCGGACCTGACTCATGTTCACTGTTCATAGAACTTTCCTCCAAGCTGCTGGTTACTTCCTGTTACACTGACAAGTTACATCGTTACTGAGGTTAGTCATTTTCTCTGGAAAACATATTTAGAGTTAGTTCACTGATTGCACTACAACACTGGAAATGACCATCAGTCTGTTACTTTTCTGCCTTTGTTCTTAGATTTTAAATAAACACTTTAAACTTGGTACTGAAGCGTGAATCAGTATTCTTGTCACTTATAGAAGCAGAACAATTGTTTCACATTCTCAAGGGTTCTGGTGCTGTTGGTCTTTGTAATCCAGCATTCAGCTGTTACCTCACAGGGCTCAGTCTGTTCAGCCTGTTCGGCCTTCAGCTTCTGATTTGCTTTTAGATGAGCACTGCAGTCAGTAGATGTCGTATAATGATTAAAAAAAAAAATTACCAGTCAAATGAACCCTACAGGAAGATGAACTTGACTCTGAAATGTTTTATTTTCCTCCAAGCATTCATAATAGATTTTTAAATCTATAATGAATGTTTGTACTTTTAAAAATGGACTTAAATGGATTGAAAACTCAAGTCTGAAAAAATGCAGGAAGCTTTTAAGAGTAAATCTATTCCCAGGAAATCACTCCAGAGCCAGGAAACGTAAAGCTGGAGACTCCAGGCTGATGGTGTCAGAATCACCCTTTAAAAGGGAGAAAGCACAAGTCTGATGACAAATTTAAAAACTCAAAACTGTTTTATGTTGCAGTTAATTTTTCATGTAGCGATGGTTGTAATTTCTATTTTGTTAGTACATAAATCATTTGGTGTGTGTGAAACAAATGCAACTCTTTGGGGATTCAGTTCTAAGGAGTTCTGTCGTACAGAAGCTTCACGTTTGGTGACCTGGAGTTAATGAACATGAACTGAAGATTGGAACTGATGAATTATTAAACATATCAAACTGAACTAAATTCTATCTTTAAATTAATCTGAACTGTGACTTGTAAATAGAAGTTGATAATCAGTTGAAAAACAACCAAACAGCAAAGTTATGAAAGGGAAGAAAATGCAGGCACACGACGTTCAAGAGGGCATTAATAGGAGGGCCAGGATGCCACTGAGCATGCTCTGTAGGGAGCATGTATCCAGGAAGAGTAGCAGTAGGAACTGCTGAATTCCCATGATGAAACACTTTTAGCTTTCTGTTATGATCAAATCATCTGGGTACGTTTCACCAACTGCTTCTTGGTCCAAAAATATCTGAATAATGCAAATCGCTTTAATGCTTCTGCAGCACCATTTCAATGAAAGGGAAACATGGGGTCGAATGAAAACTTCAGAGTACTGGAAGAGGATCTTTTTGTGTGAATCGGCTCCATTTGCTATGAGAAGAATGACTGCAGGGATGATAATAGGTGAAGCTTTGAAAGATTCAGAAAACTAGAGTTTCTGAGTGAGTGAATGAATAAAGTAGAGAACAGATTATACCAATTTACTGAGCAGGTTCTACCTGATAAAACATTTAGGATGATGTACAAAATGACTACTTTCCTACATGTTTATCAGCCCCTTGACTGCAAACAGTTTTATGTATGTAGCCCTGATTACTCTGGTAGCCTTTATCTTGCTTATAAGCTTCTAACAAATACAGGAATAGAAGTAGTTGATGTCCAAACGAAGCTCCGTGCAGCTTGTGTTGAAAACAGTTCATTACTGAACGCGGTTCTCTTTACTGACACCTGGTGGCCAGATGTATGAAGAGCACCATACGTCTACATTAGTAGATTCAAGCTGACCCACCTGACTGATCCTGGGTCAGGTGGGTAGAGCATCCAAAAATTATACTCTACTGAAAGTAGCACTACAAAGTTCTTTTTACTGTAGTAAAAGTAAAAAGAAGTCAATTTAGTATTTTAAAATTATGTATTCAGACAGATAAATACTAATGTGCAATTTCTGATGGCTGACAGACCAAACCGGTATAAAGATACAAATAAGTGACATATGTTATGTAAACAAGAAATACAGTCAGAAAAAACACTTTCTCATATAAATATTTTTTAATATAAAACTTATGAAACCAATTCTTACAGTAGATAACAAGTAAATATCTTAGAATAGGGTCAAATTCTTACAGTGACTATTTGGTGTTTACTATATTTTCTTGATCTCCTAAAGCAGGAACTAACATTTAAACAACAAAGCTTGTTTATTGAGCAAGATGTTTCACTTTAACATAAACTGTTGTTTCTGTGTCTCGTACATTTGACTTAAAACAAGTTTGTTCTTCTTTCAGTGATGTTACTCACAGTGGCTAGTATCCTAGCATTACCGATACTTCATGTTAATATTCCTCAAGTACATGTAAAAAATACGGTTTATTAAAACTTCTCCCTAAAGTCAATTTTTTCCAAAACGTCACTCAAATAAACGTAACTATGACCTGCTCACTTCTGGTTGACGAACAGATCGTTCCACCTCAGCTGTGGATCTCTGCAGCTCCTCAGTGGTTGTCATGGTTTGCTTCTCTGATAAATGCTGTTCTATCAGTCTAGGTCAGGGGTGGGTCTAGGTGGACCTCCACTTCCTGGTCGGTCTGCAGCAGCTCCACCTTCTCTCCATGTCCAGATGATGGTTTGATCAGAGATCTGGGATTTGTTCCAATCAGCATGTTGTTCTTGATCCTCACCCTGATTTAAATTCTCCCTGGTTGGTTCCTCTGTTTCTTGGTCTCCATGATGCTGCTTGTTCTCTAATGTTCTCTAACAAATGTCTGAGGCCAGAAACACAACGGCTGGATTCTCTTTACTAATCATGTGACTTCTGACAGCAGTGGCTTGTTGTGGATTTTATTTAGGGTTATCTGAATAAAGGGAGGATCACGATTACAGCTGAGTGTTAATGTGTTGTTTTGCCTGTTTCATGCATGACCAGAGGAGTTATGGTGAGCCCCCTCTCTCTCCACCCTGGAATGTTCTGCTGGATTACTGGGTTAAAGCTGCTGGACTGGCTTATCTACAGCTTCTGGCTTCAACATGAGGTCTGCTGCTCTGTTCCTGCTGATGCTCTGCTGCTCTGTCGGTGAAGGCCGAGCGGAGGTCTCTGTTCCTGCAGACGATGGCACCAGGACTGAAGCACGGCCCCCCAGGGACCTGAGCGTCCTCTGGGAAGAGGTTCAGAGCTTAACACAGCTGGTCCTTGGTCTGAAGGGGGAGCAAGTGGAGCAACGACAAGAACTCCGGACTGTGGAGAGTCGGCTGAGGGACGGGGAGATGGAGGCAGAGCTGCACAAGCAGAGCATGGATGAGCTGGAGATGGCACTAGACCTCCTGCTGACGGAGCAGACCTCTGGTCTGAGGAAGAAGGTGGAGGAGCTGGAAGAGCAGACCAAAGGTCAGACTTGTTGTTGCGTTTCCTGTTCATGTGTTTCATTAACCTTATAATCCTATTGGCTGATCATAGCTGTGATGAGGAGATGAAGGCGAGATCCATCAACCAGAATCTGTTCAGCTCAGTACATTTGGACAGACAAAACAGAGAGTTTGTGTTCATTTCTGTCCAAACCTTTTACAAGGAAATTTAGTCTCAACTCAGCAGAGGAACCCCTAAACCTCTGGCCCGCGGTTCCACAAACAGAGTTCTGGTCCACTGGGTTTTCTTTTGTCCATCTACCAAGACATTCTGGAGAGCATCATGCTGCTTCCTGCTGACAAACTGGATGGAGATGGTGATTTCATTTCCCACAGAACTTGGTACCGGCCCACACTGCCAAAAGTACCAAAAGCTGCTTCAGTGACCGTGGTGGTACTGCGATTGATTGGCCAGCAAACTGACCTTTAACCCCCATCTTCAAGAGGAAGATGATTGAGCTTAGTGGATGATCAAACACTAAGAGACAAACCTCCAACTACCTGCAGCTGAAACTGCAGTGAAAAGTTGGTTTTCCACTGAACTGACTGAGTGAGGCTGAATAGAAATTCACACCACACTTATCAGATTTTTATTTAGGAACGGTTTTAAAGTCATCCTCCACCTTATGTTTATTTAGCACATAAAAAGCCCATAAAACAGATAAAATATCTTATTTGATTGGAGTGGGTTGGTAAGATGACGAAATGTTTCAAAGCTTTCTGGATGCTTCTCTCAGGCGTTGTGATCCTGACCAGAGACGGCTCTGACCTTTCTGCCCTTGTTTGTTTCTCTCAGCCCAGGCAGCTGAGATATCAGAGCTTCAGGCCAGAATAAACAGCAGTGAGAACTCGGTGGAGATCCTGGAAAAGAAGAACTCAGGTGGGTCCCAGGAAAAACAAAAAGCTGCCAGTGTGTTTCCCTGCAGCGCTGAGTGGTTCGGTGCTGCTTTCTGCAGCTGTTGCGGCTGAGCTGCCGTTCCTGCAGACCAGATTGAGGGCCAGTGAGAGCAGCGTGGAGCAGCTGAGGAGGAAGGACGCAGGTCATCATCATCCTCTCATCCACCTTCGTTACTTCTCCTCTGGGTTCAGTACAGAGCTCTACTAAAGTGTTCACACTGCCTGACTTTATCCACATTTCCTCATGTTCCCACCACAAACTTCTTTGTATTAATTAGGATTTTTTTTGTGACAGACCAACACATGCGACTGTAGAGGCAGAAAAGAAATGATCATCTAAGAACTGTGGAAAATCTAAAAAAATGTGTCGTGTCTTGCTACGTTTCCAATAACCATAGTATTGTGCAAATTGAAATTACGAAAATGAATTTGCTTTATGGAAGCAATCATTTTGAAAAAGCGTAAATTTTTCGATCAAAGGTTTTTTGGCCACATTAAATGGATATGCTTTGCAAAACTGAACTACAAACACTTTCTTTCTGCATCACACAAGTCATGTGATCAACAGCTGGAAAGTGCAGCTGGATCTGCCAGCATCACTCTGTTAATAAAAACTTAGTGTCATTCTAAAGGGTTGAATCCATCACTCTTCTATAAAATCATATTAAATTTCCTAAAACCTGCCTACATACATAGCCACTTGGGAGAAGACCTGCGTTTTCTCCCAAGTGGCTCAAACGTTGACTTCTCTGATTGACATTTCATATTCACTAGAAGGCAAGTGCAGAACTCCTGGAGGAAAATCCTCATAGATCCCCTTACAGCAGTATTTTTTAAAAATACCACAGAAGAAGAACATTCTGCCCTGATGATTTATGACAAACAGAATGATTTGATGATGTTTGCAGCCCAGGAGAGAGAACATCTCTCTGCTCCTGTTCAGTCAAAGTCTCCACAGTTGCAGCGTTCGTCTGTTTAGACCACAGCAGATTCACTTCACACTCAAGACAAGGTTAGCTGGGCCAAATGAATATATCAGCATTTCATTTATTTCTGCATAAATATCAGCTCAAAATGATTCATATAATCAAACTTTATCACTGAGTGCGATAAAAGATAATTCATTCTTCCAAATGGAAGAATTTATTGCCACCACATAACCAGAATGAAACCAATTAAACTTAAAGTTGAAGTTCTTAATATTAATCATTAATTGTCACTTTGTCCTCATCATTTTTGTTAAGTAGACATTTGTCACGTGTTCTGAGTTGGACAGGCCGGTAGTTTTCCCTCTGACTGCCTGCTGACCTGCGTTTTGCTGCTCTCAGTTCTGGCGGGCAGACTCTGCAACACGGAGAGTTTGATGGAGGACCTGATGGGGCAGATCTCAGGTCAGGCTGCTCCTCACACTCTTTGCAGTCTGGTTCTTTTATCCTTTCTAAGCGTTTTGTCACACAGAGCTCAGGATGTTTGCAGATCTAGAAAACAGTAGACAGCGAGCATATCTTCCTGAAGTTGTTTTAGTTCTATTACAGGAGTCTTGAATAAAAACTTCAGCTGAAAGTAAATTCTGAAGCCAGTTCGATTTAGCGAAGGTTGTTTGATCTTAATCTCAAACTAACAGCTGCAGGAACTACAGTAAAAGTTTTCACACCCTCTGAGGTTTTTCATGTTGTCACGTTGCAGCCACGGGCTTCACTAGCAGCTTTAATCATCAGACTGAACGTTTGTTTGTTTTTCCGTGCAGGACGGATCAAACTCAGTCAGATTGGACGGAGGGCGTCTGTGAACATCAGCTTTTACATTTTGTTAAAGATTCTCAGTTGGATTTCTCTTTGAACTTTGACTAGGCCATTTTAGCAAATCAGTATTCTTTGATCAAACTCAAAGAAAATATGAAAACCTTATGTTGACCTATCACATGAAATCCCAGTAAATCCCAGTAAAACACATAGAAGCTCATGGCTGCAATGTGACAACATGTGAAAAGTGGAACCTTTTATCGTTGTGCTGTAACAGTCTGAGTGGTCAGTAAGAGTAGAAAAGGAAAGCATCTGTCATGAGTCACTACAGGTGTTTGTGTTGAAATGGAAAAACATTCACTACATTCACTCAGGTTTCCTTCTCTGCCAGAGATCCAGGCCTGCAACACTTCAGCTGGGATGGATTCTGAAGTTCTGGTGCTGGAGAGTCACCTGACCATCCGCCTGGACAAGCTGAAGGCTAACATCCAAGGTAACGGTCAGCCTTCTGGTCCAACATGTTGGAAGACATTATGCTAAGATGGTGCTGCATCACCCTCCCTCTCCTCTGACACTGTAATGTTCAGACTTGGATCAGCAGGTGAAGCTGCTGCAGCTGTTTTACCTGCAGCAATGATCCCAGAGTTACATCACATCCAGATGATCCTGGAAGGCTAACATGCTAGCCAGAGCTGATCAGCTATATCTACTGACCTCTAGGCGACCTTTGACCCTTTCCGGTTAAAAATCCAACATGCTAACAATGCTTAAACTAGAACTGAGTTGTTTTATTCATTATTAATCTTATTTGTGAAAAATACAAAAATAAAATAAAAACTGATGTAAGGGCTTTTTCTAACATCTTAAAATAAGACAAAACTAACTGAAAAATAACTTTACAGCAATATAATTACACGTTTTTTGTCAATAATTCTTGAATATAGATAAAAACAATACTAGTTCCACCGGTTGATGGTTTCACTTATAACAAGAATTTTTGTTTTTGTTTTAAGTTTAAAAAAAATCTCCCAGTGGAACTAATACTTTTAAAATTTATATTCAAGAGTTATTGACTTATTGTCTGCTTTATCAGCAGTAAACTGTTTTCACTGGAACATCAACATCTCAGTTCCACTGAAGTATCAGAAAAAGTTGGATGTTTTATTTGACTCTCTTCCTTTCCAGGTCAGATTCATGAGTTGGAAGACAAACTGACCTCCAGTCATGTGCATCTGGACGGCCTGACTGCTGCTGCTGGTCAGAATATTCAACATCCAGTCACATGATCAGATTCTTTTGTCCTGCCCTTTAACACCAAACTGAACTGTTTGCTGCAGAGCATCACCTGAACGAAGCTGAGAGGCGACAGGATGAACTCAGGAACCAGAACTCAGGTGAGCAGAACTTTGACCTGTGTGAAGACAGATGGGGCCCTAGAGGACCCACTGACCCACCATGCAGGACCTTACAGTAATCCAGACCAGCGGTCACCAAGGCATGGACGACTGCTGCCTTCACAGATCAAGTTTTAGTTTTGCGAGCTGCTGCAGTGGATAAAGCTGCTGAACTAATCAGCCAGAGGATTTAGAGACTTTTGTACGTCAGTCAGCCTGTTTATCAATTAGTGAGTTAAATAATGATTTTAGTAGTTTGATTATAGTTGTAGATGTTCTTCAGGATCAAGTTTTTTTAAACCTGACATAAACACGAAGTTAAATAAAGGCAGGCAGTAATCAGTCTGGCTTTGGTCAATAACAAAGTTTTGATGTAAGAAGAACATTCCAGGAAAGTGTCTGTTTTAAAACTCTAGAATAAAGAAAAGTGAGTCAATAAACGAGTCCAGTGACTGATGGAGACAGGCAGCAATCCCCTGTGTTTCTTCAAGGTCTCAACAACAGGCGGAGACAAAAAAGGAAACTATTTTGATTGTTTTTATAGAGTTGGTGAGCAGACTGGAATCCAGTGAAAAACAGCTGGAAGATCTGAAGACATTAAACACATGTATGATGTTTACTTTATTGGAAATGAAACTTTTTCTAAAAACAAGTCATTTTATTAAATCCCTGAATAAAATCTGATCTGATCTGTAGTCATGGAGACCAGACTGAGCTCTGCTGAGGAACAACTGGACCAATTAAAGAATCAGTCTGCAGGTACCATCAGCAGGTCTTGTGTTTGGTTCTGTTCATCCTCAGTGAAGTCATGAACTGAATGAATGAATGAATCCTGTTCAGTTCTGGAGGTCAGACTGAGAGTCAGTGAGAGGCGGCTGGCAGAGCAGGAAACAGGAAGCTCAGGTAACATGTGAAGCTTTTACTGAACATTTCTAATGATTTGTATGTTTTACCATCTGAACCAGGAAAACGATGTTTCGCTCCAGATCTGTTGTCGTCTCACATGTAAACGTTGTAGAAATCCTCCAATGAAACATCGTCTGGTGGAGTTTAAAATGACTATTGTTATTTGCTTATCAGTTATTCCATAATGTTTCTAACAAACTTGCTAAAATAGATGATTGAAGCTGATGAGTATTATTGTAATTGCATAACAATAATACTGAGTGGCTTTGCTAGTAGCAGTAAAACGGTTCAGCTATTCTGATGCTATAAATGATGTTTGTTTCATCTCAATGTGTGATTTTCAGCTCAGTTCTCCTGGATGGAGTCCAGACTGATGGATGAACAGAGCAGAACTGCAGGTCAATCACATTTTCACAAATCATTTGATTAATGAATCATTTCAATCACAGTTTTTTTTTATTATCTTTGGGCCTTATGTCACAGAAGTTTGCAGATTTATAGTTTTCTATAATTATAATTTTAAGACATTTGAGAAAACGTTCTGTGGACTAATGAGACAAAGGTGGGACACTTTGGAAGCTGTGTGTCCAGGAATCCTTAAAAAGTATTTAAAAAGTCTTAAATTCATGAACCTAAAATTCATGCCTTAAAATATCTTAGTAAAAAGTAAGTTGGCCTTTAGCACGTTACCCATAGGTCTTAAAACACTTATTCTATGTTTTTTTTTCTCGGGTGACTTTTTATCAAACAAACATTTTGTCGCACTCAGATGTCTCCATTGAATCTACTGGTTATTAACCGCTAACTCGCTTTGCTAGCTAGTTAGCTTTTTTTTCATCTAACATGGAGGTCTTAAATTCCATTCACATTGGCCTTAAAAGTCTTAAATTTGACTTGGTAAAACCTGGAGAAACCCTGTGCTTAGGCAGTTAACAGGTTGATTCTAAACATTGTTACACATTTTAATGAGTCAGATTACAGTAATAATTATTTATAATAAATGATTTTTCCAGAGTTTGAAACCCAGCTGTCAGCTGTGACTTCCAGACTGAACGTGACTAAAGAGCTTCTGGATGATCTGAAGAAACAAAGTCAAGGTGAGGGATAATTACAGGTGTTTTCGTTTCAGCAGCCTGTTTCTGCACAGTGTGTCTGGATGAAGGGTTTTATGTTCTCTGTGTAGCTGGAGCTGCTGAACAGGCTTCACTTTCAGAGCGACTGACTGCAGCTCAGGGGAACACAGAAGGTAAATTCTCCCGAGACGTTCTGTGCGCCTGACGTTCAGAAACAATGAAGAAATAATGAAGATGTTTCATCTAATATACAATTAAACTCATCAGCTCTGATGTCATTCACATGGAGAAGCAGTATTTGGCTTTTATGCTCCTCAAATCTGATACAAACTTCCAGAAAACTGAAAAACAGCTGAAACATTGAGTTCCTTTAAATCCAGGCTAAAAACGTACCAGCTCAAAGTTGAACCATTTAAACTGTAATAAATGGAATATTGAGCGACCAACATATTTGATGTGGGTTGAGTTTTAATGACAAAATGTAAAATCTGTAATTGGTTTTCAAACTCCCGACTAAATGATGTTTATGAGGTGAAACATTTGAACGGCCGTGTTGTTGAAATGTGCTGTACAAATGCATTTGATTGATCGATTGGTCACTGAGGCTCCACCATGTTTCTCGCAGATGAGCTGAAGGTGGCTTTCTCAGCCGGCCTGACTGATTCAGGAATAGTTGGTCCATTTGATGAAGAAACTACTCTGATCTTCTCCAAAACCATCACCAACGTTGGCCGCGGCTACAACAGCTCGGCAGGTAGCAGGACTGTCTCTGTAAACGCTCCTCTGGCTGCATTCAGTGAACTGATGAATGGATGATGTTGCTGCTGCAGGTGTTTTCACCGCTCCAGTCGCAGGACTTTATTTCTTCAGCTTCACGGCTGCAGATTACTTGAAGGGCTACATGGGGCTGTACCTGTACAGGAACGAGCAGCCAGTCACCTTCAGCCTGGACCTGAACGACCATGGAGGGTACACCTCCATGACCAGTGCAGTGGCTCTACAGCTGGACCGGGGCGACCGGGTTCGCCTCGCTCTGCCAGCCAGCTATCGGCTCTATGACGACTCCAGAAACTTCAGCGTGTTCTCAGGTTTCCTGCTGTTCCCGGTCTGACCCGGCTGTTCCCCGTCAGGCTGTACTTCCATTAAGACTGAAATAAAAGCTGATTTTTTTGGTCAGTGGAAAGGGTTCTATGGTTCCATTTTTAACAAACTCAACTCTAAGAATCTTTTTGGGTATAAGTACACATTTCATTCAGGTTGGGAATGTTTATTTTTTGTGATCTGTCTCTTGTATGATCTATTCCTGACCTGCATGTCTCACCATGCAGGTCAGGAATAGATCCGGTCATGGTTGGATGCTGGGCGGCATTAAAAACTGGGGCAAAAAACCCCAAAACAGTGTAATAGCACATGTATCCCACTCAAATCAATAGAAAAAGCAAGAGAGAAAATGTAAAAAAAATTAAATAAAATATGTATATATATATGACAGCGTTTGACTCTGACATTTTAATAAAGTCACTGTAGTGCTGGGTTGGATTTTGGGTTGTGGCACCAAGTAGAGAGCGAAAATTAAAAAAAAAAAGGAAAGAGAAGATCAGAGTAAAATGTGAAACTTTTATTAAACGTGACAAAAAACAACAGGAAACAGGACTCTGACGTCTCTGTGAACAAAGTTCCCCGGCTCTGAGCAGATAAAGCCCCGCAGCGTTGCCATAGAAGGTGAACGAAGGTGCGTTAAGGCTCAGATCAGGACCTCACCGTAAGACTTCTAAAAACACTCCGGTCCCTTTGGGCCGGAGTCAGTAGTGTAACAGCTCACCAATAAATACAAAGTGTTATTTGATCGCTTCAGGAGTCATGCAGATGCAGGAACATTTACATCAATCAAGTCTTGACAAAGTATTGCTCTTTGATTGCTGGTTTTCACTTCCTCCGACTTTACAGTAAGCAATCGTCTGCAAGAGCTTCAGACAGGCTTTAAAGGTCCTGGTAATCAAACTAAAACAACAATCTAAAAACGCGTCCAAAGGATAGTTTGACACTGTTTCTGGGGGCAGCTGGAGGTCAGGAGGTAGAGTTGTCATTCACAAAGCAGAGAGCGAGTCCTTCAGGTCCCATCTCCTCTGGTCCACGTGTAAACAAGTGCAAAGACTGAGCCCCGTGTTGGCCCCCGGTGTGCTTTCTGTGTGACAAAACACTGAATGTTCAGGGAAAGAAAGAGCGCAGGATGAATGAGGAGGTGAAGTGGTGAGTGTAAGGTTCACTGAACAGTGTCAGACTAGGAAGAATAAAAAATGTTAAAAAAAAAGTAAGATATTGAAAAGTAGGGAGAGAGAAGAAGCCAGAGTTTAATGTGTGGACTGGAAGCAGCTCAGCTGGAGGTGTTGATCTTCCTGTTGACGGCCTGTAGGAGGAGCAGTGAGTACTCCTCAAGCAGAGCCGCCGTCTTGACCTCCCCTACGCCGCTCTCCAGTCCCAGCATGCTGGGCGAGCCCAGAGGGAGAGAGTCCAGCTCCGCCCTCATGGCCTGGAAGGCCTCTGATAGGAGGAGAGACATCTGACACTGGCTGGGGGAGGAGTCATCTGCCGAGGAGCCGCTCACCTGGAACAACAACAATATACATGTTAACATATTAAACACTGAAAAACCATGAAACTGTAGCAAGTATTTATGGTCTAGATTCTAATCTTAGTTCACTTGAAATAAGACAAAGCAAAATTACAAGTAACTTTTTCAGCAGGATGTAGAAGCTGGTGAATAATTCTGTAAAATTGATAAAAGAAAACTACTAGTTCCACTGACAGATTATTTCACTTGTAATAAGATATTTTTTCCATGTTGTAAGTGAAAAAATGAAGGGTTCACCAAAAGCAGTTTTCTGATCACTGATCTTTAAAAAGCCTGAGCTGCTGATTATGATTTTGACCCATACTCATTTTGTTTTTGTCTGTAGCAAGAAAGTCGCTGAGTCGGCAGCAATGACCAATCAAACCTCTCACTGCAGAGCAGAAGAGAACAGAGGCTGATGTTTACACCTCTGCTGAAGTAGAGAAGATCAAGGGAAAAGATCGGCTTCACATGTACGTATCAGCTGACCACTGATCTCCCAGTAAAAATCAGAAGAGCTGGTGACTGAAATCAGGAGATTTTCAGCTTGATCAACCCTGATGAAGACTTAAACATAAAAAGCAAGAGAGGGTCACATTCACAAACCGTTTCCTTATGGACAATATTACTATTTAAAAAAAGAATTCAATTTAGATAACAGCCAAACTCTATTTTCGACACCATGTCAGTCAACAAACGGCTGTAATTCACTGATGGGAATAGAGAGCAAGAATGTTCGTCGATAATAAGAAGGATGAGTGCCGCATGGCAGTTATTTTGTCATTTTTTGAGAAGAAGTATAAAGAATAAAAACTTTTTTTAAGAGACTTTCAGCAGACAGGAAGGCTGCAGATGTGCTTTGGTAGAGAGAATTAAAGAGACAAAATAATGTGGCAATGAGCTGCAGCAGAACTAGCAGAGGAAAACAGACAGTCTGAGCAACATGTGATCATCACCTTCCTGTACAGATGTGTTGCTCTCTTAAAGCATCTCTGCAGCTCGCTGGTCAGAGCCTTGCATGTTTCCAGGCTGACCTGCTGATCTGGAAGAGGAGCAGCAACAGGTTAGCTCACTTCCACCTTCACTTTATGGACAGACAATAAACACACAGCACAACAGCAACTTACAGTCAGGGGAAAAAAATCATGTCCAATCTTATTCATTTTTGTGTCAGTTATAAACCCAGCTTGAGACCGCTATCAGTGGAGCGCGACCAGGTTGCTACGGAAATGGTACTTAAATGGTCTAATAAAATCAATAATATTAAGTGCGAACACCTTCAGTATCTACATTTAGGAATCTTCTTGGACGATCGTAGAGCAAATGCTGCAGTTTTCTGGGTGTGCTCAATAGTCCAGATATTACGGTAAATATCTGATGTCTAAACAGGACATTTATGCATAAGTATGTCAGAAAACACACAGGCTGCGGTAGGGTGTCCTCATGTTTTCACGTGACTGTATGTTGTTCACAGAAATAGACTCTCATACAAGTGGAGGGAGGCAGCAGAGAAGAAGGGAAAAAAAGGGAAACAGCTAAAAGGCCAACAGGAGACACATCTCACCCGTTGCAGAGGGAGAGGAGGAGGGGCGGAGCCAGAGACATGACAGGATGAAGTGATGAAGAAAAAGAGGGTGAGAAGGAAGGCCAAACCTGGATCGTCTATGGCGTCTCCACTGGTACCTGTACGAGTCAGAGTGTCCTCCTGTCTGGGCAGACCCACAGGACAGACGGACACTTGGGAGGACGGCTCTGAGGAGGCAGAGCCAGCAGGCTTGGAGGAAGGGGAGAAGGATTCCAGGGAGAGTTTGTCTGGAAGTGGTCGGCTGCTGCCTGGGACGCGAGCCTGGAGGATCCGGGAAGAAGGGCCTGCCCGGTTGCCATAGTTACCCGCTGATGGAGGTAATGAGGAAGAGGCGACAACAGGCACAATGGCAGCCTGTTGGGGCGTGGTCAGAGAGGCGTTGGATTGCACCACGGCAACGAGAGGCGGGGAGGATGCTGTCTCTTTGAGCTGAGGTGCTGCTGAACCGGACGCCACGGCAACATCATCAGCAGGCTCAGATATGTGGAGGTTGTCGCCAATGGAGACAGAGCGGGACATTTTAGCCATGAAGCTGGCAGTGGGGCTCATGTAGGAGCGAGGCGCCGATGATGCCAGAGAGGGCGAGGAAGACTTCCTCAGCGTTGCCGTGACGCTCTCCTGCTGAGGGGAGCGGGGGGAGCTGGCCTTTAGAGTCCACTGTGCTGTGGGTGAGGGCTTTCTAGGGGATGAGGGGAGAGTGGTGGGACGCTGAGGGCGGTTGTCTCTGGATGGACCAGAGCTCAGCTGGGAGTCCAGAGAGTCTCCTGATGAAAACAGAAGACAGAGAGGATCAGCTGCAGAGGTGCAGATGAGGGTGGGCTGCTGCTGGTGGGGGTATGAGGGTTACCTGTGCTGATCAGCAGGTTATGGACTGACTGGGCCTTCTTTAGCCCTGAGGTCAGGTGGGAGGCAACTGAAGGAACCACCAGGTCTTGCTTCCCTCTGGGTTCGACCAAGCTTTGGATCTGCTCCTTTTGTGATGGAGTCTTGGTGGGAGGATTGGCTCCTTCCCCCTGGATCAGAGTCTGACTGTGTGCATGAGGAAGCTGTGGTTGGTCCTGGTGAGTCTTTGAGGTCTCCTGCTGGTCCGATGACTCCTGGCTGTCCTGTGCCTGGCTCTGGATCCCGTCTACTAGGGGCCGGACTTCAGAGACCAGGGGCCTGGCCTTCACCTCTCCCACGCCTCCATGGGAGTTCCACATTGGGGGAGGAAAGTCAGTCCGACTGAGGAGCACAGACAAGGTTCAGTATACAGCAATCCTAGAGTGTCTTTGTGTTTGTGTTCCTGTGTTTCCGTTGACTATATAATTGCATAATTTGACATTTCAAAAGTGAAAAAACCAGTTTCATTTAGTCTTTTTGCCACTCGGATGAGGTGGTTTTTTTGAAAAAATTTCTTTATTTTGCAAATATTGCAATAGAAACCCTTTTTTGCATCACACGGGTCACATGATCAGTAATCGGATGTTGCCACTGGCACAAACAATGAAGAAGAACACAACACAAAGTAGTTGGAGTGTTTGATTACGCATTCACAACTCCCCAATCGAACCGGACTTCCTAGGCAAAGGGACTGGAGTTCCATTAAAGTGGACTAAAAAGGGTTGGTGTGAATGCACTCTAAATGAATCTAAAAGCCAGGAACCTTTTTATCTTCGACTTCACAATTAACAAAGTGTTTATTTTTCCAGCTATCTGTCTGACTGTCTTATGAAGTTTGTGGTTTTACAGATTAAGATGAGACATTTTACCTTCCACAGAAGTTCTGGGAGAGGAACCTTGAGGAGATGCTGAGACTCTCACTGGAGCTGTGACACGTCCTGTTTGGATCACCTGGGAACACAAACATTTCACACGACCTGCTGAGACCCAGAAGGTAGATTGTTGTACAACTGTTGAAAGGAACATCTTTTGCATTAATTCCAGCCCTTTAAGCACTGTGATGGAACAGCAGGATGAAGGGTAAGGTCAACAATGTGTGAAAGGAAACAATGGGAAGACCAGAGGTTTCATGTGGAGGAGATGGAATGCTGTGTTCAACAGCTTCTAACATCATATTAGCTGCGGTTCCATTACAAATATGTGCAAAACTGCTAATGTTGAAAAAAATACAATTTCGCAATTGCAGTATTTCCTTTAAATAAGAATTCAAAGAATTAAAGTCACACGTGAATAAATTTGTTTACATAGTAAGTCATTAGAAAACATGCAGTACCATGATGCTCCTGCCCCTTCTTTGCTATATGTGCCAGTAGTAACATCTGGTTGTTGACTCATGTGACTCGTATGATACAAAAAAAGTGTTTCCATTGCAGTTTTGCAAAATCTATTTAGAAACCAATCATCCTAGTCCAAAAACCTTCCATCAAAAAACATGCATTTTTTTTTTCTTTTGCAATAAGTGTGTTTCCATTAAGCATTTATTTTAATAATTCCAATATTTGCAAATTTAAGGTCAATGGAAATGCAGCTAATGATCGGCCCAGGTTCTAGAGTGTCATGCTGTACCTGAAGCACACAGCTCAGCCAGTGTAACAAAGTGCTCCTTCAGGAAAGCCTCCTGGTCTGGAGTCTGAGGAACTGCCTGAGGCATTCCGTCCTCTCGGCTCTCTTGTCTTTCCTCGTCCTCGTCCTCCTCCATTTCCAGCTCTGAGGAGTTCCCATCCCCACTGAGAGGTTCTGTACGCTCTGTATCTGGTGAGATCAAAGGAAGGAAACAGAATCATAAACGGCTGACAAATGATCCCAGCCAGATATCACCGTGTGATGCCTTTCCATACCGTCTGCAGCTGGTCTCTCTGGACTGGACACGGCAGAGCTGAATCTGAGAGAGCACCCGCTGTCCGGACTGGGTTTGTCTTGCCGGCCATGTGGAGCAGAGGGACATGCCTCCTTCACCTGGAAGTCACTGACAGGTTGTATGGAGGTGTTTAGAAGCTAATCTGTACGCAGAGTGGAAAAGTAGTTCTGCTGGACTTTAGGAAACGCTGTTGATGAAGAGTGACCCCAACTCCTTCAAACTGTTAGTGTCAAACAATTATTCAACAAAAATCTCTGTTTGTCAGCTATCATTTTAAAATTATTCATGAAACTTTCCAAAAGCTATCCAAGGACAACCAGTCCTCTTGCTATCTGCTTTGGATCATGGAATCTAGCTCGAAAATGATGGTTAGATTCGTAGCACGTGTTTTTCAGCTCTACTTCTAATACCGTATTTTTCAGACTACATGTCACTTTGCATTGGTCAAAACATGTGAAATTAAGAGGAAAAGAACATATGAAAGTCTGATGGCAGTTTTTGAAACACAGATGTCCGTAGTCTAAGTATGGATGATCAGTTATAGCTGCTCTCTGCCGGTGAAGTGCGCAGCAGCGCGTAGCAGAGACGCAATCAGTAAATCTGGAGCAATATAAAGGTGGTTGTGTTGCATGAAGAGGTTGTTGGCTATTTTAAAATATGCTACTGTCCGCCAGATACTGGTTCAAAATTAAAAAAAAGCTCAATAGTGTGAATACTTTAGCGGGGCTCTGTATAAATCATGAAGTGTGTTACCTTCCCACCAGGCTTATTCTGTCCTCCCATTTGTCAGGGAAGAGAACTGGATCTTCTCTGTCGAGGCTTTGAAGGGACTGCAGGAAGTAGTCTGGCCTCTGATTGATCTTCACTTCATTATCTTCCTGAACAGTCAGAAACACAAAATATCACCTATAAAACACATAGACTCATTATTGTCCCACATTTCACTACTAGCTTTTATTTTACAGGATGTTTAGTGCAAAACGCCAAAGTAATGTTATTAGTGACTGAGAATAACTATTCCTTTCAGCAGGACACATTTGGAGGTGATCTGGGACACCAGATTGATTTTGGAACCCGAACTGGCTTTGGACTGTCTGTATGAGACACACTATAGAAATTAAGATAGAAGGTATTAGGTTGTACTCTTCACTCTTAAATTTTGCAGGTAGTCTGTAGTGAAAAATCCTGAAGGATAAAGATAAGTCCCCATGAGTGGAGACTCAGGGATAGCTGCTGGCTGCAGAATCTCATCCTCATATCTCTCTGGATTGAGAATACCTCAAAGTGAAGAAGCCTTGATTATTATTATGTTCAGTGAAAGAGATGCTGCCCCACATCATCACACTGCCTCCACCAAAAACCTTTTGGGATTGGCCATAAAGAGTTTGGCTGTGTTTTTATGATTCCAACCAACATCCTCAAGGTAAAAGCATTACTGGATTCAGCTGAAATCAAGAGCTCCTCACCCTCACAGAGGGGACTAGAAGACTAACTGTACTCTGCAGCTCATCACTGTTCCGATGGATCATCGGCTCCACATCCTGCCTCCTGATCGAGTCATCCGCGTAGGCCCAGGCCCTCTCCTGATTGGACAGGATCAAGTGTAAAAATGTAACAATCGCATCACACTTTAGGGAGTTTGTTTTCAACATAAAGCCCTCAGCCATGTGGTGTGTGCCTTACTTCCTCCTGCTCCTCCTGGCCTTCCAGGCAGTATGAGTCCAGCAGCCTCAGATCTAACATGGATTTCACCATCAGGGCACCGTCGGCGCTCACTGTCCTCCTTGACCAGCGGCGGCGAGGGAGCGGAGCCTCGGACGCCTCCTGATGAGTCAGAGCATGTGGCGTTTACAGAGTTTCTAGTCTGCTGTAAGTTGTTGTCATTACAGGAGAAGATGTGATCAAAAAAAAAAATCAGCTAAAAAAATGTGCCAATTTTTAGCAGACCTGGTCAGCAACCGACTCAAAAATATGATCTTTTATTTTCTAAATCGATTATTCTATAAATTATTCTGATTTCTTTAATCGAATTTAAAAAATTGCTACATTTTGCAGATTTTTCAATAAACTAACCAAGCCTTTCTATACAATATTAGAAAAACGTTAAACTATACAAATAAATGATTCCATTACTTTGCCTCCAGTTTAAAATATCCGTTGAGTCATCGTTTTGTTCATGCTGTTCTCTCACAACAGCTCATTGTGTGCTGGTGCCTCTGATCCTAACAAATAATTAATGCCTGCTCACAGCAGGAAGGCTGGCAAATTATCTTGAAAGCAGTGGCTCTTAAAAGGAAATGTGTTTAATCAACGATCAGAGTGAAATCAGAGATGGGAACTTACTGGTCATGTTCAGATGATTTTTTTTAGATCAGTTTTTCAGTTTTAGTTATTTTTAGGCGTTTTCTGAAAAATGGCGCAAGTTTCTCTATATATTTGATGTAACTGAACATGTGATATCAGAGTAAACAAACCCACTTACATTCTTGGTCTCTCCGCTGTGCATCTCATCAGACACTTCTAAAAGAGAAAAACACATACATAGTAAAAGATGAGATTATTTGAGTACTTTAAGGTTAAAGGTTGCATTGATAAAGAGTCTAACATGCAGATAACGGCAGTGCCTGACCTGCAGCCTCCTCCGGGCTGTCTGTGGTGACCCCTCCCTCCTCCTCTTCTGTGCCGCTATCAGAGGACAGGTTGACCACACAAGGACTTGGCGTGGCGCCGCTGCTCAGACAGACAACACACAACAATACGTCAACATCCTGCGACATGTTCAGCACATGCAAATCAAACCTGAATTGTAAGGACTAGAACTGTTCATCCGTTCTTTAAAGTTTCTGTCGAAGGCAAACTTGACTGCATGTTCTTTATTTTGCTGGTTCTCATCGGGTTCATCTCATTCAGAACCACACATGGAAAAGCAGCATTCAGCTTCTATGCAACACAAATCTGGAACAAATTTCCAGAAAACTGCAAAACAGCTGAAACACCGAGCGCCTTTAAACCCAGAGTAAAAACCCATCTGCTTTGAGCTGCTTTTGAACCATAATACATGGAATATTGACCAGCATGCTCCATGTGTATTGATGATTTTGATGATGGCGCTCATCAAAATGTAATATCTGTTACGTCTTTCTCAACTGTTGATCGCATGTTGTTTCTATGACTTCTTATTCTTGTGTTTTTACAATCGGTCCTGCCTTACCTGGGCTTTACAGCCTTCTGCTCAGATGCACTGAGGGAGTTAGGAACGGTGCCAGGAGGTCGAAGATCAGCGAGCCGCTGCCTCATCCTGATGGTCAGCTCCGGGTTTAGACGCCACACGAAGATACAGCTGCATGAACAAGCACACACGGTTGGTTCTGTGCAGGTGCTGATGGCAAATGAAAGCACCAGACACCCCGGCGAGCTCTAGGTTTCATTTAGATCAGGGGTGTCAAAGTCATTTTCGTTTCGGGCCATATCAAAAACTTGAATGTTCTTAAAAGGCCGCTTGGGCCAGAATATATTGATAAAACTAATTAAATTGTTAAAATATCAATAAATAGTTGTTCCTCCAGGGTTTTGTGATTGTTTTAGGTTTTTTTTGTCTTCAACCAAACTTGCAGATTTTGTGGTGCCAATTTAGAAATTAGAAAGGAGATAGGAATAAGGACATTTTTATGATATTTGAAGTAATGTATGATGTCAAATGCGATTTTTATTACTTTTTATATCAATTACAGACTATAACTTGACATCAAGTAAGGCTGCTATCATTTAAGTTCAATGTTTTTTTAAAGGTTTTATTGGCTCTAGTGGCCTTTATTTAATAGTTAGTGGACAGGAATGAGGGAAACGAGAGAGGGGGAAGACATGTGGCAAAGGTCGCCAGGCCGGGACTCGAACCTGGGACGGCCGCGTCGAGGACCAAGGCCTCCGTATGTGGGTGTGCTAAACCTCTGCGCCACCAAAGCAAGTTCAATGTTTTTGACCAATTTTGAGAAGATTAGCAGTAAAAATCAGGAAAAAAATGCAGAGATTTGTTGATTTTGTGTGAATTTTGCAGATTTGTGAAAAACTGGAAGAACGTATTGATGTAATTTGGAGTCTAGAGGGCAACATAAAAAGCTGCGGTGGGCCAGATTTGGCCCGTGCGCCTTGAGTTTGACATGTGATTTAGGGGGATCAGAGTAAAGAGGAGTAAATAGACACATATGCCATTACTTTTAAGATTTTTATATGTGGGAAAAGTTTTGAACACTCTGCCACATTTTTCTTTCCTCTTCCACGTTCTGCACTAGTTTGCATTGATCTGTCCTAAAACTGTTCCATTGAAGTTTATGGTTAAGTGACAAAAAATGAACAAAGTTCAGAAACAGTTCAGACGTAGAAATATTTTCATAGCAATGAATATGAGAGGTACCTGTCTCCAGACACGGTGATCAGGTGTCTGCAGTCACTGCTGAACTTCAGCCCCGTTACGATCTCTGAAACACAGACAGGAACCAGACCCACGATAAGTAACAGCTCTGCTCTGATTTCAGGCATGTGTTCAAAAAGGTAACATGGAAACAACATGGAGGATAACGCACACATCCCACTGACCTGAGTGACCAAACATGGTGGCCACACATTCTCCAGAAAAGAAGTCAAAGATGGAAACATTCTTGTCCGAACAGGAAGTGGCGATGTAGAGTCCTGATGGGTCGATCTGCACCTGAAGAAAAAGACGGGGGGAGGGGGTAAATGACAGGGCGTTCCTTTAAAACATCACCATGGCAACCAGCAGCTGATTACCTTAATAACAGTCCCGTCCTCGCCCTGAGAGCCTTTATACACCTTCTTTTGTTTGGCGCTTCCGATGTTAAAGATCCTGCAGAGATGAAGCAGAAAAAAGCAAATCATCATCATCATCATCAGCAGCAGCAGCAGCAGCAGCAGCTCACATGCCTGCAGATGCAGGTCCTGAACACAGAGCACAGTGTATTTCTGTAAACCATTAAGAAAAAATGTGCAGCGCTGCAGAAAATAGTGCAGTAGGTCTGCCAGGGTCAATCGGTGGCGCTGTAACACTGCCAGAGAACAACAACAATAACAAAAAAACACTGAATGGCAGTGCTGCCAGATCAAGCAGGTTTTCCCACAACAGGGCTTCATCTTTGAACATGAGCTGAAAAATAAACGGTCTTGGACAGATTGGTGGAATTTCGGCCTCTTTCACAACATGTGACGGGTTTTTAGAAAGTAAAATCATGTGTTAATGCGCTAATCTTATGCATTTATTTTGAAATATCTAGAATCTGTTGAACCTGACTTCCACTGGTTAATCAAGTGTCACTATGTAGTGCTACTATACAACTGAAATCCCAGTGCAACTTCAATAAGAACACAAACAAAGTCTCGTTTCCTTCTCTGTCCCTGTGGATCTGTTTTTTTCAAACGACTGACAAACTAAAGAATGTTTCTTATCTGGAGGTTTTCCCCTCATCATGTTTTCCCTGTGGAGACCGAAACGTCAACATGAACTTCACAGTTTCAGGCGCTGAGGTCTAGATGTAGCAGCGTGGGGCGCCACCTGATTTTGCGGTCCTGACTTCCCACTGCTGCGTACTTCCTGGTTGGTTCCACGTCCATGTCGTACAGAGTGGTCTTCCTAACAACGTGGTGTGTCCGGGTGAACTCCAGACCCTCTCCAATCTGAGAAAGAAAGGAAGGGAAAACCATGTGACCGTCACTGATAACACAGGTGAACTCTTTCATTTTGGACAGTTTCTATTTTCCAACATCATCCAGTGATTCTTTGCGGCTCCTACCTTCTGAGCTGTGCGAAAGTAGAGGCTCTTATCGGCTCCACAGCTGATCATCCACACCTTCCCCTCGTTGGCTGGTGGGATGAAGAAGAAGAGGAGAAGTTCAAATCCACAGCAAGGATCAGAGGCCGGACAGGCCAGGGTCAGATTCTAACAATATGATCTGCTTTAGAGCAAACTCCAGAGCTCCAGCTTTCAAACCTTCCCTTTTCTAATTAAATCATTTATCTCAGATCCTTCTACAGCAAATAGAAAGGACACAAATGAGCAAAGGAGAAAAGACTGACATAAGGGAGGATGGAAAGAAAGACAAAAGCTAACTGACCTGTTTTTAGGACATCAAATTAGGAAGAAAGGAAAAGAAAAGTGCATAAAGGTGGAAGCAACCATTGTAAGAAAAGAGTGAAGGGAGAACACTAAAGGGAAAGACAAAAAGAGGAGAGGGAAAAGAAGGGAAGAAATAAAGGAATAGACAAATTAAGAAAGAAAAAAGAAAGAAGGAAAAAGGAAAGAAAGGGAAAAAGAAAGAAAGATGGAAACACACAGGAACGAGAAAAAATGGATCCTTATCTCTTTTCCCATATTTATCCAGATTTGGAAAACAACAAATTCAAGTTTTTTCTAGACTCTACAGGAACCCTGTTGTGGTGAAGAATGACTCATTTTCTATTCTCTTTTTTTAAAGTCACTCATGTAGAACCAGCTGATATTATATTAACGACTACCGTCTCTGAAGCGAGCTGCAACCAAAGGCTCATTTTCTGCTCCTTAACATCTAACAATCTTTCCATCCAGGTGACGCAGCATTCTGTAAGCCAGCTGAATGGCAGTGCACAGCAGAACACGTTTAACCAGTTTCCAGCAACTGACCCGCAAACCTGACGGCAGTGATGGAGGACGAGTGTTCATCCAGAGTCTGAACCAGGCTGTACTCTCTGGCTGCATCCAGGATGTGGATCAGACGGTCCCGACTGGCGGTGGCTAACAGCTGGAGCCCTGACACACACATAAACACACACACACACGCACACACCCCCACAGGACAGATGCAATCCAACACACACAGTTTTATGACATAAATATGATTCCTTTTTTACGTGTATGTCAACAAGCGTCTCTTGTTTCTGATTTCACATTTTTCTGTAGGGATGATTTTAGTGCCGAAATTTTAACAGAATTTAGTGTTGAGATTCTTTAATGTTAATTAGAGGTTATCAAATTACATGTCTGCTGCTGTTTTATTGAGTTCACATTTCACTTTCTTTGGATCAATAATTTCAATATTTACATTTTCTACAGGAATGTTATCCTGCGTTCAAATATTGAAAAGCTCCCATACTGAGTAGCTGCATCAGGTTGACGCGCATCTGCGGCGTCAATCGTCTTTATGTTCAGGAGTTCTAGGAGCTCAAAACATCACATGATATTTGCAAATCAGCTTGAAAACCAATTATCATTTTGCTTCCACTTCAGAAGCACTACTCTGTGTTGATGTAAATCGAATCAAACACACCCTGGAGTATGTGCTGTATGTGACTAAATGTTGAAAAGATTTCATCGCAGTGTGTGACTTCTGACTCTCACCAGTGTCTGGTTTAGAGAACTCCAGGCAGAGAATCTCTGAGTCGTGAGCTTGAACATTCAGGATCTCCTCCATGCTTTCCAGATCGTGGATCCTAGGACACACACACACACACCCCCACAAGTCCAGATACACACAGACATCAATCCAGAGCCATAAAAGCTTGGGAGATCTTTTACTATGCGCTTACCTGAGGACTCCCAGTCGATCTCCAGAGGCCAGGTGTTTTCCACTTGGACTGACTCTCAGAGTCCTAATGCCCACTCGGTTCTGGTCCGTCTGCTGACCCTCTGACACAGATGACCCCGCCTTCTCTGAGTTGGCACTGGCCACCGTGATGCTGTCCATGTCCAGGAGGCTGCTCATATTGTTGTCCACATAAATGACCTTCTGCAGGTCCTGATGGGGGCAGAAGGCAGGTGATCAACTGTGGCTCAGAGGAGTGGTTATACAGGTGTGTGTGCGTGTGTGTGTGCTGACGTACATTGCTCAGGATGTTCCTGTGGAGGACATTGTGTCTGTCAGTGTTCCACAGTCGAATGGTGTTGTCAGAGGAGCAGGTTAAGAAGGAGCCAGGGGGGAGCTGCACCTCTCCTCCTCCTTCCTCTGTGCAAACCTGCAGCAGACGGAGAGGCAGGATGGGTTACACCTGACTGATCACCTGAGGCTCCTCAAGGCTCGATTCTTGGACCATTTCTGGTCAATGTCCACATGAATTCTGCAGCTCAGCCGATGGAGTGCTAAAAAATTTTCCAACATACATATGCTGGTGACGCACAACTTTGGCAGAAACTTGTGAAGCTGTTCATCACCTTCTATAGAATTCATCTGCAGCTTACAAACTCAGTGCATTACCACCATCAACCAGACTGAGGCGTAATGCACAAAATGTAACTCCTCTCTATCTTCTTTTAGGGTTTTGGGGCAGTTGGAAAAAAAACAACTTTAGGTGTTCATTTTGGTTCCCACTCTATGTCGGGATGGAGTGTGAACTGATACAAATGTAACTCTTCAGTCTAGCTTCCAAAGGTTTGATTAATCTTCCCTCAGTCTACCTGTTGGCCTTCTCGCCCAGCTGTGCCCCATTTATAATCCACCACCTGCATCTCGTCAGTAATCAGGCCCTCCAGTAATTAAGCTCCTCATTCGCTGCTGGACCATTCAGTTGCTTCCTGTTCTTTTCCTACCTACTCCTTGTTTCAGTTCCTTCGTGCCATATCGTAAGATTATTACAAAGTACAAGTTCATTCCTAGAATCATGACTAAATGTCAAAAGGAAAAGACACAGCTGTTTCCATCTTATCATTATGACTCATATTAGAGCAGGATGACGAAGGACAGAGCACGGACCTCAAGGCCCCACACACAGGAAGAGTGGTAGAGGGCCGAGTAGAGCTTCCCTGCCCTGCGGAGCTCCTGGACGTCCCACACATAAAGACTGTGATCGTTGTAGACGCAGGACAGCCAACGATTGGTGGGGTCGAAGGTCACAGCTACGGTGTCTGGGTAACGAGAGTCTTCTCTGGAGGAGAAGAGCTGGCTGAAGAAGAAGAGGAGGACGAGAAGAACAGAAATAAATGGGTCCAGTGATCAGCTGACCTCAGAATGACCTGTATGTATGAGACCTGTATGTATGAGACCCAAAGCAGAGCGTGAGTCTGATTATGAAGCCGAACTACAGAAGAAGAAACCTTTCCATACTTTCTTCAGTTACAACCAATAATTTATGTCTATTATATTGCTCTTGGCATACTGCAGATGGATCTTGTCATATTTTAGCCCCAACTTCAGGTGACGGACAAATCAGAGCTCTGGGATGTTGTTGAAGATCATAACTCTGCTTTAAACTTCTCCAGAACTTACTCCCTGACCGGCTGCTGACCAGCTGCTGGTTCTTTGGTCTCCATGCCGCTGATGTTCTCTAACATTCTCTCACAAACCTCTGAGACTTTCCTTTTTTCAGTCACTAAAGCCAGTTGACGATTATTTCTATAACGGATTAATGGTTCCGGCTTCAGGTGGGTTTACCTGGCTTCCACTACAGAGGCGACGTCGGCGCCCAGGCAGTGGGGGCGCGGCAGAGAGCAGAGGAAGTGCAGGTTGACGGGACTGAAGACTCGCACCGTGCCATCAGAACAACCGCAGAAGATAAACTCCTCGGTGACGGACAGACAGGTGGCCTGAGACGACTGGAGACACACAGACAGACAGACAGACATGCTCAGAAACTCGGAGATGGAGACACGTTCCATGAAACAGCTTAGTTTACTACATGAACACAGGGGAAAAAGCCAACAACTCTAGAACAGTTAATAAACGGGATGAAGCTGGTGGGCAATGCTGAACCGAAGGAGCTCGGCGATCAGAGCCGGTTTATTCATCAGTCGGCTGAGTTCAGTTGGTGAGCCAGTCATGAATGCATGCTTTGATATAAGCAATGAGGGTGAGAGGAAGAAAGTGGGTTTTTTGATATCTTCCGCCCAGTTAGTCTTCGGAGACAAACAATGAGCTTTCTTGTGTTGATCTGAGCAGTTTGGCTGGGCGAGCACCGGATCGCATCAAAATGAGTGAACGGTGACGCTGGCAGCTGTGAGGAGGATTCTCTGTGGAGCATCTCATGATGGAGTATGAGGTTGTGGATAAAAAAAAATGGAAGAAGAAAGTATTCAGAAATGTTGGAGTGAGAAATGAAACAGCCTGAGGGAAGTGATTCCAGGTGAGGCAGGACTTACACAAGCAGAGTCGATTCTCTGCGCAGGAAGCAGAGGGGAAAGCAGAGGAAGTTCACTTTAGAGCAAAATTAACATCACATCAGCGACGCACACACCCACACACTGCTGTTAAGCCAATGACATGCCGGGACAAGGTCTGTGCTGCTGCAGCAGGATAAACCTGATGGATCGGCTCAGGGGACCACGGTTGATTTTGTGCAACACATTGAAAAGTTTTTACGCCCCTTTGAACGTTTCGTTGATCAACCGATACAGGTTTTTTAAGGACAATGCCGATACCGATTATTCTGACATCGGTCTGACCTGATACGTTCTGCCAATGTTTTTTCTTGATGTTGTTTTTGCTTCCTTGATAAAAATTATACAATAACAAATGTCACATAAGTCTTAATATAAACTGCATTAAATTAAAGAAACACTAAACAAACTAAACAATGGATAGCAAATCATTTAGAATAGACGCTGATGTTCCCTCCGTCTCACAGTGAGACAGAGAAAGAAAGTTAAAGTGCAGAAAACAAATCAATTAGACACTTAAAAATACAATAAGAATGTAAAACTTGAAAATGGACCTTGGGCCTTACAACATGACCCTCTCTACAGAGAGGCAACGCATTCTGTCATGTGATCTCAAGGCCCGACTGCTGAACGTGTTACGGCTCAGCAAACCAGATATAAAAGAAATAAAATCACAAATATCGGGCCAAAACATCAGCTGGCTGATGTATCATAGACCTCTACAAGGCACGGCTGCACATGTAACGTGTTTCTTTGGTTTCTGTGTGATAGAGCAACATAATATGTTTTAGCAAAAGAAGGCTGAAAAGTGTGGCATGTATTTGAACTCAGCTCCCCTGAGTCAGTGCTACGTAAAAGCAGGTCTGCAGGTCTTTAGGGTCTGTCTCTTTAGGCCCAATAGAGTTTAAGTTGGATCTAAAAAGAATCCAACCCGACTTAAGTTCCAGGTTATTTTGACCCTTCATCCACATGTTTGCTCTGTTTCCTACACGGTTTGTGGCAAAATGCAAAACATGATTTTTAAATTTTTATTTAAAACAACGTTCCTTTTTGCTACATTTTCATAAAGGCCACATTTCTCTGCAGCTGCTCCAGAGTCACCATGAGGCTGATTGATGTGGTTCTTGTCTTTCAGTCAGGTTAGATGGACGTCCATGTCTTGAAATGTTTCCATGTCCAGATGACGGACTTTGTGATGTTCAAAACTTCGGATGTTGTTCTAGAAACTAACTGCTGAGGTTTAGTGTTTTTGCAGTGCAACTGACGTTTTTGTAATGACAGCACATCTCTTTTCAGTCAAGAGGTGGAAAATAAGAAACCATGAACAGAACAGAAAAACAACCCAGATACCGCTGATATGCATCTACAGAGAATAACAGGAATGTCATTTTTGAAAGTTTTACGATTCCTTAAACATCCTTGGACTCACCCGTAGGTCCACCCACTTGTCGAGCAGCCGTCGGTCGTTAAACTCACACAGCAGACCTGAGGAAGTGATGCAGAAGGTAGAGGAGGACTGCCGCCCGCGACCACACGCCACGTCGCTGAAGAAGTTATTCCGTAGCTCTCCGAGCAGCCCTGAACGCCCCAGCAGGGGAACGGTGGCGTTCACCTGCAGACACACAACCAATGGCTACAGTCCACTCCGGTTCTACTCTCAGCTGGTCGTAATGACATTAGTGTTCACACTGAACCTTGGAGGTCTTGGTGTGGTCCAGGTACCAGAACTTAACGTGTCGGTTGCCAGCAGTAACAAAGTAGGAGCTGTCGTATGAGAAGGAGACGGCCGTCACTTTGCTGGAGACCTTATTGGCTGCCACCACCACGTTTTTCTGACAAACACAAGAGAAGGTGTTAGCAGGTGGGATGAGTGGACGGTTTCTCCCGGTGCCCGCCCACCGGCTGCAGGCGTACCTTCCAGTTCCACACGTTGACCATCATGTCATGCTGGTAGCCTACGCTGACGATGTATTTCCCGTTGGGAGAAAACGCCACACAGGACACTCCATATTTATGTTCCTGCAGCTCTGCGACCTGAGTGCGCTCCGACACGTCCCAGACCCGAACCGCCGGCATGTGACCGCTCTGAGGGAGACGGAGCGGGAAAAACAAACACATGAGAATCGTCTTCAGGAAGACGCAACCCTGCATTCTCTCATGTTTTTATGTGGAGGTCGAGAAACACTCACCTCTCCCGTTACGACGTATCTCCCATCGGGAGAGAATGCCAATGTAGTGATCGCCTTTCTGCACACACACACACACACACCCACCCACACCCACCCCCACACCCCCACCACACACACACACACACACCCTCGTGATTATGATACAATTCTGGTCTTTGAAGTAAGGTAAGATAATTTTTTTTAGGTAGCACATTTTCAGCAACAAGGCCATTCAAAGTGTTTACATGAGTTAGAAGAAATATAAACAAGATAAAAGAAAAACAAAAAGTATTCCATAATTAATAAAGTAACAGGAGTTTCTCTGGATAAACTAATAGAAAAGAAAAATACCTTCTCTGGTTTCTAAGTTTGTTTGAATTCCTTCTCTGGATTGAGTGAAGTATAAAACTAAATGTTCCTGTTCTGGGTTGCTAGGCAGAATAAGATTAGGAACACTAGGAGTTTCTCTGTATAAACTAATATGAGTTTCTTAGAATCTAACTAATAGGTTTGATTCCTGTTCTGGGTTGAGTGAAGAATATAAACTAGATGCTAGATAAGTATAAGTACTCCATAATGTATAAGTTAGAAGCAGTTTCTCTGGATAAATTAATAGGAGGAGTTTCAGATTAATCTGCTTCATACAAACATTTCTGAGAACATCAAAATGCTACATTTATTTAAAGGAAATAAATACTTTATTGGACCTTCATTTTGTTGGAAAAAACAGAAAAGTTCCATTACAAGCCCAAATAAATAAGGTGATTAGTTCTGTAAATGAGTGGATGTAAACCCTTCTCTGGCACTGTACAAAGAAAGGTGACTTCCTCCAGGATAACCTGTTCATGGTACTGTAGACGGTTGGATGTGTTAGTTTGGGCTGCAGAGGTAGAGGTCAGGGGTCATTTTACCTGGAGCTGTTCAAGATGTGCTGCTGTTTGTTCTTGCGAGGATTCAGCAGGATGATGACACACCTGGAGAAACACAGGATCACAAAGAGTTCAAAGGCTGAGCGAAACAAACAGAAAGGTGGGGGGGAGAGAGGGAAACATGAAAACAAGCTGGCAGGCAAAAGACGCAGCAGAACAAACAGTACAACAAAAAGGCAGCAGGTTTAAAAGAAAAAAACCCTCCTTATTTTAAGTGATTTTATTTTAAACCTGATAGACTGGTTTTATGTCGCAATATCATCAATCAGAAAGCTGAAAGTTTATGAATCATACCATGAAGTCATGGGAAAAGGCTTCTTTCCCATTTCTGCTAGGCTAAGGAGGCAGATTATGGCTTCATTAAGAGAAACGCTGTACTGTGAAATATTTTCTGGGACTGTTGATGGAGAAGCTTAGAGGATCAGAGGGAGTGGCTTTAGGGATGTTAGAGAGTAACAAAGGTCCTGTAGGATGCAACAGACACATCTGTGGGGTGGCAAAAACACATTTATTTTCAAAAATTGCCGTAAGATAAACTCATTATGGGACAGTATGGATTAGAGTAAAGAAATAAAAAATGATGTTTCCTAAACGAGCAATATAATGATTTGCAAAATGGAATCACAGCACTGGTTAGCAGTGCAAATACGTTTCAGTACAAGCATAAAGTTTAGACTACATGCATGTCACTAACTGTGTTTCCATTCACCATGAAATTAGATGCTAGATAATTATGAAAACACACCAGACTTGTTTTTTGAAAAAAACAAAAAACAGAAAAAAACTTTTTGGCGCAAGGATTGTTTTTCGGCTGTAGTGATACTAACATGCTTGGCAGAACTGCAATGGAAACACTTTTTTTTTTTTTTTGCATCACACGAGTCACATGATCAACATCTTCACCTGATAGAAAAGACAAAGAAGACGACAGGAAGTGGTAGGAGGATCAAGGAGCAGCTTGATTTTTAATAATCGTGTAAACAAACTTGTTCGCTTGTGATTATGATTGTGTTTCTTATTTAATGGAAACACCACAGTTGAAAAATTGTCTTTGACTTTTATGAAATTTTGACAAAGTTTTGTGCACGTTTGTTATGAAAATTCAGCTAATAACTTCTTGTTCACTTATGTAAAAAGGGAATCTTTCTTTCCCACTGTTGCCTAGTGCTTGCTCATGAGTTGCCTAGTGGTTGCTCATGACGATAGACTGATTTAGAGGTGAAGAATGAATGTAGCCCACTGATTGGCAAACAAATACATTTCTGGGTGATGTTACCAACAGAACTTCTGGCCTCTTCGAATTCTGGGAAAAGACTTCAGTAGATTTGGCTTCTTTTAAATTAATACCTTCAAATCCAATCAGATTATCTGTGGAGCTTCTAAGTCACATCGAGTGTAGAAAGGTTGATGAGGGATGACTTTCTGTGGAACGTATGACCAGTTTCCAGCTGTTTTGACATATGGATGACAGCAGATTTTCTGCCTGATGAATAAGCCTGACTTTGCATTGTTATTTCCATTTCATTGCTCAACCACCAATCTCTAGACACACACTAATTATGACCTGGTGTTGGGAATCAGGGCTGGGCTTCCCTTCCAAAGCTAGTAAAGAGTTTTGTGAGCAGCGCTGGCTGCTGGCTGAACATGTCTGAATCAAGTTAGTGAATTCAATCTGCTGCAGGTTCTGTTCCAACGCTCACAGGCTCAATGTTGTGACGCAAAAAGTTACACAAGCCATTTTTTTCAACAAGTACTATCCTGGAACGCTTCACTGCTCTTTATGGGGCTCAGGTTTTGTGCCCCATAAGGAAAACTGCTGTTTTTAGATTAGGTTTAGGACTAAGGTGTGAATTGAGTTTAAGTTGTCTTGGGTTAATCATGTAATGGTCACAGTTAGGGCAGTGGTTAGCCTATAAAATGAATAAAAAATAAGTGGAGGTCCTTGTGAAAATAAACAAATAGATGTGTGGCCTTCCAAGGTGAGAAATGCTAAAATACACACACACACACACCCCCACCCCCACACACACACACACGCAGAAACCTTGTGGGAGTCAGTGGGCTGTGTGAAGCTAAGTTATGCTGAGTTTGACTGGAGGTGTGAAAGCTGCAACATCAGCAGCTTTATATTCACCTTTCTTTCACACTGTTTCTATAAACCCAACATTCCTCACTGCAATTATTCTCTACGGCCTCATGGAGCCTCTGGAGACGGTGGGCTTCACTGCCAGGCATCTTTATAAGGCTTTGGTTAAGACTGGTGCTCGTTTTTAACACAGTTGAATGGTGTTTTGTTTTTAGTTCCATTCAAACTTGTGTAAACTGGCGTGTTGTGTGAGTTTGTGGAGGCTTAGGGGTGTTATTGGGGTAGAAGGGTGAAAGGATTTTGGTTTGTTTTCTGAAAAAGGCTTAAACAAAGCCTCCATCTTTTTGGCCAAAGGTTCATCAAAAGTTGTATTCTTTTTTTATTTTTGCTATTGTGAGCTATACTGGGACAAAACAACATTTTCCCTTTTGGGACCAATAAAGTTAATAGACTGAACTTGTATAGCACTTTTCCAGTTATTTTGACCACTCAAAGCACTTTACACCCATTCACTCACATTTATACACCGATATGCAGATCCGTAGACAATTTGGGGTTAAGTGCCTTGCCCAGAGGCACATCGACAGGAAGCTGGAATCAAACCTACAACCTTACGATTGCAAGGCAAATACTCTACCACACAGCCACAGTATTATCTATCTAACCTTTCTAAAAGACATAAAGGGGGAAATAAAGGTGAAAGCTAAACTACAGCTTTGTGGATGTAAATGTGTACACTGCTTTAGGCCTGAGCAAGGTAGGACTGCAGCTCAGGTCAAACTTTCTGGGTTCTAACAGAAATTCTGTAAGTCTGTCTTTGCTGACGGGCTGAAAAAGGTTCCAGCTGAGTGTACTGACAGCAGACTGTGTGACTGCTGTATGAAACGATGCAGAGTTGAAGTATTAAAGGACTTTATTACATGACGAAGAAGATCCAGTCAGCATTTCCAGTTCAGCCCGACTGTGAACTGGACGGTCCTGCAGCACATCTGCAATGCAGCAGAGGGCTGTGGCTGCAGGAGGAGGGGTCTCTGCTCTGTCGGCTCCTTCTGTTACTCTGCATGCTACTGGACCCGTGGTACAACACAGCTGCAGCTGATTTAGTCTTTGCTGTTATTTGTTATCACATCCCCTTTCAGATGAGTTAGAAAAACAGGTTTGATGTATTTTATAGAGAGATTGCTGAAGCTGATTTCTGTACCTTGAAGCCTAATTGCACGCAGCCCAGTATGTAGACAGTAGTGACATAATACAATCAGACAGAGACTGTAGAATGATGCAGCATGTCTGCAGAATCAAATCGATGAGGAAAAGCCCAGCCTCATTAAATCCTTCTGCTCTGCTTAAAACGTCACATTTACAGCGTTGGCTGAATGTCTTTTTATTTTTCCCAGAATGACCTAGATTCACCCCCACTGCCCCACCCACACCGTTCCACTAACCCACTCTCTAGTCTTTACTTCAGCATCTCTCAATAAGCTGAAGTGTTTGCCGTCGAGTTCATGTGGAACCTGAACACATGCTGACCAGTCATAATCTCCGTAGCCTCCCATACCCGCAGCTGATTTGAGAATTTTGTTTTGCAGTGTTGAGGTAAAACAGTTAACATGGCTGATCTGTGCACAGCAGCATTCTTCTAACAAAACAACAATGATTCTTTTCCAGGTTTTAAATGCATGCTAAATGAATGCACGCTGCACCGAAGGCTTATATATAGCTGCAGTAAATTAATTTAACTTCTACTCAATAAAATGCAAATCAGACATTTTTTGCTCTCAGATATTTTTTCTTACTTGATTTCACAGAAAATATCTTGTGACAAATGGTGGGCACAGATCTGCTAATCAGTTAAAGCGCTAAGAGAGGAGCTCATTTTTTTGTTTAACCCTTTAGCCAACTTTGAGAACATGTAGCGCACTTAGCTTACCGTGATTACATTTTTCCTGATACATTCTAAAGCACTAATTTACTTGGCTGTTTTTAAACTTTCAGATGGATAAAATTTGACCCATTAATTGAGGTTTTGATTATCGACAGTTAAGATTTCTTCAAGTGGGTGTTTATATTTATGCTCTTATTTTGAAGGGGGTTTTGCCCTGTAACTTTATTTCGAACAAGAAAGACCCATTACCAAAATAAAATACAGACAGTGGAGAAGAAGTTATGAACATAAATACAATACCTAACAACATTATTGAGCATATAAATTATGATGTAAAGTATTGTGAAAATGTTACTTTCTGAAATACCGTGGTGTTGTACTGCTTGAGAATTAGCGGAATTATTATTCGTGATTCCATACTGGATTTCTGTGTTTGCTATTCCACGCCAGTATTTTATGATACAGAGAATTTATAAAACTTTAGATCTCCAAAAAAAGAGTGAAATGTTATAATAATTCTTGTAGTTGTGATTTTATTTGAACAGATATGTGGAGCATCACACTGGATTTCTAGATATCAGTGAGGAAGAGTGTCAACTCTGGAACTCTTAGTGCTAAGAAAAAGGTTACATTTTAAATTTATTCAGAAAGTATAAAAAAAACCTTTAACTTTCAAAATCAGTAATTAGATCAAACTTTTATCGGCAGGTCAGAGATCGGCTCAGTGCATCTGTATCATAAAACAATTTTAAAAATGTGAAAATAATGTCCATTCCCAATCTTTTTAATAGCAACTTTTACCATCATCATGCGGGCCCCGCCCACATCCCATGCACACAGTATGAATTACTGACCCAGCAGGATACGCCAGCAGTCCGGTGCGCGGGTCACAGGCCAGCGCTCGGTTTCCTGGAGATGTGATCCCAAGAACCTTCTCCAACGTCACCTGGAGAGCAAAGGTTAGACATTATTTTGGTGCAGCTTCATAAGACGTTTATTCTCCATTTAGTCTCAACAACAACTCCAACAGAGATGGACTGAGACTTCAGCCAGAACGTCCTCCAGTCAGTATATGTGCCAAACTCAGGTTTGATTCATCTCTTTAGATTGAGACTGGTCCTCTGAGAATGAGAACCTTACCTTCTCATCTCTCTCTCATCCTAAAAACAACAGAGAGATAAAAATTCACAAAATACTTTTGATCAGGAAAAACAAGAATTTGTATACATTCAGAGGTTCTACACAGCAAGGCAGCTACAGAACTTTGGAACAGGTTTGCTTTTCCACAGCCATCATTTCATCACTCTTTGAGAAAAGGTTTGATCCTCCCTCTGTTCTAATCTGGATTTCTGTGGTGGAGGATCACATTGCTGTACAAACAACGTTAACCAGTATTTACAGCAGACGCCACAGGTTTTACATTTCCTTTAAAGCAGAACCTATAGACACATGATGGTGACCTCTGACCCACCAATCAATTCACAAAGCAACTGGCAGCACTGATACAAGCCAGAGGAAAATGAGAGATAGTAGAATATGTTACTCCAGAACGAATTAAAATGATATATATTATCTTTGAATTTGTCGTTTTTCTGTTTTTCGACACAACTGACTGTGTTTGAAACTTGTTTGAATAAAGGGAACCACGCCTGACAGGCTTCAGTTTGTTCATGTTGATGAGAATGCTAAGGAGTACCACAGAGTTCAGTGTTTGAGCTACTTCTTTTTACTTTATATATGCTTCCGGGTGGAAATCTTAAGAATGAAATTTGGATCAATTTACTTGGTTATGTTGGGGATCCTTGGCTATATTTTATATGCAGTTTGAATTATCGGAAACTTAAGCATTTTGTTATTATGATGCCCTAAAACATTTGAATTCAGGCGATCCAAAATGCTGCTGAGTTTGATTCAAGCAAAAAATAAATAAATAAATCATGTGTCTGTATTTTGCTGTATTTTATGTGATATGCCAAACAGTCCTTTACCATTTTAATATTAGATGACTTATATTGGAATAAAAACATATTCCCTATATATATACACATATAGATCAGAAAAAGAACATAAAATTGTCATTTCTTTGCTCATCATAATGAAGTTTATACACTAATCATTTTGAATGGTGCTTCTTTGGAAGTACCATTCCATATATGACATATTAATCAAAATGTCTGCTTTTGATTAATATCAAAATCAAATGGAGGTATTTGTATTTATTTGTGTCTCTAATGCATTTGAGCAGCACAGTGTAGCTGTGGTTGGCACTCCTGCCATCTTGGATTTGGATCTTGTGTAATCTCTCTGTTTGAAGAGTTTGCATAATCTCTATTCTTCAGATTACATCAGTTTCACTTCACAGTGCAAATACATGTAGATTTGTGTGTGGAAGCATGGATGCAGGGACAGACGGATGGAAAAAGGGACATATGGATGGATGGCTCCCTGTCTGACGGTGGATGAAGTCATCCTGTGAGTTGATCTAGCCGAGTTTATACCAGTCTGAACGTCATAAATCCAGATCTTTACAGCTCCAAGTACAGATGTAATAGTTCCCTTATGCAACAAACTGCTTTCCAGTTTGTCTACGAGACAAACTAGGCTTCTTTTAAAAGAGACTATAAGTCCATCTTTCCATCTTATAGCTGCAGTAACTTTGATCAAACAAACACTTACTTCACGCTCCATGCTCCTTTCAGTGTCCTGATGTGATCAGACCAAAGCGTTAGGAAGATGCTCAACTCATCGGTCGTTCAAACTGTTTATCAGCCTGAACTTAAAGCTGTTTGCTGTGAAACTTAGTGCTAAGCTAACAGCAGAAAACCTCAGCTCTGACTCAGTCTGTCCTCTTCTCACATGACTCTCCTCCTTCTGCCCCAAACTCTATTTATATTTTTACCCGTTCTGCTCTGACTTCAGTGTGAGAAGAGAGCGCCATCAGACTGAAAAGAGCCATCTGTTTAATTCAGCAGCTGCCACTTATTCTGATGAACATGTCTGTAGTGGTTATTGATGGTGGTCAAGCAATTTAAATCAAAAACAGAAACTGCACCGTTCTTTCTAAATATAAAGCTGTAGTGTCCAACAAATGAGTAAACTACTGGACATAATAGAGTACAACTTCTACCCGGCCTGTTTGGGTCTAATGATCTCCAAACTGAAAGGAAGTATAGTATATATATACTGTATGTACACATCAGACTAATTGACCAATAGGCTGATTGTCGAAAGTATAAGAATGTTAGCAATACTTTCATGTACAGAAATGTATTAGCCAGTTATGTTCAGTTTCTTGGCAGAGGTTTTTTTCTCCAAGGATTCTGTATCCTAGTTAGAATAACCATATGAATAATCATTTGTTCAACCAATCATATTTGGAATTTAAGCTGGTGGGTATGTTCTTTATAGCTGCAGGGTACACTCATTGACCCAATGACAACTGATGTGATGTAGTAAATCATAGTGAGCGAGCTACAGGGACATGAAAAGCCAACAAGTGCAGATTTGGTTGCTGATCAGAATGAGTTTGATAGTGCCTGACCAGTGACTGACGGCTTTGAAACTCAAAAAATGTGCTGAGGCACACAGTGAGCAGAGGTCACCAGCGTTCTGCAGTCAGTATCTACAGATCTTCAGAGTTCATGTGACCTTCAGATTAGCTGAAGAACTGTACAAAAAGAGCTTCAGGTAACAACAGCAAATGCTCTCACAAAAACGGCGCAACATCTTGGTGATGAGCTCCTACTGTGAAGAAGTAATGACTGCATAGGAGGCTTCAATCTGCTCTCATAAAATTCAATGTGTATATATATATATATATATACTGTACTTGGAGCTCTACAGACATGTTACTATTGGTGTCTGAACACCTCTCCCAACCAAAAACAACCAATCAAAGACATGAGGCGGGTCTTAACGCTGTCAATCAATCTCATGTCCTCTCTGCTAAACGGGCTAATGGCAGAGAAGCAACATACCGTTCTAGGAAAGGCGTTTGTCCATCGTCATTGATGGAAAATGCTAACTAACCTAGCATTCATGACAGGCTCTACTAGGTCTAGCAGAGAACATGAGAGACAAAGAGGATGGGCAGTGCCACAGGGAGGGTTGATTGACGGCGTTAAGACCCTCCTCCTGGTTCTGATTGGTTGTTTCTAGTTAGTACTCGGAGCATGGGAGAAGGTAGAGGAGTTAAACCTTTTTCACACTGTCTCATACCAAACTGTCACACAACATTAAGACAGTTGTAAAAAAATACTTTTTTATTAAAAGTAACATACTGCAGCTTTAATCTAAACGGACACATATGCCTTCTCTTACGTTTTACACCAGCATTCCAGTCAGTCTCACTGGTGTAGATGACAGACCTCCTGCAGGTAAATTGTGAGAGCAGACTGGAGTCTCTATCAGCTGAGCAGATGCTTTCTATGCTCGCTGGCTATTTGGCAGCTTGCAGGCTGCATATGGTTGATGTAGGCTCTTTTCTTATTGGTTCTACTCTGATATCTGGTAAGATTGTGTGGCTCCTGTGTGTGAAGGGAAAGATGAGTTTTTGTGAGCTGTATCCATTTCTTTAAATGCTTTGACCCAGTTTAACATGTGATTTATAGATAATTGTATTTTATATGTACTCATATCCAACCATCCTTTACTGTAGAAACAAATGGAGAAGGTTACACTTGTTATGCCAACAAATTGTTGGCAGAGCAGCTTGTTATGCATGCACTAGAACTAATAGCTGCATTTGTCAGTCATTTGCTTAGATAACACAAACTGGAAGTAGTGAGTTTGGGTGTAGCTCTTTTAAGTCTGAATAGAAATGTCAGTGAGCTGTGTGGCTGTGTTGTCAATTTACCACAGAGAAATAAATTAGCAAGTGCAAAACAATTTTGTAATTTAACAGTGTTGCTTTGGGTGGAGCACAACAACACTGCTCTGCCCCAGTGACCTGTGTTGTCTTGGCCCACATACTGAGTTCAGAGGCAGGGATGTGTCAGTTAGTGGGAGTTCAGGTTGAGAGGATATGTAAAGAACCAGAATGGCCTTACAGTTTGAATAAACACACAACAGAGGATATAAATTCAGGTGCAGTAACTGATGCAGTAACAACATTTCAGAAGGCAGATGGTAGCACCCCAAGGGGAGTTTTTTTTTTTGTGCCACCTTATGTTGGTCTGTGACATGCAATCCAAGTGAAACATATCAAGATTTTGTCTTACAAAATTAGCAGTGGGACTCAATAACATTTTTTAATCAAGTTAATTGCTGTGGCTGCTATTAATTGATCACAATTAATCACATTTTAATCAAAAGCTATTGACCAAACAAGCAAGATTTTCAAATCAAAAACCATTAAAAATGCATTCAATTCGAATGCATTTTCCAATGTTAATTAATCAAAATTAAAGTGTTAAAATCACGGTTCTACACAAAATATTTTAAGATCTATCTGAAATATATTCTTAGAACAAAACTTCAGGGTGAATGAGAGATACTGTGAGGAACACAGCACAGCAGGTTTAGAGGCTCTTCCTAATCTTTTCTGTTGACGCTTCACATCCACTCTGAACCCAGACTAATGGGAAAAAATTGAGCTAATTTCACAAAGTTTCCTTGAAGTATTTTGAATACTGTGAAAACAGCAGCAGTTGTATGTGCAGTCTTTAAAAATGCTGCTTACTGTTTCCGCGTTGTTTTTTGAGTTGTCGTGTGTTGGTTCATAAACAACTGAACAAGTTTTACAAGAAAATGTTTCTACATGTTGGATATGAATGGAAGAATAAGCAAACTACATTTTAAAAGAACCTATTGAATCACTCCGCTGCTACTGTGATCCAATGTTAAAGCTGATATTAGCTCAATGAGGTGATGGGCAAATATTTTTTGCTCAGTGTTTTCCTTGGAATGACATGCCTGATGTTTATCTCAACCTGACAACTGTCAACATGCTGGAACGCTTGAAGGCACGCCGCTGAGACATGCATGACTAACCTCTAATCTGTTTAACACGGGACAGAAAATGTAAACCACGCTGTTCCACATCCACAACGCACACGACCTGCTGCTGGCGTGAAACTAACCGTGGCATGGCAAATGTCAGAGTTCAAGACACGCCAGAAAAAAAAGCCATTCCTGCCGCAGCGTAGGCTTGCAGACAAAACAAAACGTCTGAACAAAACAAAAGATTTCTGGAATACGTGTCCTTTGCACAAACGAGAACAAAGTTAGAAATGTCTGGCCGTGCCACCCAACACAACGCTTAGAGAAAACCAACTACAGCACAGTGTTAGGTGGGTGGTGATGGGGGCTTGCTGCAGGAACACAACCTGGGAGCCTTGAACATAACATCAGGAGACGTGACGGATACTGAGCGGTTTCTACATATTCACGATTTTCTTTATCGTTCCTGCAAAACTCAGCAGCAGAAAGTTTGGCATATTTCCAATAAAACAAATAGAAGCCACTTTTTAAAGTTATTATTACTCAGCCGAGTGTTGGAAGGCAGAGTTATGGACTTAAGGCTTCAGCCTTTGCTGGATTTGAGTTATTTCTACCAAGCAAGTTAAAGTGTATTGTGCAAAAATGGATTATAGACTAAAGCAAAATCATAGGGTGCAAAAAATCAAAATTTTCAAGTGACTCAAACCAAACTCATGTCAAAATGACAAAGACAACCCCAATAGAGCAGCCCCCAGGTGTTTCACTGGAAGTTCCTCCTACAAGACAAACAACCATATTAACTGGAATTTAAAAACCACAGCAGGAAGACAGACAATGAGTTGAGGTAAGAACATCTGCCTATTACTACAGCTGTCATTAAATTAGGATATTATTAAATTGCTTAGTTATGTATTCTATTTTTAAAAAATGTAGCAGTGAACACAAACACCTCCGGGAAGTGCTTTACAACTGAAACATCCCATAATCCTGTTTGACTAATATCCTGAAGCTCATGAGAAACTGTAAAGTACACCTGGTGTCCGTCCATAATAAAATCCCACAGAATTTACTTAGTGTATTTAAGTTGCATCTTAAGCGCACAAAGGAGCGTTACCAGTGATCCTTCCCCCCAGTTGAACTCTGTGTTTACAGTTCTTATAGTGTATAAGAACTGTAATGCACAAATACACGTGCACGATTTTATTCCACTTTATTTTTGATAACCGCGCAGTATTTTACGTTGTAATTTTTTCCCTTACTGTACGGTACATTACTTAGTTTTGTTTTTTTCTAACTTCTTACACTTTTATCTTTGTGTGAACCTCACGCCTCGATTGCTTGTCACTTCACTGCTGTTGCACTTTAAAGTTTTCCCACTGTGGAACAATGAAAGATATTTCTATTAAAAGCTGTTCTTCCATTATCACAGCTGAGTGGGATAAAGAACAGCTTCCATTATCATTACATCATGATGATTATTACAAGATCATCATTACTGATAATGATCAATACTGATCATTATCAAAAAGGACAGAAAGAACATAAAAGCCACTGTGTTATTGTGAACAATATGAACGTTTCATATACTAACTCTGTACTTTGGTTTAGTTTTGGGAAATAAATAATAATATCATGTCATGTTGAGTGGCTCCTCTGGGGTTCTATGTACACAGTGTGAAAATCTGGAAAGAACTGGCCTATTTTTTTTTTACCATGTCCTGATTTATACGCCTTTTAAAAATACTAGAGTATATATACTCCACAGGCCTAGTTTATAGCACAATGTAAGGTGCTCTGTCTAAACAATACCGTAGCCATGTGTTAGCTGTCTCTGTTGGAAAGAGTCTTTGTTTTAGAAACAAGTCACATGCTGATCCCTTCTCTTGTCTGGATCACATTTTTGGGTCAAAGGAAGCTCTGACATATCGTTTCTATTCAAAAATGCACCGATTGTCCAGAACCGGACGCCGTGGAAGAAACGGCCCACACACTTGTTGGCGTGTCGGCCAAATGCAGACACACCAATCCTCTTTCTTTCTATATATAAACCACACAGTAAGTAATCAGTCCACAGAGGGGGACTGTCATGGTAACAAAGGTTCCTGTTGTATCTTTGCCACACATTGCAAGCTAATGCTGCTAGGAAGCTAGCAGCATATGTAATTATCAACTGACAAAAAACACTTTGCCTTTTACAACAATGTTTAGATCGTTTATAGATTATGCCTAACGAATAATAATAGCCTTGCGACAAAATTTCACCCAATATGTACATTTTAAATAGATAATCGAATGACAATAAAGTCTATGTCTATTATCATTTTATTTGGTTAAAGGTTCACATGATGCATACGGTGGACCGCCTCATATTTGTGGTTCGGTGGTTCAGTATTTGTTCCAAATTATGTGTAGAAAATGTAACTATTTTTTCCATAGATTATATCTAGTGAACGGAGCTTGGAGAGCTGAAATATTTAGTTGCAATGCAACTCAACACGCTACAGGCTGGCATGTTCGAAGGCGCCAATCCGGCCTTTCGGCCATTTATTTTCCTTGCAGGTGATTGGCTGTACCCCCGCGAGCGGACATGTGGAATACTGTACATTAGCTTCTGCTGTGTTTTCATAAATATTGCCGTGTGTTTGGTGTTTGAATTATTAAAATAGGTAGATATTAAGCAGGTTTTAAAATGTGTTTTGTTGTTTTTTTTAGTCATCAGAGCTGGTTAAAATTGGTATTAGCAAGTCCAGACATCTACTAAATCAGAGATCAGATATTGACCACAAAGTCTCTGATCAGTGCATTTCTAGTGAAGAGCTGTGATACAGAAATGGGAAAAACATTGGAATGAATCAGATATTACTACCTCTATCAGGGAATCGGTTACATGGTTTGTTTTTTATATATTTTTTAAAGTCCTAGTTTATTTTTAAAAATGGGAAAATAAGTATCAATAATTTACACGCAAATACAAGAGATTATAGTCTGGTGTCTAATCTCTAGTCTCATTAGCAGGTTTATATTAAAGCACAATAATAAATAAATAAATAAATAAATAAATAAAGGGATAAAAAAAATAAAAATAGCACTACAGCAAACCTGCCATATACCCCACACAGATTCTGTTAGTAATTTGTCTGATCTAATTTTTAAAACAAGGAGAGAAAAAGTACAGAAAACACTTGAGGATAAGTGGGAAGAGGAAGAAGAGCTGCACTAAATGTGGATGTGAAGTTTGACTCTAACATGATGTGAAATCACAGAGTTAAGATGAGGATCTAGACTCTCTACTGCTGTTTACAGTTTGTAATGCTAACTGTGCTAACTGTGCTACTGACTGTTAGATACTAAACCCTTCATGATCAGTTGTTTTCTAATGTGTCAATAAAATAAAATAAAGTTGGGCTTTACAGCAACTGTTATCATTTATCACAGTATTAAGACAAATAGATATTTACCTCTTTAATCACTTGTATAACCCTAGATTTACCTCCTCTGATTTCTGAAGGACCCCGTACGTTAGCTTCACTTTAGCTTCAAGTAAACGACCAGAGGCGCATTTCACACTTTCAACAGTACAGTTTTAATGCAGGATTTCGCCACACATTTTTCTAAAGAGAACAAAAAAAACATACAATGTTTCTGCATAGTGAACAACCGGGTCACCCATTTTCACACGGGGTCATAAGTTCAGACACAGATGGCCAAAGTAATCCTAAACAAGCAGAGGAGCCACAAAGATCAGAATTTGCTGGTTATGTTAATTCTACATTCCTGACAACTGATAGAGTGTGAGGGCCCTGGTAAGTCAAATAAAAATATTTGGTGGCCACAGAGGAGGAAATGCACACCAAAAATAAACTTTAAAGTTTTATATTAATTCTACATATTTACAAGAAGAAAAACATATCATCTGGTGTCAAAAAGTTGCACATTCTGCAAGAGAAAACAAATAATTTTTCATTGTTAAGTCAGAAATGTGTAAGAAGTCTAAAGTCTAAGAGCAGCGGGACGCCGTCCCTCTGGGACGGGAGTTGAAGACGCTCTGTTACAGTGGTGAGTTCAGGTGCAATCCAGATAACAGAGCATTTCCCAGGAGAAGACTCCATGGAGCCACGTTGTATTCCAGATCCCCTTCGATGACGAGTCTGCCCCCAGGGCATGTTCTGAGTCAAGACTTGCACTTTGGAAAATATCCAGATGTGCATCTCATAAATTCATTACTTTAAACCTCAGAGGACCTCTGGCATTTTTTGTTGCAAATGTCAAGAGTTATTTTTTTTCATCCAAATATCTGACTTCAGAATGTCAGAGAATATTTTACTTGTAATATTTAAAATATATGCACTCAATAATGAAAAAAAGTTTTTTTCTTGCAAATTTACAACTTTTCAACATGCAAAAACATCCTATTTGTCTCTTGTAAATATGTGAAATTAATCTAAAAAATATCTAAATGTTTTCCTTGTTAATCTAGAGGGTTTTTTTATGTGCAAATGCACTCCTCCACATTCATGTTCTTTCTTTCCTTTGAACTACAATGGCCCTAATACTTCGTTGTACCTGACAGGTTCAGACGTCTGAAGCATTTCATCCAGTCCCACAGAGGAAGCTTCCTGCTGAGAGCAGATCATTCCAAACCAGAACCTGACTCTGATCGTCTCTGAGCCATGATGGACAGCAACGCGGCCGCAGAAATTGAAAACGAACGCTGACCAGGATAACAATCACCCCAGAACATAAACAGATTTAATCTGCTCACAGTTCTGTGCAGTTATTAATCTGACTGATTTCCACATGTGTGTCGCTCATAAACGCCGCAATTAGTTGTAGTGACAGCTGACAAACAGATCATTAAACACTTAAAGTGGCCTAAATAGATCAGGAGATGCTCTTCTCCCTCTATGACATAATTGTTGCAGATAAAAATGTTTTTAATCAGATTTAAACCTCTGAGACCCGTGCATGGAATGCTGAAGTTGGTTTGTTGCAGGATCTGCATTTAACTACTGATTCTGGCTGAAAGCTGAACTCTTACAGCACATCTGATCACAGCAGTCGAACAGGTTTTCTGCAGAAGGCAGGAATGTTCATGACAAACAGCTTCTTCAATAAAAAAAAAAGGCACGCACAGTCGCAGGGATCCCTTCCTGGATGCCGCTTTGTACCCACAAGGAAGCTGAATTCTCACCACAGCTATGTGTGACCAGATGTTTGTCCCCACAACACCAGTAAAACAGGTTTGATGAGCCTCAGAGTAGCGCAGAGCACTGCTCAAGCTTGATAGGGGGGTTAATGGAATAATGAGAGGGAACAAGCATTTTGATTAATCAGCCGAGTCTTTTTATGCTTAAGCATTACAACCCATGACTTGATTCTGAAAAGTATTTTTGCAGCGATGCACCGATCAATTGGCCAGAGTTTGGAACCGGCCAATATTTTCTCAATCATTTCTGATCAGTAATTGGGTCAGTGGCAATCTGTCAAGTGATTAAAAGTATCTCAGAACTCATATTTTCAGGATATAAATACTATATTACACCGTTCTATAACAGTATGTATAATTACGCAATTTGGCATTTTGAAAATAAATTTGCTTACTGGAAACACACCAATATAAAAAACTAACTCTCTCAAAAACTGAAATGGAAATACTTTTTTCCTCATCACGAGTCACATGATCTATATCGGATGTTACTACTGAGGCAAACCACGAAGAAGAAGATGATGTGTAAAAACATGGTGTGTTTTTATTGACTTATTGCTCAATAAGCTTATTCATGTGTGATTTTAGTTGCGTTTCTTATATAGTGGAAACACTGCAAGTGCAAAATTGTGCTTTTTCGATATTTGTGCACTTTTGCTGTTGAATAAAATGAAATAAATGGCTTATATGCTTGGCTGCAGCTCCTTCATTTTCAGTCGGATCCGAAGCTACTAACCTAATCAATGTTCCCGGAGCAGTTTTCTATTTTTATATGTCTTTATGAAACAAATAGAAACACTTTAAATCTGAATTGGCTGTTTAGATCTCCAGGATAATTGGAAATCCGTTTCAGCAAAGAGAAACCTTACTGGCGCCTCTATAACGTTTGGTCAAGAAAAGTTCAAACCAAAGGCTTTCTTAGAGAGAGAATGGACTGAGAATGTGTTTTGAAAGTGAATAACTGAGCCTGTGGAACAATGGGACAGAGGAAACATGTTGCTTTTAGAGTGAAACATTCCTGGAAGCGTTGGAATGTCATTTTAAGGTCCACAGTCTCAAATGACAGTCGGATAATCGGTTAACTGTGTAATACCACGGTTATTAAGAAGGAAAAGACCCACTGCTGGAGGAGCAGCAGCATGTCGAGGAGCCGTCACAGTAACAGGGTCAGCAGACACACACCGCTATACTGTGTGTGCGCGCGCGCGCATGTGGGTGTGTGTGTGTGTGGGGGTGTGGGGGGGGGTGTGGGGGTGTGTGTAGGGTCTGCGGTGGGGATGTACGCACCTTGCCGCTGAGGTCGTTTTTGTGCCGCGCGGTAGCGCTCCGTCTCAGCTTGATGGACGGGGAGCGCAGCAGGTTCTTGATGCGCGTGCGGATCTTTCCGCTTCCCTCCGCGGACATCTCGACGTTAGCTGCCGGCTAGTTGAGTCTGTCAGCGCCGGGCAGCGCTCACGCAGCTCACGGTCAAGCGTAAATCGCCCTATGCTCTGCACCAGCGTCCGCTGGTGCGGTCATCTTGTCTAGAGTCCGAGGTGGGCCAGAGCCTTTCAGAGAGCCTGGGCCTGGTTCGGTTGAAGCTGATTCGGTCCGAATGCGCTCGCCATATTAGCCTGCTTGTCTCCTGCTGCAGTAAAAGGTAAATCCAGTCAGGCTGGAGCGAGACGACCCACTCTCCGACAGTGTTAAGTTCGTGTGCGGCACGTGCAACTTGCTTCCGGTTAGTGCTTTTCAAGATAAGATGACCAACGTCAGCTCTGGAGGTCAAACGGTTTACAGTTAAATTTTTGTTTTGGTTTAAATTTTTCTCTTTTTTTTCAAAACAGAACAACAAAAAACAAAACAGAACTTTGCCGTTGCATATTCTGGCTGAACTTTGTTGACAATCAAGACTTATTGTATTGTGATCGCAACACAGTCATTTTCAGTAAATTAATAAAGTTCAGACTTAAATTGCCTTTTGAAAATAGCAACTTTTAGACCGTTATTAAACACTTTTGGTTAAGCCCACATTTCTGTTTTTGAAAATAATCTTTTTATTGGTCTGATGTTAAATTCTAATTTTAAATGTGATGTTTTTTATTCACTATAACTATAAAATCAAGAATAATTCACAGTAATAAGGGTAATAAAGCATCAGTCTCTGTGTAATTAACCTGTTTAATGTTTTTCTCTTAGCGACAAAGTTTTTAAAATAAGTAGGCTTTTCAATAATCTTCTAATTTATTGAATGGGTATGTATTCTCTTAGAAATGCTTGAACATGCTGTAGGGAGGAAGCATGTTTATGTGAATGATAAATCTTCCTCGCACTCCAGGGTTACTTGTGGAGTAGCACAAGGTTCTGTTCTCTTGGTCCAATTCTCTTTACTGTATATAACAATTGGTGAAATGATCGGAGCATTGAAATGCTGATGATATTCAATTATATTTATCAATAAATATAATTTCCTTTTGTCTTCTTCGTGGTTTCCATCAGCAATAACATCCAGTTGTTGATCACATCACAAGTGTGATGCCAATAAAAGTGTTTCCATTGCAACTTTGCAAAATACAACAAAACCCCTCATCCAAGTGCAAAAACATTTAATCAAATACAATTTTTTTCTAAATTTGTGTTTTCATTAAGCAAGTGCATTTTTGTGAATTCAATTTAGGCAATTATATAATCAATGGAAACACAGCTAATAATATTTAGGCTGTAAGCTAATTAAGCTCTTTTTAATAAATTAATCTGCAACTGATGATTTTGTACAATAATCTAAGGATGATAGAACGTGGGGCAGCATCACGCAGCAGGGACAGGCAGCTGGTCAGGGTTAGCTACAGGAGAAAACCTGTTGGAATCTGCAGAAAACTAGAGACTTTCCAGCTAGACAACCACCCTAAATATCCACTTCAATTAAAGCCTATTAATGTAATAAGAATGGTCTAGTCAAAGTCCAGAGACTTCAAACTAGAATTTCTCAGTGGAGCTCAACAGTGCAGCAAAATGTCCAGCATGATAACTTCAGCAGGGCTGTGCAGGTTTCATAAAACTCCAATTTCAGATCTTTTAATACCTTTTCATAACCACTATCTATGGAATTTAAGACCTGTAACGCAGCAGAAATGTCCTAAATAAAATCACAAATAAATCGTATGGGTTGGCAACAGAGATGAGTCACCGGCTAAAAAACTTCGTCTAGTCGACTGGTGATCAATTTACACTTATCCATGATGGACATTAAAAGGCTAGCTAGCAAGATATATTAGCAACTACTTGGCAGTAATTGTTCCCACCTCAAGTCACAGACCGATATGAAGATATCTGGGCATGAGTCACGCTAATATACAAGATTGAACAGTCCAGTCATGACAAAATTTAAGACCAATTTACATAAAAAAATTTAATTGAGACAATTTAAGGCCTTTATGTTAGATACATAAATTTAAGATTTTTTAAGACTGTGCAGACACTCTGCTAACTCCATCCAAGCATTGTCTCATTTTCATTCTGCAGATCAAAGCCAAAAACACAAGTTTATTTTAAAAAAAACATCTTTATTAATATTAAAATGTTAAACAAGTAACATCACCTACTTCAAAAGTCTTTAACACAAATCAAAATAAAATTCCAAACTTAAGCGACAAGAGGCAGAACTCTGAAAGAACAACAATTTGCACTTCCAAACAAAGAAACCGAACCTGAAGCGTTTCCTCTCCGGAGACGGTCGCCGGAATCATCCCAGGTGGTTTCAGGAGGAGATTTGACATGAAAAGTGGGTCAGTGTGAAGGAAGTGAATACTGCATGTCAACAAACCTCTGACTGAAAGTTGAAGTAGAAACTTTAGCAGCAAACAATATTTAGAAGTGGAATTTTTTATTATTTTACACCAAACTTTATTGAATCAAATATAGAAAAAAAACAACAAGATATTCTTCAAGGGAAATTAACTTATATTCTCTTAGATATGATAACTGTGGAGTGACAGTTGGTAACTTGGTTTGAGTGTTTTTTTTATTTAAATGAGAGTCTGCAGTCTGATGATTCTGAATCAGTCCAGGTTTCTGCTGTCTGATTTTGAAGCATCCATCTTTTCCCTTCAACACCTTTCACTCTGCTAACGAATGCTGCGCCTGGTATTGGTGAGACTTTCTCAGGTGGCAATATCTGCCCGATGAAAACTTGTTCAATAGTTCATGTGGATTTCTCTGTCTGTCAAAGGGTGAAAACCAAAATGTGTGGAGTTCAGCGGATCGACTCCTCTCTGCTATGCTCCAGGATGGCTGACGTCATCTCAGTCCACAAAGTCTAATGCAGAAAAGTTGCAGCTTTTTCGCAGAACTCGCCGGTTGTGAGAGCTCAAACAGAAAAATCAGAGCCGTGTTGAATAAATCCGTCTGATTGGGTTTCGGGAGCAGAAAGAAAACCCGTTCCTAGTTATTCCTGGCCGTTGCCCGGGTGACGTGAAGTCAGCTGGGGGAATTTCCCCTGAGCCCCAGAGGAACCAGCCTCGGCATGGGCCTCCAGGCCACGCCCCCGGCCCCAGCCCCTCCCACTGTTCCTCCGTTATTACTTCCTAGTCCCGCCTCTTTGGCTCCTCCCACCTTCATGTGCAGCAGAGGGGGCGGGGCCAGCACGCCTTCGTTAGCGTTCCCTAAAATTGGCCCTGGGTGCTCGGAGGCACGCTTCTGTTCCTCGGATCCGCCCACCACCGGCGGATCAATCACCGCTGCTGTAGCCGTGGCAACAGTCTGCTGGTTAAGAAAAACTATTTCGTTAAGGAGGGACGACAGGCTCTCGTTGTCTGAGTCCTGACGGGCTGTCTGTCCAGCAGGATCAGACTGTCCGATGTCTAAGGGAGGGTAAGCAAGACCGGTGGGCGGGGCTGGAGCCTGAAGGGGCGGGAGCAGAGCCTGAGCAGGTGGGGCCAGCCCCGGGAGGGTGACTCCCATCGGGCTGGGTTCGCAGACAGCAGCGGAAGGGGGCGGAGCTGCAGCCAGCAGCGGCTGAAGCTCCTGGGTTAGGTGAGGTGTACTTCCTGGAGAAGCGGCAAACAACACCTTGTCCATGAGTGGCGCTGTGGAAAAATACAGTTATCAGCAGCAGGAAACTAAAGGTTTTACTGTAGACAAAAATAATGGTTTAATTTTTGGAAAGTTGCAGCCCAAACAAAACAAAAATGAAGAAAAATTCAAGAAAGTGAAATGCTCTAACATGGTAAGAACTGACTGGAGATTTGGTTTGATGTGTTTCGGGGCTGATTACCCAGATTCACTTTGATTGGCTTGGACATCCTTTCATCTCCCACACTGCTTGCTCAGCATGTAGCTCTTTTTGAAATGCGCTCTTTTTTTGTTCACGTTAAAAACCTTTGTACATTTTAGGTGTGTTGGTTATTCCCATTTACCTCTCCCCGTTTTTTACATTGGAGTTATGCGCATTACATTCCTCCTCATTTCTGTTAGCTATGCATTATTTTTCTCCTACATCACTAATACATGGCGTGTGTAACCTCTGAGGTGTCACTGAAGCTCGTGCCAAAGAAATATGATTTAAAGAAGTAGGACTAGTGTAGCATTAAGGTTCGGATTTTTCATGCTATCATGTAGGGTCGACAAAAGCTGCATTTCCAGTACAGATGTGCACAAATCTTCGTCGATATTCCACAAAAAAAAAAAGCATAGTTTTGCTACTGCAGTTCCATTAACTAAGAAATAAAATTTAAATCACACATTAATAAGTTTGTTCATGAGACAATTGTCATTAAAAATCATGGCAGCGACACATGTAAACAGTTACATGATTAACATTGATAATTCAGCCATGGTACTGGCGTTCATCTATCAGCCTATCAGAGGAGTTGCTGGCAGTTCATTCAGATGTTGCAGCGACACGCATTGCAGTTTTACAATAAACATCTCTGTCGATACCGCAGAAAAACCGGCCTTGTCCTGACGCTAAAGTTTTTTGTCTTAAAAAAAGTGTTTTTTAAAAAAAAGATGTTTACATAATTGTGTATGACGTGTATATGACTGATATATTTTCACCATTTCAAATTTCGCTATTTTACCGTTAGTGGAAACGCAGCTACATTCAGCCGTCTTCCTGACGCAGCTAAGCGGTTTTATCTACGCGTCACGTTGCCTGTGTCGCCTTACCCTTCTCAGCTGACGTTTTCTGAGGCGGCTCTCGGTTCCTGCTGCGAGACAGAATGTTCGGAACTGTCTTTATCCGTTTCGTGACTGGAGGAGCCGGCGCGCCGTCGGACACATGCAGGACCGGCTGACGGAGAGGCTGCAGCTGGCCGGTGGTGGGCGGGGCCTGCAGGGGGCCGGCGTCTCCTGCGACACAGAGGACGCCCTCCTCTGGGACGTCATTGGCTGCGTGTTGCCTCCCCTCCACCTCAGGCTGCTTTTGATTGGTCAGCAGGTGCTGCATTGTCTCTGTCCCTGCAGCCACAAACGCAAAAGATTCAAGAGATCCATCAAACACGTGACATAGCACATTTACCTGACATGTTTCCATAATAGAGAACATATTTGCAAGTGATTTATGGAGGTTTTCGCTCATAACATCTAAAACGTTCTGCCTTTAGGAAGGTTTACAAAGTAAATGTGTGGAAATGACAACGGCTGAAGTGAAAGCAACTTCTCCACAGAGGATTTTTCTGACCTGTCTTCTTTTTGCAATATGCAGGACTAAACTGAGCCACATCATCCAGTGAGAGAGCTTACATTAGCAAATACCATACTGATAGCATGACAGACAAGCTGATCCATAAATATTTACACTTCCTCTTCTCCACAGTTTACCCATCCAGAGTTTAAAAGTATCCGTCCACAAGTCGGGTCCGGCAGGCGGCTTCTGGTTCTGTTCTTTACTGGTTTGATAAAAGAACCAGTTTGGTTTTCCAGAACCGTCTCACAGGACCACAGTGAACGGAAACAGTTTGATGACGGAAATCTGATGAACGACTCCAGCAGCCCTGCACACCGAGGCTCTGCTGTGTTTTTACTGATTCAATTAAGCAGAGCAAAAACCAAAATCAAGTCAAAGACTTCAAACATTTTGATCGGTGGTGTAATAGAAAATTTCGGTCTTAGCTTTATTTCATCTTTGATGGAACTGATGATACTTTTTTAATGATGCGATGTGTGTCGTTCCTGACTGCGCTCAGTGAGACGCTTTATTTATTTCACATCCTATTTAGAATTCTTAATTGGACTTTCTGAACCTTTTAAAAGTTTATTTTACATGTTTGACCAAATGAATCAACTTTCAGTCAGTTTCAGTTTCTTTATTATTTATTTTCCATTGGTTGTTCTACTCCTAATTACACTGACTGGACAAATGAAAGTTGTTTTTCCGTGTCTGACCAGCTAGTGAAGCTTGGTGTATTCCAGTGAGCTGTTCTGGTCCAGAGTTAGCAAATTAATCAGTAATTTAGTGCATTTTGTCTATGTTTAAACAAAGAAATGTTTTAAGTCAATTCAGTCGTTTCTCTGTATCGGAACTGGAAGTGAAAAAAGTCCTAATTAAAATGCAACTGTACAATCAAGCGAGTCTGGTGGTCAGGCACCGAGTCTAACTGACTGGAGAGCAGAAAAGTAGTTTGATTTCCCACTTTGGAGGCGCAGCGAATGCAGCATGACGCTGAAGTTGTGCAGATATAAACCTCAATCATTGTTTGTGATTTTTCCCTGATCCTAATTCATTCTAAAAGGCCCAGATAAAGTACGGAAAGGTTGGTGTCAGACCTGGTGTGGCGCAGACGTCCTCAGTGTGTGCATCTCCATTATCTTCCTTCTTCAAGCTCTGATTGGACCACAGGCTCTCCGCCTCTGTCGGAAACTTCTGGACCTCCTGAGGAGCCTAAAACCCACAAACACTCCCAAGTTCATTCGGTCCACAAAGCAGCCGCCTCATGAGCTCATATCCATTTTTTTTTTCTAAAAACGTTAAAGAGGTATCCAGGCACATAGTACAATTTTATTGCACAATCAAATTACTATGTTCAGTTATTGTAAAAATGCTACATGTATCAAATATGTCTTAAAAATTTGGGACTTTGTAATTTAACAACAATTTAACTGACTCTTTAAAAGCTTCTGCCATTTCTGAAGCTCCGCCATCAGGAAGTCATCATAACATGAGAGGTTCCTCTATTAACCCTTTTTGCAACATTTTTACCAGCACTGTACTGAGAAGAATGAGATCTGCTAGATCTCAACAGATGCTCAGTCCCACCAGGTGTTTGCTAATTGCAGCTGGCTAGTCTGAAGGAGCTGGGTGGGGAAGGGCTGCTCTGTGAGGTGGAATCTCAGAAGCTTGAAAACTGCAGCTCTGAGGAGGAGCTGCACCTTGAAGGCCACTCGGGTGTTTTGTACAGCTGAATGGTTGCCATGGAGATTAAAGGATTTTTCAAACATGCATGAAAGAATCAAAGCAACACTCCCGGTGTGTTTTGATGAGGGAATAACATTATAGCATGATGTAAAGTTAAAACATAAAACAAAACAAAAAAGTCAAATTTACATAACACTGCCCCTTTAAGAGAATGTAGCAGCTTTGACACACAGAGGCAGGTTGGTTTGGATGACATCACCTGACAACTGCTTCCTGCGTTCACTAGACTTTGTCAGATGAAGTAAATCATTGAAGTATGAAAAAAAGCAAACATATCAGAAATCTGTAAGAGGCTGGGCAGTTTTTATGGTTCACATGATTTTTCAGGATCTACTGGACCTGCTGGTTTCCCTCGGTTACAGTAATACACACCTGACCAAGCTGCTCGATTCCTGGAGAGATTGGAGAGTCCACTTCAGCTTCCAAGCTGGAAAACAGAAAATCCAAGATTACACAGGAGGAAAAAAAGGACGCATTCAGATCTTAGAAATGTTACATATCAAGTATTGGGAACCTGCTGTAGACATGAACCTGTCAAACACCAACTAGTTATCAGTCTGGTTAGCCCACAGGGATGTGGCTTCACTTCTTACTCTGAATTAATGGTCATCTCTATCTGCTGCTGAGCCGCTCCACATCCACTGTTCCCCTCCAGGTTTTTCAAACTGCCGCTCCAGGCCTCCTGCTCCTCCTGCAGACGGGTTCCCAGCTGGCCATCACCTGATGAGGGAGCCAAGATGGACAGGAACTCATCCCGTCTCTGCTCCAGGCTGCTTTTCTTCCTCTTCAGGTCTTCCTCACAGCTCCTCAGATCCTGGATCAGCTGCACGGCCTGCAGTAGGACATACACGGTGATTGTCTTCAGACCAACACACACACACACACACACACACACACCCCCCCACCCCCGCCCCGCACACACACACCCCCACACAGAGGAGGTTGGAGAACTGGTTGCACACCTTTTCCAGCAAGGAGGTTCTGGACATGATGTCATCAGCTGGTAACACTTCCCTTTTCAACTGGAGGAACATCTGCTTCATCTGGGCTCGATGCTTTCTGCAACTTGCGTTGGGTTCGTGGTCCTGCACGCACACACACACACACGCACGCACACACACACATACACACACACACACACACCCACACACACACAACCTTAAGCATCACAGTCTTTAAATAAAATGTATAAAATTTGCTGCAAATGGAATTTTTCTAGTTTATTTTATTTTTTTATGGGGCAAGCTGGTTTTATCTATCATTTCTATGGCTGCAATTAACTATTTTACAAATCAATTATTTTATTGATTATTCTGACAATTAAATTGGATTAAAAAAATAGTAATATAAACAATATTAAAAACACAAATAAACAAATAATTCAATTCATTTTTCAAATAAGAAAACAAGCTAAAAGTTGCTTTTAGTTCTTGGCAGAACAACATATTTACACTAAGAGGCTTTTTTAATTTTAATTGCAAAACATATAGATGTTTTGTTCAGTTTTGTTGTTCTTGGAGAAAATGACTTTTTTCGTCATAAGGGTCTATATGCTCCATTTAACAATTAATCGATTGATAAATTAGTTCACAATCATTTCAGTAAGCAATTCATCACGATTAATCGCTTCACCACGAATGGTTTCCGACACTAATATAAAGAAAAAAGAAAAGAAAAATCATGTCACATTCATTAATCATGTTTCCTAACTACAACCTTCAGCAACTGCAGAGGGTCAGTTAGTTTATTTTGCACAAATAAGCTAAATTCCAGTACTGTTTGCATCTGGTAACTGAAAACAGACGCATCAAAGAACCTGCTGGACTCCCACGGTTAGAGAATTACACACCTGAACGTTGATCTGGCTCCTTTGACAATTTCCGGTGTCCACTTCAAATTCCAAGCTAAAAAACCAGAAAATCCAAGATTACACAGGAGGAAAAAAAGGACGCGTTTAGATCTTAGAAATGTTATATATCAAGTATTGAGAACCTGCTGTAGACATGAACCTGTCAAACACCAACTAGTTATCAGTATGGTTAGCCCACATTGATGAAGCTTCACTGCTTACTCTGAATTAATGGTCATCTCTATCTGCTGCTGAGCCGCTCCACATCCACTGTTCCCCTCCAGGTTTTCCAAACTCCCGCTCCAGGCCTCCTGGGTTCCCAGCTGGTCATCACCTGTCAGCTCACCAGCTGCAGCAGCAGCACCCTGCCACACCAAGAAACAGGTGAAGCCCAGTCAAGTCAGCGGCCATTTTGCAGCTTCAGAGCAGCCTGCCATCTGGTTGTATGTGGTTACACACATTTGTTTGTCACAGGAGGATTCTGCAACCGTGCAAATACTTTGAATGAAACTTCAAAGCACAAGTTGCTTTACTAAATGAACTAAATCATGTAATGCATCTGATTCAATGAGAACACTATCTGGTGAGGTTATTATGACAGGAAAGACATAAAGACAGAAGTAAAAAAGTTTTTATTTCTTACAGACTTTCAACTTTTTGAGGAAAGAAATTTCCTCGTTTATTCTAGAAAATATCAATTAACCTCAACGTTTCTGAAGGGTTTTTTTTGGCAGAAATTTACTCTTTTTTTCTCTCTATAATGGTTCCAATATATCGTTGTATAAGTGATCAATTTTTGCACACAATTTCTTTAATTTCCCTCAGGAGAAAAAAGTACCATGAGGAAAATAATCCTCAAAATTTAAAACATTTCAATCTAGAATATTTCAGGCTAAAGTTGTGGGACCAAAATAAAAAAAAGGGGTCATCAAAGTTTTAGTGTAAAAAAAAAAAAAAGACAAAAACATATCTTTAAGTGAATCAAACATTTTTATGGAACTTTAATGACACAAAGCAACATAATCAACAGGTTGACAGATGAAATAAAACTAGTTCAAGGTAGAAAGTAGAATTGTTGTGCAGGTGTGACTCTTTACACTAGTCATGTGTAAACGTGTCTTACATCAGTGCCGGTTCTCTTCTTGGGGCTTTCCTCCTCAGACGAGATGTAGATCATACCCTGGACCTCCGCCCTGGCAGCTGCAGCCCGACCCGCTGTTACAGAACCAGAGAACACACCCAGAACCGGGTCGGGTCAGCTGCTCTGCCTGTCAAACACACACCTAGTGTGCCAGGTGTGTGTTTGGCACACCAACACACACCTGCTCCTGACAGACCTGCTAAATAGCTGGTGTTGAGCTCATTTACGCAGAAAAATGTTTATTTCCATTTATGCAAAAAAAAAAAAGAAAAGAAAAGAAAAAATCTGGCTTCACATTTGGACATCAATATTTGGTGATTCGTTCACATTACAGTTAATATGAAAAGTCTGCACAGTCGTCTCAAACGGCCTGGTTTGTATGGAAGAAAACAAAAATAAGTTCAGAACTTAACTGGGGATGTGATCAGCCTCGGTATTTGATCACTTATTCTCTGAGAGATAAACGGTGGGAAATGATTCGTGATGCTCCTCATTACTGACCCAGAAACACTGGGTTCCAAATGGGTACTAAGACTTTTTAAATTGCATAAAAACACCAAAAGGTGTGCAAGTGAGCAGAAAAACACGTTCAACTGTCTACTTATCTGGTATTTTTTTTTCTCTTTTTAATAACAAAAAAAAACAACTACAGCACCGACAAATAAATTCCACCTTTTAAAAGATCAAACTTTCTGCCTCCTGTAGCAGTAACAACCGAACCAACTCATCAGCTTTGAGACAAACGAAGGAGAAAACACTGGCTGAGTATCTGTGCCTCCGATCTCTTTGGAATTCTCAGCTGAGATATATTTTACTGCATTAATTGCTGTCTGCCTTATTTGGCTCAAAGCTAACAGAAAACCAGAAGAAGTTGTATTTTTCTCTGGAACCTTTTCTGCACAGAAACATGAGAAAGACAACGCTGCCATAAATGTCCCATTAGATCCCACAGCTTGATTCAAATGATGTAATCTGCAGTAGTGAAGCTGCTTTCAGACTCTGGTTTATGGGTAATAAAATGTGTGTTCAGACCTGCTGGTGGAGGCAGAACCGACTGGTTTTCATCGCGACTCCTCGGCCGTTTCTTCTTCTTCTCCAGGTCTCCTTTAGAGCGCTTTGCATTCTGCACAAAAATACATGCTGTGATGGTCAACAGAGCAAAAAAATAAAACAATAATTCCACACACAGAACAGCTGGTTGGAGAAAATAAAAGAAGAAATAAAATTATGAAAATAAATACTCCTTTGTACTCCGCTTCAACAACTGCAGGAGGTCTTTTCATTCTAAATATAAATACTGCTATTATTATTTTTTTTTTATTTCACCAATCAGTGCACACATAACAAACGCTACTCTGTACTAATGCTAGCTGTGCTAATCCAAATAAGTGCAAACGTAAGGTCCTAAAGCTGCATTTCTGTAACTTTTGCAGAAATTATTGATAAGAATTTCTGGTTGTTTTAATGAGAGAAAAAATAAACTTTCAAAATGAAAATGTTGCGTTGGTCTGTAGTCACCTGATTCTTCTCGTCCTCGCTGTCAGACTCCCTGAAGTCGGACGAGTCCTCCGTCTCGCTGCTGGACACCAAGTCCACCACTTCGTCCACAAACACTACGTTCAGGTCCATGGGGTCAAAGGCAAACTCCTCCTTAGGGCCCTGGCAGTCCGGGGTTGGCTCGGGCAGGGGGGACTGCGCCGGAGGCGAAGGCCCCCTGCGAGTGGCCGTCTGGTCGGTCAGCAGTGTTTGTGGTGAATCGCCATGGCGCTCCACTGGAAGGTCCTTTTTTTCACGCGGCGAGGAGTCCGCGGGGGCATAGTTCACAGGTTGGCCAGGGCCCTGGAGCTGAATGAGGCTGCGTTCTGATCCCACCATTTGGGAGGAGGGCAGCAAAGGGAGCTGGATAAAGATGGGGTCCTTGACAGGGTGGGGGGGGACGATTCGAAACGTGCAGGTGTTCTGCGAGGACAGAAAAACGGACGGCGGCAGGGCGGGGTTGGAGGAGGAAGATGAGGCTCCTGGAGATGGTGAAGGTAAAACCACAGAGGATGAAGAGGACGGGTTGCTCAGAGCTGACCTCTTCACCACGGCAACAGGAGGCGGCGGGGCGCAGGAAGCAGAACGGCCTGAGGAAGAAGATGGGAAAAACTTCATTGGGCTAAAAAAAAATATGACTTTACACTGAATTCTATTCCAGAAGCATCTCAGCTGAAGTATCGTGTTCACATTTCCTTTCATTAATAATAAAAGTGTCCAGAAGAACTCCGGTGAGGTTTGGGTTCAGGATGAAAACAACTTCTTATTTGCATTCAGAGCGAAGCTAAAAGTGCTGAACCGAATAAAAGATGGGCTGAACTGGGTCTGATCAGGTCTTCATTCATATAGTATCCCATAGCAATATTGTAAACAGTATTCAAAAGGTTTCAACACTCACCTCCTCCATGAACGGTTGCTGGTGGGTTACCAGGCCTCGGCAGGCTGGAGGTGATCAGCTGGACCAAGGCTCCATCGGATTTTCGGTAGTACTGGACGCCCGCTGATGACCGGACCGGCTTCAGGACCATCCGTTGAGCCGGGAGCTGAGTGATCCGGGGCTGGAGCAAATTAACCACCTTCGGAGGATTTGGAAGCTGAATCAGCAGCGGCTGGGGGTCCGCAGGCGTCGTCGAGTTCTGAGGGGGGTTCGAAGGTCCAACCACCAGATTTTTTGGCTCGGAGTCTAGACGTAGATGAAACAGACGCTGATTAAAGAATTAGAAAAGACAACAAGTCTGAGCTCAACTGCACTAATACAACACCCTACTAATGGCCTAGAATGATATTTTGACAGAATTAAACAAATCCTCGTTGTGTTTCAACACTCACCTCCTCCATGAACGGTCGCTGGTGGATGACTAGGCCTCAGCTGGCTGGTGGGAATCAGCTGAACCAAGGCTCCGTCAGGTTTTCGGTAGTACTGCACGCCTGCTGAAGAGCGGACCGGCTTCAGGACCATCCTTTGAGCCGGGAGCTGAGTGATCCGGGGCGGCAGCAAAGGAGGAGCCACTTTAGGAGGATTTGGGACCTGAATCAGCAGCGGCTGGGGAGGGGTCAACTTCTGAGGCAGGTTTGGAGGTCCAACAACCAGGTTCTGTGGCTCACAGTCTAGACGTACATGACGTAACAGAGGGTTGAGTAAAAGGTTTAGAAAACACACCACGCTTCTTAGAAACCCACGTTTAAGAAATGTCTACAAATAGTAGTAGTAAAAGCACTATTCCAATCATGCTTATTTGCAGTACAGTGTGTGGTCTATATAGTTAGGGCTCTTGCTGTGAAAGTCTGAGGGAAGTTTTCTTAGCTCGTTTCCTAACTTTATGCTATAAAATACACATTTGTCAAACCGTATTAGGCTTGAATTGTTATTTATGGCAGGCCATCAGCTGCGATACTCATGCAACAAGTTGGTAACTAGTTCAACCAACTAGATCATCCTGAAAACAATAAGGGATGTTAGCTTTAGCATTAGCTACAAGCAGCTGCTGCCCTGGGTGTGTAATGAGGACCGGACAGTCGTCAACAAGCCGTCCTTCTGATGGCCTACAGCTACGTTTACCATGTGACTGGAATGATGGGATGAAGAAATAATAGAAATATTAGGGTAGAAAAACCAGTCAGCATACATAGGTGGCCCCATATGGGGAAAAGGAGGGCAGACATATAGGCCACTGCCTACATGGGTCCTACATGGCAGTGGCCCTACATGGGCAAACCCGTGTGGGGCCACCATGGAAACCGCGGACAAACCCATGTGGGACCCATATTGTCTGCCCTCCTTTTCCCCATATGGGGCCCACCTGGGTATGCTGGTTGGGAAAACAACATTTTCTATTAGTGTAAACTACAAACATTCTGAATAAATGCATAGAACACGACTGCATAGAATGTGCTTTATGGGGATTCTAAAGTTTCTAGGCTTCAGCTGCTTGAAATCTGAATATTTTAATATTTAGTTTTAATTCTTTACAATGTTATACTGCCCTAAAAAATAAAAAAAAGTCCTTATAGATGTACATCTATATTTTCTACAATTTCATTGGAAAGTCTGTCTGGATATGAACTCTGGAGCTAGCTATACTGTCTGTGCTTACCTGCAGGAGGGGTGGCAAGAGGTTTGGGAAGAGGGGTGGCAAGTGGTTTGGGAAGAGGGGTGGCAAGTGGTTTGGGAAGAGGTTTGGGAAGAGGGGTGGCAAGTGGTTTGGGAAGAGGGGGCTGAGTGGTGGTGGCTGTGACTGGACCACGGCTGGGGCAACAATGGAGGCTGTAGGAACAGGTGGGACACAGAAAGTTGAAGAGGTGACTTGGGGGAAACTCTGAAGATTGCAAGACGGCTCGGACGATGAAGAAGATTGTCGCTGCCTCGTAGACCCCACTCTGCCTGTTAGATAAGCTGCCAGACGATTGGCTGGATGAAGTGCCCCCATCCTGCCCAACTTGATTTTTGCTAAAGGGTATTGCTTCCCATTGACCTGCAGGAGCACAGAAAACAGTAAAATACAAGGTAACACACTAGAAACCTGCTTCTATACCAGCAGAAAGAGAGAAGAAAAGAAAAAACAGAGAACAGATAAACCACAGTGTCATCTGTGCTAAGATGGAGGCCAGACTGATATAAACAGCAATGTGACGAGATTCTCCCATCGGCCAAGCTGCATGACAGAACAACCAAAAGGTTGCAGCAGACATCATTCTTCAGATCAACCTCTGACAGATATAGTGTGTAACTATATTAACAAAACGTTAATATCATTTGAGTTAGCAAGAAAAGATGAAGCTACGAAGTGAAGTCATTATAAGACTTTTTAGAAAACCATCTGAAGGGTAACCAGAACCGGGAACGTCACCGAGTCTAGAGGCAGAAGAAACAAAGTGATGAGCTTTTACCTGTATCACATCTTCTGATCCTCCTGGCTTTTTCTTATTGGCTGAGAGGAAGCCGGAAGGTGCTACTCCCACCAGGAGAGGGAAGGGCAGAGACGTGCCAGTCCTCTTCTTATCTGATTTTAACCTTTCCGTGCTTCTTTTCAGCTCATGTCTGGCCTTATAATGTCTGAAGCCTTCTCCATCCTTCTCCATGTAATCTTCCCTTCCTTCTTTCTGGCAGTCATCTACAGACTCCACCTCCTTTTGGAATCCCTTTACAGACTCCGCCTTCTTTTGGAAGTCCTTCCTAAACTCCACCTCTTTTTGGGAGCCCTTTATGGACTCCACCTCGTTCAGAGGATTCTTCCTAGGCGTCACCTCCTTCTGACAGTCTTCCATATCCTCCACTTCCACCTTTAACTTCTTCTGCCAGCCCTTCATCACCTCCCTGGCATTCCTTGAGCTGTCCTTCCCATCCTCCATGGGCGTCCTCCATCACTCCCCCTCCTCCACCACTTCCCTCTGCCATTCCTCCATGGGCTCCTCCTCCCTCACCTCCTTCTGCCAGTCTTCCAAAGACCCTACAGACATGGAGTCTGTGGAAGACCGATTCGTCACATTCTTCGAACTTTTAGGAGGCTTCTCGTTTTTTGAAATCAAATGAGAGCGGTCGTCCTAAAAGACAAAACATGTTGGGTAAGGTCCAAGGACATCAAACGATTCCCTGTTTAACTAAAACTACAGTGAAAGAAAAGGACGCATCACATGTCACCAGCAACCACTGTAAAATAGAACAGTCACTTTTGACTGCTCAAGCATACAGTTTGCTGAGTCCTTTCTGACCAAACTGGAAAATTCAGAGTTTATCTTAATATGAAATTACAAGCCTTTTCAATCTCTGCGTGGATGTTGAAGTGCCCTGGAAGTGGCTGAGATGGCTAGAAATATAATGATGATGTTAATGATTACAACATATCTTAACATTTAAAAATTAATTTTCATATCATACCTGCATGGGAAAAGCTGAGTACCAAATGATTCAGTGGGATCTCCCAAAACAAGCCACTGAACAGCCAATGGTTGGTCAGTGATCCCAAACTTGCATTGCCAGCAAATTTGGTCATTGCATTGCCAGTTTGGGGTCACTGACCAGTCGTTGACTCAGTTTGGACAGGGACTGCTGAACAGATGGCTTCATGTTTGACTCTAAAATATATATATATATTTTTACAGAGAGGTTTATGGTCGATTTAATAAGGTGCCAAGGTTTTGTGATGCCAAACAAGCCCACATCATCACCCTTCCACAACTGTGCTTGACACTGACATGATGTGTTTGGGCTAATAAGTCCCTGTTTGTCTTATCCACCATAGCAGGGACGGACAATAGAGCTGAGCATAAATCGTTATTATTAAAACATTTTTTTGTCATGCTGAAAACTGAGTCATTGCGAAACCAATCAATTCCTATTAATGATTTTTGAAAAGATGCCAAAAATGAGCTGTATTATCAGGATCGCTATTTTTACGATCTTCTCCAAGTTGACATACAAGATTCTGTTGCTTCCAGATGTGGACCAACATCTAACTTGTTCCTCACCTGTCTGTGTTGAGCTAATGGTTTGATGCCTTGTTTCCTTCCATGAGTCACTGGTTTTTTGCCCGGTGCCATTTTTCTGTCCACAAGCGGTGTGGAGATCTGGACCTTATACTCGATGCATCTGTTTCCACTAGTTTCATCCACTGTTTCGTCGATTGGCGTGATGAGGTAGTTTTTGATCCAGAAGGGTCTGTCCAGTTGATCTTGAGCCATCGCCTCACACAGCTTCTTTAACACGTAGCTGCGGTCGCTGTCGCTCACCCACTTGCAGTCGGCCAGGATCATGAGGCGTTTGGATGGTTTAGAATGGAGTGCTTCTGAAGAACCTGGAGGGCTAGCGCTGGGTGATTCACCTGCATCTGCTTCTGAGGAACGAGAAAAGCTCTCCATTACGCACAGGACATGAATCTGAAAATACAAATAGAACTAAAAGCTGATGGGAAAACATCCACCGTGATGGGTTGGTTATGAACCTACCAGAAGGAGGTCTGGGTGTGGTAACATTAGTCTGTGGAGGGGTTTGTTCTTCATGTTTGTGGACTTTCAGTCCTGCAGCTTGATGCCTGGATGATGTCAGCTTTTTGGATTCGTCCTCCTGTTGGGTAAACATTGGACTACAGGTCATATGGTCCAGCAATGAGTCAAGAGCAGTTTAGTTATGGATTTGTCTTTTTGGTGGAAAAGGTTGGTCATGTCCTTACAGAACACTAATGTATAAAAACAATACCAAAACAGATGCTCCTCATGTTCTTCACTAATGATGTGGTGCAGAAAATTAAGTTTAGTCTGCACTCACAATGTATTGCTGTAGAATGACACTAAACAGGGTCAAATCTATTGATGTCCCGAGTCCTTTCTGACCAAAGCCGTAACGAGGTCAGTTAGGCCCAATCAGGACCAGAGTTAGCAAGACTCAATAAAACCACAAGTGAAAGGTCTGTTCTATAGAATATCTTCCTGACAAACCATCCAGGTAGGTGTGCAGTAACATGTGATTCTGATGAGGGTGATGTACTGTGTTGCAACACAGTACATGTTGGGTGTCAACACGACTTATTGGATTTATCATTAATTTAGCATTTGCTTCCTCTAAATCCAATCTTGGTGTAGCTCTTCAGCATTAGAAGAACTAATGTTTATGATTACTGCTTTAGGGCTAGTGCTTTAGGGCCAGTCCTTTAGAGTTATTGCTTTAGGGTCAGTGCTTTAGGGCCAGTCCTTTAGGGCCAGTGCTTTAGGGCTAGCGGTCCCCACCACTGATCTGAGCATCATTACCTTCTGTTTCTGTGTCTTCCTGATGAAAACTCGAACTCTGGCACAACTGCTGCGATATTTCCTTCTCACTTGGACAGACTTAAAAAAAAACCAAACACACAACATACACTTCAGCCCATATCTGCCCCCTTTACTCGTATTGTGCAGCTATCAATGCTGTAAAGAATAATTACAAGTGGCTGGAGAAAGGGGGCCACATCTGGCACATGGACCGGCTCCGGATCAGAGGCGTCGGCGTTCTTCCTCCACAGGGTCCGGACCCGCTCTGCAGGGTGGGCCACGGTCTCTGCCTCTTTCAGGACTGCAAAGTTCAACAGGTTGGATGGCGCACGCTTACATCTTTTCAACAACAAGCTGTTTCTGCTTAAAATGATTTCTTCTTGTTAAACAATGAAGGCAGAATTTAAAAATACCGTAGGCCATCTTCATCATCCTTCTCCTCTTCTTCTTGATTTTGCATTGCAGGGAGGAGGGGCTGGCGTCGGAGCTGTCCAGGTTCTTGAGCAGAACCATCTTCTGCTTAAGGCAGCCGCAGCCGAACATGCAGAGAGGCCTGCCGCAGTGGCTGATCCTGGAACAGTGAGACAAACTGGAGCAGACGCATCCCAGCCTGCAGAACTCGTTCAGACAGTGCACAGCTGGTCTCGGCCTCAGCTTGATCGGCGCCGTCGGGTTTTCTCTCACAAAACCCTGCATGGGGAGCGAAACACAGTCAGGAGGGCCGACAGGATGGCAGCTCACACTTGGCACCTTACACTGCAGCTAGAAGCATGTTTTGTCTTATGCCTGCCACACCATTCACAGAACAGATCGGAATGATTTCACATAAGGGAGAACTCTCAATTGCAATGGGTTGGTCCCACTACCCAATGCATTCCACATTTTAACCCTTAATTCAACTCTAATTAGATCAACTAAATTATACATAATTTGAGGTCAAGCACATTAAAGGAAGTAGAGATTGTTCATTTAAAAGGGGCAGCATCATGTGTTTTCTAGCCACATACTATCATTCTATAGCACCATCAAATAACTATGTTGCCTTCAGTAATTCTAAATACGCTGTACGTATCAAATGGGACTTGAAAGAAATTTGACTTTATAATTTAACACCTTGAAATTGGGCCTCTGTCTCTTTAAGGAACTCCTGTTCTTTCTGAAACTCCGCTCTCATCACTACATGGCTCCTCTATTAACCCTTTATCAATGTTTTTAACCAGAGCTGCATTGAGAAGCAGCTTCTATAATAAGCTCAGCAGGCGCGCTGTTCCACCAGACGTTTGCTAACTGCTGCTGGCTAGTCTGAAGGAGCCGAGTGGGGGAGTCACAGGACAAGGCTGCTCTGTGAGGCGGGAGCTCAGAAACTGAAGCTCAAAGAAGAAGCTCATTTCCCTTATCCAAATTCTCAGCTGCATTTAGATCCAAATTGTTTTCAGGGGGAATTTGTGGCATTAATCTGAAAAGATTGAATCTCTTTGATCAGATCAAATTATGAAGCAGACACATTTTAATCAATCTGCCAGTTTTCATTTGATTTATTCTTTTTGTTGATTAACACATTAACTGAGGTGGGAAAAAAACTCAGTTAAGAATCTAATAAAGGTTGGGCATGGACTTTCATTCAGGAATAGGGCTCATCAAAGAACCTGCAGCAATTTTTTAAACTCTTACAGGAGTTAAAACAGCAGGCCGACAGAAGCTCAATACGAGCAACTACAGGAAGACGTGTCTGTCTGGTTTCTGATGGTAGTCATTGAATCAGGTTTTATGTCTGTGGTTCAGACAGTCTGAAAACACCATGGTGGTTTTACTTCAGCTCATCAGAATCTCTAGCTGATTATCCATTTGCACAACGTTCTGTTTTGACCAGAGCTGAGATCTGTTAAAACTGCAGTACATCATTTTAATTAAAGAAAAAACTTTTTTTTAATATTTGTTATAAATGTCACTACTTTGTGACAGTATTGTAATCTGTGAAGGAAAAAACAACAAATAGTTGTCCATCCCACAGTGAAAACTAGAGAAATACTCTGCTCAATCAGAAACAACCAATCAGAGGCAGGAGGAGGGTCATAACGCTGTCAATCACACACCCTTACTCTCTGCTATGCTAGTGCATAGCAGAGAGTCAGCTACAGCTGACGGGAAGAATTAGCTTGTTGTGGATGCTAATACTAGTTAGTGGCCATGGCCACCGATGATGACTGATGAACAGTTTTCTCTGACATCAGCACATTTAGCAGCATGTACATGAGGTTGAGTGACAGCATTGAGAGCCTCCTCCTGGCTCTGATTGGTTGTTTCTGACTGGGAGCGGCCTGTTCCTGAAGAGGGCAGCAGTAGCTCTTGGAGAAGATCGATCTTTTTACAGATTATCTGTCTCGTACCAAACTGTCATGACATAGTGATAGTTTTAAAAACAGGTTAAAAAGCCCTAAAAAAAACCATATTTTTATAAAAGCCACATATTCCAGCTTTAACTCTGAAGTTGGGAATGAGAGCCTTCATTAGTTTCTCTGGCATAGTGAATGCTGCACGTCTCGCCTCTAAAAGGAGACGACAGAGACACAGACTCAGGCTGGTAACCAAACTGGAACTCACCGTTTGAGTGAAGAGGGACATCAGAGCGACGGTGGCCCTCTCTGTGGTGATGCTGGTTTGGAAGTGGCCCTCCAGAACCACGCTGTCCTCCAGCTCCTTGAGCCTGGCGTAGGCCCGGGTAACAGTGACTCTGCTCTCCTTCCTCTGGGCATCCACAGAGTGATCGGACGGCTGCTTCCTCGCCGAGTCCGGTTTGAGCTCGGAGTCGGACTCCAGCGGAGCCATCTCCTCAGACATGTTGAGCGCCGTGGACACACTGAGGGTCTGAGATGATGCTCTGGGCTTCAGCCTCCTCCTCTTTGTAAAAGCGGGTCCGTTCAGAGGGTCTCTGGTCAGAGAACCAGGCACGGAGTACTGCAACCGCATAGCTGCCGGAAAGTCTGAAGCAGCACAAGCAGCTTTGATTCGGTTTGGTTTGGGACCTCTGGGTTTCCTCTCTGCCCTCCGGCAGGGAGCGCTCTCTTTGAGTCGCGATCTCTTCGATGGCGGGATGAACCCGGATATGATGTCCGAGGCGGGCGAGCCGGCCGAGGGCTTCTTCAGGATGTGGTCCAGAGTCCGGACGTAGCTGGTGCTGCTCACAGGGAGGCGGTAGGATGGCGCCTCCACTGGCGGCTGGGAGAAACTGGAGGCGCGCTCATTGATCAGCTTCCCCTCCGACTCCAGATACTCGTCCAGCATGTCGCTGCAGAACGCAGACAGGTTCCTCTTTGGCAGGTCGGCACTGGGACCGGCTGCAGGATACAGAGTGAGACGTTTAAGGAGGATTTAAAGTGAAACTGTTCATTTTCTAGTTGAAAATGACATCCAATTCAACGTGTGGGAACATGCTCATTTGGTAAGGCAAACTGGTGATTGATACTGTTGGTGTGTCTGCTGTCTTTTTTCCTCTTTTTCCCTCCCTTGTGTGTTTTTCTTGTCTGGGCACATATCCATGTGTAAGTAAATGAGTCGCATGTATTTTTACTCTTATTAAAATCAATAAAGAGACGTGTAAAAAAAAAATTTTTTATTTTTTTGCAAAAACTACAAACTTCAGCGCATTATATCAGGATATTATGTTGAATTAGTGGTGGACAGTAAATCAATAATACATATACATACATATTTATATATGTATGTATATCGTGTCAGCGATTTGATCAATGCCAATAGATAATACACCTAATGGAATATTCAACAATTCCACTGAACTCTGATCCAGAACCGCACAGCATTCTGGGAGATGAAGGCAGAGGACATGCTTTAGCCGCTCAGCCTCTCCGGGTCAGCTAGGCAAGGTGGGTGACATCAACTTAACTCACTCACTCTTTGGTTGCCTAGCAACAGCCTATTGAATAACTTGAGCAGCAGTTTCAGGTGTGTGAAACTTTGACAAAACACCCGCATGTTAAACGACGGGTCCATGAGGAGACCAGCGTCCTCATGACAGCTAAGACGATACGATTCACAGTAACGCTGCAACATATTACAGAATCTGGAAAAAGTGAACTAAACAAAACACATGTTGTTTCTCTACTTGACAGCTTATGCATTAGTCTGTGTGTCTGACACATAAAATCCTCAGAAAATGCATCCGTTTGTAGTTATGAACATGAAGAGGTTTTAGAGTGATGGATCAACTAAAGCTGAGAACATGATGTGAAGCACCTTCAGGTTTTGGAGCAGAGCTTGATTCGGCCTCTGACGGGGTAAACTTCTCTTTCCAGCCTTTAATCTGGGTCAAATCTGTAGTTTTTCCAGTTCTGGACTGAAATGAAGCAAAAACCCCTAAAGACAAAAGAATAATAACAAAAAAAAAAGCTAATTAGATTCTGAACCAGTGGCACTTTACCAGGTTAAGATTTATTTCTAAACATTCTACGGTTAGTTCTGTTTATCTCAAAACACAAAAACTCTTTCAGAATAAAAGCACTAAGTCTGTGAGGGCGCCTACCCTGAGAGCTTGGGGTCGTCTGGGTCGGCGGCTCTGTAGCAACTCCAGGAAGGGGAATGGGAAGAGAGACTCCCAGGTACTGCAGGTCAATGGACAGCGCCGGGTCCAGGAGGGTCATCTTAAGCCCAACTGAGGCCACAAACATCAGCAGACACGAGGAGGGAAGCATTAGCTTAGAGTCAATGACAGCTTTAAGTCAACTCACTGGAATCCAGAAGGGGTGCACCGACTGTAGTTTTCTGGCCGATCAATGATGTTTAAAAAACTTGACCTGCCGATTCCGATTTTGGCCGATACTGTTGTTTTTTTGGTTTGATTTTATTGTCTGAAAAGTTGCCAAGTATAGCGACAAAGTTAATGAGTTAGCAACATTGTGATGACTGTTGTTAATCGTTCATGAGCAGATGTGACCGAGTGGGCGGGTCTGTCAGTCTCATGACAGAGCAAAAGAGGACAGTGGCTGATCTTCAGATCTTTGTGCAGGTACATAAGTTCAGTTTCACATGTAAGTACCACCTGAAACCCCGATCACCTAAAATGAAGGAAATCACGGGCAGATTCATGGGCCGGCATATAATATCAGTGCACCCCTAGAAGGCAGTAATGCGTACCTTCCTGCAGCACAGGGTGGATGACCTGCCTGTGTTTCATAAGCTGCAAATCTCGAAGAAGAGACTCCTCGTGAACCGTGATCATCTCCTCCAGACTCTCTGTTGAAATTGTGAAGGTTCATGAGCTGAATTCATCATCACTTCCCCCTGCACACCCGCAGGCCCCAAAGTTGACAAGCATCTGATAACCAGGTTCTGGTTATCAGATGAAAATATTGTTCATCAAACACGGATGGTTTGATAAAGAATGATGCTTGTTGCGATACCTCTGCTGCTGCTGCTGTCGTCCGCCTCTTCATCAAGTTTGGGGTCGGGGGCCAGCTGAGGGTCAGGGGGCAGCTCTTCAGATGACTCAGCGGTGTGGAGTTTTAGGGCCTCCTGAAACGACAGGAATCTTTTCATTCTTGTTCTCAAAATAAATCAACGGGAAAATGTTTAAAATACATCAAAATTACATAAAATACATCAAAATTAGCCACAAGCTAATAATGACAACAAACGGTTACTATAAAATACAGTAACAGCAAACATGCACACAAATGACTGGTTGGTGATATGAATCAGAATCAGTACTACTAATAAACTACTAATAAACAGAGTTGTGAATAAATGTTTCTGCAGTGACAGATGTTTGGAAACATGGCTGCTTGAGGCGTTGATTTTAGTCACATGCAGATTTGGTCATTACTAAGACCTTTATTATATTTATAATAAATTCTGATGTTTTCACTGTGATTCTGCAAAACATTCTGGAAGTTATGGAACCATCTGTCTGCGGAGCCCAGGGTTCATAGTGAGATTTGATTGATTGACTGACTGACTAATTGATTAATTGATTGAGTTCAGAGAGGAAGATGGATTGATGAAATCAATGTATGAAGGATGTTTCAGTAAGTCAGTAAAAACGAAGATTGTTCCAAGAACGTTTAGGATTTGCTTCATGCTTCCTGACAGTATTCTATGCATTCAACTGAAACAAGAAAAAGCGGGAATTCTCTTCAGTGGATGGTTGAGATCTCCCAGTTGAAAACGCCAGGAATCCATAACACTACTAACGCTAAAGCCAAAGGGCAAATGTACCACAAATAGAAGAATCTGGAGCTATCCTTTCTAAACATTTTTCCACCAAACATTTAACGTCACTTTACCTTTGATGTGAAAGAAACAAAAAGCTGCTCCTCAACCTCTTCTACTTTGGGCTGCTTACTCCTGTACTCACTCCCAGGCTGACCCACCTCCAACCGGGCCAGCTTTGTTGACTTCTTTCTCTTGCAGGGCTTGCTGCTTGAGACTGGCTGGACCGGCACTGAGGGCCGCGTCGGTTCCGAAACTGGCAAAGGTTGGCTGGTCACAGCCACCGTGTCCGTGTTGGAAAACTCCACCCCGATGTCGTCGTCGGTGGAGAAAAAGTGCACAAGCTCCGAGAGGGAAGTTGTGGGCGACAAGCCGTTTTCATCCAATGAAGAGAAGGTTGGAGACAGCGGGAGCTGGAGAACGAGGGGGGACAGCTCTGCGGGGAAAGGCAGAGACTGTTCGCTGTCTTGAAATGATGGAATGGAGCCTTTTGGGGTGGTCTGCGTCGAAGATATAACACTCTGTGGTTCAGGAAGGCAGGACAACAAAGGCGAAGTGACCGACATGACAGGAGTCGACTGCTGCTGGGGCTGTAACGTTGTGAAAGACGGGTCTGCATATGTCCCAGACAGAGGTAACACTGTATGCCATTTAAAGACTGACGAGTTCCTGTAGTCTTGGGGGTCCGGAGTAGTCGCTGCAGCAGATGTTGCAGAGTCAAGTTCTAAAGCTAATGAGGCTGGGAGAGGAGGTAAAGGTTCTGGGGAGCTCGCTGGCGACAAAGGGTCAAAGTCGAACGAGGAACACTGAGGGTCCGGAAGCAGAGAGTCGATCTTCAAGGAGCGGGACCTGAAGGTAGCGTGGAGGACTCTGAGGCTGCTTTGGGGGAGTCCGGGAGAGACAACGCCGTACTGAGATGCAAGGACAAATCAGGCGATCCAGAGGTAGAAGATGTGGACAGGGTGAGTGCAGACATCTCAAGCGAGTCGAATGTATTCTCAGAGTTGGATATCGATGTTTTATGGTCAGGGGCTGTTAACTCTGAGCTTAAACATTCTGAAATTGCGATTAAGGGATCTTTAGCTTTTGTATCTGGTACTGCTGCATCTGCAGCAGTGAAAAGGTCTGGACCGGATGGGCTGGAAGGATTCTGTTCAGTAACATTTAAAAGCTTTTCATCTGGCATCAGATCGTTTCCTCCGCAGACCTCCGTGATGGGTTTCACGCTGATCTCCTGTTGAGGCGCTGCGGCAGCACTCTGAGAACCACAGGACTCAGGCAGAGGAGCTTGAGGAGCAGACTCTGGTGTGTTCTTTGCCTTCTTAGACTTTGTTGAATGTTGCTTTAAAAAAAGTGCAAGTGCTGGTAGGGGCAGTCGAGCTGGTCGTTTCTGTTGCTTCACACCATCAGACTCGGCTCCTATGTTACATTGTTGGTGTGATTTGTTCAAGGAACCCTCCTCTTCTATAGGAGCAGCAGGAGAGCAGAGTGTCCTGGCGTCGGCAATAGAGTTAGAGTTAGACAGACGCTCGTTGTCTTTGATATTTCTGCCTGTTTCAACAGTTAAACTTTTCCTGGTGAATGTAGTGACAGATCCATTGTTCTTGTGAACAATATTCTGTTTAGCTAGTCTGTCTGTCAAAGTCGTGGATGTAGTGTTGCTTTGTGCTGCTCTGGAGGAGCTGCTGTGGCTGCCGTCACGTTGCTCTTTGTGACATCTCTGCAGTGAGACGTGAGCCTCGCAAATTAGCTCAGAAATTAACTTCGGGCCTGAACGTGAACTGCTGCTGAAGGAAACCAGAGAGAAATGACACATTAGTGACACCAGAACACTTTGTTATTATTTACTGATACTACTCATGTCAGTTTGCTCAAACTGGCACCAGATAAGTACACTTCTTGAGTGTACTTATCTCAAGAAGTGAGATATTGTTACACAACTGACGACAAAAAGTGAGGCAACGAAACATTTAAAGGCAAACATTAGGAGAAAAGCAGAGCTACGCCAGGTTTGTTTGCAGCCACTTGTGCCCCTAACAGAATCCCTAGCATTGTCGTCGTTTTGTTTCTGTAAAGGCATGGTTGAAAAAGATCCAGAATTCATATCTTTGTCTTCAACGGTGAAAAACCAACCAGTAACTGGACCTAAATCTGCTCATTTCTGGACGGGGGACACTGAGCATCTGGGTGTTTGAGCAAAAAGAGGAAGACAGTCTCACAACTTTTAGCACTGTAGCACTGTAGCACTCTATGCTACAATATCTGTTTGATATTTGACATAGAGTTTTTTGTATCTGAGCCCAATTAAAAGGACTTCAATAAACAGATGAATAGCTCTGATGGGGAACCAAAACATGGGAAAACTGGACCCTCCACTGTTGGCATCAAACACCTGCAGCATTTACGATCAGTGTTGGTTGCATTCAACTATTTAAAAGGCAAATGTGTTGGGGAAAAACCAAAATCAATCAAAATTGTAATAGACAGGTAACGCCTCAGAGAAATACAGGAAGTCGTACTGAATGAGGGACCGTTATAAAATAGAAAAATAATTAACTGTTTACTATCTGTCATTGTATCATTAACTGAATTTGGGTGTGATTAAACTGAACCATAAAATGGCTCAAATTTATTACAATATTTCTACACAAATAAAACAACATAAATTAGTTTTTCTAAATTGCTTTGAATTTACATTTATTGTAAATTGGTGCAATATAAATACATTGAATTACATTGATTGACTGTATTGCCAATAAATGTCATTAATGTTCTGTAAAAGCAGTTCCTACAGTGGAGGGGAATCTTTTAGTTCTCAGCTCTCAAGTGGCAGACACCCTGTCTACTTTGAAGACCAAGCTTGATACTTTCCGTTTTGCTAAAACTTATGTCAGACTTTTTTTTTAGGTTATCCTGACCCATCTATGAAACTCTACTGCTACGGTCTATGGTTCAGACAACAGGATTTTTAAACTAGCTGCCAATTTTCAAAATGCGAGGGACCTCACACACACGACCACATGTGAGGTGTAGCATGTTTGGTCCTGTGGTGCCCGTATGTGATGTGTTGCAAATTTTATTCATTAGCCTCTCGAGACCAAATATGAGTTAGATCACGGCCATGTTTGTTCAGAGTAAACAAACATGGCCAACAGGAAGGCCAAAGTTTGATTATTTTTAACAGAGAAAAAAAAAACAAGACTGCACCAACCACCAACAGAATGGAGTTACGAAAATAAATTAACACGTATTTTAACTCATTACAATTGTCGTTGCATAGATATATATAGATTTTTCAAGCAGGAATGTTTTATTTAAGGATCTTTCATTTAAATGTTAAAAATAGGGTTTACTTTTAAATCAGAGGAACGTACAGTTATATTTGGAAAAATAATGCAGGCAAGTGATTTAAAGCAATGTTGGATTGGTTTCACAAAGGCTTGGAGAATACTTTTTTTGCTAGAAACCAAGGCACCAACAATGTCAGTACTTAATTCAGAAAATAAACCTCTGCAATAATAAAGTAATCCAAACTGAAAGCTCCACCCTACAGGACGAAAGGTGTTCTCAAGAAACAGAATCCATTTTGGTATGCTATCAGAGAGAGTCGAACAAACCACTGAGATCCACCAGATATCAAAGAGAAAACATTTTAGAAAGCCCGGCTGATCTGCAAGTGTCGTTTTTGAGATAAATTTGCCATTCATTCTATACAAAATACCAGCCTGGTCTTTCAGGGCTTTGAGTGGCTGTGGAAACGGACTTCTTGAAGAACTCTGTCTCAACGACATCTTGACTTGTACCTAAAGACTTCTTGCGGTTGCAAATGGCATATTTGGCAAAAGAAAAGTAGCAAAATTTAAATTTTTCACATTAACTTGTCAGGACTTACCTGGGACTTTCCACTGGAGTGGTGGCGGCTGGCTGGGTGTTGCTCGTTGTGGATTTTTCCTGAGGCTCTTTTGGCGGTGGCGGTTTCATGTCCAATGCTTTTGAATTTCTGGGTTTGTGATTTGCCAGCAAAATCTTTAAGCTCTTCCTCACAGGATGCTGCTCAGTGTTCGTCTTACCTTCGCAACTATTCGAATCTTTGCCTGTGTTTCCTTTGAGTCTTAAGCCACATGTATTGACTTGGTCCTCCTTCAGTTTTTTAACAAACGGGTTGTAGTTCACCTTCAGCTGGGTGAACTGCGGGTTTTGGTATGTGGTGACCGTTATAAACTCAGTCTGGGGGAAAGTGAAAGTAAGAACATTGGGACCGTTCAGTCTAAAGTCTTCTATGGCTTTGTCTGCCTGGACCACATGCAGTTGCGGTAAGTAGCGGTGCATCGGATGCAGGATGATGTTCCCCTCCTGGTCTGAGGTGTTGTTTGTGAGTTTCAGTTTATAAAAGGACACTGGACTCTGCATCCAGTGCTGACCTGTTGCCGGGGAGTCTGGATGAACGAAAGGCTTACTCCTCACGTGACGCTCTGCCTTTCGGCAAACTTGCCAGCTCTCACCCGTCCACCTGTACTGACTGTTGTCTAAAGGCTCAACATCCATGACCAGAGAGTACTTCCTTGACGAGTGCAAGCCAGCGACGCGGAAGCGGCAGTAAGGGAACATTCTGCTGCCTTGCTTAGTCAAAATCATTTCTGTTCTACATTTATAGAACTCATTCCACATGCTGTTGTTGTCTAGTGTCATTTTAACATCTTTACATACACAGTCAGGTGACAGGACATCGGAAGAAGAGTTTATACAGGTGGGATGCTTGAGTTCACCCATCTTCATGATGGCCTCCTTGGCTGGGTACATCTTGTGTTTCCCACTAATATTTGCTTCACCAGTGGACACAGAGATGCCCTGAACAGTCCCACTGTTTTGCACCTTTCCTGCTCTTACAGCCACAAGGCATGCAGGTGAATGATCAGCCGTTGGAGCTGCTGCAGGGGCAGTCGCCCCTTCCTTCAGGATCACCATACCTTGACGAGTCTTCGAAGAGGCCATGAACCGACCCCTGAAGGATCCCACTTCTCGGCATAATATTTCAAGATGGCATCCTGGAAAAACAAGATCCATACTGTGTCAGTACAGCTGGACATTTCATGTGAGATTTTGCATACAGCAAAGTGATATTTCAAATCTTAAATGTAGATGCTTAGTTCACCAAAACCTTAAGTTTTTATCTACATATAGTTGAATTGTACATTTTCCTGATCCTAAAAAGTCCATCGGAAAACTCTAAGACAAACCACTCAATACTGCACAGTTGAGATGATTCTATCAGAACATTGTAGCTCATTTTCAACCTAACGTTAACCAATTTGAATCTCCTTGGATGACTGTAATAAAAGATGAAGATAGAACAAAATTCAATTAATGTTTTCATTATCTGTTGTTAATTTATCATATTGGGAACACAGAACAATTACGCTTCTCTGAGAGCTGCCATCGTAAATCAGAATATCACCACTGTTTTAAATGATCAATTAAATTCTAAATATACTTTAGAATATTATATGCTAATATAATAGTCTATATTTTATGTCACTGGCATGTATCAATAAGTTGCATATTTTATGAAAGACAATGAAAGACATTATCTGTAGAAGGTCTTGCTCTCTCTCACTCTGTGGCAGCCTAAACAAACTACATATGTCACAGAGAATGCAGTTTTCTTTTAAACAGATCTGGGCAATAAACCAATTTTATCAATTAATCAAACTTTTTGTTTATGATGATTTAAAAATGTTTTTCTCTGCATTACATTCCTTGCGCTCCCATTGTCCAGAGTGATATCAGCTCAGCTCAGCTACCATCTTGCATCTATTTAGACTTTGAATTCAGGTCAAATCCCAGATGAGACTGAATGCAGTTTTTGAAAATATTTTCTGTCAGTTGTAATTTCTTTTTAAGAAAATTAGAAAAAAAATTTATTAAATTGAGAAATAGGATTAGGTATAAAAAAAAAATCAGAAATTTTATTTTTAAGCTATATTGTCCAGCCCTACTTTTAAATACATCCAAAAAAAGAGCAGGTTTCTTATTTTCCAACTTGGAATGTGGCTCATCAGGATGTGTTTATGGGCTGTGGGAAACAGGATTCTCTCTTAAAAGGGTTGGAATGTGACATCAGCCTAAAAAACTGACACTAACTGGGCGACACCAAGCCAATTTTACACAGATTATCAAATGTTTCTAGGCACAACAGTAGTGAGTGTGAAAACTGCCCCTGCAGTTTTTAAAGTCAGGCATTTAGTTACGTAAAATTAGAATCTAGCTGTACAATTAAAACTAAGAAAACAACAGACACACCCCACCGTCAGCCAAGGGAACATTAGACACAGGTTTTGATGCGCACACAGATTCCTAATTTCTGTCTCCATCCAGAAACCTGAGGCACAGGGCTGGTTGTTAATTTAATATTTTACATTTAATTATAGAACTGAAATAAAACTTAAATAATATTGCATGTGTTGTAGTTTTTAGGAAAAACAAAACTGAACATATTGTCCAAAAAGACTATCAGTAAACTGGCCACTGCCTGTAAAGCCATCGTTGCACATCTAACTATAATTGTATGAATACATTTATTTGCATTTCTTATCCCTTCGCAATAACACGTAGTACTGTGTTATTGTTGACCGTGTGTTCTATGACTTTATATTTTTGTGTTTTTATCATGTAAAGCATTTTGAAATGCCTTGTTGCTGGAAGGTGCTATCCAAATAAAATGTGATTGATAGATTAATAATGTATGATAGCAAGTGGGGCTGCCCAGTGGCGCAGCTGGTAGAGTCCAAAAGCATGACTGTCAGGTTAATTGGCCTCTCTAAACTGTCCCTAGGTGTGAGTGTGTGTGTGTGTGCATGGTTGTTTGTCCTGTCTATCTCTGTGTTGCCCTGCGACAGACTGGCGACCTGTCCAGGGTGACCCCGCCTCTCGCCCGAAACGACAGCTGGAGAGGCACCAGCTATCCCCAGTAAAGGACTAGGGTGTAGAAAAAATGAATGGATGGATGATAGCAAGTGTTTGAAAGTTACAAATACTAAAATATTAATATCACTAACCTGTTCTACTGTATATTACAAAGCATATGTGCCCCAGTTAGTTAAACTTGTAATTTCAACATGACTGTGTTGGTGAGAAGGCGTTCCACTTCATTTCCTGGTTCTGCACTCATTTTCAATAAATTACACTCTCATTTGTCAGATTGTTTATTTAGAAAATTGAGCAGACATAAAACTAATTTTTAAGACCACTTTTCCGTATTAAAAATTATTCTTATTGATTTGATGTAATACTTTATTCTTAAATGTCATGTTTTCATTAGCTTCATTCATTTCATTAGTCATGTTTTCATTAGCAGAAAATCATCATATTTAACAAAAAAAAAGCTGAATTATTGTATTTGACTTGGTAAATTTAGTTACTGAAAAAAAATACTTTTCAATAATAAATAGGTCTGTATATGCAATATTAGACAAAAGACAGCAGAAGTTCAGTTTTGTCTCCACTGCTGAAACAGTGGCTGAATTCAGCTTTCAGCCAACACTCTGTCATGTTGTGTGGAAAAAAACCTCTATAATATATGATAGAGGTTTTTCTATCATTATCATATATGACGACCTTCTGCTGACTGATATTAATTAGCAGAGTCTAATGTTGCACAATATGTGGAGTCCTAACTAGCACAATATCAGAACTGTTTAAATTGGCCGAGATTCTAGGAGCATCGCATTCAAACTCTGCTTGCTAATACGATATATAGTTTGAAAGGCTTCATTTTATTCCCTCAGCTGATCTGAATCGCAGTGACCAAGATGCTAATATTCAGGGAGAGTGGAGATGAAAAGAAAGAAAGAAAGAAAGATTGAAGAAAATGTGTTATAGTCAGAATTGTTAATTGTTAATTTGTTAATTGTTAAATGAATATTGTTAATTTGTCATGACAAATAGAAATGTCTGTATTTCTACCAATATTAACAATAATTAACAATTAACAATATCGGTAGAAATACAGAACACCATCATCTCAATGATGTCAATAAATTGTCCGAAAAACAATAACAACTATTTTTACTTAAGCAAAATTGTAAACAAACCACTAAATATTATGGTTTGAGACATTGTGTTGATATTTATCATCTCTTCTTATCATTCTGTTCTTTAAATAGTCACAACTATAACAAACTGCTATAAGTTTGTTAATAAGTCGAGCTATGTGCTTACAGTTACCATCAAGCTTCCAAACATATTTGCCATCAAACTTTCCTAAAACTCCAAACGGAGTTCCAACTGAAGGAGTGATACTCAGCAGCCATATTTGACTGAAAGGAACTTTAGCGGGTTCCTAGCTAGCTGATCAGCAGTGCACAGAAACTGGTGGGGGTGGGGGAAAAGCTGCATTACACCATGATCTAAACATATTCGGAAAACTGGTCAATCCAGGTGTCCTATTAATAGAACCTTAAACTGGGTGGTTTAACTGGCTTTAAATAACATTGGAATATCTCAACACCAAAAATCAGTCAAGATCAAAGAAAGTTACTTTAAGTCATTGGCTGATAAAGTAGAAGGAAACCTTCTGTTGAAAGCAGCAACTTTAGGGCACAAAGAAAGTGAATAAAAAGTCAAACAATACTGGTTGGAGCTGCATTTTACTGCAGTTATCACAGCTGCTGTGCAGTACGGAGATCCTGGGTTCAAACCTAACCTTAATGTATTGAGTTCGCATTTTCTCCATATGTATTTGTGTGTTTTCTCAGTGTATTACATCCTCCACACACAGTTCAAAAAGCTGCATAGTAGGTTAACTTGCTTTTTGTTTAATTTTCTTGACATTAAGAATAAGCCACTAAGTGTAAGCTTGGTTGTTTGTCCTGTGATGGACTGGCGATCTGTACCCGCCATTTGCCCCTTGATTGCTGGAGATATGCTCCAACCCCAAGGAACAATCGGGGGTAGATGATGCAAAATGCTGGATCGTATGAAACACAATAGGAAGCTTAAATATTGGTGTGGTTCATGTATTCTGACAAATTCTGGAGAAGTTCAAACAAAATAGTGGTTAGCCATGGTTAGCTTCTGAGTCTTCTAAGTTAGATGTTGATTTAAGATTATGAACTTGATTTCTTTTTGGAAGGTTTGTTATTAAAGAGACAAAACATATTAACATTTAAGAAAAACCAAGAAGGTAACCTTCAACAGATTTTGTGGTTCTTCCATATTGGAATCAATGCTAGCAGCTACTACTAGCTGCTGTTTTGTTTGCCCAAGGACAATGGTTTAAAGATTAGTCCTTCACAATCAAATGAATAACATGGGAGATTTGGTCAAATGTATGCTCAGTCTAAAAGCCACTCTCCTAAGACACATGTATACTGTTATTAACTATTCTGTTGACTGTGTTTCAGATGTAAAAGCTGCCATTAGCCAGCGACTGCAACATGATGAAGAATGAAGTTGATAAAAAGAATCAAATGAAATGTTGTGCATGTTAGTAAGATTGTCTTTGTTCTGTGCTCTCAGTAGGTCGGACAGTAAATATATCACTGTGCTGTTAAGCCAGAAATACCTAGCTAGCTGCAGGCCATAGTCACAGCCCAGTAATGGCTGCCCACCAAATATCAAACATATCCCAGCACGTGCTCTTCTATCTGCACGCACATTACCTTCTGCCTATAGGAACACATGGAGTGTGTCCTGATGCCACATCAAATCCGTCCTCGTCGTCGATAACTCCATCGGTCTGGCGTGCACATGAGGACCATTCACTGTTCAAAAAAAAAAAAAACATAACACGCTTTTTTTTTTGTTACGTCACCAACATCACCGTCCTCTTCTTCCGGAACTGCGCAGACTCAGACGCCATCTTACAAAAGCCACCTGAATGAAACGTGTTCGTGCTATGCAAACAACGGGGAAGTGCAGGATTTGACGCTGGAGACCCATAGGAAGAGACCTCATGGCGGTTCTGCTCCCCTTCTGACGCCTTCCTCTCGGGGTTCACATGTCACTAGCTGCTCGAGGGTGAGCTCTCTCTCAGGTCAACACACCAGCAGGCATCTGGATCCATGTTTTCTTCTGTGAACAGAAGTAAAGCTTAAAGGAATTGCGACGGAAGCATCACTCATCTGGATTGTAACGGGTTATTTCCTCTCACTATGGTGCTTTCTTTATTGTTCCCGTGGTTTTGACATTTGACACTTCTTTTAACAGTAGGTTGTGTGAACATATTTAATTTAATCGTCCTCGTCTTTGATATGTTGACATCTCCTCGGTCTGTCGATGTTCTGTATTTAATATTGTCTGAGTCTTGTGTTTAGCCTCCGCCATGTTGTTTGCGCCGGGTTTAAACACCGTCATCCCGTCATGGCGGCCGCAGATGGAGATTAGGGGTATGGTCACACACACCGGGCGGGGGGAGTTACTCGCCTCGACCCTTGCAGACCCGAATCGGACAAATGGACCGAGAAGGATGGAACCAAGAAGACCGTATAGCTGCTTGCAAATCACACTGCATGTTAAAGAATCCTATATTTTGATAACAAGTGTGTTTGTGTGTTTATTGAAGATATTCAGGATGGGATGTCGAAGCTTGCCGTATGGGCGTGGTCTGTTGGCCAGAACTCTTCGACGTCAGTTTGATTGTAGTTAGGAGGGGGAGCCGCCCAGCCACGGGGGGCGCTGTTGTAAAGGATAGCAATGCTCACAAATGACGTTAGTAAGTTGAGTTCGATTGTGTCGTACGCACGTGAACTGCACGCGACATGGTGTGCCACGTTAAATACCGAGAGAGCTCTTTGACATGGAGCTGTTTTGTTCATGTCTTTACATTAGCTAATCGGTGATGTAATTAACAGATATTGTTAAAATAAACTAAGATATGACTCACCGTCTTCTCCCCCACATAAGTTGACAATTGAATTAATTGACTTTGTGTCTTAATTTCCAAGTTGGAGATCCTTCCCCTATTTTTGTGTTTTTAATTTTTCTTGATCTTAAAAAGTCAGGAATGGAATGAAGCTGCTCGCCACAAAATGTTTCATACTGGTCATAAACTTAGCCAAGCTTAACTAGCTTCAACAAATGATGACTTGAGGTATTTTTTTGACCATGGTTAATTTGGGCCGATATCTGACAATATTGCTGCTCTGACCAATAACCAGTAAAACAGAAAAAAAAGGATATTTCCCTTCTCTTTTGACATGATGAGAAAACAACCACATTAGCTGCGTTTCCAACACAACTGTGTGTCAATATTCTGCTAATGCTGAAAAAAAACTATTTGGCAATGTTTCCATTGAATAAGAGATGCAATTAAAGCAAAAAGTTTGTTCATGCGCCAAGTCATCAAAAAAACGTGCCGTGCCACGGTCCTTCCACTACTTCCTGTTGTTGTGTTTGTGGTTTGCGAGAGTGGCAACATCCAGTTGTTGAGCCTGTGACTCATGTGTTGCGAAAAATATGTTTGTTTTTATTTTTTCATTGCAGTCTTGTGAAATAAACCAATTTTGATTCGGCCAAAACTTATCAAAAAACGAGTTTTGTCAAATACATTTTTGTAAAGTAAATTGTCAATGTAAACACAGCTACTGCTGTTGTTGCTTCTTTCTTCAGTTAAACACAATGCAATCCTGCGCTGCATCACCATTAATGTCACACAACCAAGACGGAAATCAGTTGATATCAGCACAGTTTTTACTTATTGGACCAATACCAATATTTGTATTTTTTTTTATAGAACCCACAGACATCGGCCAACACTAATATTATATCGCACATCTTGTGAAATGATTAAAATTCTCAAAATTTATATTTAAAATATACATTTTATTTTGAACATTTGCATAACCTCTCTCATAATTCACTGAAATATTGAACTACCAGCAAAAGTGACCATGTGTAAGTATGAGCTGGTTTGTGCAAGGGGAAAATAGTAAATGTTAAGGTATGAAATGTGAGTATGGAGATCCAGATCCAGTCTGTATCAGTCTGGATTTTTTTTTTGTGTGTTTTTTTTTTGTTTCCCCTGCTTATTTCCATCTACCTTTATTTTTTTTTAAAGATACTAAACGTGTCCAGAAATATAAATCTGCTCATATTCTTTAATTAGATTTTGAACCATTAACCACCCTGGTTCTGGATCAATATTTGATCCCAGTAAGCTAAATATATATTTTTACATTTTTTAGTTTCACTGAGCTGATGCTGTTTTATTTCATTCTGTCTTAACAAGAAATTGATTTTCAAGATTTTATTTTCATTCAAGTCCAGTTAAAATGGCTTGGCTAAACTGCTATCCTTCTTAACATAGTTATGGAAACAACTATGCATAAAAATAAATAAAATACACCTGCACACAGAATACAGTTAAGCAGTTGGTTTCTGTTTTTCAACATTTCTGGTCATAAATTGTTTAAAGCTGCAATTTTAATCTGGACAGCAGCGTCTATGTTCTGTTCAGGCCTCAGGCAGGATTTAAACCTGGGACCTTGTGCTTGTGAGACCATGATGCCAAGACGTAATGCACATCTTCTTTGAGTCTCTGTTTTCAGATCAAAATGTATTAAAATGGGAGCATTAATCGTCAGGATTTTTAATTTTAAATGTAACGAAACACCAGGCTTGCCCAACTCCAGATGCAATGTCCCATTACACCATGCAGCCTGACGGACACGTCTTCCAGAATGTTCCACTTTTGTCTCATCAGTCCAAACAATATTTTCTCTAAAGTTTTGAGGACTATAAAACATTGTAATTATTTTTTTGGTAAACAAGGGGCCTGTCTTTGTTTTTTGTTTACCAGCAGTGATTCTGGCTTTGGACCCTCCCTTGGAGGCCATTTTGCCCCGTGTCTCTCATTGATGAATCATTAACTCAGAACTTAACTTCGACAGGTGAGGCCTGCAGAGCTCTGGAACCTCTTCTGGGTTATTGATTTAGTTTCCTTCTAAATTTCATCTACGTCAAAATGATTTGTCTGCATGTAATGTCTGTACACAAAGAGCGTGTAAAATGAAAGTCAAATTTCTTATTCCTTGTTTCTACAGAATCTTGGCCAATAAAGCTGATTCTGATGTGCAAATATATCAGATTGAAGCCATCCTTTGAGCTGGCTAGCTGTGTGTTTTGCACCAACCTCATAAATTGTTCTCTTGAAATACTTTTTGGAGGCCTGCTAATTCTGGGAAGATGTTCCAAAGCCTTTTGAAAACTGATTTGCGGTGGAACCGTTTACCATCCATCCATTTTCTATAGACTCTTGTTCCTTTGGGGTGTCGGGAGGTGCTGGTGCCTCCCGACACATTCCGGGCTAACATTCCAGGTGAGTCCAGGGGGTCACCCTGGACAGGTCACCAGTCTGTCGCAGGGCAACACAAAGACAGGCAGGATAAACAACCATGCACACACACTCGCAGCTAGAGAGAATTTGGAGACCAATTAACCTGACAGTCATGTTTTTGGATTGTGGGAGGAAGCTGGAGTACCCTGAGAGAACCCACCATGCACAGGGAGAACATGCAAACTCCATGAAGAAACACCCCGGGCCAGGAATCAAACCCAGAACCTTCTTGCTGCAAGGCAACAGCTCTACCAGCTGCGCCACTGTGCAGCCTATGAACTGTTTACCATTTGCCTTGAATTTCTTTAGTTTGTCAGTCTTGTGTTGGTTTGTGAAATCTTTGAGCCTACCTCGTGTTGTCAGCCAGATTCTTGTTCGGTGATTTCTTGATTCTACAAGTCGTGTCAGTAATCAGACCCGAGTGTGGCCCGTGAATATTAACTTTAAAAATATGGTTAATTACAGTGTATTCATGTTTCAATAAAGTAGATCAACTTTTCCCATAAGGCCAGCTTGGTTTGGACGTATTCCTTAATAAATGAAATAATTTTGTACATATTTAGATTTCACTGGTCTGATAATGGCCCCGAGATGGACTGATGACCTGTCCAGGTGGACCCCACCACTCCCTCAAAATGTCTCGCTGGAGATGGGCACCAGCACCCCTGCTGACCCCACCAGGGACAAGGGTGTAAGAAATGGATGGTCTGATAATGGTTCGAAACATAAAAACAAATCTGTGTGGAGGTAAATTGTTCTTGCAGCACTAAAAATATTAAAGTGAAAATGAGTAAAATTGACATAGGACCATGTTTCAAATAATCTTCACCAGTGATGTTCACAATTATAAGGGTGTTCTATTAAAATGACACTCACACACAGAGATGCAGCTTCCACTGTCCCTGGAAGGTCCCGTCAATAACTGCTTCTTTTATATATAGGCTGTTTCAGAATAGATCCTTAGCTTTTGTGTTTGAAATGCTGTAATTTCCAGTTTTATTGACATCACTTTTATTCAAGCTTTAGGGAAAAAATGTGAAGGTTTTTCTGGCTTTTATTTGCAGCAAATAAGACAGAGCAGACGTAAAGAGCAAGTTCCCAGACTCAGGAACTGATGCATCAAGGACTTCTAGATGCCATATATGGGCAACTGCTCTACCTCAAAACCATCAATTTATCCTTGTGCTCCAGTATGAGGATACATTTCAAGTTAATGATGTACACCCTCTCATTTCCAAGTTTAACATGTTATTTCTAATGAGCACAACAGCTTTTAAAATACATCCTAAAAAATCTCCTAAGGGGAATTAAAATATCGCAGCAGAAACAACCCGGGTCAACAGCCAAAAAATTTGTCAGGAGTTTTTCCAACTGTTTCAGGATCATTTTGATGAGCTGAATCCGAAAATCACTTTGGTTTTGCTCAATCAGGTCAACTTTCTGAGTTGTCCATCAGGACAGAAAAGAGACGGAGAATTTTACACAACAAAGACGTAATGTTCAATTCACATGTACTTACTCTTATTAGTGTTTGTTATTCAATTTATCCACGTTTGTAGCATTTCATTCATACAGTTAGATTTTTTTTTCTCCTGGAACCTTTTTTGGATGAGAAATATAAATGAATGAAGTGATAATGTCACAAAAATGTCATTAATTTAGTCAGAACATCGGATTTCTCTAAACCAAATTAGAATTAAAAACCTGACCTGACTGAGAAATGGATGTCATTTTTGGATTCAGCAAAATAGTCTTAATTCAGTTGAAAAACAACTTCAAAAAATATATTTTTTTGTAACCTAGTCTTATTTATACATAAAAGTACCTAACAGAAGTAGTGATTAGCGATGTTGAACTCAGATCAAGATGAACACGTCTGCAGACGGCAGCACAGAAACAGAAAGTCAAAGGACACACCTTGTGATGAGGCAGATGTTTCCTCTGATGGCTGAAAAGCCCTCAGTGAAAATAACTTGAAACTGACAAAAGTACTAATGAATAAACCAGTGAAAATCACTTTTGTGTGGTTGAACACAAAACATTAACTAATGGGACAAGCCTGAACAAAGATGATGGTACCTGTAACTTAATGTTTTGTTATGCAACCTTTTGAGGCAATCCTCGTAATCAAACAATTCCTGTAGTTGTGAAGGCCAGTTCAGAATAGCTTCAATGTTTTGCTCTTGGTTGTTCTTGGGTGATTTGAGTCTTTATCTTGGTGGAAGACCCCACGACCCGTGACTGAGATCAGGCTTTCTGACAAGGCAGCACATTTTTATCCGGAATACCCAGAGTGTCTTGAGATTTCATCATACCCCGCATAGATTCATGACGCCCTGCACCAGATGTAGCTCAGCCCCAGAATACAACCGAGCCTCCTCCATTTTCCATCCTCCATGTTCCATTTTTCAAGGAATGCACCACGAGTTCATTTCTTGGTTTGCTGAACCAAGAACTGACATGCCTTGACAAAAAGCCCCAGTCTTGTCTCATCTGTCTCTTAATCATCTCCTTGGCTTCCTGTGACCCATTTCCAGTGTGATATACACCATCTACATTTTTATAAAGAGTTTTCCATATTCTCTTTTGAGGCATTTTTATATTTTCTGTCATTGTCATTTTTAAATTAAATCATTGGCCAAGGGTCAAACAACTGCTGACAAATGTACCTTTTACCCTATAGGAAGACTGATGTCTTCTGTCTGTTTATACCTTTCTGTAAATGGGTACTTAAATATATTAAAATTGAAGTTTCAAAACTGCTAAAACCAGGGATGCACGATATATCTACTTTAACATCGTATCGGCCGATGCAGCATATCGATACGGGTTTAAGTAGGAATGTGCAGATGTTAATTACCAACATTCATTTCCATTCTATTGTAATAAGCACGGTTTGGCTTGGTGTCACGCGGATTAGAGGGAGTTTAGCTGAAGCAGAGAAGCAATATCAGTGTTGTGGTTGTTTATTCTTGATGTCAAAAGGGCAGGGAAATATAAATATCAGCTATAACAGCAATATCAATATTGGATATCAATATCAGCCCAAATTTTCGCATCAGTGCATCCCTAGCTAAAACCTTGCTGCAACACCTTTACAGATTTATGTCTCCCAAACAGAGTTGTCATATGGTCTACCTGGTACATTAAGTCATACTCAACTTTCCCGGACTCACCAGGACACAGCAGGCGTCGGCTCATTGTGACCATCTGGCCACATACAAGGACAAAATGTGCTTCAATGAGACATAGTACAATGGTGAAGCAAACAGAAATGACTCCAGGTTTTTGAAGCATAAAGTAAGCCCCCCATGCCCTCTACCCACCGTTTGCTGCGCACTGCAGCTCAGCTGGCTAAATGAATATTCTTTTCCCTGGCTTAAAAACAAGACAAATTTGGCTTTTAACAAGACTTATGACATGTGCATCGCAACTGCAAAAAGAAACAACACATTTCGCAATAAAATGTAAAAAAAAACCTTGGTATTTCTATTTGAAGGTATGTGGAAAAGACTGGCATAATAATGTCATAAACATTACTATGTTAAATAAATAAAAGCACCTGTTATGAACATGGAGTCCTTATGAATGTTTATGGCTGTTGTCATGAAGTGTCATTCGGTAAATAATGACACTTTTAGTGCAACATTTACATTCTTCATGTAACTTTTAGTACAACTTTGCTTAAAAAGTGTCATTACTTACCAAATGGCACTTCATGATTAGTCACAAACATTCATGAAGACTCCTTCATGTTCATAACGGGCGTTATGTCGTGTTTATGACAGCACTATGCCAGACTTCTGCAAGTAACGTGTTACCAAAAACTTCAAAACCTTCACCTGAATTCAAATTGTATGTATGAAAGTTAAAACAATCAATATTTTAAGTGTAATAAATGTATAAATGAATTTTGCTGTGGTCGTCGTACTGCTTTCAATTTTTAGTTGTACGTTTCAAATAAAAGATGAAGTGTGTGAATACTGTGATGACATGATTTGTAGTTATTTTATCTGTGAATGTTTTAGTGTCATGACGTACTTATTATCTCATTCCTGCGGTCCAGTACTGATGTAAGGGTTGGACATCGTTAGTCTGCTGCTGCCAACACACATCCTCAGACACCAGAGCCTCCAGTAACACTTTATTTTTTTACAAGTTCAGCTCACCTCCGTGTTCCCCACAGATCTGCAAATCAGATCAGTGATTTACAGAAAGGTTAAAAAAAGAAAAGGGAGTTAAATCGTCACATTGCAGCAACCAGAACATTATTAGGACAACCTGAAGCAGCAGTAGTTGAAACCAGAAGTTTACATACACCAAATAAAAAGACATTTTTCCCCTCACTATCTGAAGTTAAAACAGACTAAACTTCACTTGCTGTAGGTCAGTTAGAATTATAAAAAAATATTTCTATTTACGAAATGCTACAATAACAGGAGAATGAAAAAAATGTATTTATTAATCTTTGAAATCAGATGTTTACATACAGAATGATTACGATCTCTTCAAACAAGAAGGGAAAGCCCAGATGATGACGAAGATGATGATGATGATCATTATGGCTTTGGAAACTTTATTTGGAGGAAAAACAGGCAGACACTTGGAAGCCTTCACACCAGGAGTGTCAAAGTCGTTTTCATTGTGGATCATAACCAAAATCTGAATGTTCTTAACGGGCTGCCTGTGCCAGAAGTTTGTGATTGTCTTTGTGTTTTTTTGCAGCGTGATGCTAAATTAGGAATATTTGTAAGGGATCTTTATGATATTTGAGCTAATGCATGATATCACATGTGACTTTTTATTACCTGACAGCAAGTAAGGCTTGCTGTCAGGCTGAGGCAGCAATGTTTTTTAATTATTTTTTTTTTACCATTTTTTTACCATTTTGAGAAATATTTGCAGTAAAATCAAAAACAATGTGCAGATCTGTTGATTTTGTGTGAATTTTGAGGATTTCTGAAAAACAGGAGGAACATATTGATGTAATCTGGAGCCTAAAGGGCCACAGAAAAAGCTATGGCGGGCCAGATGTGGCCCCCGGGGCCTTGAGTTTGACACATGTGGCAGCATCATGGGGTGAGGCCGTTTCGATGAAGGAGGAACTGGTGCGCTTTACATTATGAATAAATGTAAACTTCCGAATTTCAAGAAAATGACTAAATAATCTCTAAAAAGAATCCCCTCACTTTGTTTACTGGCAATTATCAAACAGAAATGTGGTGATTCTGATTAGGCCAAAACAAGAGAAGCTAGATCTGATTTAACTTCAGACAGTGAGAAAATAAATATCATTCATTTATGTGAACTCCTGGTTTCAACTGTAAGCGTTCAGTTCACCATGATCAGAAGGCTGAACACGCTTCAGGTCAAAAACACGTCTAAAGACATTTCACATGTGCCACATCAAGTCCCAGAGGGGTTAATAAAGTCGACACCAATGTGTTAACATTAGCATGTTAAACAGAGCAGCACATTGTCACCAAGGCAGCAGCTGCTGGTTCATCTTTTCATCACCTGCTGTAGCTTTGACTCCCTGACTACAACAGTTTGGTCCCCAGGACAAATGGTCTGATTTAGGAGCTTTGGGAATGGAAGTAACTTGATTTACAAGATGCTAACAGACGAAATAACCTGTTAGCACAACAAAAACTATTAGTTTTAAAAAGGGGATATTATGTATTTTCCATGAGCATATTGTCATTTTATAGCACAATCAAGTAACTGTTACCTTTAGTTGAAGAATGCTAAATATAGCACACATAAAGCAAATTTGACTTTATAGCTTAATGCCTTGAAATTGGGCGTCTGTCTCTTTAAGAAGCTCCTACTCTTTCCAACATGGCTCCTCTCACTATGCTGCTTCCAACTGGTCTTAGGAGCATTTCACAGAGAAGTAGCTCCTGTGATGAACTCAGCAGATGTGTGGTTCCATCAGGTGTTTGCTAATTGCTGCCACTGGTCTGAGTTGAGCTGAGTGCGGGAGGAAGACGCTCGGCTGGAGACTGCAGTTCAGAGGAGGAGCTTAGTGGAAGTAGGCGGAGCTTTGTGAGAGCTAGTGTTTTGGCACCCCCAAATGGTGGCACAATTTCTCAAACACGTCTGCAAGAATCAAAGCAACACCCCAGGTGTGTTTTTGATGAGGGAATAACATTGTAACATGATGTTCAGCTCAAAACAGTTGATTTTACATAACACCCCTTCCTCAAAGACAGATAGTTATCGTCATCTTTGCACGTGTCATTTATTTTCCAGGGGTTCGTGTGACATGTCAGACCTTCACTGTCTTCTGCTACACAATAAAAGCTTACCCAGAGTTCTTAGTGCTGCCATAATTAAATAGATTGAAAAACAGTGTTACTGTCAGAAATGTTATCAATAAAACCAGTAAAAGTTGTTTCTACCCAGAACATTACTGCTCTTCACCTGTTGCTAACGTTTTAAACCTGCCTGTTAAAGTTCTGCATGTCAAACTGGGTCATCCCCACTGACTGCTGAGTTATCACTGACTGTGCATTTAGTACCATCTCTCTCATCGCCTAGTGCGTCACCATGGCAGCAGCTGTTGCCTCTTACTCCAACGTGATTAGCTGGTACGCTGGTTATCAAGGAAGAATATAAAAAACATGCCGACGCCTGCCATTTCCTCAGCTTGTTTACTAGTTGATAATGAGGAAGCTCAGGTGCAGAGTGGTGCAGCCTCCCTGTATGTCCACCTGCTCCAAGCCTCTCCTCCAGTGATGTATTCTCCCAGTGGAAGCAAACCGGCTCGTGTAGAAAGTCTTCCACACCGGACAGGTCATGCTTTCACAGCAGGACGATCCCTGCGTCTTCTGCAGAGGATTTGCTTTGACCATGCCAAGGAGGAGTCTGCGGAGATAATCTCAGCCCCATCAGATCGTTCTGACTTCACTTTTGTAGATGGACTCTAAACGTTTTTCAATACCCAAATGCAGAATCCTGGCACAACGCAGCTTCACAGTTCTTAAGAAAAAAGAGCAGGTTTCATAATGTCACCAACAAAGAAGGTAAAATCGTTTTTAATTATTGTGTAACATGGAGCAAAACCAGAGGGAAAAGTCTAAATGTTTGCTGTCAGTATCACGGTTAACAGTTGCCCTCCACAGACCCACAGATCTCAGGTCTGTGGCCGATTTCTGACACGCTGATCCCGATTTCAATCATTTCCAAATTGCTGCTGTCGCTCTTTTTCTATCCTCCCCGTCATCACCAGTCACTATTTGAATTAGCTGAGTCTGCGTCAAGCTGAAACATTTTTTTACCGTCTTTAGCAACTTGGATTAGGAATTAGCACCAGCTATCGTAGTCATGAACGGAATATTCTAGAGAAGTCCAGAGAAAACTCTACGGCTTTACTATGTACAATGGACGCTGGAAACTCAAAAAGATGAACGGAAACCGTTTGCTTGCTCTCTGTTGAACCGGTCTGCTGAATATCTCTCCCTCTACAGTATGCAGACATTGATGAATTGTAAAAAATAAAAAAAATAAAACACTGTTTCCTTTTAAGTAGCTTCTTCCACCTCTGTGCTTCTCCACAGAGACTGGAATCGGCATATTTTGAGTTCTTACCACAAGTAACAGGATCCACATCGAAAAGCGTCTATTTTAGCCTCGTGGTGCATTTACTGAACCTAAAAAGATGCCGTTTTTTTAGCCAGCCGCTGGTCAGATGAAAATCATCCGACTCTGAGAATCACCAGCTGATTTCTCGGAGCGTCTCTAGTTATTATTTCACCAAACGTGAAGCGGGTGGTTAGCAGCTCTCAGAGGTGAGAAATGTTCTCAAACCGTTTGTTCCTATATTGACCTGGGAGAGTTGGTCCTTTAGTACCTTGCCTGGTCTCTACTGACCGCAGCCGCTCCGAGACAGAAAGCCAACAGCCAATCAGGAGAGAGGAGCAGATCTGGGCCTTGCAGGTCAGTCGATCAAACGTTAATTACAACGTCATCGTCTTCGTCCCGTAGCTCATCAACCGGTCCGTTGGCCAAGTCCCCTCTTCTTCCCAATGGGCCCACCTCCTCGGCTTCCTCAGCGATGGCTCCACAGGGCCCCACGATGTACCTGTAGTCCCCTCCGATGGCCAGCGTGGCCCCAGAGCCCACCATGAGCCAGTCCTTCTCCTCCTCCTCTGCCCGGCGCTGCCAGGGGACGCTCCAGCAGGAACCCTCCGCTGTGGCCTCCGGTCCCAGGATCCGGGCCCCCACGGCTCCTTCCTCTCTGTCCGTCTCGCTGTTGTCCCCTTCCAGGTTGACGTAGAGCAAAGGCTCCTTCAGAGGGGCGGCCGGGGACAGGGCCAGGTGCAGCGTCTCCAGCTGAGTGACCAGTTGCGGGAAACTGGGACGGCATTTGGGAACTGGGCTCCAGCATCTGTGCATGATCTCATAACTAACGGACAGAAGAAAAAGAAGAAGAACAAAAGTTACTGAAATTCAGAAAATGCATTAAAAAGGAAATATGTTTTTCACATATTTGTTAAAACTGTCACCATATTGTGACATGGTATGAGAGAGATAACATGTGAACAGATCGATCACCTCCACAAGCTCCTATCGCCATAGCGATATTCTCTATATTCCCCGCTCCCGGTCAGAAACAACCAATCAGAGCCTTCCTCATGTGCTCCCCGCTTATTGTGCTAATGGCAGAGAAACAACTTACCGTTAAGGGAAAACTATTTACACACCATCATTGGTGGCCATGCTAGCTAGCATTAGCATTCACAACAGACTATGCGAGATAGCACAGAGAAAGGAAGAGGTAGGGACTCAGCAGCCCCACACAGAGAGTGATTGACAGCACTCAGATCCTTCTCCTGACTCTGATTGGTTGTTTCTAGTTCGTACTGGCAGCAGCCAGAGGAGCTGCATTTATTCACAGATCATCCGTATCACACCAACAGACATGTAATAAAGGGGGATGAAATATTCCCCGCTAACACTGTATATGATGCATCATAAGCTTAAATATTGTCAACCTGTGTTGGTGTGTGACTCACATGTCCTCCCTGCAGTCTGCAGGTTTCTTCAGACGCTCTCCTTTGATCAGAAACTCATAGATCTCAGAGTTTTCCACTCCAGGATATGGAGTCTGACCCCGTGTCATAATCTCCCACATTGTTACACCAAACGCCCACTGAAACAAGTAAAGTTCAATAAGTACATCTGCATAAAGCCACAGGCTAATAAGTTAGCCTTTTGCCTTGTGTTGATAGCGATGTGTGTGTATGTGTGTGTGAGTACCACGTCGCTCTGAGTGGTGTACACGTTGTCTGCCAAACTCTCTAGAGCGATCCACTTCACTGGCAGTTTGGAAACAGAACCTTGACGGTAATAATCTCCACTGTAGATCTTCTTAGAGAGCCCGAAGTCTGCCACACACACAGACATGTTCTCGTTCAACCTGTAACACACACACACATGCAGTGGTATATTCATGACTTTACATCAACTTCCATTCATTTTCTACAGCCTATCCCAACGCTAACCATCGCAGAGCTAAGCCCTAACCCTACTAACGAGCTAATTAATATTGCAATTGTTAAACCACGACAGCATCAACACCAAATTTAACCCAAGGAAGAAAGACGAAAAAAAAGTAGTCCTGCTTTCCTTTTACTTCTCCACCTTTCCACAGATAAAAGATGGGAGTGTTACACTGCTTTTTAACTTTAATCTATTTTTAAGGTGACAAAGATCATAAAATTATGAAAAAAATGTTATGGGTCCAACTGAGGCGAGCGTTTTCCGCTCCACTGAAGCTCAGAAAGGTGTTCCGACTGACATGCAGTTCCGGGCGGCCAGGTCTCTGTGGATGATGCTCCTGCTGCTCAGGTACTCCATGCCCTGAGCGATGTCCAGCATGAACTGCACCAGAGTCTGGAGACACAGGTCCTGAAGCAGAGGCAGTATGTTGTCAGGAGTTTACCAGGCGTCAGGTGCAAGCATGAAATTATTTCTAACCAGCTGCTTACAAATGGCTCGTCCCCCAAACGGGACAGCAGCAGGAAGGTGTGCAGATCCCCGTGCTTCATGAACGGCAGGACCACCATTGGTATTGGCAGCCGCTGGCCAGGACGCCGGTGCAGACTCACTCCTGTTGCAAAGAGCAGATTGTGAGTTGGGTTTTCTGGCAGCTTGTTGAAGCATTCGGTGTGTTTTGCTGGTCTGTTACCAATGAGCTTGATGACATTGGGATGGTGGAAGTCCTTCATATACGCAGCTTCCTTTAGACACTGTTCAATGTCTCCTGAGCAGGTGATGTCAGCTGCACAAGAAAACACACACATTTACATGCAGCAGCTTGTAAATGCTGCATGTAAATGCTGACCCCCCCTCCCTTCCCCCCTCCCCCCCCCCCAACTTCTTTGACATGTCAAAAACACTTTGGCCAACGTTATTGTTGAAGCTTGGAAGAAAGTAAATGCATCTGTAACTATGTCATCTGTACCTGACCACTAGGGGCTGCTACAACATTCTCATTCACAGGACAGAGCAGGAGCAGATGGACAAAGAAAAAAGTACAGTGATCTGGGGCCTCAGGTACAAAAACACGTGGAGCCATATTTTTTGTGTGAGCCAAGATGTATGAAAACGAATGTGATGTGAACATTTTCGTAAAAATATACACAAACTTTTCACCTGCTGTGAAAATGTGCAGCGGTCACTAAGACTTCGTAAATGGACAACAACAGACTGCAGATCCTCCTAAACTGAAATCTGACTCCACTCAGTGTCATCAACCCAACGAGCATCGAAGCCTTTGCTTTTCGCTGTTTTAATCTTTTATTGTTTCAACTTCCATTATTAAACTAAACTCAACACACACACATACACAAAACAAGTAAATAAATAAATGAAACTATAATGACAGAATGGGAAAGGCTCACTCAAACGGAAGCAGCAAATTTCCTGAGTTTTTTGCCTAATAAATTTGGTGGCACTTTGGCCAAGTTAGTTCAACACATCGTCCATGTGGAAAACACTTCCACATTTCCCACTGACAGGAAAGAAAGAAGGAAGGGAAGGAAAGTTGGAAGGAAGGAAGGCAGGAAGGCCTCTCTGTCTGACTGTCAAAGTTCTGATATTTCCACTTGGGTTTATCAATATTCTCTTCCTTCTGTTCTTTTTGTCCTATTTGGGGAAAATAGAAAACAGAAATCCAACGATGCCTCACATTTCAGCACTTTGACAGCCACCTTCTGCATCGATGAGTCATCGGTCTTCAAGATGGCTTCACGCACTGAGCCAAACTCACCTGCAAAGGTTAACAGACATCAACATCCAGCTTCTATATATCAACTCACTCCATTTCTTCATTCAGTTCATGAATTTTCCTAGGTACTCAACAGAACTTCTATTATATTATATATATTTAAAGGTATTTGTTGAATCTGATATTTTCAGAACACAAATTTTTGTGTTCTAGACTTTTTCGGATTCAAGTTTTTTTCATGTTTTGACTGCTTCTATGAACTTGCAATCACTAAATGGCAGCAGTGCTCAAATTAATCCACAGTCTACCTGTTGAACCAGTGCAGTAGAAGAAGTAGCCTACACAGATAGAGTACACAGCTGATGGAGACGTTTGTCACAGTAAAAAGAAAACAAGGCAGCAGAGGCTAGAAGTGTAAATATGACAGAGTATCAGAGCAAGAATTGTAATTTTCAGGTCGTTTTCGTGTTGCTTTACCAAACCAAATATTGGGTCGGGTTCCTGCTTTATGTGCTGGTGTTACCTTTCCCCAGCATGTGGCCCAGAGTAAGAAGTCTGTCTGAAATCAACACGTCCTGCAGCTTGTTCTTCAGCTCACTGCTGATGCAAAGACTGTCCACTGAAGAAAGGAAGACAAGGTCAAAGGTTATCCCAGCATATCAGTTTATAAAGTGAGACATTTCAACTGATCTCTGGGTAGCAGAGGAGAAAAAGGAGAACTGAGATTTTACAAATGAGTAATCCAACTTTAGAATGATGGCAAATGTAAAGTGCAGAGAGAAAATATTTGCCTCTTGCAGAATTGATCTGTTTTTAGTTGTTTTAGGTATTTTTTGGTCAGATGTAAAGATCAAGAAAATTTTTATATCAAACAAAGATAATCTGAGTAAATATAGAAAGAGGCTTCTGAAAGACATACCTGGCTTTATATCAAAATGTCCTCACCTTCTTTGTTTAATCATGGATAATGTGTAATGAACCACTTTTCTTTTCATTCAGTTTTCCATCTCCTTGCGAAAATCACAGAATCACTTAAACAGAATCTAAAAACAATAAGCAACACATCATGTCCCACCAGAAGAAATTCAAAAACAGATCAGAAATTAACTCCCGGACATCAATCAGTCTGGAAAGGTTTATAGATGCATCTGGCTTTGGGACTAATGAGAACCACTATCCACTGATGGCGGAAACATGGAGCAGTGGTGAACGGTTCACCAAAATAACTGCAAGAGAGTGACTTCCTGCAACAGGGCAAGAAGTCCAAATCCACTTCTGAATGACGTCGACCACCTCAGAGAAACCTTGAGCTGCAGTTCAGGAAGAACTGAAGCCGAGCCAAAAGCAAAACTGAAGTGCCATGATGTGAGACCCAAACCTGCCGGGGGCGTTAGAACCCTACAGGACGCCACCTTCAACGCACGGGGCGCTAACGGCTAGGTACAACACCTGACTGCCACGGACTCTAAGGAGCGGCTGCTGATCTGAAGAATGACGGCGTCATTTACCAAAATGTATTATTAGAGGCGTGTTCAGGATCTATCTCTACTACAAAGATGGTTATTTTCTATATACACAACAAAAAAATCCATCCAATCACTTCATGTTTGAAAGAAGGAACTTGACCAACAATGTTTATATGTCAGTAAATTCTGATTTTGATCTGTAGCAGAAAAAAAGAAATCTATTAGCATCCCAGCTAACTAGCAAAAAGGCCTGACAACAAATTAAACATTTAGTGTTTAAGGGGCCAAAGAACCTGCTGTGGCAAATACCTTTCCACACCGTGGTATTAGTAAAGAGACGCTAAATGTTTGTACCAGCTCTGAGCTGAAGAAGCTGCAGTAGGAAACCTTTCACTCACAGGTGGACTCGTGCAGATCAGCCACGTTTCTGCTGAACGAGCGAGCTGCGGTGAAGAACACCGAACTCTCTGGACCGGGAGCCTTAAAGGCCGAACTGCAAACAGACAAGGCAACAACAAGATGAACTCTCTCCCTCTGTGTGTTCAGATTCAAACAAGACTCACTCACACACACACGCCCACACACATCAGGCATCATACCCAAACTTTGTTTCCTTCTCTCTGCGCTGAGCTGCGATGCTGAGCAGGAGCCCAACGACGGTGGCCAACAGCAGGCCGAGCAGCAGCCCCACCCACATGCGGCTCCGCTGCACCTGGAGCGGAGCTGATGGAGCAGCAGGCGGGCAGACATCAGCCCCGTTTAAAACAGAGTGATTCATCATGTATAGTAAAGAAGGTTATTATAGTTAACTAATGAAATTACAAAAATGATAATTAATGGAGGTTCAGGGGGGTAGGAGGTGGGAGGTTATAACTAACTGGAACTATATTGTGTATTTATAAAACGAAAAAAAAATAAAGAAAATGTAAATATGAAATCCTTTGTTTTTGCGTTTATGAATTTATTTATTAGCATTTCAAACAGATCTGAAATAATAACTCCCCCCCGCGCCCCACACACGCAAGCACTTTACATCAGCTGTCAGCAAATTATGTTACTCCATTTGTTACGCTGGTCCACAAAATAGCAACAGCAATAGATGGGAGAAAACACCAGTCAGTTGGATGTTTGGCAAGAACTGAAATTATAATAAATAACTGAAATAGTATTCATTACCCACATAATCACTGTATAGTACTTTGACCTTTTTAAATTCTGCACCTTAAAATTAACCAATGTATGAAAAAATTACTATACTATAGTACTATAGATAATACAACTAAACAAACTACAACAATATTTAACTAATAATAAAAAGTAGCAGGGATATTTTAAAAATGAACTGAATCAGACAAACTGAACTGTACTGAGAAAAACAAAACTAAAACAATCCTGACAGGAACAGGAGGTCATCCTGCTGCCTGAGAGGAAGCATTCATCAGATAAGAACCGGACCAACCCCCCTGACAGGCTACCTGAGGCAGGCATCACCAGCACCGGGGGGCTCCAGGGTCCACAGCCAACCGTGGTGCAGGCTGCCACCTGCATGGAGGCGTTGAAGAAACGCGCTGCGTCCAACATCGGAGTAGAGTTCTCCTTAAACAGCAGAGGTTCCTGGAAACACATAGTTGGAGGCATGAGGAACTTTAGCTGGTTCTGGGTCTGCTTGGACAGAACAGAACCCTGCATCAGACCCTGACTGCCCTCCAGGCCATGCAGGTTGACGGCAGAGACAGAGCGCTGCTGCTTGAGTCTGTCTTGATTGCATCCTCTCTGACCTGTGATAAAAAAAACAAACACACCACCAGATCCCTCTGACTTCAAGACACGGAACACTTACACATCATACCTGGATTATTACGGATTAACTCAACAGCTTCAGCAGCAGCAAACAGAAACATATTTAGTGAGATCAGATTAAAAAGTAAAAACGGTAACACTTTGTTTGAGAGGGGTGCATAAAACTGACATGACACTGTCATAAACATAACATCTGTCATGAACATGAAGGAACCTTCATGAATGTGTATGACTGTTGTCATGAAGTTCCTTTGGTAAATAATGACACTTTAATGCAAACTTGACTCTTTTAATTGACTTTTAATGTAAGTTTCAAAGCAACTTTGCATCAAAATGTAGTTATTTACCAAATAATACTAAGTTGGCCCTCTTAATGCAACTTTCAGTGTATATTTGCATTAAATGTTATGTCATGTTTATGACAGTGTAATGTCAGTTAGGGCTGTTGTAAAAGAATATGTTAGTGATTGAGTACTCTATAGAATATTTTTCAGATGAATCAGATCTCTCTCTTTCTCTCTCCTTCTCTCTCTCTGCAAAATTCAACAAACCTTGACAAAGCTCTGCACTATTCCACACCATGCTGCTAGCACTTCACAACAACTCATAGGCGGAAGTAAGAACGCTGCGCACCACAAACAATGAACCAGGCGGAACACGGTGCGCTAAATGATAAAACATAACTTAACGACGCTTCAAGGCAGATACATTTTCCTCTAGGAATTTTATGATTAATGTCAGTCTTATGCACACGCCTTCAAATAAAGAGTTACTGTAAAAAGTCCCCAGCAGGACCTGCTGCAGAGAGGAAGTAAAAACAGTTTACACTTACTGAAGCAAACCTCTGACTCAGGATCAGTGGGTACATCTAATAAATCAGGGAGTGATGAGAATGTTGCTCCATCACTTGGAGCAACATTCCCTCCAGCCTCGTGGAAACACTGGCATCAAGAATGCTTAGAGCGGAGATAAAGTCTTAAAAGACAGACACACGCACACACACACACACACCCCACACACACACACACACAAATATCACAAAAAAATTTTGTCAAATCAGATTGAACTTTTAGAAAACGTAGTAAAACAAAAAACAGAAAAGGGTGGAAAGCCCTGACTGGTGTGTGTTCAGTCCTTTTCTTCCATTGTAAAGTAAGATCAGGTCATTTTATTTATGCAGCACATTTTCAGCAACAAGGCAGTTCAAAGTGATTCACATAAAATACAAGGAAATGCAAACAAAACAATAAACCAAAGGAAAGAGCAAAAGAGAAAACAAAAGAAGTATAAATTAGGACTTAGTTCTCCAGTGTAGACAGAACATCAATGATTTTACTTTACATTAAAGCTGCAGTATGTAACCTTTATATCATTTTTTTGAATGATATAAAACAGATAATCAAAAAAAACAAAAAAATCTAGCTCCTCTAATTTCTCCCAGTGCTAACTAGAAACAACCAATCAGAGCCAGGAGGCGGGTCTTATTGCTGTCAGTCAGGCTCATGTATTATCTGTCTTCTATTAAATTGTCATGACATGGTGACGGTTTTATAAAAGTACATAAAACAACACATTCCTTATAAAAGTGACATGATGCAGCTCTAAATGTTGAAAGCAAACCATGAGGTGGTGGAGTCATGGTCGGTGTGCTGTGCCATGACGGAGCGCTCACCTGAGGTTCTCCTCCGTGAGTCCACTGCAGCTTGTAGGCCAGCAGTTTCCCCTGCAGCTCCTCCTCCTTCAGCCTGGCCCACTGCAGAGACAGCTTCTGCCCTGACAGCTCAAAGCTCAGGTTCCTGGGGGCCGCAGAAGGCACTGCAGACAGGGCCACGCATTTCAGTCAGCGCCAGCTCTATTTTGTTTTTAACATTGTTACGATATCAGCTGCCATGTTGGCAGAACGACCCAAAGCTGAAAGTGGGTCACTTTAGCTCGATTCTGGCTGGACACGGTATTCTGGATTTTTCCAATTTTATAAATCACAATTTAAAAAAAAAAATCTCACTTTTTAAATGTTTAAACAAAATGGACCTTCATCTGAGCCATTAAGCAACTGATTATGGAGGCTGCAGGACAACAGCAGAGCTACAGGACGGACAGACAGACAGATTATATCACACAATGTTTGATAATATGATAATAATATCACATAATATTTGATAATAATCAAACATTATGTGTATGATATTATCATACACAAAAATTTTGCTGGACAAAAAATTGTCCCACAAGTTGTTGCGATAAACGATAATATGGTTTGAGACCATTTTCTAGTAACATAATGCTAACAGAATAATAACTCAACAACACATTCTCAGAGATCAAAACACTTTTAAACTGTAATGAACATCTAGCCCTGGAGTTGGAATCTAAAATAAATGAAGAAAACAACAGAAAAGGGCAAGTTGAGACCAAAGCACCAGACTGAAGACTTTCATCATTCAGTTTTTGGAAGAAAGAGAAAAAAGAGACAATCATGCAAATAGAAATGCCTGAGCTTGTTTTAATTTATCATGCGATTCATTGATTTATTGCTTATTTCAACAGGCCTCCATGTCATCACTGTCATTTTTTTGCCAAAAGTGATTAGATTTTTTCCTAAATCGTCTTTTGACAAAAATAGAGGTGGTCTTTTTTTTTTAAGGAAGATGACGATATGTTGTCAATATCATGTTTTATTATTTTACTTCCTAACAGTTTTTAAATATACTGTTCAGAAAAGCCTGCATATAAACAGGCATCTCCACCATAAGCACCATGGTGCAGGCATGACAGTGCTGCTTTGTTCAGCTTGTCTGTGTTATTGTGTCTGTCCCTATCAAACACACCTAATAATAAATAACATGTTGGTCCATCTTCCTGCAGATGGCGCTAAAATCACTTTAGCCGGCCCTTACAAATGGATTGAGGCCACAAACAAAAGCTCATTGTACAGAGAGGACTGGAATCCACTGGAGTAGGTCCAGCTGGACCAGCGCGCACACATATACGCACACACACACACACACACACAAACAAACACCAACCCACCCAGAGGGTTCAGCTCTAAGTGGGGAACCAGCAGCTCCAGTGTTTACTGATGAAACTCTGCGACAGGCCCTGAGCTCAACACCTGGCTGTGAGCAGCAACCAGCTCAAACACACATCCACCACCAGCTTCTTCACCTGACTCCGGGGTGACGAAGGTCAGCCACGGGGAAAACGGGGAGGCCCCCACCTCGTTCGTACAGGAGACCCTCAGGCTGTAGTTGGAGTGACTCCTCAGGCCCGATAGCGTGTGGATGTGAGGGGGAACCTGCAGCTCCTGCTGGGGCAGGTTCCACCGGCGCCCCGACACCCTCACCACCTGCAGAGGAGGAGCAGGGGCAGCTGCACCACAGCTGACAATGTACCTCTACTTTTCTGTGTGTGTGTGTGTGTTTTACCTGGATCACACAGGTGGACAGTTCGGAGTAACCCGTGAATCCTGGTTTCCATGACAATGTAACGTTGTTGTCTGTAATCCTGAGAAGCTGCAGGTCCACCGGAGCTGCTGGCAACACTTCAGCAGACAGACAGAGAGGCTGATTGGTGCGTCAAGTTTATTTATATGGAACATTTCAGCAACAAGGCAGTTCAAAGAGATTTACATCGAGAAACAGACATTCTTTATGGTTATTTACTGAAAAATAATGTATTTTCAAAATAGAACCCCTTGTTCCCTGTTAGTGTTCTGTTTTTGTTTTGTTGTAAATGTAAACGGGAAAGAAAAAGAATTCAGTGACTGATCACAGACTGAAACTGTGACCTTGGTGGAATCAAGCTTTTGTAATCTTCTCAATGCTTCAAAAATAAAGAATTTAAAAAAACATCAGTTATCATTTATGTAGTCAAATATAATCAAACTCATCAAGCAAACACACATCAAATGAGCTGATTGATGCTCCAGTTCCTGCTGATCAAAGCAACTCTAGACAGGTGAGCTTTAAGTCTCGATTTAAGGGACTCAGTGTTTCGGCTGTTTTGCAGTTTTCTGGAAGTTTGTTCCAGATTAGTGGAGCATAAGAACTGAATCCATGTTTGGTTCTGGTTCTGGGCATGGAGAGCAGAACCAGAACCAAAAGACCTGAGAAGTTCTGGAAGGTTAATACAACAACAGCAGATCTTTAATGTATTGTGGTGCTAAACCGTTCAGTGACTTATAAACTGACATCAGGACTTTAAAGTCTATTCTCTCAGTGGAAGGACTTTAGAACTGGGTGATGAGCTCTATCCTCCTGGTTTTAGTCAGAACCAGCAGCAGCGTTCCGATTGATTTTTTTAGGCAGACCTATGAAGACGCTGTGGCAGTAATCAGTGCGACTAAATGTAAATGCATGAATGAGTTTCTGTAGATCTTGCTGAGACATCAATCCTTTAGGCCTGAAAATGTTCTTCAGGTGATACAAGACCAACTTTGTAACTATCTTTATGTGTCTCCGAAGGGTCAGAGACACATGAAGACACTGTTCAGGACAGAGTCCATCACTACAGCCAGATTTGAAGCAGGACACACCTTTAATGAAGACGGTTCCGGTTCTGGACACAGAGATTCCTCTGGCGTTCTTCGCTTCACAGTAAAACTTGATGCTGCTGTTCACACCTGCATTCACACGCATACACACACACACAGGACAGGAATGACCTGGAGTTTTAATAGCAGCTGAAGAAAAATGAGACGAGCTTTTCACATTTTAGTTTTAAAAAAATAAACGTCTGAAAAGTGTGGTGTGAATCTGTATTCAGCACACCTTAGGGAAAAAACTCTTCATCCTGTCTTTCCCCAGAATATCAGCTCAGTTTAGGTTTGGACTTTGACTAGGCCTTTCCAACTCATGCATTTCATGTTTTTTTCCATGAGAATATGCTTTGATATAAACCCTTTTTAATTAATATGAGTTACAACATTTAATTAAAATACAATTGCTTAGAGCTGCAAATGTCACATGATCTGTTGAAAAAAAAGGACGGTAGCACTTTATTTAACTGACATGACACTGTTATAAACATGACATAACATCTGTCATGAACATGAAGGAGTCTGTATGAATGTCTGTGACATGTCATTGGTAAATAAGAACACTTTTAAAGCAAAGTTGCATTAAAAGTGCATTAGAAGTGCTAACTTTATATTATTTTGTAAATAATGACACTTTAACGCAAAGTTGACACTCTTAATGGACTTTCAATGCAACCTTTAGAGCAACTTTGCATTAGAAGTGTCTTTATTTACTTAATTCATAAAGACTCCTGCATGTTCATAACAGGCGCCATGTCATGGCCAAAGAGCCACTTGAGGCAGTGGCAGTAGGTCAGGTGGTTCTGGTGGTTGCATTTGTCTTGCCACAACACACAATGTGTCCCATAAATGGGCGATTGAAAGCTTCAGAGAGAGAGAACATCTATCTGAAGCCAATCTGAGCTGCAGGGAGCCACAGCGTCATCCCTGATGGGTCCCTGGGTCTGCATGATGCTGTTTATCTCTCTAATGTTCTCTAAAGAATCTCTTAGGCCAGAAACAGAAGAGTAAAGACTCAGATTAAATAACACAAAGCAGGAGGCTGACTACAATTAGGTTCTGAAAGCAACTGGTAATACTGGATTTTACTAAATAAATAAAGGGGAACAGAAGTGCGAGTCAGACTTTTCAGGTCTTTATTTGTGAAGGATTTTACTAAAGCTTAGGGTTGGTTTGTCGCATAAAAGGCCAATAAAATACGATCAAGTTTGTGGTTGTAAATGTATTTAGTGAGTGGTGAAAGACCCTGTCATTACAATCCACATGAACAGGTAGGATCAGTTCAGATGCTAATGCCCCAAAATGCCTAACTGACAGTGGGTGTGCGTGTGTGTGTGTGTGTGTGTGTGGGGGGGTGTGTGTGTGTGTGTGTGTGTGTGTGTGTGTGTGTCACCTTGTTTGTAAATCATTACCAGGTCCAGAACAGAGAAAGGTATCGATGCCTGTTTTTTCCACTACTTGGAATGTGATGCATGTGACACATCAAATTAGAAACGTTCAATTCTAAAAGGAAACTAAAATTCTGAGATCCTGCCTCAACTTTGAACTGAAATACTTTCCAGTCTTTTATTTTGAAGTTCTGATGCAGAGCTCTGTACTGTAGAAGTTACCCTAAGCTTAAATCCAGTCCACCGGACTCACAGCATCAGCTTTTTGGAGTCCAGTTCTAGGAATTAGAATATTTAGGTTCGTTGTTGTTTAACCATCATGCAGAATGACTAGAAGCAGATGACTTCGTCGCAGAGTTTAGTTAAAACTATCTAGAGTTTGAACTCCCACTCCACCTGTCTTAGTTGTTGTCTCCTTGGGCAAGAAACTTCAGCCATCTTGCCTGCTGGTGATAGTCAGAGGACCCCATAGTAGCCATGGTTACCGTCAGTGTACAAATGTGTGAAAGATTGATTAATTGTGGTGTGAAGTGCTTCTGAGTCCTCGGACTTGATAAAGCACTTCACAAGTGAAGACATTTTCCAGATTCTCCTTCCTAAACCAACCTTTTCGTATTAGAATCCAACTTAATGCTACCACTACTGGACTGATTCTGTTTGCTCCTTCTGGTCTGGCAGCAGACGCTACAGTAAAGCGGTTTGTGTTGGTATGCAGTGAGCTGTATTATTAAAACAACTGGTTTAGTCAAACTTCTGGTTCAAACCTGCAGACATTTCCATTAGAAGCCAGGATTTGCCTGGACATGCCCATGTGCTGCACTGTTCACTGCTACACTTTTAACCAGATGGAAGCAAAGTCGAGGCTTCAGCAGGCACATGTTGAACATGCACCCAGAGGGAACCTGCACTCAGTCAGTTCATTTCCATCAGAAGCTCTGAGGATCCAAAGACTCCATCTTCATGCTGAATGGTTGTTTTCTAATGATACCAGATTAAAGCCCTTTCTGTCCTACCATCCCAGACACCAACATGTGGCGCTTTCAGAACCCTACTGGAGCTTTTGATGGCGCCTTTTCAGGAACAAACACAGGAAGGGTTTTTACCCAAGCAGAGGTTCTGACCTGGGACATGGAGGACAGAGGGGGATTGTTGAGGTCCTCCCTCCTGGACGCCTCCCAGCCACCACAGCACCTCCACAGGCCCAGGGGGGCCGACAGCAGCGCAAGAGAGGTTAAAGGGAATGCTGGGGAACGTCGCCACATCCTGAGGTTCCTGGATGAAGTGAGGAACGCCTGCGGAGGAGACACAGACCACCGGGCGACTGAGCAGGAGCAAACGCAGAGACAGATTTGCTACCGCGGCGTGTTCTCGGCCTTACCTTCAACTGTTATCCAGGCTCGTTCAGAGGAAAACATCTGACCGTGGGACTCCACCACACACCAATACTGACCAGCATCCTGCTGCTGGACCGACTTCACACTGCAACCACAAGGTAGAACGTTACAACTGTGGACATGCTTCAGAGCTGGTGCCTTTGCAGGGCCAACAGAAACGACGATCGGCTGACATCACCCCACACACAGACAACCAACCACAACCTGTTGGACCAAAGCTCCATGGCGGAGGAAAACTGCTCCACCGCACCATGCAGCTGACTTCTGATGGCCTCTACACAACTGTGGTTTTTCAAGTAAATAGTAGAAGTAAGACTCAGTTCATATTTTTTATTGAATGAACTGCAGGGTCTGTAATTATTAATTACATTATAATTGAAAACTACAATACATACTGATAATGTAAATGGCATTTTCAATAAAAAAAAAAACCTTTTTGCTGCTGAGTTATTGACAAATAAATAAATAAACATATGAATTAAACAACAAATATATTTATTGTTTTTATTATTTATTAAAAATTATACATTTTAAATAATTTAGCATTATTAATGATAATAACTATTGTTATAATTAATTAATTGTATTAATTAATTATTTTAATTATAACTAATATAATAAATAATACTTTATTACTAATAATTAAAAACAACCATCAGATTCTAGCCATTCATCTTTCCAGTGGCTCAGGAAGTCCTGATCATTCATAGAAATTCTTTAGAAATATGGACTGTGGATTCTAACATTAGCATTGGAGACGTCTGTATTACTGCTACATGTTTAGCATTGAGATCTTGCAATTTCTTTTGAGGATCGCGCTCTTCCCTAAGCAATTCTGCTCGATTCCCGTCTCCCTTCAACGGCACGGCGTACAGCGGAGAGGCCACGCCTCCAGGAAGCAATCGTTTCTCCGGGCCCTCTGTTCAAACCAAAGCCCAGTGCAAGCAGCTGGTTTTTACCGGGCTAGGCTGGGATGCCCTCTCCTAGGAACATTGCCAAAAAAGTTAACTATTGGTGAATAATGTCTCTCTGTAGAATAATGGACTTAGGGTTGCTTGGAAATGGCTTTACAGCTGTTTTATTTGTTTATGGGAGGACTGCCATGAGGTCTACATTGATGTTCTCCACCTTGGCCTTGTGTCGTGTATGTAGCTGTTCTCCTTATTGATGGTCAGGTGATCAAGTACATTTAATTATCTACTTTGAAGTCTGGTTGGACTTCATACTATTCCATTTAGGCTTCAGCTTTATGAAATTAATGACGGTGTGGATAATGTTTTGGATGTTTATGTACATTTCACTTTAGATATAAATAACAGAACCGACTAAAAATCATTTTGTTCCTACTGTTCCCCGAAATGTAACAAACCAAAATGTTCTCTATCTATTGACTGTCTAATCTTTAGGGTAAGATTAGTTTCCAGATTTAAAGAATACTTGATGTTTACTAAAGGGATTATATATATATTGCGGAAAGACTATGAACATTTTCTTACTTGTAAGTAGGACGTAATCAGTAGAAAGTGACTGAATTCCCTCATTTCAAACAAAAACTAAAGAAGGTTCAATTTTCTGCTTCTTTCTAAACGTTGGGATCGTTGCATCAGGCCATTTGCTCTGGGGAAGCGTTGGAACGGCGAACTGCTTCCTGAACCATTTTTCTGTTTGTAATGGTTGCTGACAGAGCGGGACCACAAAGGTCTGAGCCGAGTGGCCCAGTGGGCCACAGTGTGCTGCCAAGCATGCTGTCCTGATTGAAATCTGCTTTCAGTGGGAGACAGAGCTCTGTGACAGGACCTCAGCACCCTGAATGAGGAATAAACCACTTCAAATTAAACATGAGTGTATTTCTTTCTTATTTGTCCATCTTTTCTGCTCTGGCTAATACCCAATAACATTTTTTTTTAATCCGTCTTTCATTTCACTGGCATAGAATTGTGGTGATTTGAGTTTTTCTGTGTATTTAGTTTAGGTTTTCCGTCTCTGAGTCTCTGTGTTGTCCTGATTAATCCCAGCTGTGTCCCGTTCCCTGATTGCCCTCCCTGTGTATTTAAGTCCACCTGTTGTCTTTGTCTAGGGTCGGATCCTTGTTGTCGTTGTTGTCGTCGTCGTCGTCGTCGTCATCGTGTTACCCTGTCATCTCGTTGTGTTCCCTGGTCTCATCGTGTTTTTCTTAATTAAATCCATCTTTTTCACTGCTCGTCCTGGTCCCGCCTGCAATTTCTCACCGTACCAAAACCCACTTCATGACAGTAGGATCCGACCACAGAGGTGAGAAGCATGGCGTATTTCGACCAGGAGCGATGGATCCAGCAGCAGTTGGAGTTGGCGCAAAGGGATCTCTACAGAGATGTGGAGATCCTGCCTTCTCCGCTGCTGCTGGAGGAACTGGGCCTTGAGTCGGACTATGACTTGGCCGTGAGGAGGAGCCGCCGCCATCGCCGTCGGCAAGACCGCCCTGAGCCGCCGGAGGTCCCGGCCCCTGGGGGAACCCCCCGGCCCCCCGTGGTGGGGAACGCGGCCGGTCCCCGCACCTCGGCAGCGGATCCCGGAGCTGCCGCCGGTCCCCGCACCTCGGCAGCGGATTCCGGAGCTGCCGCCGGTCCCCGCTCCCAGACGACGAGTCTCTGGGACGCCGCCAGCCCCCCTTCCAGTGTTTCCTTGTGTCCCTTCCGAGTCCCCTCCAGAGTTTCCCTGTGCCCCTTCCGAGTCCCCTCCAGAGTTTCCCTGTGCCCCTTCCGAGTCCCCTCCAGAGTTTCCCTGTGCCCCTTCCGAGTCCCCTCCAGAGTTTCCCAGTGCCCCTTCCGAGTCCCCTCCAGAGTTTCCCAGTGTTCAGCCCGAGTCTGCCCCAGAACCCCTCTGTGTCCTGCCCGAGGCTCCGCTTCCCTGTGCTCCTCCCCTGGAGTTCCCGGACATGGCGCAGAGCCCTCCAGAGCCTCCCTGCGCTCCGCCCCTGGAGTTTGTGGACGTGGCTCCGCCCCTCCCTGCCGGCCCTCCAGAGCCTTCAGCCGGCCCTCCAGAGCTCCCTCCTGAGCCTTCTGCCGGCCCCTGGAGGTTTGACCGTCACCTGCGCCGGCGTCCGCCGGACCTCCCCAGAGGGGTCCGCCTTCAGCGCCGGCAACGCCCGCCAGACGTACCCCATGGGGTCCGCCTTCAGCACCGGCAACGCCCTCCGGACCCCCTCCGAGAGGGTCCATCTCCAACCCACCCTGTTGGGTTGTTTTGTTATTTTGGACTCTAGCCCGCCTTAGCGCCCCTCCGCCCACCCTGTTGGGTTGTTTTTTTTGTTGACTCTGGCCCTCCGTCCGGCTCCCCTCCGCCCTCCCTTGTGTGGTCTTTGTGTTTTGGGCGTCTAGTAGCCGCCCTTAAGGGGGGGGTACTGTGGTGATTTGAGTTTTTCTGTGTATTTAGTTTAGGTTTTCCGTCTCTGAGTCTCTGTGTTGTCCTGATTAATCCCAGCTGTGTCCCGTTCCCTGATTGCCCTCCCTGTGTATTTAAGTCCACCTGTTGTCTTTGTCTAGGGTCGGATCCTTGTTGTTGTTGTCGTCATCGTGTTACCCTGTCATCTCGTTGTGTTCCCTGGTCTCATCGTGTTTTTCTTAATTAAATCCATCTTTTTCACTGCTCGTCCTGGTCCCGCCTGCAATTTCTCACCGTACCAAAACCCACTTCATGACAAGAATAAAATAAAACACAGCTTTTAGTCAAGCAGATCCTGACTTGGAAGTGAAAAAGTGACAGATTTAGACAGAAATCCTGCAGCCTGAGTCAGAACTCTGGCTCCTGATGTCCTGCACTTCTCTGCTCCTGCTGACAAATTGATGCAACAAATTCAGATAAAATTAAATCTTCTTAAAGTAGCTAAGAACAACACAAAGCATCCACCTTTTATCCACTTTCCATATTGATTTGTAGTATAAAGGACGACAAACATCCAGGCATTTTTACAGAAAAATCCCTGGATTTGATTTTTCACGCTTGCACTCAAAGCAAGCAAGTGCAATCCACTTTAGATCAAACGTTTTGGTGTTGGGATGAGGTGATGTGTTTGGCTGTGCCAAAATCGATGTATTTCAATGGAAACACTTTTTTTTTTTGACATCACCACTGGCAAAAACTACAAAGAAGACTAAGACAGGAAGTAGTAGGAAGAAGACTTATCCAATTAACAAACTTATTAATGTACGATTTAAACTGTTTCACATTGAGAGGAAACACAGCAACTGGAAAGACAGACTTTCTGACTGTGACAAAGACAGTTAAACGATGCTAAGGCATTACCGTAATCTAGAAACGCGTCACCTAATTGGCAAAAAAAACAAACAGCAACACCGTTTTGTGTTATCAGGGCATTAGAGGTAAAGTCTTAATCTGCCCTTGGGAAGAGCGAGGAGGACAAAGTTTACAGGGAGGCGTGGGAGAAGTAGAATGATTAGTGTTAAAAACAAAAGAACGGCCAGGCCTCTATTTACGGCTGATCTGCTGTTTAGCCTTCAACAGAGCAGAAAAAACCCACCAGCAACATTCACACACTCACTCAGAACCAGAGCTCACAGCCACGGTGAGGAAATCACTCCGGATCTACTGATTTGATTTGTTTCTTCATCCAGAGAAGGAAACTAAAGGGATGATGTTGTCTGGGCAACATCAGAGTCCCTGTGACACATTCAGGCATCTTCCATGTTTTTCAAAGCTTGAGCCTGTTGTCACGGTGCCGTTTTCATTGTCACATTTTGTCATAATAAACCCACAAATTTCAATGTATCTGATTGAATTTCTCTGTGAAAGACAAAAGCAAAGTTGTGCACAATTGGTAAGAGGAAGTAAAGGATTTTCAACATTTCTTTAACACATAAAACACTGAAAGTGTTGCACACGTGTGTTTTTTTCCCCTCTCTGATTCCTCTAAGTAACGAGATAAAAGCATATTAATGTGGAAAAACTAGGAGTTGATTCGCCTATCACGTAAATGTAATGTGACAAAATGAGAAAAAGTTTAAAGAAGCATGTTTCGTAATTAAATGCAGACAATGTGGATACTTTTGCAATAGGGGTGCAGTGATTTATCAGTCAGCTGACTTATCAGTGCCTATTTTCTTAATTTTAGGAGATCAGTGATTGGCCGATTCTTGCGTGAAAAGCAGATCTTATCCCCCGATTGCATCTACCTCTGCCAACTGATCTCTTCTGCTCTGCCTTTAGAGATTTGACTGACAGACCAACCCACCATCTCATGTCTACATGTTTGCAGTTAATAGTCACCTCACTGTTGCCAAATCGGCAAGCTGCTTTCTATATTTAGCAACATTCAGACAAAAAAAATATTAAAAATTGGTATCGGCTAAAATCGGGTCGAGCAGGTTTCTTGGTAATCAGCGATCGCCAAGGAAACAACAATCTGTCCCCCCCTAAATTTGCAAGGCACTGTGAACTCAGCCATGCTGGTGGATCTCAGTCATTTCCAGTGTGGGTGCTGCTGGACCTGTGGGACGTCTCCCAGTGCTGTTCTCCCAAGGGGAGGAAGACCTGGTCCGTGGTGTCCAGCTTCTCCCCGTCCTTCATCCAGATGATGTCCGGTTCGGTCAGCCCTTTCACGGCGCAGCCCAGCCTCACCTTGTTCCCCTGAGACACCGTCTGATTGGACGGGTGCTTCGTGAACAGCACGCCTGCAGAAGACGGGGATACTTCCTAAACCACTCCAACACTTTATATATATATATATAAAATTTGTTTTTTTCCCCCCACAGACAAAAACTAATTCATTTTTGCTATGTTAATAAGAACCATCTAGAAGTACACCTGCCTTTACAACCTCAGAAAACTTTCATTTGTTTCTATTTCTTACTTTTACTGATTTCATTTGCAACATGATGGATAAATGCAGGAAATTTGTACATTTCAAGTCCCAGAGTTAATAAACTGCATTTTGTGAATTTGCATGTTAGATAAATTTGTACCAGCAGTTCACATCAAAGCAGATGTGAACTGATTGTGAAAGTTGGTCCTTTGGAGAGACTCCTGCTGACTCTGCAGCTGTCTTCACTTCGCACCAGATCACAGCCTCACACTTGTCCTGTCGTCCTGCATTACCCTGTAGCAGCTCATGGTGGTTAAAAGCTTGTGAATTACTTTGATTGGCTATAGGTCTTAGTGCCATCAGTCAACCTCATGTACACGCTGCTAAATATGTGATGTTTGACCTATTAAATGAACCATATATCAGTGTTTTTAGAACAGGTCCCAAGTATATGAAGATTTGAGTTCATTGCAGGCCGTTTAGCTACCTAACCCCCGTGGATAGAGGCTCAAGCTGACCCCACAAGACTGAGGTCAGAACTCCATGCAGGGCATTCCATCCTCTCTACTCCTCAGTTATACAGCTGGTCCCTGATGAGAACAACTCTGTGGAAGACCTATTGTCCCAAGTTTTCTCTAGAAAATTTCAGAGATTAATCAAAATTTAACAAAGTTTTTAGGCTGAAATTTACTTCTCCTTTCTTACTTGTATCTACAAATGCCCTAATTTCGATTCAGATTTGGTCATTTTCGTAATAGAAGCGCAGCTACAGATAACCTCCTTTTTCAGAACCATCAACAAACCTGAGGCATTGTTCAGATTTGTTGACCGGTCTCCTTGAGGAGCTGGAGTTGATCTAACTCAGGTTGCTGGGATAAAGTATACCTTTACTAAAACTTCTCAGACCGCTGAATCCGCTCCATACGGTCATTGTCCTCCATTGGGAATCCGCAACTCTGTCGTAGTTAAACCATCCAGCAGCTCATTTGAAATATGTCGTCCTTGATTCTCTTTACACCAATGACGCTACCACCATCTTTGATGATTGCTTCGGTTTTCTTGAGTTGGAAATGCCTCCAAACATACTTCTTGTCACTGTGTCCTTAGAGCTCCGTTTTTGTCTCATGTGCTTCCTGAAGCCATATGATTTGTCCATAAGAGCAACTTTCTTGCTTGGTATCTTATCAGTCCGAATGTAAAGTTTACTGTGGATAGTCTAATGATGGTCCACAGACCGTCCACGGACTGTGCCTCTGGACATTAAGGTTTAATGTCCAGAGGCGTCCAGGTCAGGTCAGTCTTGAGCCTTGCTATTTCCTGGTTTGTTCCTAAAACAATAGAACCCACTTTCTGTCATCTGAGGAGGGGAAGTTTAGGTCTTCTTCCAGATCTTTGGAAAATGAGAATACATCTGTAGAACTGGTCCTCATGGACAATTGCTGGGTCTGATGATCTTTATATACTTTCTCCATTTGTGTCAATCTACCAACATGTTTCTCTCACCTTCAGACAGATCAATACACACTCCTGTCCTAAGTTTTGGTCGACCCAATGTTTTGTCATGCTGGCGAAGAAAAACAGCTTGATTTACTCATAATCTCTGCCAAAGTCAATGAAAACAGAGAAGCACTTGTGCCACTTATTCAAAGATTTCCACGAATGTACACATTTAGGCCGTGTATAATGGAGAAACTCTGCTTTAGGTTCAAACCTTAACGCACAGTTCACAGAGAATACCTGGAAGAACAAAGGTCTCCATAAAGTTCAACCAGCTTTTATTAATATTAGATCTAATGTCCAATCTCACAGATGTGCATGTTTAAGTCATTTTGTTGAACAATAACTTACATTCTTTAAAACTTAATTTAAAGAATTAAGTTTTAGCAAAACTTAATTCTTTAAAGAGTCGCAAAAATAACTTTTTGCTACTCAAAAAAGTCATTTTGATGACTTATCTCATTTTCAGAGAAACTGAACTTTGGGTTTTCGTAAGCTGTGATAATCACAATACAAACACTCATGCCTCCTTCTCTCTGTAATGAATCCATCAATTGTTTTCAAAATTAAATTACTGAAATAAGTGAGCAGTTTGATCATACTCAAACTGCTCATGAAATGATTCAGTGAGTTGAATCTGTACACAGTTCAGATCTTTCATGGTCACCTCTGCACCGGTGCACACAAGAAGATTAGACCCCTGAGAAACTCCATTCTGACTGTAATCTCTGACTTCAGAACTTAATCTCACAAGTTTGACATTTTCTCAGAATTAAAAAAATAGGTCAGAATTCCGATATTAACGTCACGATGTTTTTTGTTTTGTTTTTTCCAGTAATCCTCTTCCACATCTCGGTAGATGTTCCTGTAGGACCACAGCTAAAGTTTATTGTTTTTTTACAGCCTCTCCTGCTGTTTCTACTTCACTTAACGAGAGGAAAGTTCACATGTCAGAACTTATTGTCCCTCCCAGGTCGGTCCAACAGGTGAGACTCAAGGCTCGTTCTCAGCTTGTTCACCTGACCGCCCCGCTCCCAGAGGGGAACACCGAGGCTGAGAAAGTGAGCCAACCATTAGCTCTGCCAGCTAACTGACCCATTAACACTCACCGCTCCCGCAGCTCCCAGTCAGAGTCCGCAGAGCAACAACAACGAGCCACAGCAGCGGCTTCATCTTCTCATCGTCTCAACGGCCTCCTTCATCTGCCACGACGTGTCACTCCGCTCTGCTCCTCCTCATCGTTAGCAAAGCCCGATTTTCCAGCGTGTGAACGGAGGAACAGCGACGGAATGACCGGGGGAGGGGAGGAAAACACTTGAGGAGCCGCGGGGAACAGAGGAGACCCGGAGGAAAACAAGCTGGTGGTGGAGCTCCTCCTCCTGAGCAAGTCCTGAAAACTGACCGCGCGCCATTCAGAGAGCTGGAGTTACTGAACACGCAGGAGCTTTATCACTGGAGCACATTATGTCTGTTAACTATGATGACTGTGCACTTATGAAAGCATGATGTGCATAATTAAAATAATATTTAAATTTTAAATGTCATGCTTTCATAAGTGCAAAGTAATATATAATATAATATAAGTAATATAAGTGCAAAGTAATATATATATATATATATATATTTTCTTTTTTAATATTTTTAAAATTTATTATTTTATATATTTAATTTTTAATTATAAAAAAAAAATTTAATTTTAAAATTTTTTTTAAAATATATATATATATATGTATATCTATCTATCCTAAACTATATATAGTATAGGATAGTAAAGACATATATTCTTTGCTATCCTTGATTTTGTTGCTGTTTATTCTTTTTACCATCTTTTTTGATACTATCTTTTTGTGATTTGTAAAATGACTAATTTCATTTGTCATTTGATTTTTTTCGCTTATACATTCATATTTCTAGTGTTCCCTCGCTACACTTCACGGTTCCACTTCCTCAGTTCCTCATCTGATTTCTTTCTTTCACAAACGTTTGTTTAGTCTTTGTATATTTTTTATGATCTCATTATGCATCTCTAGTCAATGCCCTTTTGTTTTTGACCTCTGTAGAAGACTTAATTTTACATCAGCCTGTATGAAAAAAGCTCTGCAAGGATGTGTGTGTATATGTATGCGTGGATGGATGGATGGATGCCTGCAGCACATGTTGAGAGACAACATGTGTCCAGAAGATGTCCACTGCCGTCCTGTGTGTCTCTGCTGCAGCTTCCTGTTGAGAACATCCTGTTTACAGCCCCACAATGTCCAGGTTGATCGAGGGTCGGCTGACCAAGGACACTGTTTAAGTTGCAGCTGCGTAACCAGAACATTTAGTGCCAGAAAACACAGGAAAATGGTCGGATTCATTCAGATGTTTGCAGAAGGTCTAATGAAGTTCTCTTGTGAAGGTTAGCTGCTTTCTGATATATATATTTTTTTTGATCAGTGAAAGTATATGTCAGAAATATTTTCAATGTTTTAGGTAGTGATTTAAAAAAAGTGTTTAATTTGATGTTTAAGCCAATAAAAAATGTATCAAAAAGATATTTAGTAATAGTGGCCGGTGAAGTGCTTGAAGTCAAATGTGTAAGAATAGTAATCACTCATCTTTGCATTTATTAACTGAACAATTTAGAGTTTGAATTAACATAACTTCATGTTATTGATGTTTTCACATTCCCATCAGCTCAGTTTTTAATCTCTTGTTTTTCTGGTGAGCAGAATCAGATTAAGCTTGTTGGGAAAGAATCTGGATTTGCTGCCGTTTACTTTAACTGGGCCATTCCAGCCGTGCTGTTGTACATTAGCAGTTTTAGGTGACCCAGTTTGGACCTGCGGTTTCCAAAATAAGCCCTCATCATCACTCCTTCACCACCATGCTCGACAGTTAAAGTGCCGTGTTTGTGTTTGGGCCAAACACAAAATGTCCCCAAGAGCTGTCACTTTGTTTTTTTTTTTTTAATAAAAAAAAAGATGCTTCCTTATTCCACCTCACTAAAGAAGTCATACAGGTTTTGTATTTCGCTAATTATCTTTTTATGAGCTTTAACGTCAACCTGCTGCCTGAGGCCTTTCATATGGAGCTCTTGGGTTTTCTGTGGCTAATTATGATGTGAATACATAAACCTGTTGAACATGTTCAGCTCGCAGTTTTTTTCTCCTGACAGAACAATGCAGGTTGTGAAAGCTGGACTGAAAAAGGTTTTCAAATACCGGTGGGGTTTTAAGAGAAAAAAAAAAACGAAGCGCATGTCGGCTTGTTAAGCGTCTGCTTTAATTAAATACAAGAAAAAAAATAAAAGATTATGGACAAATTTCCATCGACATGCCTGGAGAGCCACTCCTTCACTCCACCTGTTTGTTTCAGCAGCAGAGTACAGAATGAATCTGTTTAAACACAATCACAGAGCAAAACACCGACGCATACTGGCTTTAGCAGAATGTCACTTCAGCTGGATTATTCTAAAGTAATAACGGTGAGTGGAAACAGCTGCTTAGTGTCTTAGTTACTTACAGTCATGGGAAAAAAGTAAGTACACACTTTGAAAAGCTAACCACACAGAGAACCGTCCCACTTCTAGTTCTGTTCCATCAATATGTTTTATTGTGAACGAACCCACAGAAAGCAGTGCAAACCTGTGGCGCGGTTCACAAAGTCCTTCACAGCCGCAGCTCTAAAAAAGACATGCAGAATTATTCAGCCCCTTTACTCTGATGGCCCTAAATAAATTCCAGCAAAGCTAGTATTCCTTCAGAAGTCGCCAAAATCAATAAAATCTGAGTCTTGGATGCAGCTGCTGGGTTTGTTAGAGAGCATTAGAGAACGAGCAGCAGGTAAGGGAGGAAGTTCTGGAGAAGTTCAAAAGCAGAGTTAGGATCTGTAGCGACATCCCAAGCTTTGAACGCGATCAGCAAGAAGGAAAACATTGTTTTGTTTTGTTGACAGACAGAAACAGGAAGTCCAGTCTGCGTTTAACAGACTTGCGGAAGAAGGTCGGGAGGAGGGTGGAGACTGGGGTGGAGGCTCACCTTCACATGCAGTCAGAGCCGGTTCAGATCAAACTGTATGCATGTGCTAGAATGGCGTAGTCAAAGCTCAAAATCAAACAGAATTTGCAGAGCGCTTGAAAATGTATGTTTTTGGACGCTCTCCGTTCGATCTGACTGACACAGAGATAAGAACAGCCTGCAGCGTTCTCCTCACGCTGTGAGCCGATTGGTCAGTCACACTTCTTCTGAAGGTTGAAGCTGCAAAGTGGAAAAGTCCAGGGGGTATGAAAACTTTCGCACTGATCTGTACGAATCCGGGCCTTTTGTGCTCCATGTAGTTTTTCTCTCATTGCTTTTCACATTATTTCATCATCTTTGTTTAATAAGTAACAGCATTGGGGAACCTGTGATGTGGGATTATCCTAAACTAAAGTCAGACTTAAATCATTGTAAAACATGATGACATGTCTTGGTATGACAGGATTATCAAATATAAGCACAAAGCCAATGAAATCCAGGTGCCAAAAGTATGAAGAAATCCATGGAATTATTAATTTATAGATGGTGGGGGGAACTAATCTAACACTGCGACGTTCATAGAAGAATCTGCTCCACTGTTTGCACATTTACATTATATGTGTACATCTGCCGGATGATAAGAAGCAACACAAACACTGCCTAAAGGAAGAAACGATTTAGAGTCACGGGGTCACATGGTGGGATGCGCTAAAGATGGCGGTTATTAAATAAAACTGCAAGCCATGAGAGAGGGAGGGGGGAACGGTTTAATATTTTTGCTAACGGGTCAGTACAACGTGACGCCCCACTGAGCAGCTGCGCTGTAAAGCCACCAGACCTCATGCAAAACAAAAGCAGCCTTGAAGCGTCCAACATGTCTGAAGCCTCCTGAGCTCTGCCGCAGGGCCAGCGTCACAACATGCAGAGAAAAACTCTGATTTAAAAAAAACCTGCTGGGTTGTTTTTTTTCTCGTCTTCTGTGTCAAGATCATCTTCCTCATCTGGACTTGTGAAAGTGCTTGACATCACTTAACTGTCCCTGTTCTGGAGGTGCATGTCGCTCGTCGCTTAGTGAACACTGAAGCTTGGAAGCAAATCCTGGTTACAAAGCTGCTCTGGATCTTATGGGGGTCGTGTTGAGCCTGCCTCGCCGTCATCATCCATCTCCGTGTCTCAGCAGGTCCGGTGTCTGTGTGGAGCGCTGCAGGAAGCGCCTCGCTGCAGACCAATAAGAAGCTCCGGCTGGTTGCAGGAGGGGGGTTTGGGTGAGGAGGGACGGCGAGTCTAGAGTCGTCATGGTAGCGGGGACTCAGGCGAACTTCTTCTTGGTGGCAGTGAAACGCTCCATGTACTGATGAGAGAGGAAGAGAGACATGTACAGACCAGAAGAGACTGTGGTGACCTGAGTGGTGTGTGGCTGGTCTGGAGGTACAGAGGTTGACCCCTGACCCTCAGGCTGCCGCTTTTAAACAGGGTGTTAAACTTAAACTCATAACAGAAGCAAAGACACTATGTTCTGTCAGCTTAAGGAGTCTGGTTCCATCCGTCATGAACATCTCTTTGGTAAAGTCAGGCAAGCAGAGACATTTTATGAAGAAAAATCTAAATCCTGAACCACATTACAGCTGAATAAGCTCTTTCTTATTCTGCTGACAACAAAAGTGGGGAAGCAAAACATTTCAGCATCAGGATCGGTCCAGAGCGATGTGTTTTAACATCAGTATGGGTCCGATAAGCTGTAACAATCGATACTTGTTTCAACCTCATGGCCGTTTGTTTATGTGTTCATGTGTTATTTGTTTGGCCTTGTAACTGTGTTAATGACGCAGCACAGGATTATGGGTGTTTAACAGAAGTGGAGAAGTGATGCAGGTGGAGTAGTTGCTTTTACTCAGTATCAGAAATGTAGGGATGTAACACACTTCTGAGATATTATATATAATTACAACCAAGTTAAAGTATGTATCACAAAATGCAACTTTGATTTGTACAAATATTTCTGCTTCATAACCTGGTGATTTGTTGATTGAGAGAGATCATAACTTCTGCAACGTTCACACATATTCCTTTAGTTTATTTGACCATAACTGGATGTTTATGTTGAGACCGCTCAATTCTTAACTTGCTTACAAAGAGTGAAAAAAATACATGGATTGTTAATAATAATAATAATAACAATAATAATAATACCTTTTCATATCCCTCCAGCTCTCTGAGCTTCTTCACCTCGAACAGGTTTCCCTCCACGGAGAACAGGGACACCTGGGACTCGGTCAGGATGGACTCAGGGATTGAGGACAGTTCCAGACAGTTCTCTTCCAGACGCAGGACTTTGAGACGGGGACAGCGGGACACTTCTGCTGACAGCACTGAGATCTGACGGGGAGGAGAAAACCTGCTTACACTCCACAACCCTTACAGGACTGTCTCATGGGTTGTGCAGGAAGCAGCTGTTACGAATCCCATCATTAACATATTTATCACAGGGCCTGATGGTGCAGAAAATAATTACATATTTTCAACAAAATGTTTCACATGTGGAAACAAGCGCCCAGCTTGTTACAGATGTTCCCAGGAGTTTGCTTTTTGAAAAAAAAAACTATCATAACTAATAACTCAAATTTCCCTTATTGCACTAATTTTGCTGATATTCATCACAAATTCATACTTCTGGTGTCAAATCACAGCCTACATATTTTGAACCATAGGAAGATAAAAACTGTCTCGCTCTCGTGTCTCCGTTTTTTCTGATGAACATTTTTCAAAACGGCCAACATAGTTGTACTGTAGAATATATGTTTGCGCTAAAATGACTAGTGATAGCTAACCAAAAAGTTATGTTCACTATTCTCTAATTTGCCAAACAAAAGTCTTGGCTCACTGAACGCCTAAAAAGCAGTGGAAGCAAACAGTAAACCTCTAAAAACATGAGGAAAAAAATGAGCGGGAACCTAACACTGCACCGCTAAGCAGTTAAAAACAATTAGCAGAGGCTATTGCTAAACCCATAGGAAAATGAGTGGGACCTAGCATTAAATTGTTACACACACAAAAAGTAGCAGAAAACATTACTTTTCCTCATATTCATAAAACTTCATACAACTTTTAGGTTGTATGAATATGAATACGAGGATCAAAGTCAAAATAAATGATGCAACAAAGTTCATCTAAGTCATAAATATGGGTAACATTTTATAACATTAATTGGTTTAGAAGACTCAAAAATGTCATCCTGAAATTGAAGGGGCTACTGGGAAATATGAAAACCATACAACCTGAGGGGTTAGCATACAAACATTTCTGCTTGTGTCCACACTTGAAGGATGTCTACAGTAATACGCTGCTCTATTATTGATAATAAAACCTGGTTTTGGTTGAGGTTGATCTCGATGGCCTGCAGTTCTGACACCGCTGCTGGGACGCTCTGAATCCTGTTCCTGGACAAATCCAGCAGGTCGAGCTGCCTCAGCGTTCCCAATCCTCCTGGGAACTCGGTGATCTGGTTCCCGGACAGGTTCAGGGTCCTCAGGGCCTTAAGGCCCTTCCCATTCAAGCTCAGGGTCTCAAGCTTCTTCAGCTTGCTGATCTCTGCAGGGAGGCCAGCTTGAAGAGGGAAAACACAAATGTTAGAGGAAGCGTGGACTGTCCCGGGGCATGGATGGATGGACGCATGGATGCATCCATCGCTCGCTCACTCACTCACTCTCTTACTCACTCAGCTTGTTAGAGTTCAGCGTCAGGCTTCTCAGCTGCAGGAAGTTTCCGACTGAGGCCGGGAGAACCTCGATCTTATTCCCGGACAGATCCACCGTCCTCAGGTTGGCGGTGAGCCTCTGGAGCTCCTCTGGAAACTGAAACCAGGCAGACAAGTTCAGAACAGCGCCACCTAGTCCACATCGACGTCAGCATCCCTTTAGAATACAAGCTCGGGACTGTTTTTCATCGATACCCATTGCTTTTATTTTCCGCCTGATTCTGTTGGAAGAGACAGGAAGTGACTCTTTTCCATTTCCTCCCAGCTGCTCCTCCTACCTCCTGCAGGCCTTTGGCCGTCAGCTGAAACACTCCCGTTTTCTGGGAGGTCTCCAGGTGAGACTTGAGAGCGCTGTTGCCCATGTTCCCCTCTGGCTCTGGGTGTCCAGCTCACATCCAGTTCACATCCGGAGGTGGGGCCGTTTCCATGGAGCTCCTCTCCCTCCTCCCACCCCTCCTGGTGAGAAGCTGTTAATGAGATCAGAGGATGAAATCTCTGCAGGACACAGTCAGTCCACACACACACACACACTGACACCCTCCTGACAAACACCCGCCGACATCTAATCACGACTGTGGGAACGAAACACCGTACTGGGATCTTTTCCTTCTTTTCCTGATGTGTGTCTGTGTACAGAAAAAACGACCATGTTTGATCGTTTCCAGGTGCAGACTCACTGAAGATGTTCATAGATGCCCAGACGTAAACATGTCGCTGATCAACTCTGTGCTAACAAGTGAACTAAATAACCCTAAACTCCACAGATTGCAATGTTTATGACAATGTAACCGTTTTATTTGGATGTTTGCAGAGTAAAAACAAGTTATTATGAGCCATTTCTGCCGGGCTAAAACTCTGAGCTTGTGAACCTGAATGAATCGTTGTCTTTGAGTACTTCAGTGCATGTAGTAGATCATGAGCTCACTGCTTCGGGACAGACTCGGCTTTGTTCTGGACCCTGGAGTTCAGAACACGATAACACATTGTGCAGCGGGATAAATTGATCCATCAGTTATTGCGATAAATGATAATATTGCTGTTTTGAGGCCATTTTCAAGTAATGTAATGGTGACGGCAGAATAATATGAGAAGAACACATTCTCAAACATGAACAAACTTTAAATTCGAATGAACATTTAACACTGGAACTGGAAGACATTTTAAAAATCCCAAATAAACAAACAAAACGACAAATAAAATGGAAACTGACGTCTCTGTAAACAAAACTGTCCTTAAGAAAGCGGGGCTGGTTGAAGGCATCAATTGTCTTACAGTTTTTGGTAGAAAGAAGAATGAAAAAAAGAGAAATGATTGAGCTTGTTTTAATTTTTATGCAATTAACTGATTTATTGCAACAGGACGACTGGAAGGTAAAGAAAATGGGATTTAAATAGTCAAGTCTACTTTTTTCTATTTAATTAGAGAATCTATCAGCTGGTTCTGTCCAGCTGACAGAACCAAGATGTCGGGTCGAGGCCCGTCACGATAACAAATTTTGCTGGACGATAAATTGTCCCAGAAAGCATTGCGATACACAATAAAATTGTTGTTTGGACCCAATTTTCAAGTGATATCACAGTAAATAATGGTGTAAAATGCAAGAACATATTCTCAATGATCAATAAACTTTAAAACCTTCTGAACATTTAAACTCTGGAACAGATAAACAACAAATAAAATGAATTATAAAGTATCTGTAAACAACATGATCTATCAAAAAAGGGGTAGTTGCGACCGAAACACCAGGTTGACAACTTTTATCATTCAGTTTTAGAAAGAAGATAAATTAAGCAAATGAAAATTATTCTGTTTCTTCTAACTTATCAATGAATGAACTGATTGATTTATTAATTATTGTGACAGGCCAGGTTGGGTCAACCGAGCTTATTTCAACTTAAAATCTGATTTTCATTCACAACTACAAACTTTAATCTTCCATCAAGGTAGTTTTTAAATTTGCCAATAATTTGGAGCTGAAGTTCAAAAAGAGGTGCAGTACACGCAGACATCCAGCAGGCGGAGACAAACAGTAGGATCTGTGTCATTTCCAGGCTTCTTATCAAAAAGAATCTCCCCTCTCAAATTTTCATAAAATTGAGAGCAAATATATGTAACCTAATGTGACTGAGGAACATGTTTTTTTATGAATAAATATTTGTCAAACTAGTTAATAGGTCCAGTTAATCATTTAGGATTTTATGAGGCTTATATAACTTCACTTAATATTGACACATGAACTATTGGTCCCCTTTATTATGTTTATCCATTCACTATTAATATCAAACAACAAGAAATGTCACCGTTTTATTCTTTGATGGAACTGATTATACTTTTTACCATTTATTTACTGACTAATCTGCTGTGTTCTGCAATTTCTGCAAGATGTGTTTTTCCATTAAAGATCTTTCCAGATAATGTTTAGATGCTTCCTCAGCTCTGACAGCAGAAGAGACCTGAAGACATGTTGGGTAAAATGCTTGATCTGAAAATTGTCTTAAAGGACTGACATGTGTGGAATGTAGTTTGTACCCTTGTTTGACCTGCACCCAGGAGTAACTGACAGAGAAAAATTAGAAGTTTTTCCTGAGATCCTTATTGGTTCACTGCCATAAAACCATCCCCTCTAAGAGGCGAGAGGTAGTTCATGAGGTGGGTCAGGATTGTCTCTGTGGTCCATCTGACAATAGAGATGAGATCAGACTTTGGGTGTGACCATACAATGATGTGATGTGTGTAGTTCAGGGCTCTTCTCCTTCAGTGAGATGGGTCTTCGAATGCTTTTACCTTCGAATAAAGAAACTTAAAGACAAAGATTCATCTTTCTCTGCTTATTGAAACAGATTCTCATTCCTTATTTTTTTTATAACACTGGCGTTTATTGTTGCTTTAGGATTTTAACTAGCACCAGTTAAATCGTGCTACACATTGCTGCTTTCTTTTGTTGTACTGCCATAGTTACCAGAACACGTTAGAATGCCACATATACCCCCCGCACACCCCCCCCCCACGCGCGCACACACACACACACACACATATATACATATATATATTAGTTTCCTGCCAGCAGCTCAGGCCCCTCCACTGTCCCGCACAGCCGCCTGAGCTCCATGAACCTCTCAGATTGGTGTTCCATGTTAAAGCCTCTCTGCTTACAGATTACCGTGATGTGACCCTTCAGCTAACTTCCGGGAGTTCGGTGTTGTTAACTCACCTCACCGTGGACTCGGAGATCGGTTCCGGTCCGGATTAGTAAACTGAACTCTGATCGAACCGATGAAAACAAGTTCAGTGAGGAGGATCAGCTGAGGGCGTCACTGCTCCAGAGTGAATCTCCTCCTCTTCCCTTTCCGGCTTCTTCGTCTTCCGTTTGCGGAGTTACGTTTCGTTTTTTGGTGTGTTTCTGCCACCTACTGCGCTGGAGTGGTAGTGCTCGAATTGTGACTCCATCAGTACTGCGTGGACCAGGATATCGAGGCTTTTGAGAAAAAAAGAGATTAAAATAAAGTCCTACATTTCTTATTCTTACTTTAATTCTTGACATATTTCACTATCATCCTAAATATCTTGGTGAAAAATAACCTGTATTCATCAGCTTCTGAATAAAATGGATACACAATGTTAAAATTGGCCCCTACAGCATAACACTCAACACTTTCATCCCACATGGCTGTGTGCCAATGTGAAATTATAATAAAATAGTAATAATAATCATTTTAAAAACCATCGAATCCACAAAAAATAACTTTTGCTTAAGTCCAACAATCAGACCAAGAGGGGGCGGTGTTGTTTTTCTAAGATGTTTACCGGAGAAGAAGAAGAAGAAACGTGGCGGAAAAGCGCCCAGATTTGAGTCGGAAAAGCCCCAGCCTTTCCCCGGCGCTGGGTCAGACAGAGCGGGTCGATTATGTGGTCGGCAGCCTGAGTAACGACGGGAAGGTGAGAGCTTAACCTTCAGCTGACCTCCGGTTCGACCACCCCGGTGTCTCCGCAGGTCAGAGACAGTCCGTCTGAGACCTGTTGAACCAAGAGCTGTGATGTATATTAGGTAGATAAAAACCTCTGAAAGGCAGCAGACAATGACAGAGATATTCATCTCTTTTGGTTTGTAATGCTTTGGCACTTTGGTTTTTCAGCCTGTACTCTTTCGAAACCGACCAAGCCTGTTCAGATCAGGATCAGAAAACATCCATGTTATCCTCCAGAAAGGCTCATTCACGTCGTTGGACTTTCACAGCTGGACATGTCCTCTTTTGTTCTCATCACAATGATTATTTTTTTTTCAATTTGCGTTGTTTATGATTTTACATCATAAACTCACCACAATAATACATAATTGTGTTTGTTTTTGCCATTTTTTGCGTGTGAAAACTGTAAATGAAATCAAATGCAAATAATTTCAAAAGTCACCTGAGTAGTAAACAGCCCAGCTGTGCGTCATGTAATCTGTATGAATCCAGTTGATTTGTTTCTGGCCTCATATAGGTTTATTAGAGAACAGTAGAGAGAAAACAGCTGTAAATGCAAACTAAAGGGAAAAAATAAACTGTACATGAAAAGCGCAAAATTCTATTCTAGCTGAAAATGGGTGCGGCCCTTTTTGCTATTTATCTGCTTGAAAATTGTTCAGAGTTGCTGTTACATTTTTTTCCTGCGTACGTGTTTCATAAAAAAAAATCCTGATTATAACAACATAAAGGCAGTTTTTTTGTGTCTTAGTTGACCACCAAAACCCTCTTCTGAAGGCCAGAACGATCCCTGTTGGAGGTTGACAGGACAGAAAAGCCAGCAGCATTCAGACTGATGCATTAGCCTCTGCTAGCTGCTCTGAAGATCTGCTGTATTAATAATTTAGTTGAATGTCCATGTTTCACTTCCAGATGCATCAGTGGGATTTGTCTCCATTCTCTGTGACTCCGGCCGCGAGTTTGCTGTCCAGATGCGTCTCTGTGGGAGCCGCGTCCCAGGTCTGGACATCATGTCCTCCTCCTCTTTATATGAATGATTTCCTCCTGATCTTATTTCCTTCTCATCCCCTCATTAAAAAAAAACCAAGCATCGATATCAGATTACATTATTTGAAACATATGAGCACAGTTTACTGATTCGCTGTGTGTGAAATGTTTCATGACGGAGCGACATGTCACACCTGTGCAAATATGGAAATGGGACCTTGCAAGATAGTTTTTAAGTGGAAAACCAGAGATTTTAGTCACTTTATACAATTTTTCTCATGAATCTGTTTGTGTGAGTTGTATTGGATAGTTCAGCACTCTGGACTAATATCTTGTCTCTTCCTTCTTTTAGGATGAAATCGACTCGGCCTTTTCTGAGCCGAGTCCCGTTTTCTCGGCCCGCCTGCGTGAGGCAGAAGAGCTCATCAGAAAGCAGAAGCAGCTGGATGAGGTCTGCCTCACTGTGATCCCACTCACTACCTGTTGCGCTGCATCCTAAAGTCCTGACTGCACTCATTTCAATTACAATCTAGTTTTTCTAATCAGCACAAAGTGGCCATTTTGTGCACAGGATCTAATTTCTACATAACAACAATGTTTGTTGTTAGGGCTGAGACGATTAATTGTGATGAATCTATTATTTAACTTATTGTCAACTAATTTAGTAATTGATAAATCATTAACTGGATTTTAAAAAAAAAACGCAGAACAAATTCAGAGCAGTAATTAAGCCAAAACTGTACAAAAAAAAAATCTCTACATTTTGCATTTAAGATACAAAAAGTGTTTTGTCTGTAAATATGTTCTTTCTAGAACTCCTCAGGTAGCTTGTTGATGAGCCGTCTTTCAGGAAGGGAAAAGTCCTGGTTTACAGAGAAAAATAACAAAAAACAGTTTCCGTAGCAACTGCGACCTTTTCTTCAGGCTATAATGACTGTCTGGCGTTCGGTAAACGTGTTCTGTCCGGTCCCACTGATCCAGGTGCAGCTGCAGTTGGAGCTGTTGAAGGTGGATGAACAAAGTGCTGACGTCGCCCATGGATTCCACCTCAGTGAGTCTGACTCTCATCCAGCTCTGTCACAAACTTTTTACTTTAATCTGAAATCAGAATCAGTCTGACTAGAATCAGGCACATTGTTACCCAATATATTGTGACCAATACAGATATTAATGTTGGATCAATCATCTCGAGTTTTTCCACACCGCTTCAGGAGAAACCCAACTCAGTTTGTCCTCCTCTCTCTCCATCAGGTCAGAAGAATGAGAAGCTGCAGTTGCTTGGCAACCACCTCCTGTGCGTCCTTAGGGAGCACAAGGTTCTAAGACAGAGGCTGATGCAGCCGCTGGCTCGCACCAACCTGCCCGTCCTGGCTCACATGCACGCGTAAGATCTGACTGTTTATAACAAGAGTCGCTCATCTGGTGTATGTACTGACCTGGAGAAAAAATAAATCAAACGTATTTCCTTCACTGCGCCGGTCAGCTCCAGCTCATGTCTAACTCTTTGCTCCAGCTCTGTGGTGGACTCCATCAGGCTGATGATGGACTTCATAGAGCGTCTGGAGGAGAAGCTGAGATTTACACACAGCCGAACCACCAGAACCGACTCTCTCGCCCTGCTGGTCAGTTCCATAACCCCGTATCCGTTTGCAGGATGCCAGTGCTGAACTTCTTAAAGGGGCAGTAACATTTAAAATCAACTTTTTAGAGTTTTACATCATGTTCTAATGTTGTTCCCTCATCAGTAGCATACTAGGGAGTGCTGCTTAAATTTTTTTCATGCATGTTTGAGGAATACTTTAATCTCCATGGCAACCATTCAGCTGTTTAAAACGGCAGGTTGGACCTAGTTCCTCCTCAGCCACAGTTCTCCCCGGCGATGTCCCCGTTCAGCTCCTTCAGACTAGCCAATAGGAATTAGCAAACATCTGGTGGTACTGTACATCTGCAGAGCTCATTATAGGAGCTACTTCTCAGAGCAATGCTGGTACAAACTTTGCTAAAGTGTGAATAAGAGGAGCCATTTGTGATGTCATCATCATAATTGTGCCTGGAAAACACATAATGCTGTCCCTTTAATGACGATCAGTCTGGATAAATGAAGAGTGTAGGAAAGCAAATAGTGTTTTATACTTTTCAGTCCATTTGTTCCTCCATTGTTATCCCAGTCAGATGAGCAGTAACTCTTGGGGGGGCTCAGTAACAGAGACATGGGAACATTTGGAGCACAGTTAGCATAAAGCGTGTTCTGACCACAGGCTGCAGGACGTGATCATTCTGAAGTTGGTCTCTTTCTACCTCTGCTCTCCAGGATAACTCGCTCGCCCTCCTGCTGACTATGGCAGCAGAATCTGAGATGTTGTTCCAGAGGATTCAGCAGTGGAGGTCGATCAGCTGCTGCCGCCCAGGAGCATCCGAGGCACAGACTGGCTCTGAGCTGTCTGCTTCCTGAGGACTGTGTGGAGCCCCCTCTGATGAAAACCCGCAGGACTGGACCAGAACAGCTTCCTTAATTCTATGTGGACCTCAGCATCTGCTTTCTCATAATATTGTAACCTAGACTCTCTTCAGATATGAATAAAGCACGCTTGAATAATATATAAGAAAATCTTTGTCTTTTAAATTGATCTTTTTTGCTTTTTTTTTTTTTTTTTTTTTTACAATTCAAGTTTCCATTCAATGCATGTTATAATTTGATGTGTGCCATGTAATGTAAGACTTGACATGTAAGACTTGACATCTTCTTATACATACATTGCCACGTGATTCAATTGTTCATAATGTAAAAAAAAAAAAAGGGGGTTAGTGTATGGATCCAGTTGAGGTGTTTCGACATGTACTTCCATGCGCCAGCCCACTAAGCGGCGGTACTGCACCCACAAACTGAATATAAACAACCCATGATGACGCAGGGCTTCCGGTTTAGCACAGTTTAGATGACGCTTCTCTGGTGGAGCTTGGAAACGGCTACGTTTACACTGTAGTGTCCGGCGTCCGGTAAGCCTGAAAAACCACTGACACATTTCTCCTAATTTATTTTGTGCTCCACTTTCCGCCATTTTAGACAATAATTAGCTAATTGGACCCGGAGAGAGTTTCCAGATGAAGACAGCGAACTGTCGGCTGTCCAGCTAGCTAGCTGCTAGGTCGTTAGCACTGCTGTAAACAGCTGTGATGTTATTGAGAGCCGCCGGTTGATAAGCTGAGGAAAAAAAAACAACAACACGCACACCATCAGTCTCAGGCCTCGTTGTTGCCGTCCACCAGAGACTGACTCAGTGTTCAGTTTGATTAGTTTTATTTTGGGGGTTTATTTTTATTTTATTTAGCTTTGTTTCCTCGTCGGTCACTCAGTTTCTGCGACGATGTAGATTAAACTGGGAGGCTTTAGCGGAGTCCAACGGACACTAAAGTGTCGTCAGGTTTTCGATTATTTGCGCTCTTGAAATGCTCCAAAGGAAATTAAAAATAAGTTAAATAAGTTAAGAGCTCATATACATATAAGAGTTGGAGTCAAACTAAATGACAGGTGGTGATTTTCGACATTACAAAAATCACAGATTTCTTCATGTATTGACCAGCCATCGCAGAGCCCTGTGTTTGTTTTAAACACGCATGATAAGATGCAATAAATGGGGCCTCGTGTTATAAACTAGCTAAAGAAAAATGGAAGAGAAACTCTGAAATGGTTGTCAACATTTTCTTTTGCAAAGCTCTTTAAGGTCAGAGAGTGTCTGCCAACATTATTTTTAATGTCTTGCCACAGTTTTTTTTTCCCAGCTGGGTTTAGGTCTGGACTTTGACTAGGCCATTCTAGGCACATGAACATGCTGCTCACTGTAGCTCAGGCTCCATGTTCAGAGTGGTTCTCCTGATGGAAGGTCTAATGCATTAGACTGGGCTGATGCTAACAGGCTTTTCTCCAGGATTTTCCTGGATTTATCCTTTGTCCATCTTCAAGTATTAATACTGTTTTTCACCATTATAATGGTGTGTGTTAGTTTCCCACTGTACATAGAATTTTGCCTGCAGGCCAAACATTTAATGCACCTTGTTGCATGTTTGTTATGGCAAACTAACTTGAATCTGGACAAGTTATTGCTTCTTTTCAGACAGATGTGTTACTTTCTCAGTGATTGACCCTGATGTGTCGCTGCCTTCTATGGACTGTGATTGGCTATTACCCAAAACAAAATGAGTCATAAAAAAAACAAATACGTCCCAGTAATCTGTTGAACCAAACGTACAGCCTAGACTGGATTAAGAAAAAAAATGTCATGAAGATGATGAAACTGTACAATGCTGAAATAATCGCCACACAGCATCAGCATGTTTAATTGCATCTTATTTACTCACCTTATCAATTTCATTATTGTGGTTTGTTATGCCATCGAGCAACGCTGGTCCTTTTGTTCTCTTTGATCTATTTGATGTTAATGTGGAAACTCAGTTTACAGCAACTCACTGTGATTGGCTACTTGTTTAATCTGGCAAAATGAGCATCATAAAATGGAAAAACCCAAACAGGACAGAGGAGCAGTGCCTGCTGCTGAATTTTCATAAAATGGATATTTGTAAAATATCAATTTTATGAATGTTTCTCCATGAAATGGAGAAATATTCTCCATTATTCTTATGAAATGGAGAAATATTCTCCATTTCATAAGAATAAAATGGAGAAACGTTTTATTCACTCACTAAATCTCCCCTTTTCTGCTCTTATCATTTTGTATTGTTTAGACTAACTGCTGCTTTGTGAATGATCTTTATCTTACTAAAGTAAAATTCTAAGGAAAAATGTGGAATTCCAGAAATTTCCAAGACTTTTAAAAATGACTCAAGTAGGAGCTGCTTTTAGCCTCTGAGTCGGTTCAGAGTTTTTCTTCCATTTCGCAAATTTGTGATCGTAATCAGACCTGTCAGCAGAAATTTCACCTATCCCAGAAATGACCGCGATAAACGATATTATTGTTGTTTGGACGCTGTTTTCAAATAATATGGAGATAACGACATTATAATTCAAGGTTTCTCTCTTAAAGACCAATAAACCTTAATTTTGTAAAGAGCTGGGAGATGTTTTAATTATCCAGAGTTAAGCACAACAACCAAAAATGATAAACAAAAAGGAAGTTTTAAGCTACACGCAACCAAAATATTAAACACAATGGATTATAAAGTCTCTGCAAACAGAATTGCTATTCAGACAACAGCAATCATACTGGAAACTATAAAGCTAATTTTAATTCATCATGCGATTAGTTGAATACTTTTGGAAATTGCTCTGTGTGTATTTACATTATTCTGATTGCATCTGATTGCATCAGATTAACTCCGGTGCGTTTTCTCTTTTCAGTGTAAAGTGGGAAGCAGCAGCCTCCTGACTCACTGAGGGTTCCTACCTGGGGTTCCCCCCTCCACAACACACACTCACACAGACAGTAAGTGGCACATTCTGACCTCACACACACTTGGGTTGCATCAGCTGCAGAATTTCTGTCTGATGCAATTATGAGTAATAATAAAATAGTAACGTAGAGTAAAGTCTGTTCTGTGATCAGTGAGGGTTGGCATGGGAACGGGCTGGTAGGGTGAGCGTAGCAGCCGACAGGATCTTAGTTTTGTTGCTGATGTTGTACATGTGTGTGTGTTCCTGTGGGCTCTTCTAGATTTACTTCAGAGTGCCATCATGGTGCTGGCCGACCTGGGAAGGAAGATCACCTCGGCGCTGAGGTCACTCAGCAACGCCACCATCATCAATGAAGAGGTAGGACACACAGACGTTCTGGAAACTGCAGCAGAGGAAAGAAACCTTACAAGTTTGATTCAGTTTGACCTGAAGTTCTCTCTCTACTGAGGCTCATGTTGAGCTGGCTTAAAAGTCAAATCAATAGCTTATTAGAGCTATTGCTATTTATTGGATCTTTGCTGGATAAAGATCCAATTATAAGTTTATTGTATTTGTGCTGAAATATTGGTGAGATCCAGGTTTACTGCAGATCTGTGTAACACCAACTGGTCTCTCTTGAAAACAAGGTGAAAGAATGTCATGAATAATGAACAATTCTTCCAGAAACGCTCCATCAAGCTCATGTATAGCGACTGTACAGTAGCAGCATAAAAGGAGAAATTAAACCAGCTTTTCCCTTCAAATACTAAATTGGACAAAGCTTCTGTTTGTCCTTTAACAAATCTTTTAGAAAAGTGCAGCATCTTGTGCTGTGGTTAGAGAAGGGCAAAAAAAAAAAAAAGAAATGAGATGTTTAGATTCTGTTTTAGGTTTTCTTTGAAGGTAACATTCAGGATCATAGCTTTAATTGACTTTAAAATTTTTGTGATAAATTAAAATTTCAGTTTATTCACAAAAAAGGAGAAAACCAGTTGGATTTGGGTCCTAAAGGAGAAATGGGAATCTGGTTCTTCAGATGCTGTTTTCAGGAGTTTGTTTTTTTGTTTTTTTCCTTCCCAGGTGTTGAACGCCATGTTGAAGGAGGTGTGTGCTGCTCTCCTGGAGGCCGACGTCAACATCAAACTGGTGAAACAGCTGAGGGAAAACGTCAAGTAAGCATGGCGCAGCCGGGCTCTGGTCCCGTTCTCCTGGGCGGAACCCGGCTGTGAGCAGATCCTCTGTCATCCCCTGCAGGTCCGCCATCGACCTGGAGGAGATGGCCTCAGGCCTCAACAAGAGGAGGATGATCCAACACGCTGTGTTCAAGGAGCTGGTGAAGGTAGAGCCATGAGTCATGAGAACGTTCCAGATGCTGTGAAGTGTCCGTGTGTGGGGGTGTATGTGTGTGTGTGTGTGTGACGTGTGTGTGCTCCATTTCAGCTGGTTGATCCCGGCGTGAAGGCCTGGACTCCGACCAAAGGCAAGAACAACGTCATCATGTTTGTTGGTCTGCAGGGCAGCGGCAAAACTACAACCTGCTCCAAGGTGACGACACACAGCTGACACGCACTCTCCTTCTGCACCACATGCACTTTACAGTTCTTCTAAACGACTAAAAGGGCTTATGTTTAAACACTTAAATCTGATCAGACCTTCTGGAACTGTGTTTGTTACGCTTCACATTTTCCTCATCCTTATTTGAAGCTTCTGTCATCATAATTGTAGAGTATCGTGGTCAAACTCTTGAATAGTAGCACCAAAACCTTCAATGATGTCCAGAAAAGAACATTTGAAACAATCAGGATATGAAACAGTCCCCAGAAACTCTGAGTGAATGTTCTGACCACAGGAAAGTACAACAGCACTTGTTTACTGTAATTTCGTAAAGAATGCTTGGCACAAAACACCTAAATGTTATAGAACCTTTTTTTATACACATTGAGAAAAAGCAAACGTCCAGCAAAAAGAATGGAATTTCCTTGGTATTTGGTGCAATTGCCTGTGACGATGCATGAACATTGAGTTTGCTGTCCTGAATTAATTTTCTAACTAAACTGCTAGCATGTTCAGGGTTAATGTCTGTTTGTATTGATCTTATTTGTGCTATAAAATGCCACTATATGCAAGGAAAGTGCATAATAATGCCCTTGAATAGCCTCCTTGCCTTCTTCTTTAAATTTAAAAGAGGCTGTAATGAAATGCATTTATCACTGCCAAACCTCCAGAAAGAACCCAGATCATCCTAAAATGTTTCTTCAGAATAGTTTTTTTTGTTTTGTTTTTTTTACTATCCAAAGCAATAGTTTAGAAATATTTGCAAGGAATGTTGTGATATTTCTCCTCATTCTGTCCTTTTTAACTTTACACATAGAAGAAAAAGAAGAGGAAAAACTAACAAGCAGACGGATTGGTCAAACAGATATTTTTATTCCTTAAAGAACTTAATTAGCCCAATTTTACTTTTATTTTATTTTATTTGTTCCCCACCATACTGATCATGTTTGATAACCGATGCGGCACAGTAGTAGAAGAAAGAAACACTGCCACCTGCAGGTGGGAGGTAACAGCCACTTAAGCTCAACGTTTTTGAGGAAAATTTGCAGTGAACTCAGATTTACGTGTTGACGTAAAAAAAAGGAAGAGACTTTCTGCGTACATTTCCACGATTGCAGATTTGCGGAAAAACTGGAGGAACTGCTAAATGATGTCCACTGTGTCCTTCATGTCTGTGTTCCACTAACAGCAGTGTTGTTCTTCTCCCTGCAGCTCGCTTACTATTACCAGAGAAAAGGCTGGAAGACCTGCCTGATCTGCGCCGACACCTTCAGAGCAGGTAGGCTCACGCACTCCCTGTAACATTACCTAGCATGATGTGTCGCTCTTTACCCAGGTGATCTATACATAAACAAACATCTCCTTGGTATGAAAACTCCTCTCGTATCTCCAAGGTGCCTTCGATCAGCTCAAACAAAACGCCACCAAAGCCAGAATACCTTTTTATGGCAGGTGAGTGTTCCTGTGCTGCTTCTCCTGTTTATTAGCCCCCGGCACCCTTCTTTACCCCCCTCATCGTCCTGATGATTCCCTGTTTGTGTTGGGTTCAGTTACACTGAGATGGATCCTGTGGTGATCGCTGCTGAAGGCGTCGAGAAATTCAAAGGCGAAAACTTTGAGATCATCATCGTGGACACGAGTGGAAGACACAAGCAGGAGGATTCACTGTTTGAGGAGATGCTGCAAGTCTCCAACGCAGTGGTGAGTACCTGAACTCATCACCGCAGTGCATCGACTGGACGGAAGTAAGGACGCACCAGTCCACTTTTTTCTGAGGTTTAGTCCCGGCCAGCATGATACAGAAAAACAGCTGAATTGGCTTAAAACATTTATTTTTTTAAAACACAGACATAAATATACTGAACTACTAATACATCTGATGACTTTGCACCAGAACCATCACTGAAACACACCAGTAGCTTCACTAGCTTGGTCAAACAACTTTCATTTGTTCAGTCAGTGTGATCAGGAGTAGAAGAGCCAATTGGAAATGAATAACAAAGAACCAAACTGATGAAACAGAATGATTACTTTGGTCAAACATGTAAAAATAAAGTGTAACAAACATTCTTTTAATGGTTCCGACAGAGCAATTAGGAATTCTAAATGTAATGTAAAATAAATAATAAAGCATGATGTCATTCAGAGCACAAAGCTTAGAATTAGACTGAATAGATCTGCCCTCATAGAACGGGAACATTGTCACCGATACCTAATCTGTAATTGTTGTCAATATCGTGATCGATACAGATATTAATAACTGATCGGTGCATCTCTAGTGTCTTAAGTGTTATTGGTGTCTAAGGACATTCCCCCCCCCCTCTCCTGTTATGACATATTTAAGCCCCTCCTTTCTCTGTTTCCATAGCAACCTGATAACATTGTGTACGTGATGGATGCTTCCATCGGTCAGGCCTGCGAAGCCCAGGCCAAAGCTTTCAAAGACAAAGTGGACGTAGCGTCTGTCATCGTCACGAAGCTAGATGGACACGCCAAAGGAGGCGGAGCTTTGAGCGCGTAAGACCGTCTGCCACGCGGCGCTGCACTGTGCAGCTGGTTGGTCCGCGAGCCACTGGCTTACCCTCACTCTGTGACTTTCTGTTGTCAGTGTGGCGGCCACCAGGAGTCCCATCATCTTCATCGGAACCGGGGAACACATCGACGACTTCGAGCCGTTTAAGACTCAGCCTTTCATCAGCAAACTGCTGGGTAAAAACCTCCTGTGTTGCTGCTCTGACGGCACCTGCTGGTTCCATCAAGGATGTAACTGTTAGCTAGACGAGGGCTAGGGTTAGTTAGTCTTTCTAACCACTTTGCAGGGATTCTTTTCACGGTAGTTCAGTGGAATCTTTGAAGCCTCGCTTCATAAAATACAAAGATCTACCCAAGTAGTTAGAACCATCAGGGTTCCAGCACAGACTGGATAAGTTCTGGATAACTACGGACACAGACAAGAGTTTGGAAAATTTATTGCATTTGCAAATTTTATATCCTGTCCTTTTTTTAGACTTTTTCCATCCATCCACCTGTCCTTCTGTATTTAAGATCTGACCTCTGTCGAAATAACTGCTTTAAGTTGATCAATAGGATTGGAAAATCTGTTTGAGTCTTGATTTGAATACTGTAGGAACAATGGTTTAATTTAATTGAAATTCAAAAAATATTTTATTGATTCCAAAGGTAAATTAAACAACAACAACAAAAAAAACTTTTGAGAAATGGCAGATATTGCTTCTGGCAGCATTAGCCTTTAGCAGCAGAACTCCAGACGTAGCTCAGGAAAACTGAGTCAGACCTGAACCACACAGGTTTCATGTTGAGGTCAGGTGGGTGGGATGCAACTGAACATTCTGTTTTTATTTCTCATGTAGTCTGTTGACATCCCACAAACTACAAGTCCAAGTTATTTTCCACCTGTACATTTAAATCTGCCGTTGAACGCATGCAGACACCCAGCCAGAGTTGTGCATGAAGTCAAAAGACGGCTTGTGTTGCAGGAATGGGAGACATTGAAGGGCTGATCGACAGAGTGAACGAGCTAAAGCTGGATGACAACGAGGAGCTGATCGACAAACTGAAACATGGTGAGAACCCAAACGCCTTCGCTGCAGAACCCGATGCGGACACGGTGACTCACTCCTGACCTCTGACCTGCAGGTCAGTTCACGCTCAGGGACATGTACGAGCAGTTCCAGAACATCATGAAGATGGGGCCCTTCGGACAAATTATGGTAATTGAAGACTTCCTCTCAGTTTATCTTAAATGTGACATATTGTGCTTCCTTGAACAGGTTAGGGTAGGTTTGTGGACGACAAAACAAGTTCATCACATTTGTTGCACAAATCCTTCTGAGATGATGAGATTTCGATCTGCTCCGTTCTGACTGTGTGAAGGCCTCTGTCACTTTAAATTCAATGAGCTGCTTCAGCAGTGAAACCAACTGACGCAGCGTGCTTTAGCTCAGCTTGGGTTGGTAGGTAATGGCACATTGTGACTTAACAATCTGAAGGTTTTTGAAATGGCTCATTTTTCCAGCCACCAAGAAGCATGAACTTGTTGCCAAAAAAATGGCTGGGTCCTTTTTTTCTTTTTTTGTTTTTAAGCGCTTGGTCTGTATTTAGAAGCATTAAAGACCCAACTGGAAGTATAGAAATGTTCAAAATGTGAATTTTGCTTAATAGGTCTCCTTTAAGGTCTATGGCTGCCTGTCCTGTTCTTTTCTTGCTGTTTGCATTTTTTCATTATAGCTGCTGGGTTTCTGTTGACGTGTAAATAGTAAACCTATGTTGATTCACGTCTGTATGAGAAGATGCTGTTCATTCCATAAGTTGTATGCAACCCCAGCTATACAATGTTCAAAAGGGCTGATATGGGTAATCTAATAAAAGATAACCTTATTGATGATTGATCTGAGAACCTCTGAGAAGAGGAATCATGTCTCTTTCTGTCCTGACTCTGGATCTGTGTGTGTGTGTGTGTGTTCAGGGTATGATTCCCGGCTTCGGTACAGATTTCATGAGTAAAGGAAACGAACAGGAATCGATGGCCAGATTGAAGAAACTCATGACCATCATGGACAGCATGAATGACCAGGGTAACACACACACTGCAGCACTTACTCTCTCTACTGTTCTCTGAATTTGTTGTCAAGCAGGGCTGAATGTAGACGTTGGTTTGAACGGGATTTCTGATTTAACCTGTGAAAGATTAACAGAGAGGGTGACATCTCATTACGTTTACTCCTCAGAACTGGACAGTAAAGACGGGGCGAAGCTGTTCAGCAAGCAGCCCAACCGGATCCAGAGAGTGGCCCGTGGGTCTGGAGTTGCCACCAGAGACGTTCAGGAGTTACTCACTCAGTACACCAAGTTTGCTCAGATGGTAAAAAAGATGGGAGGCATCAAAGGACTATTCAAAGGTACCAGTGAGTCACAATTCATGCCTAGAGGAGACTCTGCTGTGGTTCTGATGTAGCGATACAATGTTTCTTAATCAGGAGAGTAATGCTGGATGCTAGCTGTGCTAACTGTGCTTAAGCAAACCACTGAGCAACACGTCTTCCCTCGCTTTATCAGTTTTTGACCAGATGGAGATAACATGTCTGGATATTTAATAACCACTTTTAAAGGAGGACTGTGTGAATGTGGAAAACTATGAATCGCTTTGTAAAATCTGCTGAAGGATGAAGTGTTATTTGAGGATGCAACATGTATCAAAATCCTGAAAGTAGAGCAAGAAAAAAAAACAACCTCAAGGTTTTTTTTAGGAACCATGAGCATCCTTGGATTTTGTGCCAGATAATCCGTGCTGATGTGTTTGTGATGTTTGATGTTCCAGGAGGAGACATGTCCAAAAACGTGAACCCATCTCAGATGGCCAAACTGAACCAGCAGATGGCCAAGATGATGGACCCGCGGGTCCTGCATCATATGGGTGAGACCTGCTCTCCAGCACAACTCCCACAGTGAACATTCATTCACAGCTCACAAAACCCACAGGACATAAGACTCAAACACAGAGGTGAAGGACTTGGAAGATGTAGAGAAATACCAAAATACCTTAGTTCATCCAGAGAATCAGTCTGACACAGTTGATGAGGAATATTAACTTCACAGCCTGGTATTGTATAAAAAGAATTTAACTAAAGTTTGTTGACATAAAATGGAAAGAAGTTTTTTTTTTTTATTCTGCATACCAGAGGCAGCATTTCAAATGGAAATGATAATGGGCCAAGTACTAAGCTTTAGGAAACCTTCCAGGTTAAAGAAGCTTTCAGAGTTATAGTAATTAGCTTTTACAAAGAAGCTGCTTGACACTATTCAGCCAAGAAGATTAGATCTGATGTATTCCCTTTGGTTTTCATAAGATCTGGTTGTATGTCAGTTATGCCTTAAGTTACAAAAATTCCTCAAGTCATTAAGAGGGGTCAAGGTCAAGAGGGTCAGCTGTCAAGGAATTTTACAGGTCAGAATAATAAATGCACTGTTCCAACGTCTCCTACCTGAAGTCTGTTAGCAGCAGCAGCCTAAACCACGTGAGCAACAGAAATTAGTTTAATTCATGGACAACTTTTATCAATTTTCTCTTTAACGCTAGAAAATGCACTTGTAAATGTGTTGCAAAAAATAAACATTATAAAACAGACTTTCATGCATAGAGCTGGAAAAAATTACTGAAAAATACAGAATAAAATGTATTATGGCCTAAACATTGACACCAAGTACTCAAAAAGCAAGATCAGATGGACTTTTTTAATTTAAAACTTGTTTCTGTCAACAATCCAGATTTGGTTTTAAAAGCAGTTGAAGTTAAAATAGACTCCACCAGTTTGATGAGTTTTGCCTCATGTTGTTTTCTTCCTCCACATATCTAAACATCCCACAACTCGTCAGTTAGACGGTTCAACTTTGCATCATTCTGTCATGTTGTTGTGTTTTAGGAGGCATGGCTGGTCTTCAGTCCATGATGCGTCAGTTCCAGCAAGGAGCCGCCGGCAACATGAAAGGCATGATGGGATTTAACAACATGTGACCTCCCACCCAGCTGACGCCTTAATTCAGAAGAGGAAACTCTTCTCCTCCTTGCAGGTGGAGGAGGTGGGGCAAACCCTGTCTTTTTGCTGCTTTGCACCAACAAATAAAATACAGTTTGTCGGAGGTAAATTGTAAGTTTAAAGGAGTAGTTGAACTTTTCAGCAAATGTTCTTGTTTGCCAGAGAAATCTCTGGAAGGCTCCTTGGTCTTGTGGAAGATGAGCTGATATTTAATGGGCCTCATTACCTTTGGTTGATAAAAATGTTTCCGTGTAAAATTAAAACATAGTTTGAACCATTACAGGAGAAAATGGCACAGGACGAAATTGAGTAGTGACAGTATTTTTGTCATAATAAAAATTTTTATTGTATCATTTTAAATCTGGTGTGTATTTATTTTATTGACTCTTTGTATTCTGATAACATTACACCAAATGTATCTGTTTTAAGGTTTTTAAACTGTTGGGCTGCACAGTGGCACAGGAGGTCGGACTGTTGCCTTGCAGCAAGAAGATCCTGGGTTCAATTCCCACCCCAGGAGTTTGCATGTTCTCCCTGTGCATGCGTGAGTTCTCTCAGGGTACTCTGTCTTCCTCCCACAGTCCAAAAACCTGACTGTTGAGCTAATTGGGTTCTCTTAAATTATCCTTAGGTGTGTGAGTCTGTCTCTGTGTTGCCGTGGGACAGATTGGTGACCTGTACTCCGCCTCTCGCCCGAAATGTCTCGCTAGAGAAATGGAAAATGGATGGATAGTTAATTTTCAAATTCAGAAAATTAACAAAAATAAAAGATTATGGCTTTTAAAAAGTTTGTGAAAGCCCCGATGATGATTATGTAGCTTGGAATTAAAAGAAAGTGCTTTATTTCTGTGTTATAAAATAAATACAAATAAACCAGATCTCGGTAAGAGAATTGTGAATTACTGGTTCCATGTTCATCTGTTCAGCTGCTCTTTGTGTGGCTGATGTTTTGAGGTGATTTTCAGTGTTGTTTTTTTTGCCATTCGGACTACTTTGCATGTTGGGTAAAGTAGTTTTTGTCCCACCTTTCTGGATCTCCTTCATCGCTTTTGGCGAACTGGACTTTTTGTGAGCTCTTAAAAAAATAAAACATTTATCCATCTTTTTTTTTAAATTCAGATACTTAACGTACAAGAGCAGAACTGCCGCATATAACACCTCTAATAAACAGAAGTAAAGATGGAGATGTTCTTCACAACCTTTTAGAGCAGCCCCGTTTTTCACCAGTAACAAAGAGTTCGATAAATTTAATATGTTATTAAATTATGTATTTTTTTTCCTGTTATGAGTGCTGGCAACTAACTGATATTGGTTCTGAGAAGTTTGCTGTTTTTGTAGAATAGTAATTATTGATTTAAGGGACGAATTAATAAATCAATGTGCCATAGCCCACAGCACCATTCCTGTTAGAAGACAATCACCACGAGGACCGACTTTGGGAACCACTGCGCTAGTGTAACATATTGACCTGCCGTTTGCTGACGTACAGAAACAGAAATGCGGTTCCCGGTTTTCGCTCAGAGTGATATATCTTCTTGTTTGTCCTATCTGTGTCGCTTTGAATTCAAATATTTTAACATAAAGTTCTGTTCTGTTCTCTGAAGTGCAGTTTAACATGATGAACTGCACTTCATCACGAATCACTGAGCCGAATATATGTTTGCTTTTATTGTTTGTGATGTTTTTGGAGCCACGAGAAATGTAGCTTCTCTGTTTCACTCAGAGTGAGACCTCTTCCTTCGCATACGCTCTGTGTCTTGACGTGGCAACGGCTGCAGCCATATTGTTTTGCTTCGTTGTCAGCGCGAGGAGAGGAGCGGCGGCGGCTTCGCAGCGGCGGTAAGTTCTCACTTTCTTTTGAAACACTTTCTCGGCTGCACTTGAGAGATCTTTGGCTTCCTCTGGAACACATTCTCCTCCCGTATGGGCTGTAGCTGCTTCTGGGCAGCCGAAGTGAAGCTGCCATCCACCCGCCTGGCAGCAGGAGATGACCTGAGGTTTAAACGGATTTGTTTAGCATCTTTGGGAGTCCACATATATCAGCTGTAGACACAAAACAGACCGTGAACCTAGTGATGTCAGTCAGGCTAAAGACCTGTACTGTCCTACACACCTTTTTTTATACATATATATAGACATGCTTAAAGTTAATATGAGCCAAAGCATAACCAAGTCAGTGAAAACTGCCCACCGGTGTTGGTTGGTCGGTGGGTTTGGGTTTTATATATTTATAAAATTACAATAAATATATTGAGAATTGGATAAATGATCTCGTAGCTGAAGGATTGACCACCCAGGAGAAGTAACTTTCCTCACAGACATTTAAAGTGATCAATAAGCATGATGCTGCTGCAACATCCTGCATTTGTTCTCTGAAATGCAGGGCGTGGGGGACTTGAAGTTTCCCATAGGCCTTTAAACTTATCCATGTTTCATCATGTTTCCACTTAAAAGGTCAGTGTATTTTATGCATAATTGTAAAGTGCTATAAAAATGACACCTAGATTTCTAAACCTTTTGCAAAAACGGTGGAATGGATTATGTAGTAAAGCCCACTTTATTCTGGGAGTCTTAAATAAATCCAGTATGGAAATTATTACTTAATAATAAACCTGTGGGGGATCAGTCTGATGATACCGTGTTGCTTTGTTTTATCAAGTCAATATTCGCCAAGATTACATATTTTACCTCTAACATAATTGTGCAAAAGGCCTTGCATACCGAGCCTGAAGGTTTCTTCCCAGCTTGTTCATTTTCTCTGATGCCATATGAAGTGGTTGATGTCAAGTCAGTAATTCCACACAATGATCTAGGATTCCTCAGATGGATAACTCTTTGCCATTTAGCATCGTAAATGGAATTTCAGTACATTGTATTATTACTGTCGTCGTACTGGAATGCACATGACTGATTTTGGAGCAGTCTGATTAGATTGCATTGAATTACATGTAAGCTTCATGATTAGGCAAAGTGCATTGAGATGACAGTTGTGAGTTGGTCCCATGTACATAAATGCTTTGAATAGATTCACACAGACTCCACAGCACACTGGCAGAAAAAGGAATGAGGAGAGAATCCAGTTTCTCAATTCAAAAAAATACAAAAACACTAGAGCTGCACCAATCTGATATTAATATCTGATACCAAATTTGGTATCGATAACCTAAAAAGCACTAAGCTGTTTTAATCATCCCACAACAATTCCATAATAATTTGACAACCATCAACTGCATTGATTTAAAACAGAAAAGCAGCAATTATTCCTACGACATGAAAATTGTGTTGTGATCAGTTGCAGAAGAGAGACGAGTCAAAGTTTGACTCTTTAGCGGGACTTGATTGATATATTTGACCTTTGAACCCTGACGTCAACTGAGCATTGTGCTTGTTTATTTTTACTGCACTCTAAATCTGCCAACCCCCCACAGCTTTCCTGTGACCTTGTGACCCCTGCTCCGACATGGCCACCTTCGCCGAGTACATCGCTCAGAATGAGGAGCGTGACGGCGTCCGCTTCAGCTGGAACGTCTGGCCGTCCAGCCGCCTGGAGGCGACCCGCATGGTGGTGCCGGTGGCTGCTCTGTTCACACCTCTGAGGGAGAGGAGCGACCTGCCCCCGATCCAGTATGAACCCGTCCTGTGCAGCCGGGCCACCTGCCGAGCGGTCCTCAACCCACTCTGGTACGCCTCATCTGCTGCCCTTCCACCTGTGTGTTACACACCGGTCTGTGTAGAACTTTGTCCCTTAGAGATACAAATCAGCGTTCACCGATTTGATTATTTATTTTTTTTTAGGGTCACAGTTTAATTCTCGAACTAATTTTTCTATTTAAACAGTTTAGAGATTCTGTTGAAATTAATGACATTAAATTTTGATTTATTTGAACAAGTAAAGTGTCGCATAATTAAGAAAACAATAAAATGTCATAATAGTAATCAAACTTAAAAAACCAAAACTTCCATATGCAGTTTGCAGTGGAGTAAGAAGAAAACAAACCCCCAGCTGTCTCATCCAAATATGTCCTATACTCTATTTATTTATACATCTAATTTAAATTACCAGTAGATAAAAAAATAATTATTCAAAATATTTATGTTTTTTTTCCCCTCTGCATCTCTACTGTCCCTCTGTCTTCCTCTCCACCTGTTTCAGCCAAGTGGACTACAGAGCCAAGCTGTGGGCCTGTAACTTCTGCTACCAGAGGAACCAGGTGAGTGGGGTCCTGCTGTGGGCAACGGGAGAACAGCGATCCAGAGTGGCTGACCCCTGACCCTCCTCTTCTCAGTTTCCTCCATCCTACACCGGCATCTCGGAGGTGAACCAGCCTGCAGAGCTGCTGCCTCACTTCTCCACCATCGAGTACGTCGTGCAGGTGAGAAAGCTGCGGCGTGAGACTGACGAGCGGCTCGCCTCGCTGCCAGATGCTTGACTGACTCTGTTTTCCGGCACCAGCGGGGCCCTCAGATGCCGCTCGTCTTCTTGTACGTGGTGGACACCTGCATGGAGGACGAGGACCTGCAGGCTCTGAAAGAGTCCCTGCAGATGTCCCTGTCTCTGCTGCCCCCCACCGCTCTGGTGGGACTCATCACCTTTGGGCGCATGGTTCAGGTCCATGAGCTGGGCTGTGAGGGGATTTCCAAGAGTTACGTGTTCAGGGGCACAAAGGACCTGAACGCCAAGCAGCTGCAGGTAAACGGGATCCTGGTCCTTTACGGTATCGTTTATCATTTATCGTGATAAGAATTTAGATTTGTCTTTTTCACAATAAATTCCAATTGACGATGTTGCAAAGCACCCAGAGCTGATTCAGAATCAAAATATGCTTTCTTGATCCTGATGGGGAAATGTATTTGTCGAGAGGCTACTCCCATCCAAAGTGTTAAACATTAGCAAATATAAAAATAACAATAGTATTTTAAAATTTTACACAACTGTGAAATTACAAGTCATTTAAATTTGGCCTAAAAACAAAATAAATCAACTGAAATAAGAACAAGTAAGCACATGGAAATACATCAGTCTATAAGTCTATGTTTTAGTTAGTTTAGTTTTTATTTTTAGTGTTTTACAATGGTACAACAAAATATTGTGATAAAACCTGAAGTCATGTAGTCCCCCCATTAGTTCCCAATCTCTACCTGTCCAGTTTTTGGTCAGCAGTCTTTAATCCTTAACAACAAAAAAAGAAAAAAATCGAAGACATGGTTCTACGGTAAACAAATGATGATGTGATTTTTGCTGCAGGACATGCTCGGTCTAACAAAGCCCTCTGCAGCTCAGGGTCGAGGGCCTCAAACCTCCCAGCAGCCTCTGTCCAACAGGTAAGCTTATTAGAAATGCTGATCAGCAGATATCCAGTCTGACCCACCAGCACCAATGTTAGAGGCTGTATGGAACCTTTATAAAATAGGCTTTTTGACATATTTGTTAAAACTGTCACTGTGCCCTGACAGTATAATATGAGACAGACAAGCTGTGAAAAATAAAGCTCCTCTACCTCTTCCCTGGGTTCCGACTTCATACCAGAAAGCCTCCTGGTAAGAGCCGGAGGCGGGTCTTACTGCTGTCAATCATACTCCTGTATGCACTGCTCACTCTTGCCCTCTGCTGCACTGCAGCTCCTCCCCCACAACGGAGCCTGCCATGAATGAAAGGCTAGTTAGCATAGCCACCAGTGACGGCGAATTAACAGTTTTCATGTAAAGTAAGGTTGATTTTCCGTCATTAGCACATTTGCAGAAAACCAGTCATCTTGAGTCTGTATTGAATTCGCAGGGCTGGGTGTAATGGAGAGCGCTAAGACTCACCCGCTGGCTGTGATTAGTTGGTTCTGACTAAGCTTTGTGTTTCTGCAGGTGGCAGTAGGACCACTGGGAGAAGGCAGAGGAGCTCGAGTTTATTTTATTTTAGTCAAATATTTATCTCATACTTTCAGGACATTATGATAGTTTTAAAAAATTTCTATTTTTCATAAAAGTAGCATTCTGCAGCTTTATGTTGTTTGATTCCAGTCACCAGTATGTTTAGTATTTTTGTCACTTGATTGAAAGTGTTGTGTCTGTGTGCCGGGCTCCTGCTCCTCATTGTGACATCAGGTTCCTGCAGCCAGTTCAGAAGATTGACATGAACCTGACTGACCTGTTGGGGGAGCTGCAGCGCGACCCCTGGCCCGTCACTCAGGGGAAGAGGCCGCTGCGCTCGCTGGGTGTCGCCATGTCTATTGCCGTGGGGCTTCTGGAGGTGAGGGGTCAGCGCTCGGGTCTCATCGTCATAACGACCTCGTGCAAAATCTGACCGGCTCTCCCTCCACTCAGTGCACATTCCCTAACACCGGCGCACGGATCATGACGTTCATCGGGGGCCCGGGCACGCAGGGACCAGGGATGGTGGTCGGGGACGAACTGAAGACCCCCATCAGGTCCTGGCATGACATCGAGAAGGACAATGCCAAGTTCATGAAGAAAGCCACCAAGGTGAGTCACTTCTACCATCTGTGTCCATAAAGTCAAAAATGTCTTTTTATTCAGTGAAACTTCACTATTAATGCACTTTTCCTACAATTGGTGTGCTCTTACAGTAGTTAGAAGAAGAAACAACCGTCAATAACCACAGCAAAAAGTCTGAAGAGATGATAATTAGACAACTAATTATTAGGCCCATTTTAAAAGTACTTAGAATTTTTGATTTCTATGTCTTTTGTGTCTTTTATAATTCCATTTGTAATATTTTAAAATGTATTTATGAATAGTGCACAGCACTTTGGTCCCTCTGGTGATGTGAAGTGCTTTATTCAAGTTCAGTTCAAATTCAAAAGTACTCAATTGATCCCAAAAATGAAATAAAATCTTGTTGTAACTCATATTAATTCAAATTGTAAAGAAAACTGGAAGTGTCATGGTGTGAGACAGCATCTGCCTTTCTGGAAAACAAGAGATTCTGCAGCCAGAATCAAAGTGCTTTACAAGGCAGCCATTGAACCAGTGAACAACATACCAACTGGCAGACTGCAAAAACACACAATCTTACCAAATAGTTTTGGTTTAGTTTCCGATGCAAATAGATTAGTTCACTTTAGACTCACAAGGACTTTACAAGGAACCTTTTGACAAAGACAAAAAGGAACTGGCTAAGAAACTGACTTGTTTTAAGTCAGTCTCTTAACAGCAATAAAAATGTTCCACTGGTAGATTTTTTCACCTATAACATGGGAAAAATGTCTTGTAAGTTAATAAATCTGCCTAACTATCTACTATTTTTTAGCATCAATATTTGAGAATTATTGACTTAAAACAGCCTCTTAGACTTAGTTGAAAAGTTGTTTGCGAGTTAGTTTAGTTCAAGGGTATCAAGATTTAGTGTTGCTGCGGCGTGGAAAAGCTTTGGTATTTTATTGGCTCAACCTGCTTGCTCAGCTCTGCTGATCAACCAATAGACATGTTTTTCTTGCATATGTGATACTGTTTAAAATGAAATGAACCGGCTCTCTCACTGTGTAAGATTTACTGCCAAAAGGAATTATTATAGTACAGAAATGATTGACCGCACACTAAATCTGTTGTCCTGGAGGTGTGAAGCTGCAGCCTCGGGTTGAACCTCTGTGTCTAAACTGTGTGTGCTGATCTGTGTGTCGCAGCATTTTGAGGCTCTCGCTAGCAGAGCTTCTGCTAATGGCCACATCATCGACATGTACGCCTGCGCTCTTGATCAGACGGGTTTGCTGGAGATGAAATGCTGCCCCAACTACACAGGGTAAGTACAAACATCTGGATGTGGTTGGTTGCTTGTACAAATGGTTATAAGAAGAAAAAAAATTGTTTTGGTTTTTTTTTTCCAATGTTTTTTTCTGTTTTGTCAGAGGATACATGGTGATGGCCGACTCCTTCAACACGTCTCTGTTCAAACAAACCTTCCAGAGGGTTTTCACCAAAGACGTCCAGGGATCTTTCAAGATGGCCTTTTCTGCCACACTTGAGGCCAAGGTATGAAGCAGCAGAGCTCTTCCCCGGCTCGTCTGCTCCACGCAGTAATGAAATGTTGCTCTGTCCTGCTGCAGACATCCAGAGAGATCAAAGTGTGTGGAGCCATCGGCCCCTGTGTGTCTCTGAGCGCAAAAGGACCCTGTGTGTCTGAAAACGTAAGAGTCACTGCTTTGTCCACCCCCTCCCCCCCCCCCCCACACACACACACACAGGCGCACACAGGAACAGAGTGAAATGCTCTCATTATCAAACATGCACACATTTTCAGCTTAGATGCTGTCAGATATGAACACATCCCACAGCAGGTCTAGGATTTTATTTCATGTTAAATCAGGGGAACATTAAGCTGAGATCAGCCCACATATGCATATATTTGTTTTCTATTAGTTTACATTGCAGATTAACTATGATTTGGATTTGGAGATTCTATTTGTGTCCAGTAATCTTCATAATCCTCATCTATCTGGATGTTTGTACTGGTTTGTGCAGCGACAATTTTTTTGTGCTCTTTTGGCTTTAAAGATTATTAATGAAAGTTTAAAGGTCATTTTGATTTAACAAAAATAGGGGAGGTAAAGGTACGGTTCTGGTTGACCCTTTGAACTTTAAACTTTCGTTAATGTCTTGATAGCTGAAGAAACACAAACAAAACATTTAGCTGTACAAACCAGCACAGATGTAGTCGAGTTGATTGACATCAATTTTGTCTGATTTGAAGAAGTTGGGGTCGGGGGGTCTGGTTGACCTTTCATGACCTCTGGAAACATTTCTTCATATCTTTAAGATGATAGCAGCACAAACGAAAAACATTTTGCTGCACAAGAGTCACAGCACTGCTTGAGTTGGTGAAAGAAAACAGCAACTAAGAGTTCAGTTCCTGCCCATTCCTATGTTTTATCCCTGCTCAGTAAATAATCCGTTGGAGTGATGAATCTTTTCAGTGCCGTATAAACGGTCTGAAAACCAAGCAGTGTTGTTAACGCTATGAACCTTCTGGTTTCAGGAGATCGGGACGGGAGGAACCTGCCAGTGGAAGATCTGCGGCCTGGATGCCAGCACAACGCTGGCTCTTTACTTCGAGGTGGTGAACCAGGTATGTACACATGACCTGCATCCAGACCCAGGAGAACGCTGAGGACGGTTTTAACTTCTACATTAAACCTCAACTAGGACTGCATCATATTACAAACACATGAGATATGCAAACATATTGGTGGATGTCACAATAATGAAAACTAAACTTTATATTAAAAAGGCTTGCTGTGTTTCTGATTTAGGCTCAAGGCCAAAGACAATGAGTAGTCTAACCAGCTATTAAAGACAAACAAAAATAATAATTTCCACCTCAACCATATGGTTTTATTGGAGTGATTGTGTCTGTCTGACTAGTGAGGTTCTGGCTAGATTCTAGTTTCTTATTGACTAATTATTATTAGATGAACTTTCATTGCTCTTGATGTAGAAACCTGATATAGAAGTTATTGACTGAGATACTCCAGTTCTGTCATAGTGTGGAGACTTCATAATGATCAAAGTTGATCACAATGTTATTACAATGTGATCAGACAAGAGTTAGCAAAAACTTGAGTTTTATTTAGATTCTTCTGCATTTTTCTGTGTTGTAAACAGTCTGGAACCGTTCAGTATATTCTTAGATCACATATTTTCATATGTAAGAACAGAGTTTTGTTGCTAGCCTGCTCTCGAAAAAAAGAATTTGTGGATCTCATTGTCATGTCCTAAAATAAACAACAGATGGCAGTATAACACTGCAAATTATAATCCAAAATGTTCTGAAGTTACAGATTAGGTTTATGGTTTTATTGAAGACATTCACTGACCTGTTCTGGTTAGATTTTCTATGTATACATAATCTTTTTGCTTCTGACATAACATTAATAAAGTCACAAGTGCAAAGTTCATATATATGTAAGCAGATTATTCCATTATTCGTGAATTATAACTTATATGGTGCCTTAAAAATATAATCCGTTCAGATTTAGATGAATCATTTATTAGTAGCTTTATAGTCCATACATTTACCTTGAGCATGCATTCTCAAACCAGGCTTCTTGGATCTATTGTTTTCTCTGAATGAATTTATTTTTATTCTTTTGCAATATTATAGCTTTGATTCTTCTTCAGTTAGTAGAAGCAATCACCTAATTACTTCTTCTTGCTTGAAGAACTAATTAGCCGTGGTGTGTCCACTGACCAGGTAAAAATAACATTTGTGAGGGTCAGACAAGCCGATAGTCGGTCAAGCTTGGCTGCGTGAATCGCAGAGGTCGGCCTCCGACATGGGGGTTTCAGTTGATTGAGTGGTGGCATGGAGGGTGGTCAGGTTGACAGGCTTCTGGAAACGCTGCTGAGGAAACATCCCAGACCACATCTGATGCAGTTTGTGCAGACTTTGTTTCACTGCTGACCTGTATCTCCTGGACTCAGAGAAAAGTGGATTATTAAAAACGGAATAATAAGATTAACTTTTTCTTTTTTTTTTAACTTTGGTAGGTGTTTTAAAGAGGCGGTGTTGTGTGACTTCCAGGCCTCACAGTAACAGTTTCTTGATAGCTGTGCTCACGTTTTCCCACTGTGTGGAGTCCTGCTTACCTCTGTGTCATGCAGATGACCCAGGGGTTGAAGGCAGCACTGGACAGAACCAGCCAGGTAGACAGAGCCGAACTTGCTGCTGAAATCTGCCGACCGCTCAGCGTCTCGTACGCACACACTGCGACGTACGGCAGCCAACAGATCAACAAATACACTGCGGACAAACATGCCGTTGTTACAAATAACTTTTATCGATCCACATAGCCCCAGCTGGCACTGGGAGAAGTCAGTAAATGTTGCTTCGGGAAACTTTAAAGAAAAAAAATAAATCAAACGATGGCTTTTAAAGTAAATTTTCAGTCAGAACTTCATTTTGTCTGGTAAATTTGCAGTTGATTTGTGTTAGCAGTTCAAGATTCCTTGATGCTTATAATGTAGTTGTCGAATCTGGCTGTAGTTTGATATAACCCACTTTACCCTGGTGAATAAAATAAAATGTTTAACTCCCATGTGTTCTGGAAAACAACACAAATTTATAGGATTTGCCTCAAGTAGAGAAGTATAGAAAAAAAGTTATAAAATTTAATTCCGCATCCTATTGTCTGTGTCCAATTAAGTGTGTCTGTTCCTCCAGACATCCATCTATTCATCTATCCATGCACCTGTTCATCCATCTATGCATTTATTTATCCATTTGTCCTCCAGCCCATCTCTATCCATCCATCCATCCCTCCATACATGCTGTTTTCCTAAGCCTGAGCAGGTATTAAATGACTCCTGCTAAATATCTCAGGGCTGTAGCAACGTTTGACAAACAACCAAGGGGAAATGACAGTGACCAGTCAAAGGCCAAAGAGTAAACCTACCTGAGGTGGTGATCATCACCATGGAGCTCTTCAGGTAGATCTTTGCAGGAACCCTGACACAGTGCGTCTCAGTGCACACAAACATTCCTCTTCTAGCCTGTTTCCTGGCAACGTAGACCATGTATCCATGCACAGAGCACATGGTGAAGATCGGCATCATGATGGTGGTCACCATCCACAGCATCACAAAGTGCTTGTTTTGAGGGACGAACTCTAGGCAGCAGAGGAAGCGGGTCTTGCTGTAAGCATAGCTGCCATATCCCATCAGGGGCAGAGAGGCGAGGAGTATGCAGAAAAGCCACATCAGTGCCAGCAGAAAGCAGCTCCTCCTGGTGGTCCAGATGTTGCTGTAATTGAGGGTGAAGCAGATCTCCATGAACCTGTCCACTGTGACCCAGGTGAGAGACTGAATGGAAGTGGACTGTAAGAGCAGGAGGATGAAGCCGCTCCACTGACAGAGGGCGCTCTTGCTGGGGTATACAGGCAAGGACAGGCTGTTGTGCACCCCTAAGGGAAAGACTAAGAGTCCGATAGCAAGGTCGCTGAGGCTGAAGCTCAAGGTGAGGCCCAGTGTGTCGGGCTGAAGCTGTTTGTTTAGCAGCAACACGGTCACAATGAAAATGTTTCCAAAGACAGCAGCTGTGCCAGACAGAACCATGGACACAGCAAATGGTATCCGTACCTCATTTTCCATCTTCAGATGATCCCTTATGGAACCCTGATCAGACGATACATGTAAGCATCAGTTCTGTCCTCCTGTACTATTGGAGGGAATTTTCACAGTCCTTGGAGGAATTGTTCTCCACTTTTACTTAACTGTAGCTCAAAAACTGGATGTTGGTGAATCGCAGTCGCTAAAGAGAAAAAAGGAGACTCTTTGCCTTCTCTTCGTGGGAAACTCTTAAAAGACTTGATTGTTGTTCTGCAGTTGAAATGGTGTGAGACGAGATCAACGGGGCTTAGAAGAGGCCTGATGAGTCATTGTGTGGATCTGGCTTTCTCTCCCGGACTGATTAGGTAGAACCATAAACAAAAAGCTATAACAGGTTTCAACCAACTTGGGCAACTTTCTTTTTCAGTCCGATTCAGTTTCTGAACGCAGGTCTGTGAACTGCCGATCCTTTCCTTATCTGGACTTCAAATAACAAGATCATGAGAGAGAATTTTTACCTGACATTCAACTCCACATGTTTGTTCCTTGCTGCCCTAGTTTAGGTTTAGGTAGGTGTTCAGATTTAGTCCTCGAGGAAATAAAAAATAAAGATTCCACTCAAAGTTCAGGTCTGGTTCCTGAGGTCCATCACTGTTGGTAAATCCGTATTTCCCATTTGAGCCTGCTTTACTGAATAATGACCGCATGGGGTGTGTCCAGCTCGGTGACTGTGTCTCCACAGAGACCGTTACCATGGTCCTGCATGTCCGTCACCTGCTGCGATGATGACGGACACACAGAAATACATCAACTGTCTGTGCACATTCAGGCACTTTGTATTTACTTTTGAAACAAAAATGGAAAAACAAAACAACAACGAAAAAACCCACTACCTTTTTCGTTTAGTAATCCAAAATGAAAAACCGGATAACAAAACCGTTCTCTGATTTTATGCATTAAACGAAAATGATTAAAAAGAAAGGGTAACAACCGCTCACTTTCGATTTAGTTTTTTTTTTTTTTATGAAGCAACTGGTCTGACCCGGAGGTTCGCTCTGCCCGGTTCACCCTGGGGCTTTTTTATTTACTCGGGAAGAACCAAGCAACCAAGTTTTAGATGAACACCGTGCATACTTTTATTATTCTACACACGAGGTTCTACGGAGGCCCTAAGGGGACATGGAGAAAAAAAAAAAGAAATCCCGACTTAGTTTCTCGAGATCCCGCGAAATGTTTGAAAAATCGCGAGTTACTTTTCTTCGGGGGAGTAGGGGGCGGGGAAAGCATTTTTTATGCGGTAAACGTGGAGGACTGCAGCTGGTTATTAACCATACTTAGGGGCTCCGTAAAAAAGCAACTCGCGATTTTTCAAACATTTCGCGGGATCTCGAGAAAAAAAAAGTCGGGATCTCCAGGAAGTTTCTTGGGATCTCGAGAAAGTAAGTCGGGACACGAAGAAGCTTGTTCACACGAAAAGTAATTAAAAGTCATGGCAACAACGGATGTAAACAGTTGCAAGACATATATTCATGATGTGAGCGCTCACCACATATCAGCCAATCAGAGGAGACGCTGTCGTCTATGTGGGCGTGGCTACGTATTCTGCGTAGTCAGTGGTTTTACAGAGCTGTGGATTCATCACGAATGACAAACTTTTTATGAACTGTGTGATGCCGTGAGAGCATCACAGAGTGGACGGATCCAGCTGCACCATGTCCGCAAAATACTAAAACAAACCATTATTCTCTTACCACTTCCTGTCGTCTTCTTTGTGGTTTTCATCAGTAGTAACGTCCAAATGTTGTTCACTTGACTTTTGTGATGTGAAAATAAGTTTTCTGAAATACATCTATTTTGATATGCTGAAACTCACGCCTCACCCCAATGCAAAAATTGTGTGGAATTGCCCAAAATGGAAGCTACAATCAGAAGCCCACTTTAGCTTTGTATACAAAACACAGTCAGGGCATAAAGTGTTCTGTGTGTCATGATCAAATTAATCGTACACAGCTTTGGACATATGTACACAAACGGGTCTCTAGACAGTATGTGGGCAGAGAGAACACTTGGGTCAGGCCACTTGTCTCAAACAAGCTAAATGGAGCTGTCACTATCAGGACTTTTCCCCCAGTTTTTTGTGTTCAAAATCGGAAATCGGACAACAGTTTATCCAATTTGGTTTAAAAATTTGTTTCCCTTAAAACAAAACAAAAAAAAACATACTGCCTGAATGCAATGAACCATAAGCACACACACACACACACACACACACACACACACATATATTGTTATCCAGTGTCAGGAAAGTCAACACTACCTGAAAGTCCAATATCCTGTGTGTGTTTGAGTGGACAAACGTGAGGTTTAAACCACCTTACTGAGGACCTTTACTGCACTGTGGGCACAGATGATCAAATCGTTTAATTTGTGATATTAGAACAATATAACAACAACTTGATATTTAAAATAAGTTTAAACGCAGAGACCAAGACAGAAATGGTGTGGCCTTGGTTTCAAGGTTCAGTCATCCCCTCCTGTCAAAGTGTCCACACAAATATAGCATGTGTTGATCAGTGTTAGTTCACGTGTCACCACACCTGAATCGGGTAATAGCAGGTGTTCTGTGTCTGATCATTATGGTCCTGAACCTCAGACCTCTATCTGTTCATATCTGGTTATATTTGTTTTTGTGACTTCATCTACTGAGAGCCGATGAAGCTTCTGCTGTTTGCCACATCACAACAAGTCATTGTAAGAGCATGAGCTCCTCTTGCATTTCAGCTCTGAACGCTGAGTACTGTGCTCTTGATGAGGAGACACAGTTCAATGCAAATGCAAGACAATAATGAATAAATAAAGTCGGCCCACACTTTAGAAACATGGTTTGTTTTTCTAAGCTGGTCTGATGATGGTGCAGACTAACGACTAACATCAGATTCTTTTTTGAGATCTTGGCATCATTTCCAGAAAAGGGACTTTGCAGAAAATAAAAAAATGAATCTTCCTTGTACATATAACTCATTGTTTTTGCAGAGTTATAGGCTCTTGTGATGCTTTTTATTGGGAGTGTTTCAAACACGACCCAGAGAGATGTGAAGGCTTCAGTTGACTTCATCTACACATCTAAAAATTGAGAGTTTTGGTTTTTGGCCGATACCGTTGATGAGTTTCATCGGGGTAAACATGGTTTGTTGAGAAAAGGAGTAGAATTATGCAGCCCTTCTGATTTAGTTTGATTTTTCTACACTTCATTTTACAGTATAAGTATACCTGAAGCAAACTTTCAACTTCTGAAAATTCTTCTGCTTTGTTTTTGTTGAATTTACTACAAATACATTTTCTGTTGTTCCTTTTTGTCTATGATAAAGTCTTTGGATATACTGTGATCAGTAAGCATTACCCAAGAACCAAAGTGCATTTGTCAAAGTGTTCACCAAAATATAGACTGTGCAAGTTTTTGGAACTCACTGAAATTGTCTTTGATTATCCATGTGGCAAAAACCACATGATCCAATTCTCTTACTAATCGTCCTCTTGACCCACCTGAGTACTGTTGCTGGACGATCCCTCCATACAGGTAACTGATGTTCCTGCTTCTGGTTCTTCCTACAGCACAATGCTCCAATCCCTCAAGGTGGCCGGGGAGCCATCCAGTTCGTCACGCAGTACCAGCACTCCTCAGGGCAAAGGCGCATCCGAGTCACCACCACTGCAAGAAAGTATGACAACACAACCGCGCACATAACATATTAAAAACCATATAGTTCCGTCTAGAGATGCACCGATCCCTTAAGTCAGTTCAGCATAAAACATTGAAAATGTGATAACGTACTAATAATACATGACTTCATGTCTACCTTTGAACGTTTATAGACAAGAAAATCCGTTTTAAAAACTCAGTCTCTCATTCAGATGTGACAGAAAATAAGAAGCTGTCATGAAAACAATTTTTTTGCATCCTTTTGTCGCCCCACATTCAGCGTCACAAGTTCCCAAGTGTTGTGCGTTGTGTATGTGAATAGTTACAGCGATGTGTTTCTTTCAGCTGGGCTGATGCTCAGACTCAGATCCAGAGTATAGCGGCATCATTCGACCAGGAGGCGGCAGCCATCTTGATGGCCAGGTTGGCGGTTTACCGGGCAGAAACGGAGGAGGGACCTGATGTTCTTCGGTGGTTGGATAGACAGCTGATCAGACTGGTGGGAAGCAGGGTCTACATAGTAACACATTTGAATGAAATATGAAAAAGTCAACAAGATTGAACCTCTTGTTGCTCGATGTTTGTGTGCAGTGCCAGAAGTTTGGCGACTATCACAAGGACGATCCCAACTCGTTTAGGTTTTCGGAGACGTTCTCCCTCTATCCCCAGGTGACCTGCATGTCACAACAACCGTCACCGTCCAGCTGTTCCGTCCTGCTTTCCCTAAATGTTTTTTTTTTCTTCCTTCCAGTTCATGTTCCATCTGCGGCGCTCCCCGTTCCTGCAGGTGTTCAACAACAGTCCTGATGAGAGTTCCTACTACCGACACCATTTCAACAGGCAGGACCTGACCCAGGCCCTCATCATGGTCCAGCCTGTGCTGTACGCCTACTCCTTCAACGGACCGCCTGAGGTAACGAGCCTCACAGTTTACCGTTTAAGACGAGTTTCTGTTTGACAGTTGGCTCCCTTCATGTCCCTCACAGGCCTCCGTAGTGTTTCCCACAGATCTGTTGATGTGATAAGCTTCCAGATGATGGAGTCTTTGTGTGCAAAATGATTCACACTCCTTATACTGGGGCAGTATTATGCAAAATAACTTTTCTGAGCGTAAATAATGTTATAATGTTATCTAATCATCAAAGACGTACATGGTGTGCTTTTTTGACTCTTTCGTGCAAGTTTGAGAAATCCTTTCATCTCCATGGCAACTATTCTGTGCAAAACACCCTAATGAATTTAGCAGTGCCTTTGAGGCACAGCTCCTCCTCCCTCTCCTGCTTCTAACAGGACATTTTTCAACTAGAAAACTGCTTCTCAGAGTCTGGTTAGACAGACTCTCTCATTCTAGCGCCGGATTTGCTGATGCATTTCCGCCCCTTCGCCCCCTGCAGGGAGCGCTGTGCACAGGGAGCTTTAATGTCGTCAACCTGCTGACCGATAAGAGATTGTGTGTGTGTGTGTTTCAGCCGGTGCTCTTGGACAGCAGCAGCATCCTGCCGGACCGAATCCTGCTGATGGACACCTTCTTCCAGATCGTCATCTACCACGGAGAGGTACAAGCTACTTGGAGGAGGTGTGTGTGTTGGCTCTGGAGCAAATGTGTGTGTTAACGTCCGTCTCTTTCAGACTGTGTCTCAGTGGAGGAAGGCTGGATACCAGGACATGCCCGAGTACGAAAACTTCAAGCACCTCCTCCAGGCTCCAGTGGACGACGCCCAGGAGCTGCTGCACACTCGCTTCCCCATGCCGAGATACATCGACACGGAGCACGGCGGCAGCCAGGTGGGGGCGCTGTCACACGCCGGCTCTTCACTCGCACAGACATACGTCTGACACGGGCGTTCAAGGTCATGAAGGAAACAAAAGAAAACCTTTTGAAATGATTATAAATAAACAAAGATAAAATCTGAATTTCTGAAAAATAAAGGTTTCCTCCCACTGATTCACACGGCAAACGGAAAAAAACTGTTTCTCACCACCCTGCAGAATCCAGTCAAGGTTATTTTTTGTAGAATATTTCAGCAACAAGGCAGCTCAAAGAGCTTCACATGATGAAAATTATTATGAAACGAGCTGCAAACATTACATTTTGTTAAATGCCATCATCAAATAAATGAATCGTTTCAGTTACTATTAATCAAAGGGAAGTCTAAGCTTTGATTTAAAATAACTCAGTATTTCGTCTGTTTTGGAGTTTTCTGAAACTTTGCTCTAGATTAGAGGAGCATAAAACATGAATCCTGCCGCTCAAAGAAGCCAGATTTTTTGAAACATTTCAGTTGATTCAGAATATGAAATAAAAATAAAATAAAACCTTGGCAATGTTGGTTTGTTCACCAATGTCCAGAATGTTGTAAAAACCCCTGAAAAAAAAAGCAGAAATATGATTCTAGAACATCTGTTGAAGAACAGATTCCCACTGATTGTCTTCCATAAGCGGCCTGCTGCCTTATGGGATTAAGGTTGTTATAATTAACTAAAACTAACAAAAACTGAAATAAGTAAAAATGACGATTAATATGGAAAACCTACAACTAGTTATGTTGTAAATTATAGATCTAATATCCTTGTTTCTTGTGTTTATGAGTCTATTAGTTTTTCAAACGGATGTGAACTGGATTACGGCGCTCCATGTTCCTTTTGGCGGCGCTCACACTAGTCTGCAAAAAAGCAACAGGGAATGTTGGGAGAAAACACCAGTCAGTCGCTTCACAATAATTGAAAACGTTTTTTAAAATGGTTTCTTCTGTTGAGTCTTCATTTGCCAGTTTATGCATAAATAATCACAGTGCAATATTTTGACCTTTTTAAATTCTGCACTTAAATATTTACCAAAATATAAAAAAAAACTAAAACTAGTTTTAGCAGTTTAGTGCAGCACAGTGGCGCAGCTGGTAGAGCTGTTGCCTTGCAGCAAGAAGGTTCTGGGTTGCTTAGTTTTAGAGCAAACTAAAACTAAGCAATCCATCCATCCATCCATCCGTTTTCTAACACCCTTGTCCCTAGTGGGGTCGGGAGGTGCTGGTTCCCATCTCCAGCCAACGTTTGGGGCGAGAGGCGGGGTCACCCTGGACAGATTGCCAGCCTGTTGCAGAAACTAAGCAATATTGAACTAATAATAAATAATGAAACCAGCAAACGCACTATAAAAACTGATCAAAAACTAACTGAATTAGACAAACAAAAAGTCACAACAAAATAAAACTAAACTAACAAAAAACCCAGAACTGTTTAACATGGTGTCTCTGAAACACTCTGAGCAGAACCTTCTGTATGTTTCCAGGCTCGTTTCCTGCTCTCCAAAGTCAACCCTTCTCAAACTCACAACAACATGTACGCTTGGGGACAGGTAAGGACCCCGCCAGCGACCTTTGACCTCGGCCGATCAGACAAAACGCTGACGGGGTTTGCTTCTTTTGTGCAGGAGTCCGGGGCTCCCATCCTCACTGATGACGTCAGCCTGCAGGTGTTCATGGACCACCTGAAGAAGCTGGCCGTCTCCAGCGCCGCCTGACCCCGCCTGACCTTGCCTGACCCTGCCTGACGCCGCCTCATGCATGCGTTCGCTGCCTGAACCGAGCAACAAGCACTCCGTTTCTGTCAGTGTTACTTTCAGCAGCAGGTCCAGGACATTTCCACTCAATAGTTTGTTTTCATTTTGGTGCGTAGTCACACGGCCGCTCCTGCGCTGGTCAGTAAAGATTCTGGTCTAATCTGAACCCAAGCAGGTCAGGACCGCGCCTGCAGAGCCGTAAGCAGCTCTGGTGTCTTTTGCGTGTCGGCTTTGTTTCATCTAAGTGTTACAAACATTTAAAGTAAGAATTTTAAAGAGTTTTCCAGCATGACATCCAACTCAGGTCCCAACTGTAACCTGAGAGCAGCATAGCAACCAGCTTAGAGTCTTTGCAGTGAATGTATATGGGAAATAATTTCACAAACATTCAAGCAGCTGCTTCATTGCCACCATTTATTTCCTCACTTGTTTTGGTTTTACTGTGTTTGTTTCTATTTATGTGAGCCAGTTCATTGTCTTCCTCGACTGGTTTCCTTAAAGAACCCGTTTTCATTTCAAACACTTAAGAGTTTTGCCCAGGCAACTGAATGCATGTGTTCCTGTCATTCTGTCTGTTTCATGTTTGCAGTAAAGCTGTGCTGTGGAGAGCCCACTGATGTCTGTGTTTTCCTTCAGATTTAGCCAGGAAATGAAAATGATCATGAGCTGGAAGGTATAGCTGCACTGCCCCCTTCTGGACTCTAAAGGCAACACCCGAATCCCATTTCCAATAACAATTTTTTTTTTTTTTTGGGCAAGGCAATTTTATTTGACTCAAAGTGCTTCACACAATTACAATGAGAAATAAAACAACAAACGAGCAAAATGGAAAACTGTTACATCACAGTGGTAGAGTAATAGAAAATGATGACGGGCTAAAAAACAGACTGCAGTCTGATGTTCCATTTAACTTGTTGTGTATCAAAGGCAACTTTAAAACATCTGGAGCTGCTTGGCTTGTTCCTGACAACGCTTCATGATTGACCATCAGGTTCCATCCATGCTTGATAGAACTTTGTGTTTTCTCTCTGCCAGAAACTCCTGAAGAAGACTCACTTTACAAATTGCTAAAAAATGAATAAAGGAATGAGGTTTAGTCAAAGTCTAATTCTAAATCTCATTCATTCTCTCTCCTCTCCTCCCAGAAATAAACCTCCACATTTTTCTGGTCATTTATATTTAATTCCAACAAAATACACAGAAGTTTGTTTTTACAGAATCATACGTGATCCTGTGTGCTGGCTGTCAGTGCTGATGCTGTTTACCAGTTTTGCTGATGTCAGAGCCCAGCAGCTTTCAGAGCGCTAAGTGTTAACACGCCCATTCCATTTCAAACCATGAGAAAACCTTTGTCAGAAACGGCTCTCCCCTCCACGGCCGTACTTCCTGTCATTCTTTGCACAGTGCCGCCTGGAAATGCCTAAGTCACCACTTACCCTATCAGCTTCCCTGCGCCTTTCCACTGTTTGTTCAAATCCGAGCTGTGAGCAAGTCCAAAAAGAATAGAAGAGCGCTGATAAGACGTGTCCTGACTTCTACATGCACCGTCTCTTTAACACCTCATACTTTAGTGGACACGGCCTTTGTTAAATCCAAGTGTTTCAAAAGCAATGGAACAAGTGTATCTAATAAAGTGGCCACTGAGATTAAAGAAAAGCCACCTGCTGCTGTCGCATGACCACTCCTCAGGATTCAACTGGGAATTGGAGAATACTCGCAAGCTGAGGTTTTGGTCTGAATGTCTCAGGGTTTTTCAATCTGATTAGTTGACGGCATCCCTGTGCAGGAAAACAGCTGACCATATCAAGACCCAACACACTTCCTGTCCAGGAGGAGAGAGAGGGAGGCTGCAGGGGGGTCAGGAGGGGTGCTGGGTGTGGGGGAGTGAAGCCAGCAATCTGCCAGCACAGCTACTGTGAAGGAGGAACCGGAGGAAAGAAATAAGAGGTAAACTGGAAGAAGAAAGAAGTTGTTTTTTTTTTTCCAGAGTCAGGAGGATAAAACTGTAAAGAGTGGAGGAGACGATAACCTGAGAACAAACAACAGAAAGAGGGAGAGGAGAAGGAAAAGAAGCAACCCAATCAAAACCTGGACGAGTAACGAACGGTAAGAGAGACCACATAAACCAGATGGAATACTGATTCATTTATTTCTGGGTGTTTTTTTTGTGTGACATTTTCTTAGTAAAATTTCAGCGTAGAAAATCTGACACAAATAACACGAGGAAATGATGTAATTCATTTAGTGAATAGTCACTGAAATAAATTTCAATTAAACACAGTTAAATTCAGTTTATCACTTCATGACTATACATCCTGGAAATACTTAACTTCCAAGAAGAATCAGCTTATGGCCAATGGGTCCATGCTCCCTGGGTCTGAACTGGTTTGTTTGCACTCTGTTAAACTGCTTGTGGCAGACGACCATTCATACTGCACCAGGTTCTGCTTCTGCTGGAGGTTTCTTCCTGTTAAAGGGGAAGAACAGGAAGAAACCTGTTAAAGGGTAGGTTTTCCTCCCCACCCTAATCCTACCTGCATGGTGGGGTTAGGGTTCTGGATTCTGTTGCTTTGTTCCCGTCCAGGAGGACTCTGTACAATCTGTTGGGTTTCCTTACATAGAAACTTCTTTTTTTAGCTCTTTTATATAATGAAATGAACTTGATGCTCTGTTTGATGACTAGGATCAATCAGAATGTGTGTGTGATTGAACTGAAATTACTTTTTTTTTTTTTGTAAAGTGCCTCAAGTTAAATTGTGCCATATAAAAATAAAAAAGAATCTGAATTAAAATGACATAGTTGAGCATAAAATTGCGAGAACAAATCGACCACTTGTTGAATTGTCCTATTCCTGACCATCACGGCTTTAATAAGTAATATTGCTTATTTTGACAGTGACGTCATCGCCAAAGGGGGCGGAGCTTGAAGAAATGGAATTTTGGTTCTGCTGCTGGTGGAGTTCCCTTTGGATGGTTGTCTTCCTGCTGAAAAATGTCTCCACCGCCTTGTCCTCACAGACTAAATACAGTCTGAGCAACAGCAAAGCTTCCTTTGACACAGCCATGATGAACTGCCGTCCTGGTGTTCTGCCCTCTGTGGCCACACAACAGGAGCTCCAGGAAATATTCCAGCTTCTCAACAAGTCAGAGTCATTTCAGGAAAATATCACTGTCTGGGTCGGACTGAGGAAGCCTAAACACGAATGCAGTACTGATGGACTGCCCCTGAGAGGATTCAAGTGGGTAGAGAACGTAAGCCAGGAGGACAGCGCCATCAACTGGCTGGAAGAGCCAAAGCTCACCTGTGCAGCGCTCTTATGTGGGGCTCTGAGGCGACAGCATGTCCAGTCAGCTGTTACTTGGGGCTTAATCCCAACCAGCTGTAAAACCCACTACCATTTCATCTGCAAAGGGAGCGATGCGCATATACAACTACAGCTGACAACAAGCCCGACAACATCAAAACTCGACTCGGCAACGTTCCTTCCTAACGTCCCGACATCTGATCCAGAATCCTGTGAGCATTCCAAAGGCCTCGATCATCCCAGCATTCGCTCCCTGATGGCTGATTCCAGCAACAGCAAGAAAGTCCTGGTTGAGTGCTGGTCTGCCACAAAGTTAACACTGTCCTGTTCAGGAGTTCCTGCTGTTTGGCGAGTGCTGAATGGCTCCCTCGCTAATTTCAGCATCATCTGCCAGAAGTGTGAAGAAGGTTTCCAGAAAGACGACTCAGGGTTCTGCGTCGACGTGGATGAGTGCAGCACCGGGAAACCCTGCCAGCACACCTGCCAGAACACCGAAGGTTCCTACAGGTGTGTCTGTGCCGATGAGCAGGACTCTTCATGTGAGAGTGTAGCATCAGGTACATCTGACAAGAAGTCACTGTCACACATCCTGATCCCCGTACTGGCTGTGGTTGGTGTGCTGCTGCTGATGCTGGTCATCGTTGGCGTGGTGAAATGCTGTTTAAAGAGGCGCGAGAAGATGAAGACCAAACCATAAATAACAAAGAACCCTGTATATACCTCTGAAGACATGTTAAATAACTTTTGATGTTATAATCTTATTCCCTCATCAACAACATACCTGGAGTGTTGCTTTGATTCTTCCACGCATCTTTGAGAAATCCTTGAATCTCCCATGGCAACCATTGGGGTTGCATAAACACTCACAAAGCGCTAGCTAAGTTCTTCCTTGAAGCTACAACCAAGCTTCTGCTCTACACAGTACCCTGCCCCTACTCAGCTCCTTCAGACTAGTGGCAGCAGCAATTAGCAAAACCTGGTGGAACTGGGAGTTTGCTGAGCTCATCATATGAACTATTACTCAATGCAACGCTACAAAGAACGGTTGTAAAGGGCACAATGGAGGAGCATTTTTATGATGACTTCTTGTAGGTTTAGTGTTGGGTCTTCTTAAAGAGACAGAGGTATCAAATTGCAAAGTTAAATTTCTTTTTAAGTCATATTTGATGTATATAGCATACTGACTGTAACATAGTCTTGATTGTGCTGTAAGAAGGCACTATGTGCCTGAATACTGCCCTTTAAAACCAAGGAATTACAAATTATAACTTTGAAATCATCTTACCTAATAACTTCTCCCTTATTGGTATGAACCGGAGTGATTTTATTGTATATTTCTCAGTAACTGTAAAATGGGGGAATTATAAATAAACCACATTTAAACTGAATTGTTTTGAACGGTTGTAAAAAAAAAAAAAAAAAAAGCAGCACTCGGGGAAATTAATCTGTAATCATGATTTATTTGTTAAATAAAGATTTGCTTTTAATGTTTTCTGTTGCAACTCAGATTCTTTCAGAGGTCCACTCAGTTTCTCCAACAGTCAAAAAGTCAGGACAGTTTTCCTCATAACATCTGTTGGACTTCATTCATTTTTGTCTCTCTGCACCTCCCAGGTCCGTTAACCAGTTCCAGGACCCAACCAGAACCCCTCCGTGTAAATGACCTTGACAAATAATAAGATCTGATTCTATATAAAAGCAGGCTTTAATGCCGAAAAATGAGCAAGTGTTACAAGCCATACATGTCATTCAAATGGAGCAGATACATTCACCGTTACAGAGTTACATTCACTGAGCTCACCTTATGAGGCAAAGATTGTAGCAGGAGTTTAGCTTCTTCTTCTTCTCTGCAATCTGTACCCTCCCTAAAGGGTCGTCTAATCAGCTTCAGTCTGTTTATGTGTGACTGATGGCGGTAACACATAGACATGGTTATGTAAGCTGCAGCATGTGTGTGTAAGCAGATAAAAGAGGCAAAAAGAGACAGAGGAAAAGACAGAATCCCTAACACATCCATGGTGTTCAACATTCAGGTGCTCAAACATTTTTGTGAGTTTAATGGTGAAACTATAACAAGGCCAAAAATCTGGGACGAAGTACAGTGTAATCCCATTTTCACAAGTGTTTGTCGTCTTCAAAACAGGGATGTGTTTAGAAAGTGGCTTCCTGTTGTATGCTGGAGCCCAGCACTAAGAAGACAGGAAATGTTTCCCCTCAGATCGTCTTTATCAGGGTTGGCCGGTTGGCAGAGCACGTGCGCCACATTCTGGTCCTTAAGGCGGTTCTTCTGGGTCATTTGGCCATTTGCTGCATGACGTTTTCACCTGCTTCCTGCCAAGTTATTATTCATAAGGGCAATTGGTGTCAATACAAAATAATAATAATAATTAAAAAGTCCTCGACACATGCAAATTCATGAAGAAATCCTGCCCTCGACCCCAAACTAGACTTTGTCAAATGGGATGTCATGTGACTTTTGAAGGTTATCTGGCTCCATTGTAATAACATCTGAACCCTCCGCAAAAGTATTCAAATCTTTCAATAGATTTTCTGTAAGTCTCAAGCATGTCTGGCACGGCTTACCGGGGCTGCAGCCCGGGGCCCCGGCGCTCCAAAGATGCTTTGTATTTTTGTGAATGAATACGGTCAGATTGCCTTCCTTACCTTTATCACTGGCTAAGAGGATTTTGGCGGTGTTTTGAAAAAACTGTCTGATTTGTTCTGGCAAACATCCATCGTGAATGCTTGATTCTTATTGGTCCAAGTTGGACGTTTCTTACACTTTGGGGCGGAGCTTCAGGGAGAGATTTCTCATGACAGCGGACAACAGAATGAACGACAGTGAGCGCAGGAACAAAAGAAAAAGAAGAGCACAACCAAGAGGCGATGAAGAAAATATCCAGGCTATCAGGGTTTTTTAAAACTCATATTGGACATGGAACAGAACCATTGTCCCTCTCCGCTTCTCAAGACGTTGCTAACAGCGGTTCTATGGTCCGCCAGAACCTGGGGAGTCAGAGGCGGCGGAAGGGCGAACTTCTTCTCCAGGAGGAGCGATGACCACGGATAATCCGCACAGTACTGATCCTGCGCTTTGGGTAAAAACTGCTTACTGGGCTGAGCAAGAAGCAGGAAATATGGATTGAAAGCTAGCTCCAAATGGTGAGTACATCCAAACACAGCTGAGTTCTCCTCCATCCACCGCGGCTGTGTTTGTATTTTAAACGATGCTAAAAGTCAGCGAAGCTTTGAAAAAAAAAAGCAACTGAACTATTCAAAGAGAAAGAAAACAGCTAAAGTCACAGAAAAGTCATATGACTGCTCTGCTCGCTCAATGCAAAAAGCGGAACTAGCTTTAGCTTCCAGCTAGCAGCGGCGAGGCAAAGGGCCGACTGGACAAATGAGCTCGAGCTTCCCGCCCTGCCCTGACAGCAGCTACAGTCCAGTCATCACTGAATAAAGGTTCTGACCAGGTTTGGCTCTCAGAGGGGAAATAACCTGACTGTCTGAAGTTGGTACGGAAATAAACCTGATAATTACAGAGAAAGATACAGTTGATAAAAACTGAAAGAGGGAGAGAGACAGATAAAGATAGAAATGAAGAAGGATAAATAAATATTGTGCATAGAGGATGGATGGAGAACATAGTCAAATTTTTCTTCCTTAGGAAAGCTCTGTTGAGTAGACACCCTTTCCTTTGTCTTCCCATGTGAACACAGACATAAAACACATGTGTTTGATTTAAGGTATAAAATGTTGAAAATACATTATTATTACACAAGCCAGCCTGTAAGCTGGCCTGACAAGTACAGAGGGGATTGACTGTTAATTTGCTCAGTGCTCAGATTCTGTGGTTGTTAGCAAAAAAATCTGACTCTTTGTCTGTTTTGACAAATGTTTAGATGTTTACTATATTATCACTGAGCAAAGAAAAATCAGAACTTGCACAAGAAATTAATTTTTTTAAATTTCATTGGGAAAGAAATGATCTTTGTACATCCCAAACCCACCAAAACTTGATAATTTCGGTTTTCATGGCAAACAGTCTGGACGCTGATCCACTGTAGGCTTTGTTTTGTAGGATATGCTTTACTTTGAAAGTCCAGCATAGTTGTATTTTCAGGTGTAGTTCAACATGGAAACCTGGAACTCTGCGGGAAGTCGTCTTGTGATTGGAAGGCTGTAGGTTTCAGCTTCCTCCTGTCACGTGTTGATGTACTCCTGGGCAAGGCACTTAACCCCAAGGTCCCTATCAATTTGCGTATTTGTGTATAAATGTGTGTGTGATTGTGAATGGGTGAATGTGACGCTTTGAGTCAAAATGATTGGAAAAGCGCTGTGCTATTATCACAGTGTATTCTATCAGCCTGAAGTATAAATGGTAACTATGGAAACTAATGATTTTATTTTGACTTATGCGTGATGACAACTTTTAGAATCCAGTTGCTTGTGGGCGGGGCTTAAGCGGATTTTGTCTCCATTCCATGACATCATCTCTGTTGTTGTGTGATCTCTATGACATCATAAGTGACATTAACACACTTATTACGACTCTTTAGATTTCTACTTCCATTCCCAAAAACCCCGTGGCCTGAACGCATCTCGTGAATCACTTCTGTGTAGATTAACACAATTTTTGTTTCAGCAAATCAATTTCTCAAAGTCGCTTGAAAATACGTACCATTATGATGTCTTACAAAGAATTTATCCCTCGAGGAAATTATGGTGATCAAAACACCGGATCAATTCTCGTGATATCAGAGTTGGAGTTTCGTAACGCACTGAGCGCCAAAGATGACACCATCTCTGCACTGCAACAAGAAAATGCGGCTTTATTGGAAAACCTGCATTATCTCAACAACCAAGAAAGATTCGAGGTAGAACAGCTCAAGTATCAGTTGGAGTCGGAGATAATTAATCATGAAAACGAGATGGCTGCTCTGTATAACGAGCTGATGGAGAGGAGCAATGACTACGAGGATGCCATCAGAACAGCAGAGGAGCTGAAAGCAAATCTGATGGCAGAGAAGAACAAAACACAAGACACAGAGATTTGCTTAGCAAAGCAGGTGGAAGAGACATCCAGACTGCAATCTGCTCTGGAGAAAATGGAGAGAGATTTGGATGAAGGAAGACGGCAGTGGAGCTGGAAAAAGAACGTCTTCTCACCAACAACCAGGAAAGATCCGAAGTGGAACAACTCAAATATCAGTTGGAGTCAGAGATAATTCATCATGAAGACGAGATTGCTGCTCTTTATAATGATTTGATGAATAAGAGCAACGAGCACGAGGATGCCATCAGAACCGCCAGGAGCTGAAAGCAAATTTGATGGCAGAGAAGAGCAAGACGAAGGAGAAGAGATTTGCTTAGCAAAGAAAGTGGAAGAAACGTCTAGCTACAATCTGCTCTGGAGAAATGAAAGAGATTTAGATGAAGGAAGACGGCAGTGGGAGCTGGAAAAGCTGTTCTCACCAACAACCAGGAACGATCCGAGGTGGAACACCTCAAGTATAAGTTAGTCAGACTATATATGAAGCGAGATTGCTGCTCTTTAAAGTGTGAAGACGAGCGAGGATGCCATCAGAACGGCAGAGCTAAAGCAAACTGATGGCAGAAAGAGAAACAAAGAAAGAGATTTGCTTAGCAAAGCAGTGAAGAACATCAGACTCAATCTGCTCTGGAAATGAAAAGAGATTTAGATGAAGGAAACGGCAGTGGAGTGGAAAGTTGTTCTCACCAACAACCAGAACGATCGAGGTGGAACACCTCAAGTATAAGTTGAGTCACAGATGATTGATTATGAAGCGAGATTGCTGCTCTTTATACTGAGCTGGTGAAGAGGTGCAATGCCCAGGAGGATGCCATCAGAACGGCCAAGCAGCTGAAAGTAAATCTGATGCAAAAAGAAGAAACAAAGAGACAGAGATTTGTTAGCAAAGCAGATTAAAGAAACATACAGACTACAATCTGCTCTGGACAACTGGACAAAATGGAAGAGATTTAGATAAAGGAAGACGGCAGTGGGAGTTCTCACCAGCAACCCAGAAAGATCTGAGGTGAAACAGCTCAAGTATCGGTTGGAGTCACAAGACATCTGCTTAGGCAAGTAATTTTAATAAGTCAAAAAAAGAGAGGGCTGCACAGTGGCAGTACTGCTGCCTTGCAGCAAAAAGGTCCTGGGCTCGAATCCCTGCCTGGGGTCTTTCTGCATTGCAATCGCCCTGTGCACGCGTGGGTTCTCTCCAGGTACTCTGGCTTCCTCCCACAACCCCAAAACATGAGAATCAGGCTGAGCGATCTCTAAATTATGCTTAGGTGTCACTGTGTTCATGAATGATTGTTTGTCCTGTCAAAACAAAGCAAAATCAAAGCAAACATCAGTCAGAAAACTGATGTCTACTGAAAAAATATCTCCAACCAAACTATTAAACTGATTGAAATACTAACTGAAGCCCAAACCCCCAAACCTTAACTTCTAACCCCTATCTTCATCCTCCTTCCCTATGTTAGCCCAAAACTCTTACACTTAACACACACGCACGCATGCACACACACACACACACAAACACCTGCACCCCGACATGATAATCCAGCCACGAGGGGCGCACAGTCCCAAGAGCTCCTGGTGCTGGTCCCAAGCCCAGATAAATGGAGAGGGTCATGTCAAGAAGATAATGTGGTTGAAATATTCAAGCATATATCCATGCAGACATCAAAAATTAAAATACAGAATGGTATAAGTGGTGGGTGACTTGTATGTTGAATCAACATTAGGGTTTCAACCATAACTGATTCAATGTAGAATCAACACATATATGCATGCAGATCCACAGTCAGATGAATGTTGGATCAACGTTGATTCCTAACTCATTCATTGTAATTCCAACACATATATGCATATAAATTGACATACAGATGTTGCTTGAATCAACATTGATATAATGTCAGTTAGGAATCAATGTTGATTCAACCATTGCCTGAAGGTGGACCTGCATGCATATTTGTGTTGATGTTACATTGAATCCGTAAGGAATCAATGTTGATTCAACCATCATCTCAATGTGGATCTTCTTCCACATTTGGGTTGATCTTATATTGAATCTAAGTTAAAGAATCATTGATTCATGTACTATTTATGGTCGATGGTTCATCATAACCCAAAACGGGTATTATGTCATTCAAAATTAACTTACATTACTTAAATTCCTAAAATGTGGTCACACAGACTTAAAAATAGCAACATGGCATTTTGCTTAAACATTTTATTTAAAGTCATTCTTGTTGCCGTCCCTTAGGTTGTCTTTCAATGCCTCCCTTTCACTCTGGCGCATAGCAAAGCCATTTCTTGACAGTTTCGCTGTAAGTTTGTTCCGTTAGCCTTGGTTCAAACTGGCAAGCAGCAGCGGAAAGACACAAAAGAAAGTCATAAAGTTAGAGTTTACATCACATACAATTTCTTATTATCCCTCCCTCACTTTGTTGAGGGGTGTTACCCACTCCTATGTCCAGGTTCTGGTTTGTGTCCAATAAAAATATTCACACTGGCAATGAATGGACAAACTTGAGTATTTGTAAAACAGAGGATGCAATAAGTTATTGGAGTTGGATTACAATTATCCACCGTATGGCACACTAGCATCACAGTGTGATTTTGATTCACCAACAGTCTCATTTCCTAAAATTCAAATGTAAAGCCCTTTTCAATGGAGGAAGCTCACCTAATATGCACTCTTGCAGGATTGTGTCCTCGAATGACTTTTTACTCTGGGTACACCCATGTTTTTTCCCAGCCCAGTTGAAATGACTTGGCAAGGCATTTGTCATGGAAGTTATCAATATTCTACTTGTCATGTTGGCTGAATTGGTGCCTCCTACTAGAGCCAGCCGAGCAATCTACATCAGAGACAAGCACATGAAGGCACAATGTTACACAGCAGCATGATATCATGTAATTTAACAACACAGCCGAGACATAACCTTGGTTTGATACTGAATATATGTATTGATATTCCACTCCATAGTGTTCATTCATGGTCATAGATGTTAACCACATTAACCGTCCTGGTCCCAGTTTGGGCAGGTCAATGACTAAATGGTCTGTTTGAACAATTGCGAAATGTTTCATAAATAGCATATCTACAAGCTCTGTGACATGTTCAGAACTCTTAGACTACAACATCAGTCAAACAGGCATATGCTGTGATCACCATTATACTTTGATTTAATCAGCATGACACCATGACATAGCAGTTATGGTTTCAAGGAGTTATCAAAATCTGATTTCAAGATACTTTTTCAACGTAACTATGCCATCACTGCTTATTTCCCTACCAAGCTGCAACATAAGCACAACACAATGCTGTGAATTTAATAAATAGGTTAAGATAATAGTCGACTGGTCACACGTGCCACAAAAGTGCTGAATTCAGAAATAGGTTGCACCAAACCAGCTGCAAAGGGTTGATGTGGTTGGGACATACCAGTCGTGTAAACTGATTCAGAATCCTGTGAGCATTCCAAAGGCCTCGATCATCCCAGCATTCGCTCCCTGATGGCTGATTCCAGCAACAGCAAGAAAGTCCTGGTTGAGTGCTGGTCTGCCACAAAGTTAACACTGTCCTGTTCAGGAGTTCCTGCTGTTTGGCGAGTGCTGAATGGCTCCCTTGCTAATTTCAGCATCATCTGCCAGAAGTGTGAAGAAGGTTTCCAGAAAGACGACTCAGGGTTCTGCGTCGACGTGGATGAGTGCAGCACCGGGAAACCCTGCCAGCACACCTGCCAGAACACCGAAGGTTCCTACAGGTGTGTCTGTGCCGATGAGCAGGACTCTTCATGTGAGAGTGTAGCATCAGGTACATCTGACAAGAAGTCACTGTCACACATCCTGATCCCCGTACTGGCTGTGGTTGGTGTGCTGCTGCTGATGCTGGTCATCGTTGGCGTGGTGAAATGCTGTTTAAAGAGGCGCGAGAAGATGAAGACCAAACCATAAATAACAAAGAACCCTGTATATACCTCTGAAGACATGTTAAATAACTTTTTGATTTGGGGTGTTTATATAAAATCAACCTTTTTTGATGTTATAATCTTATTCCCTCATCAACAACATACCTGGAGTGTTGCTTTGATTCTTCCACGCATCTTTGAGAAATCCTTGAATCTCCCATGGCAACCATTGGGGTTGCATAAACACTCACAAAGCGCTAGCTAAGTTCTTCCTTGAAGCTACAACCAAGCTTCTGCTCTACACAGTACCCTGCCCCTACTCAGCTCCTTCAGACTAGTGGCAGCAGCAATTAGCAAAACCTGGTGGAACTGGGAGTTTGCTGAGCTCATCATATGAACTATTACTCAATGCAACGCTACAAAGAACGGTTGTAAAGGGCACAATGGAGGAGCATTTTTATGATGACTTCTTGTAGGTTTAGTGTTGGGTCTTCTTAAAGAGACAGAGGTATCAAATTGCAAAGTTAAATTTCTTTTTAAGTCATATTTGATGTATATAGCATACTGACTGTAACATAGTCTTGATTGTGCTGTAAGAAGGCACTATGTGCCTGAATACTGCCCCTTTAAAACCTTAAGGAATTACAAATTATAACTTTGAAATCATCTTACCTAATAACTTCTCCCTTATTGGTATGAACCGGAGTGATTTTATTGTATATTTCTCAGTAACTGTAAAATGGGGGAATTATAAATAAACCACATTTAAACTGAATTGTTTTGAACGGTTGTAAAAAAAAAAAAAAAAAAAAAAGCAGCACTCGGGGAAATTTATTTGTAATCATGATTTATTTGTTAAATAAAGATTTGCTTTTAATGTTTTCTGTTGCAACTCAGATTCTTTCAGAGGTCCACTCAGTTTCTCCAACAGTCAAAAAGTCAGGACAGTTTTCCTCATAACATCTGTTGGACTTCATTCATTTTTGTCTCTCTGCACCTCCCAGGTCCATTAACCAGTTCCAGGACCCAACCAGAACCCCTCCGTGTAAATGACCTTGACAAATAATAAGATCTGATTCTATATAAAAGCAGGCTTTAATGCCGAAAAATGAGCAAGTGTTACAAGCCATACATGTCATTCAAATGGAGCAGATACATTCACCGTTACAGAGTTACATTCACTGAGCTCACCTTATGAGGCAAAGATTGTAGCAGGAGTTTAGCTTATTCTTCTTCTCTGCAATCTGTACCCTCCCTAAAGGGTCATCTAATCAGCTTCAGTCTGTTTATGTGTGACTGATGGCGGTAACACATAGACATGGTTATGTAAGCTGCAGCATGTGTGTGTAGGCAGATTAAAGAGGCAAAAAGAGACAGAGGAAAAGACAGAATCCCTAACACATCCATGGTGTTCAACATTCAGGTGCTCAAACATTTTTGTGAGTTTAATGGTGAAACTATAACAAGGCCAAAAATCTGGGACGAAGTACAGTGTAATCCCATTTTCACAAGTGTTTGTCTTCTTCAAAACAGGGATGTGTTTAGAAAGTGGCTTCCTGTTGTATGCTGGAGCCCAGCACTAAAGAAGACAGGAAATGTTTCCCCCTCAGATCGTCTTTATCACAGGGTTGGCCCGGTTGGCAGAGCACGTGCGCCACATTCTGGTCCTTAAGGCGGTTCTTCTGGGTCATTTGGCCATTTGCTGCATGACGTTTTCACCCTGCTTCCTGCCAAGTTATTATTCATAAGGGCAATTGGTGTCAATAATCAATAATAATAATAATAAAAAGTCCTCGACTGCAAATTCATGAAGAAATGCTGCCCTCGACCCCAAACTAGACTTTGTCAAATGGGATGTCATGTGACTTTTGAAGGTTATCTGGCTCCATTGTAATAACATCTGAACCCTCCGCAAAAGTATTCAAATCTTTCAATAGATTTTCTGTAAGTCTCAAGCATGTCTGGCACGGCTTACCGGGGCTGCAGCCCGGGGCCCCGGCGCTCCAAAGATGCTTTGTATTTTTGTGAATGAACACGGTCAGATTGCCTTCCTTACCTTTATCACTGGCTAAGAGGATTTTGGCGGTGTTTTGAAAAAACTGTCTGATTTGTTCTGGCAAACATCCATCGTGAATGCTTGATTCTTATTGGTCCAAATTGGACGTTTCTTACACTTTGGGGCGGAGCTTCAGGGAGAGATTTCTCATGACAGCGGACAACAGAATGAACAACAGTGAGCGCAGGAACAAAAGAAAAAGAAGAGCACAACCAAGAGGCGATGAAGAAAATATCCAGGCTATCAGGGTTTTTTAAAACTCATATTGGACATGGAACAGAACCATTGTCCCTCTCCGCTTCTCAAGACGTTGCTAACAGCGGTTCTATGGTCCGCCAGAACCTGGGGAGTCAGAGGCGGCGGAAGGGCGAACTTCTTCTCCAGGAGGAGCGATGACCACGGATAATCCGCACAGTACTGATCCTGCGCTTTGGGTAAAAACTGCTTACTGGGCTGAGCAAGAAGCAGGAAATATGGATTGAAAGCTAGCTCCAAATGGTGAGTACATCCAAACACAGCTGAGTTCTCCATTCACCGCGGCTGTGTTTGTATTTTAAACATGCTAAAAGTCAATGAAGTTTTGAAAAAAAAAAGCAACAGAACTATTCAAAGAGAAAGAAAACAGCTAAAGTCACAGAAAAGTCATATGACTGCTCTGCTCGCTCAATGCAAAAAGCGGAACTAGCTTTAGCTTCCAGCTAGCAGCGGCGAGGCAAAGGGCCGACTGGACAAATGAGCTCGAGCTTCCCGCCCTGCCCTGACAGCAGCTACAGTCCAGTCATCACTGAATAAAGGCTCTGACCAGGTTTGGCTCTCAGAGGGGAAATAACCTGACTGTCTGAAGTTGGTACGGAAATAAACCTGATAATTACAGAGAAAGATACAGTTGATAAAAACTGAAAGAGGGAGAGAGACAGATAAAGATAGAAATGCAGAAGGATAAATAAATATTGTGCATAGAGGATGGATGGAGAACATAGTCAAATTTTTCTTCCTTAGGAAAGCTCTGTTGAGTAGACACCCTTTCCTTTGTCTTCCCATGTGAACACAGACATAAAACACGTCTTTGATTTAAGGTATAAAATGTTGAAAATACATTATTATTACACACAAGCCAGCCTGTAAGCTGGCCTGACAAGTACAGAGGGGATTGACTGTTAATTTGCTCAGTGCTCAGATTCTGTGGTTGTTAGCAAAAAAATCTGACTCTTTGTCTGTTTTGACAAATGTTTAGATGTTTACTATATTATCACTGAGCAAAGAAAAATCAGAACTTGCACAAGAAATTAATTTTTTAAAATTTCATTGGGAAAGAAATGATCTTTGTACATCCCAAACCCACCAAAACTTCATAATTTAGGTTTTCATGGCAAACAGTCTGGACGCTGATCCACTGTAGGCTTTGTTTTGTAGGATATGCTTTACTTTGAAAGTCCAGCATAGTTGTATTTTCAGGTGTAGTTCAACATGGAAACATGGAACTCTGTGGGAAGTCGTCTTGTGATTGGAAGGCTGTAGGTTTCAGCTTCCTCCTGTCACGTGTTGATGTACTCCTGGGCAAGGCACTTAACCCCAACGTCCCTATCAATTTGCGTATTTGTGTATAAATGTGTGTGATTGTGAATGGGTGAATGTGACGCTTTGAGTCAAAATGATTGGAAAAGCGCTGTGCTATTATCACAGTGTATTCTATCAGCCTGAAGTATAAATGGTAACTATGGAAACTAATGATTTTATTTTGACTTATGCGTGATGACAACTTTTAGAATCCAGTTGCTTGTGGGCGGGGCTTAAGCGGATTTTGTCTCCATTCCATGACATCATCTCTGTTGTTGTGTGATCTCTATGACATCATAAGTGACATTAACACACTTATTACGACTCTTTAGATTTCTACTTCCATTCCCAAAAACCCCGTGGCCTGAACGCATCTCGTGAATCACTTCTGTGTAGATTAACACAATTTTTGTTTCAGCAAATCAATTTCTCAAAGTCGCTTGAAAATACGTACCATTATGATGTCTTACAAAGAATTTATCCTCGAGGAAATTATGGTGATCAAAACACCGGATCAATTCTCGTGATATCAGAGTTGGAGTTTCGTAACGCACTGAGCGCCAAAGATGACACCATCTCTGCACTGCAACAAGAAAATGCGGCTTTATTGGAAAACCTGCATTATCTCAACAACCAAGAAAGATTCGAGGTAGAACAGCTCAAGTATCAGTTGGAGTCGGAGATAATTAATCATGAAAACGAGATGGCTGCTCTGTATAACGAGCTGATGGAGAGGAGCAATGACTACGAGGATGCCATCAGAACAGCAGAGGAGCTGAAAGCAAATCTGATGGCAGAGAAGAACAAAACACAAGACACAGAGATTTGCTTAGCAAAGCAGGTGGAAGAGACATCCAGACTGCAATCTGCTCTGGAGAAAATGGAGAGAGATTTGGATGAAGGAAGACGGCAGTGGGAGCTGGAAAAAGAACGTCTTCTCACCAACAACCAGGAAAGATCCGAGGTGGAACAACTCAAATATCAGTTGGAGTCAGAGATAATTCATCATGAAGACGAGATTGCTGCTCTTTATAATGATTTGATGAATAAGAGCAACGAGCACGAGGATGCCATCAGAACCGCCGAGGAGCTGAAAGCAAATTTGATGGCAGAGAAGAGCAAGACGAAGGAGAAAGAGATTTGCTTAGCAAAGAAAGTGGAAGAAACGTCTAAGCTACAATCTGCTCTGGAGAAAATGAAAAGAGATTTAGATGAAGGAAGACGGCAGTGGGAGCTGGAAAAAGTTGTTCTCACCAACAACCAGGAACGATCCGAGGTGGAACACCTCAAGTATAAGTTGGAGTCAGAAATCATTAATCATGAAGACGAGATTGCTGCTCTTTATAATGATTTGATGAATAAGAGCAACGAGCACGAGGATGCCATCAGAACGGCAGAGGAGCTTAAAGCAAAACTGATGGCAGAGAAGAGCAAGACGAAGGAGAAAGAGATTTGCTTAGCAAAGAAAGTGGAAGAAACGTCTAAGCTACAATCTGCTCTGGAGAAAATGAAAAGAGATTTAGATGAAGGAAGACGGCAGTGGGAGCTGGAAAAAGCTGTTCTCACCAACAACCAGGAACGATCCGAGGTGGAACACCTCAAGTATAAGTTGGAGTCACAGATGATTGATTATGAAGACGAGATTGCTGCTCTTTACAACGAGCTGGTGAAGAGGTGCGATGCCCAGGAGGATGCCATCAGAACGGCCAAGCAGCTGAAAGTAAATCTGATGGCAGAAAAGAAGAAAACAAAAGAGACAGAGATTTGCTTAGCAAAGCAGATTAAAGAAACATACAGACTACAATCTGCTCTGGACAACTGGACAAAATGGAGAGAGATTTAGATAAAGGAAGACGGCAGTGGGAGTTCTCACAAGCAACCCCGAAAGATCTGAGGTGAAACAGCTCAAGTATCGGTTGGAGTCACAAGACATCTGCTTAGGCAAGTAATTTTAATAAGTCAAAAAAAGAGAGGGCTGCACAGTGGCAGTACTGCTGCCTTGCAGCAAAAAGGTCCTGGGCTCGAATCCCTGCCTGGGGTCTTTCTGCATTGCAATCGCCCTGTGCACGCGTGGGTTCTCTCCAGGTACTCTGGCTTCCTCCCACAACCCCAAAACATGAGAATCAGGCTGAGCGATCTCTAAATTATGCTTAGGTGTCACTGTGTTCATGAATGATTGTTTGTCCTGTCAAAACAAAGCAAAATCAAAGCAAACATCAGTCAGAAAACTGATGTCTACTGAAAAAATATCTCCAACCAAACTATTAAACTGATTGAAATACTAACTGAAGCCCAAACCCCCAAACCTTAACTTCTAACCCCTATCTTCATCCTCCTTCCCTATGTTAGCCCAAAACTCTTACACTTAACACACACGCACGCATGCACACACACACAAACACCTGCACCCCGACATGATAATCCAGCCACGAGGGGCGCACAGTCCCAAGAGCTCCTGGTGCTGGTCCCAAGCCCAGATAAATGGAGAGGGTCATGTCAAGAAGATAATGTGGTTGAAATATTCAAGCATATATCCATGCAGACATCAAAAATTAAAATACAGAATGGTATAAGTGGTGGGTGACTTGTATGTTGAATCAACATTAGGGTTTCAACCATAACTGATTCAATGTAGAATCAACACATATATGCATGCAGATCCACAGTCAGATGAATGTTGGATCAACGTTGATTCCTAACTCATTCATTGTAATTCCAACACATATATGCATATAAATTGACATACAGATGTTGCTTGAATCAACATTGATATAATGTCAGTTAGGAATCAATGTTGATTCAACCATTGCCTGAAGGTGGACCTGCATGCATATTTGTGTTGATGTTACATTGAATCCGTAAGGAATCAATGTTGATTCAACCATCATCTCAATGTGGATTTCCTTATATTGAATCTAAGTTAAAGAATCATTGATTCATGTACACTTTTTGGTCTGATAGGTCTACATCATAACATACCACTAAAGGTTCCTTTACTGGTGTTAAACACATAATTCTAGTGACGACGGGTATTATGTCATTCAAAATTAACTTACATTACTTAAATTCCTAAAATGTGGTCACACAGACTTAAAAATAGCAACATGGCATTTTGCTTAAACATTTTATTTAATGTCATTCTTGTTGCCATCCCTTAGGTTGTCTTTCAATGCCTCCCTTTCACTCTGGCGCATAGCAAAGCCATTTCTTGACAGTTTCGCTGTAAGTTTGTTCCGTTAGCCTTGGTTCAAACTGGCAAGCAGCAGCGGAAAGACACAAAAGAAAGTCATAAAGTTAGAGTTTACATCACATACAGTTTCTTATTATCCCCTCCCCTCACTAAAATTAAGGCCTACTCAAGACAATATTGATCTGTCTCATATTTAAACGTGTTTAAAGTTAAAACTACCATAATTTAATTAATATTTCCAACACTACAATAATACTGGACTTTAATTTTCTCTGGTTCCCTTCCTGACAACATGTTTGTCCACATTCTGTCATACAGGACCAGTCACTCAGGAAGCTGACTCCCTGCCTCCATTCAGAACTGCTGCTGCATAGATCCATCTGACTGAAAGTCACTGAAAGTATTGCTTCATGTATTTACCCCATCCAGATCAGACTACTGCAACCCTAAATCGACTGGTATCCGGTTAATCCTTTAGTATCCAGAACTGATTATAATAATATGATATATTTATAATCAAATGTATTTTATAGATTTAAACTGGACGTATTTACCTTCTTTGTAAAATCCCTTTGCTTTTATGGTGAAATAGATCAAATGAAATGAATAAAACCAGTTTGCTCCTGTGGTAATGTCTCTATTGTAACTGTAATGTGTTAGCTCTGTCGCCATCTGGTGGCAACAGTTAACTGTTGCATCTCTTCAAGTGGACATTTTATTTACCGTCCTCTGAAATATATGATGAAGCAAGTGGAGCGGCTCGCTTTGTACTTTGTCGTCATTATTCTACAAGTATTAGAAAAATGCACATGTTAGGATGCCTGTTAAGGGTAGATTAAGCTACTAACTTTTTGTTTATTATTTAGAAATGTTGTTTATACTAGAACTAATGGGATTGTGTTTGAATATATATTGTTTAGTTAAAATACACATTTATTAAAAAGAGATGCTTTCTTACCAAATGTTATAATTAATGTACAGAAAAGTACTGTGTTGTTCATAGTATGTAACTCTGGACTTAAATACCAACTGATTATATATTATATATATTATAATATTTTAGTAAAGTTTCTGTTTGTGAACTGCATATGTTACACCAGAGTTAATTATGTGCTTAACGTAAAATTACATATTTCTGCCATGATTTGCTTTTGTCCAGGTCATTTGTTTTGCTTTTGTTTCATTTCTGAAAAATTATTTTAGTGATGTAGTTAAAAATCCTGACCAACCGATCGACCGAACATTATTCCCAAAGACAGTTCAATATTGTTGTAACTCATATTAACTCTAATTCTTCAAAGTGTTATTGTAGATACTGATGGCTTGTTGCAGGAAAGATCTCTTGTAGCAGTCTGTGTTACAGTGAATCTGAAGAAGCTCTGACTGAAGACACTCTGTTTTCCCATACAGTCTCATGAAGAGGATGGTCAGGGTGGTTTTATGAATAATTGATAAAACTAAATCAAGAATGGAGAAGGTTCAGGGTGGAGCACCTGAACCTTCTCCTTGACCTCCTGACCTACTGAGTTAGTAGCAGTCAGCTGCTCCAGTGTGATAAAGGCACCAAATGTGCATTTATGTGGCACTTTAGCTGGTGAATCACAAAATGAATAAAACATGTAAAGGTGGAAATGTTATGCCTCTCCCCGTCTTCCAATCCTGATGACAGAATTGGTGCCAGCATCTCAACAGGCTGTCAGCTCTGCTCCGCATGCTGAGCTGTACAATGTGATCATATGGAGCAGCAGAGCAGGGAGGAGGCACTGCTAAATGAAATTAGTGAAGCAGGGATTACCTCTGTATGCTGTCCATGATAAAGGCTGGGAAAAAAATGTAAAAATTAGTGTCAAAAATTTAAAAAATTAACTAAAATAAGCTATTGAATTTTTCTTGTGATGGAATGTTTATGTTTTTGAAAGCGTTTTAGGAACCTGTTCTGTTTAAATCTGCAGCAGAGAAATCCTTTAATAACCATGGTTACCATTCATGCAGAACGCCTGGGTGGACCTAGCTCCGCCTTCGAGGACGCAGCAGTTTACACGTTTCTGAGCTTCCGCCTTACCGCTGACCTTCGCACTCAGCTCCTTCAGACTAGCCAGCAGCAATTAGCAAACACCTCAGGATCAGCTGCGCTCATTATAGGAGCTACTTCTCAGAGCAGCGCTGGTAAAAACATTGATAAAGGGTTAATAGAGGAGTTTCAAAAACAGCAGGGCTTTTTAAAGAGCCTTTCAGGCCGTTAATTAGGAAATCAAAATTTGTGTGTGATATTTGATATAGACAGTATTTTCCTAACAACTGAAGGTGATACAGTTCCTTGATTGTTCTATATTTAAAAAGGCACTATGTGCCTGGAAAATGCGTAATCCAGATTTGTGGAACAACAAATCTGGTGCCCCGTTAAAGACTGAATCGGGGTTTTATTGTCTCAGAACGTGATGTACAGGATTCTGGTTAGAGCCAAGCTTTGGGCAGAAGACTCACTGACAATCTGTGCTATTCTAAAAAAAGAAAAAAAAATAGAATACCACGGAACAGTTTCATTTGTGTGTGCGTGTGCGTGTGTGTGTGTTACTGGGATAGATAAGGCAGAGGTGAAGAGTTCAGCAGAGAAACAAAGCCTTCAGCATGACTGTAATAACCGGCTGTAACACATACTCACCTTTGTTGTTTCCGAAACAGGTACAGGTCACCTGGAGGTGAGCAGCTGCCACACACACAGCGTAACCTTTGACCTAACCAGAAGACTTACACAGTCACAAACACACACACACTGCAGTGTTTTGTTCTGACAGTTATTGTCAGCATCAAGGAGCATAAAGAAAGGATCCCATCGATGCAATCAAGACTGATTATGTTATTTATGAGTAAATCAAAAACACTTTATGATGACTGTCGTTCACCGCTCAGGGACCAAACTTAAATGAAAAGATGTTTCCCTCTCTGCAGGCTCTGCTCTGCTCCGTCAGGCTGTGGAACCTGTCAGTCTGTGGAGCCTGTCAGTCTGTGGAGCCTTTCAGTCTGTGGAGCCTGTCAGTCTGTGGAGCCTGTCAGTCTGGGACGAGGCGGCCAGGTGAGTCAGTCTCTACAGTAACAGCATAATTATCAGTGAAGAGCTCTTCGTATGTCAGGATGCAGAATTTACGCTCCTGTGAGTCACACCGAAACCTCCCAACGAGTTCCACCGAATCCTGAATCACCAGCAGGACCTTCCTCCTCCTCATCCTCGTCACCGCTACCGGGTCGGGGCGGGGATGTCCGGGTCAACCTGGTGCCAAGGCTTCGGTAATGTGTTTGAAGAACAATTAGAATGAGATTTGATCTGACGCAAATCGTTTAAAGGCGTTCAAGATCTGCATCCTCAGAACCAGAACCAGACATGGTCCTGTAGCATTTAGTTTCTATGCACCACAAACTTCCAGAAAACTACAAAACAGCTGAAACCCCGAGTTCCTGAGAACCCAGACTAACCCCTTCCAGATCAGACTATTGGAACATTAACCAGCTTATTTGATGTGTGTTGATGATTTTGATCAAATGTTACAGGTTTTCACTATGATGTGATCATGATGTTGTTTTTCATGTTTCCATGACGTAAAGCACTTTGAACTGCCGTGTTTCTAAAATGTGCTTTGCAAATAAACATGATCGATTAAAAACGGATGAATGTTCCATTGTGTAACCCATGGCAACCTCCAGGATGACCAGGGTCTCCTCTGCTCCGTCCGAGAAGCAGAGGACAGACGGCCAGAAATAAACATCTCTCATGCAGCCTTTGTTCTCCTCTCTTCCTCGTCCTCTTCCTCCTGTGCACCCCCACCCCCATTCAGTGTTTTGGTGAGAGTGTCCTTTAAGCCTCCGGCTCATCCAGTTAATCCAGTGAGATAATGGTGAACAGTGAGTGGTTGTTCTACTCTGTTACTTCACCATCAGCCCCTTTTTTAACCAACACACAGGAAAAACCAGAGTACCAACAGACAAAAACAGACGGGACAAATAAAACATTCTAGCTGCAATGATAACAATAAAAGAGATCTTTCTTTCTTCCAGCTGCGTTCCTTCACTTCACTCTCATTTTAATTCTAAACATTGGAACAATTTTTGGTGCATTTTACTTCAAATGGGAACTTTTAAGATCTGCTCTGAGCTCTAGAGCCTGAGTCCTGTTGGGGCCCCTGCTGGCCCTGCATGGGGCCCTGAGCAGCAGCTTATTGGTTCCTTCAGGCTGTTTGAAGTGAAACTGCTGTTTCTTTTATAAACTCATGACTGAACTTAAACATTATTTTTTTTACAGTGATCTCTGTTTTATCAGGAATGAAACTTTTGAAGCAACTTTTTTCTCTTCATTTTTGAACTTAGTGACTTTTAGTGACTGTGAAACTGAGATCTTTTTTTTTAAGTCACAGGAAGTCTTGATATTTATTGGACTGGATATTTTCAGGTTGGGTGTCAGACAAAAGTAAATAATGCAGTGAGCCGGCCCGAGGTTTAAACATTCTTTGCTACCGCTAAGGGCTGCATGCAGGGCTGCATACAGGACATACTGAAAACATACAACGTCTATAAAGTCATAATTTAAGTCTGATTTCAAAGATCCTATCCGTCAGAGATGGAAAACATGTACCGCTCTGTCAGTGATCAAAAAGATCTACGAACAACAAATTAAAATAAAAACAATAAAAGAAAGAAAGAAAGAAAAAGAAAAGATGAACCACAAACAAAAGGTCAGTGACTCACAGAGAATGGGCCCCAAGTGAAACTCAGCTCAGGGCCTCAGACCACCTGGGGCTGGCTCTGATGATGCAAACAGGAGAGCACTAAGACTATCAGCAAATCCAACAAAAATGACCTCTGATCATGATTGACCTTGGAACATTTTAAACATATCAAGCAACAGTTTTATTTAGTTATGACTGCTTTAATTCCTGCTGAAGGAATTAACCTTTACCTATGAATTTATATTAAAAAATGAAACAACTACAACTAAGAAGAAGAACAACAACAATAAGTAATAATAATAATAAATGACTGAGAACATAAATCTAAAATGGACTCTAAATGTTAATTTCTGTCAGAATTTTCTCTTAGTTTAAAGTGATGTAAATCTTCCGAATTTGAATTATTCTATTTAAAATAAAAATAAAAAAATAAATGTATTTCTCTCTGTCATCTCATGAGTCTCGGTTCTTTGTGGCTGGAAAAGTGATCATCTGCTGCAGAAACGGCGCAGCAGCTCAGTCTCTGTGAATTCAACGAATGAAGAAATGAGAAGTTGTGAGAGGAGGGAGGTGATGAAGGCTGAACCTATAGGAGGAGGAGGATCACAGCGGTCCGCAGGTCACCATCACCTCCTCCCTCTTCCTCCTCCTGCTCTTCTTTACTCCTCTCTCCGCTCCGCCTGACTCGACTCGACTCTGCGCTTCTATCCGGACCGGGAGGCTCAGACTCGGGGGGGAGCGGGACAGGTTCACCCGGAGCGGGAGCAGCAGGGTCCGTGTTCCGGCTGCGGGCTGCCGTCATGCTGGGCACGGTGAAGATGGAAGGCCACGAAGCTCCGGACTGGAGCGGATACTACAGCGAGGAGGTCGGTCACTCTCCGCCCGCTTTAACGGTGCTGGGGCCGGGTGAGCCGCTCCGCAGCCTCCCGGGGTGAATGCAGAGCAGCCAAAAGCTGCCGCAGCTTTTATTTCATTTTGTTTTTCTATTTTAAAAAATTATTGCACCAGATTCAATCTGTTTATTTAGATTCATAAAGTAATTATTAATCCTTTAAGTTAATTTACCAATTAACCTTTAAGTTCTTTACCAAAATTTTAAAATTTTGGAAAAGAAGATACTTTTTTGATTGAAAAAAAAATCTGAATATTTGAAGAATTTTTGTGCTTAATATAAAAAAGAAACAAAGCAGGAACTGCGTGCAAACATTCAAATAAAAATCATCAACTACGTGAAATTAAAACAATAAAAATAATATTGATGGTTTGGGCTTCGTTGTAATTATTATTCTTTGAGTAAATTGTGTAATAATTACATGAATTTTATTTATTCTCAATGTAATTTAGGAGACAATTTAAAGCTTATTGTCATGAATTATTTTCTAAGCTGCTCGTATAATAACTGAAATCCTAAATATGGAAGAAAAAAATAATCTGGGATTTTCTAATGATTAATTATTAATCTTTGCACGAGGTTTTGATCATTATTCCTGAAGATCTGAACGGAATTTTTGCTCCAAGCTTCAAATTCATTCATTCATTCAGGTCAGAGAATGACTTCAGACCTTCTTCTTTCACACGCTTCTCAAATCAAACCCAGAAAAACTGTTTATTAGTTACAGATTTTATTTAACAGCATTTAAATTAATTGCCAATCAAGCAACAATATTTCAGAAGCTCAGTATCAGAGAAATGTGTTTTATTATGCAACGTTTGTGTACATGATTTAACATTTTCTCATTTAAATGAACAAATAATGTATCATGTAAACAAACAAGCAACAAGAAAATAATGCAGAATATAACAGAAACACACTTCTCATTAAATCAGGTTACAATCTTAAGGAAAATGGAAATGAGCTTGAAAATCCTCCTAAACATGAAGATTTCTGCTATTATCTATGAGTTTCTATTCAGAGATTAAGCAAAAATAAATAGCAGTCTTATACACTCCCTGCACCATTCACTCTTTTCTTTTTACTACTTTAACCAGTTCAGAATAGCAGACGGTGTGTGTGTAGGTGCGTGTGTGTATGGAGTGTGAGGGGACAGATGCACTCACCAGGCCAGAGATGGGGGACGAGCACCAGTCCATTACAGAGACACACTGGACATTAGGACAAGTTAGACTGTCCACTTAACCGAACCCTCATGTGTTTGGATTGCGGGTATAACTTCAGCGGTGTGCGTGTGTGTGTGAGACGGCGATTAATTTTCACCACTTTGATTGCGCTGAGGGAGCAATCAGGTAGTGTTGATTCCTTAAGTAAATTTTTTTTTCATTGGGTTTAGACAAAAAAAAGATAACACTGCCTTCTGCGCTAACAAAGGGGAAACGTGGTTGAAAAGTTTGAGGTGAAAAGACATTCACATAGAGACGATTTCTGATGTGGCATCGGGGTTAGGTTGTGGGCTGGCTGCTGTAAAGGTAAGCTAACCAAGCCTGTGTCTTCGTCTTTGTCCAGGCTGAATGTGGACGGGCCCTTTGGGCCTAGAAAGGGTTCCATATATTTTTAGGTTACATAAAGACAAGGTCTGGAAAACCTGAAATATTCATAAAATGATGTCTGTGGACCGTTGGTGTGTGCGGAGTAAGAGGTGGGTTATAGAAAATGTTGAAATGGGAAAATTTGATCTGGTCCACATGGTCCTGGTTTAATGTTCTTTTGAGCAAACTCATGCTGGCCCAGAATGTTCTGCTTCTGAGGGCTCCGACCAGAGAGCAGGTTATGATACAGTTTTTTAAACAAGTGATGGTATTTCAACATTGATGGTAATTGTTGACCTTTAGTTGAACCTGACTGTAAACCATCCTGATAGATTCTTGACTCTACCACTTCTGGTCACTTCACCTTCAAATGAAAGTTGACTCGTCCTCTGTCCTCCCTGCAGGTGTACTCTCCAATGGCAGGCACTGGAATGGGTTCTGGTCTTGGAATGGCGTCCATGTCTGGCTACATGTCAAATGGTGGCACCACGTCGGGCTCCTTCAACATGTCGTACAGCGGTACTGGTCTCAGTCCGTCCCCCATAGGAGGGATGGGGGGCTCTGCTCCAGCACCTATGTCGAGCTTAGGTGGAGGTGTGGCTTCCATGGGTGGGCCTCTGAGCCCGTCCAGTATGAACTCGGTGTCGGCCCAGCAGGCCTCCTTGGGTCTGAACCCATATGGAAGCATGAGTCCCAACATGGGCTCTGGCATGGCGTACGGTAGTGGTGGACTGAACCGAAGCCGTGACAACAAGACATTCAGACGGAGCTACCCTCACGCAAAACCCCCCTACTCCTACATCTCACTCATCACTATGGCAATCCAGCAGGCGCCAAGTAAAATGCTGACTCTGAGTGAGATCTACCAGTGGATCATGGACCTCTTCCCCTACTACCGGCAAAACCAGCAACGCTGGCAGAACTCCATCCGCCACTCGCTGTCCTTCAACGACTGCTTCGTCAAGGTTTCCCGTTCGCCCGACAAACCGGGAAAAGGTTCCTACTGGACCCTGCACCCAGACTCAGGCAACATGTTTGAGAACGGCTGCTACTTGCGACGGCAGAAGAGATTTAAGTGCGACAAGAAGACTCCAGGGAAACCAGACGGGAGGAAGGAGCATATGGGAGCAGGGGGCGGCCGTTGTACCTCTCCTGCTGGAGATTCTGCCAAACCTGCCGGACTTCTGGACTCATCTGTGGCCTCCTCCAGCCAGACGGGCTCCCCCGCGGGCCTGGATCTGAGGGGAGGTGTTGGTGGGGTGTCCGACCTGAAGATATCCAGCTCACAGTTATTGTCTTCTCTGTCACTTCCTCCGCACTCAATGGCCCATGAAACGCCTCTGCATATAAAAGGAGACCCCCACTACTCTTTCAACCACCCATTTTCCATCAACAACTTAATGTCGTCCTCAGAGCAGCAGCACAAACTGGACCTGAAGGCCTATGAGGCTCTGCAGTACTCTTCTTACAATGGTGGGGGGGCATCCGGTCTTGGAGGCAGGACCATGGAGCCTCTAGAGGCCTCCTACTACCAGGGCATGTACCCCAGACCGCTCCTGAACAGCTCATCGTAGCCGTTGCATGGCGCGCACTTCCTGTCTGGACTTGGACCTTCTGCATGCAGCTGTCCTGGACTTCCTGTCTGATAGAGTTGATAATGACCTGTAAGCTGAAGAGAACTCCCCGCACTGTGACCAAACCTTGACACTGACATATGAATCCTCAGCAAATTAAAACTGATCCCGGGTCTGTGGTCTTCTTTCATGCTTTTGAGATACTTTCAGGTCTAAAAACATCAACGCAGGATCTCATTGGTCACATTTATGCCTCCAAAACAGGCCAAGATCTGTGAGCTCAGGATCTGGAGGAATGTTGCTGTTGCGGAATTTGGACTAAAGCACAGATGGATCATTTCTGTCGCATAATTCCAAACATTTTGACCTTTAGCGAAGTTGTTGTTGCTTGAAATGCTTTAATCTGGTTTGGGGCATGCTGTTTTTCTCAAAACATAATCTCTGGATTGGTTAACCCCTTACCTGCCATGAGGACACCATTGTCCTCTTGGATCCATTGACTTGCATGTAGGTGTTTCTGGAGTGACATTTAAGGGGCACAAGACAAAATCAGCATCGGAATGTGTGATCTGGTTGAGGCACCATCATTCCCCTCACTGTATAATCATTCAAATAGGTAAACTATCTTTTGATAAATAAAAAAGACTTTTTTTTGTTAAACAGTCAAATTTTGCAGAACGTCTGGGGTAGATTATCAAATGTCTTCCTTGCTCCTTAATTCAAGCGTTAGTGTAAGACTGACAGGTGTTATGTCTTTCTTTATGGAAACATGACACAGAATGGCATCTCTTTATCCCAGTTTATTGTTGGTAGCATCATATAACACATCTGGGTCAGACAGAATTACACCTGTTGTCACAAAATGTTGAAAATGAAATGTTCATTTTCACTGAATCACTGCAGCTTCACACCTAGATGTTGGTTGTGCTCAGTGACATTCAGTATGTCACTGAGTGACATTCAGTATGTCACTGAGTGACATTCAGTATGTCACTGAGCACAACCTAAATATTCAAACCTAAATAATTCATTTTAGAAGAATTAGTGCATCGCTAAGATGGAAGCCGACGAGCGAGGCTGAACAGAAAGTTAAACTAAAACCTCCTTCAGTTCTGCTGATCCAAAACGCGCCAATCATTCACATTCTGTCCCAGTTGTGTTCAAGCAGTCTGAGGTCAGAGGTCACCTGGATATGATAATGTGCCTATTGTGCCGGTGTTTACAGAACGGATCAAGAACCAAGATCAGAAACCATATTTCTCTGTAGAGCATGATGAGGATTTATTTCTCCCACGACCTCCTTTGGATCTCTGGTGACCTCCTGAGGGGTCGCGGCCCTCAGTCTGGACACATGAATGGTGTTTTATTTAAGGGGTCGATTTGTGTAAAATGAAAGATGGAGGAGTTTGGGGGAGGGATCTATATGAATGATGAGGATGGCTGATCAATAATAACCCCTCTCTCTCTGTCTCTCACTGTAGTTGAACATGAACTGATCTTGTTAAGATGAACTAAAGCAGACTTCAGAAAAATGTCTCATTTGTGTTCTGCCTGACCAGAACTTCAACTTGATTATTAGAAAGAATCAAAACCCAATTAGATTTCTGTTCGTTAAATGACTCATTAAGCTCAATCAGTGGAAGAAGTGGATCTGAAGAGTTTATGCAGAGTATTCACATACTTTGTAAATATCTTCCCTTGCAGAATGAAAGTCTTCATTTAGTTAGGCAACAGACACGTGTAAAATAGACAAGATGATATTGCATATTTTTTTGTAAATTAGTATTATTTAAGCGAGTAAATGACAGCAGTACCCATAGCTCAAGTGAACCTCATGTTCATTTCCAGGGCATCCATACAGAAGCAAAGTCTTTGCTTCCAGATTATTTTTCCATTTTAAAAAAAGTTTTTTTTTTCTGTCTCTGACCCAAAACTGAGAGACTAATCCTACAGACCTGTACCAGCGCACGCCGCAGCAGAGCCAGCAGCACCGTGGCAGCGCTCCAACCGCCTCACCAGCACAAAAAATCCTCCCAGCTGCAATGTCAGAACAACACACTGCTTCACACACACGCTGGCGTTTGCTACTCTGAGTCGTGTTGCATGTTCAGGTGTTCTGGTGTGACCTCTGACCCTGGAGGCTCATCAGAGGAACACGCCGCACTGCACGGTCTCCTCGTCTGGCTTCTGTTTTACAGAAGGAAGGTTGGTCAGGGAACAACTTTATGATCACTCTGATCCTGATTCGATGTTTGATGACTCGACACAATCACTTCCTGTTCCAGGCCGCATCATGATTCCCATCTGCATGAACGGAGCGAGAGCTGCTCTCTTCTTCATTAGATTTGTATTTTTTTTTCTGGAAGAGAAGCCCTGTTTGATCACCCTCCCCTCCCTTCTTGCTGCGCCTCCTTGTTGTGTTTTTGGTCTTTGTTGGTTTTGATTCTGCATGCATGTTCTTAACTTATTCTGTCATTTTCAAATAAAACCGACGAATACAAGACATTTGTGCTTTTTGGCTGATGATTGCTGAAGGTCAGTTTGAATGTGCAGTTAAGGCTGATCGGTTGGACGGCTGGTTTAATACACAGAAACTTCGAGTTACTTTCACTAGGTCTTCTCATAAGAGCTTTCCTCTGGTTTTATGTCCTGACTGATCAGTTGATAAATCCATTTTAATTCAGCTGGGTTCAGCTCTGAGAGCCAAATTTTATCCCATTACAGGAAAAATAAGTTCTGTTCATATCCAGTTATAGACATACGACTAGTTCCTATTTAGTCTTACATGATGAACTGAATGTGTGACATGGTTGTTTTCTCTTGGCTAGAATTCATCTAAGCCATGTGTCAAACTCAAGGCCTGTGGGCCAAACCCGGCCCTCCGTGACCCCCTAGAGGGCCGCACAAATAGAACTTTAAAACAATATTTCTGCGCTTAAGTATTATTTTATAAGTCAAAAGAAAGCAGTTTTTATTTGGACAGTGCCAAATTACATCATTGTAAAAATAAGTTAAACATCATTTCATTTGAGCACAGAGAACGTTTTGATATTTTCACTGCGTTTTATCAATACATTCTGCCACAACCCGCCGTCATACAGACCCAATATGAAAAGGATTTTCACCGAATTTAGACCGAACTGAATTCTGGGTAACTCAATATGAGTTGGACGTCCGTGAAAAGTTCGTTCAAATAATATCTGTTGCTATTTGACTGTGCAAAAATGAACAAAGTTGAATTGAAATATAAAATCTAATTCCATGAAACTTCAGGTTCTGACTAGTTTGATTCTGGTTGTCCGTTGGGTTAACAAAGACAGGAATACAATTTTATTTTTATTTGTTATTTTTCAAGCCAATATTTTAAACACTTGATTTGATCTTTTTATTTTGCCGTAAATTATTGTGTGCATGAGCAGTGATCGGAAGTTTCAACGTCTGTAATAGATTTGAATGAAAAGGTTTGAACAACTCATAGATGCTTCAATAAATGAGTTAAAGCGTTTCAAACGAACTGAGCCACATGAGAGAAAGTCTGATTACGATTAGAATCATTTTTTCCTCCTTTTGTTTTGTTCTTCATGTTAAAAAAAAGGAAAAATGAAATGACTTTTGATAACATTTAAATCTATTTTAACGGTGGCGTGTAAAAATCGTTTCCTTGACAACGAGGAAAAAAAAGAAAGAAAGATGTGCAGCAGCTGTCTCAGCTTGTAAGCAAGTTTGGGTTCAACCTCCATGTTGTCGTTACCCGGACGACGAGCCCCGCCTTTCCTGGATGATCCACACCACAATAATATATGTATTTATATCAACGACAGTTTTCAGAAAACCTCCAAATGCTCATTTTTGTTTTAATCAGTTTAGATAAAATGATCCAGGATTAGGTTGCCCTGAAAAAAAAAAGTCCCCAACACTTTTTCATTTTGTTCTTTCATTCATGCATGAAACATCCTGTAGCCTCCTGACTTCACATGATAATGAGGAATAGAAAAGTTGAGCGTTCTGAGTCCCAAGTTAGAAAACTAGAAACTAGATCGAATCATAAAGTTTTGCTTTAATACAGAAACTTTCACATTTCTTTAGTTTACATGAGTTCATAATAATATAAGAAAAGCATAGCAGCTCTATTAGTGCAAACCAGATGAGAATATTAATCATGTCACCAGCATCTAAACAGTTTTAAACAGTTTTCCTCCCCAAAAATAATTTAATGCTGGTAAAATGTTAAATGCTTTTACAGCAGATTAAAAAAAATAAATAAATCATGCACTGGATCATATTGAACTCCATCTAAATGTTCCTTTTTACATTGTAGTTTTTAATGGCCTATTCGCGTCCAGAAATGTCTGATTTCCAGCAGAGGATGGAGGAGGGTTGGGATCAACCGGAGCTGCTCAGCCTGAATGGATAAATCACCAAAACGCTGTTAAAGTCCGAGCGGCTCTCTGCTAACACGGCTAACGGCTAACATTTCATTTCTGACGGCACGCGGCTCCAGAGGGATTATTTCTATTGTTTATTCGTTTATTACGAATTAAATTGATTTATTTATGTTGATAAAATAATTCACCTGTTATTTGCAAAAAACAAAAAAAAGCTATTAATTTCAAGAGAGCCTTTTTTACTTATTTACCTAATTATTTAAACCTATACATATTTCTTTAGTACTTCCTGGAGGTCAGTGCATCGCCTCGACTCCCAGCCCCGGGGCTTTCCGCTTGTGAAAGCAGCCGGGAAGGGGCTCGCTCCGCGCAGCCTCGCCGGATTTCACGGCTCGCTGTCGGCCTTAACCTCCGCCGCAGCTCCGTGAACCTGAACACATCCCGACAGATTTCACTTTGATCTGAGGCTGCCTCACACACTTTCACCGCGGAGCCGCAGAAAGGGCTCTAATGATCCAGGAATTATCCGCTAATTATCCGCACACAAAGTAACCCAAAGCGCACGCGCACGAACCGAGGCGGACACGTTGGGAGCGCGCGACCGACCGCGGGCCTAATGTTGAGCTAATCAGAGGATAAATAACAATAACAACAAATAATGATAATAATAATAATAATAATAATAATAATAACAATAACAATAATAATAATAATAATAACAATAACAACAATAATAATAATAATAATAATAATAATAATAATTAGGAAAATAATAATAATAATAATAATTAGGGAACCATCCAACATTTTTTAGACAACACTTTTTTTCATGCAAGCGTCACAAACGTGATTTCTAAAAGTAAACATCAGATTCAGAGTGAGAGAGTTGCTACAGTAAGCTATGACAGATGACCTCACAGTTAAAGTTGTAACACTCGGTAAAATATGAATCTGATGAAGTTCCGGCAGAGCGCCCATGTCCAGCAGACAGACTCTATATTCACATTTAATCACGATTCAATACAACTACAGATCCATTACATTTAATCTATGACAAGAACATTTGATCATAGCTCATTAAATCAAAATCTTATGATTTAGTCATTTTCTTTGAATTTGTTTGATTAATATTTAATTTAATGATTATTCGGTTTTTTTGTTAGTTTTGATCTTGTTAGTTTTTTAGACCTCAGCCTAATGAGCGATTTATTTCCCACTATAACCATAAAGTCGGCTGTAAAACCGCAATAAAAAAATAAATACATTTTTAAAAATCATTTCTATCAAACTTAATGTAAGTCGGTCATATTTCTCATATTTGAGAGGAAATCTTAAGGCTGCTTGGACGTTCTCCAAACGGGGTTCTGTAAATACCGACTTTCTCACTAAAATAAAAGCATGAATCGTGTTTGCATGCGGCGCCTCCGCCTCAGTACACAACACCTGTGTGTGTTTTGGTTTCTGGTCCCTGAGCGGATCAGGTGAGAGGAAGCAGAACAGAGAGAACAATAAGCCTGAAGAGCTGACTGGAAGTCAGAACACTCCATACCGCGGAGAGAGGAAAACATTCCCGTCTCTGTGATGGAACAACAGACTGAGCCAGAACCGCACAGTTCAAAAAACTCTCTGGATGCTGCTTACCTATCTGGATTTATTCTAGAATCTGGATTTGTTCTATAATCTGGATTTATTCTAGAATCTGGATTTGTTCTATAATCTGGATTTATTCTAGAATCTGGATTTGTTCTATAATCTGGATTTATTCTAAATCTGGATTTTTCACACAGCCAAAACAAGATGTGGTTTCTTTAATTTCATGAGTTTATTTCTCTAGGTTTCTGGGGACGGGCCTATAGAGCTGTGGCTGTTTTTAGTCCCAGGTTTGTATAAGTGGGCCTGATATCTGGACCAGAGCTGCAGTGGGGCTGACATGTGGTCGGTCCGGTCCGTTTCTGCTCCGTTCTGTGCGGTAAGAGGTTCCGATCTGAGAACAGGTTGTGAAGCTGATCCTCTGCCACCCAGCCTAGCTGTTGTAATATGAGCCACATGTTCTCTGTGGGCCAAGCCAGGGCCGCTCTGGACACAGCGCCGGCGGTGAGGGCAGTGTCAGCGGCGGCGGGCCCCCAGGGCCCCCACCATCATTTCACCAAAGCTCTCAGCCTCTTTTCTCTCGGCTTGCTCCTTATGGAGGAAAATGTCGGCCACAATACGGCGGCCTTCAGCCTCTTTCTTCCCCATGCCTTTCATTGCCCCACTAGAAAGCCAAGAACAGGGGCCCCAGGGCCACTAAGGCCTTTTGATGGGGATTGGAATTAATTATCTCCAATAACACAATTGTGCTCGGTCAACGAAAAGAGCAAAGAAATCCCCTCCAGAATCAGAGAGATGAGAAGAGAGTGGGAGAGAGAGAGAGAGCCCCTGCTTTTCCATTAAAATAATTCAGAGGAAGTTTATTAGAGCTTTGTGAGGTGCTAATATGGATCAGCCGGGAGGTTGGTGGTCCTGGGTGGGGGTGTGGAGGGAGTGGGGGGGCTGGGTGTGTAATTGGCAGAGACTCACTGGTCATTCTGGCTCAGATGGAGGAGAAGTCACTGAAGGGGTTGAACTAAATCTGTATAAATTGTTAAAACGGCCAAATAAAAAAGTACCTGTCTTCAAACCTTCAGCACTAAAGAGCAGATTCTGTTCACACTGATGAGCTGCACTGGGGTTTGGTTTTCAGAAACACTGTCCACCAACACTGACCACTAATAAAAATTGGAAGATGTCAGCTGATGCTGTGCAGATGCAGCTCTGCTGGACCTGAGCAGACTGGAGGACCTGAGCAGACTGGATGACCTGAGCAGACTGGAGGACCTGAGCAGACTGGATGACCTGAGCAGACTGGATGACCTGAGCAGACTGGAGGACCTGAGCAGACTGGAGGACCTGAGCAGACTGGATGACCTGAGCAGACTGGATGACCTGAGCAGACTGGAGGACCTGAGCAGACTGGAGGACCTGAGCAGACTGGAGGACCTGAGCAGACTGGAGGACCTGAGCAGACTGGAGGACCTGAGCAGACTGGAGGACCTGAGCAGACTGGAGGACCTGAGCAGACTGGAGGACACGTAGAGGAGATAGTTCACTAAGAAGGAATCAGAGGTAACTAATTATGTAACTTCTGAGAGCATTTGGTTTATTAGAAGAGCAGTGTTATGTAAAATCAACTATTTTTTATTTTTAGGTCATCTTATTACCTCATCAAAAACTTGTCTGTTGCTTTAATTTTGTCATGCATGTTTGATGATTCCTTCACAGCAACTGAATTTCCTCATCGTCACCGTCACTTCATGCTGTCATCTGATAAAACTGGAGTCGATGTTCAGACTTGAACTCTTTAGTTCCCCTCTGACCTCTGACCTCAGAGGAAACGTCTTCATCCCCAGAGGGTTCAGCTCGCCCTCACTAGAAGAAATGTCTGCGTTGTGTTGCAGAGTTCAACACCTGCAACATCTGTCGGTACTCTGGAATCGGCTTCTTTACGTTTTACTTCACATAAACAGAAATAAAGTCCAGTTATCTGAGCAGATAATCGCCTGGAGGTGATGGAGACGCTGGAGATCTCAGTTCTCATGCTCTTTGTTCTGACATGAGCACCGTCTGAATGTTATTGCAGAGTTAACACACACCACAAAGATCAATGTCTTACACGCACAGACACACACACTCCCAGGTGGCATCAGAAGTTGGAGCTCCAACAAACTGAGTCTTTCTTGAGAACAAGCAGATTAACGGCTGCAGGATTAAGAGCAGGACACCCAAGTCGACAACAAGTGGTCTGCTATTGCCATGGTAACCAGCCCGTAGCGGGAGGCGGCCGCCCCCCTTTTTATGAGCCACACATCACAACTGATGAAAATCCCGTCTCCCTGATATCTTCATTAAAGGAGTTCCTCAGCTGAAGCCAACTTTATCTCCTCGGTTTTCATTTCTAACTTGTGTTGCCGACCTGGAAGCGTTCTGATCTTTATTAACTCTTCATTCTCCTCCATCATCTGCAGTTTACAACGCTTCAGATAATGCAACTGATGAAACAATCACTGACTGGGGAAACGTTTTAAAGGTCATCTGTGTTATTGATAAACTGATCACAAACTAATGCACTTAATTGACTTAAAAAGATCAAAAGGACTTGGATTAGATTTCAGTATTTCTGGTTCATATTAAATATCTAATGATAATCAAAACACTTTGATCATATTCTCTTGTTTCCAATGACTAAATCGGAACATTTAGCCAGATCCAGTTAGCTTTAGTCTCTGCTGTTTTCTTTTATTTTCGGCAGCATTGATGCTGCTGCATTATTTGACTTGTACCTTTCGCTTTCTTCAAAAATGACAGAGAAACCAAACACTGAACATTATCACTGGTGTTAAAGTGACTACGAAAAGAATTCAATCACTTTTTTTTATTGCTTTTGCAAATTAATCATGATCGCAAGATATAGTGATATAGATCGCAATTTTTTGACAAAAGGATGAGGGGAAAAAAACCTTATTAATGTCAGTGTTTTCTGCAAAAATAACTACAAATAAAAAATATGAAACACAAAATAGGAGATTGCATAAATATTCACCCACTTTGAGTTTGAGTGGATCAGTCTCAGTCCAGCTGCACATCTGACTTAAAAAGTTTAAAGTACGTCTCCTTTTTCTGAAACTCCGCTTTCAGAAAGTCGTCACAGCATGACCCCTCTATTAACCCGTTAAGGTTTCACCAGCGTTGCTCTGACATGTAGCTCCTATACTGAGCTCAGCAGTTCCACCAGGTGTTTGCTAATTGCTGCTGGCTAGTCTGAAGGAGCTGAGTGGGGGTGCTGTGGGAGGGGAAGGGCTGAGGAGGAGTCGTGTCCTGGAAGGCGGAGCTAGGTTCAAGCAGGCGTTTTGCACAGCTGAATGGTTGCCACGGAGACTAAAGGATTTCTCAAGCATGCATGAAATAATCAAAGCAAAACTCCAGGTATGTTTTTGATGAGAGAAAAACAGCATGATGTAAAGCTCAAAACAAGCTGATTTTACGTAGCACTCCTACTTTCATTTTTCATTCTTTACAGAATCAAACAGCTAAAATGTGTGTGTACGAGTTTCACATTTACACCCGTTTATGGAAATGAATGAATACTTTTTTTTGTATATTGCAATTTATTTAGAATCACCTGAACAACCTGGCAGTAAGAAAGCTCACATATCTGTGTATCAAACAAGGTCTGATGACATAATCACATTTATTTCATTTTCTGCCTCCAGTCAAGGAGAGAAAAACAAGCGGGATAAAAAGTAAAAGGTGCTCAGTTCTCCAGCTGAGAACTTCCACATCCAGAACAAGTGAAGGAAACAAAGACAAACGTGTTGCTTAATTTCTTCTGCTGCTTCTACATCTGACCAAGTTTTAATCACAAAAAGTAGAAAAGCTTCCACAGTAAAAAAAACACAAACAAACAAACCATCAGTTTGGTCACATAAAAAGGATCTGATGAATCAGACGACAGCACGGAGACTTCCTGCTCCAACTTTCTTCCTCAACACTTCCACCAAACGCTCCAACCTGAGGAGGAAGAACAGGAGGAAGAGGAGGATTACAGAGGGGACGATGAACCCTGCAGACCTGAGTGGGAGTGGAAAGGAGAAAGTCTCAGCTGGCCCCCAGATGAGCAAAGTCCCTTTTACAACCAACAATGAGAATATTAACTGCAGAGAGATGTTGATGTGACGGGGTGTGTGTGTGTGTGAGAGAGAGAGAGACAGAGAGAGGTTTGGATGACCTTCTAACAATCAGCGAGGCTCTCTCCCTTTCCTATTCAAATTAAACTCCCCATTTGTAATAAGCAGCAGATTTGACTCAGTCCTTCCCATCAGAGAGCAAACATTCCTCTTCACAGCCCAGAAACTTGGAAGGCACTTCCCATTCCTCCCTCTCCCCCTCTACTCCGCTCCCCCCGCTGGCAGCCAAATTACTGCAGAAAGCCCCAGGTTTGAGCCCAGGAGGACAGCGCAGGACGCAGACGGAGGACTTAAGCTGTTTTCATCACCGATCTCATCCCTTCATCTTCAGGTTGATGAGCTGAGAAGCAGCAGCAGCAGAAGCAGGAGAAGAAGAAGAAGAAGTCACGTTCAACCGGAGCGTTTTCCCTTTTCCTGAATCCAAATCTGCAAGGCTTAGTTCTCTCCTGATCATCCCGGCTGCAGGGACACTCGCGCTGGATATGAGTCATCACAGCCAAATCTCCTTAGTCCCACGTACTTAACCGGTCTTTGAACACCTCCGGAGTCTCTGAGGGAAACTGTTGCTCCACCAATGGGAAGCAGTTCCCACCAGACACTCCCTCCATGAACAGGAGCGTTTCCATGAAAACGGCGTTCTGTGAGGTCATTATTAACCAGGGGTGCACCGTGCACCCAGAAATCAACCCCAGTTTCCTGGCCGCCGATCAGCCGATGCTTACACATGAAGCTGATCTTCTTCTACTGTCCTTTATCACTCTGCCATGACAGACCTGCCCACCAGGTCACGTCTGCATGTTTGCAGTTAACAATATTCACTTCACTGTTGCCAACTCAGCAACTTTCTGTTTAGTACTAATGTTTTTTTTTAAAAGATCAGTGATCGACCAGAAAGCTGCAATCGGTGCATCCCCGTTGTTATGGGCTAATGGGTGAACATCTCCCCCTCTGGGTCTTGCAGCAGACAGCAGAAGCTCGGTTCACTAACGGCTGCTGGTGGAAACATTCAGCTGGACTTTGGGTCACATGAGGTTCAGACGGTGATGCTGCATCACAAACAACCTCTACAGATTTAATCAAGAAAAAAAGAATCAATATATTTTCCTGCATTCCAAACTTCTTGCCATCTGTCTTTACACAGAAAAGCATCCCCATAGCATGATGCTGCCACCGCTATGTTTCAGGGGGTGTGATGCGTTCAGGGTGATTTTATTGAACATATATTCGACTCATTCTGAAGGGAAATCAAATGTTGCTGTAACTCCTGTCATGCTGTGGGCCGGATGGAGCTCCAGTAGCAGTCAGTCTGGCAGTGAATCTGAAGAGGCTTCTGACTGTCAGGTTTGAAGGACTGCTGGTTGTCCTGACGACATGCTAGCAGTTTCGTTTCCAGGCAGCACTGCTGATCCAAATCATTTGCTTTTGCTGCAAAAGGCCTGATGCTGTTTGTTCTCTAATATACGTGTGGAAGCAGCTCCACTGAAATACGAGGCCCAACAGTGGAGCGAGTTCTGGTTCTGATGGAGGTTTGCTCCAGTTAAAGGACAGTTTTCTTTTTCCACTGTTGCTGCATGCAGCATGCATGAGGGATCGCTTCATGCCACTGACTCCATGCAATCTGCCGAGTTTCCTTAGAAAACTTTTTAGACGATTTGAATAATAATCTGAACTCGACGGCATTGTCTGATAAATAAAACCGGTTTAGAATTTTGTACTTGACTTGGAATCTGTCTGTATGACCGGATGGAACCGACTTGTCTGTAAAGCCTTTAGACGACGTGTGTTAGGAATAACTCAAATTCATTTCAGCTGAATTTATTTACACTGCTCCAATTCACAACAATTGTTGTCTGAAGACACTTAGAAAAACCACCTCAATTCAATCACACATATCAACTGACGTGTGGTTTGCACTGCACTGTTTGCAGTTTGATAACGTTGTTATCAAGCAATGCAGAAAGCTCAATTAGTCATTCAAGATTGTTTAAAATGTTTTCAAGGAAACCAGCAGATTGCATCCAATTGTCGTTTTGCAGCTTTCACTCCTCCTGGATTACGACATGATGGCAGCAGACAACTGCTTTGGTTGGTTTTGCAGCAATCCCTCATGCTGAGCATGTGGCGACAGTGGAGAGAAAAAACTCCTGCAGAACCAGAACCTGGCTCAGCACAAGCAGACATCTGCCACAAATGGAGGTTTGAGAAGACAGAGCAGAATGCAGATGATCGAAATATTTAGATCGTAGATTAAAAAAAACTGAATTGAGTTATAAAAATATTAACCAGCTGACATCAGCAAAATGTTACAAAATAAACAGAATGCTGTCATTGAACAAAAATCAGTCCTGAAACTAAAGAGTCCAATCTGGAGCTGCAGAGAAACTAATAAAACTGCAGAACAGGTGAAGACAGAGCAGATGTGGTCAGAGCTGTCAGCCTGTTTTCATCTCAGCCTGACGGGACGAGGAAGCAGCAGGAAGTGAACCTCTGAGAACCACAGAACAAACCTGAGACTCACCTGACAACTCTCTCACTGGCTTCCTGCTCAGCCGCCTGGCTGCGCTGGAGCTCAGCCGCAGTGTCCTCCTTCTCCCTGGACAGCTGCTGAAGCTGCACCACCAGAGACTGGACCTGGGAGGACATGTCCTTGTGGACCTGGGAGGACATGTCCTTCTGGACCTGGGAGGACATGTCCTTCTGGACTGCAGAAGACTCAGCAGGATGTGACGTCTGGGATGGAGTGGTGTGGTCCTGAGAGCTGGCGCAGGAGGAGGATGGAGAGGAAGAATCGGGTCATGGTTGGTTCAAATAATGTTTATCTTATTAAAACTTCAGCAGCCTGAATTTACCTTCTGCTCAAGTCACAATCCTGGTAAAATGATTCCAGGGTTTTGATGTTTTTTGACTTTTATTGCAACGTTTTCACATCTCTTGAACTTTTCCACATTGTTGTGGTCTGATTTTATGACGGACCAAAACAAAGTGCTGCAGAACTGCCAAGTGGACAGAAAATAAAACTTTGTATTCAACAATTGTACAGGATCATTTCTAGAAATTGTGGCATGCATAAAATAAAAACGAAAAAAACACACCTTAGTACACACTGTTCAGTTCAACAATTAAACTGTCAGATCTACATTCAGTCCAGCTCTGCACACCGACTGGTGAATTTAACACGTTGGAGACATAAATAGTTTTAAAACAGAGTTTTTGTTTTCTTCATCTGGACTGAAAGCGAAAACAAAATGTCTTCCTGCTCTGCCTGCTTTCTGCAGCCTCTTCAGGTGTCTCTGCAGGCGTTCAGCATCAATCCTAGTAATTTATGGAGGCTCACATTTTCATCAGCATAGACGGACTCGCTCCTCATCTTTATTCTGTTTCGCTTTGCCGCAGCTGCTTCGCTCAGAACTGGACTCGGACCCCTCCAGGAAATCCTCCAACTGATCTTAAAGCCCAAAGCACACCTCTCCGTGGCTCAAATCTGCCTCACAACGTCTTATCTAATTACTGTTTGTTTGTCGTCCTCATTGCCGGCTGTTTACTCCTGTTATTATTCTACAGGTTACCCAGATTCCTCCAGTCACCAGTCGACTGGCTGCATTTGGCCCAAGATGAATCAAAACCAGAACTTTTGCGTTTCTTATCATTCCTCTGTGCAAAGCTTCTCTTTCTGACACGTTAACTGGAATTTACAGAGCTAGAAAAACCATCTGCCTCTGTACAGATTTCCTCTGGTTTGTCTTGAAAGGCCAGTATTGTTTTCAAGGCACATGGTGGCATTTTATAATGTAATCAAGTAACTATGTTACCTTCAGTTGTTATGAAATGCTACATATGTCAAATATGACTTAAAATAAATAACATCTGACTACATAATCAAACTGGGCCTTTAAAAACTCCTGTGCTCTGTGAAGCTCTGCCTCCAGGGAGTCACCACAACATGGCTCCTCTATTAACCCTTCAACAACATTTTTATCAGCGTTGCAGTGAGAAGTAGCTCCTGTTATGAACTCAGCAGGTGTTTGCTAATTACTGCTGGCTAGTCTGAAGGAGCCGAGTGGGGCAGTCATAGAGAAGGGATGCTTGAAACTGCAGCGGAGGAGCTGCATCTCAAAGGCGGGGCTAGGTCCACCCATGCGTTTTGCACAGTTAAATGGTTGCCATGGAGATTAAAGTAGTTCTCAAACATGCATGAAAGAATGAAGGCAACTCTACATACATACAGCTATGGTTTTGATGAGGGAAAGTTATTATGACATGATGTAACGCTCAAAAAGGTCTATTTGACATAACACTGCCCCATTAACTCATTTAATGTCAGACAACCTGAGTGAATGCTACATGTTTTCAAATGATGATTTCATTTATTAAACCAGGAGTATTTATGTAAGAAATGAATTCCCTCCAAAACCTGGAATTTCATCACATAGTTAATGCAGCCACACTGAAGGGAGTTTGAGCATATCTGGCTTTTCACAGTCATAAAACAAAATCTCAATTGGACTTAAGTCTGAACTTTGACTAGGTCACTCTGAAATCAGGTTTTGTTAAACTGTTCAGAAATGGCTCTGCTGGTATGTGTTGGATACCTGTCCTAGTGCGCAGTTGACCTTAAGTTGACCTTAAGTTCTGACCTTGACCTCAGGTTCAAGGTCAGACATTCTCCTGTAGGATTTTTTGCTGGAGAGCAGAATTTATGCTTCCAGTAAATAATTGTGCCACCAACACCATGTTTGAGGATTATCAATAAGTCTCTCTTACTTATGAATCATGAACTCTGACCTTAACCGAGGAAACTGAAGCTGTACATGCCATTCTGGGTCATTCTGTGACCTTCTGGATGAATTGTTGAGTTCTTGGAGTCATTGTGGCAGACTGCCAACTCCTAGGAATGTTCTCCATGTTCCACAGTCTCTCCATTTGTTCTCACTGCTGTTCTCTGATTTTGTAACTCTCTTTTCCAGTCTGATGGATGGAGATGGGTTTGATTCTTGTGTCGTTTTACCCTACCTCGTGTTGTCAGACATGTTCTGTTCTAACTCTATGGGTCTGGTAGTGGTCAGTCCTGGTTGTGGCTCATGAAATCAGTTATTTTATGATTTAACAGGTCGAGCTGTTTTCCATAGATCCAGCTTGGTTTCAGCAGGTTTTATCAAAATGACCCAAAATTGCTTTTAGTCATTTTACCTTTTTTTTCCCGATGTTAAACTGTGTTAACAGCACAACACCCGTCTTCCTTCTATGGCACAAAGTGGATGAAATAAGCATTCTTGAAAAAAGCAGAGCTTTAGAGAACAGACAGCACTGACTGAACACACACTGTGTGTTTGTTGCTGTCAGACAGGTTTCTGTTTGAACATGTACACACTCCCTGACTCCAAAACAAACGCAAGTCTTGCATCTGAATCCTGATAAAATGTCTTGAAGCACAGAATAGGTGAGGGTCATTAATGTGGACTGGAGAGGTAAACAGCAGGTGGAGCTAATTCTCCACTTGGTACGATTATTATCAGTGATTTCCTAAAGTTTGCAAATCCTCCAAACATCATCTCTGATCAAAAATAAAAACATTTCCTCTTTTTTAAGCTGTGAAAACATTTAAAACGTCTCTTAATGGGTGACTTGGTTGCAGAGTTGATAAATAGTTCAAGTTTTTTAGTATATCGATTAATGCTCTGATTGAAAGCAAGAAGAAAAACATTAATAAAAACCTATTCTGGTTAAATTGGTTTATTTAAGGGGCAATGTGATGTATTTTCCAGGCACATAGTGCCAATTTATAGTACAATCAATTGTTATAAAAACGATTATATAAAACATGAGATAAAAGATATTTTCCTTTGTAACTTAACACCTTTAAATTGAGCCTCTGTCCCTTCAAAATCTCCTGCTCTTTCTGAAACTCCGCCTTCCACTGAACAAAAATATAAGACAAAGATGCACAACATAATAACTGTAGTTATTTAAAGCAGAAAGCCAACGATTATTCCTATTGCACTTATCAAGTGCTAACAATATCCTGCCAAGACCCAGAAACCTGAACTTGATGATTCCCAGCAAAATCTGGCTTTTATATGTAGCATATTGACTGTGGAGAATTGCATCTGTTTTTTGCAAATCTGTTAATAGAATAACATAAGTACAACTAATCGATATTAGCAGGCTAATCAGTCAAGCTATCTGCTCAGGCAGAGCCTGCAGGCAGCTGGTTAACATACACACACTTTGCCAGTTGTAGTTTTAAAACTGCGTTAGCTAAAGGAAAGTCACGAGCGACGTGCCTTCAATTTCTGGTTGTGAAAAACACGGCCAGAAAATGTATATTTGAGGTGTGTGCAGGGGATCAGAAACGCATTTAAACTGGGTCGGGCCGGATCGAGATTCTAATTTCTTCTACAACAGCCACTCTTTAAATGTTACACTGTCATAAAATCACATTGCCATCAGAAAATGTCAACACAAAGAAAAATATGAAATCAGGAAAGAGTCTTTGCACAGCAGGCAACTTTGACCGTGATTAAAGCTGCAGTACGCAACTTTTACAAAACTTTGTTCTTGTACGTATTTGTTAGAACTGTCACTATGTCATGATGGTATAACATGAGAGATACTCTGAAAAAAATCAAGCTCTTCTGTTTTCATTTAAATATGGTATAAAATAATCATTAACTGATGAACTAATTAGAAAAACATGGACAGATAAGTCGACAAACACAGCAGCCATTAGCTGTCCTGTCTGGTCTCGTCTCATCAACGTTTCAGACATCGGCTGATTTGTAGAATCTGATATGAGCTTCAGATAATAGTAACAGAGAGGAAGCACTCTGTTGTTAGTTTGCCAGATGGACTTTGAGGCTCACAGCAAAGTCCTGAACAGCAACAGCAACGACTGCGCTTGTTGCTCATCACTAACCTGTGATCGGCTTGCAATGCCTGGATCTGAGCCTGGAGCCTCTGTTTGTCGTCCAGAGCTGCGTCTCTCTCCTGCTGCAGCCTCAGCAGCTCCTCCTGCCCAGAGGAAACACATGGCAGTCAGACATGGCAACACAGTAGCTTAAAGTGATAACGCTTTAATTAAATGACGGCTTTTCTGCTCCGTCACCCGTATTCTGGGTGAATAGCATCACAATTCATGTGCGGGTCTGCAGGCGTAGAACAACCTCCACAGAGTGTGCGTTTGTGCTTTAAATGTCCGTTCCCACCGAGCAGCAAGGAGATCAGGTTCTGGATAACTACAGGACTGACTGTTCAAATAAAGGCTTAATTAACTAACTAACTGACTAATTCATTAAGATAAATGTCAACACACCTGATACTGAGGATTGTATTTACAACATTACTGCAGCCTCCTGCACCACATCTGCAGATGCATTTAAGGACACGGTGGGGAGTGGGATTGTAGAGGTTTGTGAACTGGGTCTGGATTTACTGATAGAAAATGTTAAACAGCAGCTGAAAACAGATCCAGAATGATGCGGTTTATTCATGGTACTGCAGCTAACCTTTTCTGACTTACATTAACATGAAATGATGAAAAGTTTGAGTGAGTTGAGATCAGTGTGACCACGACCTGATGGCTCTGGTACTGGGTTCAAAGCGGAAAATTTTGAATTTGAGGGACATTACAAAAAAATTAATAAATCTAAAAATGTTCTCGCCAGGTTTTCTGGCATTGAGCAAATGGACATAATTTAGGCAATTCTAACTGACATTAAACAAGAAACATTTGGTTTGATTTAACTTTGGACAGTAGGGAAAGAAATGAGTTTGTGTCTTTTTATTTAGTGTATGTAAATATTTGGTTTCAGCTGTAGCTTGCTGGTCTCCAGCATGTCAGGGTTTTACTAAACTGGGTTCTAAATCGTGCACATTTTCCGTCTCACCTTCCTTATGGATTTAAGTTCTTCTCATGAAATGTTGTGAGTGAGTGGAGTTTGGATCTCCTCCCCACCTGCTCACTTTCACTTCTCCTGTTTACAAGAAAGACAGCCGGCGCCTTGGAATATTATGGGCTGGAAATGATCAGATGCCACACATTCCTCTTACTAAGATAATGCTCTTGTAATAGTAAAGCTTGCAAAAGCAGAAGTCTGTTAACCAGTTAGTATCAGGACAGACTGATGTCAGACTATGAATGGCAGTGAGAAGCATCCCATTGAATCTTCCATGAGGTTAAATACACGCTTTCAATAATAAATTCGTAAAGATTCAAATGTGAACATTTCATGTCAGTGTTGCACGATGTGCATGTCGTCCAGGACGACTGGACGACATGCAACACTTCCTCTGCACTTCCTGGTTTTGCCTCAGTTCACAGACTAAAGTCTCCATTTTATTTACGACGCTGGTTTACAGTTGTTACGTTTGGCTTTGCACGGAAGATGCTGAATCAGCTGGTTTCTCTCCAGATATTTATGAGCAGAATTGAGGTGGGTGGAGCTCAGGGATGAGGGTGAAGTCCAGGCAGGGAGAGATAATGCAAAATACAAAGGTCAGAAAAGTTGATTTTACTTGACTTTAAATACTCAACAACAGTAAACGTCCAAACTTTAAGACATCATGAGCACAAATAATGCAGAAACTGGAACATTACCAAATTCCAACAGGTCACCTGCTGCACCCTCACTCCGCCCATTAACTCTGCTGCGGGTGTTGAACCCATCAGCCGACTCTTCCAGGGTGCAGAATCCTACTGTATCGTTGGTAAAAAGTGCGTCAAGGCCGACTCCAGCTGGGATTACAGGCCCGACCCTGACCTCCTCCTCTTCCTCCCGCTCTATTCTAATTAAAGCCTCCAAGGCCTGAGAGTTTAAAGTGAGACATCAAACGAGGAACCAAACCCAGAGAGTCAATATGTGTCTTCTCCAGCCGGGCCAGAGGAGACGCTTCAAAAGGGCCGCCCGCCTTATTAATCAGAATCATTTCCAAATGAGGTGATCAGTAAGCAGGAGTGACACAGAGCTGACCTTTAACATGAGGAGTTAAGGTCAACGAAAGAAAGGAAGTGTGGTGGGAGGAGGTAATAAAACTACTGTGTTGGGACCTTTGACATGATGAGGGCAGATTAGAGGGGGGGGGGGGGATAAAATGACGGGTTCTTTAGCGGCCATGGAGAGGGAGAGGAAGAGGATGGGAGGCGAAGCTGGAGCTGATGGAGCTGGAGGGGTTAGGAGGAAGGAAGGAAAGAACGAGGGAACGTTGTTTGACCTTTAACAAAAAGAGTTGAGGTGAACAGGAGAGGACATTAAGGAGGGGGAAAGAGATAATTCAGGATGTGGAAATGAGGTGAGAATGAGCTTAATATCATAAGCCTTTCTTACACATGAAGACCACATAATCAGCTGCAGACTTTCTGCTCAGAGTCAGACACTCCTCAGAGTGGCAGCCAGGACCAGAGCAGTGCAGCCGGCACAGAGAGAGAGACGGAGCGCAGCCTGCGACCGAACACAACTACAGCACAACTACAGCACAACGCCACAACTACAGCACAACTACAGCACAACTACAGCACAACTACAGCACAACTGCAGCACAACTACAGCACAACTACAGCACAACTACAGCACAACTACAGCACAACTACAGCACAACTACAGCACAACTACAGCACAACTACAGCACAACTACAGCACAACTATAGCACAATGCTGTAGTTGTGGCAGCGGTTCTGTTTCTGTGACGACCTGGTGAGGGAAGCCACAGGGACAACAACCAGGTCAACTCTGCGGTTTGCGGTTTGTCCCGACGCCGTCCCACAGAAACATAAAACCCGTCCAGGTGCCGCCTGCATAACCCTGAAGTCACATAGTTAACCGTCAGTGTACTCACCATTCAATAGCTGCCATCTTATTGACCTTATAGGTGCTCAAGTTGGAGCTACAAAAATAAATTTGCTTAAAGGAAACATCAATTTTGAAAACCCCCCCACATTTTACGATAAAATGTTTTGGTGCCAGGATGAGGTGTGTTCGTTAGGCTGCATCAAAATTCATGTATTTCATGTAAAACTGCATCACTCCAGTCACATGATCAACAACCTGATGTTGCTGCTGGAGGAAAACACTAAGACAGGAAGTGACAGGAGGAAGATGACGGCTGAACAGCCAAACTGCTGCTTAACTTTAGCTGTGGACCAGATTAAAGGAATGCAAACGGGTGAAATATAAAGTTTGTCGTTTTTATTCCATGTCAGAGATGAACTGTAGGGATGAACATTAAGACAGCGATTAGGAATAGACTTTAAATATTAGGATATGAATAAAAGTGAGAGGTAAAGCCAAAACACATGGGAGTTTTGTGTCACTTTTAGTTCATATTGCCCTGCAGCTCTGGCAGGTTCATCAGCATGCTCATATGGATTACGTTTTGCAGGATAACAGTTTTTCACATGTTATGCTGTGTATTTAAGACCAATGGATTGAGAAAGTCTTTAAGCTATTTGCATTAAAATAGTGGAGAAATGTGGTTCTTTGTCCTGAGAGCTTTCTAAGAGATACGGTTGTTACCAAAGGGACTGGCTGGAATCACTTTGAAAACTCATCGGTTTTGCATGTAGAAGGCAGAAACCTCATTTCATCAAACTGGTTTACTTTATGAGTTTCTTTTTTTTAATTCTGCCTCCACTTTTTTCCCTGCAGGTTAAACCTTTTCGAGGATTTTTAATCAAGCTAAAGAAGATAATTTTTCTTCGACAGGTCATTTGCTGAAAGGTCAGGTGACCTTTCACAGCTTAATGACATTTTTTTTGCCAATCTGACTGGGTGCTTAATTTGCTTCATCAGTTTAACATTTGGCCAAAATGAGAAGCTTAAAACAAATGCTGAGTAACATTTTCGCTGGTCGCAGCTCTTGTGGAAGGCGCCATGTTTGAATGGAACACTAAAGGGAAAAAGGAATTGTTTACATGTAGACTCAGCCAAACATGGTGTCCATTTTCTGTTTACTGGTAACGTTTAACCAGAGTTTTGTTTCAAATGTCCAGATATTTCATAGGATACATAATGCCCTCATAGCCCAGCCAGCATACCCCATATGGGGAAAAGGAGGGCAGACAATATGGGTCCCATATAGGTTTGTCCGCGGTTTCCATCGTAGCCCCACATGTAGGGTCACTGTAGGGCTCTACATGGGCCAAAGAGGCCTTTGGTTTTGGTCCAAAACATAGAAGAACAGAGATTAGCGCTAAACAAGGCTAACGACCACAGAGAATGTATGAAACCATAGTGCTTAATACTTAGCTTTTTTGGTGCTTAACCAACACAAAACAAATACTAAATCAGCTTACCGTATTCTTAAAACACTGTGCAAATAAAGGGTTTCCTGTCAAAACAGGCCACAAAGAAACTACTGCATGCTTTTACATTTAGTAGATTAGATTATAATAACCAAGTCTGTTATGTGAACAAGTCTTTTAAAAAAAAAGGTTAAAAATCAGGCAGGCAGGTGACAGCTCATCCAAAATGGTGCCTTCAGATTCCAGTGAAATGGATCCAATAACAACCAGTCCTCCAATCACTGCACTGACCTTTGAGCTGAAATCTTTTTGTCTGAATTACTAATCAAGTATGAACCATCCACACTGCAGTAAGAGCACTTCGGTCAACCAACCAGTTTCAACCAATAATGGATTCAAAAGCAGCTCTGACCTGGTGGGTTTTGGCCTCCATTTAAAGGAACTCAGCATTTGCTCCAGATTTGTGGTGCATAGAAGCTGAGTGCTGCTTCTCCATGTTTCATTTAAAATGTAGGTTCCATTTGAGCTCAACTTTAATATTTGTGTTAATTTAAGCCTGTCTTTCCTCTAATGTCCTCAGTTGAGGACAATGATGCTCTGGATTTCCTTGTGTATGAAAACGACTGAGACAAATTTTGGTAGTTTGTCTCACAAAAACAGAGTTTCAGTTGAAGCCACCTGAGTGGCACTCAGGTCACATCAACCTCCATCATGTCCTGATGGAATGATGGTCACAAGCTGCACTCTGCACCGTTTCAGATGTGTGGTCCAGGTCCGGTATCAACACACACTGCTAGAAGGTCACAGTAAATTGTGCTGCTTCCTTTAGTTTGGTTTGAAACTTTAGGTTCAAGTCGGTTCAAAGGCCTGATTTAAAAGTTCAGCCAGGAATTGTGGTTTGTGATTTGGGCTGCAGGATTTCAGCAGCTCACTGAGTGTCTGGCGTTAATTTGATGGCAGCTGCTGATGTTTCTGTGTGAAATTAAAATGCTCTCCCGGTTCTAATCCCCCCAGAGCCCAGCCTGATTAACAGGCTTGAGGAGGATACACAGAGCAGCGATACATTAATAACAAAATTTAATTTATTTCAGGAAAAAAAAGATGCAGGCAGAGATAAAGGGGCATATTTGTTAGCATGAAAATTTTACTCTTCTCCTCTTGTATGAGATTTTTTTGTTTTCTTTACAGTGTTTTAGTCTTGATTTAAGTGCAAGTTTTAAGCCTTAAGCACTGAGACAGGTGCAGGGTTTAAGCAGGAACCTATGCATGTTAGCCAGGATGGGGGAGGAAGAAGTTCTCTGCTCAGGAAACACAAAAAATGATCAACAAACTGGAGCTGATTCAAAGTTTTCAAAGAGTGGACAGTTACAACTGAAGGATTTTAGATACTTTTTTATTTGATCTGGATGTAAAGGGAAGATTTAACAAACTATATATACTCGTCTTCCAGTTTTCTCTAAGATGGTCCAATGCAAATCTTTGTGAAAAATGTTTCCACTGAGTTTCACCTAATCTCGCTTATTAGACCATATTTGGTATGTGTGCAAAAAGTAACCAGGAGCAGAGTGCAGATTTGAGAATTAAAAAGTAAAAATAACGATCCCTTCACTTTTTTCATAAAAAAGTTAAATCCATACTAGAAGGACACATTTCTGGAGTTCACAATCCATTTTTACATCATGACACAGAAGTTTACTTTGTGTCAATAAAAATGTTAACGCCTTTATTCACATTCACATGGTGTTTATCTTCTCCTCAACAAACGGTCTGATAGGAGCCTGGAAAAGACTAATGTTGTGTTTAAGTTGTGCTAAAAGCAGTTAGCCCATCAGTGAAGCTAATCAAGCCTAAACTAGCATCGAAATGCTAAACAGTTAGCAGCAGGACAGACGTATCCAACGCTAATGTCGACATCTACAGTTCAGATTTGTGGAGAAGTTCCAGGAGTGATCAGGGGAAACACTGACAAACTAAACGAATAGAATAATAACTCGGCATAAATCTGATGGTTGAAGAACCTAAATAACCGACTTTTATTGTTGGGCTCATATGTCTATTTATTCAATCATTTAGCATCAAAAAGGGGGTTAAAATTTAAAATATTGCTTATTTTGTCAATATATAGTTCATCTAAACAAAATAATATGATTGATTACATTAATTAATTCCCACCCCTAATATGGACATATTTCCACAGTGATGTGGGAGCAAATGTATGAATGGATGGAAGAATACAAGAATGGAGGCAATAATGGATGGATGGATGATGAACAGATGGACAGAGACACTGAAGGCATCATGAGTAGTTATTTACCTGGCTGAATGACTGGTCCTTGTGAAGCAGGTCTTCCTTCAGCCATTTACACTGCAGACACACAGGAGGAGGAGTCAGCGCTTCATTAGCTATTTGCTCATGACACTGGATTAACAATGAAAGTCGATATGACAAATAGGTGGAATTAACTTCTTTCTTCCTTACATTTATATGACCAAAAACTTAGAAGCAGCTCGGCCTAACTGGAGATAAAATAGTGCCTGCAACTGTGTCAGATACATAGAAGACTATGTCTCTTATACATATATAGGCAGATACAGCCACAAACTAGCAGACATGCACTGAAGTAGCCTGGTTGTTGCATTACGTGATTCTGCTCGATTCTCATCTCCCTTCAATGCTCCGTCTGGGAGTTCTCCATTTAACCTTGATTTCTTCTGTAGAATTTCAACAGGGCCAATCAGTAATCAGAAGAAGACGCTCGGCACAATGTTGAGTTTCTCCGCTGTTTTAGAATTGGAGTTTTTGCATCGGCAGCGGAGGAAGAGAACAAAGCAGTCGAGTTTGTTTTGGCCACGCTTCCAAATACTGAGCAATGAAATCAGACAAGAGGTACGTAGAAGACGTTTCACTGCTGGTGAAGATGACATTCGGCTCGACACTTCTGTCTTTGCAGTGGGGTGGTTGTTTGCAGCGCAAAGGAATTTTTGGTAAGCTTCATAGTGTCGCTGGAACGTTACATACATCATGACCAAGCGTTAGCGATTGGGTAAAATCAGAAACAATCATTTAAAACATCTACAGAGTCCTTGCCTCCAGCAGAGTAATCGTGTCTGAACAGCTGAGGGTCCAGATGCTCTGCAGGAAGCACAGCTTTCAACAAGGATTGGTTTTTACAAGGGTATTGTAAAGTTTGGTGGATGAATTGGAGACAATAAAATGTCCTAATAATGACAGAAATGTGTGTGTGGGGGGGCGCGTGTGTGTGTGTACGTGTGGGGTCAGGTCTGCTGAGCTATTTTTGAAAAAATAAAAAATAAATAATTGTATTTATTCCACCATGAATTGTGTGGATAATTAGACCACTGTTGGCAAAAGTTACCAGAAGCAATGAATCAAACTTGAATTGCTAAATTGTTGGACTTTTGTTTCACATTCCACCTACTAAGGGATCATCATCATGTCATATCGACACTGAGCACAAGACTTCCCAGCATGCATCAGTATGACATTAGTGTCTCTGGTGTAAAAAAAAAGAGGCTATTAGACTTAGGTAAACCCACTGTCACTTCTCTCATTTAGAGACAAAAAGGAAAAGTTTTTCAGCTTAGAGTGTGACATTAGAAGAGATTCATTATTAATCGGGGTGAACAAGAACAGCCCTGGGTTCCCTCTAAGTATCGCAGACAGGTTGACAAAGAGCCGCAGCTCAGCCTTCATCGGGGTGTTCTTAATCATCTTCAGAGTTATTGAAGTTATGCAAGCTATTGAAGTTTTAAAAAAGTAATTTATGGATTTATTCTCTTTTGGGGCATTTCGGCTAATAAAAGTTAATTAAAAATTGGAATAAAGTGCTCCAGTGTCTCGTGCGCCTGTCAACAAGCAACTCCAGCCGTTTCTGCCCTTTGGGTCACTCAGGGCAGTTGCGTGGACATCAAACCGGCACGCTTCTTTTTGGGGGTCTTGTCAGGGAGTGAGGTGGTCAGCAACTCCAGGTGAGGTTTGATGGGTTTTGATAACCTGATATCAATTCAATAAGGAGCAGGAAGCTCCAGCTGGCGTGTGGGTTGGAGTGCTCAGGAAGAACCCTCCCCCTCTTTCTAATATTTCCCAGAACCCCCAGCTGCTGAGGGAGATAATCCCTGAGAGATGAAAGGAGGGAATGAGGAATCGGCGAGCAACAAGGGGTGGAGAGGGATAGGGAGGGGTGGGATCCTCCAACGTGGAGTGCTCTTTCTTCTTCTTCTCTGAGGATTATGGCAGCATTTGAAACATATTTCACTGCGGTGCAGTGCTGGAATGAAGGCGGGATTAAGGTGTTACCATTGAGGGGTGGTGTTAACTTAATAGGGATAGTTGTTAAAAGACGGTGAAGCAGTGTTATTGGCAGGGGTCACTGGTAGTGATGGAAGTTGATACACTGAGGTGCAGCTTGAAGGAGGCAGGCATCAGAGAGAGGTTAAAATGTAAGGCGACATGTGCTGGTGAGGGACAAGTCAAAGGTTCTACTGTCGGTCTAACACAACCACACAGCTTCGGCTTTAGCAGACTGCTGTCTTTTATATGCAAATGAAGTATTTCCACATAAAGGTGCTACAAGGTGTAGGATGTGGTATGGATTCTACATGTCAATGCTCCACACATTTTCGTATTACTTTACCTAAACCTGATAGAACACCAGCAGGCCGTTCCATCAGACCAATTATAGAAGAGATTGAAGCCCCTGGCCTTCAGCATTGACTACCTCACATTGAACGAGACGTCTAGCAAGTGAGTCATATTATTTCTGAGTGTAATAGGAAGTCTACATCCCCCTCAATCTTGCCAATCTTGCTTATCTAACCAGAGATGTTCCTCGCTGCTCTCTTGTGTTTCCTGCAAATGACTCCCCACCGTTCTTTTACACCATCGCCTGCTTCAGTCTCTTCTTTAGGTCATGTTAGACACACTTCCACTTCTCCTGGTCTCCTTCCTTAAATGCCTGCTTTTTCTGATTGAGGAGCTCCTTGACCGTGATCCAGGTCTTATTATTTGGAAAGCAGCATACAGTCCTAGCTTGTATCACAAAGTCCCTGCAAAAGTGGTTGTGTATTGTAATAATGTCCGCTCTCCTCTCAATGTCATCATTCATGTTGTTCTTGAGTGGGTCCAGTAGTGTACTTTAATTAAAAGTCTCTGTTATCCATTTTCTGAAGGAACAGGTTGTTGAACAGTTTTAGTCCTCTGGGGTTTTATGTGGGTTAGAAGAAAACCAGACCGTGATCTGATCTGCCTTTTTCTCAATCTCCATCCTGGTGCCTTGTGTTCTGTTGGTAGGCAATGCACTTCAACAGCATCTTCTTCTGTTGAGCCATGGTCCTTCTGAAACTCGCGTGCCCAGCAAACACACCTGGGTGGTTTGTTGCTATCCAGAACCATAAACGGGAATACACTGTGTATTTTAATGAACATTAGAGGAGTTAGGTGAATGTAAAACATACATCCCAATTATTTTCTATTAAACAGCCTTCGCCAGCAGTTTCTGAGTTGTGGGTTATGATCCTTTCCATAAAAAAACAGTGTTAAAGGGTTAAAAGAAGAGTGATGATGTGATGACTTCCTGAAAGTTGAGTTTCAGAAAGAGCAGGAGCTTCTTAAAGAGACAGAGACCAAATTTCAAGGTGTTAAAATAGGAAGTGAAGTTTCTTTTAAGTCATTTTTGATATATGCAGCATTTTTATAATTGATGATAACAAAGTTGCTTGATGATGTTATAAAATGTAACTATGTGCCTGGAAAATACACCATACTGCCCCTTTAAGACTTCAGACCAAGAGTTCAAGTCAAAACTCTTGGTCTAATCGAGTGTGAGGTCTTTTATTTTTGGCAATATAAATCAACCATAACACTTCTAGTGTTCATCATGTTACTAACAGGTGATGTGATGAACAGAAAACCATTGTTAATGACTTCAACTCTAGTCATAATGTTATCCCTGATTGGTAAAGGTCATGAATGGTAAAGAGTTATCTTTTCATTTTAAACATTTCTGAACTCCACTGATGTGCAGCTACAGGTACACTGGTGCTCCTCTGTGGAAAGGAGTTTTAGCTTTTATGTTTTCCTGGAAGAACTTTCTCCTTTCTCTTTTTGGTTCCTCCCATTCGCTTTTGAAGCCAGTTGCTTTGGTTACCACTGCTGTTTGGCTATGCTGGAGCAGTTTAGGTAACCATGGTTACCTCACTCTGTCAGTCACAGCAAGGAAACAGATGAAGGCTCCTGATCTGATTCTTTTTTCATTTTTTTTTTCATCTGGAAAAATATCATAGGCGGGGCTTCTGAGCCCACCACCTGCCGCAGAGCATGCTGGGAGCACAACCAATCTCCACGTTCAACTGGCCAACTCTATTTCGCTCATATCCCACCAACAGCCAGAATCATCTCTTTTCATTTCTACTGATTTCAACCCCACCCCCACAGAGAGCAGTATATAAATTGTGGGTAATAAATCCAACACTCTGCAGGTTTTGGTAATAAACTCTGTGAATTGAACTTTGATCATAATCAGCCTCCAGAGGAGAGATGGAGGTGGGGGGGAAGGAATGTGGATTTTCTACTTTAAAGTAAAAATAAAAATTGTAGTTAGAAACTTATAAATAAATAAACAATATACAGAAAAATGTAGGACATATCTCTGATATAAAGGATCGATAAAGTTTAGCATTTAGATTGATTATTAGATCCATCTTTAAACAGTTGACTTTTGAAGCAATCAGGAGATATTATTTCTCATATTCCATTAATGCAAGAGTGTGTGTACAAAGTTATGTGAAGAAACAGCAACCTCTTGTTGGAAATGATAATTCAATTATGCTAGTTTTAATTTAAAGCACATGTTTAAATATTTGACAGATCAACATTATCTTGAATAGGCCTCAAAATTAAGTTAACAGTTAGTTAGATTTTGCTCAATCAACAGTCTGATCAGCAGAACATTTTTCTTAGACATAATGTGCATGACTTGATAAAATTAGTCTAATTTGTAGTTTCGTTTTAATAGTACTAATTAGTGTCTAAGTCATGCTAACTTGGGTGTGTGTTAATGCATTATAATCAAAATAATAGGAGATTAATGTTGTAGTATTAAAACTGTTCAGGTATATGATAAAAGAATTTTGGAAGATAAATGTGCTAATACTAAGATCCAAAAGCAGTGGTGTAATTTAACGGCCCGGGAAAAAGTTCTGAATTATCTTCCTCCAGCAGCTCTGTGTCACTTTAAGTTTGCAGCAAAAGTCTGTTTTACTTGATGTGCCACTTGGTGGGACAACAGGAGGGGGTCTGCGTGGAGATGGCTGTTTCCTGAACCCATATAAGGATTGGGGCCTTTTGTTATGTAGACACCTGAAGAGAGATTGGATCTCACACAAAAGTGTGGAATGTTGGTTGTCTCAGGACAATCAACATTCATCAGCCCAGCAATGACAGTCATAAAACATTTGGAGTAACTTCCCTTTGAAATTTGGAACTTAGTCTAATTAGAGAGCAGGAACCTCCCAGACTGCATAAATAAGAGAAGAGACACACCTTCCTATAAAAGTTTCGGACCTGAAAGAATTAATCAGATCGTTGGGGCGCGGCGGTGCCGGCGCTCTCCGGAGACGCGCTGCGTCTCCGTATTGGTCTCTGTATTTGTCTCTGTATTTGTCTATTTTTCTGTTTATTTCAGGTGATTGATGTCTGTCTTGTGGTTTTGAGTTTCTGATGATTCTGGTATGTTATTGGTGTGATTTGGTGCATTTGTTTGTCTGAATAAACTCTGGATATATTTGAAGTAGAACCGTGAATGTTTGAACTGCCCTTACGCACGGGGAACCCTCGACCCGGGGAACTAGAGAGGAGACAACGAGCTACAGGTGTTAATCATTATCCTCTCAATACTCTTTAAATATTTAGTGTTTTATTAATAGATGTTCACATATCAAAGTATAACCTCTGGAAAAATAAGTGATATAATTGAATGTAAAAAATGGTTTTGCTAGTGAGACACGGAAGGACCCCATTATGACACTCTACTCCCATTATCTTAAAATGTGTTTCTTTCATTGGGTTGTGAACCAGAACTGCTTTTGCTGCAAAAGCAGTTCAAAATTCAGCTGGAAATGTGTCAGGATAAAAAAAAAATCAAACTGATGTTTGATCTGTTTAGGTGTAAACTGACCTGGTCTACAGATTTGTCTCTCTCCTCCATCACGGCCTTCATCTCCTCAGCAGTGATGTCACTCCTTCGCTGCTGTGCTAGCCGTACGCGCTGAACTAGAGCTGAGCCGAACCGCCTCACTTCCTGGACCGAGTCGGCTTCGCAGACGTGTTGAAGGAGATCTTTGATGTCCTGAGAATCAGAAACAATCAGACAGGACCCGATCAGGTCATCAGTTTCGGCATAAACCAAACATTGGTTTGTAAATGTGCAGAGTCAGCTCACCATGTCAACGTCCTGCAGGCTGATATAATCTGACCTGACAACAGAAGAGCAGATAATTTGTTTCTAGAGCCTCTAGAGCTGGTCTATTGCCATCTACCGTGTCTGAAACATTTGTGTAAAGTAGTTTTATTTTAAGCAAAGACTCCCAAGGTACAAAAAGCATGGGACTTCTATTCATTTTTTTTCCAATTCAGTTTGTTTACATGATGCCATTTCACAACAAATGTAACCTCGAGGCACTTTACAAAAAAATCATTTCAGTTCAATCACACGTTAATTCCAACTGATGCTATCAAGTAGCAGATTAGCCTCAGTTTATCATTTAAATGAGTTTAAAATCTAAGGAAACTCAGCAGAGCATCAAGTCACCTGCAGAATTTACTCCTCCTGGACGAACGAGCAGCGACTTATAACAACCACTTGCTTTGTGTTGCTGATTTAACAGCAATCCCTCATAACGAGCATGCATGTAGCAACGGTAAAGAGGAAAAACTCCCCTGGAAACAGGCGGTGTTATGTATTTTACAGGCACATAGTGGCATTTTATGTTATAATCAACTATGTTACCTTCAGTTGTAATAAAAATGCTATATATATCAAACACGGCTTTATAACTTAATGCCTTAAAACTGGGCCTCTGTCTTTTAAAAAAAAAACTCCTGCTTTCTGAAGCTCCACCTTCAGAAAGTGGCATCCCAACATGGCTCCTCTATTAACCCTTTAGCAACGTTTTTACCAGCATTGCTCTGAGAAGTAGCTCGTAATGAGCTCAGCAAATGTTGCATTTCCAGCAGGAGGAAATGCACCTGCTGCTACTTGCTGCTGGCTAGTCTGAAGGAACAATATGGTAGTTCCTTCAGACTACCAGACAACGCAGAGAGCACGCTGCTCTCTGCGTAGGAAACTCAGATAGAGTCTCAGATAGAGACCTGAAGCGTGGCAGAGAGTTCACGCTTCAGGTGAACAAATAATGTCTTTGTTCACCACATTATTTGCCTCTATGAAGGTTTTTTCTCTGTTGGGCTTACTGTGTATTGCTTAATGTACAAATTATGTAATCTGAACTTATTTTTGAAGCGTGGCAGAGAGTTACTATCCAGTGAAACTAATCCTGGGTCACTCAGCAAGGCAACATAAAAAGTCATATTGAAGTTTACAAAGAGTTTCAGTCCTGGAGACGTCAGTCCTGTGCTCTGATGAAACTAAAACTGAAGTGCCTGGCCATTTGGCCAGGCTTTGGAGAGAAACAAACTTGTTTGTTAGAATGGCCCAGTCAAAGTCCAGAAATAAATCCACTTGTAAACAGTAAAACTTGACATTTTAACTGAGTTGGGATTACAGCAAAAATGAAAGAGTTTTTCCTCAGAGCAATAGTATTAGTAACCCTCACTCAGCAGTTAGCTATCAACCACTACTTTAATTACCTCTAAAATCCATAAAAATCAGAGGCAGGAATGTAACAAGACGTGGAAATGCTGAAGAGACATGAATACTTTTAGAAGACGCCATCACCTGGTGTTTGGCTTGTCTATATATTTAACCTACAGAACACGTTTGCTCTTCCTGTTACTCTGCATGAACCGTCCTCCAATGTTTGCTCTTCAGACTATTCAGCTTATTTCAAAAGTTCCAGCCAAAGCAATGCAAGCCATGCTAATATGTATATTGCGAATGACAAATAAAAGGTGTAACTTGGCGCCCTGTAGTCAATTACTCAGGTCCTGCAATGGTTCCTGGTCTCTGTGTTCCTACCAGTGACCACGGCGACCGCCTGTTAGATTACCTGAGCGCCACGCAGCAGCTGTGCAATAATTTTTCTCCTGCGATCCCTAAAGTCTGTGTTAAAATCTGTCATTTTCAATTCATTTTGAAGCAGTAGAGGCTTCCCTGGAACGGACCGCTCTCTGCTGTTCTCAGATTCTTCCTCCTCCTGACAGAGTCTTGACGGAGGACGTGCAGCTAGTAGTAACTACCTGATCTTCTGTCTCTCCTCCTGGGAAGTTCTTTTCATTTAGTCTGCTGCTGTTTTGCTGTAATAAACTGTAATAAGGTGGTCGAGGCGGCTCCGCTCTGCAGGGAACAGCAGATAATGAAAGACCGGCCAACTCCAATAAAGCTCCACTAACACCCTGCTTACAGCCCCCCATCCAGCCTGGCTCAGCCCGGCTCGGCTTGGCTGGCTCGCTCGGCCGCCTTCATTACCACTCCCACACACCTTCACTCAGGCACGCCGCGAGCAGCCATTAGTGGGAGCAGATCCAAGAGAGAATACCATCAGTCTGCATTTGTTCCTTTGACAAAGTTTTACAAGTTGTCTCCTTCATGGAGACAGAATCTGATGTGATGTGGCTGCTTTTCTTGGAAATCCTTCATTTCATCTGAAGGAGTCTGCCCTTCCCGGGAATCTGAAAGAAGTTCTTGTCTTGTTCCGTAACTTCAAAGATAGTTGAAGGGTAACCCCATGTTGCTACTCTGTGAGTCCATATGGGACAGAACTTGGTTTTTACTGAGAGTGATTTTTGTCAGATCCAAGTATTTTTAACTTTTATTTTACCAGGATAAAAAAAAACAATTGAGATTGAAAACCTCTTTTTCAAGGCATGAACTGCAACATGGAAATGGGTGGTGAAACAAATGGATGGACCAAATGCAGAGCCTCCGAGGCGGTGATGTTTAAAGTTACATGGAAGAACGTTTTGGCCTTAATGCATAATGATGTGTGTGGGGTGAAAACCCAACACTGAACATTCCTAAGGACTCACCTTCCCCATGGTAACATATGATGGTGGCAGCATCATGCTGAGGAGATAGAATACTGTAACAGAGGGGTTTGGATCAAAGCAAATCTGCTCGTTAAAATGGCCTAACAAATAACCACAAAAAAAAAATCTGTTACCTACTGTTCAGAGCTGAACAACCGATATCAGTTTAAAGTATTTCCAGACCTCTGACTTTATACTCTACTGGCTTAGTAGTGAAACAATGTGACACTCACACTTTATACATGTGAAAATGTATAACAAATGTTTTGTTGTTTTTGTTTTTTTTTGTTGTGTAACATCTTCCTGCTCCATCTTGTCGCTTGTTGTAATCACAGGGTGAGTCAAGTGCAAATCTTCTGGGATGTGTGATAGATAGGAGTGGAGCAGCTGTGTGCATCAGCAGTGCAGAGCGCTGGGCTTCTTACAGTCTGATTTCTTTGTTTTTTCACCACGACTCAACCTGGAAAAGTGCTGTCCAGGTCTGATGCCATTTCATTACCAGTCGTTGCCCACAGGCAGTTCAGGTCTACTTCAATGGCCTTGCTAAGATGTTATGACTCTGCTCCGTCACTCCGGCTATCAAGGGATTGCCAGCTTGCAGTGCCAACGCCACACTCAAGACAATCCAGACCCTGTTCATGAGTTGTTCCATGATGGCAGGTGCCACTAGAATGGGGGCGTCTCTGGTTAATGGGTGGCTCAGTGGGAACAGAGGTAGGAATTGTTGCTGCAATCGATGGGTCGCTGGTTTGAGTCCCTGCCCACTCCATAATGACTCCAGTCAATATGTCCTTGGGCAACACATTTCACCCACGTTGTCCGCTGATAGTGCTTTAACCTGAAGATCACATAAGGTTTGGAAGTTGGTGGACAGATGGGGGCATCGGTGCACCCCAGCGACCTCTGACCCTGCCCTGTGATTCCAGGTAGTCACCCTCTTCTGGGCTGAGCTACTGTCTTTCACAAGTTGTTAGTGAATGAAACAACTAGGCTGACGCTCAATAGCCTGATGGTCCATAAACATCTCTGGTTGTCTGAGCTTTTCAGGCCACAAGAATCCGGAAATAATGAGAGCGGCTGAGCGACTGTCCAGCAAGCTGTCAGCCAGGAACTTCAGGAGAAAAAGACACACAGCCTCGCTTCATTCACACGGACACGAAACACACATTCACTGAGGTCACCTCCTCAATCAGCAAAACACACACGCTAATGCCCACACACTAACACACAACAACATGCAGCGGCACACTGCGACACTCTCACTGAGGTATTCAAGGCTTCCTCCTGCCACTGGAAAACACACACACACACGCACGCACACCAACAAAAACTGACACACACTCCGAGTCCTGACAGATGGAACATGCTCCTCCATATTCTGTCCTCATAAAAAAGGACTGTGGCCTCCAATATCAATTACCCTCTCACTCTGGGGGTGTGAGGGTGGGTGTGTTTGAGGCAAAGGAAGAAGAACGAGGAAGAGGGGGTTTAATTCTAATTAGATTTTCTGGTCTATTTGGCTGCTGCTTGAAGAAGACAAGAGCTCATTTCACAGCCCTCAAACCAGAGTGAGGAGGTGCATAATGAAGGGGGGAGGAAGAGGAGAGCAGTGGCGGCTCGTGATCCTTCTTCAGCAGACGCTAAACATGTTTCCCATGTAAATAAATGAAAACGACAGATCGTCCTCAGAGAAACTGCCGGTCTACAGACGGGTCACTGGAACAACATCAAACAAACATGGAGGTCTTACAAAACACACCGAGGTAGCTTTCCGATGCCGAAAACGAACAGAGTGTGCTGAGCGAGGAACTAAGCTCTCCTCAGAATGACTCACTCTTTCTCTACAGTGTCAATTTGTCGAAGCTGCTTCATTTGGTTCATAAGTTCTGCAACCCAAACAGAAGCCTACCAACCACCAAGTCAGCGTTGAGTATGCAACCCGACTGCAGAAAGCGGTCACCGGCTGCCATGGTTACACATCTTTATCTTTTAACAATAGCTAGCATGTCGTCATCGTACTGCAACTGTTCATCACAGCCTGATAAAATAAGTTATGCTACCAAATCGACAGTGAACGAGACGCGACTTAATGACCCGAATGAAGCTGGCGGCAGATATCACTCACTAGGAATCTTAAAGAAAGTTTGTTCAGCTCATTTTGAGTCCCTCTAAAACTAAGACAAACATATCCATGGTGAGGAAGAACCCCAATGTAAAACCTCAACCGGGTTTTCCTAAAACTGTAAGTTTATATATAAACCTAATTCATATTTAGAGTGCTGAGGACTGATTTTAAATGATCATTTCATTTACTTTGGTCACAATTAGCATTCATTTAAACTGCAGATAGCAATGTGGTGTTTGGTCTCTCTTACAGAAAATTTCACCAATCAAAATCACTAATGAGAACCAGGCACCACATGAATGGGATTCATGGTTCCAGAGAACCTTCTTGCTGTAAATGCTGTAAATACTGTCTATTATAGTCATCGATATTTCAAGAACTGTTGGAATCATACCCAGCAGCCTCCTGCAGTCGGCGGGCTCGGAGTAAAGCTTCATCTCTCTCCTCATTGGCCAGCAGTAGTCGTGACATCAGAGCCTGGTCTCGGTCCCTTTGAGCCGCCAACATCTCCTCCAGCACCTCTGCAAAAACAACGAGACAGAGCAGATTAGAACCAGTCAGAAAATCCTGGGTTTAGAAGATCCAGCAAAAACAAAGATGTGAAATTTTACTATCGAAATCATTTTACGTAAAGGAGACGAAGAGATCCGCTTGGGTGAATTATGTAGAAACTAACGGAACCGGGCATTCCTCAAGGTGACCGGCCAATCAGTGAGGACATCCTTATTGCTACATGGTGTGTGTGTGTTTCTGCAATAATAACACAGAAATGACCATAGCTCATCTGAGGCTGAGAGCCAGGAGACTCTGCTGGTTATTGAATGGTTCTGTGTGGGCTTCTACCAGGACTCGTCTCAGACTGGAGCTCTCATTTCAGAAAAAAAAAAAAATCTAGCTGAATATAAATCTTAGATTTTCTAATTTCAGTCAGGCTCTCTGGTCCCTCCCTTTAGCCCGGGGGAGCCAACATTCTGCCTGTGTAACACTGTGTAACACACCTTTGTGTGTAAGATTTTACACACCAAGGTGAAATGAACGTTTCGGCAGAACTTGATAAGACGATCTGGAGACGAAGCAAAAATCTGACCTGATGACACAAGGAAAAGTTCCAGGATTTGGGTTCTGTTGTGTTTATCAGTCAGGGATCTTCAATATTGTCAACGTCAGAAATGTGAACTGGTGAAGCGACTATTCTGATCCAGGTGTGTAAGCCGAGCTGCCCTCCTCCTGCTCACCCATGGGTCTCTCCCAGTGTCGGGTCTCTTGCTGCTGCTCCTTCAGCTCTTCGTCCACCTCTCTCTGCAGCCGCTCCTTCTCCTTCTGAACCATCTGCACTTGAAGCTGATGAGCAGGTTCTGAGTTAGAGCGCTTCAGACAAATTCACTCTGGCTAACAGTTTAGCAGCCAATCAAGGCCCAAAGTCAGTTCAGGTATGTGCACAATCTTCCCCACCAGCTCTAACCTTTGACCTGGGGATGAAAAGGGATGCTAGACATGTCCCATCTAATGGCAGCTGATGTACACAGTCTGCAGGAGAATGAAAGCAGGGCGTCTCCTGACCTTGTTGTTGAGTTCCCTTAAGGCGTCGAGCTCCTTCAATAAGAGCGAGATGTTTCGGGTTTCATCCACAGTCTGATGTGGGCTGGAGGCAGACATCTGAGGAGAACTGAACAAAACCAAGCAGCTCCTTTAATCCGTACAGGAACACCATCTTAATTATTTGTGGCATCAAATGGTTGTACAGTCATATTCAATAAATCAGACTGTTATTGAAAAGTCCACTTATTTATGCAACTTCATTCACTTAGTGGAAGATATTTTATAGTGTATTTAATATCTTTCCTATGAACATATACATATTTTTAAATATTATATATACTTTTTTTTTTATTTAACTTGAGAATAAAAACTTCTTTCTCAAAAGAATCTTGGCCAAACGGCAGCAATAGATGCAACACAAAAATTTACAAAAGGTTCTGTGAAAATGGATGCAAAGTCTTGATGAAATGAAAAAAACATGGAAGGATAAATTTAATAGAAATAAAGCAATAAAAAATACAAACTAAACTATAAACTGATCAAATATTTGCATGATCTCATCCAAGGTATGCATGCTCAAACCCTTGGATGTTTGCTAAGGAGCAGCATCCAAAAAAATTGTAAAATAGAAAAATCACCATTGCACGTGTTGCTAACTTTGTTTTTTTTTTTGTTTGTTTTTTTTCAGAATTGACTGACTGGTGGCTTCTGGAGGTTTCCATCTGAACACACAAAGCTGGAGTTTCTACAGTAGCAGGCGACGAGGCGAGTCCTGGTCAGTTTAGCTGTGTTTGGTCAGGTCTCCTGCGGCGTCACCTCAGTGTGTTTCATTAGTTTCCTCCTGTGTGTTGTTGGGTGTTTTAAAGTGAGGTTGCGCCCTCACATTATCAGAGCTGCAGCACAGAAGTGCAGGCAGCAGATTTAATAAGCACCGACTGATGTTCGCCTGTAATTCTCCCTTATTACCTTAAAGGTCAGATTGCTTCTTAGTGTAATAAAGCAGGTAAATAAGGCACTGAAATATGAGTGACGCTGTATTTTGTAATTGACTGTTTCTGACTTTATTATATCAGCTCGTTCTAATCAACTGCTCCCCCTCCTGCCGCTGCAGCTACTTTTACTAGCTGCCTATTTCTATAAGGCCCTCAAGCACTTCAGCTAATCAAATCAAAGTCTAAATTTATCAGCTGGCACTTCACACAGCGCAGCACCTCCAACTGCTCCACACGTTTATTTGAAAAAGAATCGAAAGAAGAGACGCATTAACATGAATCACCTGTATCTGCAAAAAAAGATGGGATTTCAATGAAAAGCAATAAACTTTTTTAATAAATCTTTTCGTGGCACAGCTCGGCAGACACAAAACTAATCCTTAAAAATAAGTACATATATTATAGAATTTCCAATATTATTATTTAATTAACGCAGCTCACATAGATGATGTTCTCTCTTATTTATTGTAAAAGCTGTACGGTCAGCCAGACCTCCTCTGAGCTTCACTGCTAACAGGTGGGATGTTGCACTTGGAATATAAGTAAGAAGTGAACCCAGTGTGACCCAAGAATAGTCCCATATTGTTGATAGTGTTGTACTGCACTGTGACTTACAGCTTTCCTTTTTGACCGAGCCTGTCGATAGGTTATTCTGAGCCATCTCTGTTGTTATGCTGCTCTACTCAGACTACTGGAGGAAAAACTGACCACTTTTTCTCAATTTCTTCTCCTACTACTCTAACGTGATTTTTTTTACTGCAATTTCAAATGTTCACTTTGTGTTTTCTCAAGATTTTTTTTTCTCTCCATCTCCACAGAAGCTACATCTGGTCTGGTGCTCTGTTTGGCTGTGATTCCTTCCTGGAGGAGGCCATCATGTGACAGAATGCTGCCATCACTTAATCATTCTCCCTCTCCTGCTATTAACTATTTACTAACATAGAAGGTTAATAAAAAAGTTTCTTTAGTGTCTCTGCTCTGACTTCTCAAACAGGAGGCAAATCAACTGCAGTAAAAAAAAAAACAATTTCTGCCATTTCATTTTATTTCCATAAGATTATTTTTTTCCAATTTACATAAATACTTTGATTAACTACAATTCAAATAAGTTCTTTCTGGCTACACCAAGATTAAATGTCATTAATAATAAAGCTGCAATCACTGTACAGGGATAAAAAAACAAAATGTTTTTATCTCTGTACAGATTTCTTGTTTTTGATGACCGGCTTTAAGTTGATACAATCTTGTCACTAATTTTATTTGATGCATAAAACTTCAACTGACATGTAAACTCAACAGGCACAATTTATTTTCCACAAATTATAAAATTTTTTTTGATGAGTGACGAATCCGAGATGAATGGAATATCACAGCCACTGAAAAGTGACTCGTATAGGAATAAAATGGAAAAACAAAAATAAATGGCCTATGACAAAAAGCAGTCTATGAACTACATATACAGCACAGACACTGAATTTAAAATCATTTCCTAGCATGAAGAATTTTTTTAAGCATTCCTTAACATGAAATGACCACTTTCTCTTAGCAGAACGAACCATGTGCAGACATTAAAGCGTCTACTGTACAGTGTTCAGGTCATATTGACAGAATGAACTTTCTCTGAAGAGTAAATGCACATCGTCTGGCCATCCCACTAATTACTTGAGGAGTTCCTCAAGAGCTTGTTTTAGGCCCTCTCCAGTTCTCGCTGTACATTCTGCTTTTAAATCCTCAATAACCACAAGATTTATTTTCATTCTTATGTAAATGATATATTAGCATAGCTACTGTTGCTTTTTGCAGCACAAAGATCCTGTAATCTCAAAATGCAACATTTCTCCTCAAGAAATGTTTGTCTTTCAAAACACTATCTAGTTGCCTTTTATCATGTCACTTTGTCTGGTTAAACATGTAAGCTGTTATTAATAGCCCCAGTTATGAAGGCATGCACTTTAAACCATGTGTATTGATGTGCGATTCTTGATTTTCCTGGATTAGTTTTTATTGGTTGACAGAGTCGACTAATCCCAGCTGCTCATCAGGACGCCTGGCAATATAAAAGCAAGGCAGAAGATGGCGCACAAATAATGGAAAAAGAGGCTGACTTTTGTTAAGCTGTTTGTTCAGCAGCATTTTATGCTAATGGCAGAAAAAACAAATGGTAGAAAATATACAAATAAAATGTTAGTGGAATGATTGGCTTTCATATCCACAAGGAGCTAAAGGGCTCATTCACCAAACACAGAATCTTGACCTTACTAATTAAGTGTATTTCTAATTTAAAATATAAATAAGTACTATAACGTTTAATAATAATAGAAAAATACTTGCGCTGATCAATCCTGATCTGAATAATTCTACAAACAGCAGAGATTTATGGTGGCCCAGAAGGTTCAACAAAATACAAACAATAAAAAACAAAATGGAAGTCAGTATACATTTTCTAGCTTAAGTTTTGTTTTAGCATAATTATCACTCCAATACAAAAAGAGTAGAAATATGTGCAGTATTACACATATTTCTAGCCTCTCACCTGTTTCCAGCAGGCTCCAGGTTTCTTTCTAAGACTGGACTATTTGGACCTTTTAATGCTTCTTCTTCATCTAAACAGTTCTCTGAGCTCTCTGCCCAAGGGAAAGGATCACCACTCTGCAGGATGTCCGCCTCCATCTCCCCTCTGCCTCCTGGTAAACTTGAAGACAGTGCAGCCGCGGCGCTCCTGATGGATGGAGGCGACACGGGAGAGGAAGTCCTCCAGGCAGTGGACCGGTCAGGGCTAGGAGAGCAGGAGACTGTCAACTCTGGAAGGTAGGAAGGGGCAGAGAGGCAGACACAAGAACAAGTCAGTAAAACAGAAAAAAACAAACAGTTCAGTGGTAATTCTCTGTTGGTAGGAAAGAAGGACAGGCGGGCAGACAGACTTACCCTGAGGTGAGCTGCGGTCCAGGCTCAGGCTGCTTCCTGATCTGTAAACCATGGAGAACAGGGAGTCATGAATCTTAAACACCTACAGATGCAGCATGTGTTCTCAGTGAGGAAACGCACCAGATGTTTACTGTCAAGCAAGACCAGAAATCAGTCAGACTGGAATTCTTACAGTCTGCAGCAAGCAAGAGATTTATCTGCAAAAGTCCTGCAGCACTTACAGCAGCGACCAAAGAAATCTGCTGTCTATAAACTTTACTGCTTCAGTTGTTATGCTTTGTTTGTTATGTTTGTACAGGATAAATCTGACGTGGAATCAAATGAGAATATAATAAGCCTCAATGCATATGTACCTCCAAGGAGATAAGTGTGATCTAGTCATGTTCCATTTACCATGAGAATATGATGCTGACAGTGATGCTACCAGAGATTATCAGGTATGGGGATCATTCACTACCTTGCCTGAATGAACTGCCATAAATAAAGAGCTGGGCTAAAATCCTCTAGCTTCAACATTTGACCCCCAAAGTCACTCAGAAGTGACTCAAAGCGAGAATCGCACACTATCAGAGAGACTTTGACCCACAAGCTGGTGTCAATGCTGGGAACTCAATGCTGTCAATACAGACACTTTCAATCAAGTTCATGAATTTCTCAACTAAAAATCTCTGAAGTTTACAGCAAAATTTTTGCATTAACAAACCGATAAGATAACATTTAAACAGGAACATGTGTGACGAGCAAAATGCGTTTCATTTTTTACAACCTTTGGGCATGACTGCAGGTTGTGAATGTGGTGCACTACCTGTTTGTGTTGCTAAGGTGATGTCTGGAAGGTGAAGGCAGACGTTGCCGCAGCTCTTCGTTTACTTTGGGATTAACTACAAAAAAACAAGTCAGGTTAAAGACGAACCGACAAACTACCCATCTGCTAAAATCTGCAGTTTAAAATATCACTTCAGATTAGATGTTGTCATGAAGAATTTTTATAACTGCAGTAAAAAACAAAAAAATTGTCTAATATTTCTGTTTATATATTTGAGCCATTATTCCTGGCGGCTAAAGCTAACAGCTACTTAGGCCTCAGTTCATGAACATATCAGTTCAAGAAAACACTATTTTACAAACTTTTAAGGTTCATGTTTTTTCATTAAAACAACAGATGTGAGGTGCATTCTGTCCTACAGTCGAGGTTTCACCACTGTAAGCCATCCTTATTGTAGTTAGACTATTTTAAAGGTGGTTTTAACACTGATGGTTGGAAAACTAACAAAGGTAAAGATGACTATCTAGAGCAGGTAACATACTGACTGCTCAAAACATCCAGAAATATAAATGTTCTTCTTTAAATTAATGTTCTGCTCACATTTTCTTTTCGCTTGTCAGTCACATCATTTAAAGAGAATGTCTAGATGAATAGAGGAATTTGTTTTTAAGCCGAAAATCATTTCTAAATTAAATCGACCCTAGACATCAGAATCGACTCGGGTCTCCAATGCCTGGTTCGGAATTGTCTTTTGATCATCTCAGAGTTAAAGTAATGATCGGTTTTTATAATCTATCCACTCTTATCTGTATCAGTGTGCTCAAAATAACAGAACAGCTCTGCTTTTACAAGGACTTTTCTCACACACACTCAGCAGCGCGATCGACTGGAAGACGAGAAAAATAATATTTCCACTTCTCTTCTTATTCATTATGTCAGGCTCTTAGTCAGTCCTGGCAACACCATCAGAGCGTTTCTAACGCCAGAGATTGTCAATCGGTCACAAAATTCTGATCATTATCTTTCTATAAACAATAATAACTGGCTGATATCAAACAGTATCGCTCGCTGATTATATTTCACTTTTTTTCCTACAGTTTCACGTGAAAAACATGTCAGAAAATGTATGAAATTCTTACAGTATTCCTCATAAACATTGTTTCTTTTTAAAGAAGTGGAAACATCGTACAAATATGACTGACAACTGATCTGTGAGAATCTCTCAGGTTTACCACAACAAACCCAAACGCCGGGGCTCCGGCTGAGCAGCAGCCCAATTGCAGTTAAAAAGACGCCTTTTCTTCTTCACTTTGAAACTTTTCTAATTTCCTGCCATCCTCTGCCTCCCCATGCTTCTGATCTTTTTGTGGACTCAGAGCTAATTGATCGCTGCAGTTCTCCTTATTATTCATGTACAATTACAGATGTGGTAATGTGCTTAAATCCTTCTAAATGACCGTTCATGCCTCGCAATCGCTTTGAAGTCTCGTCCAAGTTCAAAAAATCTGCAGAAAAAAGGGAAAACACAAAGGCCAATCAGAGAGGCAATCTGCATAAACCAATCAGAGGAGACGGGGGAAGACAGGGGGAGCTGCGTGTCCCCCTGCCTCCACCCTTTATTTTTACGGAATATCAACTAAAGTCCATTAATTTTTTAAGCTGTATTTAATACATTTTGTTCTGAAAGTTTGGAGCAGTGAGTGCCGGGTGTTCCAGCTGACTGCATGAATATTAATGATGGTGTTACGATGATTAAAGAGGCTTCAAGTCAAATCCAACACAATCCGCCTGTGATCCGGCCCGCCGTCACCACACTGCCACCACGCCGCACATGAATTTAGATATGGACATTAAGCCAAGGATAGAGACGACACACACAGGATCCTCACCCCTCCTTCCACCCTCCACCCCCGTCCCCGCACCACATACACGTATACTGAAGAGAGAACATACACCAAGTATGATTCACAACATGGATCCCGTCATGAACACCACAGCTTCAGACCAGAGGTTCGTCCTGTTATCCTGACAACCGAACAACGCAAGCAGCAGGCTTCACTTTCCACAGGTAGGTGACTGAGACCAAGAAGATATATGTTTTCAGCTACATACAGCCATTTAAATGTTTCTCCACTGAATGCATGAACCATAAACCAATCAATCTCCTGCTGATTTATTAGCAGCTGCATAATTCTTAGGACTCTTTAGTCATGGTTGTATTCCAGTTTCAAATATACAATCCTGATCCAAATTTTAGCACTTACAATTACTCACACTTTAGGAGTCGAGGCAGTATTATGGTGGCACATGGTGCCATTTATAGCACAATCAAGTAACTAGGTTACCTTCAGTTGTTCTAAAAATGCTGTATATATGAAATATGATTTTGTAATTTAACGCTTTGAAATTGGGCCTCCGTCTCTTTAAATACACCTGCTCTTTCTGAAACTCCGCCAATATGGCTCCTCTGTTAACCCACCAACGACATCTGAGAAGCAGCTCCTATAATAAGCTTAGCAGGTGGGCGGTTCCACCAGGTGTTTGCCAATTGCTGCTGGCTAGTCTGAAGGAGCTGAGTGAGTGAGTCAGGGGGGAGGGCTGCTCTGTGGCAGAATCTTGGAAACTTGGGAACTGAAGCTGTGAGGAGAACCTGCACCTTGAAGGCGGGGCTAGGTCCAACCAGGCATTTAGCACAGCTGATGGTCACCATGGGGATTAAATAATTTCTCAAACATGTTTTACAGAATCAGAGCAATAGTCCAGGTGTGTTTTTGATTATAGAATAACATTCTGATTATAACATAACGTTCTGACTGAAACCTGGAAGATAGAGAACATCACCCAGTTCTAAAGTCCTTCCAGTAAAATACTGATGTTAGTTTAGAAATCACTGGACGGTTTAGCACCAGAATACATTAAATATCTGCTGTTGTTGCATCAATCTTTCAGAACCTCTCAGGTCTTCTGGTTCTGCTGTGTATCCAGAACATGAACCAAACATGAAGAAGCAGCATTCAGCTTCTATGCACCACAAATCTACAAGTTCCTCCAAACAGCCAAAACACCTTTAAATCAGGGCCACCTATTTAAAGCTGCTGTTGATTCTTAATAACTAAAACATTAATAAAAATATTTGTGATTTTGATAACGGCATTTGACTAAATGCAATGTTTACTGCCGTTTCCTAATTGGTTGTTGTATCATGTTTGTGGTGTGAAGCACTTTGAACTGCTTGTTGCTGAAATGAGCTACTCAAATAATTTGACTTGATCAATTCTTTGGTCAATAACTGCAAACATCTGATCAGCTCTGAGTTTTAAGCGGTCTTCATAAATCGACCTCATCTAGTTTGGCCTCTTGTTTCTTCTTTGATTCAAGATTTACGCTTTCATTCAGCACAACCTCAAAGATTATGCAGAAAGAATGTAAGTTCACATAAAAACATAAAACTTTCAGTAAGAGAAGCATGATAAATAAATAAATAAATATAAAATAGTCAGTAAGCCAAAAACCTGTAATGCATATTAAAACACACACACACACACACACACACCCCCACACACACACACAAGCCGCATTTTGAAGCAGCTTGCTACCATTTCTTCCTCAGTCTGAGTACTGAGCGTTTTGCTCTTTTTACTTAAATGACATTATAAAAATAAGTCATATTTACAATAAAAATGACTGTTTTGTTCCCTTCATGTATAAACAACTTCAACACCTGATGAAGATTTTTACAGAAAAGGCTGAAATCCACAGTTTGTTTTTCCAATGCCAGTGCATATTAAAAACAATAAGACTCTACAAATGCACCATCCGCCTGAGTGGAAAAAGGCGCAGCTAAAACTGCGATGCATTCCGATAAGGTCAGAAACAAAGGAAATTGTTCAGTGCGAATGTTTGTTTGACTTTCAAATTCAACAATGTTTCGCAGAAGAAGATGGATTCTCATCCACAAATGACCTTTAATAAAAGGTTAAGCAATCAGTGAATCACTTCAAATGAAACTAAAAAGCTCAATCTCGACATATTGTTACAGACTGAAATATTCATACGTGTTGAAGTTTTAAAATTATACCATTATTATTGTTATGTAACCAAAAAAGTTTGTTTCTGACAAGAAATGAGACATGGATCTGTCAAAAGATAATAAAATAACAAACGGGGTATCGATTTACAAAGAACTAAAACCATGGCTGCTTTTAATTGCCATTAATTTTTTTCAAATTAATGAAAACATTTTTATGGGTATTAGAGGAATCAAAACCCTTCTTCTGATACTTTGATGATTTATTACTGATGATCAGATTTACAGAGTCCTTCTTCTCAGTCTGACATCATAGCAGAACCAGCACTTCCTGTTTCAGCTCAGGGTTACCTAAAACATTTCAGAAGTCACGCAGTCCCTAGGGTCAAGTATGGGGGTGGCAGCATCATGGTGCGGGGATGTTTAACAGAGGTTGGTGTACTCCACAAAATAGATGGCATCATGACGAATATTGGTGAAAATGATGTAATCACACAGATAACATGTTCTGGTTCCTTAAATCATGAAAAAAGAAAATTACTAAACATAAATCCCATCATCGCAAAATAAACTCAGCCAAAGGAAACATTTCCAAATCAGTTTTACACAACATGAAATGTTTGAAACAAGTACTTGAATTAGATGTAACCGTTAGTAACTGATGGTATGCTCAGCTACCTGCTGGACAGTGCTAAAGCAGTGAAAATAATGCAATGCATGCAGAGTTCACGTAGTTCAGTGTGTTATATTTCCTCATACTGTTTTCAACAAAAACAGAAATACATGCAGACGGTGGAGTTACCCTCCAGCTTATCTATAGTCTACTCTTTGTCCAGCTGCTGTAGCATTAGGTATAATTGTAGAAAATGTGGCTTCTTTGTTCTTATGACAAAGAGATTCCTTCAAACATTCTGGTCTAAAAACACTTTTGTCAGCACCAGTCATTCTCAAGGACACAGAAGTCTGGTTCTGATGAAACAGAGGTTCTGATTGGACAGAGGGTTAAAGGTGTGAAGGGCAGCACTGGGTAGAATGAATGAAGGATACGAGTTCAACTTTTAGTACTTCTCAATGAATAGAAGTCAATGAAAAAGCATAGCAGAGAAAACTTGCTTGCGTGTGTGTGTGTGCGCGTGTGTGTATGTACCAGGTTCTTATATCCTTATGGGGATCTATTTCTGTCTACATTGTGAGGTTGTGGGAACTGCTGCTCTTTGTTGGGACATTTTCTTCGTCCCCATGTGCACGTATGTGTGTGCATGTAGACACTTTACAGTTAGCGGTTAGGTTTACAGGTATGCTGTGGATTAAAGTTTTGGTTAAGGTTACAAACTAATGCAGAGGGTTAGGGGAGGTGTTTGGGTTAGACATCAATGCAGTTAGTAAAATAAATGGAAGCCAATGCAAAGTCCTAATATGGGTAGAAATACGAATGTGTGTGTGTGTGTTTGTATTTGTAGACCACCCACTTAGCAGATTAAAGACTGTTCATACAATCGCCTCCTCTCTCTCTCCTCTTATTCACTCTTCAGTCTGCTTTGGTCAATAAATTAAAGCTCTTAAACACACTGTGCATGTGTGCGTGTGTGTGTGTTCACATGTGTGTGGGCGCGTGTTCATGCGTGTGGGTGTGGGGGTGTGTGTGTGCGTGTTCATGCGTGTGGGTGTGGGGGTGTGCGTGTGTGTGTGTGTGTTCTCAATGGAAAAAGAACCTTTGATAGATCCCAGCTCAAAGGTCTTACATTTTGAAAGCTGGCACCTGATTGTTTCGGATTATTAGACTTTATTTTTGGTGGACTGTTTCTGAACACTATAGGAACTATTTGTTCCTATAGTTCCTACTATCTTAGATTATAACAAGAAATAAAATTAGTTACCATAACTACGCAGATGACACATAGCTCTACATTACAAGCCAATCCAAACTGAATTCTTCAGCTGAACAGAAACAAAAATGAAGCTATCTTTGGACCTAAAAAAGAACAATCTAGAGTCAACGCACAGCTTCAGTTATTACACCCAGAAACTAGAGATTATGCTGAAATCTGGGTGTATTGATTGACTACAACAGTAGCAAAGTCGGCCTTCTATCACCTGAACAACATTTGTAGGTTTAAAGGATTAATATCTCAGCAAGATCTAGAGAAACTCATCCATGTGTTTATCTTTAGTCGCATTGATTTCTGCAACAGTCTCCTCACAGGTCTGCCTAAAAAAAAAGTCAATCAGAACACTGCTGCTGCCAATCTGACCAGGAAGACTGAGACCACTGAGAGAATCAACTTTAAAATATTGTTGTTGGCTTATAAATCACTGAACAGCTTAGCACCAGAATACATTAAAGATCTGCTGTTGTTCTATCAACCTTCCAGAACCTCTCTGGTCTTCTGGTTCTGCTCTGTATCCAGAACCAGAACCAAATCTAGAACAAACTTCCAGAAAGCTGCAAAACAGCTGGAACTCTTAAGTTATTCCACTAGTGGATGTTTAAACTTCTACTGTATAACGAAAAAAAAATAAGAAAAGCATAGGTAGGTTGCAGAAGGACAAATTCAAACCAAAAGGACAAAAACACTGTTTAGCTCTTTATATCTTCCTGATATCATGCAGCCCTGCTTCTGACCAGACTGGAAATAATTACCTACATTATGATTTTAGATTATCTGAGCAAATAGAAGTTGTGTTTGCAAAAGAAAAAGAACAAAAAGGTTTTTAAAAAATTGGTGTTAATTAAAATATAATGTAAAGCCCGGTTGGATCAGCACATATGTGTGCCAAACAGATAGAGCCTGTTTTATATCTGAACAGCTGCAGAATGTTTATGTGCAGAACTGAGTGTGGATCGTGGTCCGTTGTGCAGCTTTAAAACCCGACAGCACTGCAGCAGACATGTCTGCAGGATGCCCTCTGAGGAGACGGGACAGCCCAACAGCTGAGCCTTTAAGGTGCATTCAGGGACAACATGTACACCGGACCGTCTACAGATCAAACAACTTCAAAGTGACAACAACTTTGAAGTTTAAAATTCTCAACAAGCAATGCAAACTTATTGAAAAATTCCTAAGTGATAATCTTGGCCCTCTTCATGTGGTTGTATTATTGCACAACTTATATACAATATTTGCTGATTTTCATTAATTAACTGAAAATCTCCAGTCAGTTCATTACAAGCATTTCTTCAACGTTCTAAAAACATAACCAAATGTAACTATTTTAGCCAATTTGAAACATTATTTCTTCACTACTGAATAAAAGTTCAACATTAATTGCTTCTCTTGATCGTAGTGACATTAAAACCAAGTTACATACTAAAGCTGGGTTCCATTCTGTTTATTTTCCTAGTCAGGCTTATGTAAATGTCCAGTTTTGGTGACTTTTTTAGACTGAAACATGTTGTGTGCATTTCCACTCATCCCCCATAAGTCAATACTTTCATGTAGGTACAGCTACAAGCTGATTAGAGGTTTTGCACTTCTAGAAACTTGAAATTTGGCTCATTTTTGTTTGGAAAATTGACTTTATTTTGGCTACATTCATCTTTCCTTCAACTTGGACAAGCTCCTGTTCTCCACCCGGAATGTTGCAGCCACCACTGGTTTCACTGTGTGGTGTGTTCAGGGTCGCTGTGTGGGGTTAGTTTTGCGTCACACTGAAATGACCTTTCTCCACATTGCCGCTGTAAAATCCAAAAATTATGAATCGGACTTCTTATAACCTTTTTCCAGATTCCACCACCTGAGCAGTGAATCTCTGCAGCTCATCCAGAGTTAGCACAGGCAGCTCCTGTTGTTCTACATTCTAACTTTACTTTAAACTTCTCCACATCTTCCTCCCTGGTCTGCTGCTGACCTGCTTACGTAGCGCTGCTTACGTAGCTCTGCTAACTTACTGCCTGATGTTCTCAACGAACCTCTGAGGCCAAAAACACAACACAATCTGTACATTGTCCACAGATTAGGTGACCTCTAGAGGATACTGATAGATTTTATGAAGTCAGTAGTGTCGAGATTTTTGTCATGTGGACCAAATCGTCAATTAATAAGTAATCAGATAAATTTAACATCAAAACAAACATGCAATATTTGAATGAAACAAAGTAACAGCATTATCTCAAAAAGGGATCTTTCTTTTATGTCTTATTTAAAAAGGCTTATAGTTTCCTTATAGTTTTTAGGGGTTGGCACTTTTTCAAGTTTGCTCAGCAATAAATGCTGATGGCTCAACAACAACAACTGGATATGATCTCCCTTTCTTCCAATATGCTTGCTGTATAAAGTCACATTTAATAAGACACTGCACCCAAGTCTGCATTTGAGTAAAAGCTGGTGAATGCTTGTGCTTCTTTTTTATAATGAAATGAAAATTAAAGGAAAACTCATGGCCAATATTTCCAAATATTTTTCATCTGAAAGAAAAAAAAATCTTCCCCACAAACATTAGAAGGTTTCCATTGGCATCACTCAGTCACATTTGGGACGAACAAAAACCATTGAAAGGACCAGAAATGGCCCCTACGCCAGTCTTTGAACAACTTGATTTATAGGGTTTCAGATAAAAGAAGCTGAATAGAATTATTTGATTATTATTATTAAATAGATTTTTAAAACCGCTGTACACAAAGTCCTGGAACGTTTCATTAAAACAGATTCCAGATTGACAAAATGTGAAACATCAACAGTTCAAGGTTTAGACTTAAAGTCTAAAACTAAACTATTTCAAAAGAGGGAAGCCCAGTTCCAGCCACAGCAGATCACCTGCAGTGTCAGGCTTAATGCCGTTTTGAAGGAGCACAGCGCCCCTACATGGACAAACTACTGCATCACAGACCTTATGAGTTACAGTGAGACAGCCGTTTGGAAACATGTGGGGAATTTACCTCTGTACATATCCACCAGCGAGTCCCTGAGTTCTTTCTTGGAGGTCCATGAAGGAGAACTGATGACGCTTGGATCCTCCAAACTCTTTTCTCTATAAAACAAACAAACAAAAAGCAAAAAACACATTAGATTCACAGTAATCACAATTCCAACGCATGCGACATACGTACATTTTAAAACAGAACAAAACATGCCACATGTTCATCTGTAAAAAAACTATACAAACATACCTGCAAGTAAAATATTTCAACACCTATGAATTCAGGAACGGTCCAATCAGAAGTTTAAAGAACCTGACTGCTTGATGGTCCACACTGTCCTCTTTCACCTCCAACTACATCAAACTACTCACAATATTCTCATGTTTGGCACACGGACTGAAAGGCAGCAAAGTAATATGAGCAAATATGGACTTCCTGTCTCCTTAAGGTAACCCAGCATGGAGACTGGACCCAGTGTGGAACAAACACAGACAGGTCAGACCAGTTCACGTTCCAGTAAGACCGGTCACACTGCCGGATGAATCAGTTCACTACGCTGGTACCCAGCTATGCCGAACACGTCATCATATGGCATTAGGCCACATGGACCCAGATACTTCCTGGATGTTGACTTTGTATCTCAGTAACTTAGTGTTATTTTAGCATGTGGATCTAAGGCCAGGTTTTCTAGTCCCTCTGGCTAAAGAAAAGAAGCAAACAAATCTAAAATGCTTCAATTTTTCAGTTCATGTATGTAAATGGCTCGTGTGTTGTAGCAGCAAATTTGATCACACTTTAAGTTTTGTGATGACCTTGTGGATGATGTTAAAGCAGGAACTGACTGATTATCAGTGGCAAATCCTGCCAGGATTTGTAAAAGTCAGCTTTCAAACCTGCGTCATGCCGAGACTCTGAGTTAAAGATGTTTGAGATGCTGGAGACAGATGGAGCGATAAAGGTTTTCGACAGGCACATTAAGCATGGCATAATGCACGATTGCTTTAGTCCATATTTAAACAACCAAAATGTTAAAGTTTTTGGCCACTACTGGTGTCCATACACCATCAGTGATGACTTCCTGTCATCCTTCAGTTTTCGGTCACCAGCAGTAATTATTCTCCGATTGCTGCTAACAGATGAACCACAGAGAACACACCAGACAGGGTTTTGTTCTTACTCCAGCTGCTGCTGCAGATCACAGATCTTCTTCTTGGCTTTCTGCAAAGCAACCTGAACATCCACAGATCTGCTGCTGTAACTGCTAGACGCCATTACATGAAACAGACTTCTCCATGGCAACTCCCCCCCCTCACACACACAAAAAACAGCACAAAATACCACTTCCAGGTCACACAGAAGGAAGCTGGGCTTGGATTGGCTGAGAGCCTGTCCTGCTCCACTTTCAGGTTAAATATTAATGAGCTCATTGGATCAGAGCCATGTGAGTCAGGTGTCATGTTCAGACACATCTTGTTCAACAAACTGGTGAAGGTTTTTCCTGCCCAAAACTTGAAGACTGGTTTGAGTTAAACATGACAATGTCTTGGTTTCTAAACAGCTTCTTGAGGAGACACAAGGCTTACTGCAAAGCTGTGGCATTCCCTCTACAACTCTTCTACATTATCTTCTGATGAAGAGACTCTCAATTGATGTATTGGTCAATAATAGTGGGATCTTACACCATGATATTAACATCAGGTTTGAGTTGAACCTTCCACAGATCAGACTCGTTTGTCCGGATCATCCCAGAGATGTTGGTTTGGACTGGGAACTGGGGAATTTGGATTTTACATCAAAATCTCAAACTCTTTGATGAGCTCCCTTAACCATTCCTGAAGCATTTTTAGTTTGCTGCAGGTAGCGTAGTCCCTCAATGAGAGACCACAGCCTTTATAAAATACCGTTTCTATGAATGGGCACACATGGACTGTAGCAATACCTTGGTTTTAAGAAGCATCAACATAGGCAGTCTCAAAAACGTCTAGCAGAACAATGTTAATTCCATTACTGGTTACGCCTTATAGTCTTTTTCCCCGTTCTGCATCCTACTGTCTTTTGTTCTATGTAAGTGATGAACTCCCTGGAGAAAACCTGGTTTATCAGTTATCCACTTCTGATGCCCATGTGCTGGTGGTTTCAGCAGTGGGACTGTTCTGCATGAGCACCCTTGCTGGTCTGGCTATATAGACCAGTGTTTTCTGACTCTTTTCTATCAAAACCACCATAAACCTGATCAACATTTTGAACTACAGTAACTCTAGGATCAGAACACATAGGCTCAGCCTTTGCTGACTAAATGAATCTTGATGGCCAATGATCTAGTTCACCATTCTTCTTTCCTTGGACCAGTTTTGATAAATACCACTCCAGACTGGGAACATCCCCCTCCTTACAAGGGTTTGGTCACAATTTCATCCAAAACCCTCATTCCTTCAACAAACAATGGTTACATTCTGCCTAATATACCCATTGGTTAAAATCTCTAATCTTAAGAGGCAAGAATATTTCACTTGGCTAAAGATCCACCCTGTCCTCATTTGTAGCATAAACTAAGACAAGCACAACTCTGTAAGAGGAATCGTGTCCAAATAACAAAACTAGGCAAACACAGAAGCTGACAAGACAGAAGACAACTAATGAATTATTGGGAAGTTGTTTTTATTGATAATTAAAATAGACATTATCTCAAATAATTTAAACACAAAAGATTCTAATCACATGTTTTTCTTCTCGATATCTTGAAGCAGCTTGTCCAGCAGTGCAGCGTCCACTCCGTGTTTCATCAAATACTGACCATTCAGGTGGAACACTGGGATGTCCCACTTGTACTTGTCCCACCACTGCCTGTTTTCTGGGAGGCTAATGTCCACCTGCTGCAGGATGAACTACATGAAAGACAGACAGCTCGTCAACAGAAACCAAGGATGGAAATAATTACAGTAGAGGAGACAGATAACATGGCTTTTATGACGGTCAAACCTAAAAGTTCTAAGGGAAACCTTAGAACTTGTCCTCAGACCTTTGCTGTTTGAGTTGTACGGTTTGGAGGTCTGCAGACATCAAGTCTATCAAGGCTGAGGAAATTGGTGACCTCAGCATCCTCCAACTCTGAGTTTTTACATGGCTGACCTAGTGATTTCTTGCTAGCTGGGTCAGCCAGTAAGGAATCATTGTCTTAAATAGGAATAATCATTGCAAGTTTTCTGTATTAAACTGAAATAGTAAAATGTTAGAATATTGTTTTAAAATCTTGTTAAAGTGAAATGTGGTATATTTACTCAAGGTTATCATACATCCCATGTAAAGATGCACTGATGTCTATATCCATTCAGATATTTTAAAAAATTCTCGATGGGGTATCTATTCAGTTTAATTCTATGCTTCGTTGTCTGAACAATGACTTTATTATTTTTTACATTATAAAAAGGAAGCAAAGAAGGTTTGTTGAAGCTTATTTTTACATGTCTGATCAAAGTAGTCAACCTGTTGGTTTAGTGAATTTCAGTTTCTTTATCATTTTTTTTTTTCATTGGCTGTTCTACTCCTAAGTGCACTGACTGAACCAATGAAAGCTGTTTTTACATGATTGATCAAGCTTGTGAAGTTGTTTGTGTATCAAAGTGTGATGTACTGGTACATTGTTAGAAAATAAATTTGTAATTCAGTACAAATTTATTTTGTGCTGAATTACAGTTTCTTTTTTTACTGTGATTAAAACAAGAAATGTTTTAAAGTCAATTCATCTTGGTTCTTCTGTATCAAATTGGCATCAGCCAATGCTAAATCTCTGATATCCCAATCAGAAGTGAAAAAACTAGATTGGTGCTTCCCTAATCCCATGTCTATTGTGACCTGGCCACTGAAACAGATTTGAGAGAAAACCAAATGTAGGTTGAGAAACCATTATTAACTAGAAGTTGGTAGAAGAGTTTAATTCTCACCCTGTGTTTGAATGGCTGCAGCAGCTCTTTAGCTTCGTCACACAGTGGACACGGATCCTACAGAGAGAAGATTCCTGCTTATAGGTCGTCTATAAACACTGTACATAATTACTAACAAGATGGACATAAATACCACGGAAGTAACAAAGTAAATATTAGAGATGCGCCGATCAAGAATTTTCTCATCCTTAGGTTTTGATAGTTTCAACCAATTTTAGCTGATCCGGTTTCTATATTTAACAAGCTAAATATTTATTTTATGCAAGCAGCCGAGGTGACTGTAAAACAGTGTCTTATTTAAAACATATGCAAAATGATTTAGATTTCACATTTACACTATCTGAGGGGGGCATTACTAATTGCAAGCATCAGGTCTCAGTCTATTCATTAAAAAAAAAGATGCAGATCCTTACCTGGGCTAAATGATTTCCAAAAGGCTGCCAACAGAGGAATGAAACAGAGTACCTTTGCTCTAATACATTCAGCCTCCCCTGGTTTCTATGGATACAAAATCACTCCTCCAATTCGACGAAAGCGTACAAAGAGCTGTCCTGAGGTAGGATGCCCAAATGTTATGTAAGAAACGACCAAAACTGCAAAAGTTTCAAAATGGCAAAAGGACCAGAGTCTGTTCCAGTTATTGCTCTGACAGACCTGTTCTTCCTCTGCTTTGGCTTTTAAACACCAGTCAAACTGTCGGCTTTCTTCCCTCAGTAACACCTTCTACATAGAAGAGTAGAGAGATCAGCTCGACCTGGCAGGTTGGCTCAGGTATGGTGTCTTTCCTGATCAGAAAAGAATAATCAGATTTTTGAGTTTCCGACCAAACTTTCACCAATCAGCTTGGTGAAAGTGGGGGAAAAAATAAATAAAAATCTTCCGATTCCAGTCAGTAGCCAATGTCACAGTGCATCTCTAATAGAAACGTTACTTTCTATTATGAATGGGGAAAAAAATGCTCGTTCTGTGGGGTGAAATGAGGCATGCTGGGTTTTGCGACAGTGTTACCTTTGTGAACAGAGTGAGAGTAGGTAAAGATCTGGATGAAAACATCCTGCAGAGCTGCAGAGCAGGATGGCCACACAGTGTCCTGTGCACAAACATCCTGTCTGAGAACAGAGATGTTAAAGGGGTTAATTCCAGGCAAGAAGCATCGCTCTTGAATTTTTACACACTGAACCGAGCTTCAGACGAGACCTGAATGTCTGCACAATACATTTGCAGAGAGATTCTGGTGAGATTTTTGGGTCGTCGTTCTGTTGGCTGCCAGGTTTCAAATGCCTCAGGATTCATTTGAGGTGAAGAAGAAAAATGTGAAGGTAGACCTGAGTGCAGTTGAACCCCCACCTTCATCAAATCAAACAAAATTGGTGTCAAAACATTTTTCATTTTAGCCTTTTCCATTCTAAAGATATTAATAAATATTGTCTGAGGTCAAAGGTCAACCAGCCCCCAACATTTACAAGAATAACATTTTGCATCAATCATATATGCTACAAAATCTTTGCTACACAAACATTTTTTATTATTATTCATATCAATTTAGTTAGATTTTCTTCATTTGTGGGGGAGGGAGTTTTGGGGGGCAGGTTGGTCTCGCTTGACCTTTTCAATCTTAAAAATTAGAACAACAAACAAAAAAGTTTGCTGCTCAATGGCAGCACAATTGATTGACACGATATTGCGTTTGGTTTTGTAAAAGTGTGAGGAAGCTGGTTGACCTTTGATGACCTCTAGAGACTGATTAATATCTTTAAAATGATAGCGGCACAAAAAACCTCTTGTTAAACAAATGTAGCAGAAATATCTGACACCAGTGGCAGCTGGTGCAGGGTTCCCCATGAGTCCTCCAAACATACAGCTTAGCACTGTGCTGGGGGCACGGGGGCTCATTCTTTGTGTCATTGGAGCATTCATCTTTTTTCTGCAAGATATTTGTCTTGGACAGACTTCTAGTCTGTTGCCTGGTTTTCAGTGGACCAGTAGATTTCAGTACATGGCAGACTTGAGCTGCCCAGGTAGTTCCTGGACGGCCTAATCAGTACCGTTTTATTTGAGGTGACTGGTGTCCTCAGGATCTCGGCAAAGTGGCGACACATCCTATAGTTTTTAATATCAGTCAAGTGAAGTCACCCACAATCACTTCCAGTCATCTTTTTCCACATATCCAGGATCATTTTGCAGGGATAACAGGTCCAGGAGGAAAAGACGACATCCCTGTCAACAACAACACTCTCCAGTTCATTCCTGGGGCCAATGCGAAGAAGCAGTAGCTCAACTCTGAGCTCTCATGCCCTAAAGTATCTAGCCACTCTACAGATGAAGCTCCTTTCAGCAACTAACAACCAGGATCTTGTCCACCGTACGCGAGAATGGGAACATAAGTAGACTGGTAAATCAATAGTTTCACTTTTTAGTCAGCCATTTCTTCATACAGACAAACTAGAACAAAGCCTGGATTACTGCAGACCGAGACAGTGACCATGAATTCATCTCCCGCTTCAATCGATCGTCACTCAAGAGCAAGAAACCAAGATACTTCAACTCCTCCAACAGAGGGGGCAGTCCGCCTTTATTCAGTCAAGAACCATGGCCTCAAACCTAGAGCAGCTCCAGTGTACACCAAAGGTCATGGCCTGAAGACGGCAACAGAAACACCATCTGCAAAAAGCAGAGAGCCTGATGTTCTTACACCAGACACTCTCCTCTCTACAGCTACACCTTGAGGTCCTGTCCATTAAGCCCCAGGGAATGAGGGACACACACATCTGAAGGGGTCCATCACACACTGGGAGCAAGTTTGACTTTCTGCTGAGAATACAGCACAACTCTTTCTTTGGTTTATACAGGGACAAGTTAGCCTAGGTCCAGGATCTGTCAAGTTAAAGAACATTCTAGAAACTTCAGTTCTACTTGTTGTGAACTGGTGAAAAATATCTTATGAAGTATGTTACATGCTCTACATACACACATTTTCTGGTGACACCTGTCAGATCAGATTATCATATTATACCACTGTCCCAGTATTTCTTAGTCAAAGTTGCAGGTGAAGTGTAACATAAAGGTTTGATGTTATATTCTTTGGTTAACGCTGCATTGGCAAAAAGCTTTACCTTTATGAACCGATATTCTAGTCGGCCATGTTTAGCAGGGGTGGCCCCATATGACTGGCAGTAGCATGAAGTTTGTTGATGATTGTCAATAAAGGAGGAGGTCACTTACTGACCCTCACTTACACTCCACTGCAGCAGCACAGTATTCTGGAATTAGCCATGCATGTGCTGTCAACAGGCCGTCCAGCTCTGATACACATACCATCATCCAACAATATTAAACTCTGAGTCAAATTCAGATCAAGACGAGGAAAAAATAAACAACTGAATGGAATTGAATTTAAGCCTACTTAGTGTTGTCAGGTAGATTTCTTTATCTACTGATCTACAATTAGTGGAAATTAATTGCCCCCAATTGCTGTGGCAGACAAATTGAACTTAGCCATGTTCAAATGTGATTAGTCACATTTCATTATTGATTTTAATTCATATTCCACGCAGGATCAAGGATCCAGCTTTTTCCGTAATAAATACAACTTTAGATTTCCTCAGGTTAGCTCTGATATAACAGTTTAATTGTTGATATGATAAAAGTGAGACCAAAAAAATGAGTGTTTTGCTCATTCGCATTATTGTTATCTTTATTTTGTCTGTATTGTTTGTTTGGCCGCAGGGAGCAGGCAGCGCGCTGCTGTCCGAGCTGAACGGCTGGAGTTCCTTCCGTTCCTTACAGTTACATGTAATCATTCCAACCCTGGGCTGTAAGGATTCCTGCCGACCAGCAGCTGCAGCAGCCAATCAAAGTCTAAAAACTCTGTTAACTGCAGACTCGTTTGCAGAATTAAGCTTGTGTCAAATAACGCCGTGTTTGTGTTTTGTTTTTTTGGTCACTTATTAAAGCAGCTGACTGGGCATCTTCCAGCAGCAACTTTGCCCGTGTTGCAGTTTAACAGACTGAAATTCCCCTGGAGGTTTGTTTCAGTCAACAGTGTCAGGATGGAAGACGGACTGGAACAGCTGTCGCGAAATGCGACCCTCTCTGTCCGGAAAGTTACCGGAGTCAGTTGCGCCTCTTTTGGAGCCACAATGGCCGCAGGACTCGGCTCTGCCCCAGTCTACAGCTCAGAGACAGAGGAGCCAGCCTGGTGGAACAACAACAGCAGCGGCTGGAAAGCTTTTACCTGCTTAGTGAGGTCCTTCCTCTGCTCCCTGTCTGCCACCAGCGGTGTTTGGAAACTCGATAGACCAACAACCATGCACGGCCACATGGAGAAGAAGAAGAAAAGCAGAAAGAGTGTTCCACATTGAACGACGGGCTCCCTCTGCTGGCCTTAAAAAGCACAACATGACCGAGTAATTAACCGGTGGCTCATTTTGCTTGAAATTACGGACTTTATTTTCACTCGTGGAGTATTTTCAAGAAATGACTAGAGAAAATGACTTTTTTTTAGGGAGCAACCAGATGATTTGCTATATTCTATGCTTTTTTTGGCTCTAGTGGAATTTGTCTGAAAGTGAAATGACAGGAATGTTGGTTATGAGAGAGGGGAAAGGTCAATAGGCTGTGATTCACGGGCTGTGATTCAAGCCTGTGACGTCCACTTCAATGACTGAGGCCTCAGGACAGGGGTCGCGAGCTTTGCGCTGGCGCCACCGTCGTGCCTCATAAGATATTGTTTCTCGCCTGTGTGATGGAATTATCTCAACTTATGTTAGAGGTAATGAGTGATCTTGCATACTAAAAAATGGGAAGACATGCAGGAAATGATCCAAGATTGGGAGTAGAATTCAGATCAACCTCATCGATGACTAAGGCCTTTGCATAATCATCCCTTTAATCTGAATTTTGCTTCCATGCACAGCAAGGTGCTCTGTTATATTCTACAAAGAACCTTGAAGGACATAACAAGGTGTTGTCATATATTTGTCAAACTATCTGTCAGGACAGGACAGCAGTCATTGAGGACTGGAGATGGACACCCAGGATTTCCCAGATTCCCATCAACTCTGACCATATTCTCTGTTTCTAACAGCTACTATAATTCCCTGTTTCTTTATTTTCCAGTAAAGCACTGGAACGTCATTCGTACATGAACATGTACATGTACGAATGACGCTCCATGTATAAACTTGCTTTGCCTTACTGAGGAAAGCCGTCCCCCAGCATCATGGCGTCCCCTCCATCAGAATGGTCTTACGGTCAGGAACAGAGAAGTGTGTTTTTTTTATTACTCAAAGTGGTGAGGAAAAAGACAAAAATCCTTCTGACCAAGACATTTCATATTTCATGAGAACTCAAGAGCAGAACTCCCGGAACATTGTCATAGATCCCTCTTACTTTAACATTTGTATATAATAGTTGTTGGACACTGAGCAAGAGAATGTTCTGCCCAGAATATGTCTAAAAAAAAAAAGAAGCTGGAACAATTCCCAAACCAGAGCCCCCTTCGCTTTCCCACCACACCCAGCATTTTGCATTTATGTTGATTCTTCCAACATCCATTCCCTCACTTTCTGCATTATTTATCACTCATTGCCATTGACTCAACATTTCAACATATCCTGTGTTGAGAAGAAGACCAGAGAAATGCTGGTAAATACTTCACTTATTACACTAAGCAGACATAGCCTCTTTTTATTATCATGATTTACCCCTGGGATAAACTAGGTCTTTCCATTCAAACACAGTACTGTTCAAGATAGTGATACATTTTAAACCTCTTATAGCATTATTTACTCCCGTTGGGAACGCTGACCGGTTTACTGCAAATTGAAATATCAGGAAAACATTGATCAGATTAACCTACAGAAAGAAAAGAACAGGAAACATTAAACTGTTTGTCAATTTCACCAGACAAACTGAGCATTTTTCTTCATAAACATTTTCTGTATGGATGGAAAATGTTTCAAAATGTATGTTTTTGTGTGAATCACTGAACAAATATCCATTTGTTCGGTGGAAACAAATAGTACTCATTGTTCCTGAGGAAAGCATCAGAGCTGATCCACTTCTGACACCAGTCAGCAGGTATTTAGCAGCTTCCCCAGCCCTGGTCCTCCAGGCACAATGACCTGCGTGTTTCAGTCCCAAACTGTCCAGTCAGAGACAGTCCCATGCACTTGAATTAAATGGTGTAACTGCGTCTCGAGCGGTTTCTACAGAGCTCTGCTGATGTGAGCTGAAGCAGAGAGATCTAAAAGTTGAAGGATGCCGGCTCGAGGAAAACTGCAGTTTGAGACGACTGCTTTTGACATTTCTCTGCTTCAACGCACCAGATTAAGAAGATTACTGCTCATCAAACGCCTGTTAATCAGCTGTTAGTTGAAGTCTGGTGTGCTGAAGCAGGAAAACACCTAAACCATGCAGGGCGGTGTGCCTTGAGGATCAGGGTTGGAACTATGTTCAACATTTCCTTTAAATTTCTTTGTCTTGCATAAGAAACAGAATATTTGATGTCACATCACAGGAGTTCTTTTTAAAGGTTCAAGGATTGCGATAGTTGCTCAATAATTATGTTCTGATCCATGATTCCTGGAATAAAGGATGAATAAAGTCCACATGTCACGATGCATGATTGTGCACTGTAGCTTAACTTCAGGGTTTTGTAGTCGTCCAACACTTTACTGGACCTTGAGCCCAATAGAAAATGTCACTCCATTTCTTTAGGCCAGTTACTGTGTTTGGCAAATGCAACATCTCTAGTGCATCTTTTTTTTCAGCAATGAGACTTTGTGGAGTTCTTATCCTCAGTTACAAAGTTTACACAGACCTTTTCTGACCATCAACACAGTTTAAGGTTAGCTGTTTTTTATATTTTGATGTTTTGATCCAATTAAAAGATTTCCACATCTTTCTCGTTTTGTGTTTCATTCATTTTCTAACACCCCTGTTCCTGGTCGGGAGGTGCTGGTGCCTCTCCAGCTAACGTTCCGGGCGAGAGGCGGGGTCACCCTGGACAGGTCGCTAGTCTATCGCAGGGCAACACAGAGACACACAGGACAAACATGCACACACAAAGTACCCGGAGAGAACCCACGCATGCAGAGGGAGAACATGCAAACTCCATGCAGAAACACCCCCGGCCGGGAATTGAACCCAGAACCTTCTTGCTGCAAGGCAACAGCTCTACCAGCTGCGCCACTGTGCAGCTCTGTTTTACGTTCCATTTTAAGTATTTAAGATCATGTGTGTGCGATCCATAATTTTCTGTTTCGAATAATCTTTTTAATCAAACTCCATGGTTCTTCTGGACTTAACTTACACCAATTTTCACAGAGGAGTGCATTAAAACCAACACATACAATATCTGCAGCTTTAAACCTAAAATATCCCACAATTCTTTGGGAACCAACAGCCTCCCTTATTGAACGTCGCACTATGCTGTTTTGAACTCGTCTTTTAGATAGTGACTCAGTTCTGCTGTTATTTATTCTCATCAGTAGAGGGAACTACTGGAGATAAATGTTTGTTATGGTGGATTTAAAATAAATATTTAATTTCCCTTAGGGATGAGTAAAGTATTTTTTGAATTTGAAAATATTTTGAAGACTCAACATAAATTTTGGTAGACCTTTAAGCACTTGTGATCCTGAATAATTCATTTGATTATGCTGATAAGTACTTCTTTGGATCATGTTCTAGAATCTAGATGTTTGGGATGTGTGAAAAAGAGCTACCAGCCACCATGACATGCTTCATCCTCTCTCTGAGCCGGAAAAGTTAAGATGATCAGACATTTCAATCTGTTTCGCTGCTAAACAGAAAAACCCCGGGGCATTTTCAGAGGAAAGCCTGAAAATTAACGTTTTTAAAGTCCATCCTTAACCCTTACTAACATGCATATTTAACCGAGGTTCACACATGACAAAGATTGTTCTTCTGTTTTTTTTTATTATTTTATTTTTACACTTCAACAAACATTAAAACTGTGCAAATGTATGGAGACAGTTGGATGAATTTTGCCAACACTGGAAAACTCACAGGAGCCACAGAGGAGCTCCAGCTGGGGACTCGGCTCCGTCTCTGGACTCCTTTGGGCGGTTCTGGTTCTGGTTCAGCTCAGTGCTGATCCTGTGGACCTTTGTAGACGTTTAGAGGGAGTGGCAGTCAGCCTGGACAGTGAGCCTCTGCGCTCTACAGAAATGCTTCACTGTTAAAGTTCAGTATTTTCTGCTGACAGGACGTTTTCTTCCACTACACAAAGTTCTACAGGCTGGCTGTGGACCGCAGCTCCAACCCAACTACCCTGTCAGTTTGATTGTATAAAAAAAAATAAAAAATCCTCCAGCCAACCTGTTTCACCCTGACTCAGAGCCGCTGAGCCGGATCACATCCCAGGTGCTAGGCTGGCTGAAAATAGTTAGTGAAAAAAAACTAGTTAGAATATTAGGTTAAAAAAAACTAGTGCTAGTGTGACATCAGCGAGTTAGCCTGACAGAACCAGTCTGAATGAAGACCTCCTGTCCCTTCACCACTTCAGTTTGTGGCACCGGTTCTGATCCAGTGGTGCTGGTCTGAACTGTAACTGTGGCACATTTCCCAGCATGACCCAGCAGGCAGGTATGAAACAGGAAGTCAGGCGCAGTGCGCGTCGGGGGCGAGCGGCGCCGTTGCCCTCACTGCGACGGGCACGTTGGTTCTGGGTAAGGTCACCGCGGTGACGTCGTAACAGATCAATTCACACACAACCAAGACACACACACAGCTCTGCAGTCCATAGAGCAACCAGAAGACAAAGCACGCTCTGATTGGCTGCTTCCTGTCCTCCAGCCTGACCGGCCTCCAGCTCCACTGATCCTTCCCGTTAGTCTTGGAGGTGCAGATCTTGCACAGATGAGGTGATGTTAGACAAAGACGTCCCTAACATCAGGGGTCAGGAAGGTCGGACGTGTCCACGGTGACCTGAGGATCGACGGAATCGACACAGATACGTTCAGCAGTCAAGTAATCATCCATCGCCTTGGTGAAAACGCTGCGGGTTCAACAGAAGCGACGGCCCCACCTTGATGAAGATGGTGTCATCCTTGATGTAGCTGCCCGTCTCCAGGACGCTCTGAGCCACGAACAGAGGGCAGCCGGAGGCGATGTTCATCTCGGCCGTGGGACGTCTGAAGCTGCTGCTGTGCGGATCGGGCTTGAAGGCATCGCCCAGGTGCTTCCTGGAAGGAGTCTGGTCCATCAGCATCAGAGTCACCTAGCACACACACACACACACACACATTACAGAGTAAGCTCAACAAGCGATCTCTGGAAAATTCCACAGTTGTAGAAAAGTGCAACTTACTCAGCGGGGACATTTAATGAACACAAATTATGTTCACTTCAAAAAGATATAAAAAATAAGATCTTGAGATGTGGAAAGTATAAAACAAGGTAAAGAAGTAACAGTTTGTAAAGGAAACACTGTTCTTTATAGTTGGATTTAATTTGTCCAATAAGGAAAGGACTGAAGACAGGAGGGAGAAACGATACGGGGAAGAGACGCAAGACTGGATAACGGACAGAAGAAAGTATGAAAAGAAGAGGACAAGGAGGAAAAGTAGAAATGATGCAAGGAAGTAGAAAAGGACTGGCACAAAGAAATAAAGAAAAAAACAGCAAGGAACCCAGAACAAGATCTAATTAGAATTCAAATTTAGCATTAGCTAAGCAAATTCCTAACGCGGTATTTAGCATTAGCTCCTGCTAAGTACTGTGTTAGTACCAGTGGAACTAACGTATATGACTAGTGCTTCAGGGTTGGGAAATAGCTTTTCCACTGGTTTAATCACATTTCTTATTTGTCCAGAGTTCACAGACCGTTAGACGGACCGGCAATATCTTCTCTCATGTTCCTTTCAAATGTCCTGGCAGGAATAACCTGAACCACAAACTGGAACACAAAGCTTTAAAATTTCTTCCCCAAAGAAGAAAAATAAAAATATTTTTCTGTTTTTTATGCTTTTTAAAGAAAGTTTAGAATCACCTAAAATTGGTGTCAGATTTTGACAAATTGTGACACCAGAATAAAATCTCTGATTGGTGCAACTTTGATAATGAGAACTGTAGACACACAAAAAAAATCTATTCTACAGAGAATCACAATTCCTAGTCCTGGGAATGAGACCTTATAGATAGATTGTGTAAAAAAATATTCATCTGGAGATTTAAACAGAATCTCCAGACCGTTTGAATTGAAAAATCTGAATCCAAAATCACTTCTGAATCAGATCGTGACCCAAAAATGAATCAAACTGCCAGAAACTGAAAGACCTAAATTTCTAGTAGACCTGCATTTTAAAAGCAACATAGAGAAGACAGTCAGTACCTTCTGCTTGAAGGGCCAGGGCAGCAGGGCGTCGTACTCGCCCTTCATCACCACAAAGAACAGCGACAGGTGCGTCCCCTTGCCCATGCCGTCTCCATTCAGGTAAACCCGAGCACACATCTTGTATCCGAAATATCCGGTATAAAACGGCTGCGAGTACAGCGACAGCGTCTTTCCTGCCACGGCTTCCTGTTTCCGTCTCTTGTAGTCCCGGATTTTCCAGATTAAAGTCCCGTTGTAGCTGGCTGTCTCTAGTACCTGGAACCTCAGGTCCATGTCAGCCAACCGGATTTCATGGACGCTCAGCATGTCATCGTGCCGATTGAGCTGAGTTTCCAAAGACGCTGCAGAGAGAGAAGAAATGTCTCCCATCAAGTTTGGGTTACCTGGTCAAAAATCTCCAGCTAGCCACTGACGCCCGGCGCATCGACTAACCGAGGGTGTGAGTGGATCCAGATCCACTCCGTCCCCCCTGCTCCAAGGTGGCCAGCCGTGTCCGAACGTTATCCACCGTTCCTCGTAAGGTTTCCACTTCTTCTCTTAGTCGGCGCAGTGAACCGAGCTCCATCTCCAACGCCATCAGCGTCTCTGAATGCGAGCTCATCATTTTCTGGGGAAACACGGAGAGACTCTGATGTTTCAGTCTGCAAGGACACAGAAAACCTCAGCACAATCCAACAAAACTCCTGGGCCATCCGATCCCAATCAATACTGAGGCACGCCCAACTGTTGCCTTCAGCCTACTGGCTTCAGACTCGCTGTCAGCAATATATTATGTTATGTAATTATGTGTTTTATTGTCTGTGAAGTCTTCATGGTGACATGACTGTTGGTGATCTCAAAAACATTGGGTTATTACCCTCAGAGAGAGGATTAGAGAAAAGTGGGATTAGGATTTCTGGGAAATGCCTCCTGAGAGCAAATCAGCTGTGAAACTGGTGAAGGGTCCGGTCAACTCTCATCACCTCCTCTGAGCCTGCGCTGCCTCAGCGCTGCAATAAACTCCTCCAGGATCTGCTTCCAGTTTAGAAGGCATTTTAAGTCCCACCAATGCTTCCCAGGTTCTGGTAGTTGGCTCTAAGTTGCACGGGGTGAGTTGTGTTGGAAATGTATGCAGATGTAGAAGGTAGCAACTAGAGACGCACAGATCCGCTTTTTTCACTTCTGATACCGATACGGATATCAGAGGTCTAGTATCGACCGATACCGATCCCATACAGAAAAACAGCTGGATTTCATTAAAATGTTGATTTTTTTACTCATTTATTATTTATTTACTCATTTATTTTGTAACTCTGCACAAGTAAAGCAAACTGAAATACACCAAGAGCTTCAGCAGCTGTTCAAATATAGAAAAACAACTTTAATCTGTTCAGTTGGTGCAGTTAGGAGCAGAACAGCCAATAGAAAATAACAGGTTGACTAAAACAGGTTGACTACTTTGGTCAAAATTTGAAAAATAAACTGGAACAAACCATCTTCCAAATGGTTCAACTATGGATTCTAAACATAATGTAAAAGTCAACAATAAAGCATGACGTCACTCAGACTGCAAAGCATAGAATTAGACTGAATAGATCTACTCTTATGGATGGGGCACACTGTCACCGATCCCCAGTCTAGAATTTTTCTCCAGTATCAGGACCAATACAGGTATTGATATTAGATCAGTACATCTCCAGTAGCTACCAAGGTTGCCTTGACGTAGTGACCCTAAATATGAAAAAGGGTTCCTCTTACCCCGTCCTCCCCTACCTGCAGGTTGGCCAGCTTCTGCTCCGTCTGCCGGTTCTTTTCCCGCAGCTCTTCGTTCTGGCTCTCCAGCTCCGACAGTCGGCTGTTGAGAGCAGGAAGAACCTTGCACCGCTCCATTAGCTCTTCCTTTACGTTGTCCACCTTTAACCACAAACACTCTTCAGTCAAACCTTACTCAATCCACTCAATCTGGCCTTGATTGACCCCGTTTAGTTGCTATGGTTACCTTGTTCTCCAACAAGCAGTTCCCTTTGACCATCATTCTTAGATGTTCGGCTACGAAGGTCGAGTCGTGCTGCCTCATTTCTTGATTTAAGCCCTACGGCACATGAAGCATACACAACAGGTTGATACGAAACAGCTCATGTGAGAAATCGATGCTGGAAGGTTAATGATGAGAGAAGAGGAAGAGAGTATGAGGAGGAGTCACCTTGAAGGTGCAGCCGTAGCGGTGGAACAGACAGCTGACCTGGGCTTTGGGACAGTCGTGCTGGTGGCTGGTCAGCTGAAACAACACAAATATTCAATGAACCAATGGATCCCTTCAAAACTGTAGTTCCAATTTTGCACAATTTGACTTCAAACTGTGCAAAATTGGAATTACAAAAAAAATAATAAAATAATAATTTGTTTAACCAAAAAACAACTTCGAAAATAAAGGCAAAAAGTTTTTGCACTACATAAGGCGGTTTTTTCGGTTGCACCATAATTTGTGTATTTTCCAAAAACTGCAATGGAAACACTTATTTCTCTTCACACGATTCACGTGACCAACAACTGGATGTGACTGCTGGCGGAAAAGACAAAGACGACGACAGGAAGCAGTTGGAGGATGATGGTGTTTTTAAATGACTTATTGCATGAGCAAATTTGTTCATGTGTTATTTTTTTAAAGGTTTTTTTTTGGCTTTTGTTAATTTAATTGAATTAATAATTAATTTAATTAAGTGCTAATTAAATTATCTCTTAATTTGTAAGTGCTAAGACAGGAAAGTAGACGAAAAGAGAGAGGGAAGACACGCAGCAAAGGGCACCAGGCCAGAGTGTTTCGACTGCAGTTAGGCAAAATTCATTCATTTTGATGCAGCTGAAAAACCATCTCATCCCAGGGAAGAGACTTTATCAAACAACATGAGTTTTTGTTCAAAGTTTGCATGTTTTCATTTAATTTATTTTCGTAATTTCAATTTGTGCAATTTTATGGTTAATGAAAATGCAGCCACAGTATGTCGCTGTGCTAGGAGGGGCCACAAGAGGGCTGCAGAGAGGGTTCAGTACCTCACTCCGGGGCAGGGAAGAGAAGGAGCAGTGGTTGGGACAGGACACAGGGAACGATGGACACACCGTCTCCTTGTGTTTCTGGAAAACAGATTCATAGAACATTTTAATGCAGCCGGTCCTGCAGAACACCAGCAGCTAAAAGAGCACTATTATTATTTACATTCTGCAAGAATGTTTACGAATAAAATCTGAAAAGTGTGGCCTGTGTTAGCTCCCTTTATTTTCCGACAGCCATATGACACACCATGACAAAAGTAGAAATAAGACACCAGAACAAAAACAAAACAAAAAATTTTTAGCCAGTTTTTAATAAAATAATGATTTTTTCTTTTTTTGTTTTTGGGCAAAATACACAACTTGAAGTTATGAAGAACTCAACTTGAAGTTATGAAGAACTCAACTTGTGCTTAAACAGCAGATTCAGAATATCTTAAAGATATTAAAGAGTAAGTCTGTTTGCAGAGTGACTGAGATGTTTCGGGGTGAGGAGGCAGCTCTCAGCTGATTAACATGCCGGCCTTTATTGGCTCTATTCACATGCTTTTGTTATTTGTTTCGGCCGATTAGGTGAAAGCCTGAAAGGAGCACATGGCTACTAAACATCACCAATCACCCACATAAAAAAGAAACTCCAGCCCAGGTCTGTGATCAGAACCCGAAAAGCCTCTGATAGGAGCTAAACGTACAGCTGGAGCACAACTAGATCAAAGCATATTTACTGTAGCTCTCAGAATGGCCTAGTCAAAATCCAGGTATACATACCACTACGAATCTGCAAGACTTGAAAGTTACTGTTCACAGATCTTGTCCATCCAATCTGACCAAGTTGGGAAGATTTTGCTAAAATTAATGAACGATTTTAATTCCTACATGGCTACACTTGACGTCAGATTATGGTTCATTAAACTTCACAATTAAGCTATTAAGAAGCTGCCCATCTTCAGATCCTATCTACGGTCGCACTATGGTGTTACTCTGGTTTAACATTTCATTTAACTTCCAGAAGTTTAACTTCAGAAAAGGTTCTTACAGGTTTTAAAGCGATCTTTTCAGGTTTACAACAAGACTGACTACATCTGCCCTTTTGGATCAGACACGTTGTCTGACTCTGATGCCCCATCTAGAGTCTTTTTAAATATCGGGGCTGATAAAGATATTAATATCAGATCTCTGCATCTGGTGACCACTGAAGCAGAGCAGTACTTCCTGATCTGACCTCTGAACATATCGTCTAATGACTACTGCATAACGACAGCCACACTTCTCACCGCTTTAAGATGCCCTGCTTACCTGCAGATCAGTCAAAGGCATCTTGGTCATGCAAAATTCACAAGTGCTCTCTCTGTGTTTACATTTCCACGCCAGGTGATCGGGAATGTCCTTCCTCATCATCCTCTCTTTGCATTTCCCCAGCGGACAAGGAACCTCGAAGAACGGACACACATTCAGGTGGTCCTGGAGACAGAGAGGCGGGTCAGGCCATGCGTACAACACATACCGCACCATCGACCCAATGGCAACTGTAATGCGGTGTGTGCTCACAGGTATCTGCTGCAGACTCATTTGCTCCTGACAGCCGTTAGCTTTACTCCGACAGAAGACCTTCAGCGCCATAATCTCTCGATGGCAACAAACGTCTCTAAAGATCTGAAACCAATAAAAACAAACAAACAAAAGAAAAAGACAGGCGTTAAGATCTTCTGATCATCCGTTGGAAATGACATGACTCTGCTGAGCCTGGCTTTTCAGCTCACCTTGTCTTTGAACAGGGGCTCCATGTCAGCCGGACACACTGGGTTTGAGTGACTGCAGGAAGAGAGAGGACAATGTTAGATCCTGCTGGAGGCTGGAGGTGGAAGTGGAGGAGCTGCTGCCCACCCAAAGCTCCCCGTCTGTCTTATGAGTCAACTTCAGTGTCAACTAAATGACCGAAGGATGTAGGCTTGAAGGGGCAGTGTTTGTGTTTTCCAGGCACATAGTGCTATTTTATAACACAATCAAGTAACTACGTTACCGTCAATTGTTATAATAATGCTGTATGTATCACACATGACTTAAAAGAAATTTGACTTCAAAATGTATCACTTTGAGCTGCGGGGGAGAGTTGCTCTGAGCAGTGGAAGCTCTGAAGCTTGGAAGCCACGGTTCTGAGGAGGAGCTTCGTCCTCGAAGGCGTAGCTACGTCCACTAAGGAGTTTTGCACAGCTGAATGGTTGCCATGGAGATGAAAGAATTTCTCAAACATTCGTGTAAGAATCAAAGCAACAGTCCAGGTATGTTTTTGATGAGGATAACACAAAAACATGATGTAAAGTTCAAAAAAATTAATCTTATATAACATCGCCTCTTCAAAGTTCTTAATAACAATGTGACCTGCTCACCTGAGGATGTCATTGATGCAGCTCTGACAGAAGCGGTGTCCACACTCAGTCTGGCGGGGCTCACACAGGACCCGCCTGCACGACTCGCAGCAGTATTTGGCCTCTGGCTTCTCAACAAACGCATCTCGAAATCCTCCATGAAGAGGCTGGAACCCTGCAGGAGCACCTGAACGCACACAGAGAGGAGGATTAGAACCAGACCAACACCAGACCAACACCACACTAACACCAGACCAACCAACACCAGACCAACACCACACTAACACCAGACCAACACCAGACCAACACCAGACCAACACCAGACCAACACCAGACCAACACCACACCAACACCACACCAACACCACACCAACACCACACCAACACCACACCAACACCACACCATGCCACCATGGGACTTCTGACAGGCTTACTTGGTTGAGGAGTGAGATCGCATGGAGGCCAGGGATTAGTTGAGCGGTGGGAGGGTGGTGTGATTGGGAGGGGAGCAACAAGTGAAGGCGCCACCTGCTGGAGGGGTATCTGTACTTCCCTCCCATTAGCACTTCTCCCTGATGACATGACCTGAGGAGGCTTCACAAGCAAACACACCGACAGAAATATGGTTAATGGACATGCTACACTGAGGTTCAGTAAATCACCAAGGCAACAAGTTACATGTTTGCAGATCCTGAAAATATACGTTTTCTATCTTGTTTTATCCTGTACATGTGACTGAAAACTGATCACATCAGTCTTTGATGTCACTAGTTACAAATAAATAAATAAAAATATTTCATGTTTCATGTTAAAAAAAACATTATGTCTACTTTATGTGTTCCTATAGACTATGTGCAGATTACTTTGAACATTAGGATTGTAGGAGGGAGTAAAGACACAACAACAAGGTACACAATGACTATGAAAAGGGAACAAAGAGGCCACTACAAGGGAACAGAAAGACCAGGAGACAGGAATGAAGAGACCACAACCAGGTACAAAATGACCACATTTTGAGTATGAAAAAAGACCATAAGAAGGGAACAGAGAGACCACAGAAAGAGTATGAAAAAACCACAATCAGGGAATAAAAAGACCACCAGACGAGTATGAAAAGACCAAAAGAAGGGAGCACTGAAGGGCACAAAGACATAATGAGAAGGGAATAAAGAGACTGCAGACCACAGAGTGTGATGTGGAGAAAATAGTGAAGAAACAAAGTGACCCAATTTTGCAAAGACTAATATCACATTAACCTCCAGGCTCCCCCCTTCACCTAACAACCTCCTCTCTGTGTGAAGGTGGCTAAGGGAAGAAGGGCACTGTGGGAAATAAACCCCATGAAGTTGCAGGCATTGACAGGGTTTTGGTCGGGTTCTAAAGCATCGTGCCCATCAGCGCCCTGTTCACAGAGATGTTCCACGTCTCAAAGTGTTTTACCTTCCCAGTGCTGAAGAGCCAGACAGTCCTCTGACCAAATGACTACTGGCCACTCACTGCAAAAGTAATGAAGTGTTCTGATGTCCACTCTCACCAGGATGCCTACACTCTCTCCACAACCTCTGTTACAGAGTTGTGACTCATCAGTCCCTCTTTCACCTGAAAAACTGGGTGAGGTTGCTCTATTTGAGCTCCAGCTCCACCTTTGACACAATCCTCCAACAAACACTTGTGAACCAAACCCTTCAGCCTCTAACTGGGCTGAAGGGTTAGACTTCCTGGCCTGACAGATCATAGACTGCAAAGGTTAACGACACCCCGACATCACCCATCAACCCCGTCACTGGGTTCCTTCACTGCTCTATGCACTGCTGACACATGACCACCAAACCCGCCATGATGGCAACCTGGCAGTGAAGTCTGCAGACGACGCAGCAGTCGCCGGGCTCATTAATGGGAGGAAGGAGTAGGCAGAGAGGCAGGAAGTGGATGAAGACCTATTCAACAGCTGTATTTTCTAAGTAGGTTAAAAAAACAGGTTAGGGTTGGGGCACAACACACTGAACTCCTTCTCCAGGTGTTCCACTGCAGCGCAGTGCGGTGCTACAGCTGCACAGCACCAGAGCAGCAGGAAGGAGGGGAAGTCTACTCACAGGACAGATCCACAAAGCTGCTAATCTTTCTTTAATGTGCTTTATGTTGTAAATTTTAATTTATTGCTGAATAGTTAATAATAATTATTATTATTATCTTTACAGTAGCACCAGAGACTGATGTGAATGTGGATGGCAATACACATGGACATATGTAGGTAGTATTTTAACTAACTGTGGACCTTTATATGTTTTTCTTTAAAGATGTAATATTGCATGATGAGGCCTGTTGCAATAAATAAAATAAAAAAAAGTTTCTCGATCATAAATTGTCCCAGAAATGATGCTATAAATGATAATATTGTTGTTTTGGGACCATTTTCAAGTAACATATTGATAATATGTTACTGATAACATAGTGATACAAGTTCATCTTCTCAAAAACTAATAAACTTTAATTTTGTACAGGACACTACATAATGGAACTGGAAGATGTTTTAAATATGCAAAATAAAACATGACAACCATAAACAATAAATAAAAAAGGAAATTAAAATCCAACACAAACAAAAACATAAATAAAATGGATCCTCAAGTCTCTGTAGACAAAACTGCCCTTCAAAAAATGAATGTTTTCCTTGTTTTTACAGTCGAAAATAAGACATATAGAAAAATAAAGTTTGAATATATTTGAAATACATAAATAAACCAAACTTGAAATGATCAAGCTGGTTTTAGTTTATCCTGTGATTAACTGATTAATTGCTCATTGTGACAGGGTTAATCATTCTCGCTCCACGGTGGTGTGTTCCCCGTTTGGGGCGATTTGTTCTAATGAAATAAGAGATTATGGCACCTGATCAAAACCAAAGTCACATAACCACCATTCCTCACAGCAGACTGAGAGCAGATGGTGGCAGACGACTTCAGGTGTTCATTAAGAGACATGAAGGAATGTAAGGTGATGACCCGTGTGCCACAGGGTAACACCTGGCAGCCGACACTGTTTCTCTTTCTGTTCGTTTTTGATTTTCTCTCTTTTTTTTTTTTTAAATATCTGAAGTTTCAGCAAAGCAGGTTTTTTTTTTTTTGTAAAAATCTACAAACCATCAGTAACTTAATTTCTTCTTACTGTAAATTTCAGTTCAGATACATTTTGCAGAAAAGAACAGACCAGTAAGGGTGTGTGCAAGCGAGTACCATTGAACTCTATAAAACAGACACACACACATACACACACACGCACACACACGTATACAAACAGTGCACACTTCCTGTCAGGGCTGAACTGTGGGGATGTTAGGGGCTTTTCCATTGATTCCATTAGCAACACAAGCACATTCTATCTCTGTGAGCGTGACACAGTGGCGGACTGAAACTCCAAAATGACCAAAGAAAAGCCTTGAATATTCCTCAGTGTTTCTGGGAGGATTTTCCACAGAGAGGTCGTGCAGCGATTGTCGCAACTAAAACAAGTTTGCGTTTCATAGTAAGAAATTAACTCAAGGGAACTCAGAGGAAGACTCAATAAACTTGAAGAGAGAGAAAGAGTTTAGTTTAATCAGACACAACATCATGACTAAGCACTCTGTTTGCAGAAAGAGAAAGTGGAACGGTTCCTCGGACAGGGGTTTTCCTGAACTCAGATCAGCTGTTACAGTCGCTAAAGAAAAGCAAAGGTGTCTGACTTTGTTAATGAGAACGTCGGAGCGGGAACCAGGCCTGGAGAGGTTGTCAACAAAAACAGATCAACCAATCGCGTAAGTTGACCAGTTTGACTCACCCATCATTTCAGAAGTCAGAAAGTTAGAAACCTTAAAGGTCTAAATGCTGAGCCAAACAAAACTCCAAAACAACTCGCAGCTCAGAGCCGTTATTAACGATACCTGGAGTCCAGATTTAAGCAACAACTGGAAATACTACATCTATTTTACTGAGTCAGATAAACATGAGCAAGTTGGGGCGTTTTCTACCCCCCCCTCCCTCCCCCTCCCTCCACAGTGAGGGTAAATAACATAAAGCAGCAGCAATAGAGGAAAAGGCACAAACAGCTCAACCATAAGGAATGCGTGTTTCATGTTATGTGTGATGCACAGATCACATTTCAAATGGCCAATACCCAGTTACGTGTCTTCTGTCAGGTTTCCTCCCAAAATCACTTTCCTCTTCCCCAAATCTGCAACAAATAATAGGGGGAAACATTTTCTGCAGCTTCTTTGTTAAAAGTTCTAGTTCTGGCTAACAGAGCGAAGGCAATCCTCATTTATACAGCAAAGCAGCTTAAAAGTTTATCATGATTTTTTTTCTCTGTACTACTGTGATAGCGATAAAGCGATATATATATATATATATATTTTTTTTTTGGCTAGCCATGTGGCTGCTGCATGTCACAGCACCACAAAAACTAATAGTGTTCTTGAAAAACAATCCCATTTGAAACAGACTTCTTTAGAATGTCCCTTAACATCAGAAGTGTTATTTAAACTGCACACAGTGATTGGATTTAATTATACTTTCAAATTACTGGCATTTATTGATGCTTTTGCGGAACAAACAGTGGAGTGAATAGTAAAAAAAACATTTTCGATAACACTGTCAATAGTTTTTTTTTATTAATTGAAATTTATGGATACGACTATAAATCTTATGACGATGAGACATTTTTTACGACAAATAATAAACGACTCAACAAGTGGCCACCCCTACAGCCAAGCACACGTTCCTAAACGTCAGCACACTGAGTTTGTAACCCAAAAATGGTGAGGGGTTTGGGGGGGTTCTTACTTTTGATGCGCTTAAAGAATCTAAATTACAGATTGTTCAGCATATCGCATCAGATCACATGCGACATGCGATATGCATGTGATCTGATGCAAGGGAAAACTGTCCACTCTTAGAACATTTCCAAAAATCCACCATGAGACTATGGCCACTGTTTATTATCAAAGCTGCTAAGAAAACACACAGCATTTCTACAGTCAGTTTGATAGATCATTTATTAATCAGATGCCTGAATGTCTCCTAAAAAGGAAAATTCATCATTCATCTGTCATTCATTTATTCATCCAGTCAGATGTTTAAGGGTTGAAATACAATGAGTATCAGAACAATAGCTTGTTCTAACGCTTATTCCAATAACATTGTTCAATTTCCTGACATTACCTGCCAATGATTGGAATTTTATCTCATAAGTCTGTATTCTGTTCCGTCCGTCCTAACACTCCCAGACCTGCTTGCGTTAACAGCAGGAACCTGTCCAGCTGAGCAGATCCATTCCTCCTGCTGGATCCGAGTCGTTTCTCAACCAAACCTCCTAAAACCATTCAGTTCAGAGATCCACCCATCAGGCCTTTCCTGGCCCATAGCATATATTTGGCATTGATCTGCTGATTCTGATTCTTCATCTTCAATGCTTTCAAATAAGGAATAAAAACTTTCTGTCCAAATTGAACAACAAAAATGAAGGAATTACAAATGCATCCTGCTATATGGTTATAGACTGAAAATGGTGATAGTTATTTTTTAATGAATTTAACAAATAAGAAAAAGGAAAAATCGGATGTTTTTGCCATTTCTCTTGTCAACAGATGTAATCAATGTATTAACCATAAATCGGTTAGCCGACGACTAACTAAAAAGACACGTCCTTCGCCAGTTGAAGAGCAGCAGATCACCTCCGCCTGCCGTCATCTCTCCCTCTGTTCTCTGAAACGAAGCTGTGGAACATCCCTGCTGTTTCTGGGAACACTTCTGACTTCCAGTCCGTGACTCACAGCAGGTGACATCTTCTGACATCTCATCACTACGAACAGCCGCTCAACAAGCAAGCGTTCGTCACCCATAACATGACCTTACAACGCTGACATCTGACCCAGGAGTCATCCTCTCTTCATCCGAGAAGCTTCCACGCACAGAGAGATACACACTAGAGCAGGAAGACGAAATGAAAAACGCCAGCAGGAGACGTTCTTTCGCGGCCCCCTCACCGTCTCGCGGTGTTTCGGACACATCCTTCACATTACTGATGTATTTGTTAGTTAGAAACAGACAGCGGATGTAAACACACGGACTGCTAATGCTAGCGAGCGCCTAGCTTCTTTAGCGCCGCCGCTGTTCTTGTTAATAAAAGGTCCATTTATCAAATCCATCAGAACACACTCTCTCTCTCACACACAGCCGTTGACTCGACTGATTATTACTGGTCCGCGAGCCTAAATGTCCCTCCACTCTTAGTGATGTACTGAATGTGTGTGTGTGTGTGTCTGTGACAGTGAGTGTGTGTGTGAACTCACATCAGTCTCCTCGGCAGGCTACGGCTCCGCGGATTCACTGCGGATTCAAACCGTTGCCGTTCCGCTGACGCTGCCGTGGAGCCTCCAGGCTTCAGGCGGACTCTTCATGGTCCAGTTCCGCTCGGCACTTCTCTGGGTTCGGTCTGTACTGTCAGTCCCGGAGAGAGAAGTTACTGGGTCCACCTCAGAGAGCCAGCAGGGAGGCCTGGGCTGATCACACTGGAAACCCCCTCCGCTGCTTCCGCTCAGGAAATCCCCCAGTTGCCCGACGAGGAGCAAACCGTCAGGGGGCGCAGCTTTCCCGGAGGCTCCAGGGAGAGAAACAAGACTGCACCACAGGGGGCGCTGTTTCTCATTTTCAAATATAAACTCTTATTAGAGACTGTCTGTTCCTTTGTGTGTAAATAATGATTTAGCACATATATGTGAAATATTTTAAAAGAACCTTAAACCAACAAATTATAGAAATAATTAAAACAAACATAAACAAATGTAATACTAGGGCAAATCAAATTCCAATAAATATTGATTTATTTATTTATAAATAAATTATTTATTTATTTATTTATTTATTTATGCCAGCTTTGATAGCCTTCATATATATATCTTACCTTAGATGTGATCAGTCTTACATTCTATTAAAATAAATAAAATGATTTAATCTATTTCTTGTATTATCAAAAGTCAACGCAGTCTTAAGCTAAACTCATAAATAACATTCTTGACTATTTTAAACCGGTTTGCTCTTGAACTATTCCATGTATATTTTCAAACCAGATCAAAACTCCTCCAAGTTCTGCTCTGCTCACTTTTAAAAATGCTATTGTAAAATTGCTGTGAATTAAAAAAAATTACATTTATTGATATTGTATAAAACAAAAAGATGCCTTTTTTAATACATGCACTGCATAAAAATAAATTTTTTCTAACTGTTGTGAAATCAGATACAAAGCATTTTGTGTTCTTAATCAGTAAGGATTAGCAAAACCCATTTCTATTTACTAAATACCAGGATAATGAGTGATTTGTTCCTGAAAGATGCACACAATTCTTTGATATATAGATGTAATTGTGTTTAAAACTGAGTAACATGAGGAAATGTGTCAGGTTTTCTTTCACAGTCTTGTCTTAATAGTTTGCCAGAGTCCCAGAGATGAACAAGTTTTGGTCCAAAATGTGAAAATTGACGATGTCTGTGTGCCTTTTTATTCAGTGTATGCAAACTTCTGCTTTTAACTGTTGGTGTATTCTAGGAAATGTTTCCATATTTAGATATGAGACCTAAATTTAGAGACTTAAAAAAACAACAGGCTCATAACAATCATCTGCTTCTGTTACAGTAGGCCAGGTGAACAAACCTCCATTATGGAAATTAGTCATTACATCATAAACCTATGCAATGTCATATGACTGCTCTGGGAGGTTCAGCAGACCTAATTAATTGTGGATTAAGTTTTATGAAGAATTTTCCAGTGAACTGCAGATTTATGTATTTGTGGGTTGTTTTAGGTTAGAGGGGGAACCTGTCACCAATCCACTGATCTGGACCTTCTATGAATGGAACTGGCCTGGTGTCATTCAATTAAAAGAATCTGATTTACTGGATTATAATGATGGGGACTGAGCTGAGCTGGATCAGTGCTAAATTGGTTTTAGATTTAATTTGTTTCTAAATTAGTTGTAGGATGAGACTGAGCTACCATTGGTCAGAATAGTTCATATTCAGCAGATCTGAGACAATTAGATCTGAGATCTAATTGTTTTGAAGTAGAAGCAGTAGAATCATTCATCATTCTAAAATTAAACATTTTCACATAGGATTTTATTTATCACTATACTATAAAATTTAGATAATCATTTTAATTTAAAACTTAAAAAATCGTGCAATGAACAATCAATTGCACATTTCTGGTGACTGAGTTTGCAGTGAGGAACCTCAGTGTGACTACCAATACCTGCATTAGATACAGTTAAAAAGCAGTTTAAAAAAACAAAAACACAAGGCTGAAATCAGAAAATGTTTATTTGTGAATTTTTATGATGCAAATTCATAAAAATAAACACGAAGGGAAAAAAAAATCACACACATTCGTTAAGAATCATATTTTCCTGAGAATGGTGCAACAAAGATAAATTCAGTTCCTAGTCACCTGGAACAAAATATTGACAAAATAACATTAAAAAAAAAAGTTCATGAAAACATATTAAATATGTAACTATGGAAACTAAACTTTTAATCCCAAAAGGAAAAATAAACTGTGAAATAGAAGTTACACAATTTTCTTAATAAACTTTGGTTTTATTGGATTTCTTTTCTCTAAAAAGGCTGTAAAATCTTAAAAAACGCAATGAGCTAATCAGGACATGACAAGCCCCACATAACCCAACCTTCATCCAATTCTTCCTGCACCTCAGATCCCAAAATGCAAACATACAAAGAATTCAAAACATTATGTGACAAAGAAAATAAAAAAAGTCCTCTGGCTGTAATCGACCGCTGGAGTATGGATTGGTCCATAGAGGATGGGGATGACTTTGTGGCAAACGCAAACAGAAGCAAAACTGAAAAACAGAGGGCCAAAATAATGAAGAGAGATGACTAAAGAAAGCAATCCTCCAGGAGGCTCGGGGTCAGGTGTCAGGCTGGCTTCTCGGGAGGTCAGAGGTCACTCCGAGTCCATCGGAACAAACGAGTCCTGCAAAATAAAAGCCTCTTATCAACGACCGATCCTGTTTTGCAGTAAAAATCTCAGAGCCTGAGTCTCAGTAATGTTTAATTCCTTAAAGAGGCAGTACTCTATGTTCTCCAGACAATCAAGTATCTATGTTACCTATAAATGTAAAGGTAACATATTTGATGTGCATCAAATATGACTTCAAAGAAATTTGACTTTGTAATTTAACACCTTGAAATTGGGTCTCTGTGTCTTTGAGAAGCTCCTGCTATTTCTGAAACTCCGCCTTTAGGAAGTCGTCACAACATGGCTCCTCTATTAACCCTTTAAGAACGTTTTTACCAGCGTTGCTCTGAGAAGTAGCTCCTGCAAAGAGCTCAGCGGATACACAGGTCCACCAGGTGTTTGCTATTTGATGCTGGCTAGTCTGAACGAGCTGAGAAAGGGGTGCAGCGGGGGAGGGCTGCTCTGTGAGGCGGACGCTTGGAAAGACTATATGCTGCTGGGTCAGCAAATCAGTTTAGTGTTTAGCTCTGATGTAGCCACATGTGAAATGAGCAACTTGGATCCATAACTCAGGACAGATTCTGAAGCCGGGCATCGTCGTTGGGCTGCTCTGCTTATACGCTGACTGAACCAAGAAAATGTGGTGAACCATTTAACAAGAAGGCCGATCAGATTTTCACATCAGGCCTTGATGGTGCGGACAGGTTTCTTTCAAATGACAAAATCGCCATTTGAAAACTGCTTTTGTATAATTGACATATCAAAGAAGTCTGATAAACTGAAATATTTAAGTTTGGTAAAGAAAAACATTTAAAAAAAGCACAAACATAAACCATCTGTCCATAAATTTCAAACTGCAGCATGTTGCTAGGTAACCAAAGAGTGAGTGAGTTAGTTACTCACCTTTTTTTGCTCACTGTGAGAGGTTGAATAACTAAAGCTTCTCCTCTGCCTACATCTCCCAGAATGCTGTGGAGTTCTGGATTGAAGTTCAGTGATTATTCCAGAAATAGAATAATGAATTCTCTATGTATGGAATATTCTATCAGCTGTATTATTGACTGATATTGATCATATGTCTATCAAGATACCTACTGTTATTGATTTATTGTCCAGGCTTACCACAAGCTTTTATAGAAAAAGTTTTTTTAGTGATGGAACATTTTAGGGTTAGGTTGAGAATCTCGTGCTGTTGTTGGGCCCTCTACCGGTAAAGGCCCTGTGGCCCCGAGGAGCAGCTGGGAACATTTGGAACCTGCAACGGGTTTAGGAACTCCCATCTCACCTCCTTCTTCTGCTTGCCAGCAGCCTCTTCTTCTTCAGCTGTGCACGCCGTCATGTTGTCCTCCATCATTTTCTCCTCCTCTGCTTTCACATCTCCACCCTCCATTTCATGCTCCGCCTCCCACTCCTGCAGGACCTCGTCCAGATTAAACCTTCGCCGGTAGTTCACCAGGAAGTTCTTCACCTGCACCACGGACTTGTTGCCAATCACGTCTGAAATGGCCTGATAGTCGCGGCCGTACTTCCTGATGGCTGGACGGAGCGATTCAGACATTGATTAGCGTGATTAATTAAGCAGCTGGAAGCTGCCAGCTGATTGGCTGGTTACCTTGGACGGCCAGAAGCTGCTCCTCTGTGGTCCAGCGATTATTGAACTTCTGATTTGCCTGAAACAAGAGTAGCAGCAACGCTAAATGTTTGCCAAAGAAACAATTCAAAACTCAACCCCTCGTGCCACAGTTGCCATGGTTACCTCTGGTTGCCTGAACTCGTCCACTCCTGAGCCGAGTTTCTCCTTCAGAGCGCTGTTTGTCTGCTTGATGGTCTGAATCTAAGGGACAGAAAAGAGACAGTGTACCGAGACAAGCAGAGCGAAGCCGTCTGAACGGAGCCGGAACACAGCAGACCTGTCTCTTTATGGACACCAGCTGACCGTCCAGCTGCCTGGTGAGTCCCTGAGCAGTGGTAGAGGACAGAGACACCACGTCCTGCTGGTTGAGGAACATTCCTCTGGGAGGACGTTTCTTCATCCTCTGGGATGTCTTCCCTCCTGGCTGCTCACACACAGAGAGATGCCGTCAACATCGGACTGCAAGCAGCCGCAGCAACACACCTGAGCTAATACGCTAACAGTCAGCTAATATGATCCCAACACTACTGACAAGACAATTAGCCACATTTTTAATAAAACTCCCCTCACAGGTGATCAGAATTAAAAAAGTAAGTGGAAAAAAAATTAAAAATCAGCAGGCAAATAATTTTTGAGTGACTGACAGCTTTAAAAAGTCCCCAGATGCTCATCAACTCTCTTCAGTGTGGAAGTTGTTACTGCATGAAGACGACTCAAAGTCCGATACTTTTCATGCACCTCGATGCCGAGGCTAGGAAATAAATGCAGGAGCAGTGCCGCGTTATGATTAGATGCAAAACCTGCTAAAACCTGATTTCTAGTTAAATCAAGACGTAAGAATAAACTGCTCTGGCAGATTGTGGCTTGTTAAAAAGGAATCGATGGGGTCATGATGGCTCTCATTCTTTTCACCTCGTTTCTTCCAGACAAGGTTAAAAATTCTAAGACATGTTGCTGTTTTAGTGTTGTGACCTTTCTAATTTAAAAGGAGATATATTTGTGGTGTTACCAAAATTTTAAAACAACTTTAAAAATCTTGTTAAATCAAGAACATTTTTATGTTGATGAATTTGCATTTGGTCATTTTGCCAAAATGTTCACATTCGCTTTTGCTCTTACCTTTAGACCAGTCGGTGGTTTCACCTCAGCCTTCTCGGGTCCAGAACTCGGCTGCAACAAACAAAGCTGGTTAGCAACGAGTTAACCAGCAGCCGGTTGACATCAACTGCGTCTTACCTCCTTCTTGTCTTTATTCAGGTCCATCTCTGAATCGCTGGAAGGATTTTCGTTCCCATTCTCCACCTCTCCATCACTGTGCAAACAGAGCCAGTTATCACCCAGGCTCAGCATTGCCAGAGGCCGGGGCGGCCATGTTGCCCCGGCCGGGGCGGCCATGCTGCCTGTGCTGACCCGTCCTCACCTCTCGCCTTGCTCCCGCTTCTGTTTCCGGGTCTGTCGGTCCATCATGCTGGTTTTACTGCGACTTTTCTTCCAGGAGTAGTAAAAACGCACCAGACTGGCCATGGACTTATCAGGTAGCTACGAAAACACAGTCACTCATGGATCAATGCCATACTAGAGACACACTGATTCAATGTTAAGATGTGCATCTGTGCTGATATAAAAAAAAATCTAAATTGGTTATCAGTGACAATGTGACATCAGGGCAGATCTATTCAGTCTAATTCTATGCTTTGTGCTCTGAGCGTCGTCACGGTTTATCATTTATTTTACAGTTAGAATTCCTAGTTGCTCTTTCTGAACCATTTGGCAGAAGGTTTGTTACAGTTTATTTTTACATGTTTCACCAAAATAGTCAACCTGTTGTTTTAGTCAGATTCAGTTTCTTTAATATTCATTTTCCATTGGTCCGTTCTGCTCCTAACTACACCGACTGAACAACTGAAAGTTGTTTTTACAGGTTTGACCAGCTGATGATGCTGGTGGTGTATTTCAGTTTGCTGGACTGGTGCAGAGTTAGCAAAGAAATGTGTCATTTGGAACATTTATGGTATCTTGAAACTTCAATTTATGCGTCACTCTGTAGTCTTGAGGGCCACATGAAAAGCTCCGGGGGGCCGGATTGGGGCCCCGGGCCTGGAGTTTGATATGTGTGCTTTAGAGGAATAAAATAAGGACAAAAGAACAACGTCTACATGTATTTGCCGCACGTACATTTATTTCCTAAGAAGAAACTATCTTAAATGACCATTTCCAAAATTATGTTAGTATCTTTTTTTTTTTGTTTATACATAATCCTTTAATTGTTCAGTTAGTTGAGAATGAAATGTCCATATTTATTCCTTTTAGCCTGGGAATCCCCAGAAAAAGCTACAGGGTGTTTCTATGGCGACGGAGGCCTGTTTTTGGACATAGTTTTCCCACAAGCTGATGTCAGATTACTGGAAGAAAATGAGGAACTGTTCTGTTCCACCCTTCACAGCAACAATTACAATCCAATGCTTGTGATTACTGGCAGTGAGTGTTTAACAGCACCGCGGAGGAACTTTCTACCAACTCAGATTTGCTGAATTGATGCGTTTCAGCCACACTGGGAAGTCACTGAGAATGAACCGTCTGGTTTTTAAAAAATATGTTTTTGTGGCATTATTGGCCTTTATTCTGCAGCAGACAGGCAAGAAGAAGAGCAGAAAGTGGGGAAAGGGAAGATGCAACACAAACAACTTTCCAGGTCCTCTGGCAGCAGAGCAGACCCAGACCATCACTCTACCTCCACCATGTCTTACTGTTGGTTCCTTTTCTGCATTGCTTTGTTTGTTCTCCTCTAGATCCAAAAACATCTTGATGCTCATCAAGATGTCTAACGAAACCGAGACAAGCCCAGCAGCGGTTGTCTGGGTCATTTATGTCCAGTTTCTCTTTCTTAAGGTGGAGTCATGAACCTTGACCTTAACTGAGACAAGTGAAGCCTGTCTCAGTTAAGGTCTTTGTGGACTTTGTGTGGACTGTTTGGTGACCTCTTGGAGAAGCCACTGCTGTTTGTGAACAATGATTCTCACAACTTTAGAAATAGCTTTGTAACATTTTCTTCTCCTTTTCCAGACACTCAGATTTTTTTATTTGGTCCTAAATTTTCTTCCATTGCAGAAGTCTGCCTTTGTCAGGCCGGTCTACTTAAGGGTTTTCTTAATTGAAAGAGGTCAGACAGTCATTCTGCTACAGAAATTGAACTGAACTTTCCCCCCAAAGAATTGATGAATATAGTTAATGAGCATCAAAAATATTCTAATTTTTAAAAATTGGAATACTTAAATTTGAAAGAGGATCAAATCTCCACAAGGGTTATGAATGACTTTTTTGTCCACATTTCCTGATCCTCACTCAGTCCAGGTTCTACTCTCATTACTATGGAAAAAGCAAGAGCAAACTGCTAATTACTTGCTACTTAACTTAAGTTGTATTTATCTATGAACAAGGCAATTCCTTTGTTAAAAAAACAACATACAAATTAAATCTTAACAAAAAGAGGCTTATCTAATACTTAGGTTTAACAAGGAGTCAGATATGAAGATGTTGTACTCGTACCATCTGCTGGATGCGGTGAAAGCTCTTCCCATGGAAGCTGAAGGCCTGTTCAAACAAGACCTTGTCCTCCACCGTCCACTCATCGGGAAACGGAGTGAAGTTGGGCAGGTCAGCCAGAGACTTTTCGATGTTGTGCTTGTGCCAGAAGAGCATCCCGAGAGCCTGGAGCAGGTCGAGGGAGAGGAGACCGGGTCAGGCGAGTCGGAACACACAACAAAACACGACTTACACGTTTCAGTCTGTTCACCTGCATGAGATAAAGTACAAAATGATTTTGTAAGAGGTTTTGGTCATTTGTTATTTTGTACCTTCATATCTGACTGGCTTCCATATCTGACTTATGGAATCCAGCCTAACCCTGTCACAGTAAGATTTTGCTGGACGATAAATTGTCCCAGAAGTTATTGCGATAAATGACAATATTGTTGTTCTGAGACAGTTTTCAACAAGAACACATTCTCAAAGATCAATCAACTTTCATTTCTGGACCTGGAAAACATTTTAAATATCCCTAAAAATAAATAAAACAACAAATAAAAATGAATCCTGACATCTCTGTAGACAAAACTGTCCTTCAAAGAAACAGCTGGCTGAGACCAGTGACCCAGACTGAAGGCTTTTGTTATCAGGTTTTTGGTAGGAAGAGAGAGAAACAAGAAGAAAACAATAAATAAATAAATCGTACAAACGATTAATCGTGTGATTAATCGATTTATTGCTTATTACGACAGGCCTCATCCAGCCCTCTCCCAAGACATGTTTTCCAACCCTGCCTCAGTTTCTACCCAACCAGAGGGACATTTTGTACCAACTCAGCCTACCGTACTCTAATTGGTCACTTTGTACCCACAAAGGAAACATGTTGTACCAACCCCGATTCAGTTCGTACCAACCAGGGGAATATTTCATACCCACTTTTACATCCAACAGTTCGATGTAATTTTCTATACTGAACAAAAATATAAACGCCCCGTGTCAAATATTGATGTGGAGTTAACAACTGTAAATGAGCATTTGTGACATTTTATTGTGCAAAAGTGATATTTCTCTTGATTTGTGTATAATTTTCAATCCAACTTGCTGTCAGTGAGCATTACGCAGCGAGTTGTTTTTTTGTCCAGTGGGTGATCAGACAAAATGAGCAACAACTGGACAATTCTTGGATTGGGGACGGTAAAAGGCCTCAAAATGTTAAATTTTGTCACAAGTCGTAAAGCCTCAGATATCAGAAGTTATGTGGGAGTGTGCCGTTGGCATGTTGGATGCAGGGACGTTCACCAGCAAGCCCAGCGGCATGGGCGAGCATTGGGGGGACATTGCCTGCCCACAGAGTCAGCCGTGCCCTCACGCTGGGTTTACACCTGTGCGGCAGCGACAGAGACCTGCTGCTGTGCAGAGCTGCTCAGGTGTGTTAGAATCATGGCAGCAAACCAGCAAAACACAAAGAACTTTGCAGTTTTCCCCCCAAACTAACCGACTGAGTTGAGTAAAGCGGTTGGATGCAGGTAATGTTAGCTAAAAGATGACTAGTAATACGAATACAGCACGTTAAGTTTGTTGACAAGTAGCTTATAGGCTATTGATGTTGTCTATGTTCAAAAGTGGGTAGTACTTGTTACATTCACTTGAGTAACGTTTTTGGAAAAAAGGTACTTATCAGAGTAGCTTTACTGCACTGTACCTCTTTCTTTTTACTTGAGTAATATTATTATTGCTACATAGATTCATTTTGCACCCCCAAAAATAAGCCATAGAAACTACAGACGAACTCAAGAATCAGTGGTGGATAGAATCAGCACATTTTTAACTCGATCAGCCCTAGCAGGTGACAGAGCAGTGAATGCACCGTACCCAACATCTACCAAACTGGTGAAAACCTTCAGCCAATGGGAATCCACGGAAAGACACTGAACAGTCTATGAGACTTTTCAATAAGTCTCATGTTATTGAATGGTCCCTCTATGACAGTCCATTCAGAGAAAATGAAGAAATTCCCACTGACTGTTCCGGGGCGAAATGTAATGACAATCGTCTAAAACTCCTCCTGATCGGACCAAGAAACCGAAAAGTGCAATAAATATTCACCTGTTCCATGTTGTAGCCATGTTTCTCTTTGGCGATGGTGATGTACTCGTCCACTGCAACACAACACGGCGTTAGTCAGTACAGCATGACGCCGAAGCTCCTGGTGAGGAGCTGAAATGAGCTGAGCTAACGTGATATGGAGCCAGTATCCATCTCTTACACTGAGTCTGGTTCAAGCAGCTGCTGGGGATCCAAACCAGCATCCCCAGGTTGTCTCTGAGGTGAGCCGCTTTGGCGACATCTGGGAACACAGATACAGGACCGTGGAGAAATCATTTAGATATAGATACAGATATATATAGAGAGAGATGTTTATTGTATCCATAACAACCAAGATCTCCTCTGTGGATGATTAAGAGCAAGTGAAATAGGACCGTTCCTGTAATAACGGTTGAAAGAAAAATATGTTTGTAATGTATAAACTCATTTGTGAGCCTCAGAACTGGTTTGTGCAGCTTACAGTCTCGATTCAGAAATGGCACAAATCAGGCCCACTGTCACAACCGCTTGATGTGTCTGCACACTGTTTTTCATGAGCTCAGTATCGGAGATCTCCCCGTAACTGAACGAGTTCTTTATGGAGGGAAGACTCTTGGCTGTTATCTGTTCTTATTCACCAGACAGAACTTCCTGGACTCTCCAGATGCTATTCTGGACCTCAATGTGGGCAGTGATCAATCCTAGTGGGATGTAAGTTGGAAGAAAAGCCTCTCAGATCCCAATCAGAGGTTTTTGTTACTGTTGAAAGTTTGGTAGTGAGTTTGACTCGGTGGTGGAGGCGGCTGCCAGACAGAACTGGGGAAGCCAAACAAGGCGAAGGTGAACTGGTAGGGTCTGGTGCCAGAATGTGTCTGAGATCTTCTAACTCTTCCAGGAGAACTCCTCTCATGTCCTAGATCGGGATGTGGACATTACATCTGAAAGGGCCATGTTTAGGACTTCCATCGCAAATGAGCCTGTTGTGACAGGCTCCTGCCAAAAACCGTGAGGAGTGTACCAAACAATCAGAGCAGAGCATCACCTCATCGAGACAGCGCATTGCTCTGATCGTGGGCATTTCCATTTATCTGCGGGTCTGACTCAGCTGGAGGTAAAACATACCTGGTCCACCCATCTGTTGCCTGAAAAAGATGCTCACTCTCTACATTCAGAGTTAAAACTCTGACCATTAGAAGAGTTCCCACCCCCACCTGACACTAAACACAGAGACGGTACAGACAGGTGGCGGGAGAATGTTCTAGTGCTCACCGTGCTGCTACCTTATAATTGCTTAATATGACCCCCAGGGTTTCTGACAGGAACATCAGAAACCCTTCCAGGGTTTCTGACAGGAACATCAGAAACCCTTCCAGGAGCTGTTCCTGGTGAGTGCCAACAAGAGCGTTCCTTTGGGGACAGCAGTAGTGATTGAAACCCAGGAGTGGACGGAGGCCTTTGGGGATTGGTTGTTCTTGGACACTCCAAGACAGCAGACAGGTACCAGACGGTCAGAACATCTGCAGCTGTTCTGCTCACACAAACAAAAATCAGGAATAGAATGAAGTCAGAGAAGTTATGGAGAAGGATTTTTGGTTGGCCTCATAGAAGATGTAGAAAAGTTCTTAGTGACTCTGCAAAGACAACCAGCCCTGGTTCAAACCTACATGTAGTAGAGTTTAGATCAACCTGACCCGGTCTGAGCCCATACAACCTGACTAATTACCTCTAATTATAGGCCTGAGCCTGACATACACCTGACATATTATTTTAATTATGATTTTACTGCTTTTGTTTCCAGACCATCATTTAAGTAAGCAGTGTACCTTCTCCCGTTTTTAGCTTTTGTTAAACGTCGTCCGGCTCCGTCTTGTCGCTTGTCGTGAGTCAGGTGAAAATCATCTGGGATGTGCGATTGACAGGATTGTGTCGCTGCTGGAGCCGAGCAGGAAGGAGCCGCGTGAGCATGCAGAGAGCTGAGCTTGTTTCAGTCTGAATAACTTCTGCACACTACTTAGTTTAATCTGTTGTGGAAATAAAGTATGTACTCCTTTACTTGGGCTAATAAGTAGATTAATGCAACTTTATATTGTGCATTCTTGTTTGCTGCATGTATCGCAGGTTTATTAAACACACCACAGAAGCTCAACCCAAACTGAACCGAGTGGTTGGACGTCGGAAGAAGCAGATTGCGGATCTTCTCATTCAGTCACCGATATCTCCATGGTGGGAACAGAGCGTAAGAACTCAGAAGGTGAACGAATGGGAGGCAAACTGATTTACCTCTAGACGTTCAAGACCACGAGTCCCAAAGGAATGATAGTAGATAGTTTCAGGTCCTGCTGTTGGGTGTTCCACTTTGATGGAGTTTAGTATGAAAACGCCCCCCCCCACCCCCAAGTTCTGATCTCATATTATGCATTATGTGTGCAAATGTAAGAATAGCATAAATACTAATTATTACAAAAATGGTGCATGCTTTATGATAACAGCTATGAGGTCACAAGAGAGTTTGCTCAGAAACAGTTTTAAAAACTGAAACATGTTAATGAGATTTCTATCAGTAGGCTATCATGCATTATGAAGCAACATATGAGGTTCTAGGCAACACACATTCATTGGTGCAGTTAATTAAGGGATTATATATTTGCTAGTTTTACAAAATTTTTTTCATGTATATTTTTTTTATATTAATACACGTACGAGACACAAACACTTAACCACGGACAACATAAACTAGATGTTAGCTAAGCTGCGGTAAGCAACAATAGCTCTGGAAAGTTCCCAAATCAAATTCTATGCAGGGCCTCGTACAGTCTCGGACCGCCCCTGGAAATCTGTTCTCCGTCTTCAAAAACGCTTAAAATCGCGTTAAACAGCGGCGGGCAGAGCCGACTGGTCCGGAACCAGAGCACCTTCATCTGGAACCAGTATGACAGGAACAGAGGATGCAGTTTCGCTCACCGATTGTTCGAGGCTACCACGCCGCCTCTGGTCTATTATAAGCTACGTTCTAATTCTTACCCGGGTCAAAGTCCGGAACCACGGCCTGGTACTGCGGTCCGACGCGCATCCCTCCTCCACCTGAGCGCACAAACACACACCAGAACTTAGATGAAGAAGGAGAAGCCGAGCATAGTAGTTGTAGTGTGACCGCGGCTACCCACCATGGTCCTCGTCGCTGCTGGAGCCTGAACTTCCTTCTTCCCAGCAGCTGATGGTGCTGGTCTCATTACCGGACAAGTTCTTCCTGCCGTTGTTCGCCGCTCCTCCGGGGTAGCCGCTGCCGCTGCTGGCCGGGGCTCGGCCCCTCTTCTTCACCGGAGCCTCCGAGTTCCTCTCCAGCATCGTCGGCATCAGGAGGACGAAGCCGGTTCAGGCTAGCACTTAGCCTGTTAGCTTTCCTGCCTGAACCAAAGCAGCCGAGTGGGGCTGTCTGAAAGTCGGAGGAGTCCAAAAAGTTCGGGAAGCAATAACCGAGCCCACGAACGATCACATACAAGCAGGCGGACAGGCGGAGAGCGGCCCGGACACCAGCAGCAGCAACTACCGAGAGCCAGGTCCAGAAAGTGATCGAGGAGAGCGGAGCATGTGAGGCTGATCGATCTGAGAGGAGAATCTGAGTGGGATCTCTGCTGCCATCACAGGTCGTCCTCAACAGTGCCTGCACACAACATCACTTTGTTCAGAAAATGTCCAGAATGCACATACTAATACAGTTCCAAGCAACAAGAAAAAAATTAAAATAAATAAAACATAACATTAAATCAGAGGAGCTGCTAGGCTATAAAATGACTCGGGGGAAAAATGCATAACACTATTATGCAGTTTGGGGTTTGACTTTTACAACAAATTCAGACCCATTTTCATTTTATTTTTAATTTATTTTTATTTCAAATTCAAAAGCACTTTATTAATATCAAAGGGGAATTAAATGTTGTGATTCGTTAACTCTCATTCATTGTAGATGGTGATGATGGCAGGAAAGATCTCCTGTAGAGGCCTGTCTAACACCGTATGGAAGAAGCCTCTGACTGAAGATGCTCGGGGTTTTCCCTCATTTTCTTGATGTTTCTGTCAAATCTTTCTTCGCACCATCGTCAACTGGCCCACTCTTCTCAGAGGTATCGTTCCAGCAGCACCACGTCAGACTTAAGTCCAGACTTTGACTAGACCACTTGAAAAACTTCATTTAGTTTTTCTTTTCAAGGCCTTCATTGCTGGTTCTTTCAGGTTGTTGTCCTGCTGAAGCTTGAGGTCAGAGGGTGGGTTGTTAAGCAGCTGTCCAAACCAACCTGGTACCGTGTGGAAAAAGTAGCACTAACCTAGTTAATTTGTTAATGAACTATAAGTTACTGTCGTTTTTGGAAGGTTTAGTTAATTTGATCAGTCAGAGCTCTGATTATAGCCTAACATGCAGAGCATGAAGTAGGCTAACATCACTTTCTGCTAAAAGTGATTTTGTTTTTTGACAAAATCACTTTTGGCCAATATTTTTAGGAAGGCGACGTTTTATTCCGTTAATATCCGTTTATGTTATGCGATGCGTTTATGAATAATTAGTTCTGCAAAGAGCACATTCAGGGCTGATCTTCCTTCTTTCCAGGACCTGTACAGGTCTGGGTTCAGGGAAGGAGCAGCCAGCATGTCTGCAGACTTCACACATCCTGGACACAAACGGTTTTGACTTTTACCTCCAAGTCGTCTCTGCGGCACAGAAGCACCGTTTGCAGAAAGCAGCTGGTAAACGGACAGTTTCTTCCCTCAGGCTGTCGCTGAGCACAGGGAACACTTTACAGTCACTCTGCTGCAGAACATTAACATACTGCTCTGTCACAACCTGCCTTTCTTCTTCCTTTCTGATAGTGGAAAAGAAAAGAACAATTAGCTGCAAATACATGTACATTTTGCTCCTTCATCCTCATCTTATTTATTCTGGCCCTCTCCTCTGGTGCTGAACTCAGGTGTTGGTTGATGCGTTTCTCTGGGAAACAGGATGCTCTGCGATCTGCTCCCTCTGACCGCTTGACCATGCAGACAAATACCTGAGCTGTCATGTGAAAACGCATTAATCCAGCTGCACATGTCAGACTGTGGTTTTATGCTGGTTAAAGAAGAACAAAAGAAAATCACCCGAACAGATCAAAGCAAACGCTGGACAGGGTTTTTTTCCTTTTCTGATATCTTCTGTTAGGGAGGGAAATGCTGTGGTTATCCTCCTGAAGAAGCAAACAAGCCACACTGTACCTACAGCTTACACATTGTTACATTGTTACGTTGCCATGGCGAAATGTGTTCACACTCCTGAAAAACCTTTTCATCTTCAAAGTTGTCGCTACAGTTAATATTGTCAATAAAAATATTGACTATGGAAGTGATGGAAGTAAAAATTTCTTCCTGCATGTTTGTTCTATTTGTCATTTACTTCCTTGGTTACATGCAGTCTTGAATGTGAATAAAAAACACTGACTTTGGTTGTGTTATTGTAAAATGACTGTTTTATCCGGACGTGTTACCCTGCATTATGAGAAACAGGAAAACTAATAAAATAAACAGACGGTAAACACATGACTAAAGAAACAAACTGCTGCATTTAACAGGCATTAAGAATGTGTTCAAATTCAGAAATAGTCAAACCTTTTACATCATCAAATGTATTGCATCAGGTCAACGTTTGAGGAAACTAACAGCTGCATGTGTTCAGCTGTGAGGAGGTTTTGCAGCAGCTGGAAGTGGCAGAATGGTGAGGAAAACGACAAATTGAATCCAATTTGAAATAAGATTGTAAGATTTAAAACAAAAATGTGGGGAAAGTGAAGCACTGTGAAATCAAATCAGACTGTGTTGCATCATAGTTGGCTTAGGACTGGATATGAAATTGTACTTGAATGAATTGTACCTGAGGTTTTACAGTACAGAGTTCTTTTAGTGAACAGGTTCTGTGTAAATGAACTGAACGGTAAAATTAGATTTGCGTCATGTTAGAAAACATTCCTACTGGCCTGGATTATAGATTCATATCTTTGCTTTGTTGCATGTTTACTGTTCTGTTTTTCCCTCCTTGTGTTTCTAGAGGTTCTGCAGTTCTTATTTTCTTACTCTGATGAAAACCCAGTTCTGGTGTAGAGAAACACAAACAGACAATCGATCCAGGACTGAACATCCAGCGGTAAGTTCAGTTTGAAGTCTGATGTATTTTCTTTTTTGATGTCACAGATATTATTGCTTCAATTTTATTTCATCTTTTTGTCAGAGGTTTGTGTGGAATCCATTAATAAACTTTAAAATGTATCTTTCTCCAGGCGGGTCAAAGGTCGGTGCAGGAGGAAGACGGCGGTGCTGTCCACCTGGAGGCTGGCAGGAGAACTGCAGTGGATCCCTCAGGTTGAGGATCGGCCTCTCTGGGTCTCCATCAGATGTGATGTCATGGCAACTGGCCTGCAGCTGCTCATCCTCTGGATGTTTGATCTTTGGTACCGGTACCAAAAAGGAGGTCAGGTCTCCCATCGTTGTGGTACCTTCCCCCCAGCGTCAGGCTTAGACTGAACCTCTGGAGCCTGGAGCTAATGCCGTCCGTCTGGACCTGCACCGACTCACACCTCAGTGTGTTCAAATGTGACAGGTGCTGACCCCTGACCTGGACTCAGTCCATATTCAAGAGTTACTACAGATGGACAATAATCTGCAGAAACATCGGAGGCCGTTGGGTTACCCGGGAGACGTGTGTCAGTCTCACAGCTCTGTCCTTCACATCTGAATGTGAGCCATCAGCCAAGTGTTATACAATAGTGAGGTTTGCTCAATAGGAAGGACTGCTGCACCCAACAAGGTCAGTGATCCCAGATAAGTTCACACACACATACACACACACACACCTCTGACAGGATCACATATTTACAGTCCAAATAATTTCTTGTCAATAACAACACCAGTACACGTTTATATCCTGTGACTGAGCTGCCGTCCTCATTAGAAGCTGCAGCAGTTAGGAGTCCACTATGTTCTGTATGTGAGACACTTGATCCACCCCCCCCCCCGCCCCCCCACTCCTGTCCTCCCTCCTCCCGTCGTGTCCCAGTCTGTACTACAAACATGCAGTGCGCACATGGAGCTGCATGAGGGCGGAGCTCTGCATAGTTTCCTTTTGGGGCTATAAAAGTGTGCGGGAAGAGCGAGAAGTTTGGACTGAAGAAACGCGCCGCTGTTCCTTCAGTCTTCTCAGGGAGACGCGACCTGTTTTCTCCCGCCGGAAGCAGACTCTGCGGTGATGCCGTGGCTGCGGTCCTCCTCCCCCTCCTTCCCCTCCTCCTCTTCTCCCTCCGGGCAGTGCCTCTCCTGCTCGCCGTGTCAGAGGGAGTGTGAGCGGACTGCGTTCTCCTTCTACTGCGCGGTGCGGCAGCAGCTCCCGGTCTGGCTGCTGGAGGAGATGCGCAGCATGGAGGTGTTCTGCTGGGACAACGGAAGCCCGAGAGCCTTCCTGCCGTCTGAAGCCCTGCTGTACGCCATAGTGCACGACCACCAAGACTATGCGCGCTACCTCCTCAACAGGTCTCGGGGGCGCCTCCGAGCCCCGACCTGCAGCTTCTGCTGCTGCCCCGGCAGCGGCGCGCCGCACCTGAGCGTGGCGGTGAGCTACAACCGCGTCGACGTCCTCGGCATGGTGATGGAGGCGCTGAAGGACTGCGGCGGCCCGGCCAAGCGCAGGGAGTACCTGGACGGCCGCGGCGGCTGTCTTCACGCCGCAGGCGCCGGGAAGACCGCGGTGCAGCTGGCGGTGGAGCTGTCGCATCCAGAGTGCCTGCTGCAGCTGCTGGTCCACGGCGCTCGGCCCGACGGCCTGGAGGTGGCGCTGCAGAGGCTGGTGTCCTGCGTGGTTTCGGAGCGGCAGCAGGCGCAGCGGTGCCTCGACTTCCTGCTGCTGTTTCTGGCCAAGCCGCCGTTGCTGCCGTGCCTGCGGGACGAGCCGCAGCGCTGGCAGGGGGTGCTGGGGAACAGGGTGTTCAGCTGGCTCTGCGGCCTGGCCCCCTCCCCTCTGCTGCTGCAGGCGCTCCGCTGTCTGGCCCAGTCCGGATCAGACCGCATTACTTCGCTGCCGGACTTCCTGCAGCCGCACAGCTGACAGTGACGACATCTGTTGTGGAAGACAAACCTGAAGGACTGCTGCGACTGGACAGTTGAAATGCACTGTAAATAACATGTAAATATTCCCTAAATAGACATATTATAGTGAAAATAAGCGGGCTTGTGGGATCTATACTGGACTAATGGATCATAAGCTTTATTTATGTGCTGGTTTAGTTGTAATCTGGCAGTTGAATGGTGCTGAATAAATGACTGATTTATTTATTTATTTATTTATTTTCTTCTTGTCAAAGTTTCTGGGTTGAGCATGGAGTCAAATGATGACGGCACTGATCGAAATGTTTGCTGAGAAACGATCGTTTTGATCTCCTGGATAATTCACATGATCCAAAAGAAAATTCTAGTCTAAGCATTCAGTCCCTCCCCTTAACTCTGATTCTCTGAAATAAAGCTACAGAAGTCACCTCATAGTCAACAGAGTCCAGCTGTAAGAAGGTAACCACTACATGCGACGCATTGAGGGAGCCAATGTGATGGAGAAAAAATAATTTCTAGTTAGCTTTTTCTATATTTGACAATAGTTTGTGCATGCGTGTGTAAATTATATCAATAACAGAAGCACCGCATCTTCCCGACTGTCGCTTCGCCAAACATTCAAATAGAGTCAAGAAGAAAACTAATATGCCTTCATAAAGTCATCTTTAAAGCCCTAAAAACCTGCAGAAATGAAAAGTTCTACAATGAAGAAACATGGTTTCTTGGTCCAGATTGTAGTGGAATTATCTGAGTAAACTTGAAATGACACAAAAGTTATTTTTTCAACAAAACATAGGAGCTTTTTGTTTTTAGTCAATAATTCCTTAATATTAACAAAAATGTACTAGTTCCACTGGCAGATTTTATCACATGAGCAAAAAAATAAATAAATCTGTAAAACTAATTTTTTTCTTTTACTATTAAATAAGTCTTAACTTAAAACAAGCTCTTATATCTTGCTGAAAAGTTTCTTCTAAGTTAGTTTTGTCTCATTTCAAGTGAACTAAGAGATTCGCACTAGAAACAAGACCAGAAAGACACGGGAAGGTTTATTGTTTTCGCCGTGTACTGATAGTTTTAGAGGCTATCGGTGCGATCAGCTCCTACAGCCTCATGCAACAAAGACACATCAGCCCAGAGAGCGCTTCCTCCATTTAGAAAAGCAAACATACCAGAAACTAGTGAGTTCAGACAAATAGTTTCCATCACTCTTTGGATGGTGAAAATGCTCATCCCTGCTGTACAAGGGAAATGATGTAATGAGAGACGATTTTTCTCATTACTGCCTCCCAAAAGTTGGGTTTTTGTTGCTTTGTTGGAAAAATGCCAGCATTATGGTGTGGTCAAGGTTTAGACAGGATGTTATAGAATAGAGTGAATAATCACAAAGCGACCAGGGTCTGACGGAGGCCCTCGGTTTCCAGGGTGGAGTCTTTCTTGTTTTAGCTCCATAAATTAATCTTACACAGACAAACATGCTGCGTCCGTTCTTCCAAACACAAACTGTCCATGCGGTTGTCCTCTGAAGCGACATTAAGCTTAAAGCAGCTGATTAGCAGTGAAAGGCCAGTGCTGTGCTCCAAACCGTCTGGCCAATGGAAATGTCCAATACATTTGTTTACAGCTGATTGATTCAGTCTCACTATAACGAACGGGGCAGTGGCCATTTCTTAAAACATAACAGCTGAGCCAGATTAGCTTGGCTACAGACGTGTCGGCCGGACCGACTCTTCCACCACACCCAGTCCAGGGTTAGCCGACCACTTTTGGAAACATTTCCTGGTGTCCAATCTGCCTGCAAGACGATACTGAGGACCAACTGTCTGGGACAATAGTGGTGATAATGTGTGGCTTTTTGGCCAATTAGATTATTTAAAACATTTTCCCTCACTGATGAGAGGATCTGGACTGGTATGATGCAGGTGGGAAACTGGAGCTAAATATTCACCCAGTGGGGCGTCAGTATCTGCATTTCCATTAACCACAGAAACGTGCATATTGGAACTACAAAAATAAATTTACTTAATGGAAATAAGTCAATTTTGGGGGAAAAAACCCCCATGTTTTGTGGTCGGATGAGGTGGTGTTTCAGCAGTGTCAAAATAAAAGTATTTTGCAAAATGCAACAGAAACTTTTTTTTTTTTTTTTTTGCATCACATGCCTCATGCAACCAAAAGTCGAAGGCTACTACTGGCAGAAACGCCGAATTAGACAACAGGAAGTAGAAAGAGGGTGTTGATTGTTTTTTGTTTTTGTGTTTTTCGGACCATGAACAGCTGGCTCCAGCAGAGCTCTCTCAGCATCACACACTTCACATAAAGTTATGCATCATTACAGCGTGTTGAATCCAGAGCGTTTCTGCAAATAACACACACTATAATTTCCACAAACGGACGCCCGGACGCCACGATTTTTAATAACTTAGAAACAAACTTACTGTGTGACTTTAATTGCGAAGCTGCATTTTCCGACATAAACAGAATATTAAAGTTTTGTGCATATTTGTAATGGAAACGCAGCTAATGAGAGTGGGAAAATTATTACTACACATCGTCATGCTCTTGCCTAGTAAGACTTGTGGGAACAATGTTCTGTTATCTTGTAACAAGGTGAGACCCAACAGATTTACTTTCACAAGTGGAGCATTACAGCCTTCACCATAAGGCTCCACTTGAAGTAGAAATAATTTTAGTAGAAACGTCTTTGGGTTTAATTCAAATGTAATGGATACAGAGACAAGAAATGAGAAAAGAAAGGTAAAAGATTGTCGAAAGGGTTCAAAAGGAAAGGAGATAGGAGTAGAGGAGAGAAAGAAGCATAGGAAGAACACCAGTCAACGTCGTTGAAGTCTGCGTCTAAACCTGTGGAAGGAGAGGAAAAGCTGAAAATTCATCTGCCAGAGGGTGTCTGATGTTGAAAGACCCGAAACATCCATTGAATCCAGGAACGTCACACCTGATGTGTCCAGGTCAGTGGAAGTATTCGCACAAGGTTAGCCTTTACACCCTCTTTTCCAAGTTGCAAATTATTAAAGATCATTTTGGGAAAATGTAGAAAAAAAAAGTGGAAAAGATTAGATGTTTCGCCTGTCTGTGCAATAAAACGTCCTTTACGGAGTGATTGGCTCGCTCACATGACAATCACAGTTTGTCAATGAAAGCCTCAACACTGTGGGATCGTCCAGAGCAACAACACAGAACAGAAACAGTGGAGGACGACAAGAGAGCAACGCTGACTTCCTAGTTGTTCAGCTACTCAAACAGATTTGTGTTCGTTTGTCCAGCGAAAATTGCGCGTTTCAGGGACAAACGATAATGAACGGTATGCAAGGGAGAGTAATACAGATTCAAGTGAGCAGAACTTTATTCCTTTAGATTTAATCCCAGAGCAGACTGATCAGTGAAACGGGGATAATCAGGGAACACCGGGTTTTATCAGGGATCATACAAGTGATCATTTCCACAAACAGTCAGCAAACCTTTGTTTCAATGAATCCTTTAGGGCCCGAATATTCAGCTATCAACTAAAACTGAATGCAGCAACTGGGATAAAACTGTCCACAGGACAAAAGGGACACTGAATCCACTATTTGCTTGAGTATTTTGCTCTTCTCAGTGTTGGCGGGTCTATCTCATTTACTATTTAGTGTGAAAGCACAAAGTAAACGTTCTGAAGTAGTAAGGATTGTGTGGTTGGTTAGAGCGACTAGAGAATTAAACTCTGAGAAGGAAAAAAAAACTTCTGAGATACTGAGGTGCTCCCTTTAAATTCCACGTGTGCATAAAGACAACAGATACAAAGAAATGAAAAATACTCACAAAATAAAATGAACTAATTCACAGCAGAAAAGAAAGTGATGACGGGGAATCAGTAAGGACCCAAAGGAGCAAGCAGGGGACAGACTGAGTTGGGGGGTGAATGACACGTTACTCCCTAAATGTTACAGAGAAAACCCCGTCAGGCCGATATGTACAGTGTCTGAAGGGTCTGGATTTCCCTTCTGAACCCAAACAGTCTCAGTCTGTTAAACTGACAGGAAGTCCTCAACCCCTTCAACATATGAAGACCGACAGCCCTAAAGGTCAAAGTCTGTGATTGACAGGCTGGACGGCCAAATCCTCACAAACAGAAAGGCAACGTAGAACTTTGTTTTGACTTATGGGAAGTCATCAGATGAGGAACATGGCATATTCTGTTAAAACAAAAAAAAAGAAGTTTTCCTCCTTTCAAGTGAACGGCAGGGACATGAATGCAGCACCGTGTGAGTGCGTCCAGCCAAGAAAAGGAGACAAACTCAGCTGTCTAACATCTCCTGTTAGTCTAAAACACTTACTTAAGATGAATTGTAAAGCTAATTTCAAACCAGCCTGAAGTGCTGAACTGGTCTGGGATAAATATTAGCAGAGTTAAATAAGGTTAAAGTGCTTCCTGTTACAAAAATAAGATCAATTCCCTTCATTTCATTTCACACCTGGTCCTCCCAGAGTGACCCGTGCAGCAAGCAGACGCTGCAGGATGTGATGTCATCGGCCTGCTCAGATTTGGTCCAGCTGCGAAGTCACACGAAGGGAAGAGCAAAGTCGATGACATCACAACGTTCTTCCGAGCCCAATCCGGATCCAGACGACCAGCAGCAGAGACGTAGTCGCCAGTCAGATCAGCTCCCATTCATCCTCGACGTCCTCTCCTCCCGGCATGGCGCCTGCAGGCGGGGGGTCGCTGGGCATGTGTGGGAGGAGCTTGGTCAGCCGTCGGCACAGTCCTCCGACGGGAGTCACCGCCCACAGCTCTTCCTCTGGAGTCACTGAGCAAAGAGGAGACATTGGCTGCTTCAGCACTCCATTGTCTTTATCATCCAGCTGAAACCAATGATGACTTCTGAGCAAAGATCAGTTGTTTTATGACTTGCATTCCAATCCGACATCACACCGGTTTAAAACACATCACATCACTTGTACGACTCATTTCTCATAATCGGCGAATGTCTTTTCTTGGATTGTGCAACGCTTTGGTCGTCGGATCTGTGCCTTTTGCTCGCAATCCAAGTTTTTCCAACACCTCACCAGAGATGAACTTGGTCTTTTTACGCCTGTTTTAACAACCTCTAAAAAATACACGGGCTATCATTACAACTTTCTAAGTCAGCCTAGTCTCAAAACAAATATATATATATATATGCATATACATAATCTTACCTTATAACAGATAACCTGTCTGAATAGTAACAGGTAAAATATGCCTGTATTAGAAGGGTGTTCCTGTGTTTGGTGTTATTTCTACCTGTCCCTGTTTAATGGGTCACTTTGATTTTTTTAAAAGCGGCTTAGCTTTTAAAAAGGTGTGTTCCTGTTTCAGGAAACCAAAGTTAATAAAAGATTGGAGTTTTCAGAAAACGTCACTCTACACTAGAAAGAGCAGAGTATTTATTTGCTGACGTTAAAAGTTTCCCATTACCTGTTTATGCATCACCTGTTTTTAAAGACTGCAGCTCTAGTTGATAATTATCAGACTAAAGACACAATTCAGTTTTTCTTTTGTTTGGGTTAATGCTTGGGCCACTCAAAGGTCTGGGAGTGAAGACGATGCTCTAATGCAAGCCGAGATGCAAACCTATCAAGGTGTGTCGTGATGATGTCCATTCAACTGTAACTGCTGTAAACCGTCTTACCGGTAAACCAGTTAGTGTTTCCAGGAATCTTCTTCCAGTAATCTCCAGCAGGGTTCCGATCAGAAATGCCATAACGCCGAGCCAGTTCTCCATTTACACACCGAACCCAAACAGTCTGACAGCTGACCACCATCTGACTGACAGCCAGCCCTGGACATACACACACACACACACACACACACACACATCGTAAACCAGTGGAAAACACAGAACAGGCAGGTAATGTACATCAACGAAGCAGTCAGAGAAAGAAGTACCTGGTACCAGTTCCCAGTCTGTCCCAACAGGCATCTCATCACTTAGCCCCGTTCTGACAAACACACTGCCCCTGTTGTCCAGAGCCCAGAGAAGACGATCGTTGGGACTCGTCTGGATGCTGACCAGCTGGACTCCTATTGGCTGTGAAGATGTGACAGGTCATAGTTGCATTATGAATGTCTGTAGAAAGACTCCATAGAGCTGCGCTTCCATTAACCATGAAACTGCCCAAACTGAAGTTAAGACAATTTGCTTAATGGAAACACAGCAGTTAAAATATATATATATTTTAGGTTTTTGCGCTAGGATGAAATGGATTTTCAGCCATATGAAAATATAAGTAGTCCACAAAACTAAAATGGAAATACTTTTTTTGTATCACACGAGTCACATGACGAACATTTGGATGTTACTACTGATGAAAACCACAAAGAACACGACAGGAAGTGGGAGGAGGATGACGATCTGTTTTTGTAGGAGGGGCTTGTTGCTCTGACGAAGAAGTCTCCTCTGATTGGCTAAAAGATAATGAGCTCTGAATTACGAATTCATCTCATGTAACTGTGGCTGCCATGATTTTTAGTGACTTATTGTGTGAATAAGATTATTCACGCATGATTTTAAAAAGTTTGTTTTTTAAACATTAAACAACAATTTGCACACATTTGGAGCCGAAATGCAGCTGGTGTCTATCTCATCCCCAACAGTGTAAATACCTGCAGGTATTTATTAACCACTGAAAAATACTGAACAACACCTGAGACACAGACGACTGCTGTGTCTCAGGTGTCTGTGTCTCATTGATGTCACTGGACCATCAATGTTTTTCACACGAAGCTGATTTTGGTCCGCTGTCCGAAGGACAAACAGCTTACTGAAGCCGTTACCTGTGAAGGAGGTTCGATGTAGATCCACGCCGGCATCATCATGCTCGCATTCAAAGGCTGAGTTCCGACCCTGAAGTAGACAAGTCCCCGACTGTCCACAGACCAAACATTCTGGCTGCCACAGCTCACACTGACCAGACGGACGCTTCCTGAAGGAAAGAAGGGAACGCTTCATTACGGAGCGTGCAATAGGACTTTCAAACAGATGCAAGCAAAACCTAAAGCTGCTGTAGGGACTTTTATATTTTAAAAAACGTTTGTTTTTCTTTACTTATTTACTTAATTAAGAAACAAATGAGCTGTGAAACAATGAATTCAATTAAACAACTTGTTGTTCTAAGAGCCCATGACTTTGGTTTGTGGTTGTAATATGGGACAACTGGATCTGGAGTCCTTCTGCATGGAACTGTTAACTGGTCTCTCCAAATTGTCCTTCGGTGTATGTTTGTGCGCGGCTGTTTGCCCTGCGATGGATTGGTGACGTGTCCAGAGTGTGCCCTGCCTCTCACCCAATGGCTGCTGGAGATCGGCTCCAGCCCCCCCAGCAACCTGTAAGGATCGGCGCAATAGATAACGGATGAGTGGTTGTGATGTCACCAAATGTAAAAAAAAAAAATAGTGCTTTGCGAAATACTTTTGGAAAGCACTGTATTATATAACATACTTTATTCATTGAAAATAACCATATTTTAAAGGAAACCCAACAATACACTTTATTGTATTTATTTACAGTGTTTAAGCATGGCTGATATGTATATTGCATCTGCCTGCAGCTCTGTGCAGCTCAGGGTCAACAAACAGCCTGTGGCTCAGGTGACAGAGCCTGTTGTGTAATCTGAACATTAGAAGTTGGTCAGCAGGTCTTTCATGAGCTAAAGTGTCATTGGGCATCTTGCTGCATCTGCTGCCAGAAGGGAATGATAGCTTAAAAGTGCTACATGTGTGGAAAACAGCAGGCAGTGTATAAATATGATGAAACTGTAATCATAAGATGTAGATCCCGAGTGCCCAGTTCCAGTCCCCCATGCAAGGCCGATGTCCTGCCAGTTTTAGACGCGTCTCTGCTCAATAAGATGGTCCAACAACCTGCTCAGCATGTCAAGGTTCTGTAGATGTTCTGCTAATGAATTATCCTTCTGAACCAGGAGGAAAAAAAATGCAGACTACGGTGTTCTCAGACGTGACAGTCCAGTAGATTCGGTGCAATTGGGAACCAACATTGCAACATTTATAACATTTTCAGCTGCTGTGGTTCTCTTTCACACAGCACTGCATCAAACTTACCGAAACCTTTGAAAAACCTGTTCACCTCCTCGCCTGTGGAGGCGCTGTACCAAAAGACACTTAAGGAAATGACATGAAAACCTTTGAATGCAACTTTTTTCTTCATGAAATGAAAACAAAAATGGAGTGGAGTCAAATTTTAGCAGTTGGAGAATTTCTCTTTTGTCTTTGGTAGAAGACCACGAGCCATTTCTCCTGCTGGCCCCAAACTAGAGCGTTTGTTTTGGTTATTTTTACCCAGAATGCCCTGTGCATTAGTCCGCTTCCAGCTTTTGGAGCAGATGCCAGGCTTGTAGACAGAGCAGAGTTCGTTTTTTGGTCCACCTACAAACCTCGGTCTCGGTTCAGCTGATGTGAACTCTGGTTCGGTTCGAATGCATATGAGAATACCAAGAGGACGGGAGACCACTCCAAAAGCAGGAAACACAATATAGTGCCGGGTATTCTGGGTAAATACAACCAAAACAAACGTACTAGTCTAGTGCTAGCAGGAGAAATGGGGTGTGGACCAAAGACCAAAACCACTTAAATCTGATATCACTCCATTTTTGTTTACATTTCGTGAAGAAGAAAGCCATTTCCTGTGATTTTTGTGTCGTTTCTGTCATTGGTTCTTGGAGTAGCGCCCCCACAGACGAGGAAGTGAGCAGGTTTTTCAAAGGTTTTGGTTAGTTTGACACAGCTGCTGTGAAGGAGAACCACAGCAACTGAAAATGCAACAAATGTTGCAACTTTGGTCATAAATGGAGCCGATTCTGGCAAAACTGTCAGGTTTGTGTCCACAACATATAGCAGGTGAAGACAGGTCAGGCAATGTGATCTTTGATAATGAGAAGAGCAGAGGCACTATAAACAGATCTGACCTTTCCGCCACGTTACACTATCTATCACACACACACACACACATTCCCGCTGAGCCCTGACACAAACCTGTTACACAACCTCATGCTGTCAATGTGACGAAAGCACACAGCTGAGGCTGGAAGTTCCAGCTTCAACGTGTTTTTGCGCTATCGGAAACAATGCATCATGTGATTGGTGGTGCAGAGGCTGTCTCCAAAATCATTCCCTGATTCGGGACTTATTTTCGTTATCCGACATGCGCCAAAGACATTTAGCCTCAAATTACAACTAACATCCTCCGCATAACGTGGTTGCAGGAAAGTGATTGAACAATGTCATCTGTGGGAACATTCTGGAGAACAGTGAGAAGTGTTTGTCTGAATTGGCTAAAATGTTAAACAGAAGAAATCCTTTCTGAAGCCATGATCTAGATTTGTTGTGCATGTCTCAGTTTGTGCTATCTAAGAACTGATATGGAGTGGAAGATTAAAGCCCTCAGATGTTCTGCCTCTGAGCCACCAGAAGGGGGCAGTCACACAGCCAGAACCTTTGCAAAACCACAGGAAGTGCAGGTCTCCACTGAAATCAATGACACTGCTATGCCTGGGAAAATGTTCAGATCTTTTCGCATTTTCTTTCATTGCAACCAAGACAGAGCACTGCATCATTCTGCAAAATGATTGTGTTTAAAGGTCAAGTTATAATCTGACCTAGAAATGAATAACCCAACAAGAGCCACTCAGTGTAAGTTGTTAAACACACAGAGTTTCTATGGAACGCACCAAGCTGGCTGAGGTCCAGGAAAGGTCCAATGCAAACCGATGGGACAGGAAGGAGACAGGGTTCGAATGCTCACTTGGCCATGAATGTCCAAACCCCACAAAGCATCACGACAGGCAGACAGGTGGGTCAGCTCCACCTGAGCTCACAGAGGAGAGGAAAAACATGAGGGAAGTGTGTGTAGACCACACACACAACTATTAGCTGAATGACCTCTTGAAAAGGGTCAACTTTTTGAGAAATGTCTACTTTAAGAAGTTAGTCATTTTTAAAGAACCACTGTTTTATTTATTTAGCTTTTTAAGTTTTAAGATATCAAACCATGACCTTCCCAAAATAATGGGAAGTCATTCTTTTGCCAAAAGTGATTTCTTTATCTAAATCATCTTTTGGCAACAACACGGTGTTTTTTTTTTTGTTTTGCTAAAAATACTTTTAATATCAAACAAAAATCTTGCAAAAAAAAGAAAAAAAAAGAATCAATACATCATATACCATTACATACCATACCAATACCATTTTATTGTATGGTGAGATTTAGTAAAAAAAATGGAGCAACCAATGCAGATAGTTATGGGAAGCAGATTGTAAAGTAACAGAAATATTATTTATTGCATATGGCATGAGAACAAAAGGGTGGGTTTATCTTTCAAAGTCATATTTTCACAACATTTATTAAAAAAATTATAGGTAAATATGATATCATTTGAATAGATTAAAATGTCATTCATACATTACTGAACATCACAGTTTCAAAACAAAAAGATTAGTTTGCAAAGCCAAAAAAATTACTTTAGGCAAAAAATAATTATCTTAGGAAGATGACAATATTTAGTTACCAACATTATAGAAAATAAAATGAGTGATGCTGTTGAAGTAGATAGACTCCACCATAATGACAAGAAAAACAGACGTAAAAAAATAACTGACACTTTCAGTATTTCATTCTGTTGTGTTTAAAACAATTATTCAATTATTGAAGTGTTTCAAATTTAGATTCAGAAACATCAGTTTGTTCTTTATGAGTTTTAGCAAAGTCATTGAGAGCCATTTTGAAAGGTTCGGAGCAGCAGGTTGAGGACCCCTGGTGGTGCCCATCCAAAGTGCCTGAAAAGCGACAGATTTCGACGCAGAGGAGAGTCGGGTGGTCTTACCTCTGGTGGGAGCTGGACGGAGGAAGGACGAAGCTCTCCGTCTCGGTCCCAGACACAGAACAGATCCTTTCTGCTCTGAGCCAACCACAGGAACGTTCCTACGCACAGTCAACACAGACAGCCCACATCTGCACAGCTGAGCTAGAGGTCCAGATGTGTGTTCCGTCCAAATTGCTCACCTTCTTTATGAGGCACAGATGAAGAAGAGATGAAGGTCCACCTGGTGGCTGACACAGTTCCTCTTGGGACCACGTTCTGCCAAAACGTTCCTGAAAGAACCCGAATGGAAGAGATGAACAGGAGCAAACTGAAAGCTGCCGAGCTGCTCTGCAGAACCTCACTGACCCACGAGGTTCCCACGCGCCAGGTGCAGCTGGTTCCGTCCTGAAGCCACCCACACTCCAGTGGCGTTGGCGCTGACCAGGCTGGGCTGGCACTGGGAGTACTGCGACAGGAAGGCCACCACCCGCTCCACCGGGCCCCTGGTTACTGTGGCAACGCTCTGCGTCGCTTGCAGCAGGGTCTGGAAGAAACTGCCTTGATCGAAGACCACATAGTCTGAGATGCTGATCTGGTGGAGAAGAGAAGCAGAGTGGTGAAACCGAACCCAGAACCCAACAGAAACCAATATGGATCCGCTCCCCCTCTAGCCATGCGTACCTGCCACCAGTGGTCATCGTTGCCCTGGGGTCTGGACGGGCAAATGCCGGTTCGGAACCAGAGGCTGCCGCTGGCATCGAGCGCCCAGGCGGTTCCGCCTCCTGCTAGAGCTATGCAGATGAGCTCCAGGCCCTGAGCCTCACTGCAGCAGAAACAGACACATAAGAACTAAAGACATGTTCACTTTTACTTGTGTCTAGTTGCTCGGTTACCAGGCAAAAAAAAAAGAAAACAAGTAGCTGATCTACATGCATATATAAAAGCCAAGCAACAGAACAAATGAACCTCGGCCTGCAACACAGTAAGCTTTGCAGGGTTTCCAAACTGCAGCAAACAAAGAGTTAAACTTAATACACCCCTGTGTAAAATCATTTGTACTAATAATAATTAAATGGCAACGGTGGTTTTTGCTCAGTGATGCGCGATATGTCAGAATTAAAACGTGGAGACGGAGCAGGCTGGTCATGTGATCTTTGCAGCGAAGGTTTGCAGGGAGTTTAACTTCAGCAGAGAAGCATTGCAGGCGGTGAGTTAAAGGTCCGGATACCAATCATAGTTTCTTGATACAGTCAAGAAGCTATGTAAACTTCTGTCTACATAGTTAAAATAGGTACTGACTAACAGTATATAAAAATACTACATACTTTATATCAAATTTGACTTAAAATAAATTTTACTTCCTGATTTATCGCCTTGAAATTGAGCCTCTCTCTCTTTAAAAACTCCTGGTCTTTCTGAAACTGAGGCGGAAGCTCAGAAGCTTGGAAACTGCAGCTCTTAGGTGGACCTGCATCCTCAAAGGCGGAGCTAGGTCCACTCAGGCGTTTTTGGTTGCCATGTGAGAGTATAAGATTTCTACAAACATGCATGAAAGAATCAAAGCAACGTAGAGGTATGTTTTTGATGAGGGAAGAGCATTATATGATGTAAAGCTCAAAAAAGGTGGATTTTACATGATACTGTCCCTTTAAATGACCAATCTCTGTCAATTCTTTCATCTCTTAGTTTTTCCTTTGCGTTTCAAATCAAACGGCCACTATACTGATGTTTCATTTGGGACTTGGCCTAAATACAACAAGCTGAGCTGTGTTGTGCTGTGCTTGTGTTGAAGGCTCAGTACCTGACAGTGTCGTACTTCCAGCCGTCTCCCTCGCTGCAGTAGCTGCTCAGTCCTTCTCTGTAGAACAAAGCCTTGTGTTCACTTAAAGCCCAGACCACGCCCCCTCTCACACACACCTGGCTGAACACACAGGGAGACTCCACCTTGACCGAGCGGGCGCAGGGACGCTCCACGCTCAGACCTGGAACACACACAGCTTTAGATGTAGCAGCAGTAACTCATAGCAACGCTCTGCCTGTTAGATCAGCTCTACCTTCTGTCTGTCCTGAATGTCACTGCAGACATTTCTATCCACATGTTAAAAGTTTGGATCTCTTCTAAGTTCTGGAAACGGAATGTATGAAGATTGTGTTTTTTAGATTAAAAGCATCTCATTGTCATATTTTGGTCACACGCCAGAGGAAATGGTTCAGATTAAATGTAGAAGCAGGTATAACTAAACCATAAACATGACTCAGCATAAATGAAGAGTTTTCTGTCTGCCTCTGGAATCCTCTTTACATCCAAAACAAAACGTTCCCCTTAAGATAAATAATCACATTGCTGACAAAACAACAACTTTAGTAATTTTGTTTCAGTCTCACTATTTTATTTTATTTTTTGGAAAATCTCCATGAATAAAAACAAAAATCACTTAAACATCACTAACTAACAAAGCCTGAAGTCTGGTTCTGTAACCATTTGTCCTTCAAGTTACTTTTATTCATCGGTCCAAACTCAAAGCAAACTTTTTCTTCTAAATCCATGTACATGAACAATGAACCACAATGTGACAGAGTCAGTCTACCTGTTTGCAGGTAGAGATCTCCGTTGGTCCTGATGATCCAAGCAGAGTCGTCACTCAGCGCCACAAAGGCCGCTTGCTCTGCAGCTTTGTACCAGTGACGTTTTCCTTTCACCGACACTTTGGCACAAGCGAACGCCGTCATGGTTTTCTGCTCCACCTTCCACAGCAGGTTGCCTGCAGGGTTTAACAGCTGTTAACATCTGGATGACACCGCACGCCCATTTATGAACGACCCTCTGGGATGAGTCACGGCGCTGATGCAAAGTGAGACGTCGGCCCACCTGAAGGGGATAGCGCCACCTGGTGGACGTTGTCTTCGAAGCGCTGCCATCTGAGTCCAGTTTCAGGAAGCGTGCTGCAGAACAGCCCTCCTTTGAAATCCAAACACCACACGTGCCTGGAAGCACAGGTTGTCAGTGAGCCGTGTGAGCGCCAGCAGGAGGCTGCAGCAGACCGGACTCACCTGTCAGTCACCTGCAGGCTCAGAATCCCACATCCTGGTCCGGAGTAGCCCATCCAGCTTTCTGCCAACTGTAGAGGAAAAACATATATATATTGAATTACATTCACTTGGTAAATGCTTTGGCTTGCAGTGGGTACAGTCAGCACCATGGGGTTTAGCACCTCACATACAGCTTACAGAGTTCTTCTGATATTGCTCTATTGTCAACCTTCAAGATTTAACTTGTAATGTTGGTTTAGTTTCAAAGCCTGATTACTGCAAGTCTCTTTCTTATCGTTTCGAAATTCAATCATTTAAAAACTGCTTTTTTTGTGTCGTCTCAGGTTTTCTGTGCCTGATATTACAATCTGATCACTTCTTTGATCATTTAAATAATTTAAGAGTGACAAAAAAATCTAAACCACTAAAAGGAGTGAATGCTTTTCATTTCTCACCAGGTAAGGCCTGTTCTTGTCCTGCTCCGCGTCTCTCTCTGCTGTCCTCTCCGTCTCTGTAGATGGAGCCCTGTGGCCAGTTCCTCCTCCTCCAGCAGCAGCAGAAGGAGCAGACTGGCAGTAGATGTCTCCCTCCTCGTCGCTGGACATGCTGGGCTTCCTGTCCTGACTGCTCTCATCACAGGGAAACACCTGGTCTGCCAGCTGAGGAGAGAGGAGTGGGTGGTCCTCCTGCTCCCACAGAGAAGGAGAACCATCTGAACAACCTGCATGCTGCTTATTAACAAGCAATTTATTGTCACAATAAGCAAGAAATCGATTAATCGCATGATATATTAATACGAGCTCAATAATTTCTGTTTTTTTCTCTCTTTCTACCAAAAACTAGATGATAAAAGTTTTCAGTCTGGTGTTTTGGTCTCAATTAACTCTTTTTTTTGAAGGACAATTACATTTCAGAGATGTTATAATTCATTTTATTTGTTGTTTTTTTTTTATTCATTTTGTATATTTAAAAGATCTTCCAGTTCCAGTGTTAAATGTTCATCAGAGTTTAAAATTTACTGATATTTGAAGATGTGTTCTTGTATTATTATGCCAGTCTCATTATATGGTTTGAAAATGAACTAAAAGCAAAATTCCCTGAAAATGACCTCAAAACAACTAAAACAACAACATTTAACGTTTATCATAATAACTTCTGGGACAATTTATTGTCCAGAAAAATGTGTGATGGTGACAGGTCTAGTCACCATCACCACATGACCAACTTCCTCCCTCTATTAAAACACAAACAGCAGCTGAATGGAAATAAACGTTGGTTGTTATTAGCATCCCAGTTTTACTTCCTGGTTCAATCTGTCAAAAAAGGACTAAAATTGGCTGATACTGATACATTCTGATATATCGCTCAACCCTAGTACACACGTGTACATAAACATGAGCGCTCATATGAGATGATATTTACAATAACTGGTAGAAATGTAAAAAAAAAGAAACAGTGAAAACCTACCGTCTGATCTCTGGATGCTGGCTCTCTGGATGCTGGCTCCAGCCCTCCATCATCCTCAGCCTTCATGTAAGAGAAGGTGCATTCCAGCAGCTGGTCAACATCTGGGGTGGGGGGGATACCGTCTGCCTCTGAACCGTCGTTCTGATCGCTCTTCAGACCCGGCAGGAGCAGCGACCCTGCACTGGGACCGGAACTGAAAAGAAGAACGAGACTGTCGAATCAGTGGTAACGAGATCCATAGGAGGCTGCGAATCACCAGATACAAACCCAGGCTGGTTGAGGGAAGACTCCACTTCCTCCCCGACTTCCAAATCCTTATCTGAACCTATGTGTTGTGTCTCCTGAGGCTTCTGGTCTTGATTCTGCTGTAGAGTGTCCCGGGTCTCAGCATCAAGACCAAGGAGGAAGGCATGGTCACTGGACGGGGTTCCACTTTCTCCGTCACTACAGTTGCTGTCCAGGACTATAAACACTGAATCTGAGCAGCTGCTCTCGGCAAGGCGGTTTCCAGAGCAACGGTCTAAGGAAAGAACTAATGGAAGGACAGAGACAGATCACAATGAGTCATACGCATACTTTTAGCTCACTCAATTAAACAAGCAACAACATGGCAAGCTTGAACATTAGTAAGAATAGTAATCAGCAGAAGAAGAGAAGAGCAGTGAACAGCAGTAGGAACTTGGCGAAGATGACGGCATGTTAGACTTCTGTTCTGCTTTCAGGATGAACTTGCCAGAAAATAGCATGTTTTAAATACAAGTAGCATGCTATTTCTAAGTAGTGTGCTAAATGTTAGCATATTTTTTCAAAATAGAATAGAAAACAGCTGCTAATGCCATCTGAAGAAAGGCACAGCTTCCAATCAAAAATGACCAATCAGAGCCAAGAGGAGGAGCTTAGCGCTGTCAATCAACCTGCTGAATGTGCTAATGGTGGAGAAACAGCTTATCCTTACATGAAACCCATTCATCCACTGTGATCTAGACTTAGCATTCACAACAGGATCTGCTATCCGGAATGAGCTGCAGCTTAGCAGAGAGCAGTGGAGGGCAGGAGGAGTAAGCAGCCCCACACCGCACTCTGAGTGACTGCTCTAAGACCCCCCCCCTGACTCTGATTGGTTGTTTCTAGTTAGCACTGAAACAAGCTCCATTTTATCACATTCTATACTGCCAGGACACTGACAACTTTAACAAATATGTTACAAAATGTCTTTATAAAAGTTACATAATTCATTTAATGTAACTGAATCACTTACATTTCTCAGTATAGTTAAACTTGACTATTTATATCCAAATATGGAAAAACACAGGCTGTCTGTACTGCAGGCCTGCTAACCGTCACTGACTGTAGAGCAGCATCACACCTGTCCCAATTCACTTGCCTTGGTGTCGTTTCTTCTTCTTCACTCTGATGGGTTTCACCACCAGCTCCTGCTGCATCCTCTCCTGGTCAATAGGGGCACTGTAGCGCCTGGAGCTCAGTTCAAGCGGAGTGCTCGCCGGCGTGGCGGGGCTCAGGCTGTCCCACGTGGTGACAGAGCTGCTGCGGAAGCGAGAGCTGCTGAACAGAGTGGACGGTTGGCTGGGCTCCATCACCTGAGCAGACAGACAAAATGGCCCTAATCAACAAAAACTGTATTCTTGTACCTGCTGCCTGTGTTTTATTGGGATTTTATGTGACGCATAAACACACGGTAGCAGTGGACGATTGTGAAGGAGAAGGAAGACAATAGTTTCACCCGGGACTAGATCCAAAAGAATTATCATGCAGATTCCAGTTGAAGGGTTAATATTGTGATTCATTTTCACACGATTCCCTCAGAGACATAACATAAAAAATATATTTTATTTGATGGGAGCAAGGGAGGAAAGCTCATGTCATTATTGGGGAGGGGACAAGAAACAGGAACATTTCTAAAGAGCAGTTTTTGGGGCGTCAGCAAAGTTACAGTAAAATGTAACATGAAATGTGGTTTTAAAAGTTTTTAATGTGTTCAAGATGCAATATCAAAGATGCACATCAAACATAATACTGCACAACATCACACAACACAGTGCACAACATAATAATACTGTCTTTTTCAGTAAACAAACTGTTAAGTATTGATTTATTGATGTGGCTCTTAATACAAGTTATATGTTATTTAAATTATTTCTTGCCGAGTTGCTTTATTTGTAAAACTCTTTTGGTTTTTCCATGTCCTGAATGGCTGATAACCTATAAGTGGGTGGAAATAAAGAATATCTGGGAAGCATCATAGCTTAAGTTTAATGCTCAGAGCGTTTTTATGGAAAAAAATTCAGATTTTTTTTCTCTTTTTTGTGGTTCTAAAGGCTTCGTGTTGAAGATTGTAAGAAGTAAAGGCATACCTTTCTGTTTTTCTGTCTGCTCTATGGTAACATTACCTTTAGTGGGCTGTCCTGCTCCACTGCCTCTTCAACTTCTTCCACTCCTTCCTCTTCCTCCTCTTCATCTGTTCCTTCAGAGAGCCTCTCGCTCCCCCCTGCTTCCTCTTTGCTCCCATCTTCTGTGATGATGGCCATTGTTCTGATTGGCTGGACTATTTCCACTGAGCCGGTTGGATGGAGAATCGTGGGTGTGGTCAGTGGTGAAGGCAGGTGACCTGACAGCGCTGATGGGGAACAGAGAGGTCGTAGCTGTTAGTTCAGGTTGCCATCGGTAGAGGTCGTCTGTGGCAGAGTTAGCAGTGCTCACGGTTTGAGGAGATTCCCTCTGGATTGCTGGACAGGCGGATAATCTCTCTGTCTCCTTTCAGGACGAAGATTTCGTTTTCACAAGACGACACGGACACAATGTCTCCGCTGCTTTCCAGACAACCGATTATAACCTTTAAGCACCAAACAAAAGCACAACCTGCATTTAAATGTGGAGTTTTCCATCTCAAAGATGAACTGTCTCTTCACTTCTGTGAGATACAACAATAGTCATGATAAAATTTAATTCCAGTTTGAGGCATTTCTTCTTGTAGATCTCAGTGCTGCTATGACATGCTGATGGACAAAGAGGAAATGATTCTGCAACTTGGTGATCCTCTGCTGAACTGGTTGAAATCTCATCTGGGCGACCAGGACTAGTTTGTTTTATAGGACAGCTATGAATATATGCAGACAGGGTCCCATTTGGGGTTCCTCCAAGCTCCCATCTGGGCCCATTTTAATTTACTAACTATGCTCTCCCTGGCTGTGAGTCTGTCTCACCATACTGATGATGATGACATACAGTTTTATGTATCTATGTCATCACATGATCCTATTCGATTGCAGTAACTGTGGGAGTTTGTCCATAACATAAATGAGTTGATAGGCCAGAATCTTCTCCAGCTCATCGCCAACTCAAGAATTGAGTTGACTTCAAGAATCACATGAGGCCTTTTTCTATCTGAGCCTACTGGCTGTCAGAATGAAAGGATTCCTGTCAAAGGAAGAAACAGAACAACTGGAGTATGCTTTCATCCTCAGGACATTAGCATGTTGCATTGTGTCTTTGGGGTGTTTGTAGAAACACATAAATAAAAAATTAACAGTCGCTCCTCCAGAATACATTCCAGTTCAGAAAGATTAATTGGGAATTTGAAATATAATGTAAAAATAAATAAGAGCACAAAGCGTAGAATTAGACTGACTAGACATGCCTTTGTGGATCAGGCACATTGTCACTGATGAGCGATCTAGAATGTTTGTCAGTATTGAGGCCGATACAGATGTTACGCATCGGTGAATCTCTACAGCTGGTTTCTGACATAGTCTTTGTACTCTGAGCTCTGATCATTGGCAGAACTTGGATTACACAGAAACTAAAGGACATGAACAAACTACCTCGTTGAGGCAGTCAAACACGTAGATGCTGTATTCATTCCAGCTGAGAATCCAGCCCTCTCTGAAGAAGCAGCTGAGCAGGCCGAGCTGCCGGTCTGCCGGACGGTACGCTCCGACTGGACCGGGCCGTGGAAACAGCTCAAACTGAGGCGTCTGGAAAAGAGCGGTGGACAGGACAGGAGACGGGCAGAGGGATTCTGTAGACCACTTGTCACATTTACAACAGCCAAACACAGTGCAATTCTGGAGGTTTGTGACGTAAAACCAACAGAAATTGGGCACAATTATGGTTTTTGGGCATTTTTACAGACAAAAATATGTGGTGTGAATTAATATTCAGCCTCTCTGAATCAATACTTTGTTGAACCAACTTTCGCTGCAAGTGTATTTGCTTAGAGGAAAGCTCTGCGTGTACCTGTTTGTCAAAGAATGACTTGAGCAGTCGAGTGTCCTCCACCTCTCCTCTAACGTTAGACCTCCAGAGCCGGAGTCCGGGTCGGGCAGCGTACACCTGAAGGTCGCTCTGCTTACAAAGAGCCGGCAGGAAGCAAGCGCCAAACCTGCCGGTTCTGAGACAGCAGAGAAACACACCGTCAGAGCCACTACCTAAAACTGGCTGTTTGATGGATGATAGGTAGAGGTGCACCGATAAATTGACCAGCCAAAACAACACAACAACAACAAAGAAACGTGCCAGAATTTCCTTAATTTTGGGAGATCAGCAATCGGCTGAAACTGATGTTATCTACGCCTGCAAAGAGCTGAGAATCTGCCACTGTCCTCTTTTGCCCAGCAGTGACCCCACCAGGTCATGCTTTCATGGCTGCGGCTAACAATAGTGATCCCACTGTTGCAAACTTAGAAACTTTCAGACAAAAAAAAAAATCTGTATCCGCCAAAATCGGAATTGGCAGGTCAGACTTTATAATCGATATTCTCTCATCAAATATACTCCTGGAGTGCTGCTTTGATTCTTTCATGAATGTTCCAGAAATCCTTGAATCCCCCATGGCAACCATTCATCCTTGCTCTCACAAAGCTCCACCTCTTTACCCAAAGCTCCTCCTTGGAGCTGCAGTCTGCAGCTGAGACTCCGCCCCACAGATCTGCGCCTCTCCATTCAGCTCCTCCAGACTAGCGGTAGCAGCTATTAGCAAACACCTGGTGGAAGTGCGCCTCTGCTGAGTTCATCATTAGGAACTGGTTGTTTGGTTGTAAACGGCATAATGGTGGAGAATTGTTGTGATGTCATGCTGAAGGTAGAGTGTGAGAAAGAGGAGGAGCTTCTTAAAGAGACAGAGGATCAATTTCAAGGTATTAAGTTGTTAAGTCCATTTCTTTCAAGTTATGTTTGATATGTATAGCATTTTTTTTAGATAAGGACTGAAAGTAATAGTTACTTTATTACGCTATAAAATGGCATCATGTGGCTGGAAAATACATAATACTTTAAAGATCTGTGATCAGCCAGAAAACAGCAATCACTGCACCTCTAGGTGGAGCTCTATGTTCTGTAAGGCAAATGAGTGAGAATGGCGTACCTCTTTCGAGGTTTGGTGCCCAGCTGCAACACTTCCTGCTTCTGCATACAGTAAAGCACGGATCTCTGCTGCGTCGAGACCAGCAGGACTTGGTGTCTGTACTCCATCTGAACCACACCTGACGGCTCCTCCAGCAGCAGCAGCGGCTTACAAACCCCCTGCACACACTCACAGTTAGACAGCGTGTCTTACAGGAGGCGCAAACGGCCCAGCGTCACCCTGCATCCCACCTGGTCCAGGTCCAGCGCGGAGAACACGACCCGACCTTTATCGTCTCCGGAGAACAGCTTCATCCCATTGGCGCTCCAGGTCAAGGAGGTGATGGAGCCTTTATGGAAGCTGATGACATCGAAACGCCTGAGCTGCAACCAGAACAGACCGATGAGCAGCGCTCGCATGACGACAGCCGGACTGCAGAGAGGACACATGTGCCTGAGCCAACCTGTTTGTTGCGCCCAGGAAGCGGGGACACCAGCTGGAAGACCACGACCCGACCGGAAGCTGTTCCAGCAGCCACCAGGTCATCAAAACAGCTGAGCAGTTTCACTGCGGTGATCGCGTCACATTTTCCCTGTCGGTCGCAGACACACCATGAGATCTGCAGCGCCGTGCAAGAATACTCAAAACTGGTTAAAGCAGGGCTGCTGCAGGTATACTATACAGATGTGGCCCCTGGGCTGGAGCCTGATTTGGTGCCCTATTCACTAAGGAAAAATGATTTTATTAAGGCAAATAAATAGGTAGATTAATTTATCCGGGGTAGATTTATTACATCCCCAAACAATAATAACAGCTTGTTCCCTAAGAAATCAATAATAACTTAATTACTTTTCTAATATTCACAAAAGTCCCTAGACATTAATAAAATTCACCTAATTTGGGCCTATAAAATGTATATAAAGAACAACGTTTACAAAACATGCATTCATGAAAAAAAAAAAAAAAAAAAACAGAAAAGAAAAGAAAAGAAAAATCTATGGGGCCCCCCAAAAATGAGCCCAGTATTTAACCTGAATATTCATATATGCAGGGCTTTTGCATATTCATATGGCCCAGTCAAAGTCCAGAACTGGTATCTGAGGCAAGACTTCAGACATTTTTGGTCATCTTGAGCTATTTTACAAACAGAACAGGCAAAAATGTCAATCTCTTGATTTAAAAAGCAGTTAAAGAAATTCCCCAGAATATTAGAAGTTTAAAAAGAAACAAAAGTATTTTCTCCGGGGTACTAAATACGATTACATGGCACAGTTTGTTAAAATACTCTTTTATAAAAATAAAAAAGCTCCATAAAATCCCAATGAAATAAATTGAGGTTAGTGGTTATAAAGTTACGAAATGTGGAAAATTTCCGTGGCTGTGAATAATCCTGCGGAGTGTGGGGGAGACTTGATCATAAACATTTCCAAATACAGTTTGTGACTTTTTGAAGACGGATGACCGTGGACTGATGGAAGACAACATAGAGGGCGCTCTCACCTCCATGCTGTACTTGTTCATATGTGCAACGCGGCGGCAGTACAGGTACAGCATACCGATGCTGCTGCCCACCGCCAGGAAGTCTGAGCTGCTGTCCAGAGCTGTCAGATAGACCAGCACAGACCTGAAGCCCCGCTGCACCTACACACACACACACACACACACACACCCACCGGAGCACTTATAAAAAAAACACACCAATTACACACTGATGAAACTGAATTTGTTAATTTTCAGAATAATGAGAGAGTGATGTTTTTGGAAACTTTTATCAGTTTATTTTACCTTTGAATAAAATAATAATAAAAGAGCACCCTTGAATTTGGACTTCAAATCTTTGCACTTCAGAAAGTGTTAAAGCTTTTTGTTTTTAGGATTTTTTGGCTCTCGTGGCCTTTATTTGAAAGTAGCTAGACAGGAAATGGGGAAAGACATGCGGCAAATGTCGAACCTGTGACAACCGGCATGAGGTCTAAGGCCTCCATATGTGGGTTGTGCTTTGCCCCTGGGCCACCACAGCACCCCTGAAAGCTGAGCACCTTTGTATCGTCAGGAACTTTTAAAGGCATTTTAAAGGGGATGCTGTCTGAAACCTGCTAACATTTGTATTTTATCCTTTCAGCCATCATGCTGATGCCCTGCTTTAGCATCTGTGAGTTTTGGGCCAGTACCTTGGCAGGGATAGCATTCAGCAGGTAGTACAGCGGGCAGAACTCCCTCAGGATGGAAGCTGAAGCTGGCTGCGTCGTCATGGTTCTCCCTGGGGATGACTCAGCAGATCCTGGTAATCATTTCAGACCTAAACACAAAAACCTGATAGTTATTGATGCTGCCAGTCAGTATATAGTACTTACATAAAGTACTAACTTTATGTAAGTACTTCTTCCCCTTCAGAAGGAGCAGAGGGGCTCTGAGCAACATAAGACCAAGTTGAGATTTTACAAAGAGTGACATAAAACCCAATAACCCAACTCTGACATGTCTCATTCACCCAGGACGTCCTCATAGTGCTTCACAGATGGATTTAATTCATTTCCCTTAAAGGGGCAGTATTATGTAAGAAATCTACTTTTTTTAGCTTTAGATAATGTCATATATTATTCCCTCATAAAAAGCAAACCTGGAGTATCACCTTGAATTATTTATACATGTCTGAGAAATCCTTAAGTCTTACATGGCAACCATTCAGCTGTGCAAAATGGATGTTGTTAAGGAGCTAGTAGAAGAACAGTGTTGCCATGACTTCCTGAAGGCAGGGTGTCAGAAAGAGCAGGAGTTTCTTAAAGAGACAGGGGCCCAATTTCAAGGCGTTAAATTGTGAAGTCAAATTACTTTTAAGTTATGTTTGATATAAAACATTTATTTAACTGAAGGTAACATTTTTACTTCATTGTGTTATGATATACTGAGGCAGGTCAGTTCTGTTTGTTGGGTGTGTTCCATGCAATGACACTTCTTACTGATCCACTAAATTATTTTACTCGATTCAAATTTTAAGATAAAATCTGAAGGCCCTAGAATTAACCAATGAATGAAACTAAAAAGATATTTTGAGTTAAGTCTGCTAACCCGGTTCTGTATGCACCAGCCCTCTGTGTCCTTTAGGGGTTTTGCCACAGGAAGTGTTGCTGGTCCAGTACTTAATGTGTTTGTCTGCATCATCTCTCTCCACACCTCTTAACTCCGAGCACACCAAGGCAGATCCAGCTCTCCTCGAGGTTTCTGTCCATTAAAGGCAGCCATCGCTCTCTATTGCCACCTCATGCCTACTGCATCCAGCTCATTGAATCAATTCTTATTGATGTATCAAATCTCTTTTATTGCTACTAAATACTGACTTTAAGGGGGTACATATTTTAACTTTCATCTTTGTATTTAATTTTTTTTAAAAGAAATTGACTTTTTCTTTGAGATTAAAGGATTGACGGTTTTTTGCCAAAAAATCTAAATCATGATTAATTTGTAAAAGCGATAAAAAGGGTAAAATATCTAAGGTGGTGAATACTTTTTTTTGCTTGCTTTGTATTCATGCTGTTAAATTTTTTTTTTACCAAAAATAAAATTGGAACAAGGTTATTGTGTTGTCATGTTGCCTCCTATGGCAAACCGAAACTTTTTGAAACTGTACTGGTCAATGCCAATCAAATGAAATGTTTTACGTCCCAGAGACAAAACTACAAATTCTACTGTGCTAAAATAAAAGTACTAAATAAAAGTACTAAAAATCAGATTTAAAGTGCAGCTATTTTCCTGAAGTGTTTTGGAAGACAGTTAAATTAATTTCTTTTGAATGGAGAGTGGAAATTCGTGTGAAATTAATATCTCTGTTCTCAGCACTAGATTTTATTATAAGAATAATGATGTTTTTCGTACTTTGGAGTTGAAATTTCCACATTCGTGTATGAAAAACCAACGAGAAGAATCCCTGAACTTATAATTTGGAAAGTGGAGGGTTCCTCACCACAAAAAGTCCAACATGGCTGCCGCGATAACATCAGTAAGTATATTTGCACTCTGATGGTTTGTATTTTTAAATCTCATTAAATCAGTCACCCCTCAGCCTCGGTTGGCTGAAATGTTAATGAGCCCAGGAATAAACAGCTTTCAGCTTGTTGTGATGAATAAACCCCAAAACTTTCCAGGCGTTCAGCTGAACCAAGGTATACGTCAAGGTATACCGACACCCGATTTCCGTTTTCCGAGGTAAACGGAATGCAGCATAACACAGGGGGCGTTAACGACCAGCCTGATGAAAATAAAACCCAGAAATGTGCATGCTTAATTAAATATGAACAACAATCACTCCGGCACACCCCGAACCAAACAATCCCATTTTCTGTAAGTTAATAGCACATCAGTGTGTTGTGTATTAGACGTATTCCTGACCACATATTGAAGTGTTTACATGTGTGATGGGGTGAACTGTGGGACTGTCCTTGCGGCGCCCTGGCAGGGTAATATGAGCTCTAAGCGCTGGAGGACAATATGACTATTCACAATGAATAAAAAAAAGAAAGTGACGCAATAACAAATATAAAAAATACCAAACATGGTGCTGTTCATAAATCTGCTAACGACGGCTAGCTAGCATCATCTGAAGCAGCAAGTCCAGTAAACAGAGCAGAATAATGACAGCAGGAGGAGAAAGAGCATGATACCTACTGGGACCTCAGCCTGGCGAAGGATGGACCCAGATGTTGATCCTTGTAATCCTGCTTCGACTTTATTTCAAAGTGCGGACAGGTGCCATCGCCCAGCATTTACAAGAGCTATCTGAACAAGACCGTCAAACTACGCCTCCTACAGGCCGCACGCGAAAACATCCGCGTCTCCGCTTTAATTTATTTTTATAGATTCCATCTTTCAAATTGTCAAACAGCTTATCTATTTTTATTTTTATTTATGTATTGCTATTTTTTCCTTTATTGCCATAGAATTTAGAAAATAAATGACGTCATTCAGGATGGCTAACCAGAAAACCAGGAAACTGGATTCATCCTTTCATTTAAAATCTTCTGCTTTGATTCTCTGGACTCCAGCACAGAGAATCAATGTCTCTTCTTCAGTCTTCTAATCCTCCTTCAGCAATGGAGATAGTCCTCTTGTTCTTGGCTGCTCCAGTTCAAATCCACTTTTCCACCTGCTGCCTAGATTCACTACAGATCTCTAATTTGTGAAAATCATAGTCCATGGCAGAGGACCTTGGCTGACCTTATCCATCATCCTGTCCATGTTCACTGCCAACTGGAAATGGTTCAGCTGATCCTCAGTTTACTCACAGTTCCACACTGAACCTGTCTATCACTCCTCACCACTGAGTCCTGCACCAACCTCTCAAACATCTCTGTCATATTTATCTACATTCTGCCTTCTTCATTTTTCAATTCCTAAAAAATAATTAATAATAGAATGAGTGAATGAGTAGATAAATGAATATAAAAACGTTCTTGTGAAAGTTATTTTAATCTTAATTCAACTTTTTTCTCTATGTTACCTAAGTAATAAATACATTTAAAAAACTTTTGTTCAGATTCAGAGTGACAGCACCGATCAGCTTTAGGGTCTTTTCCTGAAATACAAGTCATATGAAAATAGTGTAGAAGTGGAGGAAATTCAAAACAGCAGCCATCATATCCATCCATCCAAAAATGTTCACCCTGAAAGCCGACTGCAAGATGCTAAAAAAGTCTTCAAAAATCCTAAAAATGTCACCATGGATCATGCAGTTGACAATTATGGCTACTAATACTTCAATCAGAAAGAGACTGGGCAAATTTAACTTCCATTGGAGGTGTTCAAGGAAGAAACCTTTGCTCTCTTAGTGAAACATGAAGGTCAGACTGAGATCTGGCAGAGAGAACTCAGACAAAGACCCCAGACGTCTGGAATAATGCTTTTTTTTTTTTGACAAATGAGTCTAGTAAAACAGAATTATTTGGACACCAGAGCAGAGGACACACATTGGATCAAGCAAATACAGGATCCCATGGAAAAATAAAAAACACTTACATCAATTGTGAAGCATTGATGTAAGCATTAACATCAATAGTTTGACGATAATTTACTGCAGTCACACCTGGTTGGCTCATCATCAGAGAAGCAACAAATGAAATAAATGGGCAGCACATTAAGATGTTCTTCCTCTTACTGTTTAATTAATGTCGTTATGTTTCTGTATCATTTAGTTATTTTCATTTTAATATTTATAAAGTGGGAAGATAACTTGTATTTAGTTATTTTCAAGTGTGAAAATCTCAGGGTTCTGTCAGGCTCAGACACTTCAGGAGCAATCTTTGAATTTCCACTTGCCAATAAGTCCTGATTATTTAATAATAATAATTAATATTAAATAATAATAATAGTTGTTGTTGTTGTTACTATTATTTTTTATTATAATAATAATCAATCATAATGATATGATTCATGTCATTATAGCATGAATAGTTATTTTTCATGCCATAATTAAGACAGAAACTTGTGAATCCGGTCCGTTGGAAGTAGTTCCGGTCCGGGTTATATGCGCTGCCGCTGCCGCGGAGGGTTAAGCTAGGCTAGTTCAAAACTCCTCCCGCTAATACTTGCCTTCCAGCGATTTCACCGCTGCCCTAAATGTCGCCATTCATTCCCGCGGAGAGTTTTATCTACCAGCGCACGCTGGTTTTATAAATAACTTTTTATTTAGCGATATCTTCTGGAGATACGGTAAACAGCATCAAGGGCCCATAGTTAAAGCTAACTGCTAACCCCAAAGCTAAAATGGCGGACAACGAGGGTGACAGCGGAGCTATTGAAACAATAACAGTGGCGGAGCCGCCGGGGACTGAGTCTGAGCCCGCCGTTCAGCCAGACACGCAGCCCGTGGAGCCTTTATCAGTCCAGGCTGCCGTCCAGATTTTACAGCCCGATGAGAAAGGAGCGACTTTCATCGTCGCCCAGTGCGATCAGCCTGCAGAGAGTGCAGAGCCCGGGTCCTGTGCGGATGGCGGTCAGCCTCCGAGTGGAGCAGAAACCTGCCAGGTGGAGCAGCGCATGGTGGTGGGTGCAGAGTTTACCGACTTGGCCAACACCACCATCATCTACGTGCAGCCGGACGGCAGCCTGGTGGAGGGCTCGGGGCTGACGGTGGAGGAACAGCAAGCGGTGCTGCAGCAGCTCACCAAGCAGCAGATCGTGCAGGTCTCCGACACCGAGGCCGTCCAGCTGCTCCAGCACAGCCAGTTGATCAAACCCGCCCCGGTTCAAAAAACGGCTCTGGATCCGAGTCAGCTGCAGCAGGTCATTAACCAGGTCACCAAGTCCCAGAATCAGGTCCAGGTGCCTCAGGAGAACCTGCAGCTTGTGAGGGGTCAGCAGAAGCAGGTCCAGCTTTCCCCACAGAACCTAAAGATCAGCCCTCAGAATAATGCTTCCACTCAGCTGAAAAGTGTGGCTCAACAGGTCGCTTTGCAGTCCAACACTTTAATCCAGGTGAGTTAGATATGAAGGATTCATTCATCTAGATTAGGATTCTGCAGCCTACAACCCGACCAATAATCTGGACAAGGGGTTACATAGAAGTGAGTAGAGATGCACTGATCTGGATTTCATGGCTGGTACAGATTTCTGTTTGGTCTAAGCTCATTCTGATTTTATATAATTTAGAAAAATGTTTTAAGGACATTGACACAAAAGAAAATGGAGTAAATCGTTTTCTATCAACACAATAGAGGTGTTACAGATTATCCCAGTTTATGCATCAAAGTGTTTTTTTTATTTATTTAAGCTCATAAAGTGCATCATGCATGCTTTTAGTCAGTATGGACCGGCCTTGTTCTACCAAACAACTTTCATTGTTTTCACCTTACTGTCAGCAATGGTTGCCTGAGCAACAGCAGCAAAGTTATTAAGAAACTACAATTAACTTACTCACACGGAAAGGATTGACAGTCTGTTTACTAAGTTGGTCATTTATTGCAAGTCATATGGTCATGGCAACATTCATTTAATTTTTATTCATTTTCTGCACAATGGCGTACTGAAGTGGAACCCAAAAAGCAAAGCACAGAACATACAGGATGTAGAAACCAAACTATTGGAAACAGCAAACATACTGTGCATCCACTGTATTACAACTATTTATGAAAGAAATCATTGCTCTATGCAATAGATATGCACTGATCAGAGAGTTTGTAGGTCAATTCTTTCTCAATTGTTTCTGATTTTGATGACAAAATAATTTTTAGTGTTTTTATAAAATGCAGAAAATTAAAATGTGTTATTAATATGTTTGTACTAAAATGAATTTGTCTCTGAAGCAAAAACTGTAACGTTCTCCACAGAGGTGTGTGCATGAAAAGCAACTGCAACACATCTCCGTTTGTCCTTTACAGGAGATGTCACCGCTCACTGACTCTAAATATAGACGGGCACCATTCCCCAAAATATGACATCTCTACATCTCTGGAAAAGCTGATATTTTCTATTAAAATTCTCACTTTTCTCCAAAATTAAATTTTCTCAAAATTCAGAATATTTTTCTTACTTACATTTTTCTTGGCCCAAGTTGCTTGTGCACAAAAGGGTATTTTTTTATATATATAAAAATTTCACATTAATCTCAGTATTATTATTTTTTCAAAATTCTGATAATTTCAGAAATATATATATTTTTTACTTTTTCTTAATTTTTACCTTTCTGTCAATGTTGTCCTCTTTTTTCCCCTCAATATTCTGACTTTTTTTTCTTGCCTTCAGAAAGTTCACTGATTAAATAATTTTTTTTCCTAATCCTCATATTAGGAAAAAATATCAACAATATCAGTTGGAAAATATATCAGTTTAACTCTCTGACCATTTTGATATTTTGCTATACATTAACTTTTTATTTTTCAGTGGCCTGAAGCCTCTTCCATAATAATGTTATATTTTGGGATTTGATGGTTGTCCACATTTTGAGTAAATGACTAAAGGAGACATGCTGCAGGTGTTCATTTGGGGCTTTACCCTCACACCTCTGCCCCATTACCTGGAGAGTTTTACAATTTCTGAAATAATATCTGAATTAGCAACTTGGTTTTTTTAATCTTTCCAGGCAGAACCAGCGAGAATCCAGATCCAAGTTCCTCCCAAACAGGACCTGAATTCTTGTGTGAGTCTGCAGCAGAAGACCGTGGCCATCAGCCACCCACAGGTGAAGCTGTCTGCCAGCGCCAGCCTGGGCAACGCGCAGATCATCCACCTGCAGCCTGTGGTGGGTCAGCAGGGTCAGCAGATCCTGCTGCAGCAGAACCCAGGGGAACCCCAGATCCAGTTGGTGCTGCAGAACGCCACTCCGGTGGTCGGCTCTCTGCTCCCTTTGGTCCACAAGGTGACGGGCCCGGCAACCATAGCAACGGCTTCCTCCAGTCTGGCACAGAAACCTGCCACGCCTACCATCAGAGTGGCAGCTGCCACCCCGGTTAAAGACCCGCCCCCTCCCAGCATCAAGCCCCCTGCTGCTCCCGTCACTAAAACCATCAGCATTCCTCTGATTAAGACGCAGCACAACGGGACGGAACCGACCGCCGCTGCTGGGAAAGTCCCGGTTAAAGCGAGCCCGGTCGTCCCCGCGGCTCCACGGCAACCCGCCGCCCTCGCTGTCCCCCCCAGGCTTCCCACGGCAACCTCGCCCTCTGTCGTCAAGGAAAGAGACCGAGAAAAAGAGGAGAAGAAGAAAGCAAAGAAAAGAGAGAGGAAAGCCCTGAAGGTCCAAACCCGATCGGGTCGGGTATCCAGACCGCCCAAGTACAAAGCTAAAGACTACAAGTTCATCAAGACGGAGGACCTGGCCGAGAGCCACCAGTCCGACTCGGACGACTACTCCGACATGAGCGTGGAGGAGGAGGAGAACGCCAAGCGGGACGCGCCGGGCTCCGGCAGCCCGTCGTCTCTTAGCTACAGCCTCAAGTCGCGCTGCCACCGCTGCCAGACCTGCGATAAGGCCTACATCGGCCCCGGTGGCCTGAACCGGCACTACAAGCTGAACCCCACCCACGGAGAGGCCGACCTCACTGGGGTCACAGCCAGCAGCGCACAAGAACCTGGCCAGAGCAGAGCGCACCAGAAGGTAGAGGAGGCTGTCACTGAGGAGGAGGAGGAAGAAGAGCAAGAGGAGGAAGAGGAGGAGAAACCTGTTGCCATGACAACAAACAGTGTGAGACACCGTTTTACCTGATTTCAGCTCTGAGTTTAGGTTTTGACTTCAGACCGATCAGCAAATAATTGGGGGGGTTGAAAAGATTAATCGAAATACCTGTGATTAATCAATTATTGAAATAATCATCAACTAATTTAGTGATCGATTAATCATTAACTGGAATATACAGACTCAAAGAAGGCCATTTACTGAAGTAGCAACACAGTTAGAACAACAAAGCAAAGCCAAAAATAAAAAAATATAAACATTTGCATTTAAAATTTTAAAAAATTGTCAGTAAATCTGTTCTAAATTATTAATACAAAAATGAACATGTTATGTATGCTTTACATTTAAGTTAAGAAAACAGACTTTGTCTGAAAAAAATTTCCTCTTAAGCATCTTTTGCTGTCCAGCTGTTAATTGGTTAAACCAAACAATAATCACTGATCAGCCCTGTGTTCATGTTAAGCTGATTTTAGAAGTATGTTTTTGCAATCAGACACATCCTTTGCTACACTAATAAAGTAAGGGGGGGTGCACTGATTTGTCTGTGTCGATTTCCTTCATTTTTGGGAGATCGATGATCAGACGATTTTTAAATGTTAAGTCGGTCTTATCTACCTCAGTAAAGGTCTAAATATCAGCCGCTGTCCTGATAGCAGCTGATATCAGGACAGAAAGTCAAGCCTTTCTGTCCCATGAGAAAGGCTTGACTGACAGACCGGCACACCAGGTCCCGTCTGCACCTTTACAGTTAAGAGTCACTCCACTGTTGCCAACTCAGACCCTATAATGAGCAACATTTCAGATAAAACAATTTGGCATCATCCAAAATTGGACTCAGCAGGTCAGACTTTTATTAGACTGGTAATCGGCGATCAGCCACCAGAAAACTGCAGTCGGTGCAGCCTTAAAAGAAACGTTATCTTTTTGCATTTTGGGCAATAAAATGTTCTTTTTTTAATTTAAAATAGGAATTGGATTGTTTATTTCCTTTAGACTTTTGAATGTGTTTGTAATCTGGCATAAAATAAGATTCAGTAGTTAAATGAAGGATCTACAGAATATGTCAGTTTTGCTCTGCTCTGCCTAAAGACTCACTCTGCTCGTCTTCAGGGAGACAACGGCCTGGCAGCTGAAGGCCTCGCCGGCCTCCATTACCGGGGCCCGGGTCGCCCCAGAGGGCGAGGGCGAGGAAGAGGGCGAGGTAGGGGCAGAGGAAGAGGAAGAGGCAGGGGGCGAGGTCGATCACTCGGACCTCCTCCTAAGGTCAGTTTGCTTTAAGCCCAGGTTCATTCTACCTCAGAGTTTTCTCTTTATTTTGTATATTTCAAATGTAATCCGGTTCCAGTGTTAAATGTTGATTATAATTTAAAGGTTATTTATCTTTCAGAATGTTTTCTCACATTATTATGCCTTGACTTGGAAATGATCTTAAAACAACGTTATCGTTTATTGCAGTAACTTCTGGGAGACTTTATCGTTTAGTAAAATGTGTTGTTGTGACATGACTGGTCAGGAACGCACTCAGCGTCAACATGAATGTTTCTGGCTTTTTCTTAGTTCAGGCTCTTTGTTTTTTCCAGGGTGGAATTAAGATACAAAAGTAGCTTCAATGAATTAACAAAAAAATAAATAAAAACTACATACATAAGTTTGAATTTAGTGTGGATTTTCTTTAGTTACATGTCCAGGCTCAAACATATGCTTCACTGGCCTTTCAGCCTTCAGCAGGTTGCCGGCACCATTCTGCCTGGACGTTTGGTTCCTATTGGTTTTAAAGCCGGTGGTCTCCAGGCAAAGACTTTGCTTAAAAGAATCTTCCATAAATGTTGAACAGGACTAACGTCCTAACAGGCTGCAGGGAATCCAGTCAGCTGCACCGAACTCATTCTGAACCAGAAACTGGAGCCTGTTCCACAAACATCTCTGTTATAAACTAAGGTCTCACCGATCCCCTTTTTTAAAATCTCAGGTACCGATACCGATATCTGAGATTTAGTATCGGCCGATCCGATACGGAAGAACAGCTGAATTCACTTAGAAAGTTTATTTTCTAAACGCAGACATAAATGTTCTGAATTACAAATGTATTTATCTAACTCTGCATCAGCACAGCTCACTGAAACACACCAACAGCTTCACAAGCTGGGTCAAACACATAAACACAACTTTTATTTGTGCCATTAAGAGCAGAACAGTCAATGTACAATAAATAATGAAACTGAAACTGACTAAAACAATAGGTTGACTATTTTGGTCAAACATGTAAAAAGACACAGCTGTAACAAACCTTTGAAAAAGTTCAGAATGAGCAATTAATGTAAAGTAAATAAAGCACGATGTCGTTCAGAGCAAAAACCATAGAACTAGACTGAATGGATCAACCCTGCGACTGAGCACATTGTCACCATCTCGAATGTTTTCCAATATCAACACAGATGCAGATGTTGACATCAGATCAGTGATTCTTCTTAGAACCTGGTAGTTCTTTAACCGGATTGTTTGATTCTCTCAGGTGAGCGTTGGTCTCGTGGGCAGACCTGGTCGTCGCGGGCGACCTCCAAAGCTTGGGGTCATTCCGGTAACGGCGCGGCAGCAGGCAGAGAGGAGGCAGCAGCGGCTGCAGGAGGTCAGAGGACGGAGCGCCGCTCCATTCCAGGACGGGTCTGACCCGTTTCCTCGAGTACCTGCTGTGTAACCCGTGTTTGTGTGACTGCTCTGTGTTGCTTCCAGCTGGTGGAGCAGTGTGAAGATGAAGAACTGATGGACGCTGTTCTTCCTCGTCTGACCAAAATGTTAAGTCTGTGGGAGCTGCTGCTGGCGAAGGTGAAAAAAAAAACATACACAAACATTTCTGTTAGAAATAATGGTCTGTTTGTTTTTTGCTAGTTTTAACCCATCAGCCATCGCCATACCGACTGCTGCTAAGTGATCAGTTGGACGGTGTCTATTTTTATGTCCTTTAGTTTTTAATTCACTTTTTATCAAACGACGAGTGCAATATAAGTAATTATTTGTAGTCTTTTTTTTTAATAGTGTGACATTGTTTTTGTCTGGAAAACTGCACCCAAAGTTTATCATAAAGTTGTTCACTGATACAGTTCCGACATATGAATATTCATCACTAAGTCACTCAGACATTAAAGTTTTACAATGGGACAATACGCTCTAAAGAAAATAATGGGATATTCCTTCCTTAATTTAATATACTGCTATTTGTTTTAAGGAATATTTCGGCTTCCGATGGCTGAGATCATTCACACGTACAACAGTGAAGGGCATTCTGGGTAAACAGGGCCAAAACAAAATGAGTGTCAAGCGTTAGCATGAGAGAAAGCTTGTGGTCTTTTGCCAAAGACAAGAGAGAGATCCTGAAATCGCTGCAGTCTGATTCCACTCAGTCTCATTCCCGTTTGGTGAAGCAGGAAGGTTCGCTCTGTGTTTCCTCCAGAGGTTCTTGGCTGCCCTAAATCACACATTTATGTCAATATTCTTTGTTTAATGGGTAAAACAATGTTCATTTTTGGTGTCTCTCCGAGTTTACGTTTTCCAGACATATATTTAATACATATATCTTTTGCAGCATGCATTGCAAAGGAACATTTATTCATTGAGAAGAAAAGACCTACTGGGGATATGGAAAGAACATAATAAGTTTCCTACATATTTCTGTTATCTCACAAACCTAGCAGGGACCACTGCTCCTCTTTGCATTAATATTTGAAGACGGTAGACGGTGGGCAGGCCAGGCCAGGTCACCTCTCAGGTTCTTTAGAGATTATTTCTAACGTTCGTCCTCCGTCTCTTTCAGCTGGACTGCAAGGGGTCGGCTTGTAGCTGCTTTCCAGACATTTACCATGAGTTTGAATCTCTGCATGCCCAAGTCAGGCAGACCGCACAGGACTACATCGTAAGTCCTCAGGGTGGAGCCATGCCTGTGGAAGTCAGGAACATTGAGGTGAGACCATATGTTGCCTCTCTGTGCACCTGAAGACTGGAAACGTTCAGCGGCAGGTGATGCGACAGGCTCTCTGTCCCGTCCTGGACTCCCGTTTCAGGTGGCCAGGTCTCTGGGGATCCTGGACGAGGTGAACAAGATGAAGGTGCTTCCTGGAACGTCGCCCGTCTGCAGCGGGAACAATAAGAACGTCCGGTACATGGGGGTGAGCACGCAGCCAGAAAGGATCTGAGTGGAACTGTGTGTGTGTGCTGAAGAAAATACAAGTGTTTTTTTCTTACACAGCTTACTGGTGTTAACAATGAGAAGAGGTTGCTTTAAAATACTACAGCTCACTGCAAGGGAAATAACAGAAGTTTCAGTTTAAATTAATCAAAGTTTTTTTTTTTTCCAGAACTCTAAGATGTTGCCACCATCTAAAAGATTTAAGATGGAAAACAGTATTGCAGAACATCAGAACGGCACAGAAGCACCAAAAACAGGTGATTGTATGATGAGCTTGAATGAGTTATTTATTCTGTTGCTGAGGATATTATAACATGCACATCAGGGTTTCCCCTAGAAAACTCTCTAAGCTTGTAGTTTCGGTGATAGAACAGTCATCCAGCAGCCCACCGTGTTGTTTAGTTAAAAACATGTTTAAAGTTAACAGGAAATTTGAAAACATCACTTGGTAATTATTGGAATACATTACTAACTATAACTAAAACAAACTGTAAAGTCTTAAAAAACAGGGAAACTTAAAAAAAATACTATTAAATTAAACAAATTTTTTTCACTTCATTTATTCCATCATAATTAAAGTGTCGAAAACATTTTGTAATCCTTTACCTCTGACTTTTCACAGTATTTGCTGAGAGTGTTGGCATGCGTACTGGTAGAGACAGGAAGTGGTTACGGAGGTTTGGTGTATAAAAACATACACCTGGCCTCAGTCTGTCTGTGTTCACATTCTGACCATACTGTGTGGGCATTGTGCTTCCAACCATTTCACCAAAGAGAATCTTTAAGCCATCTTTGCTCTCCCTGTTAATGGTGCACAAAAAAACCTAGAATAAATTAACAAACAGTGTTTAGCCTGGTTGGGTTGCAAGAAAAACCTGGAGGTCCGCCAGACTTATGATACACTGAGGGGAACCATGGATAGCATATTAGGGTAGAATATTAATGTGCATAACTTTACCATGTGTTAAAATTAGTTGACAGTGTTTTTATGCTGAGTTTTTTTTTCAGAACTAGCATGATATTAGCATGTTCCCTTCCATGTTTTGATACAACTTGTTGAATCAAATCCTATGAAAAGTTCCTCAGCAGCGTTTCAGCTGCCTTCTCGCACAGGAAGCGCCATCTTCCCACTAGGTTAATGATGCACACAGTCAAGACAGTCTCTCTTTCACTGTGAATGTCAGTGCTGAGGATGGATTGCTATTTGAAGCCCAAAATAATGTGCAAGGCCTGCAGTAACATTTTAAAGCAGCAGACCATGTATGTTGTAGAGTTGAGCTTCATCAAACACTCTGATGCCAGTCATTTAAAAATCAATCTTTCAGTCCCGATCAGCCCAGTCCTAATGTTAAGAAGTTCTGAGTGTGTGTGAGTAATAGGTTAGAACTGAAGAGCTATAAAAAAGTTCAATATGGATTTGATAAACTGCCATAAGACATTCAGCACTGAAGTATTGTAGCTGTTTGGATTGGTGTGCGTCATGTCTGTCACTTTGTTCCCCAGCTGCTGCTCCAGTGGCCTCGCCCACCCAGGCAGCCTCTCTTGTCAAGTCGTGCTCCGTGTCGGTGTCTCCCCTGGAGGTTTCAGGTGGAGCCAAAGTGCTGAGCCCCTCTGCTGAACCTACCTCCAGGTGAGCTGAGCCCGCCTCACTGGATGTGTGGGCCGTTCAGACCGCATTCATAACATTAAGGTTTAATGAGCTCATCACAGGTGACAGCTGTACGTTTGTGCGGAATTTAAATTAGGGATGGAGATTTCCTTAAAGGGGCAGTATTATGTAAAATCAGCTGTTTGAGATTTACATCATGTTATAATATTCCCTCATCGAAAAACATACCTGCAGTGTTGACATGATTCTTTCATGCATGTTTGAGAAATCCTTTAATCACCCATGGCAACCATTCAGCTGTGCAAAACACCTGGGTGGCCCTAGCTCCGCCTTCGAGACGCTGCTCCTTGAACTGCAGTTTTCAAGTTTCCACCTCACAGAGCAGAAATCCCCCGTGGCTCACACACTCAGCTCCTGCAGACTAGCCAGCAAGAAATTTGTAAACACCTGGTGGAACTGTGCATCTGCTGAGCTCATCATAGGAGCTTCTTCTCAATGTAACGCTGGTAAAAATGTTAATAAAGGGTAAATAGAGGAGCAACAACCATCATGAACAGCCAACCAGAGCTGGTTCAGATCAAAATAGATGTGTGGAAGTGACCCAATCAAATCTCTGTCTTGAAAATTGATATTTACAGGCCGACATGTAACACTGATTCTCAGCTCCCAAACAGAGATAACAAGCTGTGTGACAGAGTGACAGGGAACTGACTTACTTACTGTGTGACAGTATAGTCAGAGGGTGGTGTTTTTATATGTTTCTTAGCTATAAAGTAACACTAGTTGCCATGATAGCACAGCAGAGTAATCAATTGGTGTTTGTCAGTTGATGCTGATTTCTGGAGCTGACATTCTGAATGTGTTTGTCGTGACCTGCAGCTCCCCCACCATCGCTTCTGCTGACCCAACTCCCAGCACAACTGCACCTCCCACCGGCCCCACGCAGGAGCAGAACGAGGGGCCGCCGGCCCCAGACCAGGACGCAAACATGGCCGACGCAACGACCAAGGACGCAAACATGGCCGACGCTACAGTCCAAGACGTAAACATGGCCGACGCAACAACCAAGGACGCAAACATGGCTGACACTACAATCCAGGACGTAAACACAGCCGAAGCCACGGTCCAAGACATAAGCATGGCCTATGCTACGGTCCAGGACGTAAACACGGCTGAAGCCACGGTCCAGATGACGCAACCAGACTCTGCTCTCAGTTCTAGTGCCACCAGCACCACAGACACAAAGAGGGCGGAGCCCAGCCCCACCCCCAGCTCTGACCTCAAACCCGGCCCCACCCCCAGCTCTAGCCCCACCTCTATCTCCACCCAGTTGGCGGCCTCCGCTCAGCCCCAGCCTTGTGAATCCTCCCCCCAGCCCAAAGAGCTGCAGGCGGGCGAGGAGATCTACATCCAGACGGAGGGGCTGACGGTGCAGCTGGCCGAGCCGGGGTCGGACGGGATCGTCATCGTCAACGGACCGGACGGAACCACCATGCACATCCAGACCCCAGAGGGGGTTCCCCTGGAGGCGGTGCAGGCCTTGCTGGGCATCGAGGCTTCAGACGGGGACAGACCAGCCCAACAGACCCAGGACTGAGCGGAACCTCCTCAGAACAGACTGTCAGGGAGTGATGGACAGCTGGAAACTGCAGTGCCTCCCTTCAAACCCAGCTGATAAGAGCCGCCCGGCGCTTCTCTACGAATGTCAGAGTTTCACAACAACACGGGGACGACGGTGCAAAGCCCCAACTCCTGTAGGAAAATATCAAGGTCTTCATCTCGCTGTGTTCAAAGAGCCAAGGTGAAGCTGCTGATCTTCAGGTCATTTATAAATATGCATATATATATATAAATATCTCTCTCTCTCTCTCTCTCTCTGTCTCTATCTCTCTCTCTCTCTCTCTATATATATATATATATATATATATATATATATATATGTGTGTGTGTGTGTGTGTTGTCAGCACATTTCATTTCTTCTACTCCACTTTATGTTCAGAAAAGATGAAAAAGGTTCGTTTGCTTGGTTTTGTCCTCTGACTCTGCAGTTCGGCTTGTGTTGCTTTTATTTTTCTGTTTCTGAAATAAATTATTTTTCAGGGAAAAAAAAACAGCATAAAAGTGAATGGGCCAGATTTTTACCGACTTCGCCGGCCACAGATTACTTCCACAGGTTCAGTTTTTACACGAAGAGAATTACTCTCTAAACTAATGAACTTACAGTATTTACATAAGACGTTCAGGAAAACATCGCCGTTCCTCACAGAGTCCAATTTTCCCACAAAACCAGAAACTGTCTGGTTTTCTTCTCATCCATTTGTGGCTTTATTTCTTACTTCATAACAAGTCTATCTCAAGTGTTTGTCAGAACGTCTGGTGTTTTGTTTTGGAATGTACCGTTAAGCCTTAAATTATTCACACCCCTGGCAGATTTCGATTTAAAACCGCTCTCACTCGGTAAAGATGTTTATTTCAGGAAATTAGACGGGGCAGCTCTTAAACCGGGGCAGAGCAAGGGGGAAAAAGGGAGCATTTATTTTGACATGTCGAAACAAAACTGATTTGTTTTTATTCACGTATTAAAATGTCATGTAAAAAGTGAAAACCCTTTCAGTTCTGGTATTTCGATGGCTTATCTTTGAGACTCTCGGTCTGAACGTTGACGTTCAGCAGAAACAATTTCATCGAGGTGCTTTAAACCCGGGTCTACCAGGGGGATGGATAATTCTGGCCTTAGCTGTACATATTCTTTTGTAAATAGCAGCAGTTGCAACACAAAGTTGTTGGGAGTCAGATTCAAGTGTTGCACTAAACATCACCATGGCAACCCCCAGTCAGAAGATGTATGTTGAACAATCAGCAGCTTTTCCTCCCTGTTGTTTACATAAACTCTGAGAAAACTAAAAAAAAAAAAAAAAGTCAGCCCAGGAGAATACTGCAAAAACACAAAGCAAATGTAAGAAAGGTGTTTTTGGTCTAGTTCCTAGTGTAAATATCTTAGTAGAGCAGAAATAAGACTAAGCTCTCAGATGGATATAAAAACTTGTTTTAATTCCTTAATATTGATAAAAGAAAATCCTAGTTCTTATGACAGATTATTTCACTTTTAAAGACATTTTTCAGATTTTAAAAGTGAAACAATCTCCCAGTGGAATCGTCACATTTTTAAAATCAATATTAAGAAAATAGTAACTTGTTGAAAAGTTAGTAAGTTAGTTTTTGTCATATTTCAAGTGTACTAAGATATTTACTCTAGCAACTCAACCAAACTACTTAGTCACTTTGTGTTTTTGCGGTGAAAGGAGGGGAAGTGGTGGGATGGAAACTTGCCATCCCAAGTAAGGAAATTTGTGTTTGGTCGATTATTTCATTGTACCAATGGTTGTTGGCAATAAACCTTATTCCCTTGAAAGCCTGTTTATTTCCTCTTCAACGTCCCCACACTGGGCAGGGAAATGCATTAATGGGCTTCATCCTAAAGGAGATGTCCAGTACCAGACGCCTCCCCCTGACCCCACACCATCACACTGCCTCCACCGTAACCTCCACAGTCAGCCCACGAATGTGTTTTCCAGACGGATGTGGGGAGGTTTAAGCAGAATTAAACTTGCTTTTAGTGGCGTACAATTTTTGTGCTGAGAAAATTTGTTACAGGGAGAAAAAAAAAAGAATCAACTAAAAACTAATTTGTCTTGCTTTTTCTTTTGCCAATTTCAGTAAAACGCCATCTTTCTAAGAGGACCGATCTGAAAGTGACGATGCAGATTTTTTGTTGACTCCCTGCTTTCTGTGCAGATTTCCACTGCAAAAACACAAAATCTTACCAAGTAATTTGGGTCTTTTATTTAGACCAAATATCTTAGTATAGCTGAAATAAGACAAAACTAACTTACAATAACTTTTCAGCAAGCTATAGGAGCTTGTTTTTAAGTGAATAATTTCTTAATGTTGATTTTTTTAAAGTATGTGTTCTATTGGCAGATTATTGTAAATTGTTATGTAAGTAAAACAATCTGCCAGTGGAACTAACACTTTTCCCATCGACATTAAGGAATTATTGGCTTAAAACAAGCTTCTATATGATGATGGAAAAATTATTTTTAAGTAAGTTATATCTTATTTCAACTGAATTAAGATATTTGACTAGAAACTACACCAAAGACACTTGTTATGATTGAATGTTTTTGGGGTGTAAAGTGTACAGATCAGTAATCTCCTGGGATTATTTCACTATTAAAGATCTGCGTGTTTGATACGTGTTAACCCTGCTGTGACGACATCAGCTGGTTTTTAAAGACATTTGAATATTTGTACAGTCCTTTCCTCTCAATGTTTGCATATTTGGACTTCATTCTAACTAGAAGATGATTTGTTGAATGTCTATATGTAGATAAAGACAATGAACAAAGTTTAAGAGTTGCACTATTTTATTACTTTTTTTTATAAAGCATCATCCAACATGTCTTAGGAAGTGAAGTGAGCTGCAGGCGGCAGGAGGGGTCAGTGCAGGGAGAGGCCTGTGGATGTTTGAGCAGCAGAAAGTATTCAGTACATGTTACCTTCTTACAATAAAACAATGTGTCAAACTTCCCTTCAGTTTGGTGATTCAGTTGAACGGTAGGATCTGCTTTAAATGTCAGCTGACTTCATCCAGATGTTTTTCATTCAAGGTGAGAGTTTTCCAAGAATAGCAGATTAATTCCTACATTCACAAAATAAGTAAAATGATATAAACAGGCTCTGATATGTCCAAAGGTAGTTGCTTGTCTGCATGTGGCAATGTTTCTGTGGCACCAAAGAACAGAAGCTACACTTATAACGCCTTACAGTGACTTATATCGCTGAGCAGCAGAAAGTATGCTGCTCAGTCAAGTCAAGAAAAATTCAGTCAAGAATTGGACTATGGAGGACAGGGGATGAAAAACTGGGATGAAAAGAGCATATTTACTGATAACCAGCTGGCATTTGTATCTCAATAAATGTGGCTTGTTGGACCAAGAGAACTTGAAGACTACGTACCAGTGTCTTCCACCTTCACCTTGTGCCAAGAACTGGACATTTTTCCCACATGAAAAGCAGAACACTTGAACTGTCCTCAGATTTTGACCACTGAAGTCACAAAACATGAAGCACGGCCATTTAAAAAAAATCTGGTTCAGAAAAAAACGACAAGAAAAATGAAACAAAGTCTAAAATACAAAGCTAAACCTTTATTTCATTGCAGCAATTTAACAGTTTCATTTACATATTAACAAAAAACAAACAGGTTTGTTAGGCGTTCATGAGAACCAGCTCAATACACTGAGTGCAGCGATAATCACAGCGATCGATGGCCGGTCTCCAGCAGCAGTGCCTCCAGGGCTAACCGGGTCTGGGCAGGGATGAAGGGCTGGTGGAGCCAGCAGGACAGGTAGACCATGTGCAGGTCAGAGTCGGCGGTGTGGGCCAGATCCTGCAGAATCACCTGCTTCAGCTTCAGCTCCTGACTGAAGGCGGCCAACAGAACCCGAGAGGACTCCTCTGAAACACACAGATAGACACATGAGTTCAAAAAACACAGAGGCTGGAAGGAAAGGAACATGGAGGGCTTTTATTTGTTCACATTTCAACATGGTGTCTATTCCCAGGTTTTGGGTGCTTTCACACTTCAGCAACCTTTACAAAGTTCTTGTGACTGCTGAAACTGCACAGAACAGCACCTTAAAGATCTAATCAAATCTACAGTAGAAAAACCTTCCCTCCATTCCTATTCATCCTTCCTTCGTGACTTATCACTGAACCACACAAACAAAACACGTCAGAGTTTAGTCAGAGTTCAGAATGAAAGCCTGGGGATCCAGGTAAACATTGTGTGTGGAGGCTTCAGGTTTACTGACCAAACTCTTTGGTCTTCCAGCTGTGGCAGAGAGGCAACGTTCTGCCTTCAGGACCAAACTGAAACTCCTCCAGATCCTGGATTCCTCGCTGTATGCTCATCAGATGCTCCATCTTTGCCACTATGACAACCTGAACAAATGAAAATCCCTTTAAAAGACAAACCCGTGTTGGATCTAGCATCACATGTTGATGATATGGCCATGTTAATGTTGGCCTCAACATTAACTCGCTATTCTGGAAGTCTTAATGACCCGAGGCTTCATTCATTTAATCCGAGTTGATTCGTATGTTCAGCTGAAGCTAAGCGAAGAGTCACCATTCGGTCAACGACAGCCTGCAGCCTGGAGCATTCATCTTGTAGCTCTGCTGCTCCTGCTGCCTGCTGCTGCACAGCTGAAGGAAACGTCTGAGATGCTGAAGCTGGAGGGACATCAGCCAGAGGCTGGCGGTCTCTCTGAGAACTGAGGAAGAAAAGAAAATAGAAAAATAAAGTCAAGTCACAAGCAGTAGTCTGCAAATGTAATGGGGACAGAAAAAGCAGTTGGACTGCAAGGAGAAACACAGTTAGATTCGTGGGGCTAAAGCAGCAGCACATCTCACTGCCATCAAATGCGCCGTGATTAGTTTTTAATACATTATTAAAATCAAATTACTGTACGTGAATTAAGAAAACACCAAAGTAAAGAAAGGTAAAGGACTGAACCAACTCACTTCCTCATGTTGACAATGTTTGTTGCAAACTGGAATCCGTCGTTGTTCAGTTTGTCCCACTTCAGCATCAGGTTGTGCCAGTCGGCCGCGTTGTCTTTGATCTTCCGAGCACTTCCTGTGACTGCAGAGAACTTCTTGTTGGACGAAGACATTGGAACAGCAGCCGAGACACCTGGGAACACATTCACACACATATTAGCACAAACTGTCTCCGTGGAAAGAAACGGGCCATACTTACCTCTGTTGCTATGCATAAAAATAAGCCAAAATGAACACCACACAGTATAATGATAGAATTGTAGCAGTCTTTCAGGATGGCAGGTTAGAGTTTTATCCACTGACAAAAAATCTTGATGAAGTCTATAGAAGATTTCCAGCAGAAGGAGAATGCCATTTAGATGTGAATTGAGCAAATCAGCGTGTGGAGGTGCCATCATTTTCTCCAACTGAACATGAACACAACTGAAGTTATTACATTTTGGACCAAAAAAGGGAACGATCTAGAGTCAGCAAGCAGCTTCAGTTGTAGCAGCTACACAGTAATGATCAGGCCTGAAATCTGGGTGTAGTTTTAGACTCAGACCTGAACCTTCAGAGCCACATGAAGACAGTTACAAAGTTGGCCTTCTATCACTTGAAGAACATTTCCAGGATGAGAGAACTTATGCTCCAGCAAGATCTAGAGAAACTCATTCACGCATTTATCTTTAGTCACTGTAGCTCAGAGAATAGACTTTAAAATACTGTTAGTTTATAAATCACTGACTGGCTTAGCAGAAAATTACATGAAACGTAAGACCTGTTTTCATCGTATCACCTTCCAGACCTCTCAGGTCTTCTGGATCTGGTCTGCTCTGCATCCCCAGAAACAGAACCAAACATGGACAAGCGGACCATAACAAGCTTTTACGCCACTGACCATGAAAATTTTATTTTCTTCATCATTATAAACTGTTTGTTGGCTAATTGTAAGCTCTAAATATATTTAATCCCGTTAAAAATGTAACTCCTTGGTTTCACTAAGCGATGTCTCCATTCCCAATATGGCGGACGCATTGACGCAAAGCTTCAACTACAGTCCAGTCTGTAGCTAAAATTTGACTATGGTATGAAATCTGGGTTATATTGGTTGACATTTAGATACTGTCATTCTATTTTATTAAAATAATCGGATCAGGAAACATTTATTTAAGTACAAATGTAAAAAAAATAACAATCGGATGTTACCCTGTATCCTAATCCTGTTTTCTAACACAGCAGGCCATAAACTGTTGCCCAGACGACCATCCTCAGTCTGTAACTGTCTGCGGATAACCCACCACTTTCTATTTGAAGGACAAATATGTTACTTACATTAACACGTTAGTCTGTTAGTCACCTACTAGCCATAGTTTGTTCTTCTACTGCTTCTTCGTTTTGTTTTGTCTCAGATGGGCCGTGAGCGCCTCTAGCGGTCAGCGACCACTGACGTATTCGTCCAATACTCTACGAAAAGGATTTATAACTAATCTGAACTCATCTAATTTGCAATTACACACACACACACACCTACATACATACATACATACATACATACATACATATATACATTTGGTAGAGTAAAAGTAAATAGAAGCTCTTCTATTTAAGAAATGAGTCAAAAACTAAATAAAAAAGTATTTAAAAATACTTCTATCTGACTAATAAATGCAGAAACACTTTAACAAATCATGTCTTCAATGTAAAACGTATGAAACAAACACTGTATTTGCTTCATATATATGTAATTATAGATATAGATAGATATAAATTTAGATATCTATATCTATATTTGCACTGGATATATGTATGGTGCATCCAGAAAGTGTTCACAGCACTGCACTTTTTACACATTATGTTATTAACCTTATTCCAAACTGTATTAAATGAATGTCTGTCCTCTTTTACACACAAACATCCCATCATGACTATGTGAAATTTTGTTTGTTTTGAAAATGCAATAAAACAGAAAACCAAGAAGTTACATTTATGTAAGTATTTGCAGCCATGTTTTTTGTTGGTTCACATTTGTAATCACAGCAGCCTGACACCTTTCTGAACATGATACCAGCCCAGCTCACCTGTCTTCAGGCAGTTTGACCCGTTTTTTCCTGCAGTTCTTCTGCTCCATCAGGCTGGACTGAAGAGATCTTGGCCATGTGCTTTGGGTCGTTGTCCTTAACTGAAAAAAACAGCGCGTCCTTCCTCTGCAAAACAACTTGCATATCGCAAAACATAAAAATATGTTCAATTCATTTTTTTGTGTTTTTCCCCCATTACCAAATAACAATAAAAGAAAAGTCAAAACTTTGTTTTGTGGTTAAAAGTGAAATTTTGAGAATAAAAGTGTAATAGTATCTTTAAGGGAAGGAAGGGTGGACTGCTGAGGCTGCTATATTCTTTTCCAGCAGGGTCAGTTTGTGTCTGGACAGGATCAGTGCTGCCTGCCAGGTGGGGCTGAAAGAATTGCTTGGACAATAAATCCTATTTACAGTACAAAGTTGCTGTCACGTAGCAGGTATATGACTGTGAACTTTGAACACTTTTACCTTAATATAGTAACTTTACTTTCAATATTTCTGCACTTTCAACTTAAACTTCAGTCTTTAACAGGAGAAACAGCAAAAATATCAACAACAAATTAACAACAACAACAACAAATCCCATTTCGTAATATTTTTTCCAGTGACCCTTTTTAGTTGTCAGTAGACATCTGATTCATCTGCTTCATTTTATTTGTATTTCACAAATTCCAGTGGAGAAATTCGACGTAATATTGTGAAGACAACCTCATCAACTTTGGCACAAATGGAACCCCGTATTAGGTTTTCTATTAATATTACCCGAATTGTTGTTCCAGCAGAACGGACAATCCGGAGTTAAACACTGTTTCAAAGGTTTAAAATAAAAAACAAAAACAAATCTCTTATGTATGCGACGTTATCGCGTTTCTTTTGACATGTTGTCCCAGTTCTGTCCCACTTCAGACATTATAAACCTTCGGCAAACCTCAGCGGAGTGACGTCTTCTGGTTTACGCAGATTCGCAACTCGATGACGCAAGCAGGAAGTTGGGAGAAAGTCGGAGCATCCTCTGAAAAGCGAACTTCGGCTCGTAGGTGAAGTGAAACAAAAAGAATCCAGAGTACGGGTGAGTAAACGACCAGACTCGTGTCGGCTCGCCACAGGGCCGCCTGTACCGCCTGCTTTCCCCCTTGGCTCTGACAATGACGTCGGCTCTCCAGCTTCCCAACGAACTATGGCTGCAGGTGTTCAGCTTTCTGTCCTGGAAGGATAAGCTGAGTATGCGCCGCACATGTTCTCACTTTAAGCAGCTGCTGGATGAGTGTCGGCCTCTGTGGCGGGGCTTCAGCGTGGTGCTGAAGGACCTGTCCCGGTACAACCGCGCCTTCTGGCGGAGCCTCGCTCGGAGGCAGCTGGACAGCGTCGCCCTGCGGGCTGGGAGGAAGAGGGACCTGAAGCTGCTCTCTGTCTGGCTGCCTCTGCTCCAGGTCCTGCGGCTGGACGGCTGGAAGGGAAACGACGTCCAGGAGCTGAAGCGGTTCCGCCACGTACACAGCCTGACTCTCGCAGCCTGTTCAGAGCCGCTGGTGAACCTGGAGTTCCTGCTTCCTCTGGGTCAGCAGCTGACCCAGCTCAGCCTGTGCAATGTGCAGCTGGCCTGTCCCCCCGCCCAGCTGCTGGTCTGCCTCTCCCAGCTGACTCGTCTCAGGTCTCTGGTCCTGCACCATGACGGCTGTCTGAAGATCCCGACGCTCAGAGGTGTCCTCTCTCAGCTGGTGAACCTCAAGTCGCTCTCCTGGACCATGATAAACTACAAAAGGCTGTCTCAGGACTTCTTCTGCCCGACCACTGGCCCAGGTAAACAAAAGGGGAAACTTATATACCTTAAGACTGGAGGTGGGCGGGTCAATCCAAAATATCGGTAATATCGCTGCAAAGCCTGTATCGGTATCAGATCGATAAGCGCCATTCTTTAGTTTCAAATTCCCTCTTGAAATGTTATATTATCTTCTGTTGTAGTTTATCAACTCGTATGTAAAAATTGTAACTTTTTGCCCTTTGTTTATTTAGAAAGATAATTTGTTTTATTCTATTGCTTTTGTTTATTGTGCAAACATATATTATCAAAGTGTTTGGTAGACACCTATTATCTTTAAAGGATGTCCAATGTTTAAGAAAAAACCACAAAAGTGCCTGAAGGTCAGAAGTACAGTGATATATCATCCTTAAAATATGTATCAATATTGGTGAAACTGCCTGTGAATTGGTATCAGATCAATACCAAAATATCGCACACCTCTACTTAAGAATGAAATGGACATCTTCTCACAAGGACATGAGAAATTAGAATATTAATGCATTTTCACCATCAGAGAGGAAGTGGACCTAATGATGAGAACAGTTGTAAACAACGAAAAAAACAACAACAACTAGTCTCTCAATCAAGTTGAACTAAAATTATTTATTGGTGTATAAGAGAGAAAAACAGAACTCAGTATTTAGTCCAGAATCTTGTATTTACAGTTCCAGAGGTCAGATGTTTCCTGTAGTTCTTAACCAGGTTCGTGCTGCAGCAGGGGTCCCGTCCCCTCCTCCACACAGGTCTGTTGCTGGGCAACAGACTTTCAGCTCCCTCCAAAGATTTTCCATTGGGTTCAGGTGTGGACACTGGCTGGTCCACTCCAGGACCGTTAAATGCTCCCTACAGAACCAGGCTGTGTGTTTGGGGGTCAGACCCAGTCATGACCCGTCTTCAATTCTCTCTCTCTCTTTCTCTCTGAGGGAATGAGGTTGATGCTCAGAACCTCGCAATACGTTTTTCCCATCCATCCTCTTCTCAGTATGATGCAGTCCTCCTGTCCCCATTTGGAGAATGCTTCCACCCTCAGGCTTCACAGAGAGGGCAGCAAAAGACAAAACAAAAAAAAGTAAAAGACGCTCTGCAGGCCCTCTGCAGGCCCTCTGGTCTGCAGCCCAAACGAAGCTGGGCAGACTAACACAAACTCAGTTCTACTCAAAATAAGGGAAGTTCATCTGAAACTATAAAACATGAGTCCAATTAATAGGTAAACACTTTAAGGTACAATTAATTCACTATGTAAAATAGAATTCATAAAAAACAACAACAAAGGTCATGTAACTGACATGACTCGCCCACTTGCAGCTAAATGAAATCCAGTAACCTTCATAAAATCTGTGACCACAGTGCAACAGAGTGACACCTGCATTTAGTTTAGTTAGAGAAATCACACAAAATCCATCCAGCCCAACCAAACAGACTCGGTCAACACGGAGCCCTGAGCATGCCACAGCCACTCCTTTATTTAATCTATAAAAAGAAGAGAACAGACAGGCTTTCAGCGCAATGCATTCTGGGAAATGTTTGGAAGGATATTCAAGTTTTCCATTGATGATTTTTCCCCCTTGTCTGTGTTACGTTGTGCAAACTTTGGCACCCAGAGCGAATGGCAGAGATATGAGTCATGATTGTCATCGACAGGAAGTAAATAGACAAAAATCAAATGCCAAACATTTACGATTATATGGAAAGATTTTTCCAGAACTAATTTCCTGGCATGTCCCTTCTAAACGGCAAGACTAAAGCAGTTTGGATCGACACCTTATCAGATTCGATGATGGTGTGTCAAAGTTCAGTCTGTTTTTATTTAGCATCTCCAGCAGATGAAAAGTGATATCTTTGAAAAGAGGAAACGCCCAGCAGGAAGCTGACACATGACCCTCCAGTTATCATGTTTACAGGCAGCAGCTTTATGGAGCTCAAGTACCAGTTTCTGTTTGCCAAAATGTCATCTTTGGTATTTTTATGGAAACTTAAAGGCTGTAACTCATATCACCAAGTACCTTCAAATAGTTGTTATGACTGTTGATGCTGTGGCTAGGAAGGATCTCCAGTAGCAGTCAGTTTTGCAGTGAATCTGAAGAGTCCTCTGACTGAAGTCTGTCACCGCATGGCAATCTCATGACTGTCTTGACGGCTCAAACACGTCGGAGCAACATTTTATTTGTCGTTTCAACACCTGGATGAAACCATCAGTTGTTGCTGAACCTGCTAATCCACTTCATTTGCTTTTGCTGCTCATCTTTATATCTGTCTGGCTGTGTGGTCAGAAAGCTGGGCAGGGAAACAGAGAGAGTCTCGGATGTGATCTTTGTCTATCATAGGTGAATATTTTTTAAAGTCAGCTGTAGTGCTAAGTTGAGATTAAGAAAGGAGTAACCTCTCTGAAAATGGTCTGTTGTGCACTAAGATAAAAAAAATTGCCATCAGAATTTAGTGAGAAACTTTGAGAAACCTTCAGAAAGCAGTAGTGCAGATCAGAAAACCACCTCCATGTTTTCTCTGGTTTGTTGTTTTCCCTGTTGTCCTCCTGAGGCCCAAAACCTCTGGACTGGCTTTGTAACCAATTTAACACCGAAAGACGTCAATTAATTTATTTCTAGATGTCCTTTAAATACGGGCAGAGGCCCATCGCAATAAGCAATAAATCAATGAATCACATGGTAAATTAAAACGAGGTTGATCATTTCCATTTGCATGATTATTTTCTTTCTCTTTTTCTCTCTGGATTTAACGTTTACTGAACTTTGAGAGTGTGTTCTTGCATTATTATGCCATTACCATCATATTACTTGAAACAACAATATTATTGTTAATCACAATAATTCCTGGGAAACTGTATTATCCTGAAAATGTTATTACGGTGACAGGCCAACTTCATGTTGGTACGTACCTGATTTCTCCATGCTTTATAGTAATAAGCCCCCGACTGTTACTACTCCGTTTTATGAAAGAAAATGAAGCTCTATACTAAGAGTATTAAGTCTTTTTGCAGGTTCCTGTCATAAATTATATTATTTTTTTTTAAAAAAGTGGCTTTACTCAGATTAGCATTTCCATTATTGGAATGGTTTGAATGTTTTGAGACAAAAAGCCAAAACCAAAGGTATCTGTAAGAGAGGTGACTATTTTGTCACCATGGCTTTACTGCTGTTTTCAGACGCGGCTCATTATAGTTGTCCTGCTTTAATAGTCTAGTCTAATGGGGTTTTCAGAGCTACCAACACCATCATCTAACAGATCCCTATGTCCACTCTGAACTCCCTTTTTTGGAAAAGTCGGCAGCTCAGTCCCAACTGGCATTCCTGGAAGTCCTGAACTGGGAACGTCAGAGAGACAGTTTTCCATGCGTCTGAGAGAATCAGCCTTGTTTGAGGCACTTTTCAGCTGAAGAAAACTCTGAATGGTTAGCAGCTAACTTGTCTGACTGTTTTTGTGCCTGTGAAGCATGGCAGGAGTTCAAACGTCTGTTATAATGATGAATAATACCCACCCAAAAAAGCCTGTTTTTCTGGATCCCAACATTTGGTCCGGTTCCTGTGTGCAGCTTTTCTATTTCTGGATTCTTCCTTTACTTCACTGTATCTTCACTTGAAGCTGCAGTATTCTACATAAAGTATGTTCTTTATGTATTTGTTAGAACGATCAGTATGTCTTGACAGTTTAATATAAGACAAATTATCTGTGAAAAAAATCAAGCTCCTCTGCCTCTGCAGAGCTCCCAGCACCGACCGCAGAAATAAACCACTCAGTCAGAAACAACCAATCAGAGACAGGAGGAGGGTGTTAGAGTTGTCAATCACTCTCATGCTTACCTCCTCCCTTTTGCTCTCTGCTACATTGCAGTTAGTTTACCACAACATGGCCTACCACTATTGCTAAGGTTAGAACTGACTCTGATGTTCCCCTGCAGCTGCTGGTGTCTCCCTGCAGCTGTCTGAGCTGCAGCTGCTGAATTACGATGCTGCAGTCACGCCGGAAGTTCTGCAACCTTTGGCTAATCTCCGCAGCCTGTCAGTCTTCCACCTTTACTCCGTACCCGGACCCACGTGTCACTTGCAGACGTGGCTGTCATCACTGCCACAGCTCTGCAGCCTGAGTGTGCACGGTAACTATCACCCGGTAACTATCGCCTGGTGAACAGGTGCATTTCTACAGAACCTGTTAACAATTACCAATGGCCTACAAGTTATCATCACTGGAGACTTTGGTTAAATATTAAGTAAATAACAAAGAGGTGGAGGGAGTAATAAGAAACTGTATTTGAACTGCTGCAAATAAATGTCTATATTTCAAAATAAATGTTTATTTATATGTTATAAATAATATATTTATTGATAAATTTATACATAAAAAAAAATATATATATATATATACATTCTGAAGTATTGCTGCCACCACCTGTTTTGGAAGGGAACTGCCTGTTCTGGAGGCGCGCTCTGCTTCTGAGTTAGCGCCCCATCGGAGCAACCAATCACTTGGCAGAGTGGTGGCAGGGTGGTGGCCGCCCCCTGGCTCCGCCCTAGGTGTGTTGGAGAAGGGATGCATCTTAAAGCTGCAGCAGGGTAGCTCTCCACGAATTTAGATCAAAGCAGATCAATGTGGAAAAAATGGTCCAGTCAAAGTACAGACCTAAATAAAATCTGAGAATCTGTGGCTAGAATTGAAATTTTCAGATTGCCTTCATCCAATCCGATAGAGCTTGAAGTATTTATTGTTTTTCGCTGCACTTTCTTGCACAATGACAATAAAGGATTCAGATTCAGATTTATAATAAAATGTCCGCCTTTCGCCGCACACAACTGGTAGAGACGTGAGTGATGGTGGCAGTGAAAGGTTCTTCTACAAAATCCAACACAGGATTGCAGCGTACAAACACCTGAGTTTTCTTTTGCAAAGAATTTTAAAAAGTATTTTTTTCCCCTTTTGCCTTTACTTTATGTGTGTGAAATAAAAGATAATTTTTATATGAAAATAACCTTTTTTTCCACATAAAAGATTAATATATATCAAACTTTGCAGTGTTAGTGAGTTTGGAACAGAAAATAACGTTACGCCCAAATAGGGGTGGGCAACATGAGGTTTTATTACGATATTTTATGGTTCTACTGTGATGGCAATGAAAGTGACGATAAGAACTATGTATTACTTCTGTTTTAGATAACTGTCACTGCACAACACAGCAATCACAGCCAATAAACACAAATGCTGCTCTTGAAAAACATTCCCATTTGTAACGAGCTCAGGACACATCCACTTAAAGAAGTGAGATTTGTTTCATGAAACTGCTCACTGTAATTTCATTTAATCATATTTTGAAATTTATTGGTATTTTTAGATTCTGTCATTAAACAAGGAGTAGAGAAAATAGTAAAAAAAAAAAACAACAAAAAAAAACAATCCCAACAGGTTTCTTTTTTTGGTAAACATCATAAATTGTACAGTAAGATGTGATCAGTGGTTTGAGCAGCCATTTTGGATTTTCAGATTTGAGACTAGCTTAAAATCAGTTTCTAGATCTTATGCAGCACAGATGAGTTAAACTCCAACAAGCTCAACAAGCTTCACTTTACACAACAAACCCAGCAGCTGCAGTCCAACATCGGCGCCAGTCAAACTGAATGTGACTCCTCTGATTTACTCCTCTGTAAACAGGAGGACACCCCCTGGTGGCGTATGCTGACTTCCTCCCGTCCTCCCTCCGCAGCCTGACTCTGTGTGTGGACCTTCAGCCCGAGGACCTGCAGGTCGTCTCCTTCAGAGCCCCCAACCTGAGGCACCTGCACCTGGAGCCATGGAGCTCCTCCTCCAAACTAGTCAGGCTCCTCCCACAGCTGTTCCCTGACCTCAGGACGCTGGCCATCAGGTGGGACGCTCAAACACCAGCCTCAGCAGCCAGTCCATATCAAATGTGTGCAGATTTTTGTCGATCGTCTGCTGACTTTGAAAAAAACACAATCTTGCAATTGCTGTGTTTATTAAGAAGAAATAAAATAAAAATCACATGTGAATGAGCCTGTAATTAAAAATCATATCAGCGACAGATGTAAACCGTTATATGAGATGTATTTATAATTCAATGCTCATCATTTATCAGCCAAACAGTGGAGGCGTTCGAGCAACAAGCCCCGCCTACTTGGGGGCAGCTACGTATGCGGCGTTTTGGGGAAATTAGAATCGCCAATTTCACAGAAGAGTTATGACGCACTAATGTGTATGAACTATGTGATGCTAGAGCTCTGATGGAAGCAGCTGCACATTGTCCACAATAAAAACAGAAATAAACCAAGATCCAAATGAGACGTTTCCATTAAGAAAGTGAATACGTTTGTTCACACCATTCTACCACTTCCTGACGCCGTCTTTGTCGTTTTCACCAGCAGTAACATCCAACTGTTGATCACGTGACTCCTGTGATGCAAAATGTTTCCATTGCAGTTTTGCAAAATACATCTGTTTCTATACGGCCAGAAAACCACCTCATCCTAAAAGTAACAACTTTTTATTTAAAAAAAAAAACGTGAATTATTATTTTTTTTAAATTATGTTTCCATTAAGCAAATTTATTCTCGTAATTTTAATTTGTGCAATTTTAGGGTTAATGGAAACGCAGCTGCAGAGCTCTTTGGTTGCCATAGTAACCTGCGGTCTATCCGTCTTTGCCCTCAGACATCATCACGTGTCCGATGAAGACTTCCTGGGTCTCCATCAGCTCCAGCATCTCAACACTCTGGAAGTCATGGATTCCTTTTACAGGCCAGATCCTAAAGATCCCAGCAGGGTCATCTACAAGCCAAGTCCTCGTCTGCTTCAGCTGATCTCTGACCTGCAGAAACTGACCAATCACAAAGTCAGAGTCCTCACCAGTTCACACATAGACCTGCTCCCTTGTGGCTGTGTCTGACTGGAGGCCAGGGCCAACAGCTCCACTAAAACCCCTCTGACTGTCCAGGGACCAATCAGGGCCAGGTGCAGTCCTCATTCTTGGGATTCTGATTGGCTGTGAGGTGGGCAGGTTCTCATGGTGCTGATGTTGTGGCTCTGCCCCCCTGTGGTCTTCTCTGGTACTGTCCACTCTCAGCTTAGAGTGGGTTTGACATTCTTTACTTTGTGAAGGACATGCGGTTTATTCTTTAGTGTGCAGTGAAAAAGGATTTCCTTCAGTTTTTGCTTTTTTGTCACATTTTTAAATGAATTTCATCATGACACAAAGATGACCTCTGGTGACCTGTCCAGGTTGTAGCCCTGCCTCTGCTGGTGACTGTTAGAGATGGAACTGCTTTCAAACCATGGTTTCATTTATTAAGGGAAAACACCTGATCTTATGTGAAGGCATTTGAGAACACAAACAGCTTGTTTATGGTCATACCACTGAATTTCAATTGGATCCAAGTCTAGACATTCCTAAACCTTAATTTTTGTGATTCATTCAGAGATGGACTTGCTGGTACGATTCAGATGCCTGTCCAATCTGTTGAAACTTAAAGGGGCAGAATTAGGCATTTTCCTGCCACATGGTGACATTGCATAGTAACTATGTTGCCATCAGTTGTTGTAAAAATGCTGCATATATCAAATATGTCTTGAAAGAAATCCGACTTCCCAGTTGAACACTTTGAAATTGGGCCTCTGTCTCTTTAGGAAGCTCCTACTCTTTCAATCCAACCCTTGACCTTCATCACATGGTTTCTCTGTTAAGCTGTTAACAGCCATTTTTACCAGCACTGCACTGAGTAGCAGTGACTATGATGAGCTCAGCAGACCCCAGTTCCACCAGGTGTTTGCTAATTGCTGCTGCTGCTAGTCTGTAGGAGCTGAGTGGAAACGGGGGTATGCTCGTTTAAGCATTTAACCCTCCACCAATGGTTGCCATGGGAGATTCAAGGATTCCTCAAACATGCATGAAAGCATCAAGGCATGATGAGGGAAAAACATTGCAATATGATGTAAAGCTAAAAAAAAGTTGATTGTACAAAACACTGCCCCTTTAAGAAAGGAAGATGCTGCTCTGCAGTGGCAGCTTTGGCCTTGAAACTGAAAATGACAGCCTGGAGAGGCTGTCATTTCGATCCGCTCTCTCCCTTGTTGTTGAAAACCCTCTAAAACCAATTCCTTCAAAACAGAGTGGGTCTAAATTCATCCATAACCAGTTATCGTTGTGGATGATTACCAGTTATCACAAACACTTGATGGTAGCTATTGGTGATCAGGCCTGGTGGAGCTAGCAGGGCCTGCTGGCTCTGGATGGTTTTGATTCCCTTGATAAATGTGATCATCAGGTGGAAGCCGCTTCCTGTATTCACTCGGTTATCTTTGATATGAAAATGCAAAAGCAGAGGAAATGTGAAAGGTGGCAGACTTGGTGAGGCAGCTGTGCAGTGCTGAGGCTGGTTGTCCCTGTTGCTCAGTGACCGTCTGCATCTCTGATTGGAATTCACTATTTTTATGCCTTATTGATAGTTTTTTTACATTTTGGATTCACGTTAATGTGCATTTAAAGGCATCATTTTGAAATTAAAAATAAATCTAGCCAGGGGGCGTTTACTGTTTACCTCTTAACACATCACACACTAAAAACAAGCAGCTCTCTAGAAGATGTCTGTTTTATACAATGTGCCAAAGAAACCTGCTAGTGCCTGAAGTTTTATATTACACTTTGTTAATGAAGAACCTTTATGTATTGAGTGATTGTTTTTGTTGAAGTTTGATTTCAGTTCTGTACATTTATTTTGAAGGGTGCACTGGTTGCAGTGTTTGGCTGATCACCGATATTTAAAGGGCGTGGCCTGCCGGTTTGGCCCATACTGATTGTTTTGTCTGGTTTTCGAAGGAAGGTCAGGTCCGTTTCCTCACACATCGATCTGCTGAAGGAAATTGGAGCTGATGCATCTGTATTCACCAGGTTTGGGTTTTTTTTTTCTTTTTTTTGGCTTCTGTTGAAACCCTTCCCAGGAATAACCACCATTGTTGAGTATTTTATTTTGAAAGTGTAACTGGTTGCAGTTAAGTTACCCCATTTAGAATGGAACTGTGGTATTTCATTTACTTTGAAAAAAGTTAAGTGTGTTTACTGGTTACTCCTCTCCAGGACAACCTCTGATAAAAAAAAAATCCAGTCATGTTGAATCTGTTTCACTGCAAAACCAAATCCATTAAAAAAATTCATTTCTTTTCTCCAGGGACGTGTTGACAGTCATCAGCTCAACCCTGATTTTAAACATTTTTTATTTTTTTTGCCTGGAGTTTAACTCGTCTTGTTATTGCTCTGCTGCTCTGATGTGAGTTAAAAGCTGAAAATTCAAGTATTGAGCATTTCCATATTAAGTTAATCTAATTAAATCAGAAGCAGCTCAGGTTCGGTTTCACTGCAGCAGAATCCAGATTAAGGAGAAGACATTACAAGTTTGACACCAGCAGGACAAATACAGAATACATCTTTATTTCAAAATAAAAAAGTTTAATATTTACAGATTGAAATAAATTGACAGATTTCATGAGCAAATGTGTTCTTTCACCTCCACGAACAGCGCAGGGCGTTTCCGTTTCCATGTCGACTACATGATGGTCTGTCCTGTGTGAGGACGGAAGGCAGAGAGAAAACCAGTACAGCTGCTGGAACCAGACCGAACCGGACCTCTGCACTGTTCTGATGCTAAGCTAACACCGTCCTCATGTCCAACAGTTCAGCTGCTGCAGCACATTGTGCTGAGATTCACTTCCAGTTGTCTGGCTGGAAGAACGAGGCACCGCTCACTCCGCCGGGTCGCTGTCCTTCTGTTTTTTCTTCTTCTTCTTGGGCTTCTCTGCGACCTGCAACACACATGCTTCAGTGAGTTCTGGTAAAAGGTTTTGTCCAGAAGCTGAGGAGGTCCACTCCAACTCACCGGCGTGTCGGGCTCCTCCTCGGTCTTTTCTGCCTCCGCTTCCTCCAATTTGGCTTTTTTCTCCTTTTTCTTCTTCTTCTTCTCTTTCTTTGCGTCCTCGGCAGACGGCGTGCTGGGCTGGGCCGCCTCACCGTCGCTCTCCGCCGACTCTCTCTTCCTCTGCAAGAGCGTGGCAACGGCAACTGATCAAGCTTCAGGAAAAATTAACTATGTGGTGCATTTGCTGTGTACAGACAGTTTTCTGCCTCAAACATGACAAGATATTTAAGATCACAAGAATAGTGAACAACCATCAATTTTTCAGAATCCACAGCCCTGCTCTGCACTTTGCTTCCAGGTCTGACCTCTGACCTGTGACAGAGGGTTAAAACTTCCTGTTGAAGTTTTAACCTTTAGCCCAAAGCTAACATTTAGCCGTGATGTTTGTAATGTCTAATGTGTGCATCCATCCACAAATGCCCTCCTTCCATCTAAAACCAACACCGAGTGGCTCAGTTTGAACATTTATAGGAGACATTTATTTTAAATATTTCAAATTCAATCCATTAATCAATTGTGGGAATTCAAGTAAAATTAGCAGTCCTGCATTTTTTCGTCCTAAAGTTACAATACATTTTCTGCAAAAATTAAAAACATTGCGTTTAAATGATGTTAACTCCCACCTGCAAGCACCACACATCAACCAACATAAGAATAGAGAATCTAAATTCTGATGTTAGCACTGCAGGTGGCCGTATTTCTGACTTCTACATCACTGCAGCCTGGCTCTAAATCGATGTCATGTTAATGTCCATGATCAATGATTAAATGTTAATTTAAGCTGCCTTCTGCTCACAGAGGCAGCTTGTTCTGATGGAGCAACTAGAGAACGTCTTTCTAATGGTGATCTCACCTTAGCCGAGGCGTCGCCTGATGCCGCCACACCGGAGGAGCTGCAGAGAAAACCACATGTTGACGTTAAACTGCCTCAGAGTCTGAAACAGCTGAGACTGTTCTCTGGTGGAGCAGGGCCCCCAGCTGCTGCTGGCCAGGGGCCAAGGCTCCAGGCAGAGAGTTCATGTAGCAGAGCGACTCCCTCAGAGAGCACGGCAGCTCAGAGAGGGATAACTCTCTGCAGTGAGCAGGGGCCACCAGCAGGGGCCAGCAGGGAGAGCAGGGTACCTGTAATCAACGTACTGGTCCTTCCAGTCCTGAGGCGTGCTGCCGTTGGGTTTACCATGTTTATCCAGGAGGCCCTTCTGAATCATCATCTTCTTCTGGCTCGCCTGGTTCACACAGCATCACACCAGAGGTTACACACACAGGCTTGTTTTTGAGTCTTATAGGGACTTTACATTGATTTCCAATTGTTTTCTACAGCTTAATCCTAACCATAACTAAAACACATCTAACCCAAACCAGCAGCTCCCTCATGGGGACCAGGGTTTAGAAATGGTTAGATGCAGTTACTTTGTGCAGTTTAGTGATATAACTCTCACTCCTTTCACTGACTGGTGTAATAAAAAACTTGTCACAAATGAGAATGTTTTTCGAGATCATTATCTTTTTTTGTGGGGTTATAAATCAGTAATGGTTCTGATCACTTTAATCATAAGAATAGGAATAAAAATATTGCGAACATTTCCAGACAGCCAAAAATAAACATTTCAATAAGTTACTTCAGCTTATATTTTAGAAAACAGATTTTACTTTTTTTTAAATTTGTTATATAAATTGTTCAAAATTTTTTTGTTTTCCCCTCCAACTGTCTGAGGTCTCTCTAGCGCCCCCTGGCGACCCTCACTTAGAAAAACACCATTAGACAACTGAAGCCGTTTCCTCTGTACCTTGGGCCCCAGGCCCCACTTCCTGGGGTAGGTGTCCCGCTCCATGATCACCCTCTTTATCTTGGCTACGACTCCATGGTCACAGGTGGAGATCACCGCTGTGGTCATCAGGGCCACAGCTGCAGGGAGAGGACAGTCTTTAGTCTGGTTACCGGTCAGTCTGATCCCATGGCGGGCCGACCGAGGAGCCATCAGGTAAGGGTGATAGATAGCAGGTCATCACGGCCCGGAAGCTGCTGCATCTACTCAGATCATCATGTGGCGTCGGCATGACAACCTGCTGTCCAACCCGCTCTCACCTGTGCAGATGGCCTCGCCCTTGGTTGTTATGACAACGATGTCCTGGTTGATCTCGATGCCGTCCTCATAGCGGAGCACGCCGGGCAGCATGATCTTGGCGCCGTAGCAGATGGCGTTGACCTGCAGATGGAGCCAGGTCATAGGTCACAACCACAGAACTGATCCAAACACCAGCAGGTTCAGAATGAAGTTCACGCTGCACTGTTATACTTTGATGTTTTTTTTTTATAGAAATAGTATCCAAGATACTAAATGTTTTATACAACCAAACTTTACAGTAGTTTAATACAAGACCCATTTTAGAGGAAACAATCTGATACTAACATCTGTCCTGGTGTTGAAAACAATTTCCAGATTGGGTATCTGACGATGTTCCAATCCACGAGGGCAGATCTATTCATGCTTTATTATTCATTTGACATTATATTTAGATTCATAATTGCTCTTTCGAGCCTTTTGGTTTGTTAGTTTATTTTAAAATTTTTGACCAAAATAGTCAATCTATTGCTTTTGTCTGAACAAAATGAAAGTTGTTTTTTCACGTTTGACCAGCTGGTGGCGCTGTTCACATGTTCTGTACTGGTGTAAATAAATGAGTAATTCGGTGCATTTATGTCTGTTTGAAACAAACGGTTTATGTCGTTTCAGCTGCTTTAAACCTCACATCGGTACCGGAAGTGAAAAAAGTAGATCGGTGCGTCTAATTGTTTTACGACATAAGGTGTTTTAGACGTCACTTATGGATCAACATGCTATGTTACTAATGTTATATTGTGTAACGGTTTTTGTAATGAATGTTTTTTTTTTATGTTGTGGATGCCAGGAAGAGTACAGATTGTCATGGTAACAGCTAGTGAGGATCCCAACAAACAAACAGGAACAGGAAGTTGAGCCCGTCTTCAGGGAGGAAGACTCACCGCGCTGTCCTTCATCACCAGCCGCTTGTGCGACACCAGCAGCTTCTCCAGAGGGAAGATGACTCTCCTCAGGTACGTCTCGTCCTTGTTGTGGTCAAACTGCCACTGGGCATCTAGAACATCGTGCATTGTCACCAGGTTGTCCTGCAAGCATACAGCCACACTGGACATGAGCGTTGTTGGCGGCGCTGAGCCTCGGCGGTCGGGATGCGCCGGCCGCCGTGTCTCCGCTGCTCTTCCTTCTTCCAAAGGCTAATTAACAACTCGGCACTGAACAGCAGAGCTGGACTCAACGCTTTGGACTTCTGGCCAGAACCAGAACTCCTCCTGACCTTCTCTCCCAGCACTCCGGAGCGGACCCGCCGCAGCTCCTGCATCTGCCCCCCGACGCCCAGCAGCAGCCCCAGGTGGACGCACAGGGTCCGGATGTAGGTCCCAGCCTCGCAGCTGACCCAGAAGATGCCTGTTGAAAAACAACAACAGATTCAAACGGAGGTGGATGTGTGAAGGCGGCTGCCGCAGCAGTCCGCATAGATCACTGGACTCCGGACGGCTCGAGGCTTCATCTGGACCAGGACCGGTTGGAATGAACCGGGGTAAGCAGCAGTTCCTCACCCAGCCTCCTCTCCGGGTCGTACTCAATCAGCTTGCTCTCGTAGATGGTCCGGACTCTCAGCTGACGTTTGACTGCGGCGATGAGCGGCGGACGCTGGAACAACGCTCCGGTCAGCGTCTCCAGGGCCTGCGGACGACCGGGCAGCAACCATCAACATCTTCTCTGACTGTGTTATATTTGCATTCAAACTGATTAAGTCTTCAGCTCGGTCTGATCACAGTGGAGGCTCACCCGGGCCAGAACGTGCTCACTCTCGATGGCGTTGTGCAGCCGGACGATTCCCACGTACTCCTTACCTGGAATCAGAGCAGGGTCATGACCTTCAGTGTGTTTTAAATGGAAACATTCTGTCATGTTTCACGTCTGTTTTACTGACTAACCAGATCTTCTGTTCTGTAAGATTTTGTTTTTGGAAAATCAGGATTTTTTTTCGTCCGCCCCACTAATGAACTCTTCGGATTCAGAGCGAAGAGTTCATTAGTGTTCAGATCGATGCCAGCGCACCGGGAGCGGCCATCTTGTTTGGCAAGCTTTTATTCACTTCGCCTTTTGAATTCAGGTCAACTCACAGAATGCTTATTGTCATAAAAGGCAGTTTATATTTTCTGTCATTTGGAATTACTTTAAAATAATAAAGTGAGGAAAAAAATTTATTGAAGTGAGTAAGTTGAAAAAAATGGGGATTTTAATCCTGAGCCATGCTCCCCGTGCCAACGACACGGCTGTTTGACGAGGCTCATGCAGACTAACAGTAACCACAGGCAGCTGATGAAGGGAACCCACCGGCGCTCTGCTGTGACTTGACCAATCGCGTGGCTCGGTCTATGCAGACGATCAGGCAGCCGGTGACCTTGGGGTCAAGCGTCCCGCTGTGACCAGTCTTCTCCACCCGCAGGATCCTCCGGATCCACGCCACCACCTCATGAGACGACGGGTTGGCCGGTTTGTCCAGGTTGATGAAGCCCGCCCTGGTGGAGCGAAGGCGCCGCAGTCAGAAGCGGGTCTGGGCCAGAACCGGCCCAGAAGGCTCAGGGTGACGCTGCAGTACCTAACATAGTCGGTGATGTTCCTCTTCAGAGGGTTGCTGCCGCACGGGATGGGCGTGTAATGAGCTGTGCGGATATTCAACTTGTGGAAATTCTGTAGGGGAAAACAGGCAATGTCTTTACCATTGATTCAGACAAACCGCTAAACGATTTGTTGAGAAAACAGCTGCAACTCTGATCTGTGCGTCTGCACACATCAGATCCTCCATATTAAAACTACATTATATTTTCATCAAGAACCCAGGAGTTCTGCCATGTTCACACTACAGACGCAGAACTTCCAGTGTCTAGTGATTCCGTCCAAGTTTTTATTTTTAGGGCCATAATTTGACTCAGAAAAGTTTTTTTCAATTCAAACTCTTTAATCTGTTAATAACATTTATTAAAAACTTCTCCAATGTTCCATCCTGGATCAAATTCCATCAGTTTATATTAAAACAAAAACAGGTTTGTCAAACCCTGTAACTTAAATGACCAATATGAGGTTAGCTTAGCTGCCTGTTTTTTTTTTCTTAAATAAAAACAAATAAAGGATTATTCAAGCAGTGGGTGAGCCAGCCTTCTACTGTGGCCCAGAGGACGATAATGTGATACGCAGCAACTGGCAAAATGTATAACATACATTTTAAAAAACATTTTGAGCGTTTTGAATCAATCCAAAACCTCCAGGACTAGGAATAGTGATTTTTCTCTCCATTCCTAGTTGACCCTACCACCACGTGGCAGTAATGCACCAAGTTGTTTCAATTAGAGCTTTTTCTGTCTGCAGCTTCCTGAACACCGTCTCAGCTCAGACAGTAAGTCAATCTACAGGTTCAGATGGCTGCTACATTGAAACACCTAAAGTCACACACAGCTGATTGACTTGCTTTATGAAGAAATTATTTAAATGTGATCAGAACAGGAAGTCGTCCTCGCCGCGGCCCCGTCCAGTCACACCCCGTGAGGTTGCTGGTTGTAATCCAGCAGAACGCTGGAAAAACCCCGCACCCCCGTGGAGCGGCCCCGCCCCAGAACGGGAGCAGGGGCAGCAACATGAAGGGGGCAGCAGCACTCAGAGAATGGATAAACCGCTTCATCATCTCACATGGTTCCGAAACATCAAATAAAAACTAAAATCCCCTCAATCAGCGCAGGAACACCTGGGGCCTGACCTTCAGTAAGAGGGGCCACTGTGACGTGTCCAGGGAGGGAGCGATGGACTCTGGCTGGATGAAGAAGTCTCCACTTTGCTGGATCTCCTAGGAAACACAAGCAGACTGTTCAGAAACAGTCAGGGGAGGGGCTCCGAAAACCTGAAGCTTCAAGTCAAGTTTTTCTACAAACCCCAACGGATTCGTCCAAAACTTTCTTCGACTTCTTCTTTTTCTTGACTGAAGCTAAAGAAAAAACAAACAGAAAATCTGGTTAAAATACTGAAAATGAGCCATCAGCCAGTTTTCCTGTTTATTCACATTCATTAAGAGCTGACAAATTTCAATTAGTCATATTTTCAAACAATGTTCATTTTTTAAAAAACAGTCTATATTGTTATAATTGAAGTTTATTTACTTCAAATTTTAGTCAATAGGTGTATTAATAAATTTAAGAAGTGCATTAATAAATTAAATTCAGTTACTGTGAGCAGTTTCGTGGTACTAATTACACTTCGTCATATGACTGATGTCCAGAGGAATCGCATTATAAATGGGGATGTTTAATATCGAGTTGTTACCGCTTTAAATTGAAAGTTTTAAGGACTCCTAGGAAATCCTGCTAACCTCAGCTTCTTCTTCGTGGGTTCTAGGCGGAGGCCCACGTGGTGTCTCCACGTGCTGGCAACACGTGGTGGCTAACGCTCCCAGCTAACAGGCCACTGAACATTCAACGCCGCACTGAAAGAGCTACTCCTTCTGAAGCGTCGCTTCCACAGCTCTGGTGGTTCCACAGAAACACAGCTGCGGGTTCTGCTCCAGGTTTATTCACCATTTTAATGCTGATCCGGTTTGTATTTTACAGCTCAATAACCACAGAAGATCAAACTACAGTAAAGTAACCCTCACTTTCAAAATAGCAATGCAATCAATTCCATATGATTGTTTTTTTTACAGTTTAGAGCGTTCTTGATCAAAATGACTCTCACCACGTGTTTCCTGTTCCACGCATTAACAGTTCACGCGCCTAAATCACGATTTATAAAAGCCGCCACGTTATTTCGTCACAGTGCGCTGTTCTAAATACCGAGATTTGGATGGGATTTGTTTTGCAGAATGGGGGCAAAAATAGCAACTATTAATCTAAACTGCTCTTCAGAGCAAATTCCCAAACCTGCTTTCCTCGCTCCAATAAAAGCAGCAAAATGACGCAGAGAGGCGCTTTTCTGGCAATAAAACCCCGCATTAAGGGGAGGCGTTAAAACATCATTATTTGACCGGGAGAAGAAGTAAAAACTGCCCCTGCCCCACAGTATGTGTTGCACACTCACCTTCTAGGTCCGCCATCTTCTCCGGAAAGAATGAACGTTCAACGAGCGAGGAGTAGAGAGCAGCTGCTTCTTCCTCTGTCATCCGCGAGCAGCGGAGGAACTACCGGGTACACTACTGCCCCCTGCAGGGATTCAGCGCAACCAATATCCGGATGTGCTTCAACAAAACAGAATAACGCTTCACTATTTCAGTCATTTTGTTCAAAAAATAAAGTCATGTATCATATTAACTTTTGTTTTGGTTAATTTTGATGAATATAAGCTGATGATTGTTTTTCAGAAAATTTGAATATGACATAAGACCACGCAGAAAGGATTTTCATTTATTGAGAGTGTACACACACACACTCTCAATAAATGTTATGTGAAATAGAATAATTACTCATTCATTTAAGGAAATATGGATGAAATTAACAGTTAATCCTTGTTGAAATATTTCAAAAGAAGTAAGACTGCTTTTCATAATAAGGTAGTAGATTTATGCCTTTCCAGATTTTTTGTAGTTTACTCTCCATAACAGTTGATATTGTTGTCTTTGATTGCTAATCGCCATAAAAGAAAGTGTAAGCCTCAAAAGGTCATTGCAAAAAAAGCTGGCTGCTCATAGAATATGCAAGCATATGAATGAAGGGAAAATTGATAAAACAAAAGACACAAACAACAATGATAACCTTGGGATGATCCAGAATGCTGCTGCTGGTGTCCTGACTGAAACCAGGAGGATGGAGCACATCACCCAACTCTAAAGTCCTTCCACTGAGAAAATATACTTTAAAATACTGATGTTAGTTTATAAATCACTGAACTGATTAAAGATCTGCTGTTGTTGTATCAACCTTCCAGACCCCTCAGGTCTTCTGGTTCTGGTCTGCTCTGCATCCAGAACCAGAACCAAACATGGAGAAGCAGCATTCAGCTTCTATACACCACAAATCTGGAACAAACTTCCAGAAAACTGCAAAACAACCGAAACACTGAGTTCCTTTAAATCCAGACTAAATCCCCCCCTGTTTAGAGCTGCTTTTGAACCATAATAAATTAAAAATTAACCAACATTTTTGATGTGTGTTGATGATTTTAACAATGACACTTGACAAAATGTAATGTCTGTTCCTGATTTCACAATTGTCAAGTGTTTGATGTGTTTATGATGTTTTTATGTGGTCATGATATAAAGCACTTTGAAATGCGCTATGCAAGCAAACTCGACTGATTGATTGATTAATCCAAAATGTTATTATGCATTGAAAAACATTCATCTTTGTGACACAAATGTGGAGACTGATGGTAAACCTGCAGAGCAGACAGCTGGAGGGGCATCAGCCTCCTGCAGTCAGTCAGAAACCACAACATGTGAGCAACGTTGTTGCTCTGTAATTTATATCAATAAATGTTGCTTGCAGCTGTCAGGTCAGCAGCAATCCTCCAGTGTTGTATCCTTTGTGCATTGCGTAGGCGGCTGTGAGAGACACAGTAGCTATGGTTACAAGGAGTCGGGATGGTGTGGAAATTTTCCTAGCTTTGTTTTTTTATTTTAAATGAAAAATTCTCTTTGCTAAAGACTTTCAGAAAATGCAAAAACTTCAGTTATTGTCAGCCTACTCAGGTATGAATCATAGGCACATCAAATGACATTGATTTGCATTTTTTTTTCTCTCTAAAACACACTGCCTGACTGCAATAAGAAGTAAAGTGAAGTAAAGTAGAAGGCATGCTGCAGGTTAGAATGACAGCAGGAGGTAATTTTATACAGGAAATCAATCGGCCATTTTGATCCTAAACATAACTCATGATATCAGGAAGCATCCTATTGAATTACATGCACATAAACATGGAGTTGTTTTAACTGATTCCGTTTTATTTTCATCTAAAACATAAAAACTCTTCCTGATATGTTAATGAAACCAGGAGACGACCAGAGACTGATTCAGGGCTGACGGACCCGTTAGCACAAGCAAAGTGGGGAATGTGGGTCTGAAGGTGCTGAAGGAGATAAAGGAAGCGCTGCAGAGTGTGTGTCTACGTGTCTGCATGCGTGTGGGGGTGTGCGTGTGTGTGCGCGTGGCGGGATGTTTATGTGAAGTGTTGAAGGGCACTCTCAAGGATTTTCAGTGTTTCCTGTAACACAACTATGATTTATTCCCTGTACCCCCGAGCTGACAGCCTGCGTGTGTGTGTGTGGGGGTGTGTGTGTGTTTGCAGATTCCGTTTTTTCTTTCTTCAACTGCACAGAAAAAAAAGAAGAAAGAAGGCAGAACAGAGCAGGCCTGCAGTTGTCTCCTTGTTCACTGGGCTCTTTGCATTTCTTTAACTTTAAATAACATTTTTCAATAACACAAACAGTCGGCACCTTATTTCCATTTATTCTCAATTCATTTGGCAACAATTTAAAAAAAAAAAGAGAGAAAAGGATCCCTTTTGTATTTCGTCTGATCTGAACTGGTTTTGCTCGGGTTCCTCAGATCTGTGGAGTGGATGGTTTCATATCAACTGGATTTCATTTCTCGGTGTTTGGAGGAAGGATGATGTCATGTTGAAGCATGTGGGAGGCAGGACAAAAGCAGCATGCTGCAGTCTTGTACTCATCTCCTTATTTGGTATCAGCCTCACCTCTTGCTGATCAAGCTTTTGTAGAGATAAAGTTTTGTGGCGCTTTGCAAAAGTATTCACACCCATTGAGATTTCTCACTTTTTTTTTCAGTTGGATTATGTGTGTGACAGATTAATGCAAACTGAGTCTTAATTGTGACAGAAAAGTATTTAATTTTCTGTTTCACAAATCAGGCTTAGAAATATGCGAGGTTGCATTCAGCAACCTGGGTAAATGCGGTGCAGATCCACCTTCTGCTTCATTTACAGTCTTATTGGGTTTGTCTCTAAAAGATTTCCACATCCTCAGACTGGAAGTCTTTATCAAAGTCAGACTGGATGGAGAGCAAATATAAACATCTGTTTTCATATCCCGTTACAGATTCTCAGTTGGATTTATATTTGGACTTTGACTAGGCCATTCTCATAAGTACTCTCTGTCTAAACCATTCTGTTGTTACTCTGGCTGTAAATTTGAAGTTGTCCTGTTAGAAGGGAAACCTCCACCTCAGTTTCAGGTCTTTAGTTTTCTCCCTCCTCTGTATTCAGCTCCATCTTCCTTCCCTGCTGAAGGGATGCATTCCAATAGCATGATGCTGCTACCACCATGTTTCAATGTCGATTTTCTTTTCTTTTCCAGATTGATGTGCACTGTTTGGGTTTGACCACAAGCAGTGTTTTGCATGTAGACCAAAAAAGTGTAAGTTTGTTCTAGTCTGACCATAGTTGGGCTTGAGAAACAATTTTGCTATTAGGTGAAACAGCAAGCAGCTGAAGTTAAACCAGTGTGATGAACTGAAAAGTAATCAGAGAGACAGCAGAATTAAATGAATAAGACAAAGACAAAAGGTAAAACCTAAGGATAAAACACAGGAAGGCAAAGCACAATGGCAGAACAGCAGAGTTCCTGGTGGTCTGTGGACATTTACTGCATGTAAACGACAGTTTACCTGCTTTGGCAAGCGCTCAAAGTGCGACACGTACAGTCAGCTTACCAAAGGATTGTGTTTAAAAATATTAATTGATAAGTCACTGAAAGAAAAGTCACTGAAAACAACAGCTGAAGATACCGGTGGGAAGATAACAACATGGACGCGGTAACATTTATCAGTTTCTTGGGGTGAGTTGCAGAACTTTTGCTTTTAGAAGTCTAGTACCATACAGAGCTGCCATCGGCACGTAGTTCTAGATCTGCCTGGCCTGGGGCTGCACTGCTGCGGCTGTGCTGAGTATGATATCATGGTGATGAGGTGCCGAGCAGCGCTGCGCCCCACACTGATTAACTGCATCTCAGCACCTAAAATAAAAGAATGTACTTTTCTTAATCTTTATATATATATATATATATATATATATGTATATATAAGTAGAATCATGGTGACTGTGTCTCTGTCAGCAATGTTCCATGGAAACAAATAGATTCATTTTGTTCCCACAGCCTTTTATCCACCTCTGCCTTCCAAACAGAATGTGCTCTGTGGTGAAGTGGGATGAGCTGAACTCTTACTGAACTGTACGAACATCTGTCTCATGAATTGTGGTCTCAGTAATTATAGGTATCAGTCATATCTTGGAAAATGCAGCCAGACAGAAAGTATTAAAGAGCCTCAGTATTTCCTGCAACTGGAGCAAGAGACACTGAAATCATCGTATGAAATCAGATTTCATGAAAAAGTATCGGAAACACACAACCGTTGTTAGGTTATTATTAAGGTGCAGTGAAAGAGGATCTACTGTACCTAAGTATATAGCGGTTTCAGCTGAATTCAGAAGACATCAGAAAGAGTGCCACACATACACACGCAATTGTGAAATGCACATTTAATAAAGGGTCAAGCACCATTATTGGCATACATGTACATTAAATACATATATTGGTAACAGTCGTTCATTTCTCCAGCTGTCGATGGAGAAACATTCCTACAATCAGCTACTGACTGAAGGTTTCTTTGTTGGCGTGACATTTAAATACAAATAACTTCAACACCAGAAAAAATATCCGCAAAGAAAACTTGAAACAGAAAGGCAGCTTGTGACATTAATAAGAGCAATCCTGGCTTTTCATTTCTTTTTTTTAAAAAAAGGCATGTAGACCCTGATGATGAGGCTAAATCCAGTTCAGGGCCGGTCCAAAGCTGTACGAGGCCTGAAACTAAATTTTATGTGGGGGCCTTCTTCCTGTTAAACCCAACATCCGCCATCAAACAGTGCTTTTTGCACCTGCAAAATTGCAGAATTTAAGCTATTTTGAAGCTTTTATCTACTCTGAAATATTAGCTCAGATTTAATTGAATGCTTATTCTCAATAAGCTAATAAGAATTTTGTAGATCTGATCTGATCTCTGGGAAAATTATGCATTCTTGAAGGGTCTCTGATGAATTAGGGGCCCTAACCAGGAGCCCCTAATTGCTTCAGAAGCAAAGCATGGTTTAACCATCCTCCCACTGCCAAGGTGATAGTTAATGTATTGCCATTTCACAACTCATGTCCAAAACTATAAACATACTAAAGGCAAAGACAGTTGTTGCCGTACTAATAAGAGTAAGAACTGAGTTCAGTCATCACAGGAAGTGGACACTTTCCCAGAGACGTTCACTTATCATTTATCATGTTCAATTTCAGCTGCGTTCAATGCAGTAAAACCAAGCTGGAACAAAACTCCATCTGGTCTTTGCATTTAATGGCTTTCAGTCAACAAAGACCTTTTTTTTGTACAGCAAATATCCACCCATCCATTTTCCTGCAGCCTTGTCCCTTACTGGGGTCGGGAGGGTTGCTGGTGCCTATCTCCAGCTATCGTTTCGGGCGAGAGGCGGGGTCACCCTGGACAGGTCGCCAGTCTGTCGCAGGGCAACACAGAGACACATTCACACCTAGGGACAATTTAGAGAGGCCAATTAACCTGACAGTCATGTTTTTGGACTGAGGGAGGAAGCCGGAGTACCCGGGGAGAACCCACGCATGCACAGGGAGAACATGCAAATTCCATGTAGAAAGACCGGGGCCGGGAATCGAACCCAGAACCTTCCTGCTGCAAGGCAACAGCTCTACCAGCTGCGCCACTGGGCAGCCTACAGCAAATATATTAGGCATAAATAGCTTTAAAAATATGTGAAAACAGCATAGCTGCAAAAAATACAATTACAGAAGTTTGAGCCAAACAGAAACAGTCAGTAAATAAAGAATACAAAACATGGCTATGAGCAAATATGTTAACAGCACGTCCTGTCCACTGATGGCTTACTTCAAAGTGCAGGATATATATATATATATATATAAAAAACACATTGCTTTTACAAAACTGGACCTCAGGCCTGGAGCCAAATGCAGCTAATGCACGAGCAGAAAGAAACAAGTTTTAGCAAATGAAATGGCTTCAAAACAAACCTTTAAGAAATTCTTTTTCTCCCAAGCTGCATTGCTTTTAAAAACCCAGGAGTCTTTGTGATGAATTTGTAACACTGAATACGGCAGAACGTTTCATATTTTACCACTAAGCTTCAAGACGAAAAAAAAAAAAACACAAGAAATTGAATAGCACTCACATCCCCTGAAGCCAAAATGGCCTCCCTTTTTACATTCAGGATAATAGTTGCATTACGCCAGCTTCCTGTCCACACACACACAGAAAACATCTGCAGTTATCTGACTTGACCTGCACTGAGGAAATGAAGTGGTTTGAGTTCAGTGCCATGAGGAGCTCCAGTCATAAACCTTTGCAGGCTTTATTCCAGCTTTTATTTTGTAGGAGGAAAAAAAATCTGATTAGTTTTATTCACAAAAAAATATTTTTATTTTGCAGCTCACATTGGTACCTCTGGGAAACACGTCTGAATTAGGTCACCCTGCTGACTTCAGTGGCACATATTATTATTGGAGGAAGAAAATTTGGAATCCATCCATCAATCCCATATGGCTGGTCATTCTAGGAGAGGATGTCTGAGTGAAGAGAGGGGAGGTCGAGGGGTTTGTTTCGGCTGTCTGGTTTCAATTCTTACTTCTTTCCCTTTTTTACTACAAAGTAAAAATATCGATTGAACATCCTCTAAGACCGTAAAAGGAACTGATCCTTATTTTACAGCTTTTCCTACATGGCAGTGCTCTGCTGTGGGAGATCAGAAAGCAACAGCAGATGCAGCCAGAGCAGACGACAGCCTGGCTCCAGACAAGTTTAACCGGGGGTGGGGGGAATCTATGTAGTTGAACATAGACAACAACATCAGTAGCCTACAGGCTACTTGTTAATAAGTTTAAGGTGCTGTATTGGTATTAGCTAGTCATGTTTTAGCTAACATTATCCATTACCTAATATTATCCAACAGCTTTACTCAACTCAGTCGGTTAGTTTGGGGGAAAAACTGCAAAGTTCTTTGCGTTTTGCTGGTTTGCTGCCATGATTCTAACACACCTGAGCAGCTCTGCACAGCAGCAGCAGGTCTCCATCGCTGCTGCACAGATAATGACAAAGTGTCATTTACCAAATAATTCAAATTTGGCACTTTTAATGTAACTTTTAAAGCAACTTTGCATTAAAAGTGCCATTATTTACCCAATGACACTTCATGACAACAGTTATAGACATTCATAACCATTCCTTCATGTTTATTACAGATGTTACTTCATGTTGATGACAGTGCCATAAACATGACACTGTCATGTTTATTTGCACTCCCCTTCAAAAAAACGGATTCTGATCAGTGTTTTGTGTTGTCTGAAAGATGAAACCAGATGTTTACACTGTGTGAACATACGTCCCTGTGTGACATGAAGTCAAATTTAAAAAGAAAAGGTCAGATGGGATCAAAATAAATACTTCTATTTGCTAAATGTCAGAATAGCGACAGAAGATTTTGTGAAGCTTTTAACTTCATACTATGTGAAGTTCACATAGACTAAAATGATTACATTTCTAAACAAGCGGCAGGAGCTTAGATGATGATATCATGTCTTCGTGAGATTCTGTTGAATTATGTTAAATGCAGGCACACATGTGGATGTCATTTAAGGCAACACCTCAAACATATTGCTCAGCTTAGATCACGGAAAAATGAAAAAAAAAAAATCATCCAAACATCAGGAAGAACATTTTGGATGAGACGACTGAATGTTCCACGCTCATCTGCTCAAACAATCACGTATGAGAACAAACAGCATGAGAATGTCCGACAATCAACCCCTCCTGTGTCAAAGAGAGGTGAGTCGCACAAATCAACCCCAGAAGAAAAACTGAACCCTGTGAAGCTGCTGAAGCTGGACAATGATGCTGAGTGTCATCATCCACATTGAAATGAGTTCTGTACCGACACAGACAGGCCACTCAGAGAGGAAGAAGCCATTACTCCAAAAGTAATGTGAAAATCTGATTACAGCTCTGAGATAAAGAGCTTCATTTTTGGAGACGTGGTCTGCGGTGGTTTGATGAAACTAAAACCAACGCATGTGGCCATAATGACCATCAATACATTGGGATACAGAAGGCACAAATGAGTTTTCCAGATGGACAGTAACCCTAAGCACCTGGCCAACTTAGTTACAAAGTGGCTTAAAGATTCTCTCTCAGTTATGCTTTTCACAACAGTATAAATAAACAGGAACTAATAAACATATTTATGACATTTTGATGGTACGTTGAAAAGTCATTCTTAAATTGCATTTCGAGTCGAATGGTAACATTGAAGGAACAGTGAGATGGTGATTTATTCATTAATATCCAGCAAAGCTAAATAAATTTTTTTGTTTAATTTCTATGTTTGTTTTGTTGGAAATATGCCAAAATGTAGCACTGTTGAGCTTTGTGGGAACAAGTCAGAATAATGTGATCCATTAGTGTAAATACTTGGATTCATCTGTGTTCGGTTGAGCTGACCTGCATTTCTAAGTAAGGCTTCTTTAGTCTCTGGACTTCAGGAGGACATTTTAGTACCATTTGTCAAAATGTTGACCAGGTCATATTGCAAATTTAGAAACCTAGATTGAATATGTTTAAATGTTTGCCAGTTACGTTTCTTTTTATAATGACAAAAGAAGAAGTTTAGAAAGCAAGTTTCATCAGAATTGTTCTTTTCAGGAGAAAACTTTCACAAAGATGGAGGTTTGGTTTGGGTTCTTTCATTAGTCTGAAGAGGACTGAGATGATAGACATGTCAGGTGTTGAATCGATGCTTCCCTTAGCTTGGCATGTTGTGTACCTTCTGTCTTACCTCTATTTTTCTACCACTTGGTTACCCAGTTACTTTCAAGTGAAAGTAACTGGGTAAGACAACCAGCAGGTCTGGTTCTGGTTTGGTGTGGGAGGTCACACTGTGGTCATGAGTTTGAGTGAACCCGACCTGAATCTGAGGATCTTCCTCTTCAGGTTGTAAGATGCCTTAATCTTAACGAAGGTCTTAGTCTGAGCTGGATCCATTTCCAGTTTCCCTACTGTGACCCGAGCCATCCTCAGCTGCCCCCTGCGCCTGCCTGTCCTGCCAGCCCCACCCCCTCCAGGGCCTCCTCCTACACTCTCCTCAGTGTCCGTGGTGGTAGTGTTCTCTTCCACATATTCCTCCTCACTAGATTCGCTGTCCCCAAAGCAGTTTGTGGTGTAGTTGGACCTGTCGTCCTCACTGGTGTCCACAATGGTGGAATGAAAGAGTGAGACGCACTCAGCCGAATACTCGGAGTCACTCCTTGCAACGTTGGAGTTCGGGCTACACTGCTGCCCCCCAGCGGTGGGGTATGTTTTGGCTGCAGAGTTTCTGAGTACCTTCTTTCTCTGCCGCCACTGGCCATGTTTGTTCGCGCTGTCGCACGGTACCTCCATGATGGCATGCAAGGGCCGGTAATCATTCCGTTTGTACTTTGGCTTGGCCACAACGATGACCTGTTCGTGTCCATGGGGATGATGGGAATGGTAGTTTCCATGGTAATGCTGCTTTAATACTCCTGATCTCACGTTGATTTGTGTTGACCTTGCTTGCTTGTCTGGGACTCCAGCTAACAGACTGGATGCAGGGATGCTTTTCAAGCCTGATGAGGTTCCTTTGTTAGACACCTTGACATGGTTGGAGCTTCCATCGTCTACTTGAAGAACCCTGTTAGGGTCAAGGCAGAACTTATCTTTTTTCTCTGAAGGCACCTCCTTACGTTCAGAAGCCAACGTGGTGGATGTTCTATTGGTGCTCTTTACTTTGGAAAGCTTAACGTTCCTGCTGTTGCCTTTGCGGTGTTTACCGTTATGCTGCTTGGCCAGGTTGCCATTCACCACATGACTTCTTCTTACTACTCTTATGCCTTCCTCTCGCTTCTGAGCAAAAGGTTCTGAACTGGAGTGGACCAGCTCTGACTTGTTCTCCTTTGATGGGCCGTTCTGCAGAGGCTTGGAGAGCGTCTTGGAAGCAACAGTCTGTGTCTTAGCTGTTGGAACTGATTTGACGATCTGCTCTTGGTCAACAGGGTAACATGGCTGACCCGTCTCTTTGTCTGAGGAGTTACATTTTGGACTTCTCTGAACTGTGTTATCTGTAAGAAGAATTGGGACAGAAGCACCTGAGAGTGAAAGGGACCCTTTGCATGTCTTGCTAATGAGTGTCTTTGTGCTGGTGTTCTTGACCCGACTGGGGACAGAACAGTTGTTTGAGTCACCTTTGTTGATCGTGGAGCTGATTTGCATGATGTCTGTATCATCAGGGGAAACTCTCTGGGTGCCTTTCTCTTCATTTTTGCTTTCTAAAGAGCTTTGCCTCAGAGGAGATGAGATAGTCATGACTTCTGCTGAAGTTTCTCCAGCAGGGAACACAGATTTCAGAGTTCCAGCACCAGAACAGGGACCACATACTTGTCTCAAACAGAGACTGGGCTGACGGGCGATGCTCTTTAGAGGCTCTGTGCTGATGTTTGTCCTGGGTCTGTTGGCCCTGATGGGCTGGGCCCTCCGCTGCAGCAGACCAAAGATGTATTTCTCCAGGTGTTTACTGGCATGAGCTTGGAAACTGAAGGCTTGAGGTCTAAGAGACCCTGAAACAGAACCGAGTACGGAGGAGGTTTCTGTTTTGAGACATTCATCTCTGCTCTGGCCTCCATCACCAGAAACCTGCAGAAGCGCAGAGCCTTGGACGGCTGCAGAGTGTGATGGGCTTTTATAGTTGCAAATGTCGCTTGCATTTCTGGGGAAAAAATTGCAGAGATTTTTCGACGGGGAGTCGGTGGGAGTCAGTGACGTAGCGTCCAGAGAAGCCTGCTGAGGAGCTGAGAGCGAGCGGCGGACAACGCCAGCGGAACCCAAGTCGTCATAAAATCCCCCAACCATCACGTCATACTCCAAACAGCTGGCCAGCTCCTCTGGAAACAGAAAGAATTCCAGTTTATTCATTCAGAACATGAAGAAGGCCGAATCAAAGACAGCTGCAAGTTATTCACCGTCACAGCATGGCGTGTGTGATGGTGAACGTCAACACGCTCAGCGGCTGAGAACTATTGAACCCAGTGTCAAACACAGACACAGTCTAACTTATTGTGAGTTTATTTCATGCTGCTGAACTGCTGAGTGCCAACAGCTTGCAGGAAGTAGGGTCTAATGGTCCGCTGAGTGAGGCTGAGTGAGGTTCCTCTCTGTTTGGTTAGGCTGCAGATTGAACACTCAGGCATTAGTAAGTGGAAAATTCCTTTCAGTGGAGACAGAGTGCTGGAAATATTAACCCTGTGTGTGCACTCCATTCTCTTCATGCATGTCAGAGTTTATGTCTGAAAGTACCTCGCTCATTACAGCATGATGTACATGCTGTTCTTGGATCAATTCACTATTATTCAATGATTAAAAAATGTGACATTAATTGATATAAATTAATGTCTTATAACAGTTTCTTGCATCTTGTAATGAATATTCAAATATGAAAAGAAAATGTTGATAAAATGTTAACTGGTCAAATGATCAATTCGGGGTACGATTTATATTCCTAACCCAAGAATAATGCAGACTAGATGCTTTCACTGGCAGAATGTTTGTTTCAGAGAAACTTGGACTGTGCAGGTTATGAGGTGATCAGCGGGGTGAACTTGCAAACCCTTCTGATTTAATAATTTGCTCCTTACTTATTGTCCTGCACTTTAAAAACTGTATTTGCGGTGTTAACTCTCCTCCTCCATCCCCCACTACGAGTTGTTCTCTGTAGCGTTACAACTTTTCATAGAAATACATTTGTCTGCCTGACTTTATACATTCTGCACAAAGCGGTTGTGGCAACACTAATAATTCTACATGTGTTCATGCATTTCAGTCTGCTATATATTTATTTGTGAGCATTCAGTGACAGACTGCTGCATCCTATCTGCACAAAGGAGCGATATGGTAGACCCTTCCTGCCATCAGCTGTTAAACTCTAGAACCATCCTTCCACTTTGAGGTCTGACAGCAGAACAGCGTTTAAAGTCTCAAAAGCCTGAGCTGTCTAAACAGAAGGTGTTATTCCACGGTCAGAGTTCCAGCTGAGAGCAGCTCCTCCTGCACCATGTTATAAAGACTCCTCATCTGAAGCTTGTTTTCCAGGTGCAGCCTGAGGGTGCAGGAGGTTAACATCCGCAGATCAGCAGGGAGGCTGGAAGTTTTCAAAATCTCATATTCTGCCATGAGCTTCAGTGAATTTTATAGGGATTTCACACTCAACCCTCCTCTTCCTGTTAGTGTGTGTGGTTAGGAGAGGAGAGTGGCGGCGTACTCAGGGATGATGATAACGCTGATTTTTGCTGACTGTGTGATGAGTCTGTCCTGTTTTTCTGGGACTGACATAGACTTCCTGTTCAAACTGAGTCAGAGTACCTGTCGACAGGAAGTATCCTTCACCGTCGGCGGTCGAACAGAAGCACTCGCTGAAGACTGAATGAGACGAGTTGGAGAGTGAGCCAGAGGCCCCGTCACTCAGTTCATAGAACCCTGGTGGAGAGAACAGGTCAAAGATCATAATCTGCTCTGAACTGACAGGAGGACACAGCACTGTCTTCATCAGCCATGTGGTGAAGATAGATATTCTAACATTTCATCTGTTGAAGGTCTATCTTCAACCTTCACTATCAGCTTCTGCTGGTTAAAGTTTATATTCCAGGCTGAGATACAATTGTATTCTGGGCCTTACAAGGGCAGAACACAGGGCCCTGCGATTTTGGGGGCTCCAAAGATTATTTTTCCTGCATGTTTTGCAGATATTGGACTCTATATGTAAAATTAGCATGGGTAAACTGTGTTAATATTTTCGGACTTTTAAAACACTAGTCGAGTACGTGAAATTATATTATATCTTTTCAGGAACAAAATGGAGCCACCGCACAGGGCACATACTCATTCATATCCGCTGGTCTGCTTATAAATGTACCATGATTTGCATTAGTAAAATGCTTCTCTTTTGAGAAGAAAAAAATCTGAAAAAGTAATGAATATTAAATGTAGTAGTAATGTAGTGATGTCAGAATTTGACCGTTTTTTCCCTCAAAAAATTAACTGAAATTATTCAGAATTTCCAAATCAGATTTGATGACAAAGCAAAAATATTTCTCTGTCTTCATAATTCTTGAACATATCATTACCATCACAGTTGCCTTATTGGAAATATTTTGTTTTCAAAATGCAGTGGAAAAAGAACGAATCCTTCTGGGTTTTTGTCTGGTTCCTTCCTGAAATCCAAACGGTTTTGTATTTGGGCCTGTCACAGTAAACTCAATCATCTTCATTTGCTTGATTCATCGTTTTTCTCTTTTCTCTCTCTTTTTACTAAAACTGATCTCCAGTCTGGTGCTTTGGTTTCAATTGTCCCCTTTTTGAAAGACAATTTTGTCTACAGAGACTTCAGAGTTAATTTTATTTGTTGTTTCTGTTATTTTGCTTGTTTATTTTGGATATTTAAAATGTCTTCCTGTTAATCAAAATGTAAAGTTCATTGAACTTTGAGACTGTGTTCTTGCATTATTCTTCCATTGTTACTATCGTATTAGTTGGAAGTTGTCTCAAAACAACAATATTATCGTTTATCGCAATAAATTCTGGGACAATTTATCATCTGGCTAAATGTGTTATCGTGACAGGCCTGTCCATGATCATGAGAGTGTTGAAGATTCTTTGGGGTTCTACCTGAGCTGGGCCGGCTGTCTGTCTCCAGCTGGTCATGTGATGGCTCCGGTTCCAGTCGCAGCTCGTTGATCTGCTGGTCCAGCTCATGTAACTCGCTGATGACTCCAGCGTCTCTCCTTAGACAGCTCTGAGACACAAACACACGGGATCCGTCATCCCTTCTTTTTAAGCAACCATTAGCATGAAAATCAGGTTCAATGGAAAATATTTTGATCATTTCCATGTCTAAAATTTGGAAAAAGGGTAAAAAACAAAAACAAACCTAAGGTGGCTAAACACACAGATTAAGGTTGAGTTTACACTGAACACTGACTCGTTTGAGTTTCTAACAAACAGATAAAAACATAATCTAATCGAAAGTGAAGTAAATCAGATTTAAAGATGTCTAAATTGACTTTATGACCCATCACAAAATCCTGGAGGAACAGCTATTTATTGCCATTTTAACAATTTAATTGGATTTATTAATATATTCTGGAACAACTGGCCCTTTAAGAACATTCAGATTTTTGAGATGGCCTAAAATGACAATGAGTTTGACACCAAGGAGACCCAGCTTCCTACAAACACTTGGATGCAGAATGAATCTGCAGCTCTGCAGAGTGCGAACCGTCCATTGTTTTATCTTTCCACTGTAGAAAGGTCTTTGCATATCTGCTGATTTTTGTGCAAGAAACATTTAACAATTTGTAAAAAGGTGAAAATCCGGATGAAACAACCTTATCGATTTACTTTGTAATGTTTGAGTTGTAAAGTTTCTTTGCACATATTTACATTCCATACTTGAGCATGGCTTACAACACATGTTGGACTTTAACGGGGTGAATGTCTCTCTATGTGGACCCAGACAAAGACAGATACATTGGACTGCAGATAAACTCTTAACAAACTGCTCATGTGAACGTCTCGCTAACTCAGCTGCAAAGTCAATGTTTTTTAATTGACTGTTGCATTCCTGAGTGGCTCATTCTGGCAAAAACAAAACAAGACAAAGCCTGACGATAATGTCCTGCTAAATCTGCCCTACATTGTGCAGTGAGGCTGGTCCACACACACACTCACACACACACAGACTCAGACACACAGTCTGGAGCGGCCCCGCCCCGCCGCTGTGGGATGGAAAACATGTGGGCTATGCAGCTCTGCTTGCAGGTCATGTGCCAAATTCCTACAACTGAGCTGCTGCGGAGAAACTGAAGCACACAGCTGCTGGTTGATCACCGACCCGCCATCATTAATAGCAGCAGGTCTCTATGGAAACGACCTCAAATCTGAGAGATTATTGGAGTGCGACAGTCCGTAGGAACTTGAGCTGCTCTGAGGTTCTCAGCTAAAGGTTCAGGTTGTGAATGCGTTACGCTGGTGAGAGTCAGCACACACAGCCAAACCAGCACTGAAGCACGAGTCTCAGGCTCCGCCCACCGTCACAGCATCTGATTCAATACCCTGTGAGAACCTGCTTGAGTCCGCTGAGGACTGGAGGAAAAACGATCGGAGAAACTGCTGCTTCTGTGGAACAGCAACTCACACTGAGCGCAGCGCAGAGCTCAGAATCCAAACGGGTTAATCCTACACTCAGACTTCAAAACTTATCTGCAGAAGGTATTGCTGAACTGTGATATAGAAAGAAAAGGGATTGTTGTCATGTAAGAGTTGCTAATAACAAAATATATCTAGATAGTGGTGTGCATTGAAACTCAGCCTGATTTACTCTGATACACATAAAATCTAGAGCAAGTGATCGCCTTGTGAAATCTCCTAATTAGATGTAGACCTGGAGCATTTGAACAAATGATTATGCTTTGATCTGTACCAGCTCTGACTGCATGCTGAGGGTGAACCTCCAGCCCAGTTTCCTCTGGTCAGATTCTGCGGGTGGACAGCCTTTCCTGCTGCTCTCCATGTCCAGATGATGGACTGATCAAAGCTCGGGGATGTTGCTCTAGATCCTAACCCCGCTTTAAATGTCTTCAGGACTTTCTCTCTGACCTGCTGCTGGGCTTCTGAGTCTCCATGACGCTGCTTGTTTTCTAACAAACCTCTGAGGCTGGAAGCGTAACAGCTGCATCTAGATTTAGATAAAATTACCCGTAAATGAAGTCTAACTACTAATCAGTGGATCTGTGGCGTGACGTGAACATCGCTCTCCATCCAATCTGACCAAGCTTAAGCTATTTTGCAAAGAATAACCCAGACGTTTAAAGCTGGACGTTTCAGCTACAACTGGAGCAAAAGGCAGCGTACTGACTCAGAGGGACTGAATATAAGTGCACACCACACTTTTAAGATTTTTATTTGGAAACAAAATTGGTCAGTTCCTTTCAGCCATAATTTGGTGCTTCTCTATGTTGGTCTGTGACATGAAGATCCAATTAAATATGTTGAGGTTTGTGGTTGCACTGCCAAAATACACAAAAATTCATGAGGTACTAATAGTGCAAGGTGCTGTGCTCTTTTCACCAGTTTTCAGTAGTGATGTGCCGATTCTAATATTAACATGTATAAAATATGAACATAGAAAATATGAACATATAATATCAGTTCTGAAGATGAAAACGATATGAATGTAGTCTCATCCATGCTGAGCTGAACTGGCTGTGCTCTGACAACAGGACTCACTGCGGGCATCATGAGGGACACACTTTATAATTGGGAAAGAAAACGGCAACCAGTCTGCATGATCCTGCTGCTGCTGCTGAACTCGTGATTCCTCCAGCAACAACAACAACAAGGCGTTATCTACGCAGCTCACCGAGAACAGAGGCGCTGATACATGTCAGAGAAGATGACTCTGCTCTACTGAAAACGTTACAGGAGTAACTTTTAACTCTGCACAGGATTTGCTCAGTCCCTAGATATCCTGGAAAAACAGCAGAAAAACACATTCACATTTTCTGACAAGAGTTTTTTGAAGTTTTCTTTGCATTAATGGGATAGATGCTGGTGTGAAAGGCTGCTGTTTTCTTTACTCAAACTAAAAAGAATTGTTCAGGATTTCTGAGGGAAGGGTCAGTTCAGAGGAAGGAAGCTGTTAGAATAGAATAGAATAGAATAGAATAGCCTTTACCGTCCCACACTGAAGAAATTCAGGTGTAGGTAATAGAACATCAAGGAACACAAAGATAAAAGTATCTAAAAATAGCATACTCTGATTCAAAGGAATGTGTGATTAAATAGGATAATTTTTAAAAAGTGCCCAAAATGAGAATGTGTTTTTCAATATATGAAAATAAAACTGTACAAGCAGAAATGTGCTATTACCAGCAGAAATGTTATTTAAATTAGTAAAAATTGTTTAATGCAGAATGTAAACACTGAATTTATTGGGAGCAGTGATGGCTGCTTGGAGGAAGGATCTACGTGAAGGCTCCTTTGTGCATTTAGGATGCAGCAGCATGTTACTGAAGGAGCTCTCCAGTTCAGAAACAACTTCATGGATGGAGGGGGAGACATTAGCATCTTATTTGAGTCAGATAACTCTTCCATGTTTGATCATCAGACTTTGATTAAAGCGGACTTCCATCATCCCGAAATCCCTCAGAAATGTGAACACCAGCAATAGATGATAAAAAGATGATAAAAAAATGTTTCAGTTCTATAAAAATGCTGATACATATGATTCTGAGTATACAAATGTCAAAATGAAGATCTAACTGTTAACTACTAACCTGATTTTGAGGAACACAAAAAGTGGAACTGGAAGCGAGAAGGCGCAGCACCCGGACAGTTTATGGCAAACACATAACCATGAAAATATGACTGAATCAGCAATGTATTAAAGGGAAGGTTGACTCATCAAGTCATACAATATGGACCACAGACTTCTAATATTGTGTGTTCTACATCCTTCATCCCGATACACACAAGCTATACATAAACAGAAGCAACAAAAGCAACAAACTCTCCATGATTTTTAACAGCCATAATCAGCTCCAGATTCCAGCGCAGAGCGAGGAAAGCAGGGAAGACTCAAGAAACGAGCTGATGAGATACCAGACATTCTCTAACAATGCTCATCCTGTTGGATTCAGACATTCAATCCTAGAAACAACAAACAGCTGCTGTAGAGAAACACACACAGCTGACGCTCAGTAAGACAAACCCAGTGGACTGAACTGAGACACTGATGGCAGAAACAACATGTACAGCAGAACGGCAGAGGCCAGTCTGAGATCCGCAAAGTAGGCAAGATAAAGTATAAAGTGTTAGTGAATCGTATTCAGTGAAGTCTCTCTCTGACTTTCTAAGCTCTAACAGTGCAGTGTGGTTGTTGTGTTAGCGACCTGATCAGGATGGGGGTTTATTCTCACCCAATGACTGCTACTACTAAATGGATGGGTGATGAGTGTGTGGGACGGTTCCAAACTATTTAAAGTTCATCATTTTACGGCGGGGAACATTTGGGGCAGCTGACAGTTTTCCCAATAGCGTTTGACCCCATGAACTCATCCAGTAGATGAGTTCATCTCAGACTCTGGATCTTTCACAGCATAAAAAATGCTACAGCTCATGATGATCTTGGCCAGCTTGAGATGGATCCTGTGTAGAACGCTATTATCAAATATACCTTGAAATAACATTGTAACAAAACTGCTGTGAGGTGTCTGTCACTCTCACCCATAGGAATGTTCATTTCATAATTGTTAAAGAGTAGTTTTATGTATTTTCCAACCACATAGTATCATTTTATAGGACAATCAAGTAATTATGTTAACTTCATATACTACAAAAGAATATTATACATACCAAATACAACTTTAAAAAGAGTACCAATGTTTAACTCCGTGAAGCCAGGAATATGTCTCTTTAAGAAGCTCACGCTTTTCCTGAAACTCCGTCTTCTGTTGCTGTTGTGTTCCTCCTCCATTTACCCTTTAACAGCGTTAAACAGCTGCTTCTCAGTGCTTCTCAGCTGTACTGAGAAGCAGCTCCTGTAATGATGTGTAGTTCCACCAGATGTTTGCTAATTGCTGCTGGCTAGTCTGAAGGAGCTGAGTGGAGGAGTCACAGTGGAGGGTAGTAGTTGGAAACTGCAGCTCCGAAGGTGAAGCCAGGTCCCCCCCAGGGGTTTCATACAGCTGAGTGGTTACCATGGAAATGAAATGATTTCTCAAACACGCATGAAAAAAATCAAATCAAAACTCCAGGTATGTTTTAGATGAGGTAATCACGTTGCAGCATGATGTAAAGCTCAAACAAGTCCATTTACATGATACTGCCCCTTTAAGAGATTAACTTCCTGATAGTCCATCAGTTCTGTTTGCAAGGACAGACATCCAGACATTTTCTTTACCAGCTGCCAGTTTATGATCAACCTCACTGTCCTTACAGACTTGAGGGAGGGATTATCTTTGTGATCTAATACAGTAACTGACATTTGCTGAAAACAAAGCCAGAAGTAAGAAGGATCTGCTCTAAGTTTGGAGTTGGGTCATTGGATTCCTGGTTTGATTACAGGATTATGACAGTTCTGAGTCTCTCCTGGATTATTCTGCCTGTGCAGTGTGCTTTATGAAACCTGATGGATGTGGAGGAGCAGCAGCTCCATGCCAGGCTCCGCTCAGGTGGTTGGAGCTCCTTGCCTGGCCTCAGTCAGCAGCACCACTGCATTCAAACACTGATCTGCTGTTCTACCATGCAGAGATTCCTAACCTTAGCGAACATTTCCCAAACCTTTCATCCTATTAACCAGAGGAAGACGTAACCTTTGGAAAATATAAAAGCAAAGAGAATCTTGAGTTTGTAGAAACTCAAGATTCTTGAAAGAAAACAAAGAAAAAAACCAACACATGACAGATTCAAACTCTTACTAAAAGACAAAGAAAATGATCAGTTAAGAAATAAGAAAAACGATGCTCTGCATGCTTTAATAAAATCTGGAGCATTGAGATACCGGAAATGAAAACTGTACACAGATAAAGTTAAAAAGCACAAAGTGATTACTGATCTTTGTCCTCCTGAACCTGGTGGTAGCTTCACGGACCGTGGGGACCTACCAGCTGTTTCCGCAGCACCAGGATGTTCTCCTCGCAGCTCAGCTGAGCATCGCTCCGCGCCTCCTTCACCTCCTCCTTCAGGGCGCTGAGAACCAGCAGCTGCTGCCGGTGCCGCAGGTACTCCAGCTCTCCCAGCACCGACACCATGAGCTCCAGCCGCTCCCGCACGGAGCGCAGCCGCTCCCCATCCGACGGCGCTCTGTGCCGGCCGCAGCGGCCGTCTCCCTCCCGCCTAGAGGCTGCAAACAACGGCATGTCCAGCGGCTGTAGCTCCGTCTGCTCCCTGCAGCATCGGTGGTGTGTGGGGAATATTTACCCACTGACACTCACCGAGCTGGCTAGACACGATGCATAAGCAGCAGCTGATTTAACAGGAACGCGGGATCAAGTGGATCCCTTTATGCCCGGGGACCGTGGGTGGGAGGAACCGGGGAAACCTCTGGGTGAAGCATCGCATCCTCCCCGCAGAAGGTCCTCCAGCCGCTCTGCTCACTCTGACGCCCGACGTCTGGTGGACCACCCTAAACCCCGCCCCTTCTCACACTGACACGCCCACAAAGCTGATGTCACCAGCTAATTAAGCAGTTTTGCTCTCAAGAACATCAAAATAAAACAAAATTGTGTTATTTTTTACCTAAATAAAAGTGAATGACCTGCCTCTGCTTTCTTTTTTATTTATTTTTTTTCCTTTATGCCTTAAACAGAAAGGAAAGCAAAAGAGAAATGAGGAAATATGTAAATAAAGAAGAAAACATAAGGAGAATACATAAAAGGAGAGGAAATTTTAAAAAATGACCAAATACAGAAAAAGAAAACTAAATGAAATAATGTGATAGTAAATAAAAATATATATTGTAATTACAGAATATGAAAAATTAGGAAAAAAAAGAAACAAAAATGGAAGCTAACAACTTTGAAAACAACATAACAAATTAACTACTGTCAAATGATAATTTTACGCCATGTAATCAAATAACCTGGGAAAGTTCTTATTAAGTTTATTTTGATGCAATATCAGGCATATTAATTGTCTCCATATTGCCAATTTTGGCAGGGTTTGCCTTCTATATTTCGGAATAGGATAGAAACAGGGAAACATGGATAATTAATAGTGGTATACCACAAGTACAGGAGGAATTTATCAAGTTTGGAGAGTTGAGCAACAGAAATTCAGCGCAGGTCTCCAACACCAATCCATGGCTCCCAACAATGAAAGGGGACACAGCGACTGACATCATTAAAGGTCACAACTAAGTCTAAAAGAGCTCAATTTAAGCCAAATCTCACTTTAAGAAGAAAAGTGGAATAAATGTGGAATAGTTCAAAATAATTTTTCGTTCTTTTGAAATAGCAATAGTGCAGTCATTATTTTCCCCACAACATTTGGTAGGAAAAGCAACTTGGACGTTGATCTGTAGCTCCATGAAGTTAAGTAGCTGTTAGTGAGCTGTGACAGGAAGCCTGGTCTTCCTACAGCGTCAGGGATCTCAGCGTATGTAACCTGAACTGGCTTCTAAGACTTGTTTGCTTTCTGACTTGCGTACGTTTGAGTTTCCGCTTTGTTTCGCTGAACATGTGCAGAGCTCACAGGCCTGAGATCAGTTCACCCTGTTCTGCTTCATTACCTCTAATCTTGGTTTGTGAGAACATCGATCTCTGCACAAACACACAGGACCTCTGGGAACCAATCAACTGTCTGATCAATAGCTCTTCTTTTCCTGTGATTTCTTGGATTAAAGGTTTTCTCCTCATCCTAATCAGGATGAAGTCTCTCTGTGTCACAACATCATCCACTTCCTGCTCATTGGCTTCCTGACCAAACGCTAGTCTGCTTATTGTGTTATTGTGAACATGTTTTTTTTTCTCCTTTAAGGATTTTGTGTAGCCATAAAAAGTCATCATCATTGTTATCATCATCATGTTGGCAACAGATTATTTAGTCAACATGCAGCAGCTTTTAAAATGACTCCTTTGACACAAGCTGTGTGTGAAGCTGAGATCTTCTCTGTGTGACAATCCGTTCCTTTCCAGGCCAAATGCAGGAGTTACCTTAAACTAAATGCGATTCTCACTTCATCACTACTTTTTAAAATAAGTGAAAGACAACAGAATGTGTATTAAAAGTCAAATATGTCATTTTTAATCTGAAAGAACACGACGACATTTAAAACAATCAAACAGTTAATCACAAAAAATTTACAAAAGTTGAAGGCTGCAGGGAATGATTCCATGAAGTTAAAAGAAGGAAATCAAGAGAATCCGATCAGAAGACGTCACTGGTGGAGGAATCTGTGTCTGCATTCACTGACCCGCCGGTCTCCTCCTTGTCCTCCTCGTTTCCATCCTGGGCTCTACTGCCGGCCAGATGAAGACCCGTCTTCCTGGCTCCTCCCTGTGGATTTTGTTTGTCCAGATGTCCAACGTCTAAGAAAAAAATAATTATATTTACTGACTGTAAACTGAGCAATTTGACTGAAAGTGCAGGGTGGTTCTAGAGTCTAGACAACCCGCTCATCTTAAAGCCATTATATTAATTTATTAAACATGTACCCTTATGGATATCTTAACATTTTTATGTTTTAACATTAAACACATTTATTTTTGTATTGCATACATGCGAAGTTGGTTCCATTGAACATTTTAGGGCTAATCTGCAGTTTTTCTTCAAGTCTTTATAAACATTTAAACTAAATAGAGCAATGTAGGTCTCTAACATTTCTTGTGTTATTTACACCATTAAAATATATTTTTTACACATTAGAACTGCAATTTGATTTCCTGTTTTAGTGCTTTACACTAGAAGATATTTTACATGCACTTAAAATCAACAGATTGTAATATATGGGTTACAAATAATCTTTGGTGGCTGTTAATGACCATACTGCCTCAGTTAAGGTCAGGGTTCATCATGATTCAACATGAAAGAGAGCCTGGGGAAGTGGAACTGTTTGGAAGGTGCATGTTTTGTGACATCTGACATAAATCAGTATCCTGGCAACAAGCAGCCCCTTGTTCTATGCTTTGCTTCCTGCAGAGAGTCTGGGACTTCAAGTGATCAATACTGGATATGATGGACTGAATGATGTCGTCCTTTCATCTGCTGCCATTGCTAAATTACAGGCGAACTATAGTAGAAAATTAACATCATCCGAGCAATTCAGCTCAATGGGAGAAATCTCAGACGGAGCACTGAAGAGACATGAGAATCAAGCGAAAATGCCAGGTTATTACCTGGCAATGGCCAGGTAATAACACTGGCTTTTAGAAAAAGAATATCACACTGTCTAACAGTATAGTGATGTGGTCTGGGGCTGCTTTGCTACTTCATTGATGGAAACTTAAATTCTGCTCTCTAAAAAGCCCTGAAGATAGATGTCTGAAAAGAGGTTGGGAGGGTTGCTGGTGCCTATCTCCAGCTAACATTCCGGGTGAGATGCCGTGTTGCAGGGCAACACAGAGACAGACAGGGCAAAATACCATGCATACACACACTCACACCTAGGGAGAATTTAGAGACCAACTAACCTGACAATCATGTTTTTGGACTGTGGGAGGAAACCAGAGTACCTGGAGAGAACCCACGCATGCACATAGAGTACATGCAAACTCCATGCAGAAAGACCGGAGCCGGGAATCAAACCCAGAACCTTCTGGCTGCAAGGCAACAGCTCTACCAACTGCATCACTGTGCAGCCCTATGCTTTTTTTTTCCATATTTATCCAAACTATCTCCATGTCAAGACTGTGTAATGAGACAGAAAATCTGTGAAAAGATGGAGCTCTTACAGCTCCTCCCAGTGCTGCTACTGCCATCTTGTTTCAACAGTTACATAGTTTTTTAACGATGACCAACCGCTTTGACGTCTTTCGGTCCGGTTTCCGTGCTCACCAGAGAACCTCGTCAAACTGTTCAATGACATCCACATAAATACAGACTGTGGAAGAACCACAGCGCTGGTTCTGTTGGACCTCAGCGCAGCATTTAACACTGTTGACCACGACATATTACTGGAATGACTTGAGAGTTGGGTCGGACTCTCTGGTCCAGTTGGTTATGAGTCTTACATAAAGAACAAGGATTTCTTTGTTTCAATAGGAAACTTCTCAGTGAAGCAGACAGTGGTCATATAAGGCGTACCCCAAGATTCAATTCTGGGACGCCTCCTATTTAATATTTATATGTAACCAAGTAGATGGCATACCGCTCTGCATTACGATGTCACCAGGTGACTCTAGGAACAATCTAGAGTCACAGCTTCGGTTATTACATCTAGAAACTAGTGATCAGGTCTGAAATCTGGTTGTAGTGATGAACTCAGACCTGAACCTTCAGAGTCATACGAAGACAGTTCTTCTATCTCCTGAAGAACTTTTATAGGATAGGATTAAAGGACTAAAGCCTGAGCAAGATCTAGAGAAACTCTTCTATGTGTTTAGCTTTAGTCGCATTGATTTCTGGAACAGTGTCTTCAAAGGTCTGTCTAAATAAATAAATAAAAAAATCAATCCTCCAGCTGCAGCTGATCCAGAACGCTGCTGCTGGTGTTCTGACTAAAATCAGGACGATAGAGAACGTCACCCAGTTCAAAAGTCCCTACACTGAGAGAACAGACTTTAAAATCCTGATGTATAAATCACTGAACAGCTCAGCACCAGAATACATTAAAGATCTGCTGTTGTAGTATCAACCTTCCAGACCCCTCAGGTATTCTGGTTCTGCTCTCCATCCGGAAACAGAACCAAATATGGAGAAGCAGCATTCAGCTTCTATGCACCACAAATCTGGAACAAATGACCAGAAAACTGAAAAACAGCAGAAATACTGAGTGCTTTATCCGCTGTTATCGGCGGCCATGCTAACTAGCCTGAGCATTTATGGCAGATTCTGTTTTGGACAACCAGGTGTAATGTAGCAGAGAGGAAGGGGGAGAAGTGCATGCATGGGGTTGATTGACAGCACTAAACCCTCCACCTGACTGTGATTGGTTGTTTCTGACAGAACAGTGTGTTTGTTCAGGTGACAGCAGGTCCATGGGGAGAAGTCAGATGAGCTTGATTTGATCTGTCTTGCATTATACTGTCACAACATGGTGATAGTTTTAACAAATATAAAAAAAGAGAAAAAATGATGTACACAAAAGTTACATACTGCATTTTTAAAGTATGAACTCAAATCTGTGAAAGGACCTCAAAAAGGCCGATCATGTTAGAAAGTCCATACTTGCTGAATTGAAACAATCCTGCCAGGGAATTTTGGAGAAGACTTTACCAGGAAGCTATTAACAAACTGCTGTTTGGGACTCTGAAGGCCGAGCTGGGTGGGCTCTGAGTGTGTGGGGGCAGGGAACGCGTGTTCTGGGCTGGCAGCAGCAGCGGGACCCGGGGAAATGAAGACGAGCCTTTCACAGGCTCCATAGGCTGAACGGAAACCGAGTTGGGCTGTGAAAGGATAGAGTGTGCAGAGAGTAAAGCTAAGGCCTCTGAAACACAGAGCTCAGTGTGCTTCAGCGCCGGCCTGCACAGCCACAGAGGCAGGAACACACACGTCTGCACAGGTAACATCCACGGCTTTACAAACAACACCTGATGGCAGAGCTGGACCCAACGCTGAAACGACAACACAGCAGATTTCACAGACAGCGGCTCAACAAAGGAAAAATCGATTCATTCATTTGTTTGAGTCATCTTCTGCTTACTCTCAGAGTTCCCATGGCAACATAGCAACAGTAAAGCCCTGCAATAGTTGGACTTATTTTTATGAAGAACATGTTAAAAAGCCAAAGGAAAAACTATCTGCCTTTCACCTGGTTCTTATAGGCTATAATATTTAGTCCAGCAGGAACTGTTGCTATGCAACAGTTCTGCAGGTTTCTGTGATTATCATCATAAAATACAAACATAAAGGGATACAGTAACCTACACAAACCTCTGCAAAGAAACACACACACACCCACCCCCACACCCCCACACACCCCCACACACACATGCACATCAAGCTGCCTGGCTGCCTAAAGAATAATGCTGGTAGAAAATGGCAGAAGCGCTGAGCTGGTAGGTGTGAGATCAGACATGCTGCCATGACAACCAGAGACTGAAGATGAAGCAGAAATACAATAAAATACGTGTTTTCCACACAGCTAGTTTGCAGAAAATGCTCAACACTAATGTTACACTTTCCCCCCAACACAACATTAGACTGTAACCCAGAGCAATAATTAGCGTTAGCTTCTAACCTTTAGGCCATGTAACACGACCAAACATTACAGCTCAGAACTCTGTTTCAGGCTCCAGACCAATCGGCTGTGCTGAGCATCAACCATGTAACCAAATAATATCTTCAAAGTGGATATTAATAAAGTTATATATGGATTGAAAAGGATGCTGAACTCAGGCTGAGGTGTTTCATTGGCTGTAGTGCCAGTAGAGCGGACTGCCACCAGCCTCTTTCCCAGTAATCAGCACCTCACCAAAATAATTAGAGTGCTACAATTTTCTCTGTCAACATTTTTCTGTGTTTTAGATGTAGAAAACTGAAGCTGATCTAGATGTTCGGGGTTGAACAGACCTTCTCTGTCTGACAAATTTCAGTAATTTAAAGCAGGAAGAAATTCTAGGGTGCCTCAATTTATACCTCATCAGAGATTGGTTTTTAAAAATTTTTTTATTTAAAAAAATGTAAAAGATTTTTTTTTGTTTTTAATCATTTTCTCGTATTACTAGAATTCTACCAGTGTCTTAAAAATCCAGGTTGTAGTCTCATTTTTTCCACTTTGTAAATGACAAAACACAAGTCCTTCCTGTTTCTCCAGACTGAAGGTAACCGTCTCATGACAAATCAGCAAAATAATCCTATGCATTTTGTCACAACTATAACCTCACCAGCCCAGACAGACTGTACAGACGTTCTGACCTGCAGGCCGGCTGATCTGTCCGCAGGCAGAGCTTTGATCCAGTCCGGGCTGGTCTCTGGTCTGGTTCTGAGGTTTTGCTGGCCCATAGTCTCTCACCTCCCCCACGCTCACATCGTCCTCCATCTCCTCCCTCCCCCAGGAGCTCTAAAACACCACAGGTCAAAGGTTACAGAGTGTGAATGTTTAGCATCCTGTTCTCAGTAATAAAATGTACCATAATCAGTAAAACACTGAGCTGTCTATCAACTCAAAGTAAAAGAAATAACCTTTGGATGGAACATGATAAACTTCAGGCGGAATTTGATTTTTAAGGTTAACTGTAAAGTCTTCAACATTTCTTTGATTTAAATAGCCTGACAGTCTGTAAGTTCATGTTTTCAAATGTGTTTGACCTGGTTTTAAAGTGGAACTGGTCAGCAAACCTCAGGCTGTGGCCTCTGTCCTCTGTGAGTGACTCCCTGATCCATCTTGGTCAACAGGGTCAGCAGAATGCTACGGCCTCCAACCTGCTCTACAGTGGACGAGTCAAAGGCCTGCAGGACGGACACAGAGGGATGAAGCAAACAGGCTCTGAATGACTTTATTCCAAACAGCTCAGGAAAAGAAAATGACTTTAAATAAGACCAGTCAGTTTAAATGAGAAAACAGCAACAAACTTTCCATTTCGTCAAGAGCCATCATCAAAATTATCAACACATGTTGAATGTTTTGGTCAATTTTCAATTATTATGTTTCAAAAGCAACTCTAAACTGTAAGGTGGGTTTTCAGTCTAGATTTCAAGAAACTCGGCGTTCCGGCTGTTTCGCAGTTTTCTTCCAATTTGTTCCAGATTTATGGTGCATAGAAGCTGAATGCTGCTTCTCCACGTTTGGTTCTGGTTCTGGATGCAGAGCAGAACCAGAACCAAGAGACCTGAGAGGTTCTGGAAGGTTGATGCAACAACAGATCTTTAATGTATTGTGGTGCTAAACTGTTCAGTGATTTATAACATCAGATTTTAAAGTCTATTCTCTCAGTGGAAGGACTTTAGAGCTGGATGATGTTCTTTATCTTTTCTGATAATAAAAAAAGTGCAGATTAAAAAAAACTCTTTATGTTATTGTCTTACTGCTGATGCCATGTTTGATGTGTATTGATGATAACACTCAAAGAAATGTAATGTTTGTTACTGGTTTTCTCAGCTGACTGTATGGTGTCTTTTTGTGTTTTTATGATGGAAAACACTTTGAACTGCCTTGTTGCTGAAACGTGCTATGATTGATTGATTGATTGTTTGATTGATCGATCAGTGGGAATTCAGAGTAGGAAGTGATCCCACAGTCCTGGCATCGACTCCTCACCATGTCTTCCACCTCCTGTAGAGAGCTGGAGAAGCTGCAGCCTTCCTCCTCTTCTGAAACATAAACAGATCAAAATTACAGCAACAATTAAACGCAGCTACAGGAAAAAGATCAGAACTCATTTCACCATTCTGGATTTATGAAACAAAAAACAAAAAGCATAGGACATATTACCAGCCACCTTCTAATCTGTGATTTAAAAACAACATAAAGAAAAAAAAACAAAACAAAGATAAATTAGTCACACTTCCCTTTTTAATCACTTTCACTCCTCTGTTTCTAAGGTTTAAAAAAAATCTTCTGCCAAAAAAGACAGCATGTAGCTGCATGTCAGGAAGAGGAGCAGAGCAGCCTCTAACTCACTTGAAATTTAGACGCAATGCTCTCAACAAAGGAACACTTTTTTGCAAATAATTTTTGCCTTTATCATCAATTTTATGATGATGCATTTTTGTTGCAATGACAAAAGTGTTCACTTAAAGAAAAAAGCTGCTTTGTTTTTTTCCTCAGGAAATTCAAAAGATGTGGAACAAGGTTCTGCTGGGACACAACGATCTGTGAGTGCTTTTGAGAAAAAAAACAACAATAAATAAATTGATGATTATATTTTATTTCATTACATTTACATATCTAAAAGAAAAAATTGTTTGTGATTTTTTGTTTTTGTAACGTATAGGAATATCTTCATCCTAAATGCCACATTAACTCTGGGACTTGCAGAATGAACGTGTCCCAGCAGCTTCCAGCCTCTGATGGGCTGAACCTTTAGTGGTTATTGAACATTTTAGCTCATTTTTATTCATCAGTCCTCAAATATGCAGCCTGAGCCTGAGGTTTATTTATGGCTAGTAAAAAATGTGAACATTCTTTTTTCATAAAGGGAAGATGCACTTGGTTTATGAGGTGAGGTCCTGGATGCAAGTTGCAGAAAAAGTAAAGTGACGTTGCTGCTAGGGTTGCACCGATTTATCAGAGCAGAGATCAGAGACCGGCTGACGGCTACATGTGAAGCTGAGCTTCTCTACCTCAGCAGAGGTCTAAATATCAGGCACTGTCCTCTCCTGCTCTGCTGTGATAGAGGTTTGACTGACTGATCCACCTACTAGATCATGTCTGCAAGTTTGTAATGATAATAATGATCCCACTATTGCCAACTCAGCCACTTTCTTGCTATATTTAGTGACATTCAGACAAAAAAAATGGTATCAGATAAAATCGGAATCAGCAGGCCAGGCTTTTTAAAGATCAGTAATCAGTCAAAAAACTGCAATCGGTGCACCTCTAGTTGCTGCTCGTACCTGTCAGAGGGGCCAGCTGGTTGACGCTGACAAGCAGCTCTCCCTCTGAGATGTGTCTGAGTGCAGCTTCGGTCTCTGCAGTTGCAGTGCTACTGCTGCTGCTGCTGCTGCTGCTGGAACTGCTGCTGCTGCTGGAACTACTGGTCTCCAGATGACCGGGAGGAGGAGCAGGACTGGGTTCTGCCTGAGGAGGCTGGAGCTGAGAAGGAGCAGGGCTGCTGACCGCCGGCTCCTCCTCTGCTACAGACAGCGCCCTGATGGAGGAGACAGGATGGTGTTTAACGGGCTATGCGATCTCAAACACTTCCATCCTGACATGTGTGTGCATGTGTGTGTGTGGGTTGGGGGGGGGTGCACGTACACAGAGTGTTTCTGTGACTCCAGCTCTTCCAGTGAAAGTTGTGGGCTCCCCTGTGAGGCTGGGGGCGGGGTTTGATCAGCAGCAGAAGAGCTGACGTCGGGCAGCCGCAGTTCTGGTGTGGGAACCGGCGTAGCTACAGGTTCTGAGGTCACAGGCGGAGGAAAGTACATGTAATCAAGTATTATCCTGACCAGAATGATGTTACCTATACAGGTAACACCAGATTATATAGAGATAAAAAGGCTGTCATCATGGTTTGATCAGGCTGGAACGGGTAACAAGGAGATCTAACAGAGGTTAAAACAAATGTGTGATCAGCTTCCACATATAAACAGATTACAGGAGGAGAGCAGAAAGACTAGAAACCTAGACTGTAGACTATATAATAATAACAATCAGACTGGACTGTAATCGGATTTTAAGACTTTTTACCAATGTAATTTGGGCTGAAATCAGATTATTGCTGAAGATTTTATTAAAAACACACTCCCATGAAGTGTCAAAAACTGTCACCCCCCGTTGAAGAGACGTTAAAAAGCTTTAAAAGGAATTCTAAACATCTAGAAAATTCAATACTCCACTAAGGCGGGTTGAGATATATTTATTTGTAGCCAAATCGCCTGTAGAAAAGCCATGGCTGACCTCTACAGGCTGTCACCAGGGCTCCATGACAACCATTAGAGGTCATCAGCAAGCCAAGTCATGAACTCGCTGGAGAAATGAAGCATTTTTTCTCCAAACATCACAAACATAAAAGTGTAATGCTTTTAAGGATTTTATCTTATTTTATGGTTCTTAATTTTTGCCATCTGCAAACTTTTGGCCCTTTTTGCACTTAAAGCATAAGATCAGTGCTACTGTTAACTGGTAGTAGACCTGGAGCTGTGACTGGCTGAGGAGAGTCCTGGGGAACTGGGCTGGATGGTTTAGATGGAAGAGGCGTTGCTGCTGGGGTGGTGTCTCTGCTGAGCTGGGGCCTGCTGGGTGGAGGTGATGGGACTGGTGTTGGCACCAGTGGAGCCGGTTTGTCCTGGTGCAGAAATGTGGAAGGTAAGGAGGTGAAACAACAGCCCACATCGTGTCGGGGAGCTGAGGAGTTCTTAGTACCTTCTGATCTTCTGACTGCGGTGCTTCCTGTCCTGGTTCTGGAGCCGCAGACGCTGCGCTGGTCTGGGACAGCATCTGGGCCACGGTTTCGGTCAGAACCTCGTTAACCAGCTGCCTGATCAACGCCGAATCCACCGAGACGTTGGCGTCTACGAAGAGCTGCAGACCTCCACCTCCTGCTGCTTCCACTGCAAACACACGGCAGGTGGAGACAAGAAGCTCATCACAAGTTAGGACAGAAACTCACCAGGAAACCCGCATTATGTAATAATATCAGCCTTCAAAACGCAATCAAACAAAATGTAAAATATAAAACTACGTAATAATTGACGCAAAATGTCATAAAATCCTGGAACGCATTTTGTTATTCTTTCTGCTGCAGCGCGTCGTAACGTTATATTTTATGCATATTACCATAAAACGTGTGGGAAGCTTTTTCAGGAACAGAGCGCCAGTGGACTTTTTAAATACTTTTATCAGCTTAACAGTTTGTTCAGTACTAAAGAAAAAATGGTAAAGTGATCAATGAATAACAAACCATTTATCATTATGATAGCAAACATGAACCTGCCAGAAATTAGTGCTACACAGGGTCAATATGAATGCTGAAGAGCCGGGGGCGCTTCCTTAATGAAGACGGGCTTTATGTGTCCCAAATGTTCATTAAACAGATAGATATGATGGTGGATCAGTCAGGTAACCGGATCAGAACATGACATCATGTGCCACATTATGATGTAACAATGGGTACAAATTTGAATAGTTTTACTACTTTAGTAAATTATTATTAGATAATGTGGTTTTATTTATGTTTTATTACATTCTGTAGGTCGAAGTTATAACATCATTGCATATTGCGGTGTTACCAATATCAGAGGTGAAACTCCGCTCCTCAACCTCTGATTGGTCGGTGGAGTCATTCTGGACAGGGTCGTGTGGAGCAGGGCGATACATGTCAGCAATCATCCTGGACATCAGCTGCTGCTCCACCCTTAACAGAACCAGCAGCAGCAGCAGCATGAGTAAGACATAGCAGCAGCAGCAGCAGCAGCATGAGTGAAGTCCAGACCCAGCCTCACCACTCCACCAGCCGGTTCTCCAGGATATCCTGCGTCTGGCCACGGCTCGCCACAGGCCTCATGATGTCATCATGGCGGGTTGAGGGGGCTTCGGGCGGGAAGGCTGGGCTGTGGTACCGCACTGGAGCTCGGGAGGGACCTCCCTCCAACACCACCACCTCCTCACCCACATCACTGTTCTCCTCCTGAAGAGTCATCGGTGCAAAGCAGAGGAGAGGGAAAGCTTTCACTGCGACTGAAGAGAACAGGCGTTGCTCTGATGTGGCAGCAGATGTCCAGAGTTCTACAACCTTCACCCTGATGATCAGCAAACAAACTTTCTCCATAATGATCTTCCAGAATGTCTCAGAAAGCCAATAATATGTACGTCAGGCAAGAAGTATTAAAAACACGTAGATCAGAAGAACACTTTGTTTTATAGTTGGGTTCCTTTATAATACTGAAGAAACTGTTGCCATGGTGAATCGATGTACTCCCACCAAATTGATGATGGTGTTTCACTGCAGTAGTGAATGCTGTGATCACAGGAGTTTAATGAAACATAACAAAATCACCTCAAACAGGTTGACCAGCATACTGTGTTCAACAAGGTAAACACAGTATGCTGCTGTGTGCTAATCTATCTGCGTCCAGCAGGAGACGCTGCTGGTTCACTAAATGAGTCAGGAAGAGAGCGTGGCTACCTGGTGGACATCAGTGACGGAGAGAAAGTTATTTCCAGGGAAGCTGTTTTCTTCATCCTCCTCATCTTCTAGAGGCTCTGCTGCTTTGATCTCAATGACGCGAGATGGAGAAGATGGAGGCTTTTCTGGAACCACCTGCTGCTTCTGTCAACATCAAATCATCAGAGTGAGCACTCAGACATTTTTTTCCTCACAAGAAATTATCTAGAAATAGTCAAATTAAATGATTTCTCAAGCAGGACTTTTAAAAAAGTAGTTATCCTGTGCCGGGCCAGCGGCCCACGTCCCCCATTTTTAATTCATTACGTAACATCAACATCACATTTGACTGGGGGCCTTTCACACCACTGTCCTCTGTTTGCTGTTAGGGCTGGAGGCCAGGGTCAGCGCTCCGGTTCTCCCAGGATCGTTCTGATTTTTGGATCACGGCTCCTAATTCTGGTGGCGATCTAATCACTTCGATTCACTTCCAAAATACTTTTTGATCCCAAAGGAAGCTAAATGTTGTTGTAAATCATATTAATTAAAAATTTTCAAAGAGTTATAGTCGATAGTGTTGACTGTTGGCAGGAAAGATCTCCCATAGAGGTCTGTATAACAGCAAATCTGAAGAAGATGCTGCTTTTGTAAAACAGTCTTGTGAAGAGAATGGTCAGGGTCATTCATAATTCTCCTGATTTTATAAAGAATCCTTTTTTACATCATCAATTTCAGAGGTTAAAACAATCATCCCCAGAACAGAACCAGCCTTTGTTATCAGGCTGTTGAGCCTTTTTTGATTTAGCCCTTCACAGGTGTGCTCTCATCAGCATTTTGAGTTTGGAGCTCTCCTCTGCCCTCCTGTGGATGGGAGGCTCATGTTCAGCTTTTGTGTGCTGGTTGGGGGAACCTTTAACAGAGCTTGTGGGATGTGGGGGGGCCCTCTGTGGGTGGGGCCGACGTCTCGGTGGTGCTCCACTTGGGAGGTAAATCTGTCGGGCCTCACCTCGACACTCAGGCAGCAATTATGAGTGCCACACTGCCTGACAGAACACTGAAAACAAAAAACAAATGGAGGAGCTGCTGATTCATTCAATACGTCAGGGTTTACCTGGTGGACATCAGTGACAGAGAGAAAGTCATTTCCAGGGAAGCTGTTTTCTTCATCATCCTCCTCATCTTTTAGAGGCTCTGCTGCTTTGATCTCAATGACGCGGGATGGAGAAGACGGTGGCTTTTCTGGAACCACCTGCTGCTTCTGTCAACATCAAATCACCAGAGTGAACACTCAGACATAAGTTTTTTTAACAGAAGAAAAAACTATGAAGTTGAATTATTTCTCAAACAAGTTTTGGCAAATTTAGCTATTGAGGAATTATTTGTTGTCGATCAACTGATAATTAAACCTGGAACAAACACTGAAAACAGAACAACACTAATAATTGAGCATTTTCAAAAACACCTTCAGAGTTCCAAGCTTTATGTAAAATCCCCAACACTGCCAGCAATAAAGCACATTTCTCCCTGTTCTTCCAGGAATGAGTGGGTTTCATGTGGAACGCCTGGACTGGTCTGCATCCTGAGGCGCAAAAACACTTTGACCTCGCCAAAGTCTGGAGTTAAATCCAGTTCAGATCCCGTAGTGTCACCTAAAGAAGAATCTTCCTACTCAAAGTCCCTCCAATGTGGCTGAATTACAACATTTCTGTAAAAATTATGACATAGTGAGAAATTCTGGGCAACATTCAGTCAGTTTAGATTTACTAAAGGAGACAGATAAAACCAATTGCCACAATACTTTAGCCCGTTAAAATGTTACTTGTGAATATGAGGAAAGACTTGGAATCTTTAACAAAAACTTCAGGTTGGACTGAAGTGTTTGGATGAATGAACTTGAGCGGTATGAGCAGACCTATGATGATGCGGTTCACCTGGTGATTGCTGGCTCCATCGTTCACATTGGCCTCGCTCGCTGACAGAGGAACAGGAAGTACTGATACTCTGTCCTGAACACGCTCACACCTGGAGGAGGAGTCCATCCTGGGAAGACCTGCAGAAACAAACATGCCTGATGTTAGTCATTTTCACATCTATACTGCTTTCATTATTTCTTTCAATGACGCTTATTATGAAAGACAAATATTTCTTCTATTTAAAAGAGATAACGGCTAGATGTCCCAACTAACTCAAACTAAAGTGTATTTTTTCATGCATGTTAAATGTCTTCAAGCCCCAATGAACTGGAAACAACGTGAGAAACAGAGGAAGTGCTGAGTGCGGCTGACGTTGGTTCTGCAACCTGAGGATGATGACGTCTCCTCAGTTTTTCATGCTTTGCTTCTTGAGCTTAGCTTCATCTGTTATTTGTAAATAATGGGTTTGGTTGTGTATTCTTGGTATCCTTCAGGTTAGATTTATTTCCAACAATAAAATTCCACTTTAAATGATTCAGTGGCAGCTTTTGGTTTTGTCTAAAGCTAATTACCACACACCATAAGACATGGCGGAAAGGTCCAGAGTGCTAGAGAAAAAAAGAACTTGCACGGACCGCGCTAATAACAATTCATGTTAAAATAAATTGCTTTTGAACAGTCATTTTAACCACATAAAGGTCTCAACCTCAGTGCACTGGAGTCTTTTACACACCCCAGTCTTTCCTCCCTCGTAGGATGGACCTGGTGAGACACCTGCTTGTGTTGTAGTGTCTATGTGTTCTTAGGACTAGTCTGTAGCAACCAAGCCACTATCAGGCCATGAGACTAAGGCAGCAGAAGTTCCTGCCAAAGAAGAAAACGGAGGATTTCTCCATCTCAAAAGTACGATTTCAAAAATATGACCAAAAACATCCCCTTCCGTCAGCTAGCATCACTGCTACTGAGGACAGAAGATTTCTGAAAGAAAGTCCTGGTGTGGTTTATCTTTAAGAGCCGGGGGTCTTAACAGGCTGATGGAGTCACACATTGCTGTACTTAAAAAAAAGCATGGTTCCTACACAGTTTCCATGACCATTCTGCCAGAGTTAATCCTTTGATAAAGATTAAATATGACTTTACTGCATAGATTTAAACTAAAGGCAGGTTGTAAATACAAAACCCAGCTGGCTGGATAGACAGCAACATGAGTAATAGCAACTGAGCTCAGAGTGTGAAGGTCCGGTGGTTTACTGACGCAGTGGGATTGCTCTGACACCGGTGGAGCTCTCTGCACTGTTCACCACAGGTGGAGCAGAGTGGTGTAAGGATAAGTGGGAGTGTTGGGAAGATTGTCCTGCTGACAAGCCCAGGACCGGAGCGAAACTGGTCTGAGTCTTACAGGATTTCAGCCTTACACCTGACAGGAGACACAGACCACAGACCAATCAGGAAAAGGAACATTGTCCACAGATGAGTACAAGTGACCGGATGCATCTCCTGACCTCTGATGCTCTCCACCAGTCGGGGGTGCTGTTTCCTGCCGAGAGGAGACACAGGAGAGCTAAAGCGAGGGTACGGGCTCTTCTTCAGGGTTCGCCTGACACCTTCATGAGGGAGTCTGCCGTACAGACGGGTCAGATAAAGCTCTCCATCCATGTCGTTTTGCTGGCTGCCCATCAGGTTACCTGAGACTCCAGCAGGCTCTGCCTCCTGCAGTCAAAAGCAAAGCAATGATAAAATTATCACCTGGACTTCAACTTCCAAAAGAACCTTTAACACTGTCAGCAGAATCAGGAATGACCGTTCTGTGTCCAGCAGTCTGGCCTCTGCCTCCTCTTCCCACCGCTGGCTGATTGCTGGTTCCTCTGGGCATGCTCACTGCCTTCCCCCTGCCTGCAGCCCTCTGCTGTGGCTTTGTTGCATTTGCAGCTCTGTGATGAACGGCATCTAGAGGAGGCATGGCGCCCTGAGGAGGGGGATGACCCTGAGTCTGAAGAAACAGGACAGCTTAGAAAACTTAGTTAATCGGATGATTCTATTCACGTAACAAGCATCCATCATTTGTGTTGTTTTGTCACACAAACTCTCAGTGAAATACACTGAAGCATGTGGTTGCACAATGCAAAAATGTGAAAAAATGCAAGTCTTGAGGCTCTGCAAACCAAGGAGGAAAAAGAAACACGACATAGATGCAAATGATCCAGATCAGGACTGATCCTGGATCTCTGAACGTTTACCTGAACGTCTCTGGTTAAAGCGTTGATCCAGGCATCCACTGTCTTCTTTATCCGCACCTCTTCAGTTAGGTCTCTGCAGGCGACAAAGATTGACTTTACTCCTCAGTTCATCGTTCAGAGGTTTCAGTCTCTGACGGATCACAGTGATAACTGTTGAAGTTATATTCTTTAGTGTTATCTTAGAAAGTTTAAACTATGTAGTTACATATAATTTTCTGCTTACATATAATGTTCTGCTTAGTTGATGTGACTTTGTTAAAAGAGGTTGGTGCGTTTCAAAGAAAGAGGAAGAAGCACCCAGACAGAGGAAGAAGCACCCACACAGAAGCTCAACTTAGACTATCGACTCGCACATACTAAAAACTGTCTTATAATATATTCATGACTTGTTATTTGTTTGAACCTGTTCCAACCGGTTTGTCCCCATCCTTCAGCGATTGGAACAGATGTGTAACTAGGGCGTTCCTTATCTTAATAAAAAGCGTTGAGAGCGGAGATGTTTTCAGAGTGGTTCGGGGCATGTGACTGAAAAACATCTCCGAACTCCTCTCCTCGCGAGTCTGAAACTAATTCTCTTGTCTCTGTTGTCTCATTCCAGCGTGTGTGTTAAAAATGTTTGGGGTTTGAACCTAACAATAACCATGAAATAATTGACAAAACAGCTGGAAAAAATCTGCTTACTTTTACAATTTGAACTATTGGGGGTTTTTTTTAACTGCAATTTCAAAGAGAAAATATGTTTTTTATTTTCAATATGTTTACATATAACCTGCTAATAACTCTTTCTGATCTTGCCTTTTACACTTCTCCTGATCATTCTAGTTCTATGCAGAGTTTCCTCCTGGTAGGTCAACTACATCCAACTCAAACCTCAACACATCATCATACATGAGGCAGTGCGGTGAAGAAGGTCTTGGGTTTGAAGCCAGTGGGAGCGGATGTTCCCCCCATGAATGTGTGGGTTCTCTCCAGGTACTCTGGCTTTTTCCCACATTGTGAAAACATGCATTTTAGCTTAATTAGCTTCTCTTAGTTGCCCTTAGAATGGGGGTTGCTTGTTTAGTCTCCTGTGTTGCCCTGGCATGGACTGTGTGTGTGCCCACACTTACTGCCAAGCTATTATTAGCATTAGCTATGTAAACATACATCACCTGTTAGCAGCCAAGGCTTCCAGCTGGCAGTGGAGGATTTCTCCGTTCTTGGCCTTCAGCAGAGCTTCCAGGTTGTTCTCCAGAACTTTCTTCCGTCTCTGAGCCTGACGGAGAACCTGGCCCGCCTCCTCCAGCGTAGAGGAGCCACCAGGTTTCCTTTGGAGCAGTAAAAACTGGGACTGATGGGAATGGGCTTGAAGACTCTGGCTAGATGAACCCTGGACTTCCTGGGCGAGGCTGTGGTGAGTTAATAAGGGCCCAGCTGGGGGCAGTGTGGTAACGGGCATCAGATTCTGAGAAAGGGACTGATTACTTTGGGACTGCAGTTGAGGACCCGTGTTCTCCTGTGACTGTCTGTGTGGGACATGGGAAGCCTGAAATGGGGGCTGAGTGTTTTGGGGGTTGGTTGGTTGAAGACTGCTTGGCCGGCTCTGGAGTTGATCAGAGTTTGATTGGTAGAGCTGGTTTTCATGGAACCGAACCTGGACCTCCTTTGGCTTGGATCTGCTCTGTTGGGGCTCAGGTTGGCTTTGTTGGGTCTGGAGGCAGCCTGGGGAGTCTTCTTGCTGCTGAATGAACAAAAGAGGCTCATACACTTAACTCTGGAGAAATATCTCTTCGCCTGAACTAGTGATCTCAAACTCCAGTTCTCAAGCGGCCGGTCTCCTGCAACTTTTTGATGCTTTTTTGTTTTGTTTTTAATGCTTTTTGCATTAGCAGAGCTCTGTAGACCTGGACTGCATTGTAGTGAGACAGTTTGACCATTTAATTCAAGTGTGCAGGACAAGAAACATCTAAAAGTTAGAGGACTCTGGCCCTCAACGACCACTGTCTGAACTGAGTTTTCTAAAATATTTCATTAATTCTCAACGTAATTTTACAGATTATTTTTACATCAGCTGACTAGCTAGCACCGTTTCCTGTTTACCTGTTTGTACTATATACTTGCAAGTGGAGTTATATTGACTACTCACGGTCAGCAGCAGCTTTATCTCCGTCTTCAGACACTCCATCTGCTTTAGCATATCGCTGGCTCTCCTGACCGCTTCCTGAGTGTCATTTGCTAAAGACTGAAGATGTAAGCTTTCAACCACAGGACGCTGCTGGAGATACAGGTTGCTCCTGAAGCAAAGAAAAGACCAACAGAAACAGAAATAAAAGAACCTGCTGCACACAACTATTCTATATTGCTATAAAATGTCAATGTCTGTACAGTATCTATTAATCTAATTAACAGGCAAGTGACTGCACATTTTAACTGAATCTGTATACTACAGTGCAGATTAATGGCAAAAACAGTTTTCTTAAAGAGATCCCACAAATCTATTAAGAAGTTGATTTAGATGTCCATCCCAAAAAAGGCCCGATTAATTTCCAGTTAGGATGAACACGCCGCCATCATTATGATTTTGATGGACTGTTTGGATGTAATAGTTTGTAGATTATTGTTTCAAGAGTCATGAATTCACACAGCAAGTAAAACAAGTATTGGATATGTCAATGTTTTTCTAGGTTTTAGTACTTGTAGGTTTAATATGGCAGATAGCAATAACCATAATAAGCTACACATTCATAGAAATCAAAAAGCTAATTATGTGGCTTTGTGGTTGGACGTGGCATCAGTTTTCTGAGTCGTTGTTTTTTTTTTTTATTAAAGCAGGTTGGTTCCTGTGTGGTTCTTTACTGAAGAACAGGAGAAACCCAAAACATGTATCAGTAACCACTAAACAAGAAGTAGCAGGACCTGTGAGAATAGCGAGAGGTTATTGTGAATTAGCATAACGTGATTGGACCATTAACATGTTAGCACATTAGCAAGTGAGTCATAAATATTATGCTAACACCCTTATTCTAAATTATACAACCCATTAATAAACTTAGGAATATTTTGGACCATTTCTTTACCGTTAAACTAAAATCTAAATTACTGATGCCAAATTTTAATGTTTGAATAATTGCTTGAAAGATATGATACTCAGGTTTGTGTTTTACGGTCCAAAAAATTTGTCTCTGGGATTTCTGAAGTTACGACTTGGCTGTATGGACATGGTTATGCTGGGTTTCTGAGTGGAATCACCAGACATCTGTCTGGTGACCCTTACTGCTAAGGGTAAGATGTCACCCTTAGCAGTGATGGAGCGGTGCCAACAGGCCTTCCTGTTTCATAACCGGCAATTTCATCCTCATTTGAGAATAAAAGTCTTATTTGACTAAAGTCAAAACCAGGAAGGTTTTGACTTTAGTCTCAGCCCCTGATCTGACACATGACATCTTCAACATCTACAGCATTTCACAAAGTTGGGTGATGTGGATTGTGCTTTTCATTTCACGAGACGGAGAGGAGCATCAAACAAAAGCTTCTAAACAAACACAATCTTCTGTCAGCTACGTCGCACTGCAGATTCAGGCTGAACACGAACAGCAGTGTTAGGTATTTAAAGGTCAGAGTCTGAGAATCCATTGTGTGAATGAAGATGTGAACAGTTCTCCGCCTGCAGCTGGAAGATGAGTGGGGATAAAATGGCTGCTGCTCCGATCTCCTGCGCTGTCATAAAGCTGCTCAGAATGATCCCAAACAGCTGTTGAAGACGATCTGCCTCTGCTGTTGCTAAGCAACACAACTGGTGGAGGACAGCAGCCGCTGTTCACAAAGGGGAAGCCGTTTATTTACCGTCTCATGCTGCCCCCCTCTGACCTGGTTTGCATGAACCTTCCTAAGACTGATCTGAAGAAGGAAGTGGTTTTGGCAAGATTATGCAGCAAACATTAAAAGGATGAAGATGTGGATTATAATCTCGTGATACGGGCCAAAAACATTAAAGCTAGAAGAAAAATGGTAAATGTTTGCGTCTTCAGGTGGAAAAGCCTGAAGGAGGTTTCCAGTATTTATGACAAAGGAAACCCTGCTCAATAGAATTATTAAATCCAAATATGAAATTATTGCCAAGACAGTTCCTGCTTCTTTTCAGTCTAAAACACTTCAATAACAAAAAGGTTTTGGTAAAAAAAAAAAAAATGAGAACATAAAAAAACGCTTCTCTTAGAGTAATCGAATCAAACAAACTCAGCTCTCCTTTTCCCTTATGCATCATAATATTTAACAATGTGAGTTCTCATGCGTTATTGACTATTAGATTACAACGTAGTTCTTGTTAATCATTTCAAAACCTTGTTTAGATGAGAGTCTTCAAGCGACACAACAGCAGTTGAAGCAACACCAGGTTGGTTGCTCCACAGTGAAGATCTCTGCATGAAGGACAACTGAAATAAGTCCTTTGTCAGACAGGCCTTGTGATCTGCAATGTTTTCCTGATTGAGGTTCAAGTCATCAGACTTGAACTGTCGCTCACTGAGACGCTCGTTACGACATCTCCACATAACCCATCGCTCTGGAGTAAAAAGCTCTCCAGTTGGAACTCCAGTTTGTAGTGTGGTAGGATACTTGGCTTCTCAAGACGTTTTTTGTTCTTCAAACCCTTCTCTCACAGAAGCATCACATGACCACTGGGCTGCAGGCGGTTTCAGTAAGGGCTTTCATTTAGATGAGTCTGTATGTTTACAGCTGGATCCTCCAGCTCAGCACAAATTACATTTTCTAAACTTGACTATTTCTGTCTCATAACTCTACGAACATTTTAAGAAATGCAAAATAGTTGACCTACAGCATGTAACCTTAGCAGTGATGGAGCGGTGCCAACAGGCCTTCCTGTTTCATAACCGGCAATTTCATCCTCATTTGAGAATAAAAGTCTTACACAAATTGCCCGCTATGTTTTGTCTCTAGCTCCTGTTTCTTCTTCATTCATTTTGAAGATCTATTGAGAACCTGGTCATGATGCACAGCACAAACTGTAATATTTCAAATTTCTTCCCTTGCGTTGAAAGTGCAAATTAAAAATAAACGGCTTATTTCTGTGTTTTGGCCACGACTTGGGAGTGTTTGTGCTGCGTGGTGTTCTTTTGTTTTGCTTTGTTTCTTTTGGGTGAGAGTCAGTAATGCATTGGTTTGAAATGTGCAATCTGTCGATGTGTTTACAGAGGAGGGAAAAACGGAGAGAAAAGCAGGTCAACTTCATGTATGTTAGTACTGATCAAGGACAAAAGGTCAGAATCAGAAATGCTTCATTTGTCAGTTATAAACATTCAGAGGAATGTGTTCAGACCACGAGGGGGAGGGGACACAGCTGAGTCTCTAGGTGAAGGAATGTGTGTGTGTGTGTGTGTGTGTGGGTGAGGGGGGATGCTTGGTAAATGATGTTGCCACTTAGAAAAAAAAAGAGAAAAGAGGAATCTGTGGGGAGGAATCAGCAGCTGGCTGAGTAGCTTCACTTACACACCGACCGCCAGAAACACGTTTTATTCATTGCTGTTTCTTACTGTAATGAATCGGCTCAGATTATACACAACACATTCTCTGCCTCCCCGTTTCCGCCGCACATTCCTGAATAAATTACGTTTGCAGTCAGGAAGTTGTAACCATGGCAACCACATCTTCCTTCACAGCAACAGCAGAGGAGGAGGGGTGAAAACTGCAGGGATGTACAGTCAGGAAAGGAGACAGATTATAGTAAGAAGAACTGTAAGCTGAAGCTCTGTGTCGCCACGGTAATATCAACAACACCGTTTCCATCAACAAACTTCAACGTGTCAGTCAAGGTCTCCATCATGTTAAGACACTATCCTGTCTTTCTCTCTTGTTTATAGGTGTGGACTAATATACATCAGAAATTTGCCAATGACCAATTTTGAATTACAACAATATTTAATTTCCCTTTGGGATCAATAAAGTATTTTTGAATTTGAAAATTGTACTTTCTGCATTTTAAAGGCTGTCTGCATACATAACAATGGTGGGTCTGCATTTACTCTGACTTTACTCATCAGTCCAAGCATCTCCACCACAGGCGGCTCACAGAGAGAACATGTTCAGCTGACAGGAAGAGAGCAGGTCTCAAATAGGCTCAATCAAAGTCCAGACAGAAAGAAAGAAAGAGTGCAGCATGGAGACTTTGTGCGACAGAATCGCTGAGCCAGCAAACTGAAAACCATCACATTAGACACCTCATCAACCAATCACATGACAGCTGAACTGAAGCCAGGTTTTGATATTACGTGTTGAGTTTCAGAGGGAATTGCCTTGCTGCATCACCGCCACAGAGCAGAGGAGCCTGGATGCTCGATTCTTCGCCAAACTGCAACAGGATCAGTGATACTGGAACACAGCACAGCAGCCATCTATCCTGTCAGGATAGCAGCAGGCCTGGCTGTGCTGCTTCCAGCTGCATTGCGGATCTTTCTTTCTGAACAACAATTCACCTGAACTGAGTGTAGCAACCGATAGTTAAGGTGCCCTTGGCTCAGTGCTTCAGCTCATAACCTGCATGCTAATGCGCATGCACTGAGTCGTGTGCGAAATGTTTTAATATTCCTGGGAAGAACCCATCCAGAGTTTAATTTGTACAGATGCTTCAGTTTACAGCAGAGACCTGCTGCACAGAAACACATTACCTTAAATATCTTAGTAACACAAGCAAGATAATATTGGTGAATGCAGAGTAACAGATGAATAACATTTACAAGGCTGTTGCATAGCTTTCCTGCAGCTTTAAACTCAAATTTTCATACTAATGATTGTTCTATAACAGTGACTGTTCTGCATGATTAAATCTCTTCAAGAAAAAACAAACAAAAAAACATGTACTCGGTTCTCCAGCTCTCCAGCTGCTCTCCAGCTCTCCAGCTCTTGTGCTGTCTTCAGTGGTACTCTGGAAATGTTCAAATCATCCTCTGAAAATGTCAAGTTTGTATTTATGGAAATCATCTTTGCTTAATAGCGTTTCCTTTTTCGTCAGGAAACATCAAAGCGTGACAAGAAAAGCAAAAACCAACAGTAATCAGAGAGGGGATAAATGCTATTTCATAGCACTTTTGATTCCTTTTCATCAGATCTGTGTGTTTTCAAGTCTACCCATTTCAAAACCAACAAAGGTAGGAACAGCACTATACCAGTCGGTTTAGCTGGCTTCCTGGCTCAGCGGTGGGAAACTTCTAAGAGGAAATAACGTCCTCAGTTATTTCCACCAACACGTTTAAAACGAAAACCAACAGGTCATTTGTTGGGAGGTCATTGTGTTGCATAATGCACATCATTTCTTGCCATTAACACAGACTTGCAAAAGTGAATACGCAAAGCCAGAACAGATCGCTGGACTTCAGCAAAGAGTGTTTTCTTCAGGTGCTGGGATGACGGAAAGTAGAACTCTTAATGCCTCCGGTGTTTAGTTCACTCAAACTGGTGTCAGGAAATTTACGTGATGGAAGAAATTAACTTCATTCTCAGACTACAAGACATCTTTAAGAATAAGTGGGACTATACAACAGTAAAAAAGAGACTTCATGAAAACCAACACTATTGTCAAAGGATCATTCTAAACATCCTTGGATGTTTAGAACTGATCAAGATGTTCAGTTTCCTTTTTACTATTATTTTGTCTGAATACTTGTCCACCTCTTTTCTTTATGCTTCCTGTACAACAGGCCTCTGTAAATACACAGTACCGTCAGAGGCTACAATACTCCGTAAAATATCTGTGGTATATTTTTACATGTTGGTATTCACTGTAAATGTTCATGGGACAAAAAAAGAAAACGATAGTATGAAGGTGTCTGACAAAAAATTCAGCCATAATGTGGATATATATGTGGTTATATTTATGTAGCTTTATAAAGGAACAGTGTGGTGAGAGAATAAGATGATTCAATGGATGACATCTATTTGTGAAATTTGTCCTTGAATCTTATCAGAATTCCTTTTGTCACTGTGCAAGAAATTCAATTCATGTCCATTGAAATTCAATTCAAAAATACTTTATTAATTCCAAAGGGAAATTAAAGAGGAAGCACAACAAAATGTATAATGCTAATTGTAACTAAACTGGTCAATAGCCACGTCCATTAGTAAATCCCACTGGTTTTCCAGCTTGCAAATGGGAAACTGTTGAGTTGGTTGTCATGTCATCCAGAGGGTTGACCCATGGAAAGATGCCCTATACAAGCAAACTGTAATGTTAATCAAAAACTAAGAGTGTCAAAATGTTATTTCATTCAAGTTATTTAATGTACTATTATTCAATTGTTTGGGGAAAAGGAAGAACAGAACCTATAGTGGTTGTCACAACAATGACTGAAGCTCAAGCAGACACACAATGCCTGATAGGGATATTACAGTCAACAGTAAAACATTGGATAACATTGTGGGATCACATCAGGTCTGCTGCTTGTATTGTGCCATGATTAAAAGGGAACACCCTCAGACCTCTGGTCAGTCAGCGCAGTGCTGTAAAACCTGTCCATGAATGGAGCACCTCAGTAAAAACCTTTGTGTTTCCAGTGAGTGGCAGGTTGAAAGACGAAAAGCTCAGTCTCTTGAGACTCTGAATGATGGAACATCAGACAAAAAAGATCCGTTTCAATGAAAACTTTACTCCAATGGAATTTATTAGAACTCACTCAGCCCCAAGGCACATTACAATATCAAATGTGTTAGTTTCATCATATGTATGCATCACGACAGAACAGGGCATAACAAAAAGACACAGTCCGTAATACAGAACAGATTCCCAAATGTACAGAACTGTTTTAGGACCAACTGAAAACATACTAAAATGACTAAACAGTTGGAATAAAAAGTTGGATGAAATCGTTAAGCTTATAGACAGCTCCTTACGATGTGATGAAGTCTGCCTAGCTCTCCAGAAACATCACTGATAACACTTCCCCATAAAACACAACCACTTTCTTCTTCTTTTTTTTTTTTTTACTTTGTTAGATGAGTTTTAATGAGACATTAGCATGTTGAACATTTATGTTTAACTGTGCCTCTGCTACAACCCCAGCTCTGGGAGTGGAGAGGAATCCTGGACAATTTCATTCAGACGTGTCAGCTGGGGAACAGGAAGACTGACTGTACTGTACAGATAATTCCACCCAACACCGGTCATTTATAAGCTATCCAAACTTTTCATTTACCCATAAAGACTCATTTATTTATTCATTTTCATTAAATTATGAATCTGTGATAACCCCTTTTAATATTTTTACTGAAAAATTCTTCCTTTAAACGGCGGATTTGAATAAATGTTGAGGTAAAACTTACATCTGTTAAATTATTTACACATGCAGTCTTTAAAAATGACCCGGCTTTTCATGTCATTGATTTTGAAATTCATCAACATCAATATTAATTTTCCATTCGAATTCATAAAGTATGATGATACTTGTTATGACGCTAATACACTTCTTTTTGTTAAGTTCAAAATCTGGTGAATAGACAATATAAATAATGTACAGTTTAAAATTAACTCACTTTAGAAATTAAGCAGAAAAATTTTTTTTAATATTCCCTCAACTTCCTTTTTTATACTAATACCACAGAAGGACTGTAGTGATTTACATTTTGCTTTAATTGCACCTTTTTTAACCCTTAAATAATATAAATTAAAAATCTTTTCTTCATGTCACAATAAAATTGCGACTTAGTAATATATTACTAAGTATCATCATACTTTACTAATATATTACTAATAATAATTTTATTATTAGTAGTAATAAAATAATAATATTTTATTATATAATAATTATTATTATAATAATTATTCTTTGATATTAATTATTAGTAAAATTAATATCAAAGAAAAATCTTTATAATGAGCTTTAAGGATTTTAAGGTGCATTTCACTATAAAATCTGGAACTACCTTTCCACTACAAAATCCAAAACAGGGTTATTGACAGTAGTAGCCCCTCCCACTGCACACATAGCTCCTCCTATTTGAAATGGTTCCTCCCACTGGGAGAAGGAATCCTCTAACAGGGATTTAAAACTGATGATTTTAGCAATAAAACTATAAACATTTTTTACAGTATCTATGTTTATACTTTATGTAGAGCCACAAAAATCTCCATGGAAACCTCAAAAGAATTTCACCAACCCAGACGTTGGTGTTCCATTACTTCAGAGGTAAAGGAAGGAGATGAGCAGCCATGATTGGGACGAAGCCCTGGTGCTCTAGTCATATCTCAGAGGAGCAGGAACCACATACATACAGCAGCAACAAATAGTTTCTTTAAAAATCTGTCACTGATCCTAAAGTATTGTGGTTTTTATTTGTGCAGCAGAACATTAACCACTCAGAACCCTAAGATATACTTCAGAACAAAGAAAATACTTCCTCTTTTACCACGGATGGCAGGAAAATGAAGGAAGATGATTTAGGATCTTTTTCAGTTAATGTTAACTAAAAGTATGAGCTTTAGAATATCTTCTATGGATTTGACTGAATTATGTTTTTGGAATAGGTAAAATCCTCAGCAGTCTTCCCTCACAATGTCGCACTCAAAAGTATCACCTCTTTATAAGGCTCCTTTTTTTCAAGTCTGGTCATTTGTTTTAGCCTTGGTAAATGCTGTGGATATACAGGAGGGGATTATTTCCCCAGAAAACTACCCTGGATCCAAGAAAATGTTCCCGCAGTGCAACTGCATCTTTAAATACCAAAACCATCTTTAAATTTTGTTAGGGCTCCGGCAGAGACAGTCAGACACCAACACATCACCACCCAGTAAGCTTGGAGCAGCGCTACCTTTTTTCAAGACCAGACAAGAACATTAGAGCTTTTTCTGATCTATTAAAATACTGCAGGATAACAGCAGAACCAACTGGAGAGAAATACTAATATGAAACAGGAAGTCAACTGTCTTCACTACCAAACTCTACCTTTACTTTTATACTGTAATCTAAACATCCAAGCACTCTTTATATACTTATTAACATGTATACAAAGTAGTGGAGGAAGCATTAATAGGTCCTTCACTGCAATAATGGTACTAACACCACCTGTCATTTTAAACAGGAAATCTGTTGTATATCTAAAGTGTTAGAAGGTAAAGCACCAATAAACAGATATCCTGCAGAAATGACATAATAAAAGAATTATTACAACTTCATTCATTGGTACACAGTATTTTATCAACTGTTTAGGTGCTTTGTTAAAGAAAGCAAAAAGTAATTGTTTAAGTTTGAAAAGAACCTGATGAATATTCTTTTGTTTCAGCAGATTTGGTGAAACAAAATGCGACATAAACAGCACACTGACACGGATTTCATTCAAACAACTAAACAACCTACAAAGTTATTTTAATCATGATAGCAAAAGTAATTATTGTGTCATCTACTGAAACTGTCAGAAGCAGCTTCATTAGGTAGCTAAAATGCATTGATGTAAAAATTAGGAGCGATCTGATTTTATTATTATTACTATTACTTTTTGCTTGTTTTTTTTTTTTTTACATTTTCCTCTAATCATGTAGAAAAGGGGTTTTTGAGGCTCAGCAGCAGAACCACTGTGTGGTCATGATATGTTACTTTTTTTTTCTCTCTCTCTCAGTAAGGTTGACTTTAAGGGTCCTCTTTCAATCTCCTCATGGGTCCCTCTCCTTCTTAACCTTCACATCTCCAGCCAGGATGGTTGCGATTTCCCCCTGCATGAAAGCCCAGGGTACGTTGGAGCCCAACAAGGGACATTTGTCCCCGCTGGGACAGTACACCTCCCCAGATGCCCCCTGGGCCTTGATGCTCTCTCTGGAGCACGGGAAGCAGAACTTGTGGTTCGGGACGGAGGGACACTGGACAAAATGCGTGTCCTCTAAGCGTTCGTGGCAGATAGTGCAGCACAAAGGTCCGCTGTTGGCCATCGGTGAGTCGGGCACGCTCTGAGACGGGAGCTGGTCCATGGCACCGGCGGACTGCGACGCTGCGGACAGCCCGGTGTCTCCGGTCCGCGAGGAGAGGCGCCTCTGGCCGGACACGGAGGGGGGAGACACTGGGCTGCTGCTATTGTGTCTAGACGAGGAAGTGGTGGAGTGAACCGAGTCTCTGTCTTTGTTGGGAGAGTACGCGTTCCCCAGCGTGTCTGCCACTGACAAAAGCGCAGCCATCGGGGACTGCCTGTTCTGAGGCGCCGCGGCATCTGGAGGTGTGGTGAGGCCGGAGGGGTGCCCCGGGGTCAGCGGGGGTGGAGGCCCAGCAAACGACCCCGCAGCCATCGAGAGTTTGAGAGCTTCAGCTTGGCTGTTGATCCACTGCTGCCTTTGCTGCTCGTCCGTCAACTTCAGGCTGCTCTCAGCAGAGTCCGGCTCCGGGGAGGCCTTTCTCTTCCTCGCCCCGGCCCTGGTGCTGCTACTCCCACTGCCGGAAGCAGAAGCTCGACCTGGAAGAACGAGAGATGTCGGCAGCAGCGGGCAGCTGCCGTCGATATAAGGCTGCGGCAGCATGTCCTCCCCCACCGCCTCTTTAAAAAACCGCAAAGACTCCGGTAATAAGTCTCCTAGAAGGCGCCAGTCCCCGGACCCGTGCTTCTTTTCGTACTCCAGATACTTAAACCCAGAAGACAGGCCTCTGCCGAAGTCCTTCATGCAGTCCTGATACATCTGCTTGGCGACCCCCGAGGCGCTGGAGAACACGTTCCCGGAGCCGCATGGGTACTCTATGAATATTTTAAGCTCATAGTCCATCCCGGTTTTGGACACGGCGTCGAAGGCGAACACCCTGCCGACCAGACCGTGGTCCTTCTTGAAGCGGACATCAAACGGTGTGCACCCGGAGAGGAGGACAAGTGTTTCCCGCACAGGTTTCGGCTTGCTTGCCCAGTCTTCTTGTCGGTTCCGCAGGCTCTCGCTTAGCTCAGTCAGAGCCTCGGCGTTCCGCTGCTTCTCCTTCATTTCCCGCTCCTGGTCGGTGCTCGACACGGAGGCGGGTCGCTTTCCACCCAGCTCGGAGTGTCCCGCCTGGCCGGGCAGAGAGACCACCATGGAGCTGGCAGGGGTCCTGCCCGCCAAGCTATGCGAAGTCGGTCCGTTCATTCCGGTCTGAGGCATGAGGTTCGGCGGAACGGTCATCTGGGCTGGCGCTGACACCAGCCCACCGTTGCTTTTGCTCCGGGAGTTTGGACTCTGCCGGTTCAGCTCAGGTGGCCCGTCGTCTGTTTTAAAGCCGTTCAGCCCCCCGAATCCATTCGGCGGCCTGCTGCTGCAGCTGTGCACCGAGTAGTCAAACCGAGCCCGGCTATCCGCTACCTGTGCGTACCGGTCCAAACTGGGCTGCTGAGACTTCCCTTGTCCATCCGCCTGGTAGTGGTTCAGCTGCCCCAGAGGTTCCTTCCCGCTCAGTAAAACCGCCTGGCTCTTCGCGGCAGCGGACTGCTGCTGTGCTGGCAGCCCGCCTGCAGAGGACCGGCTGTCCTGCAAGCCCTGAGCCCGCTTCAGATGGCGGGCCGTCTCGATGACGAACTCGATCCGGTCCGCGCCCTCGTAGTTGACGCAGCCCCGACACACGGGCTCGGTGAAGTCCCATATCATGGCCCAGGGCATGCGGGGCAGGTCGCATAAATAGCACGACTGTCTGCGGGATGAGGAGACCTGCGGGGAGGACATCTTCCCTCTCTCGGTCTCCCTCCCTGCCTCCTCCTCTGAGCCGCTTTGCACCCTCTGCTGCTCCGCAAACGCCTAAAAAGAATGAATGAGGAGGACAGACTGCGGCGTGTTATTGTTCCTCCCTTGTGATGTTGCAGCAGAGAAGGTGGGGGTGTTGTGCGTTTCCTCCCGCATCCTCTCAGGGAGGCTTAGGAATTTGGTTTGCATCACCCCGCCCCTCTGCAACCTCCCAGCCATGCCACCTGGAAGACGAAGGGATTCCTCTTGGCAAGCAGGAGATTGCTGCTTGTCCTTTCGCTCTCATTACTGTCAGGAAGAAGCAGCTGCAGTTTGCGGGATGGCGACAAAACAATCACAACAAAAGATGATGGCAAGAGAAAAAAACAAAGCTGGGCTTGCATGTTACAAACAAAAAAAACAAGACTGCAATGTAGGAAAAAATCCCAATATCTAGCAACAAAAAGTTTGTTGA